>OY998164.1:55800537-57205605 GCA_963921995.1 Oxystoma pomonae
GAGGGGCCACAATACTTAAGCTTATCTGATTTCAACCAAAATTGGTATACGGGGTTTTTGGGGATAAGGAATACGAATTTTTCATTATATTTTTAGAATTTAATATGGCGGATTCAAGATGGACGACTTTTGGTCATGTTTTGCTAACCAATCTTAACTGACTTCCACACATCCGACTGTCTTCAAATTTGGTATGCGTTTAAAGTTCCAGTTACAATAACATAACATGGCATTATTAGGCACATTCCTCCCCCACTACGAGGAAAGTGGAGGGATGAAGATATCTAAGTTTATCCGATTTCAACCAAAATTGGTACACGGGGGTTTCTGGAGATAAAAAATACGAATTTTTCATCAAATTTTAAGAATTAAATATGGCGGATTCAAGATTAAAATTTAAATGACTTAGACACACCGATTGTCTTCAAATTTGACATGCGTTTATAGTTCCGGTGACAATACAATAATATGGTATTATCAGCTACCCACCTTTCCCTAACGAGAGAAGTGCACAGGGAAAAGATTTAGTTGGTTCGATTTTAATCAAAATTGACATAACGACGGGAGCGTTATAAGAAGTTTGGCCATGTTGGCTCGATAAATTTATGTTACTGATTATATAATGATTGTTCGCAAGAATCTAAATTCACTATAAAGCAGAGAAATGCAAGGGTAAGTAAATTCAACCCAACTCGACCCAAGCTACCCTAACATTTCTCTAATATATGGATCGATATTGTTAGTTTTAATTTGCGGCCATCGCTGTCAAAAGTCCGTACGAAAATCGCATATTAGTCTGGAAGATGAGGTGTTTAATTAAGAAAAAATAATAATTCAGCAGTAAAACTTGGCATGACATAATAAGTAGATAATGTTTGATAAATCTTGCTAACATAAATTTTTCTGAAAAGGGCCTCTATTTCTGAAAATAACACAAAAATTGTTAAAGGTCTATAAATTATGGTGGAGCGATGAAATTTAACACAATTTGAGGTCTCTTGCCTATTTTAATAACAGCCATCGAAAAGAACAAATATTTGTCGCTATTGCTTAGATTTTCCCCTTTTTTATTAAAAATTTGGTTACCGCCCCCACAAGGGACGTATGCCGAAATTATTTGACTTTTGTTTGTAATATAGTGATGGTGATTATAAAGCCTACAAAGCTCCTAATAATAAATTTAAACTTTTCTAATTTTGAGAAAAAAATAATTTGGGAGGTGGTTGAGTGAGTTGATATATGTGAAAATTCAAATTTTGATCCAAAGCTGCGGTTTTATAAATTTAAGCTTGATGAGGGTGTTGATGTAAATTCATAACAACTAAGGCTGCTATGAATATGCAGTTTTTAGATTTGAAATAACAAATTACTTCCTAATATTACAGGAAATTGTGACGAAACATATTTCTACCGATCTTGTTACTCTTGCGGCTATATGTCTAATGTGCCCCTAATGTGACCAATGTTTGAACTTCATTCATTTTTCATTTTTCATAACCAGCCCTTTCTATGATGTAGAGTTCGCACTATTTACGTTTATGTATTGGATCAACACTTATGGCCCTGACTACATCTAGTACACCTTACGATAACAATAACAAAATGGCAATAAAATGGTTCAAAAATTCTCTAAACTAAACGAAATCGAAAATTTTCTGAATGAGGCCCTGTCCATATGGCCAGGAATCTAGGGAGAAACAAAAAAATAAACGTCAGACTGAAAATTCTCGTTGACGGTGACCTATAGTTGTGTGAATCCGGATTCTTTATTGTCGCAAGGATAATTTTTTGTTTCCTTTATATTTTGACCAAGTTTTTAAATAGTGACTTTCAGTTTTTTTTTATTTATCAAAAAGTAAATGTCAAAACAAAAAAAATGAGTCATAAAAAAACTCTCTATGATGATTATTCTAAGTAGAATTTTTTAGTGAAAAAGAGGGTTTTAGACCGAAAAAAATTCAATATTTCGGAAACTACTTGATTTTTTTTACACTAAAAAAATTGTGGATATTCCAGACCGCGAGAGGCATGCTTTCATCAAGTTTTGTGAAAATCCAATAATTTTTGCAAAAATGAAAAATAAAAAACTAAGACAAAAATAATCAGTTAAAAAGTCACATTTACAAAAATTTTTGTAGATTTTTGCCTGGTCATCAACTTTTGTATTGAAGTTTTTACTATATGACGTTAAGTTTTGCCAGGAATTTCAGTAATGTTATTTTCTTCCCTTTTGCTCCCCCCAAATCCACCCCGCTCAAATATTTTTTTAAAACGATTATTATAAGCCCCTTTATCATTTTCACTCATCAAACTGCTGTTAAATTTTTTCTTTCTGCAGTATCACAAATAATAGCGATTACGAAACAAAGTTTTATTTTAGTTTGTCTGAATTCTCAATATAAATTAAATAAATAAATAAACAAATATAATGTTGCTTTTTTTAGTTGTTTATTTCATAATTAAATTTCTCTCGCAGCTTCACTTCTATACTTCATAATTCTAAAGTAGTTGGCTTGCTGGGTAGCTGTATACCTTAAAGCACAGTAACCACAAATTATCTGAGTCACTAGCAAAAAGAACATCAGGCTTTGAGCTACAATTGCGAAGATATTCATTCCAAAATGCGGGTTAAACAAAAGGAAGCCTTGAAGCGGAAGTTGAAGAAACGTTGATAACATCCAGAATCCTGCTAGTTCGGGAATCTAAAATATTTCCAAAATAATACTAAAGATGTATAAAATGTACATTTCACACATCTTTAATAATACAAACATGTTTCAATTAATTTTATGAGTCAAATGCATTGACGCATTTTATTAAAACAAAAAAACATGTGTTTGGACAAAATAACACATTGATTAAAGTATAATAATTAAAAGTTTAGGAATACAGTAAAGCGAAAATATAAATAAATATATTCTGACCACAAAAAAAAACAATTGTCACGAAATTGTAGGTTAAAAAATATAAGATTTATATTATAAACAACACTTTTTTTTAATTAAAATAAAATATAATTGGCAGAATCATTTCAAAAAAATCGAATACCTCAGTAGCTTTAACGAAAAACAATTTATTTAAAAAAAATTCATGTGGACGTATAATAGAGACCTTTTGCATCTCTTATAAAAAATCCCCCTTAGGTGACTTTATCGCTTAATAACGCGTTGTGACGTAGCTAACGTGACGTTATTTTTAAGACAGCATTTTTAGTTTTTGCACGCCACCTTTGTCTTGTTTATGGCCGACTTTATACGTTAATTTATTATTATAAAGATTTACAAAAAGAATTTGTCCAATAATATTTTTAATTTAGAATATCATATTTTTGAAAATGACTAAATTAAAATTGACACTTATCTTTACAATTAAAAAGAATACGGAACATATTTGCATTCAAAAATCAATTTAAATTTTTTGATTTTCTACTTAACGTTTTACTGACGGCAACCATGTCAATTATAAGGGATACGGTATTCTCCCGCAGGTAACGTCAAACTTTATCGGTTAGTAAGGGATTCCGTTATTACCTCGTAACTGCGCATGCCCGAAATAACGATAAAGTAAAAAGGCATCAAAATTATAGGTGCAAAAGGTCACTCTTTTAACCTCTCTATAGTGGACACCATAAAATTGTATCGTAAATCGAGCTGCTTTAAAAAAAAATTAGTTTCTGCTGCCTACGCGTTTTGACAAGTATTTTCATCTTCAGGGCATAAAATCCATTGCATCACTTACTAGACAAAATATAACATAAATGATCAGTCGAAAACTAATAATTTACTTATTTTTATTATTTGTTTTTCGACTAATCAGTTATGTTATATTTTGTCTAATATTTGATAAGTAAACTGTGGTTTTTGTAGTTTTTATTATTAAGATATTGGCCTGTTTGTTCAGATTAGTCACTACTTTTGTTTTTCCTTGGAAGTGATGCAATGGCTTTTATGCCCTGAAGATGACAATAATAACAACACGTAGGCAGTAGGAATGAGAAAAATTTTAGAGAATGCAAGACTTCTTTCTTTCATTTCTTCTTAGTTGATCATGAACCTTCTTGAGAGTAGATTAGACTTCAATCTCAACAAAATATATTTTACCAAATTTATGAAAAAGCCGAAAAGTTAATTTTCTACGTGTCAATAACACGATCATTCCATTCCAAATGGTTCCGAGAAAAACCTTTTGGTTTTTCCAATTATTGTTAAGGACAAGAAATAGGACAAGGAAATGCACAGAACTGATATTAACTGTATAGCGGGTGGGTAAAATTATATTAGACAGTTTAAGTTGGTCATGACACGTACGAGGTGCCTAGCAGTAAACGTGGAATTTGCCGCATCGGACGTTTCTGTCTTTTAAATTTTATTACCATGGATTTCCATCTTGCTTTCGCTGGTTCGACCATTCGTTACCAATTTATTGATTTCCGGCCGAGTGCCGTCAGCGTAGGGTAACCATCTGTATCTGCAAAACTATACCGGCCCCCCTGCTTTTGGCATGGGCCTGTAATGTCCGTTTATGGTCAACGCCCGAGTATACAATTTAATCACAAATAAAAAAGATCTAAGAAAAATAAACACGACTTTTTAAAAATAAAACATATATTTCAAGAATACAGGCCTATAGGTAATAGAAAAAGAAGCCCTCTGAAAATCACGCTATTTCCGCTTTCGCAAAATTTTTGTAAAATACAGTTTGCGCTCACCGGGCACGGCTGTGTTATCGCTTTCTTATAACATATAACAAACTGAGACGTAGGAGAGAAAATGGATTTTTCATTTAAATGAAAATGTGTTCTAACGTTCATTATTTTCTTCAGTACCACTGAATCAGCCAAACTGCTTCAGTGAAACTGACAAGTGAGAACCCCGAAATTATTAACAAACTTGTATATCGGCTAACTTTAGGGCCGTTTTAAAAAAAGTAAAAGGCCAGCAGGTGGCCATTGTTGTAGATAGCATTAGCCCACATCTGGCGAAATGGCTCCGGCCGCAATCACGGGGCTATCAACGGGCCGGGTCGGCAAAGTATCTGTCGCCCGGTCCCGGATTCTCAACGGCCCGGAGTGAACCTAGCCGATCCGGCAACCGGACCGGCAATCTAACTGTGGCCCTATACCGTTAAGTTCGTGGGACAAGTATCGGGCAAACACTAAACCATCAATTTTTTTTTGCTGGATTCGGCAAAACTCTCACGTTTTTTCTTATATTTGTGCGCACCGATCATTAACAAGAGAAGAAGGTTCACAGTCCGTCGGAACTCTGATGTTGTGCTTACAAAAACGCACCGTCGAACATTTGCAATTTAATTGTGTCCTGAATTGGGCACTTTTGGAGGGTTTAAGGGTCTTCCAGGCGAGAGAGAAAAAAACTGACCCCCACTTACGAGGCTTAATTTTTAAGAGAAGCTTAAAGGAGTCTTGATATGTCAAACTATTTCTGAGATACGGGGACTTTTTAAAAAGACTGCATTTTGGGATGGAGTTGATAACTTTTTTATTTGTGAAAATTACTGTTTGATGCAAATGGCTTTTTTGTAACTGTATTTTCTCTATCAGTTTTAGTTTTTGACATATAAGACAAAGTTGGCGTTTTTCTTATGGTATGAAATAAGCTTAAAATTTCTTTTAAAATGATGTGTCAAACTATGTATTTTATTACTTATTTATTTTTTCTATTACTATTTTATTTACTTTTTTCCTTACTTTTTAAAATATTAAAACATAAAAGATTCAAAATTTAAAAAAATATTTAAAGTAGCGAATAAAGGAATAAATAATTATATAGGAATACAAAAAATAAAACACAAAATGTGACATATCATTTTGAAGGGAATTTAAAGCTGCTTTTAAAAACCTAATAAACAATGGGTCATTCTATAAGAAAAATACCAACTTTGTCTTTTATCTCAAAAACTAAAAGTTTGAATAAAATCCAGTTTGACAGTTATATTCTGGTGCTGCTGCGTAGCTCGAAATGGTTTGACATGTCAAGATACGGTTTTTACCTTTAAACTTCTCTTAAAAATTAAGCCTCGCAAGTGGGGTCAGTTTTTTTCTATCTCTCCTGGAAGTGCCTTAAACCCCCCAAAATTTAGATTTGGGTCAATAATTTATAATGCAAAATAGTTAGTTTTAATAAAAAATTAAATATTTTGTTTTAACTATTTATTCTTATTTATCTAACAAAAATGCAAATTTAGAACAATCAAATTTACTTTAAAGTAATTGACACAATATATATAAATGTTCAATTTCAAATCCAATTTCAAATGGAACACCCAGTATATTATTGCAAAAAATTCTTAAGGTTCATAAAAAAATGTAAAACTTTTGTATTTACCATATTTGTATTATCTATTCAAATTACTAGGTCGGCGGGGTCCAAAGATATACTAGAAAACCCTGCACCTAATAAAACAGGACAATTTTGATATATACATCAAAAATATTTCTTAAAAATGCAAATATGCGCAACTTTTAATTTTAATATTTTTAAGTATAATACTTGTAGATTTTAGATTCGAAATCTAATAAAGAACTTTTTAAAAAAAACTATACTTTATTTTGGAACCGTTTACAATGGTACTTAACACTACAAAGACTAGCTATTGAATGCCTCTGAATTTCTTACTGTTTTTTACAACAAATCCTATTTATATTAAATTAGTGCTGACGCTTAATTCTAGAACAAAGTCAAATAAAAGTTAAACGTGACTAAAAGTGCTTACACATTTCCTTCTAGAAGATCTCTTGTTAAAAACAAATATATCAAATTACATTAAAACAATAGTGAATAACAAAAGTATCAAATTACATTAAGATAAGGAACTTAGAATAATAACACTTACACCTACGTATTGTTTACTCATATAACAGCTCCCCCCTTATTTAAAAAGTTAGTGCTACTCATTGCAGTAACTTTTGAAAGTACATTTTTGTTTTCAAAGAAAAACAAAATTTTGAAAAGAAAATAATTTTTACACTATATTTTTCCGTAAAGAACTGTTAGTGTTTAATTCAAATTCTTCTTCAATATCTTCACCTAATCTAATAGAAGGTCTTCGCTTTGGTAAAATGTTTGAAAATCTTTTCCCAAAAACTGAAACATTTGGTTTATAAGGCCTGTCGTCATTATTGCTATTTTCTATACCTATTTGTAACATCCTTTTTCGCTTTCTGCATTTACAATACAAATATGCACTAATTATGATTATAATTAAAGATAATGTAAAATAGGTAAACCAAGAATAATATTTTTGAACTGTTGGTTCCTTGATTAAATCATCTAATTCTATTGAGTATTGATCCAATTTGTGTTTGGCAATTTCCAAATCCTCCAAATTTAATTTATTGATTTTTAAAGGTTTTAATTTCGGAAAATTATTAACATTATCTGGATATTTATCACAACAATTAAAAGGAATTTGTACAGTATTGGAATAATTATAATTATAAAAAACAGTTTTTAAACTGGTTGCTTGAATTTTTGATGTTCCAACAAAACCGGAACATCTTGAGGTTAAAGTTAAAACAGTATTTTTATTAACAATTTTCGATTTTGGATCTATACCCTCACATTTTATAGTTATTGGTAATTGATTGGTTACACTTATTAGCCAAGCATTATTTTCTAATAATTGAATATTGTAATCTTCAGCCAAAATCAAAACCATTTCACATGTTTTTGGTAAAGTAAGAATCTTTTGTGTTTTTAACAGTTGTGCTTCACAAATAGCATTTGAATCTATTGGTAAAGAATACAAATTTTTACAAAGATAAAGACGGTTCGTTAATTCTTTACATTTACTGATATCAGATAATGAGATATAAATTTCGTTATCATCGTCTTTAGCAATGTATTTGTTTCCAACAGGTAGAATATGATGTAGCATAGTTCTATTATCATAAATAGGTATTGGATACATTCTATAAACTGTATAGATTTCTGATTCGGTTAAAGGTACTTCCAAAACAAAAACTAATTTTTTATCGATTATAAAAGCATGTAAATCAATTATGTTAAGGTAGGTTGGGATTTGAGATTTTCGCGGAGTTAAAGGCAAATTGTTCTTATCCAGATTTTTACTTATTGATTCTAGAGCATCCAATAAATCATTGGGAAGAATTATTGAAGCATGAATAATATTTAATCTTGCAAAAGTTATTGAATTTAAAATGTCTTCAACCTGTGACTGAAGGTAAGTATAGGATTCGAGTAGTTGTTCACAAATATTGATTAAATAAAATTTAAGATCAACAAGTTCAATTTCATCCCGAATCATATAAATTGATTTTTCAATTTCTTTAATATTTGAATTGAAAGTTTCTTCGTCGATTTGAAGTTTTCTCAGTGTGGAATTAAATTGTTTAATAACGGATGTAGTCACGCTTATTTGTTTTTTCATTAATATTTCCAATTCTTTATCGTCTTTTTCAATTTTATTGATACATTCATTAAAATATTGACCGTCAGCAGCGTCTAAATTTCCCGTGATATATTTCCAAACCGTACCTACAGCATCAAATAGTCCTCTTTTAGGTCTAATTACTTGTTTAGTTGTGGTATCAGAATCGATTTCATCAAATTTATTACCAATATCTTTTGAAATTTGTTTTAACAAAGTTACATGAGATCTAATATCAAAGTGTACATTTTTCATAGTTCCTGTTTTTTGCGAAAGCATAAGCTCTAAGTTATCTAAGATATGATTATTATTAATAAAAGCGTTTTGCAAAGCCTCTAGATTTTTATATACTAATATGGTCCACTTATCATTAGATACCTTAATACTGGCCTCTCTATGATAGTAAACACCTACTGTGTTATTGATTTCAGTTAGACTATACTGTTGACCATAACGTTTTTGTCCGAATCCGAGTAGCACGGACATAAATAATCTGAAACAATATGTTTTAATCATTTTCATCATCTTGTTTAACATAACATGGTTTTAGTAAATCAAAATTAAATTTAGATGTTTGTTTAGTTATTGAATTATAAACAGAAGCTGAATTTTTAAAAATTTCTTTAATTTCAAATGGTCCGTTAAATTTCGGTGAAAGTTTTCCTTTTATTTGGGTTTCTTTAACGTATACCCTATCTCCAACTTTAAATTCATAGTTTGGAGTTACGTGTTTATCAAATCTTGCTTTTGCTTTTTGTTTAGAAAGAATTGTTCTGTTTCGTGCTATTTCATAAAAGTGTTTGATTTTTGCATTTAAATCGCGAACATATTTTGAGATTAACTCTTGCTCATTATAAAGAATTTCAGCGGGTCGCGATGACGTATGTCCAAATATTAATTCATAAGGTGTGAAACCATGAGTTTTACATGTTGAGTTATTATAACATATAACCGTATATGGGAGAAGTTGATGAGGGTGTTCGTTAGGATTTTCTGTAGTACACACTCTTATCATTTCCAGAAGAGTTGCGTGGAATCGTTCTAAACTTCCATTGGATTGTGGATGACCTGTACTTGAAAAAGTTAACTTTATATCGTACATCTTACACAAATCTTTTAATAACTGATTATTAAATTCTTTGCCCCTATCAGTATGAATCCTTAAAGGTGTACCGTAATGCTGGAAAAATAGTAATAAAGTATTCACTATATTTTTTGAGGTTTTATCACTAAGAGGATAAGCTTGTATGAATTTTGTTAATTCATCCCTTATAGTCAAAACCAAATTTTTTTGTGGAATTTCCAAAATGTCTAAATTAATTCTTTCAAATGGTGTTTTTGGGGTATCTGTAATTACGAGTGGGTTATCTAAATTTTTTCTTAAAATTTTGTTCTTTTGACATATCTCACATTCTTTTATAAATGTTTCAACCTCTTTACTTAAGTTTTTCCAATTATATTTTTCTTTGATTCTCCGTATAGTTTCATTGATTCCTCGATGAAAATTTCTCTTTCCTGAGTGATATTGATCAATTATTATTTGTTTCTGATCATCACTAGGTTCTGTGACAATATTTTCACAAACTACCAAATTTAAATCTTTTTCTGCAAAAATAAAGCATATCATCTCTAATATTGGTAAGTCAACTCTTGTCTCAACATAATATGTTTTTGAAGGATCGATATCATTTTGACATCTACAAAGAATTCCAAAAAGTATTGAAATTGCATCTTCTTGAAAATTTGGCAATGGAATAATATAATAATTTCTTTTCCTAATAGATTTTGAAGGTAAAATATTGATTCTTTTAATGTCAAACTTTGGACTTTCCTCGAAAAAATCTTCTATAATTTGATAATGTAAATCTTTCATATTATCTTGTTGAAAAATTGTTATGATATTTTTGTGATCTTTATTTAATAATTGTTCATTTGTATATCTGATTTTGGAATAATCAATCAATGATATTGTTTGATATAAATTTTGGAATCTATTAAATTCGTTTTCAAGTGTCTGCGGTGACATAAGGGATAGGTTTTCGTTTTGATCTTCTTCGGATGAACCTTCCTGTTCCGATAAAGCATTAATAATTGCCGTTCGTTTATCCATCAAAATATAGATATTGATTTGAATATCTGTTGATTGGAAAATTGATTTAATCATTGATAAAATTATATCCCAATTTAATGAATCTAAGCCACAAGCTATTTTTGGCATTGCTACGTATTTAATTTGATTCTCGAAGCAATTTTGTTTTAATTTTTCTAAACATTTATAGACATTATCATAAGTGGGTTTTAAATTATACTTTTCTTTAGTGATTAAATAAAAAATATTTCTGTCTTTGATTTTCAAATTTATAATTTCACCAACTTGTTTATTCTGACTTCTAAGATATTCAACATGTCCATATTTTTGTTTAAACTGTAAAGCTATGCCTTTACCCATTTTTAAATCTTTTGATACACAATGAGCCAAAGCAAAGTGCAAAGGAGCATCAAATAAATTTTCTTCTAAAATTTTAATATTTTCTTGGTTAATTTGATTTTGAAAATTTACCGAATAATGTATTGTATTTATTTTTTCATCGATTTTAATTCTGGATAGAGCATCAGCGTTTTTGTTAATTTTTCCTGATTTGTAAATAAACTCAAATTCATATTCTTCTAGTTTAAGTCTCCATCTAGCCAAACGACTACCAGGATCTTTAATAGAACTTAGCCAAATTAAAGGACGATGGTCTGTTACTAAATAAAATTTTCGTCCATACAAATAGGGTCGAAAATGTTTAACTGACCATATTATAGCCAAAAGTTCACGCTCTATGGTTGAATATTTTTGTTCTGCAGGATTTAATGTCCTGGATGCATACGCAATGGGTAAGTCTTTGCCAATAGTTCCTTGTGATAAAACTGAGCCAATAGCATAACCGCTAGCATCAGTTGTTAAAATAAAAGGTTCCTTGAAATTTGGATATATTAAAATTGGACTTGTTGTTAAAGCATTTTTTAATAATTCAAATGCATTCTTACAAGTTTGATCAAAAATAAAAGGTATATCTTTTTGTAATAGTTTAGTTAAGGGTTTTGAAATTTTTGCAAAATCTTTTATGAATCGTCTATAATATCCTGCTAATCCAAGAAAAGCTTTTATGTCCCTTTGAGTTTTTGGTTCTGGATAATTTTTTAAAGCAGATATCTTATCAGGGTTTGGTTTTACACCCTTATCAGTGATAACGTGTCCTAAATAAGCTACCTCTTTCCTTAAAAACTCACATTTATCAGGTTGTATCTTTAAATTTGCTTTTCTTAATCTTGAAAATACTTCTGATAATCTTTTTATATGTTCGTGTATTGTAGCTGAATAGACTATTATATCGTCCATATAAACAAGACATCTTTCATTTTGAATTCCCACTAAAATATTGTCCATTACCCTTTGAAATGTTGAAGGAGCATTTTTGAGTCCGAATGGCATTCTAATATACTCATAATGTCCATTCTCAACTGAAAAAGCAGTTTTTTGTATATCTTTTGGATCTACCTCAATCTGATGAAAACCTGACGCTAAGTCTAACGTAGTAAAATATTCACAATTACCAAGTTGATCTAACAAGTCTGATATGTTGGGTAGAGGATATTTGTCATCTACTGTCACTTCGTTAAGTTTCCTATAGTCAATGACAACACGCCATTTTTGTTTTCCTGAGGCGTCTAATTTTTTTGGGACCACCCATACTGGGCTGGACCAGGGCGAAACAGATGGTTGTATGATACCTTGATCTAACATTTTTGAAATTTGATTTTTTACTTCTTGTTTATGAATTTGCGGATATCTATATGATTTTGTAAAAATTGGTTTACTTTCTTTAGTAGTAATCGAATGTTTAATTTCACTGGTAAATGTTAAATTATCCCCCTCTAAATAAAATATATCTGAAAAGTCAAGACATAACGACATAATCATTTCTTTTTCCTCTTCGTTTAAATGTGTCAAACGTAATTGTTTCATAATATCATTCTCACGACTTGCTGGATGTCTTTTCGTTAAATTAAAACAGACTTCTGAAGAAGAAGGATCAATAATCGGTTCAAATTCAAATTTTTCAAAATTAATTATTTTTGTAACTGGTCGCGCATTTATAACCGTTGTGCAAAATTCCCCATTATTATTTATTTTTACCAAGCAATTAGGGATGTAACACTTGTCTATCTGTTGTGCTAATAAAATAGCTTCAGTGTTTTTTAATTTATCCGTTCTAAATTTAAAAGCTCTTTCTGTACGACCTTCAATTTTTATCGTATTATTAATAGGTTTTATGTCAGCTGATTGTTGTTCTGACTGCATTGGATCATTTTCCGAATTACTCCGATAAAGTGGTACTGTTTTAAAATTTGTAATCAATTGATTATTTTTGTAATCAATAACACAATCATAATGTTTTAAAAAGTCTGAACCTAGTAAACCGTCAAACTGTATATCCAAATTATAAACTAAAACTTTATGTGGGTCTTTAATATTAAAAGGAATTAATGCTGATTCTGTTATATTGATGGGTACGTTAGTGATACCCCTAATAGTAACATTTTCTGGAAATCTAATTTTATATTTTTCACATGTTTTAGGTTTAAAAACAGATTTACTTGCACCTGTATCTACTAATAATTTAAATTGTTTTGAAACATCGGTAATATAGTACAATTCTTCTGAACAGGTAAAAATTTCAAAATTTACATCAATTGATCTTGAGTTTGGATGAAGGGATTGTGATCGTCCTCTAAAGTTATTTCTGAAATCTGACTTATTAAATTTTGATCTGTTTCCGAGGCTGATATCTGAAAATTTACAGAATCTTGAGAATAATTTTCAAAATTACTTATTTCAAAGTCATTTCCAAAATTTTCATTTTCGTAATTGACATTTTCAAAATTTTGATCTGTGAAATTATAATTCTCAAAATTTTCACTAAAAAAAATTTCATTTGCAAAATTTTCATTATTTTCAAAATTTTTATTATTTTCAAAATTTTCAAATTTTTCTGAATTAATAAAATGCATTGGTTTGTATGTAGGATTAGGCTGTATTACACTTGGCCTATTTTGATAGTTTTGATTTGGTCTAAAGTTGCCATTATTTTGTTGTGGACGCTGTATTACATTTGATCTTTGTTGGAAATTATTTGGTCTTGTATTTTGAAAATTCTGATTTTGATAGGATGTAGATGGTTGAGGATTTTGATTCCTATTTTGAAAATTGTTTGAGTTATAAAAATTTTGTGGTCTCGATTGCGACACTTGTCTAATTCTACACTCATTTATTAAGTGACCTTGTTTTTTACAAAATGTACATATTTTTGGTTGTATTTTGAGTTTTTGAATTGAATTTTGTGATTTAGAGAATTTTTGATTTTCGAAATAAAAAAGTTGAAGCTCACGTTTAATAAAAGAAATAGCTTCAATCATGTCTTTCGGATTGTTAGCACGAACTATATGCCCAATTTTTGAGTCTAATCCGGTTAATAAAGTATTTAAAGCCATAGTCTCAATAAGTTTACCCTGAGCAAATTTTTGATCTCTTGTAAGGGTTTGCCTATTGATTGCTGAATTCATTTTCGCACAGTGAACTTGTAAACGCGAAATAAAAGTTAGTGGATTCTCAGATGGTAACTGATGTAACCTCTGGAGATCCTGAATTAAAGCAGTAAGGTCTCTTTGATCGCCAAAATGCGTATTTAGAAGTTGTGAAACTTCTGCCCAAGAACTTATATCTCTAGAATTAATAAGCTGAGAAGCTTTACCCTTTAACTGATTTTTGATTTTAACAAGCAAAAATTGTTTTTGATTTTGAACACACATGGCTTCTGCCAAGTCGCATGCATTACAAAATGTGTTGAGATTAATAGCATCTCCATCATATTCTGGAATTAATGAAAATATTTCAGAAAGTTTATAAGGTTCAACTTCTTGTTCTTCCGCCATTATTTACTTTTTTTTCAAAAATTTCTTAAAACTAAAACTTAAAATTTAAAAATTTCTGACTAGTGAAGAAATTCGGGCAAACAATAAATATTTAAAACTAACTTACAGTATTAAAATCTTCATATCTTGAAGCAAAGGAAGTTCGGAAGTTCTCTGTATCCTGAAGCAAAGGAAGTTCGGAAGTTCTCTGAAATCGCTTTTGAAATTAAGCGGCTGGATTCAGTTCCTCTTCAAAGCTGGATCGGATTTGACCAGATGAATCTTCTTTCTTCTATAACTTTTCTTCTGTAACTTTTCTTCTATAATTTTTCTTCTATAGCTTTTTTTATTTTTCGGTTCCTTTTTTATTGCTAGTTTTAAGGCTAAAACTACTAAACCTGTTTTTATGCTGGTTTTAAGGCTTAAACCACTAAACCTGTAATTGTGCTGATTT
Organism: Oxystoma pomonae; assembly: GCA_963921995.1. NCBI lineage: Eukaryota > Metazoa > Arthropoda > Insecta > Coleoptera > Brentidae > Oxystoma > Oxystoma pomonae. The sequence continues at coordinate 55,815,359 of OY998164.1, forward strand.
TAAGGCAAAAACCACTAAACCTGTTTTTAAGAAGCAAGTAAGTTCTTCTTGTAAAACACTAACGTGTACCGTACTGACAAGTCTCTTGGGTGCACTACCGCGGACGGTGAACTACGAATAGCTTTTTCGTACACTGGGCCTCGAGCTGTAGTATGTCGAAGAAATCCTACCGACTGCGCCACTTTTTAGATTCGAAATCTAATAAAGAACTTTTTAAAAAAAACTATACTTTATTTTGGAACCGTTTACAATGGTACTTAACACTACAAAGACTAGCTATTGAATGCCTCTGAATTTCTTACTGTTGTTTACAACAAATCCTATTTATATTAAATTAGTGCTGACGCTTAATTCTAGAACAAAGTCAAATAAAAGTTAAACGTGACTAAAAGTGCTTACACATTTCCTTCTAGAAGATCTCTTGTTAAAAACAAATATATCAAATTACATTAAAACAATAGTGAATAACAAAAGTATCAAATTACATTAAGATAAGGAACTTAGAATAATAACACTTACACCTACGTATTGTTTACTCATATAACATAGATTATAACGTTTTGGTGGGTGGTGTCACGGCTTATTCATCAAGAAAAAGATAACCAAAAAAAATATTCGTCGAAAATATACTTAGAAAACCCAAGTATAAACTTTTGAATAAAACAATCATTTACTCAATGTTATATTTAAAACAAACTGACTTTATGGAGGTAAGAAACTTTACAAACCAATATTTTATAATAATTACAAAATACTGACTTTTGATAACCCGTCTTTTAAATATTTGCATAATGTAAAACTCGTAAACAACATAGTTTATTCTTTGGCCAACTATTCGCCTAGCATCTAGACAACAATAAAGGAGCAAATTAAGATACATTTTGAATTTTTGAATTTTTCCATTTATGTCCGTGTTTTTCTAAAAATCGACCATTGTGCGTCGCGACGAGCAGCCGGTTTATGGATTTTGCACAGCAGCGATTTCGAGGGACCGAGAAAGAGTAGCATCCGATGTTCGAGTGAGATATGTATATGAAGGGGAAGAGCTTAGAGTGACACTTCTTCTCATGTTCGGTGTTCTGCGTTAGCAACATAGAGCAGACGTTATAGGACGTAAGCTCAGCGCTAGATCGCAGAGTTTAGATTCTGATATCTGTATTCGAGCGGAAGTCTTTGTTTTTTTAACAAATAAGAGAAAGACAGAAAACTGCGCTATATTCCACGTTTACGCGGTCGTCCTATGACCAACTCAAACTGTATATTATGAAATATCACAAACTAATATAGATTAAAGAACGAAATCGTTTTGGTTTTACCAATTTGGTTTCAGTTTAAATCTTGATTTGCTTTAAATCAGTTTTTAAAAAATGTCGCACAAGAGAAAACGGCTGTCTTTGTCTGGACAATTTTCACGAAAAATTAGGTGTCAACTCTTAGTGGTTTTACTTCACTTTTTGTTTCTTTTATTTTGAAATCAATTATTTCTAGTTGGAATGTATATTTTTAAAAACATATTTACTTGCCTGCAGTACCCCACAAGAGGACAATATTCTATTGTTTTTTAAATAATTTTTAATTTGTCTTATTATTTAAAGTAAGAAATGCAATTATGTTAGCTATAGCGTCGACTTTGTGTTCTTTGTGCAGAAGACTAGGAATTAGTTCTGAAGAAGAGTAAAAATATTCTCGAAACGTAAGCGTAATTCAATTGTCTTATTAAAGCACCCCCTGTCCTAAACCCAAGGACACCTAACTCTATATATTGTTTACCTACTCGCGTGCGGTAAAGTGCACTTTACAACACTCTTTTGGATCTGGAAGATTGTACTCTACCGCATATTGTGCCGTAAAGTACTACTTTTCGCACGCAAGTGAGTGCGGTAGAGTGCACTTTACCGTACGTGAGAAGTTAAATAATATTATAATCCTAATTTTTTCGATTCCTCTACCAAGAAAGAAGCAGATTTCTAAGATCATGACTTCATAGCTTCCGATTGCCGCTAGAAATCCGTTAAGGTCTGCCACCCCTTTTAGAGGAAGGGGTGTGTTGCGATTTCACGAACTGTGACTTTGTCACTGCTACTCGTCTGTCACAGTCACGGTTTGCTCCAGTCCGAAAAAAATAGCAGTGACATTTTGTCACACGCTGGCGCTTGCTGGTTTTTGCACAGCCCCGAAACTCGCGTTGCGGTCAGCGTCGCAGAGCATAATACAAAGTCGCGATCGCGACTCGCGAGTACTTAAACTGCTTTTTGCCGGCCTGCTCCGACTGCGACTGTCGCGTTGCATCGGCGTTGCATCATATTAGCCAAAAATTAATTAAAAGTTAACCTCAAAATTTTGAGTATTTTTTAAAATTGTTTAAACACAATAAATTTAAAGATTCAAATATTATTTATTATTTTCAACGTTAAGAAAAATAATAAACATTAGCTATTGATATTGTATTTGTAATACAAATACAGCCTTTTAAAATAGCAGGCATACATTATTAAGAAAAAATTTGGTTTAGTAATCGAAACAAAACAAACCAATATATCTTTGACTTAAAAATATAATAATACTAATATTGAAATCATTTTAAAAATGCACAAATTTAAAAATCGCTATTGACATTTGAAAACATGCCACGTTTCCGCGTGCGACGTAAAAATTTTTAAGCAATTAATTTTAGTATAATAGGTTATTAGTTAGTTAGTTAGTTAGTTCATTTATTACAAAGTATTTATACAGTAGAGTACATATACATGTTTCGTCATACTTATCCTAAATTAATGAAATAAAAAATAGATAATTATTAATTTAGAAAATGCTCAAAAAATATTAAAATACAGTTATTATAATTAATAAGGATTGAAAACACATAACACAAAAAGTTAAAAAACAGCTGGGTAATTAGCTAATTTAAAATTTAAGTTAAAATAATTGAGTGTTGAAGTAATCGACAAAGTACATGTTTGCTTGCATGATTTAACTTAAATTAATGGATAAAAAAAGGACAACGTAGCAGTATATTTAGGCTGCATAATATCAAAAATTACTTAGTTAATTTGTCAATAAGAAACAAAAACCATAATATAAAACTAAAATTTTACAAGGCAAGTAAAAGACAAACATTAGAGAGTAAAATAAAAATAAAAACAAGAATAAAATAATTACATAATTTTACATGTTACACATAGGCATGATGTTGGTTAAAAACAACAGTAAACAGGAAACCTTAAGTATAAACAAACACTAAAAATTAAGAAATTCGGCGATAGTGTATGGTTCGATTTGACATAATCTAGTAAAACATTCTTTTTTAAATTGTTTGAAGCTCTCAATCTCTTTAATACTATCAGGTAATTGGTTATAAAATTTTACTGCGTTATAGAAATAACTTTTCGTAGTAGATAGAAGTCTATGTTTGGGAAAATTATAATTGTTTTCTTTATGTTTCGTCTGATAATTATGTTTTGGTCTTAAATTAAAAAAGTTTTGGGGATTTTTTCTTAGATAGAGAATGCAGTGAAAAATGTAAATTGCTGGTAGAGTTAACAACTTATTCTTTTTAAAAACGCCTCTGCAGGTTTCACGCAGTCTTAAAGAAAACATTATTCTTAAAACTCTTTTTTGTTGAACAAAAACGCTCTCAGCTTGACTACTGCTGCCCCAGAGTAAAATTCCATACTTAATATGCGAATAAAACATACCATAATAAATGGTAGTTAAAATTTTGGTATCTTTCAAGTGCTTAAATATGGTTCTCATGGCGTAAGTCACTGAACTTAGTTTATATATATCTTTGACTTAAAAATATAATAATACTAATATTAAAATCATTTTAAAAATGCACAAATTTAAAAATCGATATTGACATTTGAAAACATGCCACGTTTCCGCGTGCGACGTAAAAACTTTTAATCAATTAATTTTAGTATAATAGGTTACTATTTGAAAACAAGAAGAAAGCGACGACCTATTCCTTGGCTTATGGATATGGCAGCGCCGTGCCCTCCGCAGAAAACGGGAGTTGGACGCTGCGACCAATCAAATTTAAATTTTTTTGGCTGCGACGCACGGTAGATAAAATTTTTTTCGGTCGAGATTTTGACGTAGCATTTATTTGGGAAAACTGCTCCAAAAAATCACTGCTATTTGTCACCGTGACACGGCTGGAGCAGTCACGTCTTCACTAAAATCGCGGGTTGGCCCATCTGATGTCCCTCTCGAAGAGGTGGCCACTTTTCGTCGGATAAATATACTTAAAAAATGGAATTTGCTGTCCGTGAAAAATAAATAAAAAAAAAAGATTCGTGGCATATCGGTCACACACTTTGCTTTTCAATTCATTACGAATGGGCCTCCAAGATCTAATGGATAGTCCAGGAACCTACAGGCCTGTATCATCCTTGTTAGGAATCATCAGGGTAACATAGGACTGTACCTGGCGTATGAAGCATAACATAAACAACCACACCCAGCGAATTTAAACAACTTTCGTCGTCAAACAACGCGGGATGTTGAATGGCTATATGCAGCACGCCGGCTATCGGAATAAAGCGAAAAGCAAAATTTTAAAGGATGCAAATATCAATAGGAATGAAATTTACGAGCAAGACAAATACTTCTCTTCTCTCTTCAACAACTTTAAATATTTTTCATTTTAACAGAGAAAAAATGTTTTTGGTAGTACTTTTTTTAAACGCTTAAAACAAGGTGACAAATTGAAAAATGTGAGTATTTTATTCTAGAAATCGAAAGTTTCGAAAGAAAGCTTTAAAATGTTATCAAAATCATGGCATAAAAATGTGAACTACAAAACATAGTAAAAATTGCCTTAACAAAAACGTTACAAAAGTGAATTTTTAATGATTTTTTACGGACCGTCCATGACAAAAAAAAACTTTTGGGGCCCCCAACTGGAGGCCCAGGGCACAACAACTATTTTTTTTAAATAAGAAGATACCACTTGTGACTCCTTTTTGGAAATCTGGTTAAAAAATAAATTTAACGTGCTAGTTTTTTTTGACATCTGTCAACCAATGTGTCAAGAATTTTTAAAAAATAATTTTTTTGTCAATTTTAATAGCTTTAAAAGAAACTACATATTTCTCTATTTACTAAGCGGAATAAAGAAAATACCACACAAGGAGATTATTGGCGGCTCATTTGGGGGCCCTCACTGAAGGCCCAGGTCCTACCAACATTTTTTTGATAAGGAGGTACCACTTCTGGCACTTTTTTGGAACGCTTGTAAAAAAATCGATTAAATAAAAATTTTTGAAAATCTATTTTTGCCGTTAAGGATGGTTGAGTGAAAAGAAAATCGACGTGTGCTAGGGCGCCAATAATATCTTTATATGCGGTTTATTGTAAAGCTAAAACAATTGACAAAAAATAGTTTTTTTTTTAAATTTTTAACACATGGGTTGACAGGTGTCAAAAAAAGTTATTTAATCGAATTCCTTTTTTTAACGAGCTTTCCAAAAAGGTGCCACAAGTTAGTTACCACCTCATGAAGAATATGTTGATAGGCCTTGGGCCTTCAGTGAGTCGCCAATAATGTCCTTGTGTGGTATTTTCTTTATTTCGCTTAGTAAGCAGACAAATATGTATTTTATTTTAAAACTAAAACAACTGACAAGAAAAAAATTTTTTAAATTTTGACACATTGGTTGACCGATGTCAAAAAAACCTAGTGAGTTAAATTTACATTAAAATACAATGTTGTATGTACCTCGATCAAAAACAGCTTTAACTCCCTTAGCGTGTGACAGCCTTCGGCTAACGCTTCAGGCCCTTATTTCCACACTGCGGGCATTAAAGCTGTGTGTTTTGACCTTAGGTTTTTCATTACTTACTTGGGTGAAAATCTCACAAAAAAATAATTTTACCAACAAATTATAATCTTGTATGTAGATATTTGAAAATATTTACTTTATCTTTTAAATTCCCTTCATAGCACATGTATAGCCTTATCATTTCCAGAAGAAAGATCGTCACTAGCATGGTAATTGTAATAAACTGGTAGAGTTCTGTGAAGGAGTTGTACTAAAAAAAACAGATAGGATCTACATTAATTAGTATTAGAGATACTTATCAAAAACAATTTTTTTGCGTAAAAGTAGCACTAGGCACCGCAAAATAAGACCAACTGAGTCCAAAACCCAATCTACATAATCTTTTACAGGGTCTCCCATTTTCGATGTGATTCAATGGGAAACTCCGTTGCTATTGAATCTAGAGACATGCGGTGTTCGCATTGCTATCTTACTTTTTTGAATTTAAAAAAATGGTGTTAACCGATTTATTCTGTCCCTTGTAGTTTTTGAGCTACAGGGGAAAGTTGAAAAATGGTCAGAATTACCAACTGATGATATCTCCGTTAATTTAAGAGATAATTGAGTTCTGTAAAAACAAGCCTGTGGCAACCTTTTTACAAAAAAAAACAATTGTTTTTTCGAAATTGTAATTTTTTTTAGAAATTGTAATCCGAAGTTTCGTTTCGTAGATACCATCATCAGGATCAAAAAGTTAAATACGGACCAAAATGTTTTACTCCATATTTAAGTTTATTTTTAAGTTTGTTTGATAATAAAATATATTTTTTTTATTTTGACGCTTTATTTAAATTTATTTTGGGACCTTTTGTATTTAACTACTATACAGTGCGGACGTAAAAAGTCCCCCCCTGCTAACTCCTAAACGGATTGAATTATCGACTTCAAATAAAAACCATGTTTAATGATAACACTTTTGCTACTTTTTGACGTATTTTTATAAGCGTCATGTTGACGTAGGTCTATAAGGTCACTAACTAGTTTAAAATTTGAAATAGAGAGGGTTTACGACTTACAGAGTTATTAGTTTTTTCGACTATAGTTTACGCACCTCACCTTACTTCTGAACGTATTGAGATATCGACTTTAAATAAAAAATATGCGTTATGATAACAATTTTATCACTTTCTGACGTATTTTTTATAAGTGTCATATTGACGTAAGTCTGTAAGGTCACTAACTACTTCAAAATTTTAAATAGAAAGGGGTGTCGAGTGATACCTTGTTTAAAAGGTATTTTTATTCCCTATTCAAAATTTTAGTTTTTTTAGAAATGGGTTTACGACTTACAGAGTTATGAGTTTTTTTGACTATAGTTTACGTATTACGTATAGTATTACTTACCAATAATAAAAACTTTAAGTTGCTAGTGACCCTATGGTCTTTCCTTAAAATTTATTAAATTTATTTAAAATCAACTGAATTTGTTCAAAAGTAAGACGAGAGGTGTAGTTACAAATGCTCATAACTCTGTAAGTAATACACCGATTTTCTAAAAAATTAAAATTTTAAATAGGTAATTAAAATAAATTTTAAACAAGGTATCACTCGACCCCCTTTCTATTTAAAACTTTAAAGTAGTTAGTGACCTTATAGTCTTAAGTCTTTATGAGAATAATCTAAAATACATCAAAAAGTGGTAAAATTGTTATCATTAAGCATGTTTTCTATTTAAAGTTGATATTTCAATTCGTACAAAAGTAAGGCGAGGTGCGTAAACTATAGCCGAAAAAACTCATAACTCTGTAAATCGTCAACCGATTTTTTAAGAAATTAAAATTTTAAATAGGGAATTAAAATACCTTTGAAACAAGGCTGGACCCCCCTTTGTATTTAAAATTATGAATATGAAGCTTATAAAAAATACGTCAAAAGCTAGCAACAGTGTTATCATTAATTTTAATAATTAATTAATTTTATTTGAGGTCGATACCTCAATTCGTTCAAGAGTTAGCAGGGGGGGGGGACTTTTTACGTCCGCACTGTATAGTAGACCTGGACAATCAAGATAAATTATATGAACATACTGGGTAAAACGAATAAAATTGGACAAATTGTTTTTTGCTATAATTTCAATAAAAAAAAATACAATCAATTATTTTATTTTGAAAAGAAATAAAAATATCTCGAAAACTGTAGCTTTGAAAGATTTGAACCTATTATAACAAAATTTTTGGGTAATATTTACGAAAACCTAAATCTAAACACCGCATATTAATAGCTGCTTTACTTCTAAAGTTATGATTTTTTTAATATATTTTAACGTTTTTTCAAATAACTCGGAAACTAAAGCTCCCACGAATTTGGACCTTATAACAAAATTTGTAGACCATATTCATAAAAACCTAAATCTGAAAACCGTATATCGTGACTTGCTTTTGTTCCAAAGTTACAATATTTTATCCCCTTTTCACCCCTTCAGCATCCCACCACCCTACCTAAAAGTTAATCAGTTCATGGTCAGCCGTTAAAGGATTTTGTGTATACTGACAGACAACCGACCGACAAACAACTTTTTTTTTCGTCGATTAAGTTGTTTTGGAACCATAGTAACTCATTTTTTTTTTAAATTAAGAAAAGTCAAAATTTCATTATTTTCATAGTACCCCATACCATATTGGCATGGTGGGCTAAAAACTATTGACAAAACAAATAAACCTTTTGAAAAAATAAATGTGCTTTGCCAACACATTTAAATCCAAAATAGCGCATAAAATTAAATGCGCACCTTGGGCTTTTGTTTAGGTATAAAGGTTTAGAAAAAAATGGCAACATATAACAAAAAGAGGATTAAAAAAGTTAGGCATTTAATTTCTTCCACCATCTTGAATTTAAATATGGCGGCAAAGCAAAGGTTTTTTTTTTCAAAAGGCTTATTTGTCTTATCAATACAGTTTTTTTCGGTTCGCCCGGTATGTTCATATAATATATATTGTTTGTCCAGTTCTACTATGTAGCAGTTAAATATAAATGGTCTCAAAAAAATATTAAAATGGGACAGGGCCGTATCAGAAAAAACAATGCACTGAAAATGATTTTTTTCAGGATCCAAACTTTTTGGTCTGTGTTTAACTGTTTGATCCTGATAATGGTATCTACGAAACGAAACGAAACGTGACCATTGTGTTTTTCTAAAAAGGTTACATTAAAGGAGATATCATCAATTGGTTATACTGACCATTTTTCAAATTTGCCCTGTAGCTCAAAAACTACAAAAGATCTGATAAATCTATTATCACCATTTTTTAAAGCTCAAAAAAGTAAGTAAAACGTAAAAATAATGCGCCGGTCTCTATCTTCAGTAACAACGGAGTTTCCCATTGAATCCCATCAAAAATAGGACACCCTGTACTATTCATTCCAAATTTACTGAACCAATTTCAATATGACAGCTGACATTTGAACACAGAAGCTAAATGAAACTGTCATTTACTTTGTTTATACGGGCCTCTTAAAGCGCTTTTATATAAGGACGGTTTGAAAATATTGTCGTATTTAAACACCACTAAAAGCTCAGGCAAGCTACACCCGCCCCCCCTCAACGAAATTGAATTTGGATATTGTCAAAATTATAAACTAATTAGGTACTAATTTAGTCCCATTCATAAAAATGTTGTACTTCATATCATACTCTTATATAAGGGTACTTTTCGTTTACAAAAACCATCGGTTCCTAAGATTTTTGTTGGTTTGTTATAGGTGTGTAGCTTGATATCAAGGTACACCCCCCTCTGAAAGATATTCGACCAAAAGTGACTATGCCAGAATTTGATATGTACTAATTTCGTCCCTTTCTAAAAAATTGCCTACTCTCAAGATAACTTGATTTTTTCTTATTTTATGGATTGGGGCTACCTGTGGCAGCCATTTTTATAACCAAATTGACAGGTAAAACATGGATTTGCTGTCAGTTAAGTGTCAATATGGCAGGCCAAGGGATACTAAAACAAAAATTAGTTAACTGGCTTTTTAGTTGAGAACGGTGTTGTTTGAGAATGGTGTTGGTCCGGACCTGAGTAACAACGCGAATATTTTACGACATGATTTTTTAAAAATATTTCATAAAAAACGTAAAAAAGGTTAAAATTTTGCCTGCGTCAACCGCTCCCCCCACTTCAAAAAAGGCAACTGCCATTAACATTCTTACATTATATCTTTTATTTGGAAGTACTAAGTTTACTTTGTAAAGTGCATCACTGTTCAGATCCCCCTTTCTTTCTTCAAAAAGCTATTATTTATTTTGATACTTACGTGATCATACACGAACAGTAAAAGGGTTATGGTCCAAATTGGAGAAAACATCACATTCAAATAGGCTGACACTTGTAAAGGGAGGTTGGAGTTGACTTCATGACCTTAAAAAAGTGAAAAACAATGTAGGTAGTCAGTTTTTTCATAACGTTTTGCATGCAGATTTTTACGTCGAATGTATAGGAGGGGGGGGGGTTACTATTTTTATCTACTTTTTCTTAGATGAACTGTGCGGTACAAAGTTAACTTTTTTACAAGAGCCATATCATTTAAAAGAATTTCTGTGAACAAGGAGTGATGAAATTCCGATGGTTCTTCACTGGTTGGGTGACTGAATGACTTTTGATTTCGAGTCAATGTGACGGAAATTATTTAGAGAACCTCTGACTAATATCATTCAGTTTGCCAACACAGTTGCTTCGCCAATACTAATTTGATGTTGAATTGACGAAGAAGAATATACAAGGAACTTTGTTGTTGAGCCATTGAAGAAAAAACTACATCTTCCGATACTGGAGCATACATTATTGGTTCACTAAATAACTTCAGTTGGTGGGCTAACACAGTTGTTTCGCCAACACTAATTGGATGTTCAATCGACAGAGAACGATATTCATCTTAAATACACCGGACTTTTTGTTGAGCCATGAAGAAAAAACTTCTCATACATCTCTCCGATACTGGAGCATACATGTTCACTCACTAGCTAACTTGAGTTAGAGTGCCATCACAGTTGTTTCGCCAACTCTTATACGATGTGAATGATGATAAAAGATCTTCATCTTAAATACACCGGACTTTGTTGTTGAGCCATTGAAGAAAAAACTATCTTCAGCCAAATATATCGAAAAAATGGATATTTTTCTATTGCCGCAATGGTTCAGTGATTATGGCATTTGCGTGGTAATCTGAAGGTTACCGGTTCGAATCCCGTATCATCATCTCCACTTTTTTTTAATTTGTTTTTTTTTAGCATGTATTCCCTGCCAAAAAAACTACTTCAGATCTCTCAAAAACTGATCAAGTCTTGATGCGATCTTAAGAGATTTTATTGGTTTGAAGAGACTTGACCTGGCAAGTGTCAAATTCTCATGATGTTTCATGAGAATAATTTTCTAACTATTGAAAACTGAAAAAATTTCAAAAAATCCTAAAGACAATAAAACTTCATGTTTAGATGTTTTACAAGATTTCATTATGTTACACCAGACGCATGAGATTTCATGAGGTTTAGCAAGCAAGATTTTTGTGAGATTTTACAAGATTTCACAAGTCTAAAAGAAAAGACGTTTTTAGAAGATTTTACAAGATTTTATGAGATACAGGATAAAGGGTTGTGAAGATTTGACAAGATTATATAATTTAGATTAGAGTACCTATAAACATAAATTAAAAAGAATATATAGTAAACATTTAACTATCAAAATATTATAAGAGATTTTGTAAGTTATAAACACGCAAATAGGATTTTGATGAGATTTTAAAAATACAAATGAAGGGATGTTTTTAAAATATTTTACAAGATTTCATGAGAACTAAAGTGAAAAGTTGTGTCTGGTGTAGAAAATGGACACGCACATCACTTTTTTGACAAGCAAGTTTTTCAATGAGAATAGAAAATATTTTATGGGTATTTAATATTTTAAAAGTAAATTAAACAAAACATATAGCTAGATATATGTATAGATTTAAGCAGATTTGACTAGTAAGAAATTTTAAGAGATTTCACAAGTAATAAAAGAGAGAAAAGAAAGAGACAATTTTACAAAATATTGAAATATATTATGTTATTTTATGATTATCAAATTTAGTTAGCTCTGACAAGATGCTATGAGATTTAAAAATAAAGCGGGATTACCAATTATAACAACAATTTTTAAAAACAGTTCAGGAGACAACAGTTGACAATTTTTTGGACCAAATATTAAATATCTTGTACGAGTCGTAAACTTTTCATTTTATACAGATTTTATTTTGGATATGTTTTAAAATAAAATATGTATGAAATAAAAAGTGTTTGACTCATTTTGTCCAAGATATTTAATGATTTAGTGCACGATTTGGCCTAAAAAGTGTCAAGGTTGTTCTACTTTTGTATATATTAAACAATGATAAGATATAATGAATGTTCCACAGGCTTATCTGTCAATTTTAATATGGAATCGTTAAAAATCTGACAATTTGTGAATGTAAATATTGTTGTGACATCTGATGGAGACTGGGTCTTTTTAAAATTGCTCAAAACTGCTGAAAAATGGGCAATCTCACGTAATCTTATTAACTTTATTTTATATTTCCATTAAAATCTGCTCAAAACTGCTAAAAACATATAAACTTGTTAAAACCAGTGAAATCTTATCAACTTGTTTCTCTTAAAATCTGATTAAAACTGCTAAAAACATGTGGATTTTCTCATGAAATCTTGTGAAATCTGATGGAGGGTGGGTATTTTACAAACTGCTGAAAACATGAGCAATCTTATGAAATCTTGCGAAATCATATTAATTCATTTGATATTTCTAGTAAAATCTGCTCAAAACTTTGTAAACTGGTCATAACCATTGAAACCTTATCACTTTGTTCCTCTTAAAATCTGCTCAAAACTGCTAAAATCATGTAGATTTTGTCATGTAATCTTGTGAAATCTGATGGAGGGTGGCTCTTTTAAAAACTACTGAAAACATGTGTATTCTCATAAAATCTTGTGAAATCTTATTAACTCTGATTTAAATTTTTGTTAAAATCTGCTGAAAACTTAACAAAACCAGTGGAAGCAGAGCCTTTAAATTACTGGTGAAATCTTATCAACTCTTATCATAATCTTTCAAAAACTTTCCAACTCTCCTAAAAACGGATGACAGTGATCATGCAAAAATCATAATGTTTGACGGGATTTTAATCTCTTTCCAACATTGAAAGTTCATGAGATTTCCCCGAAAGTGATGTTTCATAAACCACATGAAATACCGGCTTGAACCCGTGAACTTTCACTAATTTTTTTCTACGAGTTTTGACGCGGTATTTTTGGCAGGGTTGATACGTCAGTGTTTTTAGAACAGAAAAATTATTTTTTATTTTTTTTTAAGCCATATTTTACGATTTAGGTAATTAGTTAACGTTACATCTAAAAGTTGCTGGTTAGATGGAGACTACCTACATTGGACCAATGACTTTGTGAAAAAAATCCTGCGTTATGCCAATATTTTTTTGTTATTGATCCACCCATGGTTTATCATTGGACCAATGATGTGGTGTATCGGTTAAGTGACTGGCAAGTATTTCCAAGTTAGACAAAAATTTATCGGGTAGACATCTGCTACCTTTAGTGGCCCATTGAACTAATAACTAATAATTTACATTGGGCCAATTACTGTTTATAGGGGTATTTTATAGTCAATATTTGGTTGTTTTGTTTCAGTTAACTTTTGAAGTCCTTCCAGCAAAACAAAATTGGATATATTCAATAACGATAGCTGCACATTTAAAAAATAAATGAAAATTATTCATTACAAAAATGCATTTTAGTTACTAAAGAATTATATATATATAGATATATATATATAGATATATATATATAACATACTACAATACAAATATATTTTCAAAAATCACTTTTCGACTTAAGTAACTAGGGATAAATTTTAAATTACAATAAAATAAGATTTTTTCCTGTTTCTTGGGATACGGGCTTAAAAATCTTCTTAAAACTTATGATCTAGAGTGAGTTGGGTCGGCTTGGATGCATCTTCTAGTAGATACTCTTTTTTGAATTGATCTCGGATCCCTCGTGAGCGGTTTTTGAGCGAGTTTTGAAATTGCTTTAAAGTTCTGTTTGAGCGGGCAAACATTTATGATTCTTTTTAAAAGAATAACGTGGCAAATGCTGGAAAAATCCATCTTTTATAATCGAAAAACGACACCTAAATTATTTAAAAAAGACCCTTAAAAAGCTTACCAAACAGGCAAAGCTCACCAACTAAAACGAAAAAAAAAAGAGTTGATTTTTAACCCCAGGTCTCAATCTACTATTAAAATCGATTATATACTTACCTCTTTTACTCAAATAAACACCAAAAGCAAAAAAAAATGTTATTGCCCATAAAACGATATATTTGGTCTTTTATAAAAAGTGATTGGTTATTGTTTTTGTTATTAAAATTTTTTCTTGTATTACAGAAAATACGTTCCTAAGCACTATTATGACCTCAGGGCAAATGCTAAAAATTTGAACTATTTGCCTCTTAGGGCCAGTTTCTCAATAGCGAGTTACTATTCCAAGGTAACCCTGACTTTAGGGGTGGCTCGGTAATGCCCTTTGGTGTACACGCCGCCGATGGCATTGCCTGGCATTTTGAGGCATTTTGAAGCATTATTTCGAGGCATTTTAGGACAATTTATGGGATTATAAGGCATTTTTAGAGAAAAATCTGGTAAAACATGCCTTTTGTTTTCCACAAAACGACGCCCTTACTTCAAGACGTTAGTTATTATACCACGCGCAGGGTTAAGCTAAAAAAGTATAGGGTTAAAACCATATATTGTCTCTGGTTAAAACATAAAACAACTGAGATATATAACCCGAGCTAATTTAGCTCGGCAGTACTTAGACTTAAAGAGAGAACCGAGGAGAGAACCTGCATAGCAATTTGTCATCCTTAGCGATGCATAGAATATCTCTAAGAAGAAAGAAGGTGTGCTATTCGAAGCACGTGCTAAGAATAAGTTACGTTCCGTGCTAATCACATGATGATGTTATATAGACATTCTCATCAGATGCTTAACATGAACCCTACCACAGTTTACACACAGTAAGTACGTAGAATTTCCTTAAAAAGTAAGATATGCTAAGGATGTTTTAAATGCTTATCATGTACATTCATAAACGTTAAGTTACAGTCTTTTGGGAGGATTCCAGGGATGTCGTGTGTCTGTAAAATAAAAATAACATTTTAAGAATGTCCAGTGATATCCAATAATAACATTTTTAGAATTACCCAAATAAAGATATCCGAAGAAAATCCCTAAAAATTAATTTCATAACGATATGGATGTCAGAAGAGAATAATCATGTATAGATGTATCACCATCAATTTTATATACTATTAGTTCACAGTTTAAATAATTTTACTGTGTATATGTGTAATAATAGTATCTACAACAAAGAAAAAAATCTTGAAAATGTTCCTTTAATGCTATTTGGGAAGGTCAATAGTTGATAGATGAGCACAATCAGGCAATGGCAATATCAACGAAAGTAAATTGACGTAAAGCAGATGTCATTCATAGGTGACAAAGGTTGACAAGACATTAAAAATGATAGGTCAAAAATGCCACTTCAGTGATAAAGTCGTGACGGAAAGCGCTAGAGACGCAAAATTTTGATTTTTGTTTAAATCCAATATTTTAAAAATTAAATCCAAAATTTTTAAAATTAAAATGTCAAACTTGACAGTTGACAAATATGGATAAAATAAAAATAAAATGAAATATGCGTAAAACACACTCTTACTGATGAAATGACTTCATATAGCCATTTTGTTTCCAAAATTTTGGAGCCACCCTGTAGAAAAAGTCCCAGTCTGCATGTGTGCCATAATTTTTACCGTTATCTTTGTGGGGCCCTTAACATCATCGCACTCGTAAAAAACGCGATGAAATGACTTCATATAAGCATTTTTTTGGCAAGTTTCGGAGTAAAAAAATACCCGCTACCTGACCATAATTTGATTTTTCCTTAGTTCGTGTGGTTGTAGACTACTTCCCTAACACTGTTTTTTGGAAATTTTGACGTATCGCACACCACTGTAAATACAAGTTGCACACGGAATCGAAATATCCGACAGTGAAATTTTTACAAAAACGCTGGGTCATTCTGACACTAATGCCCCAATGAGGCTATAATGATTATGATATCAGTGCTTGGAATGGATTTTACTTCTAAATACTGGTCAAAATTGGTCGAAATATCACGTTATTTTTTGATTATTTTTTTGCAAACCTAAACAGATTGTTTTATCTATTGTCATATAAATGACCTAACTTTTACTATCTCACCCTTAAAAGCTTTTGGGTCTATGTTATACCCAATCCCAGGAAATACATTTTCCGACAAATGTGTTACAGTCTCCTTCCAAGCCATTATTTATTTTTGTTTTTTTTGGTTACTCTATATATACCAACAATAATTACTTGTTTAATCACACCATTTTTCACCTTTTCGCGTATTCGACATAAAACTGTTATAAGTTTCCTAGCAACAACTTTGTTTGTATTCAAATTATTTTGTCCTTAATTGAAATTCAAAGGGGCCGCCACAGCTCACCATAATATTGAGTTTGTTTATACGTGCCTCTTAAAGCGTTTTTATATGAAGACGGTTTAAAAATGTTGTCGTATAAACACCACCAAAACCGTTTTAAGCACTAAATCGACTCTATTTTAAAGCGATTTAAGATTTAAGAAAGTGGTTTATCGCTTTAAAATCCATTTTAGGATCGTCATAACAGTGGCGGTCCCAGCCATTTGAAAAGGGTGGGGGCGGTTTCGATACAAAAAAAGTAGAATAAAAGCATAGCTTTTATTAGGAACATATCAATATATGCAAACAAAACTTAGTAGGGGGGCTACTAGAAATTTTTTGTAGTAGTAGTAGTAGTAAACATGCTTTATTGTCCAAAGATTTTCTACATCCTTATTGACAAAGCTTAAGAGGCTTAAGTCTAATTTCATACAATATTAACATAAATTAAAATTAAAATTAACTACCTGGCAAAGGCAGGCACGACACAAGATAAAAAAAAAAAACAGATCAGTTGGTAACAGAGATATGGTAAAAACATAATGAAAATAGAACAAACAGGTTAAGTAAAATCTAAATAAATATATGCACAACAGATAAACATTTAAAGCAAAAAATACAAACAAGTTGAGTAAAGTAAAAAAAGTAAAAAAAAATACTAAATAAATATATAGGTAAAAATTTTAGATCACAGACAATTTAATAAATCTAGTTGTTTTGGCATAGGGTTGTTGTAACACAAGCAAGAGAAATCCTAGAAATTAATTTAATTGTAAAGCTATAGGAAATAAAAATAAAAATGCAAAAATGGCTACTTAATTGGACAGGGTTAAAAATAAATTTTAAAGTAAGATAAAAAAAAATGATAATAAATAGGTAGGTTTAAAAGGAAAAGGTAAGAAATTCGTCCACGGTATAAAAAGCCTGTTTTACTAAAATGTTTTTGAGTTCTTTGCGGAATTTCGATAGATCTGCAATATTTTTAATAGCTATAGGAAGATGGTTATAAAGTTTTATGGCATTATAAATTATGGAATTTTGAACGAGCGCCGAGTGTGGAATAGGAAGTGGTATATGGTGCCTTTGACGTGTAACATGAATAATTTGGTGTTCAGGGAAAGAAGATTTGTGCTTGTGAATAAGACTTACTGATTCTAAGATGAAAAGACATGGTAGGGTTAGGATGTTGTAGTTTCTAAATAAGGGTTTACAATGATCTCTTGCAGAGACACCAGCAATGAATCGGACTGCTCGATTTTGAAGTTTAAAGACTGACTGAAAAAGATATTGAGTACAACAGCCCCAGAATGGTAGACCGTAAGAAAGGTGAGATTGAATAACAGCATAGTACACAGATTTTGTAATAGAAATATTAAGATTTTTGGCCACCGCTCGTACACAGTAACAACCTGAGGCGAGTTTCTTGTTAAGCCCAATGATGTGAGATTGGAATTTCAAATCAGTATCAAGTTGAAGCCCAAGAAACTTGGTATTTTGGGAAGATTTAATGGAGAATTGGTCACAATCAACATCATCAATACTGCAGCGAAATCCAAGTATCTGTGTTTTATTAAAATTAAGTAAAAGTCCATTGGCATCACACCACAGCTTGATGACCTTGATGTCATCAGATATTACCTGGACCAACTCCCGCGTCCCTTTTTTATGCCACACCACCGTTGCATCATCCGCGAACGCAGCAAAAACTCCTGAGATATCCAAATTTAACAAATCATTGATGTATATGAGAAATAGGATTGGCCCTAGGACTGAGCCCTGCGGAACCCCATAATTGATTTGCTGGACTGAGGAACATCCGCCGTTCGCGGCGACACGCTGGGTGCGGCTTGAGAGATAGGATTTAAACCACTCCAGATAATTACATTAAAACTGTAATTATTGAGTCGAAATAATCTAAAATCGTAAATATCAACAGTATTATATCGCGAATATTTTAAGAAAATTGCTCTAAAAAATGCGTTTTTTGATTTGAAATTAAACTAAAATTGTAAATTTATCAATGGTTTCAAAGCGCAGCAGGCGAAAATTTTTAAGAAAATGACACAACAAATGCCATTTTTAACACAAAATTAAACTAATACCGTAAATATCAAATGTGTTATAGCGCCGCAATTTATGCCCTACTTTTCAATTTCTAAATGTTTTCATAAAAAATTTAAAGCCAGGGTAGGGTGGGGGGTTAACTACCCCCCTATCCTCCTGAAATCCGCGCTTGAGTAACTACGTCAAATTTTTTCAGTTATAAAAACGTAGATAACAAACAAACAACAAACAAAACCTAATAGCTAATACTTTTTTTTGAGGTCCAAAAAGCTTTCTGTTGAAACATTACTTTTTATTTCGCTTATCTCAAACATAAGATGCCATCTCAAAAAAAAAGTACTTATGTTTTCAATATTCTAAGGCATGAGAAGCTTCTTTCTGACGAGGCATTACTTACTGGCAAACATCCAAGAATATTCTAATCAAAGGAAAAATATTGCCACACTTGTTTATTTCCTCGAAAACGTTATCAGGTATGTTTTGATTTAAGCTTTTGCCTACTTCTGACCAATATTGTTTCCAAATAATGACTTCTCCCAATAAAAGTTCAAGAATTTGTGTTTGGGATTAATAAAACAGTTTTAGAAACGACTTTAGTTAATTTGGCCTTGATTTTGGCTTCAAACTTGGTATGAATATGTTCAGGTCAAAAATACTTTTTTATGTCCGAAGTTCGTCATGCGTTTGTATATTTTTGGTCTGACGGATTGAAAGTCAAACTGTCCCAAAATATTATGGAGGTATTCTAGAATGTATTTAAAGGAACTTTCTGCAATTTCTCGTTTTTTCTTCTTCAGGGTTATTACCACCAGCATCTTTGTTGTTGTTGTCTACTTTTTTCTGGAGCAAAGGGGTGGGCGATTGCCCCCCCCTTCCCCCCCACCCCTTGGGACCGACACTGGTTATAAACAGTTTAAAAACCCTTTAGCGCATTTCTTTCAACCTACAGTCAACCTTGGTTTTGCGAAAAATCTTTTGTCAGCTAAGTTGTTTTAATTGTTTTTTCAAAAATTTTCAATTTTTAAAGCTTTCACTATCAGCGATTGACTTGTAGAAACATTTGCATTTTCTGTAAATTGATGGGGTACGATCATATAACTATGAGATAATAGACACTTAAAGTAAATATTTCAACGCATCGGTACCGGTATACGTAACGCGTTCGAAACAAAGTCAAAATACGCTACATTTTTGACTTGTTCATGCCATGTTTCGAACGATGCCTGCTTCTTTGACGGGTGTGATGACAGAATCTCGTTTCGTACGGAAGGATGACGTATCGTTACGGACCCACGAACGTACGCAACGATTTCAATCAGCAGTTCTGTCATCGCACCCTTCAAAAAAGCGGGCATCGTTCGATTAATCGCATAAACCAGTCAAAAATGTGGTGCATTTTGGCTTTATTTCGAACGCGATACGTATACCGATACCGATGCGTTGAAATATTAGAGACATAAAGCTATTTTTAACTCTTTTTCATTTTTTTTACGGAAGTGTCCGCTCTTTTAATAGATTTTCCAAAAGTAAACAAAAATATTAAACATAAACCTACATTTTTGCTGTCAGATCTCGATCGACGCGCCTGCCCATTACACTCCTCATCTATGGAGTTTTTCCAGGCCAACTTGATTGGGAGAGTTATTATCGCTACGCATTTTTCTCGGGAAAAGCAAGGGGAGGGCCGTAATATTAGACACTTAAAGTAAGTAGAGACATAAAGCTATTTGTAACTCATCGCCGTATACGTATCCGCATCTAGCGAGAACCAAGAACATTAATTGGTCAGACACTTGTACCACGTTCGAAAAGAGCAGATATATGCTAATCTAAGGTTTTGTTGAACGCGATAGGTGTTTAGATGCTTTAGGTATCACGTATCGTTATGGCACACGTATCGTATCTCAGCACCTACTGCGTTCAGAAACACCTTAAATTAGCATATATCTGCTCTTTTCGAACGTGCTACAAGTTTCTGACCAATCAATGTGCTTGGTTCTCGCTAGATGCGGATACGTATACCGCGATGAGTTACAAATAGCTTTATGTCTCTATTTACTTTAAGTGTCTAATATAACGGCCCTCCCCTTGCTTTTCCCGAGAAAAATGCGTACCGGTAATAACTCTCCCAATCAAGTTGGCCTGGAAAAACCCCATAGATGAGGAGTGTAATGGGAAGGCGCGTCGATGGAGATCTGACACCAAAAATGTAGGTTTATGTTTAATATTTTTGTTTACTTTTGGAAAATCTATTAAAAGAGTGGACACTTCCGTAAAAAAAAATTGAAAAAGTGTTGTCTGGTGTTTCCCGCGTAATAATAACGCACGCAATCACAGAAAATACCGCCACAAAATTTTAAAACAACAAAAACTCCACAATAACATAAACAAAATGGCAAAACCATACCTCGTCAAAAATGTAAACTATTCGACAATCCTCAGGTTTTCTCAGTGGGTTCAGCACTTGGGGCCATGTCCTCGTGTAACGGGTTTACCTTGTTGTAATAAATAAATTCAATTAAATAGAATGAAAGTTTTTGAACAGATGATGTCGTTATCACTGTCACTCAAAATAATCATTAAATTATCGTAAGGTCCCTACGTAGTAGATTTTTGGTTTATGGACTGGTGGCCCAAACAGTTTCAAAGCCAACCGCGATTTTGAATTTTCTTCTTTGTTTTTCAAAGTTATTTTCGTTACACATTTTGCGGCACTTGGGCAGTTATAGTATCTCATAGTTATATGGGTGCGATATTTAAAAAATACTCAAAAAAATAATGGACCGCGTTTTTTAGTTTCCTTGCTCCTAAAGAGAGAGGAAAAGAAAAAATCACACTTCGAGATTTTAAAGGAAAAGCCTTTAAAATCTTAGTTTAGCAGCATCCAGAATTTTTGACATTATATTGTTATATGTTATATACACATATACAGGGTGTTCCAACAGTTCTAGTCCACCCTTATGCTTCCAAAACCAAAAGAGGCAGAGAAGTAAAATTACACAGAATAAGATGGTTTACAAAAAAGTATTTAGACATTAAGAAAGCGGAGCTGGGCGGATAGGATACTTTTTAGCCATCCATACGTAGTAAGGAGGCTATTGATGGGATCGTTATTTTTTTTTAATTTCCACTAAAAATAAGTTATTTGGGTCAAAAAAGACCTAAATACAAAATTTTGTCATAGTGTCTGTCTGGGTGGGTGTCCAGGTGCCTGTCTGCCTGTCTGTTAGAATATTACTCAAAAACCGCTTAACCGATTTTTATCAAATTTGGCATAAAAATTCTTTGGCACCAGGCGGGGAGCTGATTAGTTTTAGTGCGAAGCAGGTATAAATGGTGGTTAAACTTTTTAAAATATCGAACCGTAGCCGTTAGGGACACAGGGTTTTAATATTTAAACGGATAATTACATTTTCAATAAAAACTATATCAATGGTAAAGTCTGTCAAATTCATAGTTTTTGAGGTATCTAAGAAAAATAAAAATATACTTATAAAAACCTAACTCACGAGTCGTAGCAGCCAGTGTCATGTAGTTTTCAAATTGACATAGATAATTGCATTTTCAACCAAAAAAAGAAATATATTTTTTTAAAATATTTCATGCCTGCTCACAGCTTCCTAAATATAAACTGCAAATTTGCATTTTTTATAATCTTCACAATAGCCTTGATCAACAAAACTTGTTTTCGAAATCGCTTATGTGGAATTGAGTGTACAGTCGGCTGATCAATACATGACTATAAAATTTGGTACTTTCTTATTGATTTAATAAATAGAAAATTTGAAACTACATAATTTTATACAAAAAATATACCAACTACTGCAAGAAAAAAAGGCTGTTCCCCCCTTCCGACACGCCTCCTTTCTCCGCTGAATTGTTAGGAAGGGTATCCTCGATAATATTCATTAACTATAAATGCTTTTCCATTATGCATTTCAGATGATTTCAGCATATTTATTATGCGTGGCTTGTCATTGCTTCCAATATTAAAAGCTTACCAAATTTGGCCATGATTTGAAGTTAAAAAGCAATCGCTCTTACAATGACAGTTTCACTCCTGCACGTTTCATGCTTCTTTAGCAGCGTGCAAGTTGGTTTAGACCATCTATTCTAAAAATGTTGTTTCAATAAAGTATGTAAAAAAAAACTATAAAATTAGTGGCGAGTTGTTGACGTTATAAGAAAACAAGGGTGTAAACTTTGATCAATGCGACGAATGAAATTTTTCAATTTTGTATAATACACCATTCCATCCAGGCCTCCTTGCTCCCTTGTTTTCTAATAACGTCAACAACTTGCCACTAATTTTATAGTTTTTTTTACGGGCTTTATTGAAACAACAAAAGCAAACCGATTTTCTGCACTCCTCATAAGAATTTAGTTTCACCATTTTTAGAATAGTTCGTCTAAACCATATAACTATGGGATACTATAACGGCCCTACCCTTGCTTTTCCCGAGAAAAATGCGTACCAATAGTAACTCTCCCAATCAAGTTGGCCTGAAAAAAAACCGCTAAAGCAGAGTGTAAACGGGCAGGCGCGTCGATTGCGTCAGCAGTGAAAATGTCATTAAATTATCGTAAGGTCACTACGATGCCAGGCATGGATTTGTAAGTGCATGCGCCGTAGATTTTTGGTTTATGGCCTAGTGACCCAAACAGTTTCAAAGCCAACCGCGATCTTGAATTTTCTCCTTTGTTTTTCAAAGTTATTTATATGGTCTAAACCAATTTGCACGCTACTAAAGAAAAATAAAATGTGCAGGAGTGAACCTGTCACTTTATGAACACTTGTTTTTTAACTTCAAATCATGGCCAACGTTGCTAAGCTTTTAATATTGGAAGCAATGACAAGCCATGCATAATAAATATGCTGAAATCGGAAATTCATAAAGGATAAGCATATATAGTTAATGAATAGTATCGAGTTTTTGTATAAAATTATGTAGTTTAAAATAGTATCGAGGGTACCCTTCCCAACAATTCAGCGGGGGTAGGGGGCGCGTCGAAAGGGGAGGGGGAACCGCCTTTTTTTCTTGCAGCAGTTGGTATATTTTTTGTATAAAATTATGTAGTTTAAAATTTTCTGATTATTAAATCAATAAGAAAGTACCATTTTTTTATAGTCATTTATTAATCAGCCGACTGTACACTCAATTCCACATAGACGATTTCGAAAACAAGTTTTATTGATCAAGACTATTGTGAAGATTAGGAAGCTCTGTACTGCCGCCACTTTTTTAAAATTAAGTTAACAAAAAATTGGTGATAGCTGATGGGACCTCAAAAACGGGCAGTGGATATGTGGATTTTAAGGTGCTTTTTCTTTAAATCTAAAAGTAGTTTTAAATTAGGTGTTTCAAAATATGCTTTTGTTCCCTAGATATAATAAAATGGTATGATATCATTTTTATTTACTTGCTTTGATGTTAAGTAAAATGTAATTTTGTGATAACTAACGGGACATTTCTTGTAAAACGCTAATATTTTGTTTGCTTATATTTTGGCTAGTAACTACTATTTTATAATTTCTTTTCACACCTTTCTTTTCTTGTGATAGTTTTTAAATACAAAAATCGTAAAAATGCCAAAAACTCTCATCGCGAGTTGAATTGCCCTTTTGTTTTTCAAAAAAATATATATTTTTAAAACCTGTTTTTCTCGTTTTTTTTTAGGTTTATCCAGAAAACAAAACTTTGCAATTAAAAATCTGCGCATTTCTGAGATTCGTTTTTATAATCGTTACTGTTTCTGCGCTACGTTCAGCGGTCCTTGAGTGTTGCTCAAAAACTCCCTAAATTTCGCTAATGCTCTTGTATTGGGCTATATTATATCTTTTTAATGGTGGTCCATTGTAAAGAAAAAGACATTGTGCAAAAAAAATTATTGCCTTCATTGCCACATAAAAATGTGTTTAGTTTTCCGGGGGGAATAAATACAAAATGTTCAGCACGTAATACAGATGGATAAATCGATGATTTTGTACTGAACGAATCGATTAGTGATTCGTTTCTAAAATGATTGAATCTTTTGAATCGACCATTGAATCAATCATTCAAAATTAAATTAAAGAAAATGGTGACCGAAAAAAATGGGATGCCGCTAAATACAAAATACTCTGCTGACCAAAAAAATCTCTATTTTCATGCAGTTTACCCCGCGCGCAGGAATTCGAATCAAACGAACGAATGAACGAAACGATCGACCGATTTCCAACTGATTCAGCGTATCGCCACAGTGGGTCAGGCAGTCGTTGATCCATTCCGATTTGATTCAATCGTTTGATTCATTCTGTCTTCGTCGGTCATTTGACTCATTTGACTGATTGAATCATATCGAGCAAACACGATTCGATCATCCAATACTCGCAAGTGATTCGATCATAGTGAACGAATCACGAATCACACATCTCTAGTACATAACGGTGTAATCTAGAAAATAGGCTACTTTATGTGTGATAACTAACTAAGATGCTCCAGAAAAAAGTAGACAATAAAGATGCTGGTGTTAACCCTAAAGTCTTTGGAGAAAAAACGAGAAATTGCAGAAATTTTCTTTAAAGACATTCAGAATCCCTCCACAGTATTTTGGGACAGTTTGACCTTCAATTCGTCACACCAAGAATAAACACTTACTGCAAAAACCATTGAAAATACAGAACAGTATTTTGGAGTTTTTATTTAAAAACAAGTTTTGGACAAAATCATTTCGGACATAAAAAAAGTATTTTTGACCTGAACATATTCATACCAAGTTTTATACAACGTGAAGCCAAAATCGAGGCAAAATTAACTAAAGTCGTCTCTAAATACTATAAACTGTTTGATTATTCCAAAACACAAATTCTTGAACTTCTATTGGGAGAAGTCAGTATTTGGCAACAATACTGGTCAGAAGTAGCAAAAACTTAAATCAAAACATACCTGATAACGTTTTCGAGGCAATGCACAAGTGTGGCGATATTTTTCCGTTGATAAAAACATTCTTGGATGTTTGCCAGCAACTAATATATGCTTCGTCAGAAAGAAGCTTCTCATGCCTCAGAAGATTGAAAACATAAGTACTTAAAAACACTATGACGGAAATTCGTTTGACGGGCTTAGCGTTGCTGCATATCAGACATAATGAATTGACCGGTTTTCCCAAAAAAACCGGATGCAATATGAAAGACAATGTTTTAAGCAAGCTTTTTAGATCTCAAAAAAAATTGTAGTTTTAACAAATAGTGGCTAAAATAGTGCTATTTTTTACAAGCGTTGGTTTAAATAACGAGTGCAGCAAGGTATTTAAAAACGCGAGTAAAAAAAAGCACAGTTTAGCCGCGAGTTCCTTTTAATACCTTTTTCATAAAATCCAAGGAAAAAAGGAAAATACTTTTAAAAATCTCGAACGAAGAGAACTTCTGGCAACACACCATCTTTACACTATAAATCAAGGCGGCTGGTAAATGAAATAACTCGGTGACGTTCATTGTTGCGACATTTTATTCTTTGACAATTTGATATTTTGACGATATTTTTAAATGATTTTTTCGTAAATACTTGGTGAAAACTAGCGGAAATGGCTTAATTCTTAGGCAAGAATAATTAGATTTTTTCAATATTACTATTTTCCGCTATTTCTCTTTAACTTTGTGTAAAAAACGGACATAAATCTGTTTTTGCACCCGTTATCAAAGAAAAGTTTTTTTGCATCGCTAAACAAAAAAGTCATGTTTTAGTTATCTGCAGACAGTTAATAAAATCATGTTTTTGATGAAGGTATAAAAAAAGTATTTAGCTATTAGGCTTTGTTTGTAGTTTGTTTGTTATTTTATAGATATTAGATATTGACAAGAAAATAACATAACCAGAAACACAGCCACCTTAAACTAACAAGCCTGATCCTTCTGTGAATTGCAACACTGTCGAAGGCTGACTGATTTACAGGTCAGTGAAGCATACAAATAAAACAATGTTCTTCTCATTACAGTCATTTGATATTATTACCCGAGTATAACAAACCAATGGTTTGTTATACTCGGTTATTACTCTAGCTTAGAGAAAGAACATCTAACCAGGTAACCACAAACAATAGTCAACTACTTAAGTACTCTATTTGTCTATTGTTATGGTTCTTTAAATAACGACATTTTGTTAAAAGAAGAATCTGTCCAGTACCCTCTCCATACAGGCCGATCAACTCCTACCGATTTAGTGTCCTTTTATCCACCTTGGCCGCCATTTTCACTCAAAAGTGACAGAAAATCCATTAGTTTTCTGTCAATATGGCGGCGAAGGTCGATAAAAGGACACTAAAACGGTAGAAGTTGATTGGCCTATGTGGAGAAGGTATTGATCTGTCATAAAATGAAAAGGTTAAGCTTCCTTCTTTTTTCTGTTTTTTTTTTGGAATCTGTTTTCTTCTTTTCGTTCGGAGGCTTGAAAATTTTTTTCTAGTAGTTGCTAAGTAAAATATTGCTAGTTACGGTATCGGCAGCGGCTTTAAGATTTTTTTTTTGGTTAATAAACCACAACTAGGAACAATGATGGACAAATTAGGAGTAAAAATTTATCGTAATATGTTTTTTAAACTTAAACTTAAAATTTGTGCTGATTCGAGTATTTAAAAACAGCACAAAAATGGGGATAGTAAATGAACTTTATTTCATCTTGTCCGTGACACAAACCACCCCTTCGTATGTAGATAGTTGAAATAATTATTATCATTATCAGCTTCGATGTCCTCCTTATTTATACAGAGGCTTGAAAAAAATTAGTACGGAGGTTTATAACTGAAAAAAATATACGTAGTTACTCAAGTGCGGATTTCAGGGGGATAGGGGGGTAGTATGAAAATGTATGAAATAAACGAATAAAATCTGAGTACCCTCCCTAGATTTGAGACCAAATCCGCGCTTGTAGTTACTAAGTTTTGTTTGCATAGAGCTAGAATAAAGCTATGCTTTTATTCTAGTTTTTTTATCGAAACCGCCCCCCTTTTGAAATGGCTGGGACCGCCACTGGTACCTGTCAAGTAAATATCTGGGTTAAAAAAAGTAAAAAAGTTTATAGGGGCATATAGCTGTTATTTAAAAGTTTCCGTATACTTACTTATACCTAACGCGTTCAAAACAAAGCTAAAAACTCTACATTTTATTGTGGATGCGATAGTAGAACAGCTGGCCGCACTCGTTGCGTACGTCGGGAAGGACTTAACGCTGCGACCACAGCAACGCAAGCATCGATTTCAGTCAGCTGTTTGGTCATATCTTTCACCATACAATCGGGACACGTTATATGACATAAATAAGGCAAAAATGCAGTGCCTTTTGACTTTGTTTTCAACGCGTTAGGTATAATCGGGCCAATATCGACAACGTCGGAAGTTTGTCGGCATAGGCGACTTCACGCTGGCCCGATGTTGGACAGATTGCGATTTTCAGTTTTCGGTCAATAATCGGCAGCTGACGGAGGTCCACATTACTACAGTCGACTTTATGACGACACCACTTTAGGACCGACGATGGTCCGATTGGAACTTTGTTTAATCGGACGAGAATCGGCAACTGACGATGACACGATTTACTATAGTCAACATTATGCCAACGCAAACCTTATCTGCTTTAAGGTCGATGATGTGGAACTTTGTTTAATCGGTCGAAAATCGGCAACTGACGATAGCTCGATTTACTATAGTCGACTTTATACGGACACCCACTTTATCTGTTTTGAGGCCGACGACGGTCCGATTGAACCTTTGCCCGATGGCCCGATTTACTATAGTAGACATTATGCCAACGCAAACCTTATCTGCTTTAGGGCCGATGATGATCCGATTGGAACTTTGTTGAATCGGTCGAGAATCGGCAACTGACGATGGACCGATTTACTATAGTCGACTTTATGCCGAAACGCACTCTATCTGTTTTAGGACTGACGATGGCCTGATCAGATTTGTGTTCGATTGTTCGATAACCGGCAACAGACGATGGTACGCTACATTAAAATTTTTAAACTGCTTAATAGTTTCTTCCTAGTATGTAGAGATGGCACTAATGTCATTATGTGCCCTGTAGAGTGGAAGATATATATAATGAGCAAAGATATTTTAAAACTAGAATGCGGACTTGACAAGATGGAGGTGCTTTTCTACAAAAATCACCTCTTCTGCCACTTAAACCACCCCGAATGGTTAAGCACCCGCATTATCGAAACTTTGTAGTTTGCCAATGGCGGATCACGTCAAGCAACCATCGACGGACCTTCGTCAATCACCGACGTCGGCCCGCTTTGAGAGGCCGATGTGGAGCCTTATTATCCACTCATTATCGGACCTTTGTGGTTTGCCATTGCCGGGCCGCTTTAAGCTACCACCGACGGACCTTCGTCAATCGCCGACGTTGGACCGCTTTAGGAAACCAATGTCGGACTTGAATATTTTACCGATGTCGGTCCGAGACCAGATTGCCTACGTTAGACCGACCAAATTAAGCAGCTATATGGGCGGATGGTCGGTACCATGTGGTTAAACCATATCGGACCTTAATCGCACGGCGATGGTATGCCAATGTCAGAAAAAAGTAAAATTTATCATTGGTCTGACGGCGGGCTACAGTCTAACGTTGTGTCGGTAAACATTGGACCTATATTGCAAAGCAGACAAAAAATACTGCTGGTCCGATGTCGTAAATCGACGTCATGCCGATGACGACCATCGACATCAGACGAATGCCCGAGGGAACCGTGTTTGCTGAGATAGTATGTAATAGTGTAAATAGTCCCATTTTTTATTTCAGTTCTCCATTGCTGATAGTACTAATAGTCCATTAATTCAGTTCATTTTAATTTTC
Organism: Oxystoma pomonae; assembly: GCA_963921995.1. Classification (NCBI taxonomy): domain Eukaryota; kingdom Metazoa; phylum Arthropoda; class Insecta; order Coleoptera; family Brentidae; genus Oxystoma; species Oxystoma pomonae. Next base: position 55,844,631 of record OY998164.1, read on the forward strand.
ATTGGTTGTTATTCGACCGAAAACCGCTTTGTTGTAGCTCAAACAAGTGTAAACGATTTTGCTAATTGTCATAGTTAGTAACTTATTCTTTTATAATAATAATAAGAAGAAGAAAAATAATTAAAGTATTTAACAGTATTGTTAAAATCGAACAACTAATTAACTTATATAAACTATTAACTTTGTATAGTCAAAGCTATTGAACGATTTTGTTTAAATGTAACATATCAAATAGAAGTTTTACTTTAAAAGTAATTAGAAGAATAAATAAGATACATTAACAAGACTTGCACACACATTCATAATTAAAGAAACGATTTGAAAATGTTAAATTAAATGTCTTAATGATTTTTGATCTATGAGGTTATGGATGACTAATCTTGAGGTATTTATTAACCACGTTTTAACTAAGATCTTAAATCGCCTTAGGGAACTAGTTTGTTTTATTTCATTTGGAAAATGATTAAAAACTCTAGGACCTATTTATGACAACGTTGACCAATGGACTTATGCATTCTTGATAAATTTGTTTGTCTAGTGATGACTCGAATTTGAGGTATATTCGTAATTTGTTTTTTATACCAAATAACAGCTAGTTGTTTGTAATAAAGTTGACTAACATCCAATATCTTACTTTCTTGATATAAAAGATCAGTATCGTACAATCGATCTGTATCAAAAATAATTTTCATGATCCACTTCTGAGTAACATTTATGTTTGTTAAATGTTTATTTAAAACCATAAGTCAAATGTGGCTCAACTAAAGCAGAATACAATTGTTTTAATTTATTTGTATCAAGTAACTTGCTGTAGAATTTAAACTTGTAAACTAAACACAGAAATTTCCCATTATAATAATTTATATGTTTATCCCATTTTAAATGACAATCCATTTTGACACCAAGATATTTGACAGTTTTAGTAAGTTTAATAAAGGAACTATTTGAAATATTAGTTAATAGTTAATTTTTTGCTGTTAAACAAACTCACAAAATTACCAAAGTCCTTTTCCACTAAAGATTTAAGTTCCTCCCACGTGTTCCCATCATAAAATACTACCATATCGTTATAGAAACTGACAACTGCACCATTTGCTTTATTAGAAAATATTTCGTTAATATAAAGCACAAACAACAAAAGGCCTAATACTGTCCACTGTGGAACATCGTAAGTTATTTCATGAAAATCACTGGAGACTGGACTAGACACATTCATAAAATTTTTCAAGTTAAACTCCGCATCCTTAAAACCCAAGTTTGTCAAAGTACTAAGGAGATCTGGATTACTAACAGTATCAAAAGCCTTAGCAAAGTCGACGAAGATGCACATGGCCGGTTTTTTTTTTAAATCAAAGCTTCATAGATTTTTACTGTTAAAAAAAGCTGTTAAAAAAGCTTGTGCATCCTGCGTCGACCTGCCCTTTTGAAATCCATACTGCTTTTCGTCAATAATCTGTTGCTTCGATACGTAGGCAACGATCCGTTTTTTTTAATTTTTTCTAGTATCTTCGAAATGCAAGAAAGTACAGATATAGGTCTATAGTTATTCACCTTACACTTATCGCCTGATTTAAAGAGCGGTTTTACTATAACCATTTTTAAGGCCTTTGGAAATATTTTTCATTTTTAAACATAAATTAAATGTATGTGCTAACGAATCAAATAAGGTGTCGCAGTAGCGTTTTAAAAATTCAGAATTAATTAAGTCTAAGCCTGGGGTTTTGTTGTTTTTTTAGCTCCTTAATTCTCATATATAAAAAACAAATTTATAAAAAAAAATTAATTACACCTTTGCATAAAAAACACATAAATAAAAGGATCAGTAATGTTACTCTTTACTACAAATTTGCATATGGCAAATCAAAATCGCAACCAGCCTTTTTTGCTGGTTGAGAACGGTTGCGGTTCTCAAGGCGTAGATCATTATAGGATACGCTATCTACTTTAATTTTTTCTGTTTATGTCAGCTGATAGGTGACGTCGTAGCAATATTTATCTGAAAATTTATGTACCAGACCGAAATTCAAAATAATAAAAGACTTTACAGGATTGCCACTGTTTTTGTAATACCAAATTCCCTGACTTCTCCCGGTTTCGTAGATCATTTTTAAAGTTTTTCCTTGACCCCCCCCCCTCTCACGATTTAGTAGATGTTGGGTCCGACTTAATTGTGTGTCCAAAAAATAAATTCTAATTTATATTTAAAAGCAAGGACACGAATCCTTGGCCGAATCTAGTGTCTCAATTCTAGATGTTATCAAAATCATATCTTAAATGCCCCGCAGGCGAAAAATTTCAGAATATTATACTAAAAATGCAATTTTTAACTTGTTTAAAATGTTGTAGAAAATTAACCTTTTTGGCAATTCGAGCTAAATTTTTGAACCTCACGATTTTTCGAAATTTTTATTTTAACAAAAGTGGGTTGGCTTACCTACCAAGAGGGACTAAGTTGGGTACGAATCTAGTCTCAGTTCCAGATATGTTTGGCAAATCATGTCCTAAATGCGCCGCAGGCAAAAATTTTAAGAAAATTTTACCAAAGATGCCATCCTTAACATATTTTAAATGTTGTTGAAAAAACAACCTTAAAATTTATCTAAAATTGTAACAATCAATGATGCGTAGTTAAAATTTTTGTCCATGTTAGGCGGAAAGTTAAGAAAAAATTTACCTTCTTTACAGGGCCATTCCACGGGCACGTACAAGACATTTTTTTGGCATTTTTTTCTACTTTTTGTGTTTTTTACAATACTTGTTGTCCAGAAATGTAGTATATAAAATATTTTTCATGTAGTTTAAAGTGTTGGGAAAATAATTAAATGGACCGGAACCCTGCAGATTAATTGGTAATTTAGTGACAAAATCTAAAAGGCACGTCACGCACAGGACATTCTCATTTTCCAAAAGTGTCCTGTACGTGACAGGCACTTAAGATTTTGTTACCAAATTACCATTAAACCTACAGGGTTTCAGTTCATTTTATTATTTTCCCAACACATTAATCTACATGAAAAATATTTTATGTTATACTTTTATGGACAACAAGTATTTTAAAAAACACAAAAAGTAGAAAAAATCGCCGAAAAAATATCCTGTACCGGACGGTGGAATAGCCCTACATTTAATGTGAAATATTTTAAAAAATAAGAGTGGGGTTACCTGCCAAGGACTTGGTTGAAGTCGAATCTAGTCTCAATTTTAGACACATTGTGAAAATCAAGTTACTAAAGCGCCGCAGGCGAAAATTTTTAGAAACTGATACTAAAAATAACATTATTTACACGTTTGACATTATTTTTTTTTAATAAAACTAACAATCAATGCCATGATAGGAGATATGATCCGTCAAAGTACGTATGTTTGGCAAACACCAAGACTTTTTCTCATAACTTGAATACTGCATAGGCGCGTATCCAGGGTTTTTTTACCGGGACTTTGCTGTCTGAGAGGGTTAATTTTTAAAAAAATTACGTACTTTCGAAAGGTAATTAAATGGCGTAATCAGGATTTAATTTGAAGGAAGGCATAAGCTTTACGATATCAATAAATAACAAAAATGTAAAAAGCAGAGGATAGCCTTATTTTTTGCATATACATTTTTTGTATGGAAGTACTCTAAGGTTATAGGCAGAAGCGTATGCAGGGTGGGGGACTGGAAGCCTTATGCGCACCCCTTCCAAACTATTAAATATTGACTGAAAGATTGAATTTTACCCAAAAATTAAGAATAAAATAGATACTCCCCTCCAAGGACCCTCAGCTTTCCCCTACAACAATTTCTGCTATAGGCAAAGTTTGGGTATCAAGACGAAATAAAGAAGAAAAATTGAAAAGAAAAGGTTCTTTGGGAAGAAGGGGGTTTGAGTAACAGCATAGTCCCTGATAACCATTTTGTTCTTAACTATAACCTTAAAGAGTACCGAAATAATTTAATAAATATGACAAAAAAGTAAGGCTGATTTCTGTTTTTAATATTTTTCTTATTTATTGACTTTTCAAGGCTTTCGAATGAGACGAAAACCGTAAAAAAAGCACCAGGGAAAAAGAAACACAAAACTTTTTTTACTTTAATTTACGTATAAGATAAAACCCTGGATACGCCCCTGTGCAGTATTCGAGTACCTTTTAATTGAGACCCAAATAGAAAAATCTACAAAGTACTTTTCAAGTTACTAGAAGTTTTTGCCAAAGATACGGTTTTTGACGGCTCTTATCACAGACATACGATCCTCATAGAATTTAATTATTTTGACCTTTGGTACAATACCTTTAAAATATGGTTACATTTTACTTCATTTTTTTTCTGAAATATACGTATGAACAAAAGTTGAGTTGAAAAAAAGGTCTACAAGGAAGTCTTTTTCGCCCTACTCAAACTCCACTTTGCAATGGCTGGACTCTGGACCTCGCCTTTAGCTTAGTGGTTTTGCTTTATTGTTTAAATTATACTTCGATTGGGCACATCCTATTAGATATACCAGGTAGTGATACTTCGTAACACGTCATACGCAAGTTTTAGAGATAAGAGAAACATACCACCCCTGCAACCTGCCTGATCTCTGCTAGGTACTTCAGTATACTTTTTGCGCTGTTATGCGACAAGTAAAGACGGTATTACGTTCGCGAATTGTGAAAATACGCTTTTAAAGAAAAAATCTAAAAAAAGAAAACGTGAAAAGCAAATGGATTACCTAAAGAAGAAAATGATGAACCTAAAAAAGGAAATGAAGAGGGAACATTGTGTTTCAAGTAAGAAAGATATAGGCAAACTGTCAGTTTTTAAAAAATGGAGTGAGACAAATATTACGCTTTTGGCTAATAATTTTTGGCATGGGTTTGTTTATCCTGTAAACACACATTTGTTTTTATTACTCATAAAAACTTAAACCCTGCATAGTTTCTGACTTATGCCCGCTAAATTAGTCTGAATAAAAAAACTCCATCGGTGGGATTTACTAAAAGGGTTTAGTCTATTTTAGAACGGTCGTAAGTTTAAGTGAAATTTTTGGTTTTAAGCATTTTGAACCGACCCTCCTTGAGTTTTAGACATAGTTTGTTTTATAAGAAAAATTTGAATAAATTTGTTTCTTGAATAATCATCTTAACACAATCTTTTGTTGGATTTAAGAAGAAAGTTTCAATGTGTAAAAAAAGAAAATTAAAAAATTTAAACTCACGCGCAGTTTAAATACTAAACACTCTGTAGAACAAATTAAAATTGGGGTTATATGTCACTAATTAAAACTTATGTTGTTACACAAAAATTTAGATGGGTAATAATAAAATAAGGAGTAGATTAATTTTGTATTTATTTAAAAGGTGTCTTTATTTATGAAATGTTTTAAAAAACTTAAATGCAAGTTTTGTTCACATTTCTGTTACTGTCGAAATGTCAGTTTCGAGTTTCAAAATATTGCTAGCATTCAAATCACAAACAAAATAGCAAGTTCGGATTTCTTACCTCTGCTTGTACCTTGACTTGCAAATGAGTGGACTTTAAGTAAGGAAAGTTTTCTTGACTGAGCTTTCAGATAACCTCAATGTTCTAATTTCAGTTTGTAAATAAATTAATATAGTTTTTTTGGATTTTTTTGTTTGGTATATTTTTCGTGCATAATCAGTAACCTTCACCTCTGTTTGTTTTGCCTCCTAGTGCACTCATAAATATATTTTCTATGCTGAAAACCGGTTCAAAATATGGCGTTTTTCTGGACAAAATTGGAGGTATTTTATTGGTTCATGAACCACTTGGGATATTAAATAAGGTAAATTAATCCTTGTAATAACGGTTAGTTGGGGAAATTATAAACGAACTTATTACCAATTGCCACAAAACAATCCTTTCTGGAATACTTTCTAGGAGCTATAAATTTAAACCACCCCCCCCCCCAGAGGTGGTCTAAAAAATCACCAACTTTATAACCTCAAACGCAGATAATGAAGCAATTATGTGCCAAATTTTTGGCGTGTTCACCACTTGTCATTTTGAAACCTGTCAAAAAAAAATAGTTTTAGGGCATTTTCTCCTAAATCATGGTATATTTCGAGAAAAAAAGCAGTTTTTCAGTGGAATTTTGCAATAACAATACAACATAATCAATAACTTTGTGTCTTTTTTGTATGGGTAAGTGCTTTTTGAAAATTGGTTTTAAAATTTAGTACCTTGCCACAGCTGTAAATATTTAGACCTGTGGGGGGTGCTATTTTAGATCTTAGTAAATCTCACTGCATATGTTTACTTACTAGCACGTTGTTTTTCATATATTATATGTGACAACGAATCTGACAGAATGAACAAAATTCCGATAAAATCTAACAAAAGAAAACGTGAAAAGCAAATGAATACCCAAAGAAGAAAATGAGGAAACTGCGAAAGAAAAGGAAAAGGAAGCGTTGTGATTCAAGTAAGTAAGCCGCATTGTCAGTTTTAAAGAGTGAGAAAAATATTAGGCTATTGGCTAATATTTTTGGCATGGGTTTGTTTATTCTGTAAACACACATTTGTTTTTATGACTCATAAAAACTTAAACCCTGCATAGTTTTTGACTTATGCCCGCCATATTAGTCTCAATAAAAAACTATTGGCGATCTTTAATCCTAGAAACCTAAATAAATTTCTTTCGCCCACCTCATTTTCAACTGGAAGATATTAAGGAACTTATTTACTTAAAACTGCTTCCTTGCGACATTAGATCTTAAAGATGCATATTTTTTAGTTCCAATGTTTGATGAATATAAAAAATATTTAAGATTTTTTTTTCAAAACAAAAGTTGAATTCCAATGTTTACCATTCGGTCTAGTCACTGCACTTTTTTGTTCCACCCTTTTTAATCTAAGGTTTCAGGCCTGTTTCTCTTATCTAAAAGATTAGGTTCTTTATTAACAATTAAAAAACGATACACAATCGACTCAAGAGATACAATTTTTAGGATTTACCCTTAATGCAAAAAAGATGTGGATATATATAGCACAAAAAAAAAATAAAAATAGCCATTAAGATTATTTAAAGAAAAAAAAAGGAAATAAAATAACAATTAAAGAGGTTTCGCTAATTACAAGAAGGCTATTCTCGTTTTGTTACGCTACAGAGTACTTGTTGTACGTAAAAACCCTTGAGCGAGAAAAATATCGTGCCTTAAAGACTAACAGGAACCACTATAACAAACAGATGCTTGTTAAGTTCTTAGTTAAAAATGAACTTGACTGGTGGTTAAAGCACATACTACTTTACAGCCTAATTATAACATTAAAATTTTCTCCGATGCATACAAATCGGGATGAAGGCGTGTTGCAATGGAAAGGACGCAAAAGGGGCTTTTTTAGCAACAAGGTGAACAGGAGAAACACATAAACATTCTTGAAATGAATGCAGCTTTTTATGGCTTAACAAGCTTTGTAAAAAATTTAAAAAATTGTCATATTTTACTAACAATTGATTGCTATTGGGAGAATGATGTGGCAGTGAGCTTAGGTATATTTTTTGTATTTGCAACAATTGATAGAAAAATATTGTTAAAAAAATTGGCTTTTTATCGAGTAACTGGTACAGCCCTACATTGGTTTCTAGAATATCTTTTAGAAGGGAGGACACAGTTTACAAGAGTGGGAGACACTGATTGTACTAGAAAAGAAAATAGGTTTGGAATTCCTCAGGGAAGCATTTTGGGTGCGTTGTTATTTATAATTTATATAAATGATATAAATTTTATAGAGGGCATAGAGTTTTTAAATCTGTTTGCAGATTATATTTTAATTTCTTGTAGTGGAAAAACAATTGAAGAAACTTTATTTAAAATAACGGCAGTGATAGAACAACTTAATAAATTTTTAAAAATCAATAAATTAAAGTTAAATGTAGAGAAAACTAAAGCCATGTTAATCAGCACTAAAGCAAAACTTAATTGCATTAACCTAAATGACTACCATTTGGAAATTGATGGAGAGAAAATTCAGTGGGTTGACCATATCAAATATCTGGGCTTTCAAATTGACAACACACTAAATTTAAAAGAACATTTTTAATACATTAAAAAAATACCAGAATAGTCAAAAACTTGACACTTAGAGCAAGAGCAACACTGTTTAAAGCTATCATTCAGCCACATTCTGACTACTGTGCCAGTATTTTATATTTATTTTCAAAGAAACATATAAGTTCATTACAAGTTCTGTTTAACAGAGGATTGCGCTTAGTTATTAGATGTAATAGATATACCCCATCCGAGTTATGTTAAAAATTTTAAATTGGATGAATGTGGACCAACGCTTATATTTTTTAACCATGACTTTTATTTTTAAACTAAGAAAAGGTTTGTTGCCAGAGTATTTTAATGAATTTGTAACTTTAAGAAGCGAAATACACAATTATTTTACTAGAAATAGGGACCATTATAACATAAATAGAACACGGTACAGTTCAACAATAAAATTTTTGTTTTTTAAGGGGCTTAATGAACCTTCCTATCAACATTAAAAATGCTAGATCGGTTAGCAGCTTTAAAAATATACTTAAAAAACATATGGCATAAATATAAATATATAAATTACATTTTGTAGAATGTTTCTGTGATTCGTTGTTTATTTGTTCGCATATTTTAAAGTGTTCATTTTTAATAAATTTTTTAATGATTTTAGAGATAATTTTCGTAGGCAAACAATTAAGTAGCTTGCTTTATATTAGGAATTCCTATTTAATAAACATCTATCTATCTATCTATCTATCTTATCAAGTTGGCCTATAGTAAAAGGGGCGTTTGGGAGGATGCAATTTATTTTTTCCAAATGATGGAAGTTTTGCTACAATAATATTAAGACCATCTTGCAGCCTAATGTAAATCAAGTTGTATCCATTTTAGAAACAGAATCTCAAAATACTGGAAAATATTCAACTCTTAACACACATAGGTCTGACTTAAATTTAATTTGCGAGCAAAAAAATCAGAAATGGTAGATAGGTTTATGAGAGGCATTTTTAAGCTGCGCCCTCAGTTTCCGAAATATAAACTTGGTATCCGGACCGAGTGTTACCTTATATAGGTAACTTGTACCCTTTGTGAATTTAACATTCGGGTTATTAACTATAAAAATGGTACTTCTTTTGACAAAAGAATTCAGACATTTTCTATAAGTTAAGTAACATCAAAGCTAACGAAGAGGGCATATAAATAAATCTTAAAGATATTTTAAAAATATCTGGACCCAGAAGAATTCAGCCTTGCTTTAGGTTCCCTTTTTCAAAGAAAATTTACAGTTCTATATGTGTTTTACCATTATATATTGCATACAGAAAACAAAACTATTTCGAGGAACAGAGGATACACTTATTTTAACAATTAAAAATCCTCATGAGCCCGCTACATCCCAAAGCATTAGCAGGTGGATTTAAAAAGGTCTAAAAAATGCAGAAATAGAATCAAATTTTAAAGGACATAGCACAGGTTACGGGGTGTCCATCAATCAAAAGTATTAGGAAGGCTGCGGGATGTTCCGAAAAAAGGAAAACGTTCCATCGATTTTCTAATAAAACACATTTAAATTTTAAACCTTGTGGTTTCCTTATTATTATTTAACTTTTTAACTAATATCGCCATATTCTCTAAACAACTACCTGGTATATCTAATAGGATGTGCCCAATCGAAGTATAATTAAGGATTAAACGACTTTATTGTAAGGAAGTTCAATCCAAATTATACGAGATTGGTCACATCCTATTAGACACCCTCCCATTTATATATTCATGTATTTTTCATGCAATCTATTTAAGCACTAGTGAACCCGCCCTTGGCGATCTTAATATTAGAGGAAAGCTTTAGAAGTATACTGAAGTACCTAGCAGAGATCAGGCACTTGCGTATGACGTGCTACGAAGTATCACTACCTCGTATATCTAATAGGTTGTGACCAATCTCGTATAATTTGGATTGAACTTCCTTACAGGTAAGTCGTTTAATCCTTAATTCTCTCTGTCAAGTTGCATCAAGAAATTTAAAATAAAAAAAATATTCGATCGATTAAAACTTTTTTAAAGAATCAATCAGTATGCAAATACCTACTGCGGTAAAGTTAAAACTATTTTGTAAAACTAACTAATTTGTTAAAAACCTTTTTATAAGGCAGACATTTTTAAATAGTTTTGTTATTTTTAAAGTTCAAGGAATTTATGGGCCAATACTTTTTTATTATGGTTTTTAAAATTCCAGATTTTTGTCCAAATTAATTTCACACATTCACACATTTCACTGAATTTTCTCTGAACGTCGAAATTCCCTAACTTTTTCCGGTTTTCCAGAAAGTGGCCACCCTGCTTTAGATTACATACATGTTTAAATGTTAACAATTATCTCCCTCTTTGGCTTATACTTCTGGGAAATTTTAGGACCGTTGTCAATCAGACCAACTTAACTAAAAAGCCTGTTAACTCCTACCGCCTCAGTGCCCTGTAGCCTAATGTGGCTGCCATTTTTATAACCAAGTTGACATCTAAAACATGGATTTTCTGTCAGTTTGGTGTCAATATGGCACCGATCATAGGCCAAAGGATACTAAAACGAAAATGAATACACTGGCTTTTTAGTTGAGAATGGTGTTGATCAGACACGGGCAGGACCAGGATCAATCGAAAGTTTCCACGGGTGGATTTACAGACTTTCCATTCTGATCATTTTATGTAAAACTAGAAATGACAACACATAAAAATTACTATTAATATTGATTTTATTCTGTTTTAGGCAAATTATTTTATATTTTTGACATTTTTTCAAACGGAGAATTGACTACATTCTACCACTGTAGGCCAGTTTCACTTTGGATCCAGTCAACGAAGAAGGCGACGTTGGTAAAGACACTGGGGGCAACGGTACCACATGGGCTAAGGAACCAGGATAAAATACCGTATTGGACATTGCCAACGTAAAGTGGACTGCCACCGTCACCCTAAAAAGAAAGAAATTTAACACTAGTTTTCGATACCTCAGAAAACTTATAACAGGAAGCAGTTTTGAAGAAAAAGAAAGTTTAACAAGAAGAAAACTTAAAATTGAAATATCAAATGTCAACGTCGGCATTTAAAGACAGAAAAAAAATCAGGACCATAACAATAACATTAATATTGTGTTTAAGTTAAAAATTATAATGCACTATTTATTCGGGACAAACATAAAGTATACGAGTATTAAAACGAATGTCTCAAGAAAGATTCAACCGAGTAAAATGCTAGGTCAAGAAGAGCAGTTCTACATTTCTGGCGAAAATTTTTATAATTTGGTGTATTTCTAAAATCAGTAGGTATGTGGTTGTACATCTTAATGCCGTTATATATTATAGAGTCCTTAACAAGAGTAAGGTGAAGGATTGGAAGCCGAAGATCTTGAGCGTGTCTCGTGTCATAGACATTGTTTTCTTTTTTGTATTTTGACATGTGATTTATAGAATCGTTTTTCTGGGCCTGAATCTTTTTCTATTTAAATAAAATTTTAATTTTAGTTAGCATCACGTCTTTTAAAAATGGGTTGCTTGTCCTTCGGCCGCTATCTTGCATTAAATAACTTTTATATATGCTGTTTTGTTAGACAGGCATATTACAAACTAGCGACCCGACCCGACGAGCAAAATGACATACCCGATTTTTTTACTAATTTAATACAAATCGGTTCGGCAGTTTTTGCGTAATTGTGAGATAATCATAAACACACACACACAACAAACGCACAAACTTTCGCATTTATAATATTAGTAGGAGCTATAATACTTTGCTTTTTAAAGACACTGATAAATTAAGCCCTAATCTGGGATTCTGGGTCACAAATCAAAAAGTATTTTAAATTTATTAGTATTAACCTTTATTAGAATAATTTAAATTCGTTATATTGAGACCATTAAAAAACTGTCAAAAAAGCTCGGGAAAATAAATTTGTTTTTTATGGCGTTTCTCGTAAAAATCAGGCTGCGACCATAACTTCATAAAAGGATTTTTTTGTATAGGTGATCCAAAAATCTTTCCAAATGCTTTTAACCGTCCTCCACTTTTGTAATTTGCGGACATTGACAATTTTAATAAAAGTATTTAAAAAAATCTCTTAAAATAAATGGCTTTCACTGTGCTTTACCTAAATACAGCCCTGTACATATGAAACACTAGTTTAAAAATTAATTTTTTAAATGTTTTTAATAAAAATTACGTTACTGTGTGTAAAAATAATGCCTTTTTATAGAATAGAATTGACATATGGAACGGCCGCCGGCCGTCTTGAATAGCCCTAACGAAGCAAATAAATTTTACGAAACGTTGTATTTCAAAAAAATGTCGTTTCATTAATAAGATCCCTAAACCTTCAAAAAAATTAAAAGTAGGATCGCTAAACCATTCTGCAAAAATTTTCTCTTGATTCAAGAATAATCCCACAGAACTTTAAGGCCCGCGGGCGAAAAGGGCGCCCTAGGGCTAATTAACGCTTGAAAATGCAGGCGTTAAAAGTGCAGTTTTATTCCCGGTTGTGCATAAACAAATAAAAATCTACTTACGGTGCATAATCCTTTGGTGTTGGCTTTATTTCCGGCACAAAGGTTTTGAGAAATACTGTAGTTATATGGGGCAAAGGTATCATCGCAATAGCTATTGTTGAACAAGTCAAGCTGTACTTTTTGTTCGACGGTGGGATATTGGCCTCTAAAATTTAAATTATTGATGTTATCCACATATTTAACAAACAGAAATTTTAATGATTTGTCATTTTATAATTAAAATGTATTCGCGCGCTATGACATCACCAAGGCGTACTAGTGTACGCAGGGAAGCTCAGAGGCTCAAGCCCCCCTCTCCAGAGTCATATAAAATCAACTCATAAGGATTAAATTTTCCCCAAGAATCACCATTGAAATGGTAATCTGACGTACGCTATTGCTATATTGATTTTCAATTTAAGTATAAGAAAAAAAATCTTTACATCCTTGTTATCTCCCAATTTTACACTGACAATTATTCCATGAATTATTTCATGGACAAAAGGTTTGAGCTTAATTGATTTCAGCAATGTAATACAGAAATTAACTCCAACAAATTTACGAATATTGGAACAAATTTTTCCAGAATACAAAAACCGCTCACTCAACCGTCCTTTTCTGTGGTTGTATTTAAGGTTATTTTTGTTTTTTTTTTAGAAAAGTGCAGCGTCATGACATAAGGCCTTTAATAAATTTATATAAATTTTATGAAAAAATCCATAGATTAGTTGTCAGTGTAAAGTAGTTTTTGAGAGCTTTGGGGGGTTTTATTAATTTACGGTGCAGACAAAAAAAATACTTCAGAACTAAATTTTTAAATTTTAAAGTTTATTTTAATTTTAAGTAAAGTACATCTGAAGATATTCACGCTGTGAGAGCTGTGCGTGAGAATAATTTTCAAAAAAGACATGGCGTCCAAATGGGCGATGCTTAAGATTTTGTTTTAAAATCTTTTGGTTTTGGAGATATTTCTAATCGGATTCAAATATTATTAATTTTTTTTCAAATCAAATCTTGTTATTTTACGAATGCCATGCCAATGGATACTAACTTGAGATTTTCTCATTTTCTTGCATTTCAAGTGACGTCGTGGTTGCAATCGTTTTAAAATATATTATGAAAAAAGTTCAAAGCGAGAAAACGCCTCCAAGGCCAGTATTCTTGAAATCTTGTCTAGAGAGTACTCCCCAAAAGTAAAGTGAAAGTAAAAGTGCGCATGCATTCTTACCCGTTTTAGAGATCTCGGTTGGTCTGGACTAGAGGCCCTGTATACGATTTTTGACAGTTATTGTTTTACCAGAGGTGAGTAACTGGATTTGACAGTTTGTTAGGGAAATGTTTGAAATTGTGTGTTGGCAATGATGGTTGGTAACCCCTGACAATATATAACTTTGTCACTGTCAGATTTTTGATTGATAAACGTGAGGTTTAAAAATGGAATTTTGCAGTATCAAAAACTGTAAAAATACGGGCCTCGACGAATTTGTATTATTCCTTTGTTCAACGGAGAAAGAAACTCAGGAAAAGTGAAGAGAAAACATGCATTTACCAAGCTGGAAAATTAATAAAAATTGCCGAATTTGCCAGGTAAGTGAGCTACAAGCAGCAGGTACATACGTGTTAAACTATGCTCCTAAAAGATCGAAACCTATACTTACTCGTCATTGATCCAGCCCCATCCAACGGCAACGGAATCAACGTCTTCGGGTACTACTGCGCCGCCTTTTGGCAATTTTACAGCTGTGACGTTGTCGGAAAAGCTGATTTTGCTTTCCAACTATAAAAAAAGTTAAGCAATTTTGAGATACAAGAAAAATTATTTATTGAAGAAAATAAACAAAAGTTATACGGAAAAAAATACCTGTTTAATTTGTTTAATTGACTTGTTTAACTAAAAATTTTGTAGACTTATTACACTACTGTGTATAAAATATACATAACTGTGTGTAAAATATACAATAAAATGTATTTTTTTACACAATTTTGTGACCAGTACACATTTTATCTCCGTGTAACATTCGGACCGCAAAATGTGATACGATTCACTAGTTTTGAATAAATGAACATTACAAATTAATAAACGGTCACCAAAATAAAATTGGCGTCGCCTCGATTGAAGGCCGTAGGCCGCGAAGACGGCCGAAAGTGACCGAAACCACTCGGATCGATAAATTTTTGTGCATTTGCAAATTCGGCACAACGTTATTTTTTTTAGTATTTTTTATTAATTGAAACAAAATAATAGTTTAAAGCTTGAATTCTATATAAAAAAGGATTAAAATTTGTACAAAAATAATCGATGATATTTCTATTATTAAAATCGTTCACCAAACGACTGATTCTTTGATCAGCGGCTTATATTTAAGCAATTTTTTTTGGGGGCTCATGTCCCCAAATAATTTGTTCCAAAAACAAATCTCTCGCACGAGTATAATAAAATGATCATATTATATCATTCACATTTTTAATTAAAGCATTATTTCCAAAGGTGTCCGGCGGATTTCGACGCCGAAACGGCGGCGTCAAAAAGGCTTCGCGCCGAAAGGGCTCGGCGCCGACACGGCTTGATGCCGAAACGGCGGCGACGAAATGTCTTAGACCCTATGCCAAAGGCCGGAGCTTAGCTAATCTTTTTTGTTTTGGTATTTCCAAGGCTGGCTAGATTATTATAGATGTTGCTTACAAGTTTGACCTGGCTTATATTTTTGGGGAGTAAAGAATAGTGATGCGAATATAATGTAACCTTCATATTTGCTCGGAACAGTTTGAGACCATGCTTATCCCATTGGGCATGGGACCAGAGGTTTTCGATCGGTATATATCGGTATCTAGCCTCTCATGTCCAAATCCCAACCTCACCTTCTCTGGCGACCGAATATGGCCGGTCTAGCCCTATGGGGAAGTTGAACTAGACCCAGTAACGACTAGGAACTGCTCCATTAAGGACCTGTACAAACTCGTACAGGGGAAAATTTAATGGTGAGGTTAAACTAGAATCAACACTAGGAACTGCCTCATTAAGGACCTGTAGAAACTCGTACAGGGGAGTGGAGTGGTTAAACTAGGATCAAAGGGTGCACAATAAGCCAGTAATGGCTGCAGTGCAGTGACTCTGGCCAGCCATCAGGGTGGTCGGAGCCACAATTGGAGGATTTTAGTCGGTAGGAATCCGACACTACCCGAACTCTCCTGGTAGAGGAAAAATGACTCTGGCAGGAAAGTAGTTCGGGCGTCTTATGCAAGATTTCCCCTTGATACCCTTGAAAAAAAAAGGCTTATATTTAAGCTAATAGCTATGTCGATAACACTAACCTGCACAAGAGCAATATCGTTTCTGATCAAAATCCAGTCAGAACCACCGGTTCTGGTGTAGTTGGGATGAATGATAACTTTGGCAACCTTTACGGACCTACTTGGATCTTCGTACTCCTCACCATTACCGACATTAACATCTGCGTAACGGACGGTCAGTTCAAGACTAAAGAGAAAAATCTTTTGTTTGAATATGATAGTTCAATCGGTGGTAGTTATTTGCGGGAGTCAGTCTTGTATAGTCGTTAAACAACCCTTTATTATCGATGTTGGTTAACTTCTTGTTATAACCTATTGTAAGGAAAATAATTCCGTCTGCAATAAAAATTTGAGTTGAGTGTGATCATTTCACCACTCAATTTTTATAACCCAAGCAGCGTTCGAGCTTAGGTGTAACTAACCACATAAGGATAAACTGAATCCTTTTAAAATTTTGATAAGGCGTTAGTGACTTGCCATATAAAAATAGAGATAGCATCAAGAGAAAAGGCGAATATTCCCGATCTTTAAACCATAGTTTATTAACTGGTTGGAAACCGATGTTATAAAGTTCCAAAAATTAGGTAGGGGCAGTTGCGGGGAACAGGCGGAAGTAACTGTAGCACGTGTTTTCGCGAGAACAATCAAAGATTGATCAAAGACGGACGTCTTCTGCATATCTCCGACATACGCCGTTTATGACCCCACTCAAAACAATGTTTTTTTTCTTATTAATATTTGACGTAAATTTTGTTTATAAAATAGTTTAAAAAAATGTTATTGGGTGCAATACAGATTATGAAAATGCAAGATATTCTTTGTTTTTTATTAAATTACGTTAATTTATGTATAATAAATGTCGAAGGCCTATTTTATTTGAGGGGTTTGTGTCCATGCCCAAAAAGAGCGTAAGTGCCCTAGCTTGAACGCGGCTCTGCCGCACGGAAGGCTCCGGGTTCGAATCCCGGGTAGGTGCATGGATATTTTGTGTTTGTCTTTAACTTTGCAGAACTTTGGTTAACACTGGGCATTGATCCTATAATGGATGGAAAGTCCCAGTATAACAAAAAAAAATCGTATTTTTTATTATTATATTTTTTTTTATTTTTATTTCAAGAAAACAAAGTATTTTCTTCTCTAGGGACAAAAATGGTTTTGGTTTATTTCCGACGCTTCTACAAATCATAGCCTACTAGATTGTTTGGATGGTTTGCTTGATATGCGTGTGAAATACAAAACTTTCTGAGGCGTTATAGAGTGCAGATTTGGTTACTTTCGTGTGTGGTCGTAGGAAAAGATAATTAACGACTAACTAACAAGTGATGTTATGTGTGAATGATTGTTATTGTTTTTGAGAATATATTGCTGGATGATGATCTGGACATTCACGATATTTTGCTTAAAATCTTTCCAATGCATCGGAATAAATTTTTCTTTCACAAAAAAGTACAAAACGTCACTAACGACCTCAGGTTTGTTTAGATTAGACTTACGTCTTTCTCAAACGTCTGCCGAATGTGTGTATCTATTTTTTATCACAAATTTTCCAACTGAATTTTTTACTCACAAAAAAATACAAACATCAGAAATTGTGTTCAGATTAAACGTAGTAAAAAGTATTGCCGTCTTTTCTTGCCTTCGTTTTGTGAGTTTTATAAAAAGATTCTACGAGCCAAGCTGTCTTTAGAATAGAAAAAATCCGTACTTTATGAGATTCGTTTAGGTTTTTACAAGTCTGGTAAAACATTATAAAATCTCATAAAACTTTTCTAAAAGATTTGACGCGGTTTTTTTGGCAGAGCAGTATTAGTTTATTATAAAAAAAAACGTGTAAATATGGTGCATATACTTGTTATTACTCCATGTTTACAAGCGGCATTATATAGACACTGAGGTTTAATGCCGGTGGCATGTTAAAAAAAGACGTCATTATAAAATTGAAGGAGGTGGATAAAATCCAATAAAAGTCTTAGTTTAGTCTTAGTTTAGTTCTTGTTATTTTCAATGTTGCCAACTTTATTTTAAAATTTTTAATTCTTTCATATACACTACTATTCGTGCGAATCCAAATTAGATATGAATTTATTAAAATTAAAAGTTTTCGAGGTATTAAAGTTTCTTTAGTACTATTTTTTAAAACGTCTCTCAGTTTTTCAGTTTTAGTCATTGTTTTTAACATAACTTTTTTATTCCTAACCGATTTTTACAAAACAAACACTGTTTGTCAGAAAAAAATTACTTTATTTAATTTTAATTAACTCGTTCTTTTTAAGCTGCTTTTAAGTTAATTCACTGACTTTTTTCTTATTATTATTCTCAGTTTTTTTATCATAACTTTTAATTCTTAGCTGATTTTTACAAAACAAATATTCTTTAAAAAAATATGCTTTGTTATCTTTATAAAAAATTGCCATTTAAAAATCCGAAATGGCTTATAATTTGTCTTTTTAAATTAGTCATAAAATGGAAAAAGGTGTAATAGACAGAAAACCAACATTTTTAATACCTAATTATAATAAAATGACGAATAAAAATAAACAATTTTCAGAATTAATAAGATACGTCTTTTTTCTTTAGATCAACTTTTTTTTTGTAAAAGTAGGTTGGAAGTTTAGAAAGTTATGGTGAAAACAATAATCAAGAAAACCAAAAAAATTGACGGGTTGTTAATAAATTATCCTAAATAAACTTCAATATCTTATAAGTCTTTATTCGATTTCGATGGCTCTTAGATTATATGGATGGGCGTAAATAGTAGTTTAAACGGAAGAACAACATAAAATAAAGGTTTTTATTTGATTGCGTCCGCCATATTCAATTCTAAAATATATGTCATCTTTCAAACAACGTTTATTTTGGAAAAATCATTGAGAAATACAAAAAGTTTGTACAACTTCAATATCTCAAAAAATTCTCAAACTCAAAGCTAGTTTGGATCCGCATGAATAGTAACTTATATCGAAGAATTAAAAATTAAAAAATATATTTGGCCACATTGTAAAGAATGAGATAAAACAAAAGGCTTTTATTTCATGTCATCTTGAATTTCAAAATGGGACTGTTTTTTAATATGCAGCATAAAACCCTACTAATTGCCTGGCCAATGTCGTCAATGTTGTAAAAATTGGCTAATTACTTTAAAAGTTATAAACAAAAATTGTTGGGTTTAGTTAGGTTAGTGAACATTTTTCGTTTTTATCGCTTTTATAAAAAAAAACTTTAAATGAGTCACAACACAACAACAACAAGAGGAAACTTTATGTATTTATTGACTTACTCTTCGAGATTTGAAAAACAAGCAGCTGAAGTCAAAACATATTGTTCGGAAATCAAAGTGCCGCCACATAGGTGAGCGCGGTAGGTTTGAATTGATACCTAAAATTTAAACTATTCATTAGAAAAAAAATAGGAAAAAACAAAATTAAGGTAACAAAGTAATGCCCTTCTCCACTGGTTTTACTTTAATTTTTTAGTCTTTAGATTTGCTTTCCGTGCTTCAAATCCAGATTATGGTTAAGGTGCCTTAACAAGTCCTTTTTTTCTAATAAAAAGACCAGACACTGACTCCCTGGCTAGGCCAAAAATATTGACCTTTTTCTTTGATTATAACGGTTCAAGTAGGGACCGACTTTTATAATTTATTATTAAATTATGGAAGGTCAAAATTTAAAAAAAATGGTTAATACAAAAGATGGCAGTCAGCAGGACCCGCTCTAGGGAGGAATGGGCAACCCGGACATTTACCTGTTTGTTACCTCTAATTATATCTAAATATATCTCAAAACATATCTATCATAGCATGGAAATATTATATATTTTTGAAATAAGAAAAAGAAGAGGAATTCAAACATGCAATAAATTACTGAATGTTGCGTTTAAAATAAGAAAGCTGGTGTCAAAATTTGTCATTTGGTCGTAAAAAGTTATACTATTCTCTTGTATTCAAAACTTTTTTGTATACAGGGTGTTTCAAATTTGATGCTAACCACGAGAATCTCTTAAACGGATACGAAAAGGTTTAAATTAGGCAAAGTTGCGCAATTTGATGCTTTACCTAAAACTAAAAATAAAGTTTACAAAATCCGAGTAGTTCTGGAGATAGGCGAAAAAAACCAAAATTTTCAATTTTAATTTTTATTTTTTTCCGCCTTTATTATTGGAGTTGTCAAAAAATGCTTAAAAGTTTCTACAGACGCTTTTTTAAGATCTACCAGACAAGCTATTAATTTTTAAGATTTGAGATTTCAGTTCCCCATGGTGAGCATCGAATTTGAAACACCCTGTATAGCATAACAACGTAAGAATGTGAGGGTGACATTTATAATCCCCCAATCTCCAAATAACGTTAGCAGAAGCTGTTACTCCTATTTAGAGAGCGGGGGATTAAAAATGTCGCCCCCACTTTTCTCCTTTGTTATGCTACAAGAAAGTTTCAATATAAAATGCACAAAAACCCTAAAATAGGACATTAATTTATGGAGCTAAGGATAAGCAAAAAAGCGAACTTTTTCGATCAGATTAAAAAGCATAACTTTTTTCTAATTTGAGCCATTTTCATACTGAAATCAGCATTTGACAAAGACCTATTTTTATTTTAGAAAGTTCAAAGGCTTGCTGCGCGCTTCTTGTTCGAAACTATAAACAAAAATTTGTTATTTTTCCTGATATTTAAGGTGGTCCAAAAACTGCATAATGTTTTAACACCAAACTCCTAACTGAACAAGCTAATTGATAAGTATTAACTAAACTTGGCAAATCTGGGAATTACACCTAAATTAGACCGAATATACTTAGTAAAGAAATAAAGTTTTGAAAAACTTACTGCAGAGGGGAATTCGCCTAAGGAAACATCGCTTCCACCAACCACTCTCAAGGCTGGAACGACGGCTATAAATAATAAAAAAAAAACAGGGTAAATGAGATTTTTTCAGCCGGGCAGGGTCAGCGCTTTTTAAAACTATTAATGACAAACGCACTGGCGCACCGAGAGCCGGGGTTTTTATGATAACCCCCCCCTCCCCGAGAAGCCTGGTTATGGTCACATTTTTACTTCAAATTAAGTTTTGTTTATTATTTATTCCTAACCCTCTCCCCACCGGCCGTATTAGTTATAAGGCTTTTTCCTTTAACTTTAACCTTTTCTTTTTCCTTAAATAAACAGCTGGTTCATGTTAAAATTCCTTTTCCTTAACTTTAATCTTTAATGTTAACACTAGTGAAAAGCGCACACGCGATTTTAGCATTTTGTTTACAAAATTTGGGGTTCTTCTTTTCCAAAAAATGTGGAAACTTTTCTAAATCAATTAAAAGTTCAATATCCATTTCTGTAATAATTACTGCTCGAAATTAAAAAATTTCTTCAAATATTTTTCCGTTAAATATTGGTTAACTTGCAAGATCATTTCTTAAAGCTAAAGAAAAAAGATACAGCCAAGGAACAAGCATTAACACGCACATCTGAATACATGAGACTTAATAATTGTTAAAGGAAAAATATACAGCATAATTTACGGAAAAGGAAAAGGAATTTAAGCAGTCTTTAGTGTGAAACTATATTTTATTTATACACGACGTTTCGATCAGAGATTTTACTGATCGAAACGTCGTGTTAGAGTCAGAGTTAATTTTAAACACATCATTATCTCAAACTTTCAAACAAACAGTCTTTAGTTTATTGTGTTTTCTTTCTAAATGCATTTGTCTGAGAGGGATGCAGCATACTATACCATACATATCAGGGACAACTATCTCAAGAGGATAATAAATGCGTGGTCGAAGGATGTATAGGGTGACCGTTTATAAAGTTCCACTTGGGAAAACTGTTTTGTAGATTCGGTAGATTTCTATAACATTTTCAGTTTTTTCTTAATCACACCATCATAATCATCAAATTTTTATAGAAATTTTCTTTCCGATTCCAAAAATACATCATACGTAGGGTTCATCTTTCCAAAATAATTTGCCACAAGGACAATGTGTTAGTCAAGGAAAAATAATTTCGGTGGTTCTTTGTTCAACACATTACTCTTGTGGCAACGTTTTTGTGAATTTACTTAATGACAATTCAAGACAATGGTAACATACGATATATTTTTTGAACCAGAAAAAAAAATCTATCGAAATTTTAAAAAATATACAAAAATGAAAGTATAATAGAAATCTACATAACTTTATAAGTAATTCTTTTTTGTGCCGAATAATAAAAAAGTTTTTCCAGACGGAACTTTATAAACAGTCACTCTGTACAGCCAGGTATTTTCTTGCTATGCTCCATCTTCCTTAGATGAATGTATTGAGAAAAAAGCACGCAAAAACAGACCTTTTATTAGTGGGAGTTCTAAAGTCGGATAAAACCCGTCCTTATTTTGATGTTTACAAAAATATAACCGGTACAGTAATCAAAATTGTTAACAAAAATATTAATTAAAAAAGTTAATTAATATCTAATTCAAATTGAAATATCTCGAGAACGGTTACATGCAGACCCATACTAAATGGTATTTTTAAAAAGATAATTTTCAGGAGAATTCAACAGTGTCAAAATATATAGGCTGTTTCATAAGAAAAAAAAGTTTTTGGCACACCCTCTATACTATTTGAACTGAATATTTTTTATTAAAAATTTTGCGGTCCATATAAAATACCCTTTCACCCAGTTTTGGTTTGGTTCTTTTGCGGCTATTAGAAAAAAAGTTATCTCAGGGAACACTTATAACCGATCACCCTGTACACGGGGCAAGATGTCGCGGAACGGAATTTGACGAAAGAACCGAAATTACATAATCCTAAGGTGCAAAAATTAATTATGCCAAAAAATGCCGTATTTGAATGCTGCATGGTGACAAGCAATTGTTTTAAATTAAACAAAAACCGTAAATAATGTTTTATATGGATCAATCTCCTCCGTCTCCTACCCCAAAATCTGCGCTTGTTAAATTACGGGAACTGCCGTAACGTTTTTTCCATGCACAATTTATATACAGGATGGGCCATTTAAAAGGGTTCACCTGGATTTTTTCAAAGACTGTAAAGAATTGGATAAAATGCTGAAACACGTCGATTTTGTTTGTGTTGAAATTTTTGTAGCGTGCATCCCCTTTGAGAGGTAAACTTTATCCCTATATTTTGAATAGGGAAAGTGTGTCGAGTGATACCTTGTTTTGAAGGTCTCCTAAATGTCTTGACAATCGTGTGAAAATTTGAAAAATCTATCTATTAGTTTTTGAGATATTTACTTTCAAAGTAAGCTCAAATTGTACAGGTAAATTTCATCTCTCTTAGGAATGTATCCTAGAAGAAAAAACACAATGATAAAATGTACTATTAACAAAAGCAAAGTCGACGTGTCCGAGGATTTCTCAAAAAAAAAGATATCTTTAAAAAATATTTTTGCATTTGTCCATGCAACTGTGAAAGTGAATATCTCAAAAACTAATCGATAGATTTGCGAAATTTTTACACGATTTTCAAGACATTCAGGAGACCTTCAAAACAAAGTATCAGTCGACCCACTTTCCCTATTCAAAATATAGGGGTATAGTTTACCCCTTAAAGGGGATGCGCGCTACAAAAATTTCAAGTCACTTCTCGCACCACACCATCTTTATACTAGAAATCAAGGCGGCTGGTAAATGAAATAACAATGGTTTCCATAGCGATGTGTGTCGGAGACGTAAATTGTTGCGACATTTTAATCTTTGACAGCTTTTGGTGAAAACTGGCGGAAATGGCTTAAGTTTGAGGCAAGAATAATTAGATTTTTTCAATATTATTATATTCCGCTATTTCTCTTTAATTTTGGGTAAAAAACGGACAGAAAACATTTTTTGCACCCGTGACCAAAAAAAGTTTTGCATCGGTAACCAAAAGATCCATGATGCAGACGGTTACTAAAATCATGTTTTTGAAGAAAGTATAAAAAAAAGGTGTTTTTCATTGTTATAAGCAAAAATTATTAGAAAAATCGTGATTTTGATGAAGGTATAAAATAGCTATTTGTGTATTAAGAGCGCAAAGTAGTACTTTGCTGCTTGAGAAAAAAGTTTGAAAGTGGCAAAGTTTTTGCGCTCGAATTACACACAAGATTTTTTCTACAACCGAGCGAAAAGTAGTTGCAGGAAAGACAAAGTAAAAAAACGCTCGCTCATCGGAAAAGTGCAAGTTTGCGCTTTTTTTTTGAAGCAATGATACTTTTCGCTCGTTTGTAGAAAAATATTATTTCGTGCTATTGAACTCAGAATACAGTTGACAGCATGGTGCGTAAATTTTTATTTTCGCCTTTAAAAATTGTAATTATTACAGGACGAAAATTAAAAAAAAAATAAAGCAATAGGTACTTACGGGAGGCCTGGGCAAGCCCGAATAGTCCCAAAACTACCAATGTGGCTACTGCGATCATGTTGTCAAAAACTGCTCGAATGACTATGGTTTAAACTTTTTTTTGCCTTTTATACTTAAAAATCTTTGATACAGATCTAAAAAAACACTCGAAAATACAAGTACCTTATTTTTTTCCAACATTTTTATTATGAAGGTGTTACATAAATTGTATATTAAAAATATCCGTCAATTGAGTTTTTTTAAAAGGATTTGGCGAGGATAAACAAATCACAAAAAACAAAGAATAGCGAGATTTCCCTCAAAAGCGTATTGGTAACTGTAGACCCGGGTTTCGCATCTCATCATTACAGTGCTAGAAATTAGGAGATGAAATGATGATGGTATGATAAGAAAATCTGAAGCAGGCTTCATGTAAAAAAATACCCATCTATCAAATTGCACAATCGGCAGATGTACCTTCAATTTAAAGGAAAGTTAAGCGTTTCTATTAAAATGTTTATTCTTTTTTTATTTTAGTGCTTTTATTATTATATAGGTACCCCTTTTATATTATCGATTACTTTAGTTTCATCTAAAAGTGCTGAGAAAAGAATATTAGTCCGTTTATTTGTTTAAAATTTTGGAAAATGTGTAAGATTGTTTAAACTTTTATGACATTACACCATGACTATATACAATCAAATTTTCGGCATATGTTCTTTAGGGGGGCGGTAACCGAATTTTTAATAAAACTCCCACTGAAGAACGGTTTTCATTTCAAGAAAGCCAAATTATTGATTTATTGAACAAGGTATTCGCTTGTGTTAAAAAGTAAGTGGTACGAAAACAGTAGCGGCTCGTTTTGGAGAAATCTTAAAATTTTAGCTTTTCAAACTTTTTTCCAAGTTACTTTGCTTTGTTCTGGTTTTTAGTTTTGAATTCCGAAATTATAATTATTGACTTTAAAACCTGACCCATTATCTTACCTTTCTTTTGCTGCATTTTAAAATATTTTCTGGTACGCTACTCGTGGCCATTTTAGCACAAAGGGTACCGAAATATTAGAAAAAAATGGTTTTACATTTAAAATTTAAGGGATGATCCTAGACCATCAATAAAAATTTACATAAAGAAAAAGGCTGTAAAAATTTCTTTAAGCATACCTCAATCTACAAAATTTACTGTTAGCCTTGGTTTGGTTGAGATGCCGAACTGATCTACAGGGGCGTTTAAAATATACATAAGAAAATTAAATATGCAAATAGAGGATAGTCATAACCGCATTTTCTTTGAGCATTCCTAAGTCCGTTAGTCCGTTTAGTTGGATCGACGAGCATAGCTACGGGCCCGTATTTAAAATATGTGTATACAAAAATAAAAATGCAAATATGAAGAGAAAATTGCGCTAGTCATAGTAACACTTCCGATGGGTTGACGAGCTTAGCTACAGGGCTGCATTTCCAATATGTGGATAGAAAAAAAAAAAATGCAAATATTAAGAGAAATTGCATGTGTTTCTTTAAGCATCTCTTAGGCCGTTATATCTGCCTTTAAGTTTTGTTGAAAGCCACTGGCTAGGAAGACAGGGGCTAAAACACAGCAGAGCCAAGTGAGAACTATAATAGGAATTATGACCGGCCATATGGCGGTTAAAGTTCACCTAAACAACATGGGTCTGTATCACGGAGATCTGAGCTGCAGACTATGCAATCAGGAACCAGAAACAGTAGAACATGTAATATGCCAATGTGAGGTACTGGATCGCAAAAGGCATCTAATATTTGGGGTAGTTAAACTAGACCCAATATTGACTAGGGACTACTCCATTAAGGACCTGTACAAACTTGCGCTGGGGACAAAATTAATGGGGTGGTTAGCTTAGGAACTAAGAGGGTGCATAATAAGCCAGTAATGGCTGCAGTGCAGGGACTGTGGCTTGCCACCTGGCAGGTTGGAGTCAAAATCGAGAGGTTTTAGTCGGTAGGAATCCGACACTACCCGGCCTCTACTGGTAGAGGAGAAATGACTCTGGCAGGAAAGTAGTTCGGGCGTCTTATCCAAGATTTTCCCTTGATACCCTTACAAAAAAAAAGCATCCAGGAATGGATCTAAAATAGTGTATAGAAAAAATAAAAATGCAAATATAGCACGATAGTCATAAATATATTTCTTTAAGCATCTCTTAGGCCGTTATATCTG
The DNA here is from genome assembly GCA_963921995.1 of Oxystoma pomonae. Taxonomy (NCBI): domain Eukaryota; kingdom Metazoa; phylum Arthropoda; class Insecta; order Coleoptera; family Brentidae; genus Oxystoma; species Oxystoma pomonae. The sequence continues at coordinate 55,870,943 of OY998164.1, forward strand.
CTCTTTGTTCAGTTGAGTTGACGAGCTAAACTACAGAGCCGTTTCATAAATACATAGGAAAATTTTTAAATGCAAATACACGATAGTAATAGTAGTAGTAATAGTTTTTTTAGCATCCTAAGGTCTAACATATTTTTGCTTAGCTTTACTTCCGCTGGATTGACCAGCTTATCTACAGGGCCTCATTTAAAATATGTAGATAAAAAAAATAAACAATGCAAATATGAAGAGAAATTGGTGCTGTACCACGATAGTTAAAACTAAATTTTTTAAAGCATTCCTAAGGCCGTTATATCTGTTTTTAACTTTAGTTCAGTTGTGTTGACGAGCTGAGCTACAAAGCCGTTTCTCAAATGCATAAAAAAAATTTTTAAATTAAAAATAAAATTGAGCTGTACCACGATAGTAGCAGTAATGGTTTTTTAAGCATCCTATAGTCTAACAATTTTTTGCTTAGCTTTACTTCCGCTGAGTTGACAAGCTTAGTTATAGGATCGCATTTAAAATATGTGAACAGTAAAAATAAATAGCACCAATTTCTCTTCATATTTGCATTTTTATTTTTTCTATAGAGATATTTTAAATGCGGCCCTGTAGCTTAGCTCGTCAACCCAGCGGAAGTAAAGCTAAGCAAAAAATTGTTAGACCATAGAATGCTTAAAAAAATTTTACTATTACTATCGTGGTAAAGCGCAATTTTCTCTTCATATTTGCATATAAAAATTATTCTATTTATTTGTGAAACGGCTCTGCAGCTCAGCTCGTCAACCCAACTGAACTAAAGGGCGGATATAATGGTTTGAAAAAACACAGTTATGGCTATAGTGGTACAGCGTTAATTTCTCTTCATATTTGCATTTTTGTTCTTTTTATACAGATATTTGAAATGCGGCCTTGTAGCTTAGCTCGTCAACCCAGCGGAAGTAAAGTTAAGGAAAAAATTGTTTGACTATAAAATGCTTTAAAAAAAAATACTTTTACTATCGTAGTACAGCGCCATTTCTTTTTATATTTGCCTTTTTTTTTGGGTTTTCCATGTACATTTTTTAAATACGGCCCTTTAGCTAAGCTCGTCGACTCAAGTGAAGTAAAGTTAGGGGGAAATTTAACAAACTTAGGGATGATCAAAATAAATGCAGCAGTTATATATTTTTAAAACGCCCCTGTAGCTCAGCTCGGCAAACCCAACCAAACCAAGGCTAATAGTAAATTTTGTAGATTGAGGTATGCTTAAAGAAATTTTCACAGCCTCTTTCTTTATATAAATTTTTATTGATGATCTAGGATCATCCCCTGTGGTACCCTCGGCATGAGGAGGGATGAATTTGTCACTTAATCGTATTTTATATAAAAATTGTTGAAGCCTAACCCTAAAACCATTTTTTTCTACATTTCTGCAATATTTGTTTGGACCGCATAATTTACGCAAATGTGAATATGAATATAACTTCGGCATCGTAATAAATCACGATTTAAAAATTAATACCATGCAAGAACTCTTCAAAGTAACTTTTTATCAGAAAGAAATAAATCAATGGTCACACAAAAACAATACAACCAAATGGGGTGGCGTAGGTGACGTTAGCGTAGGGTAGGTAAAATTTTTGAAGAAAATCCCTTTTTTAATAAACGGGTAAAATCTGGGGAAAAATAAACATGTTTTAAAATCGCATCATCAGAAAAATATGATATATAAAAATAACCTTTTTAAAACGTATCAACAAATAAGTTCTAAATCATTTCTGTATGCTTTTTTATAATGTTGTCTCTGATAATTATTTCATTTCCTTTGGTTGATGATTTGTTTATGTAATCTGATACTCGATATCAAGAGGCCCCGTTATTTTTAGATGTCTAGGAATTAGAACAACTTTTAAACACATTTTTATATTTGACAGTTTAAGAGTCCAATCTCTGACCAGATGTAGGCTTACGTTGTGTAACGTCTGCTCAATCTTGCAACGAACGCAGAGATTTGAAACAAAACGTAATGGCGAGTTTTGCCGAAGGAAGTCAAAAAATCAATAGATTGGTAGTACGAACGGACGAACCAAAGAAAAGCAAAATAGAAATACATGGTTATAAAATGTAAAAGATAGAAACGTCCTATTCGGCAAATTCCGCATCTACGGCTTGGCACAAAGTTATGTATCAGGTACGTACAGGGTGTTTCATTTTAAATGGCCTCCCTATTATATTTGTTAATATGTGAGCTAGAAAAAAGCTTTAAATGCCTAAGTTTTTTGATTTACAAAGATCTTCAAAAATATTAAAGTAAATAAAACAAGTGTCATTCGATGTGTCAAATATAGATAGCAACTTTCTTATTTTAAATACAACACCCTGCATTTTTTTGCATTTTTAAATTCTAGGTTTGTATAACTTATATACACTGGGTTCAATAGTTTTTGAGATATTGAACTTTAAAGTTTTTTCACTTAGGTGGCTGTGAATTGCAATTTGTGGATGGCAATGATGTTTTTAGCTCTATTTAAAAAAATTGCTAAATCATACTAGGCGATATTAAAGTGTTTTGCGTTTTAGTTTAAGTGAAAAGACTTTAAAGTCCAATTAAATATCTTAAAAACTATTGAATTCAGTGCATATACATTCCTGAAATCAGGAAGAAACCTGCGTTGTATTTAAAATAAGCAAGTTTCAATCAATATTCGACACTTCGAATAACAGGTTATTTTTTCTACTTTAATATTTTTGAAGATCTTTATAAATTAAATAACTTTTGTATTTAAAACATTTTCCTAACTCACTTATTAACAGATATAACAGGGGGTCCATTTATAATGATTCACCCTGTACCCCTACATGGTACCTAGGCTAATTCCAGTGTAAGTACTAGGGATGTACATATTACGTGCGCTTTTCAACGATATGTACATCCTTGGGATATGGAAAATATATGTTCCATGTACGTACTTTGTATGTCCTGTGGTAGACCAATAAAAGACGTGATTTGGACGTAAAATGTAGGCACGGCATACGTACAGGGAACGTTTTTGGTACGTACCTTGTGTAAGAAGGCAGTTTTTTCCGTCGAACTAGACTAATAAATTTACCCTGTTTTGAAAAGGCGACACAGCTCATTTTAAGATAAAGAAAGATTATATTCACAAAAAGCCAGGCATAATTCGATATTTATGGGTCTGTTACATAAACAAGAGCCTGTGACCAACACTTTACTAGCGTTGGGTGTTTCAGAACGTTTTAAAACTGTGGGGTGAAAAGTGTTAAAAGATAAATATTAACTGTGCTTGTGTGTGTAATTGTTCTTGGATTACATTTTCAAAAGGTGAGTTTTCTCACGGAGTATTTCGATTTTCCTTATTTTATATTTATTTTTATGTTCTTTTTGCCAATTTTACATCCTAAAGCATTTATTCACCAATATATAAAAATACAGTAATTTGGATATTTTTGTGGTTAAGCTATTAATTTAAAATATTGACAGGAATGGACATATACACCTATGAATATTGCAAAGTGCTTGAGTTGCATATTACCTTACCTCTTTTGCGCAAAACGGCCGTCTAGCGTGTATTTTAGTTGCCGATGTGGAGTGCTTGAGCCACTAGGCATTGTCCGAGTCCTTACATTTTTTTGCACTGTTATAACGACGGATGTGTTCCGTCGGGTGCGCTGCAGATATGCAGGTATTTTGTTTTGTACTACTGAAGTGGACGAGCCACGTAGTACGTTCCTCTAATACCTTTTCCCAACCTCCTAGTACTTCTAACGAAGTACTGCCCTTGACCTAGCGCGTCTTTGTACCAGTGTGCACAGTGCAAAATAGACAGTGCTAGAGTCTTTTTCACCTGAATCTATTACTGATGTGGAGTGCTTGAGCCACTAGGTAAAATATTCTTATCCTACCTGTATTGTGGAGTGCTTGAGCCACTTGCAGATGACCTTTTTCCGTACTATTGGTATAGTACATAGCCCAACCTTAACCACTATCCCATTATTACTCCATATAGGAGTATTTCAGCACTAGCACAATTTTGTTACGCTTGTGGGTGACAGACACAATGCGGTTTGGTTTAATTAAATTAAATTAAATTAAATAGAAGTATCAATAATAGTCATTAATTAATTGTCTGATTTCAGTACTATTTTAGTACTTTCATTTATACAACCAGTTTATTACTGTTTAGTCTTAAAAATTGATATTAACGCTTGTTTATTAGCGTTATACTGAATAAATTCATAATAAGAATAAATTGAATGCTCAGGTTACTCTTTTAATTTCAGGTATGTCACCTCTCATGTCACACATCACCCAGACACAACAGTAGTTTTTATAATTTTGCTTATACAAATCATTTCGTAAGTACAAGTACATTGTCTTGGAATTTATTTAAATTGGTCAGTCCTGATTATTTTTAATAGACGCCCTATATATAAAAATTATTGTTACCGCCATTTAATTTAATATGTCATTCTTCAAGTTTGTAAAAAAAATGGCTCACAAATTTTTCAGAAGTGGGATTACCTCCTTTATTACCACCTCGATTATCACACCAACCAAAATGTACATGTGTATGTATTTGCATGTTAGCAAACTGTGAGTGTCATTTGAGGCATTTTGACGATAAAACCCTGTAACAAAACCTAACTAACAAGATAACTACCTGAACCTTGGCTTAGCATTGATGATTGAGGAAATGTTGGTATGTACATTTTGGAAGGAAAAATTAAATTAAAATTAAAAAAAAAAACAAAAACGAAATCATGTACTTAACTAAAACGGTTATTTGTCTGAGTGGTGCTTGTCACAAGGGTACATACATAAACATATTTTTTTGTTTGAAATTAACTCTGTGTTTCGGACTTCCATTGTCTATATTTTATTTATACACGACGTTTCGATCAGTACAATCTCTGATCGAAACGTCGTGTATAAATAAAATATAGACAATGGAAGTCCGAAACACAGAGTTAATTTCAAACACATCATTGTCTCAAACTTTCAAACAAATATTTTTTTGTATTTATTCTTATTTTAAATAAATTTTACACAGAAATACAAAATGAGTTCTCGCACTAACCGCGGTAAAAGACTACTTTCAATTGAAAACGTAAATATAGAGTTGAATGAGCCTTCGACATCTCGCCAGAGGAGTAGTAATTCTGGGAGCCTGTCTGTAGATTCAAGTAATAATGAGTCGATCGAACGTTTGACTGCTTTATTAGAGAAAAAGGACCATAGTGTACCATCTGTAAAAGGGGACGTTATACCTGATTTTGACCCAGATAACAAAAATCAAACAATTTTAGGCTGGTGTCAAAAGGTTGACGAGTTAAGAGAAATCTATAAATGGTCTGAAGAAGCAACTATTTATTTTGCTACGACAATATGTGTGGTATAAAAGTTTACGGACATTAAAATTCTCTTGGGAAGAATGGAAAATAAAACTACAGGCAGCTTTTCCTTGCAAGCAAAATTACAACGCAGATTTATGGGAAATGATGAATCGTAAAAGGAGATCCGAAGAAAATTACACAAAATATTTTTACGAAAAGATGGCGTTACTTAATAGATGCCGAATTTATGACGCCGATGAAGTGTCGTGTGTCATAGGGGGAATTTATGACGTAATAGTTAGAACCGGTGCCGCTGCAGGAAATCACCAAACAATGGATTCTCTCTATGGATACCTAAGTTCGCTAAATAGTCTACCGTACCTATAATAAATATAAATTACACACACTTACACTTTGGGCACTGCTACAGTTACCATCACAGTTGATGAAATAGAAGAACAAATTTCTGCTTATGTCGTACCTAGTTTAGTTCAAGAAGTACCAATTTTAATTGGACGAAATTTTACGGAATTACCTAATGTTTTAGTCGTTAAGGATAATGCTAAATAAAAATTTTACAACAGTAATATAGAGTCACAAATGTCAACTTCAAAAGTCATTCTCAAAATCACAGAAAACTCAACTATTCCACCAGTGACTATGAAGGAGACGCTTTTATTGAAGCCAGTGTCAGAGGACCTGAAGGACAAAAATATTTTATCCCGCATACAATTATATCATTGAAAAAGGGGAAGTCATCTGTCCTACCAATATAAAATTTGAAGGCGAAAAACAACTATGGGAAAAATTATCGAAGATTAGCGAGGTTGAGCTATCACTATTACCAATAGAAGATATTTGCAGTGGTCCAATAAACAACGAATGAGTACGAAAGATAAATTTACAAAAACTATTTCTTACGAGATGGACGAGTATACCGGATTACAATAAAAGGTATACTTTGGTTGGTTCCAGCTGGAATGAGGCAACGTGTGGTCAAGGCATCTCAGGATGATTTTGGTCATTTTGGAATAAAAAAAAAACTCTAAAAAGACTTTGTGAAAATTACTGGTTCCCAAAAATTAGAAATTATGTACATAAATACATATCTTATTGCGTACCCTGTTTGTACAACAAACGCAATTTAGTCTTTTAAGAGTAGCACAGGATACAAGATTCAAATATGTAATCTATTCGAATCTATTACTTTAAAGATATTTTTGCGACCTACGGAGTCCCTAAAGTTTTAATACCTTATCAAGGTAGCTCATTTACATCAAACAAGTTTCAATCATTTTGCGAACAAAATAATATTAGACATATTGTTAATGCAGTTGCTACCCCAAGAGCAAACGGACAGGTAGAAAAACTAAATAATACAGTTCTTTCGGCACTTCTGCCATCTGTTACAGAAGAAGAGCTCTGGGATGAACATGTTCGTTCAGTGCAATTTGCAATCAACAATGTTGAAAACAAAACGACAGGAAAGACTCCTAGCCAGTTAATGTTTGGTGTGTACCTCGCAATAGCACAGATGCTTTACTAATAGATGAAGTAAAGCAAATACCTACCATAATAGAGAACCTAATTTTAATACGAGAAGAAGCAGCTGCCAAAATGGAAACAGCCCAAACCAAGCAGAAACTATACTTTGACAAGAAACGAAAGAAGCCCAAAACTAACAAACAAGGAGATTTGGTAGTTATAATAAAGCAAACTGCATCCACTGGTACTAGTAGAAAACTTGCTCCTTTATATAGTGGACCAATGGTAGTTAAAGCGGTTCTCCCAAACGATCGATACGTAGTCAAAGACATGGCTGGCTCACATCGAATTTTACGATCTGCTAAGTACGAAAAGACAATTGCCGTCGACAGAATGCGACCATGGAGCTTGCCTGGAGGGGTGTCTGATGATGCTGAAGACGAAAGTGGTGAAGATGGAGTACCCATGTCTTCAGATGACTATGAGGAAGAAGACCAATGAGTATCTCGGGGCGAGATATTTGCAGGATGGCCGACTGTAAGAAGGCAGTTTTTTCCGTCGAACTAGACTAATAAATTTACCCTGTTTTGAAAAGGCGACACAGCTCATTTTAAGATAAAGAAAGATTATATTCACAAAAAGCCAGGCATAATTCGATATTTATGGGTCTGTTACATAAACAAGAGCCTGTGACCCACACTTTACTAGCGTTGGGTGTTTCAGAACGTTTTAAAACTGTGGGGTGAAAAGTGTTAAAAGATAAATATTAACTGTGCTTGTGTGTGTAATTGTTCTTGGATTACATTTTCAAAAGGTGAGTTTTCTCACGGAGTATTTCGATTTTCCTTATTTTATATTTATTTTTATGTTCTTTTTGCCAATTTTACATCCTAAAGCATTTATTCACCAATATATAAAAATATAGTAATTTGGATATTTTTGTGGTTAAGCTATTAATTTAAAATATTGACAGGAATGGACATATACACCTATGAATATTGCAAAGTGCTTGAGTTGCATATTACCTTACCTCTTTTGCGCAAAACGGCCGTCTAGCGTGTATTTTAGTTGCCGATGTGGAGTGCTTGAGCCACTAGGCATTGTCCGAGTCCTTACATTTTTTTGCACTGTTATAACGACGGATGTGTTCCGTCGGGTGCGCTGCAGATATGCAGGTATTTTGTTTTGTACTACTGAAGTGGACGAGCCACGTAGTACGTTCCTCTAATACCTTTTCCCAACCTCCTAGTACTTCTAACGAAGTACTGCCCTTGACCTAGCGCGTCTTTGTACCAGTGTGCACAGTGCAAAATAGACAGTGCTAGAGTCTTTTTCACCTGAATCTATTACTGATGTGGAGTGCTTGAGCCACTAGGTAAAATATTCTTATCCTACCTGTATTGTGGAGTGCTTGAGCCACTTGCAGATGACCTTTTTCCGTACTATTGGTATAGTACATAGCCCAACCTTAACCACTATCCCATTATTACTCCATATAGGAGTATTTCAGCACTAGCACAATTTTGTTACGCTTGTGGGTGACAGACACAATGCGGTTTGGTTTAATTAAATTAAATTAAATTAAATAGAAGTATCAATAATAGTCATTAATTAATTGTCTGATTTCAGTACTATTTTAGTACTTTCATTTATACAACCAGTTTATTACTGTTTAGTCTTAAAAATTGATATTAACGCTTGTTTATTAGCGTTATACTGAATAAATTCATAATAAGGGTAAATTGAATGCTCAGGTTACTCTTTTAATTTCAGGTATGTCACCTCTCATGTCACACATCACCCAGACACAACAGTAGTTTTTATAATTTTGCTTATACAAATCATTTCGTAAGTACAAGTACATTGTCTTGGAATTTATTTAAATTGGTCAGTCCTGATTATTTTTAATAGACGCCCTATATATAAAAATTATTGTTACCGCCATTTAATTTAATATGTCATTCTTCAAGTTTGTAAAAAAAATGGCTCACACTTGGAGGACGTAAATATGATAACGTCAGGGATACTCTACCCCTTAATAAAACATTCAATTCGTAAAACTTATTTATTTAACTTGCGAAAATATAGTTGATGACGTAATAACGGCTGCTTCAGTATTTCCAAGCGCAAACACACTGCTGAATGTTGCGATCCCTCTTCTTTTCTCGCATCGCCCGTCCTGACACAGCAGTAATATGACTCCTGGTTATTATAGCGGGTTTTGCATGGAATACTGCTAAAACGGCCATCCTGTGTTAGAAGCGTCCTCGCGCCCCTTGGTTGCTTGTTCACCTAAAATCCAAAAATTCGAAACAAAACTTTGGTATGTTCTAAATTTTTAACATTACTTTAGAATGTTTCTTTTTTTTACAAAATATGGTGGTGCTGCCACCTACTAGGAATAGTGATACTGTCACTATCCTTATTTTTTCTTTTATTATTTTTTATCAGGTGGTACTGCCACCTACTAGGCATAGTGGTATTGCCACTATTCTTTTCCTTTATTTTTCTTTTTTTTTATCGGGTGGTTCTGCCACCTCCAGACATAGTGGTACTGCCACTATTCGTTTCTTTTTGTTTGATATCAGGTGGTTCTGCCACCTTTTAAGCTTTTATGCTATTGCAAAATCACATTTACAATTTTGCCTTATTCTACATTAGGAAAAATAGTATCAAAATCAAGAACATAAGCCTCGTATTTTCTGATATGTTGTTATTTAATTCCAAATTCTCATTTTATCGCCTTCCCGACCTATTATAAACAACTTGAAACAAACACAAACCCATTTTTATTAGTCAGAAGATTTTCAATGGATTTCGGTTTCATGTGTTGATGCATTTTATTTATTAGGCAAGTTCGCTCATTTTTTTTTATGTAAATAGAAATTTTAAAATGGGAATGTCTTCTTTCATTTCAAGACAAATAAGTAACTGACTAAGACTTTTGTCGTCTTGATTTTATTTGAATACACAACGTTTCGATAAGCATAGAAGCTCTGATCATCATCAGGAGTGAAAATTAACATTATTTGAGAACAATACTATTTAATTTTTTTTTAAAGAAAGAAATGAATGTGTCAACAGTGCTATTACCTACTTTTTTGTTTTATTGAACAAAAGCCCAGCTGCTTAGTTGCTCATGAGCAGCTACTGTGATACGTCACCGTCCCTGTTTCTGCAATACATATCTTTCATTCGGGAGTATATTGCGGACGGTGTATGCTACTTTATATTTCGGCTTCAGTTCTCCTCCACCAGCTAGTTGGGAGTCTTCGACTGCTACCAGATCTCCGATATTAAACAATTTGGTACTATAACGAGACGAGTCAAACTGCTGTAGGATGGAAATTTAAGGGCGTCATTAGGAGCATTAAAAAAATATTATTTAATATAATTAATACTAATATTTCAATATTAAAGCCGTTAATAAAAATTATATTTCCCGCCTCTTCCTTCTAGATCACTATGTAGTTTACTCTTCGCCGGCAGGTGGAGCCACGCACTTTAAAGCTAGACTAAAAATCTCGTCCGAGCCTCCTCCATATCCCTATAACTGTCGATAATTCATTATTCTTTTGCGTGCGGGAGGAACCACGTCAACGGTCGCCGCTTTCGTACGATGCCCAAACACGCGCGTAAATCGAGGAAACGGATCGACCCCGATGAGGCGAATTCGGACTCAAAATCTTCTGATGAGTTACCCGTGATAATGGGTCAATTGAAAAAAAAAAAACAAAAAGTTATTCGTGAGCCCTCACCAAGTTCGGTAATAGTTTTTCTGATAAAGAGTGTGCTAGTGCAAATGAGACACCATCAGCTAACCTTTGGGCTTGTGAATTATCATCATCAGGATCAGACTCAGGATGTAAGTACATATTTTTTATTATGCATTTTAAACTTTTTGATAATTTTACACTACCGTCAACGAGTTTTGACGTCTATACTTATTATATAAGTAAATAAGACAGCTTGCTGCCAACGAGTTTTGGCAAAACTGTCTGTATGTCCTAGATAGTTTGCTATCAACGAGTTTTGGTAAGCAATGGGGTTTTTACCCTACCGTCAACGAGCTTTGACAGAGACAGTACATGAGTCATCTGACTCAGAACGTAAGTACATATTTTTTATTATGCATTTTAAACTTTTTGATAATTTTACACTAACGTCAACGAGTTTTGACGTTTATTGTTTACTACTTACTGTATAAGTAAATAAGACAGCTTGCTGCCAACGAGTTTTGGTAAGCAATTGGGTTTTTATCCTACCGTCAACGAGTTTTGACAGAGACAGTACCCTTCCAGTTGGACAAAAATTTTAGGGGCCGATGGTGCTGTTCATATGACCATATCACGTCAAAGAGTTTTCATATGAGTAACCGAGCGCCGGTTTTTTATTTTATTCTGTTCCTGTCAGAGGACAACAACGGTGCTAGGACTAGCAGGCCTATGCTAGATGATCTTCTCACTCTTCTTGGTAAAAAGAGCATCACAGATCAGATTAATTCAGAGGATCTGAACAACGCGTTTGCTCAGATCTGGGCTAAAATATTACAGGATGGCCTTGACCCCGAAATACTATCCGCCATACAAAAAAAAATCCCCCGTAATTTGAGTCTTGCCACTGCTCCTAAGCTTAATTTAGAAGTTCTATCCATTCTGACGGAACAACACAAACAACGAGATGAAAGGTTGTCTACGCGTCAAAACCAAATGGGAGCTGCTTTAGTCGCAATTGGCAGACCAATGACATTGTTGTTAAAAGAAGACGGGGGGGGGGGCACATACCAAATGTTTGATAGAATGGCTCAGCGATGCCGGCCGCTTGCTCTTAAAGATTCATAATAATGAGTCGTCTTGCACAAGGTCTCTAGTTTCAGTAGATGTCGACAAACCACTTAGATCGACACTCGTCAACGTCCCCGTAGATGGCTGGTTATTCGGAAGCAATCTAGGGGAAAGGGTGAAAACTGCACGCGATTTGGAGGAATTGTCTTCCGACCTCAAATCTAAGGCTCCTTTCGCCAAAAATAACAGCATCCCTTTAAACTTGAGGAGTCTGCCTCGGGAGAACTTCAAGGGATATCGAAGCAGACCCAATTATACCTAAGGAAATTAAATGGTCCTTGACAGAAAATAATTTTTTATCCGCTGAAATCAAATGTCTTGAATTATTTGGGGCCATAAGGTAGTGCTTTGTCCAGTACTACCAATTTATTTCAAATATTTGCTTAACCCCAAAACGTGATGGGTCCTTTAGATTAATTTTAAATCTAAAAGAATTAAATAAATTTATTCATACTGAACACTTTAAAATGAAAGACCATAGAATGTTCACAAAATTATTAACTAAAATACGTTTATGGCATTATTAGATCTCAAAGACGCCTATTATTTGATCCTTATTCATAAAAAAAAAACACTGTAAATATCTGAGGTTTTTGTTTGCGGGGCAGATTTATGAGTACACTTGTTTACCATTAGGACTTAATACTGCGCCATATGTTTTTACAAAACTTCTTAAACCCGGATTATATTACTTGCGACAAGGGGGCTCTGTTAACGGTATTGTATATTGATGACTTTTTACTTTTAGGTAGATCTTATGAGGAGTGTCGCTTTAATATTATGGTAACTGAATAAGTTTTATTGAGCTTAGGTTTTTTAATTAATTGGAAAAAGAGCATTATTATTCCATGCACGCAGATAAAATATCTGGGTTTTATTTACAAGGCTATCACTATGTCAATAAATTTACGGATAGAAAAACAAAACAGTCAATTAAAAGACATCCTCAAAGCTGAAAGTAATGCTAAACTTACCATCCAGGAGTTTGCAAAGTTGGTCGGCAAGTTTACTGCTGCATGTCCAGCGATAAAACAAGCCTGACTTTACACACAAAATTGTGAAAGAGCAAAGTTTTTAGCTCCTAAACAACCAGGGGGTTCTTACAGTCATGAGATTCAGACAATTTCTGAAGAGGTTCTGTCTGATCTTTCTTTCACAGTTTTACTTTGAAACTAGAGATTCTACAGACAGTTCTTTAACATGTTGGGGTATATGCTGCAATATTAAGTCTCGGGGCCTAAAGAAGATAAGAATAACCACATAAACTACTTAGAGTTGTTAGCTGCATTTTTTGGACTTAAGTGATTCTCGAGAGATCTTGTCAACTGCGAGATCTTATTACGGATGGACAATACCACTGCCACTTCATATGTAAACAGAATGGAGGGTATAGAGTTTACACATCTTAATAATCTCCTAGGGAAATGTGGCAGTGGTGCAAACAACGAAATTTAGTTATTTTTGCATCCTACATAAAATCACAGGACAACTCTATCGCTGCTTAAGAATCTCGTCGCCAAGGCTGTAGTTTTCTACGCCTTCCCACCATTTTCCCTTATTGCTAAAGTTTTACAAAAAATAATTGCGGGTAAGGCAGAGGGTATTGCGGTTGTTCCTTGCTGGCCAAGTCAACCATGGTACCCCTTGTTTAAATAATTGCTTATCAAAGAGTCAATATTTTTTCTCTCCCAATACTATTATTAACCATTGACAGGACACCCCATGCCCTACACCGCCAGCTTTCTATGGAAACAGGTCTCTTATTAGGCAAGCAATGATTAGCAAAGGGGTTCCTGATGAAGCTTTTGAGATATCCATCTCGTCTTTAGCAAAGTCATCTATAAAGCAATATTGAAACGGGATTAAATTATGGTGGGAAATTTGCGCCCAACAAAAAGTAAACTGTTTTGAACTAAATGTAAATAAAATTATGTTTCTTATCCTCTTTGTTCAATCGCGGTATGTCATATAGTTCTCTAAATACGATACGTTCGTTTCTAGCACTACTTGTCTTGTATCACCAAAAGTAGGCCATAATTTTCAGATTAAAAGATTTTTAAAAGGTGCCCTTCCTTGCCGAAATATCATGTGACATGGTATCCGATTACAGTTTTAGATTATTTACAAACTTGTTATCCTAATAATACACTTAGTTTGGAAACGCTGACGCATAAGTTATCGATGTTAATGGCTCTTGTAACAGCCCACAGAGTGGAAACATTTTCATTAATAGAGATTAAAAATATCGAAATATCGAGCGAAAAAATTGAAATGAAAATTCCGGCTAGGATCTAAACTTTTGCCCCTAACAGATACCAGCCACTTTTAGTATTGCCCTTGTTTCACAATGAACCAAAACTTTGTGTTGTAAGCACACTTACGCAATACTGAAATAAAACTGGTACTTTTAGACAGTCGGGCAAATTTTCAAAACTATTTCTTACCTATAAGAAGCCTCACAAAGAGGCTACGTCTCAATCTCTTAGTCGTTGGATCCGTTTGATTTTAGCAAAAAGTGGAATAGACACGGCAATTTTTACGGCACAGTGTACCAGACACGCGTCTACATCTACAGCTTTAAGTAGGGGTATTCACATCCATACAATAATACGCAACACAGCGGGATGGACTGCTTCATCTAGCGTGTTCGCAAAATTTTACAATAGGCCCTTATTGAAGCCAGATAATTTTGCGACCGCAGTTTTTAAGTAGGTTATAAAACATTGTAAGATATTTTTTTTCTATTACTGTTGCACTGCTAGCTTTGAACACCTACATAGTGATCTAGAAGGAAGAGGCGGGAAATATAATTAAAAGATTAAACGAACTTACCTAAGTGAAGTTTGATCTTAATTATATGACCGCCTCTTCCGAATAGATCACTCCCTCCCTCCCAAAACCCGTGATCTATTCTAGTGCAACAGTTACTGCTTTGAAATAATGAATTATCGACAGTTATAGGGATATGGAGGAGGCTCGGACGAGCTTTTTAGTCTAGCTTTAAAGTGCGTGGCTCCACCTGCCGGCGAAGAGTAAACTACATAGTGATCTATTCGGAAGAGGCGGTCATATAATTAAGATCAAACTTCACTTAGGTAAGTTCGTTTAATCTTTTAATTAGTACTTATATAACAATATTATTTTGATTTTATGTACTATAATACAGAGTGGCCGGATTTTTGTATCTGTAATTAAGAAAACGTTTCCTGAGTAACGAGTTTACCAAATTTTAACTAAAAAGGTGTTTATTAAAAGAATCATGAATTACTTTCATTATACAGTAATCATTAAAACAAAATCAGTCATAGAAGATAATAAATAACCAGTAATTCAGTTGAATCGTTAAATCATGGTCCCAAATGCCAAATCTAATAGTGAGACGTGCAATGGTACAGAGAACTCAGATATTTAACTAAAATATACATAATTAAATAATAGTGCTAGGTACCCGTTCCACATATTAGCGTGAAGCGGGCAGTTGAGCGCTAAGCAAGAGTTTAGCATATATTTACTTATTTCGCATGACTCCCATAGCAGCTCCGCTTCGACGTACAAAGGTGCCAGTCCATGTGCAAATGGACTAGAAACCACCTTCAAACATACGCCATCCGATGACTGAGTATGATTAACGAACTGATTATAAATCTATACTTAGCAAAACGTAATACCTGTTTATGCATAAACATTTAAGATTACTGCTTATATTTAATATTTAAACCAAAAGGATTAAACTAATTACTCTGTGAGAACACTCACCTATTTTTAATTAGGTATATAATATCCAATATTTCTCTTTTATAACACACACACATAGACACTTGGCACTTTACTTATTCTAACTATACTTCCAACTCGATACTAAAATATCTTTTAAAAAATCTTTTCTAAGCAATATTACGAGTATCTCGTCGGTTCGTTTTTGTCAACGCTTTTTGAGCTCTACTTGACCCAAACAACCATATTTAATAATCAATTTTATGGGCGCTCTGTCGCCTTCGATCTGATCTCGTGAATGCATACAACAACATAGGCATTATATTATTAAAATTACTAAAATAATAAAGTAAAGAAAAACCTACTTCTTACACTGCTGAGCTCGCTTGTTTGCCATCTTATACGAACTCGTGCGTGTGTAATGGCTTCATCTGGATCGATAAAATTATCTGTTAATGATGCATCTCCAAAAAATTCATTTGTGGCTTTTAACCTAGGCTTTATGCCAAGCTGAAGCACTGATGGTGGGAAATCAGTTACAGAATGAATAGTTAAAATCATGTTATCTTCTTTTGAAGATAATACAGTTGTCCATGTGTTTTCTTTTTCATCTGTTAGTGTAGCTCGCATTAAATTAAATAGTGTATGCATGACACGCTCAACTTGACCATTTCCATGAGGTACTCCTGTTGCAATACGATGCAACTTTATTTGGTGCTCACCTAAAAAATTCTGAAACATCATTGACGTAAATGCTGCTGCCCTATCAGCTATAATACGTTTTGGTTTTCCTAGTTCTTCAAGAACTGGCAAAAGGGCATGGATTGAATCCTCAGAAGTTTTTTTAAGAATTGGTTAGAATCGAAAAAATTTTGAAAATGCATCAATTATTACTAGAATTTGGGTGCATCCATTGGATCTTACCAAAGGTCCTGGTCTATGTGCCAAGTATGGCATCCGGCTTTTCACCATGTTGCAAAGTACCTGTCCTTGGACCGGTGTGTGACTTTCCTAGGACACATGCTCGACAATTTTTGATGTACTTTTTTAAAGGTTGTCCCATTTTCGGCCAAAACAGGTCTTCTCGCATTTTCGCTATGCATTTATCAAATCCAATATGTGATGATTCATAATGATATAAGCCCATAGTCAAAAGGCGGGCAGCTATGGGAACAAAGCACTTAGGCGGATTTGTTTTGGTTATGACAATATTATTTTTAATGGTATAGTTCATCACTATTGGGAGTATTAAATATCTCGCGACAAAATGCGTCATTTTTTTGGAACTCTCTTAAAGTGTCTTTGCTTGATATTTTGTTTATGTAAATTGTTTTTAAAGAGCACACATTTAACTGCGATTGGTCGTCTAGCGGATTTCTACTTAAATAATCGACATTAGCCATTTTGCTTCCAGATCGATATTCGATCGTAAAATCATAGTCCTGTAATTTAATCCACCAGCGGGCAACTCGAGGGTGCAAGTATTTCTTTAAGAAAGTAGCGCGAACTGAACTGAATTTCAATCAGTGAACACTGTAAAATATAAACTGCTTCAACTAACGCGAGTGTGTCTAAATCAGATGAATGATATCTTGATTCGGTATAGTACGCAACAGGTTGAGAAACACCATCTTCTTTTTGAAGTAAGACTGCTCCGATACCTGGAGCTTGCATCGCTGTGAAATTCACATTTTAGTTCGGGATTGTACATGCGTAACACCGGTGAGTCAGTCAGTTTACTTATAATTAATTACTTTATTTTTTCGCAGTTAGTACTCCATTTAAAGTCAGTATTTTTACGTAATAATGACGTAATTGATGCAGTTAATTGGGTAAAACCTTTAATAAATCAACGAAAATAGCCAGCAAGTCCCATAAACTGCCGCACTCCTTTCACATCTGAAGGTGCAGGAGCTTGAGTTAAGGCATTAACCTTGCGCGGGCTAGGACGAATGATTCCCGCACTGAGCACAACACCAAGATATTCTGTCTCTAGTTTAAAGAATTTATATTTTTCAAAATTAAGAGAGAATCCATGACCTGATAAAGCATTTAAAACGTCCTTTAAGTTTTGCAGTCCTGCACGTTGGTAAACTGCTGGAGCGTTGATGTAACCAAAGGGCATAAGTATGAACTCATAATGTCCATCGGGAGTTATGAAGGCAGCACATCTGATAAAAACCAGACTTCATGTCCAACGTTGTAAAATATTTTGCCTAATATAAAGCATTAATTTGATCTTGAATCAGGGGGAAGAGGTAAATTTCTTTAATTACCTTTTTGTAACGTCATTATTCTTTTTCCTAACAAGCACAATTGGGCTAACATATTCTGAGTGACGTTTGGAAATAATTTTATTCACTAAAAGTTCATCAATTATTTTCTTAACTTGAACTCTTTCTTGGTATGCCAATCGACGGGGACAATACGCCACTGGTGTTATGTCTCTCACCCTTATTTTCATTTTTCTGGTAGTAATATGATCAGGTGTTTTATTCTTATAAATCGTTAATAAATTTTCTATCTGTCAGCAGCTATGCCGGCCAGTACGAAGAATTGGAAAATATAAACACTCCTGCGATAGCGGTATATAAATAATGCTGCCCAAAACTGAGGATTTGACATTATTGTGTCTAGAAAATAGTTTATTAAGATGCCGTCTTGAGGCGATACTGTCAGTTATTACTGGACTTCTGTCTTTTATTTTTTTAAAAAACTTATTCGACCAGTTATCATCAGAAGTGGGATACTACTATTACACGGGGTGTAATTTTTTTTTGTAAATTTTAAATTAAGAAAGACAAAAACTGTTTTTTGGCGGTTGTTACTTCGTTTCGGCGCGACGCGGTGGTCGTGTGCCCTTTTCTAAAAAGTACTTAAACTATTGATCGTGTTGTGGTTCCAGTTGTGGAAAGTTACTGTTTGTTATTGCGACTTTAACAATGGAAAAATCCAAACAAGATCGTCGGTGCAGTGGCTCAAAGAAGTCGTTTTAAACGCAAACAAAAAAACGTAGACTTTCTTCAACCCAATAAATCTGGTGGTGGAAATCCGGAGGGTCTTAAACAGGTGGTATTAGTGTCAAGTCAAAACACTAAAAATAGATTTTTCAAAACCATAGATATTGCAGGGTCAAAAGAGAATTGTTTTATTGACTTTGGTAGCGAGTGTTCTTTAATGACCTACAAAATGGTTAAAAAACTTAAGTTGATCCCTGAAAAACTAAGTGCTAGCATAACTGTTACTGTTTTTGGTGGTTTTGAAACTAAAATAGCTGACAAAGTAAACTGCGAAATTTTGTTGGACAAAATTTGCCAATCGGTTGAATTTTTTGTTGTTGAGTTCTGTGTACAAGACGTGGTCAAGATTTTACGGAAACCCAAATTTGTCCTACGCTCGTATCGCGACAAATTTGATATTTAATGCTTGTGTATCCGTAAATTCTGTATCCACATTAAAAGGTACTCAAATCATACGCACAGGATCAGAAGATACAAAAGTAAATTTTGAGATACAGCAAATTATCGAACAATTTAGTGCGTGTTTTCCTTCAGAATCCGAGGAAATCGGCGTAATAAAAAGCGCCAAAATGAAAATAAAACTGAAATCCGATACGCCGATCATTCAGCGTCGTTATCGATTAGCCAAGTCTGAAAAAAAAACACATTAAGAGGGCTCATAAATAATTTATTAAAAAGTGGAATAATTCGACCATCGGAATCGCCCTATGCAAGCCCGGTGTTAATGGTAAAAAAGAAAAATGGAAAGAACCGCTTATGTGTTGATTTCAGAGCTGTAAACAAACAAGCCATTAAAGAAATCCACCCCCTCCCAATAATTGAAGACCTAATTGATCGCCTTTCAGGACAAAAATATTTTTCAATACTTGAGGAATTTTCTCGCGTTGAAATTGTTTAAAAGGTTTTTAAAAAGTTTGAAACATTTGTTTTCTCGCGTTGCAACGGTGACGTCACATCGAAACGGGTTAAAAATATTTTGAAACGGAATCCACTCTAGTTTCAAAACTGACGCGTGCGTAGAAGATACGTCAAAATTCTACATTCTTGTTTTAACCGATTTTTTTTGTTTTTGCGTGAAAATGTATGAAAAATCGTATTCTAGATATCTTGTTAGCCATTCTTCATGGTATCCCTGTGGTCTTATATGATTTTCTGGGCTTAAAAGAACAGTAAATAAAAAAACTTCACTATCCATGTAGCTTCCATTGCTTGCCATCGATGCTACTAAAACGGGCCGTACGCTCGAAGGTTTTGTTAGATTAAACAGTAGTTGATCCATTTTAATTTTAAACACCAAAAAAATAAACAGAAAAACGAAAAAAAAGTGAGGTTACACTAAACTACGTCAGCGTTTTGAACTACTCATTTTTTCTCGGTTTATAAATGATGACGTCACATCTAATTAGTTTCAAATAATATTTCAAAATAATTTCAACGCGAGAAAACGCCTTTGATTTTCAATCTGGGTATCATCAAATTAGATTAGCAGAAGAATCAATACCCATTACTGCATTCATTACACCTGTAGGCAAATATGAACATCTGAGAGTCCCTTTCGGACTAATGAATGCGCCATATGTGTATCTGGACGACGTTTTAATATCCTTTAACACCATCGAAGAGGGTCTGTTTAAACAAAAGGAGGTGTTGACGTGAAATGTATTTTTCTTACGGAAGAAATTGAATATTTGGGGTACAAAATTCAGCAAGGAAAGATCCAGCCCAGCGACATGAAGACAAGTGCAATCAATAATTTTCCCACCCCGAAAGATGTCCATAACGTCAGACAATTTTAGGACTCGTGGGACATTTTAGAAAGTTTGTGTCTTCATTTGCACATAAAGCAAAAGCCCTTACCGAGTTACTCAAGAAAAACAAACCATGTATTTGGTCTGAGCCACAAAATAGTGCCTACGAGACGTTAAAAAACTCATTAATGTCCGAGCCTATCTTAAGTATTTTTAATAAACAAAGAGACACTATTCTTTACACGGATGCAACACGTCATTGGCTACTACAGTAAAACAACAAGCCCAACAGAACAGCGATATCATTCATTTAAGCTGGAAGCTTTGGCTATTTTAAAATCTTTAAAACGATTTCGGCACTATTTAATGGGCATAAAATTTAAAATTTACACAGATTGTTCAGCAGTGCGCAGCGCAATCATAAAAAAAGATTTAAATCAGAGAATAGGCCGTTGGATATTAGAGATACAAGAGTATGATTTTGAGATATTCCATCGACCGGGAATCCGGATGACTCATGTTGACGCCTTAAGCAAAAATCCAAGCAATAAAAACATCAACAAAAGTGTTTACGCCGCTTTGATTTCTGAAGACGATTGGATTTTGGCCGCACAGGAAGCGGATTCAGAAATTAGAAATATCAGAAAGATTCTTATCGAAAATAATCGCCGACAAAATAAACATATTTTTAGTGACTACGAGTTTAAGAGAAACAAAGTATATGGACGAATTTCACAGGGCAGTAGAGTCGTTTTACCGAAATCATGTAAATGGCAAGTCTTGCGATTTAACCATGACAACATAGGTCATTTTTTTATGACAAAACTTTGGAGCTAATAAGTAGCAAATTTTGGTTTGCAAAAATGAGACGCTTTGTAAAGAAGTATGTGCAATCTTGTATTAATTGTATGTATCATAAGACACCTTCCGGCAAAAGGCCCCAATACAAAAACCAAATATGTTCTTGAAGAATTGATGGAAATAATAAAAATTTTTGGTGTTCCAAAGAGAATAATTACTGATCGGGGAAGATCATATGATTCCAAGAAGTTTAAGAGTTTTTGCCAAGAACGCAATATACGTCATCATTTGAATGCTGTAGGAATGCCTCGAGGAAACGGCCAAGTTGAAAGGTACAATAAGACCGTACTGGACTCGTTAGCTACCATGGGTGCCGATGGTACGGATGTCGAATGGGATGAAAATATAACAAACATTCAGTTTGGAATAAATAATACTCTTGATCGCACCTTAAATTGCACCTCTACTGAGTTGTTGTTAGGGTATCGCACTGGTCCACACAATTTTGATGCATTTGATGATGATGCAGATGTGGACATAACCCAGCTAAGAAAATCTGTTGGCCAGAGAATAACAGAAATTCAGCAGAAGCAAAAAGCTAAGTTTGATCGTCACAGAGCAAAACCAAAAATATATTCAGTTGGAGATTTGGTTTTGGTTAAGATTTCTTCTATTGTTGCGACTGGCTGTAGCCGTAAATTAGTTCCAAAATGGAAAGGCCCTTTTAAAGTCTCCAAATCAATTGGAAATAATCGTTATGAAGTGATTGATATTCCTGGAGCTAAACGTTCACACATTCCCTATGTTGGGGTGTATGCTTCCGAAAGTATGAAGCAATGGATCATTTTCGGTGGTGAATTCGGATCCTAGATCACGTGAATGTTGAGTTTAGGATGTCTTTACTGTATTACTCAAAGTATATTTACTATACTTTATTTTTGTACTCCCTTTAGAAATAATAAAACTGCTATTTTTAATCTGTATTTGTTAATAAACATTTGAATCTTGGTATCAGATTTCGAATGGTACCTTCTGAATAAAGATAGACTTTATGCTAATGTCTAGCCTCTGTGGTATTTTGTAGCCCGTCGAAATTGTCTTTGTGTCATTCGTGGCCGTCAAGAAATTTCTATGGAACGGCCCGTCGAAATTGTCTCTGTGTCATTCGTGACCGTTGAGAAATTTCTGTGGTACATTGCAGATTCTTCAACAAGATCTACAACTGATGTTCCGATTTTCCAGCACCACATTGTGTCGAAAAAGGGTACCAGCTCTTTCTTTGCAGCATTATTTAGTCAGGATGGCCGAATGTCAGCAGCTATGCCGGCCAGTACGAAGAATTGAAAAGTATAAGCACTCCTGCGATAGCGGTATATAAATAATGCTGCCCAAAACTGATGATTTGACATTATTGTGTCTAGAAAATAGGTCGAGATTATTAAGACGCCGTCTTAAGGCGATATATTGGAATATAGTTTTAGTTTAGCTTTGCTCTTGAATAAAAGCTGTCAGTTATTACTGGATTATTATTTTTTTAAAAAACTTATTCGACATGTTATCATATCTGAAATTTTAAATTTATTTCTAATCCTTCTTGACATATCTTAATATCATTTAAACTTTTTATGGTAAACACTTTTGGTCTAACCAATAAGTCATGGTTCACCACCAGTCATGGTCAAGACCGTCGGCATTTTTTTCGACTCGAATATACGGTCGACTAATAACATCCCATCCAACAATAACATCAATATCGCTCGGGATCACAGTATCGGGAACCACAGTAAAACTTATTTCTAATATAATAGTCGGAAAAACAAGTATTAAACTACAACAGCCAA
Source organism: Oxystoma pomonae (assembly GCA_963921995.1). Lineage (NCBI taxonomy): Eukaryota > Metazoa > Arthropoda > Insecta > Coleoptera > Brentidae > Oxystoma > Oxystoma pomonae. The sequence goes on from OY998164.1 coordinate 55,893,715, forward strand.
CAGAATAAACAATCCGTGCTCCGACGCCTGAAAACGCGCGCACATTTTCGTCTGGCAAAATTATACTTTTTACCGTTTTCACCACACTGTGTTTTATTATCGAAATATCGGCAGCGCTGTCGATAAGATACTTAAAAGATTGGGCCTACTTATTGCACAACAACGTGGCTATTGGCGTTGTATTTATATGGCGTCATTTTTTAATTACAAAAGCTTTCTTGGGTTTCCGATACTTGTACCAGCAGTTGGGTTCGGTATGTCCCATTTTTTTGCAATTAGTACAAATGGGGATAGGTTACACTTTTTCCTTAATTGCGCTCTCAGGCGATTTGTCTTTTTGTGTTTCACGGCATGTACTTTGATAATGGCCTTAAAGGTCGCATTTAAAACAAACATCTTTGAACAACTTACTCGGTCGAGTATACTCTGCGTGTCTGTTTTCTTTTAGACGTTTGTCTGTTTTCCACTTAAGCGTCGAAGAACTTTCAGAATGTCTAATCATTTTTGATGTTCCAGCACGTCGGGCATCAAATTCACTTAATAATTTTAGCAATTCACGTTCAGAATCCGGCTTTTGAATTTGTAAAGCGGACCGCGCTTCTGTGTAATCAAGTCCATATTCGACCATACTCAGAACTTTTATCCATGACAAGTCATCGTGGAATCTGCTAATAAAACGTAATTTTAGATTGCCATATTCACTCAGTGATTCACAATCATGACTTCGCAATGTCGCAGCTTTATATGCGCGCGTATCTGGCATCTCTTTATCGGGAAAAGCAGTAACTAAATCTGTACAAAAGTTGGTCCAACTACGACAAAGCGGCCGCCAGTCACAACAATAGCGATAAGCGCGATTTTTTAATGCCTCACTAGCCTTTGCAATCATTAAATTATCGCTAATATTGAATAGGCGCTTTTGTCAGGGTCAAAGCTGGTTAATTTAAATGAAGTCTAAGCGGATGCGAAAACAGACGCAGACGCCTGCGCAATACATCCTTCTGCGCCGGTAATACTAGGCGTTGACGTTTGATTGGTCGCCATCTTAGATTGGCGGGTTAATTCAGCAAGCTGTTTTTGTTGCGTAGCCACTAATTTAATTAAAGTTTCTTGCTAGTCAACCTTAATCGGCGCCTGATTAGACATTTGGACGTCTCCACTATCCACCAAATCACTGTGTTCAAACACTTCGTCACAACGAACAATTATTGTCTTTTTGTCGGGGTCTTTTTGTCTATTTATCACTTCACTTAGGGAACTGTGGTAGAATCCCACTTCTGATGATAACGTAAGGGATACTCTACCCCTTAATAAAACATTTAATTCGTGAAACTTATTTATTTCACTTGCGAAAAAAAAGTTGATGACATAATAACGGGTGCTTCAGTATTGCCAAGCGCAAACACACTGCTGAATGTTGCGATGCCTCATCTTTTCTCGCATCGCCCGTCCTGACACAGCAGTAATATGACTCCTAGTTATTATACCGGGTTTTGCATGGAATACTGCTAACATATACATAAAAGTTACCGCTTTTTAAAAAATTACATAAATAGCTTGAAAATATTCTTTAAGCATCCTAAAAAAGACCAACAAGTACCAAATTGCCCTCGTTTGAAGTAGTACTTTGCAATTTATATAAATAATTAAAATTGAATTTTCTTACAAAATAAGTTTGGTAAGAGGAAAATAATCAATAGTCTTTATTTGTCAAGTACTGTCCGTTAAAAGTGTTTGTGTTGCAATTTAGTAAAAAACGACTGGGGAACTTTCAAAAAAAAATAAAACTTTATTCTTAAATAGAGGAGTTTTAGTAATATAGCCTGTGGGTTTTAACTTATATTGCGCCCATGGGGTAAAGCCACAAAATAACTTATTTTAGAAATAAAAAAAACAAGTCGTTGCTTGAATGCTGCGTACACCGCTATTTCAATAAGGAATGAAAAAGAGTTTGTATGCAGTGTACAGGGCGATCGGTTATAAGTGTTCCCACAGAAGAACCAAACAAAAACTGGGTCAAAGGGTATTTTATAGGTATCTAATAATCAGTTCAAATAGTATACAGGGTGTGTCAAAAATTTGTTTTTTTATTATAAAACACCCTATATATTTTGACATTTTATATTTAGTATATAGGTCTGCATGTAACTCTTTTCGAGATGTTTAAATTTGAATTAGAGATTAATTAATTCGTATTATTGTATTATAATTAAACCAAAGTAGGCCATACATAATAATATGCATAATCACTGCATGTAACTCTTTTCGAGATGTTTAAATTTGAATTAGAGATTAATTAATTCGTATTGTTGATTTATAATTAAACCAAAGTAGGCCATACATAATAATATGCATAATCACAGCAATCAAAAAGCTGTCAAACTAGAACTTATCTCGGAACTTACTTAACTTTCCTAATAAATAGTTGGCTGTGAAAACCAAAAACCGTTTTCACAGCAGGGCGTCAAAATTACTTAGGTTTTATTATTAATTAATGAATATCTAATTCAAATTAAAATATCTCTAAAACGGTTGCATGCAGACCTATACTATATTGTATGTTTAAAAAGCTAATTTTCTGGAGAATTTAACAGTGTCAAAATGTATAGAGTGTTCCATAAAAAAAATATTTGACACGCCCTGTATACTATTTGAATTGAATAATTTTTATTAATGATTTTGAGGTCTTTATAAGATATACTTTCACTCAGTTTTTGTTTTGTTCTTCTGAGTCTAAACTTATAGCGGATCATCCTGTACACTGAATACAAACTCATTTTCATTACTTTTTTAAGAAAACAAGTAACTAAAAGTATAAATAAGGATTAACTTTAAAGTAATAATCTTATAGACACTTATTCTAATAAAAGATCAGGATTGTGCTCCTATACTAATTTCTTCTGGTATTCCTTCTGCGAGGCATATCGAAAAAAAATCATAGTAGTTTTTTCGAACTAGTAGTCGTAACGTAGTAGTTAGTGCCGTTATTATCAAAGTTAGAAAAAAAGGTTAAATGCAAAACCTGTATAACTGTTTACATGCTTTAAAAGTTACCTGTCTAAAATAGGTAAATGTCAAATTTATACACCAAGTTTGTTATTTTAAAGGAAACACCCTGTTAAATGTTTGAATCGTCCTTTCCTCCCTAATTTTAAAAATACCAAAACTTTTTAATTTTCTTCAGTCGTTTGTTAAGTCCCGAGCAAAATTTATGTACTTTACCATTTTACCTTTAATTATTTTAACGCACTGTGTGCATAAAATACCAAATTAAAAATATAAAATAATTTTTTAGTTAAAATGCACTCCAGATATATTAATTTTAATACTGTGGAAATTTAAGTTTGTTAAGTGCTCTTTGTCATATACTTGTAAATATGATAAATGTTTGATCAGCCTGACAACAAATAAAAAAAAATTATTGCAATCCAATTACTTTTGGGACCTCAAAATGTATTTTTATAATACCAGTTTTCAAACCTATAATCACGATTTCTGGCATATTAAAAAGTCTACCCCAAATTAGGTATTTACGTTAATAGACCGGAAAGGGGAACTTTACAGGTATACACAGAAAGTTTATATGGCGAACCGTAGGCGAGACCTGTATAGTGAGTTTCCAATTATGTATCATATTTTTTTCAATTCATATTCACCCATTCAGTTATCCGAAATGACGTCAGCATACAACGTCGACTTGGTTTAGTCCATATATGTATGAGGTTAAATATAGGCCTTTCCAAGGCCAAACTGGTAAGCAGGATCTAAAATCTAGCAGGCCATGGAGCCGTCTTAGATCCGCGCATGCACATGCGCGAAAATTTTACGAGGCGGCCAGTTTGGCGACTTTCGTCTTCTCCGTTCGGTCGAGACGCCATTTTTGTTGATTTTTTTGATCATACATACAATATACAATAGGTAGTCGCTTCCGCGTTTTCGTTTATGAAAATTTTTTGACTGTGATATTTTTAATTTTTGGCTACGCGAAAGTTTTTAGGAGTTATAATAAAAACTGTTTATATCTTGGAGCTTAAGATGTCGCCGCATAAAAAGACGTGCTATGTTTGTGGATGCCGCCAAACAACAAAAGTGAAGTTCCACAGGTTGGTAGCTATTTTTTCTTAAAATTTGAAGGAAAAAAAGTGAGAATACCTAAAAATGATTTCTATTCATATATTTATTTAAAACTAGAAAATAATGATTTTTTAAAAACGTACCTAGACAAATAAAAAAATTTTGACAACTGCACTTTCTGGATTTTGGTTGGTTAACCGATGACGATGGCCGCGCATGTGCAGAACCGCTAAGCTTTGACGCCAGAAAGAGACAATAAGATTCATAAAAGAGTAAAAGAGAAAGGTATAGGAATATATATAGGACATTCTGCTTACAAAGTTTTGCACGCCGAAAGCATTCCAAGGGCGTATATTTAAGCTCATACATATATGGTTTAGTCTTTTTGGGACTCCCTAATTTGCTTACCAGATGAGATTTTGCTGACCGGGTATTTCTAAGCTGAAATTCTGTTGATCCCTATATGCACTTTGATCCTTGACTCAAATAGAATACCTTTGCCCAAATTTTACTCCCCCACCCCCACCCCTGTGGAGATATTCTCAAAAATAATATAAAAGCTTGCTGACCGGGTATTTCTGGGTTGAAATTCCGCTGACCACTATATACACATTGATATTGGACTCAAATGGAATACCCTTGCCCAAATTTGACTCCCCCACCCCCACCCCTGCGGAGATATTCACAAAAATAGTATAAAAGCTTGCTTACCGGGTATTTCTAAGCCCCCCCACTTCCACCCCTGTGGCGATAAAAAATTAAAATGTTTAATTTAGTAAGTCGACTTACTAGGTTCTTGAATTGCACGGCAGCATTGTTAAAGACATTATTAGCCCCCATACCAATAGGTATGAACAAAATTTGAGGTGCTGTTTGTCTGTCTGTAGCACAATATCTAGGGTTGTCAGCTTAAAATTTGGGCAGAATTTCAGTCTAGAAATACCCAGTCAGCAAGCTTTTATATTATTTTTGTGAATATCTTCACAGGAGTGGGGGCTGGGGGGGTAATATTTAGGCAGGGGTATTCTATGTGAGTCCAGGATCAACGTGTATATAGTTGTCAGCAGAATTTCAGCTTAGAAATACCTGGTCAGCAAAATCTCATTTGGTCAGAAAATTAGTCCCGTCTTTTTAAATCACCGGTACTAGTCGAAAATGGAATTTTCCTAAATATATTTTGGACTTTCTAATAATTTTTTGAGTAATGCCGTGAAAGTGGATAATAGGTTTATTTTTTGCCAAAACAGGATAACATTAAAGCTTTCCTGAATCGAATACAAAGAGAATTATAAAAATCGGTTAGGGCTTTCAAAAGTTATGCTAGAAAACACCTCTCGGGGTGCAATGGGCCCAGAAAAGTGGCCCAATTATCCAAAATGAACGTCGACATAGTTATGTCTTTTTAAATCACCGGTATTAGTCAAAAGTGGCAATTTCCATTTTGGACGTTCTAATCAAACTAAAGCTCTCTGACAAAGACTGGTAACCATAGGCATAACTGGCGCAATGAGGACGACCCCGAACTCAGCTCTAAACGCTGTCCTGGGACTGCCACCGCTCCCCTTCTGGATCAGAGGGGAAGCGATGGCAACGCACCTAAGAATCCGGGATGCGGGGCTGTGGAAAAGGGGAAGCGAAAAGGTCGGGCACCTGGCTATCGCAGGGATGGCGAAAAGGAAAATACCCCTTTCAGCATACAGGATCGACAACCCAATATACGAAATTAGGGAAAAGAGGAAGTACAGAGTAACCATACCACCTAGAGAGGCATGGACTAGGAACGAAGTCGACCTTTCAGGCAATGCCATGATCTGCCTCACAGGTGGATCGATAGGGAGATAAAGAAGAGCTAGCCACTAGGTCGGTACGCAACGGTTTTCCAGGCGGAGGTATATGCCATACTGGCAGCCGCACGAGAGGAAGAATTAAGGACCGGAGTAGAAGATAAGGTCTACATATGCACGGACAGCCAGGCTGCCATAAAAGCACTTTGTAAACCTACAATGCCAAAAGGACTGATCCAGGAATGCGCGGACGCCCTCCAGGATCTAGCAGGAAAAAATGAGGTTGAACTTGTCTGGATTTCAGGACACATGGGGATCCCAGGTAACGCGATGGCGGACGAGCTTGCAAGGAAAGAGTCAGCTCAAGCATACGTCAGACCGGAACCGTGTCTGGGATTTACCAGAGCTCAGATGAAATCTGCCACCAAGGAATGGACCCACACAAGACTAAATCAGGAGTGGCAACACACAGGGGACGCCAGGCAAGCTAAGGAGCTCATCCAGGCCTTCAGCAAAACAAGAAGGGACTGGTTACTGTGCAGAAAACAAACAGAGATAAAACCCCTAATAGGAGTCCTCACTGGACAATGCGCGCTCCAAAAGCACCTGGCAAGGATGAAGGTAGTGCGGGACTCAACTTGCGGAGAGTGCTGGGAAGAGGATGAATCCTCACACCACTATCTTGCAAGGTGTCCGTCCTACAGAGGAATCAGAGAGGGAATCTTCGGAGAGGAAGTGTTCGAGTGGGAACACCTTCCGATGCTGAAAAGGTCGGATATCCTGATCTTTATCCAAAGGACGGGAAGGTTCGACCATGGTGGAGTGGGAGCGTAAGGGGAAAGCTCTGGGGGATGGCGAAACAGGCTCGCGTAGAGCCTAGTCGCCGGACCGTGAGCCTCCCCCTTATTCTACTACTACTACTACTAAAGCTCTCCTGAATAGAATATAGATTACATCAACGCTTTTAATATAATTAATAGAGACATAATTCTTTCTAAAGTTAAGGAACATATCCCAGATTTTTTCAATTTTATTTCTTAACTCCTACTTCTTTATCCTTTGGGGAACAGTTGATGTCACAACGTGGTGTACAGCAAGGTGATCCCTTAGGGCCACCTTTGTTTTGCCTAGTAATTCAAGATATTATTCAACATTTACAATCAGAAATCAAATTATTTTATTTAGATGATGGCACTATTGCAGGTGACCCTGAAATAGTTCTTCAAGATTTAAACACGATTATTAAAAAAAGCGCTGAAATCGGCCTTCAAGCTAATTTTAAAAAATGCGAAGTTATTTTTCTTACCGAAACTTCTCAAAATAAATTGGACTTAAAATACACATCTATAATAAATAAGATGTCACTTACGAAATTTAATGAACTAATTCTATTAGGGATTCTTTTTTCTAATTCAAAAATGGCTGATTTATTCAATAAAAAAATTCGATCTTATAAGTTCCCACACAGTCTATTATCTTTTAAAACATTCTTTTGCTATTCGGTGTCTCACATATATTCTACGTTGCGCTCCCTGTTGGAGAGTGAGTAATAGCCTTAAAAATTTCGATAATCTTCTGAAATCAACTTTAGAGAAAATAACTAATTGTGTTTTAAACGATTTTGCCTGGAAACAATGTAACCTACCAGTAAAACTAGAAGGCTTGGGAATTCGTGACTCGTCTTCTTTATGATTTTCTGCCTTTTTAGGTTCAGTTTCAAATTCATCACATTTAGTATCGAGTATTCTTCCTTCTAATATTCTCAACTATCAAGATATATCCTTTTTAGAAGCTATAGCGAAATTTAAAAATTTAACTAATCTTATAGACATCAATATTTCCGATTATAAATCACAGAGAGATTTTGACATTAAACTTTGCAAATTCAAAGTAGACCAAATGATTGCTAACGGAGATTCGAGATGCAGGGCTCGGCTTTTGGCTCTGCAGGAATATGAAAGCAATGCCTAGTTAAGAGCTCTACCTTCTTCTTCCCTGGGAAACCCTTTGGACGACTCGTCTGCAGAAATCCCTTCACAATTGGAGCCTTCCGGTATTAGCAGGAGAGATGGAAAACGGGTTGACGGGGGTGTCTCTGGTTCCCTGGAGGGCCGGTAGGGCTCTTTTATGGGATGCTACCTGCAAAGATACGATGGCCGAGTCCTACATTTCGAAAACTTCAAGGATGGCTAGGGGGGCAGCAGAGCAGGGTGAACAAGAAAAATTTTCTAAATACGGAGATTTAACTGATAGATTTATTTTTGTACCTTTTTGTGTTGAGACGTTTGGTCCTTGGGGTGGTGAAGCAAAAAAACTTTTATCAGAGATCTGCGGAAAAATAAATTCTAAAAACGCAAAAAACTTCATTACTCAGAGGATCAGCCTTGCCATTCAACGCGGAAAGGCTGCAAGCGTATTAGGCACTATTCCGTCTGACCCTGACCTGGAAGAGGATTTTGTTGTGTAAGTATGCCTGGGTAGTGTGATTGTTTCTATGCTTGTTTTGTGGTTGTTTGTTTTTTTTTTAGCTGTTTATTATTTTTTATATTTTCTATTTTACTTTAATATGTAAACAAAAAGACAATAAAGATTTATTATTCTAAATATAATAAGTTGATATTCAATTTTTAAATTTAATTATATATTCAGTTGGACTTGCGCCCACTTGGCTTCGATCATTTCATCGCGCCCAGTTGACCACACGCACTTGTCGTGTTTCAAAATTGTTATCATAGATAAATTCCAAGACATGGGATATCAAGTTAAATTAAACACAAAAGCGGGCAAAGGAAATGAAATAATCAATTAATTTCTTTGATACAGTATTATGAATAAAAAAATATAAACCAGGAACTTAAATAATGAGAATCAACAGTTTACTTTTGACGCCCCTGGAAGTCGACAGCCTGGGCGGATACCCCTTTTGCTCGTGCCTGGAGCGGACCCTGTTTAAACGTTTAAGAAAATAAATTGTGGAAAATTTGTTCAATTTATTTTTAAAGAAAATAGCTGTTTTAAATATTCAGGCTTATTCAGCATGATAGTTATCATATCAAATGTGCATATCATTTTCAATTTTTCCCCGATTGCATCTATGTAAATGACTGTAAGTGTTTAAATTGAATACGAATGCAAATATAATATGACAAATAAATTTTGTGTTGGCTGCATGACTTGAACTTTTTTTAGACTCTACTCACATCATTTGAAACAAAAGTTTGGTTACTAACCGTAATCAGATAATAAATAAATTTAAAATAATGTAAATTATTTTTTTATCTAACCAAACCCACTTATTAGCCCACTTATTACCCATATAGCACAATCGCGTGTTTTTTTCGTAAAAACTGCGTGAGGAAAAAAACGTTAATTTTCAAAGTTGCGAGAAAAAAACGTTTATTTAATATATGAAAACAAGCTTAATAGGTCGCTTTTTAGCGTTATAAAAAAAAACGTTGTTAAAAAGGTGTTCAAATAACGCAATTATCAAATCAAAACAACAACTTTTTTATGTTATTTCTAGCAGTGAATTCTAAGCAGATTTTATCAACATCAAAATCGCATTAATTTTGGCCCTTTTCTACATAAATCTGGCGTTTTTAAAACTTGAATTTCACAGTTTTTCTACTTAATTTCTACATTGTATATATGTGTAATTATCAAGGAACACACACGAAATCCTATCGATCCAATTTTATAAAATCATGAGATACAAAAATTCTATATTTAAAATAAAAATACCTAAATAAAATTTTGTAAAAAGTAAAAACCATACAAAAAAAATCTTTTTTTTTAACTTTTTACAAATTTTTTAATTTATTTAAACATATCTTTGGATATCATGAGATTGATAAAATTTAATCAAGCAGTTTGCTTTATCACTTCACATAAACTTATACAATTTTATACCTGGGAAATATTAAGAGATAATTTTTGACAACAGATCACATTTCGAGGTTAAAAAAATAAGTTAATAAATAAATATAAAAAATTATAATTAAAAAGCAGGAAACAATTTTAATATATCTGTTACGTGGTTACCATTTTTTTACTTAGTTGCATTTTTGGATTGTTTCTACCCTGGAAGAAGCATAGCAGGAAAAATCCAACAAAGCCTTGTCAAACTCGTAGTCACTGATTGTGAATCTCTAAGGCATTCTGAAAAAAAAAATGTTTATTTCATATACGAAAACAAGCTACAAGGTCGTTTCTTAACGTTATGTAAAAAACGTTTTTCTATGTAATTCCTAAGTAGGTATGTAATTTTAAACTGTTCAACAAAAAAAAACAAACACAAAAAATCGGCGCCTAAACAAATTTTAAATTTCCTTTTTTTTATACTCAGTCTAATAATTTTCCCTACTTGTATTTTTTATGAAATTCTAAGTTTTTTTTTGGAGGAGCCAGCACAAAAGGTATGGGTCTCATACCCCTCAAAAAATTACATAAAGTCCTGTCTCCATGCTCAGCTATGTCGAAGAATTATAATTTGAAACAATTAAATTTAACAGACCACATGAAATGGTACAAGTTTAATACTATACATAGGTACCTGTAATACTTCTCAGCTCTGAGCCAAATATGCAACTTTATTTTACCATCTATCATTTTTCTAATGGCTCTCTGGGAGGCGTGTTCTCTATCGGCTTAATGTTTGTTACTGTAAAAAAATCAGATGTCATAATTTTAAGAAGCCTCTCATCTAGGTACACAAAGAAGCCAATGATCTAGGTACACAAAGCCAAAATGGCTTTTGCCAAACACAAATGTCTCGATTTTAGGAAAATTATTCATTCATTCATATAATCTATAAGTATAAACTAATAAATCACATATTGTCAAAACCGTATCTTAAAGAGGATCAAGGACCGCACTAATAAGATTAGTTTCCTCTTAAAATTTTGTAAATATGAGGCTATCAAGTATGCAAAATGGGCGATATAAAAAATGGCGATCGAAAAATAGGGACGCCATAAGGTTTTTCCGTATAGAAGAAATGGCAGCAATTGTTTGGTACATTTACTTACCTTAGAGTATAAACCATACTTTTATTTAGTATATTCACATACTATCACAAAAATCTCAACTCTATGTGCACGGTTATTTGTGCGATTCACAAAACATAAAAAATGGCGAGCAACAAGGCACTGGCTACTCGACACGAAAGATCTCGTGAATAAGCAAGGTGGCCGACCACAGCGCCCCCACATGTTGCGCATTTCAGAAAAATTAGTGAGTTTTTATAATTCGTTTTCGCGTCTTTTTTGAATAAAAAGAAGAAGTGAAAAAAACGCGACAAAAAAAAACGCAAAAAGTTAATAGGTCTGCGAAATCTTTATCTAGTGTGGTTTTGGAACTTGTTTTCGACGACTTTTTAAGTGACAATTAGTAACGTGAAATTAATGAGACTAAAAATGATGTTAGACACACAGCACCTAAAAGCTTCCGCAAATTTGATATTTTAATAGCTTAATTTCTCCTCGATTTTACTTTTAAAGATGTAGTTATAAACAAATAAATATAACATGGTATAGTCAAATTTTTTGATGAGCGGACTGACGTCATTTTTGCCTCTGAAAACGTATTTCTTTATTGTCAACAGTTTGCACGTCAAATAATTTGTTGTTGTCAATTTGAAATAACAGTTGCAACAATCCACGACATGACTTTTTTTTACATATTTATTGTCGCTGTCTAAAACAATGTATCAAATAGAGATCCAAAAAAATGACGTCAGTCCGCTCATCAAAAAATTGGACTATATGAGGTTCTTTTCTAGTGAAAAAAAAACTTTATTGTTTTTGTTAACGTTAATTTTACTTTGATGTGATTTTGGTGCTATGTGGGTAGCCATCCATACATAGTTTTTTATTTCCACTAAAGATTGGGCCAAAAAAGCCCTAAATACAAAAACTTGTCATGGTGGGTGTGGGTGTCTGTCTGTCTGGGTGTCTGTGTGACTGTCTATAACATCATTACTCAAAAACCGCTAAAACGATTCTTATCAAATTTGACACAAACATTTTTTGTCACCAGGCGCAGTTTTTGATGGATGTGGGGGGTTGGCCAGAGAGTAGGAGGGGGGACTAAACTTTAAAAAAAATGTAACTCAAGAACCACGTAGCCGCTAGCGGCACGATGTTTTCACATTAAGTTAGATAATTGTATTTATAAATAAAAGTTTTTGAAAAAAAAAACAATTTTTTTTTAAGTTTGTTTTAAAGATTTTATGGATGGTTATACGTTCCTTCTGGGGCAATTTTTTTTATGACCGAAATGCAATTTAAAAAAAATATTAGAGTATAATATCACTTGACAAGTAATTTAAATACTCAATATTCTCTAATTTTAGTACCTACTCAATAAGGGGTCTCCAGGAAAAATTCAAGTTGTATTTATTTTGTAGTAGGAATGATCCTAAGACTACGGTATAATTGATTTTTTGGTGTCACAACCGAGATTTTAAATTTAAAAAATTAAATCAGGCCGCTGTTTCGTCATCTTACGTCGCAGCTTTCTTAAGTTAACTTAAACGGTTTATCCTTTTTGAATCTATCATACACCTTGTCTGTGAAGGTTAAGTGTCACATATAAACCTAACACGTTGTATTTGTTATCTTATGTATCGCAGTGTGAAATATTTTGGCAAGGCTTATATTACGCAAATAATATGAAAGAAGCTCCAAAAGTGATGACGAAATAATTTAATTTTTAAAATTAAAAACCTTAGTTATTTAAAGTGATATCAAAAAATCAATTAAACCGATAGTCATACCCAATTAGCATTTGGACGTCGTTTCGACGTTGGCGTAGACAACCTGACGTCAGGAAGCTACGTCAGATCGACCGTCCACCGAATCAAATTTATACCAAAATGGGGAATACAAATCCGGGTTGTACCGACGTCGGAATACGGGGGTTCCATAGAGGGAATACAAAAATTTGTACTACAAACTAAGTCGTGCTTAGTGCAAATAGATCAACGCCTGGACAACACACTTAGTTAATATTTTTGTCCAAATTTAGGAAACTGCACTTTGAGTGGAGATAACAACCAAAGGTCAAAAAAATATTCCTACTTGCAACGTTGGCAGGCATAAATAAGATGCCGTCAGTGTCTCATGTCAAAATTATTACGTACCCCATGAGAACATTGAGACTTGTAACTTGTGCAAGCTTGAAAACCAGGCTGAATACCAAAAATTACCAACGCACTTCACTTTCGGACACACATGACCAATGCAGGACCGAAAATACACGATCGCCACGAATATTCTCACTACTTTAATAAAAAATATTTTATTAAAAAAAAACGAAAAAACAAAAATACAAAATTTCCGATCGGCTTTATTATTTATCCACAATTACCGCAAAGAAAAGATGGCTACGTCAAAGAATTCCAGTAAACTTGCCCGATTTCTACTAAAACTCCAGTTTAATATTCCAAATCTGACAGGTCCGTTGGTTTCATCTACAGTTATGCCACTGCAAGATCCTAGAGGTCGCCAGCCGTGTGAGTTTGACTCGATCTGTTGGTCTGACCACTGGTGGCGTTTGGTTAACTTAATCTGTTTAGGGAACTTTGCTTCCAAAAAAGATTCCTCCACTACGTCTGTCCGACATCGGAACAAGACTCAAAACGGTGGCAGCAGTGAGTTTTAACGGAATGGCAAAAATTCTAACCTGCAAAATTTTGTGACAATATTTGCGCCTTTTCCAACTGCCTTTCATTTTTTCTTCCGTTTTAGGTACACAACACACAGCGGTTTGTGGTAAACTGCTTTAAGGCCTAGTTAAGGTAAGTTCAAAGTTGAGCTTCTACCCAAATTAATCATAATTCTGTTGCTACTGTGCTAGCTATTCATAATGATTTTTTAAATTGGTTTTTCTTTGGCATTATTAGTTATAACACAAAAATGTACCGCACGCACGAAAATACAAAAAGACAGTCCAATTTTCACTACTTTGGGTTGAATTCCAAACTCCAACATTGAAAAACCGTCAGGCGTAGGTCAAATATCATCACCACATACATTGGGTACATTTATCTTATCCCTGACGAGGGACTCACGTCGTCGTTTTTACTGATTGCAACTTTGGCAGCACAGACGTTGGACCTTCGTTACAAAACTTTACTAACACAAGTAGTACAAGTTCAGACGTCGGGCTAACGTCTTACTCTCTCAACGTTCTCCTTAACGACGTCAAAGCGTTGTCGGAAATCTGCACTAGACTACACACAACGGCTCTAAACGTTATCTCGACGACTTACGTCCGTCTATACAAGCTAAGACGTCGTAACAACGAAAGATAAAGTATAATCCTTGACCTAAACCACTAAAGTCGTCAACTGACTATATTTTCTACTGTCTCTGACGTTAGATGCCGTACAGAACTAGTCGGAAGACGGAAAAATGCTATTTGGGTAGGTTTATTTCTACTACAAAATAAAAACAACTTGTATTTTTGCTGGATACCTCCTTTAACGGACAGACCCATACGACACCATCGACTATGGTGCACCGAGGGGGGGAGGGGGGTAGGGGGTTTGGGGTTAACCTCCCCCTCGTTATGGTCACATTTTTACCTCAAATTAAGTTTTTTATTAGTTATCCTTACCCCCCCCCCCCCTCCCGAAGTCACTTCCTGGGTGCGCCACTGCCATAGAGATATAGGCCTCCCATAGCCTGACTTTAATAAAGTCGGCAGAAGTTTTTAACAGTTCGGCAACAATAGTAAACAAACACTACATACTTTTAGGACCTTTACCCACCTGCTATTAAAATACTGGAACAAATCCTTGCATTTTTCGTGTCGTCCCCCTCCTTGTAATACTTTATAACGCTTCCAGCTGCCCCTCTCCTCCCACCTTGCTGCGTTACGTAATTTATGAATGGCCTCTAAGTTGGTTACCTTACGTTCTTGCTACTATTTCTGATTACTTAGGGGGCATAGCGTATTCCGTGGAACTTTTGTTGATTTTACGAAAGCTGTTTTAATCGATTACCAATGGACCCACCGACACAGTATAACCTGTTAAGAACCCCAAAAATAGTGCAGTCAAAAAGTAGGGTTAGGGTACCAATTTTTTTTCTTAAATTCAAACGGTTCAAGCTAGAGCAACGAAATTTGGCTCATATGTTAATCTTTCGGCAACGTACCATCTTGTGTTATAAAAAATTAGATATGTGGCCCCTAGGGGCAACAGGGGCCAAATTGTGTTTTTAAACTATCCTTCATACCTTCCATATTAATGCACCTGCTCATTTGAATCTTAGTCAGTTGGTATTTTATACTATTACCTATAAGTCTACTATAACGAAAAAAATTTCGTGGCTGCTAGGCTATGGGCTAAACCTTTTTTCGATTTCAATTTAAAAATTATGTTTCACTTATCTTTTCGCCAATGTCAACAAAAACTCACCACCAGGGGCGCAGTGGATCACTTCTCAATTTTAAATACCCCCACCTTTACTCCAGCCCCTAGGGGCTGTAAGGGGCGAGATCTAATTTTCGCCATTTTCATATTCCAGAAAACACAGCACAAATTCGACTCGAAATACTTACATTTTAAGAGACTATATTTTTTAAATCCAAGTTTGCCCCAGCCCCTAGGGGCTTTCCGGGGGCAATATTTTTATCATTTCTATATTCCAGAATACGTGTGCATATGTGCATATGTTTTCTGGAATATGAAAATGGTGAAAATTTGAGAAATGTTCCACTGAACCCCTAGTATTGCATTTTGATTGACATATGGTGAAAGATAATTAAAAATAATGTTGACCGAATTATTCTTACATTGTTTGAAAAAGTAAAAGAAAATTTCGGTAAATCATGTTGGACATTTGGAGGGTTAGTTTACTTTGAGTTTGAGGGTCAGCGTAAATTAATAAAAAGTAAAAGCGATCTCGAAAAATTAAGTGATTAAAAAATAATATACATGTAAATAGTGCCGCTTTAATATTATTTGGGATTATTTAGAAGTTTACGAAACTGTAAGTACTTTTTTTCTCTTTATTATAATTTTTTTATTTACTTTTGGTTATTTTCCAATGCAAGAGATATTTGTGTAAATTTTTCATTAAATTATTGTTTTCTTAAATAAGCAGGCATAATTGCCATTATATTCAAGTCTGCTATTTTGTTGCGCATAACAAAATGAGGTAAAAAATAACCCAAAATAGTTAAAACGGTTAAATTTTTTAAGTGGGAGCTCCTCTTTATGCAGTTTTATTGAATTTTCGATATTTTATACATATAAGTAGCTATTAATTGTTAAGTTACCTATTCATACGGCAGGGTTACACTTTCCGGTATAAAAGTAAAAAGTAGAGGAATTACATTAGTTCTTATTTCTAATATTTATTTTGTTTACGCTTATTTAAGTTTATTTTATTGTTTTTTGAAAGCATAATAAGAAAAGAAATAATAATACATACAAAGCCAATTTGATTCCTTACTTTTCCAATATGTTTATTTAGTTGTTTTACACTTAAATTTTTTGTTTAATAATGAAAATAGCGACTTAAGCATGAGATCTATGTTTACAGGATTTAATTATTTTTCTACAATTGTGCAACAAAATGATTATGACGTAGTAGTAGTAAGTGAAACTTGGATTAATCAAGAGCGAATTCCTGGTTATAGATTTTTAATAAAAATAGATTATTTTCTCGTGGAAGAGGTGTGGGTGCTTACATTAAAAATGAACATTCCTGTTCAAAAATAAATCTTGATTTTGATAAACATGAACAAATTAATTCTTTATTTTTAAAAATCATAATTCGGAGGAAGAAATAAGGTGTGGTCTATAGGCCTCCAAAGTTTAATTTAAATCAGTTTGTGGAATTTTTGGATGATGCTTTTTCTGTAATTAGCAGGTTCCAAATTTTATTTACAGAATGCCTTGAATCATATAACTTAATACACTTAATGAACCAACAAGAATAACTCACAGAACGAGCAAACTAATTGACCCTATCTTTGTTTTCAAAACTCTTTTGGTAAACAACTCTGGCACTTTGAATGTTGATCATATTTCCGATCACAAACTTGTATTTTCTGAAATTTTGAGTAAAAATGCAAAAATGTCGCCAAAGCTTGTTACTTTTCGTAATTTTAAAGACTTCCGCTAGAACTGCTTCTTGAACGACCTTATAGAGCTTCCCTGGCAACGGTTACTTTTTGAGCAAGATATAGACAAAAAACGAAATATATTTAATGAATTTATTATTCCTACCTTTGAACACTATGCGCCGAATAAAACTGTCAGGTTAACAAAAGCTAAAGCACCATGCCTAACAGATGAACTCAAAAATTTAATGATACAAAGGGATAACATTTATCGACCTTCAAAACGTCAAAAACTGAGGCGGACTGGAGCAGACATATGAAAAGTATGTCATTATACAGGCGTTCGTAATTTAAAAAAATACAATTTTCTTTTTTTTTTGCACTTTAGATTATTTCTTATTTTTACATTTTTTCAAAATCGGGTAGCGTGCGGGGTAACACAAAATAACTTAAAAACATTTTCAAACTTTGCCCATTCAAAAAGTGTAAAATTTTTAAAAGTCAGAATAAAACTAAAAGCACCAGCAGAGTTTAAATTAGTATTAGTTATGAAAATTTGATTTTTTTAGTTTTTCGCATGGACAATGTCATTTTTGCTGGGAAATGCAGAAAGATAATGTTTTTCCATTTTTTATTTTTCATTTATACAAAAGATACTTACTGTCGCTGTTGAATGTACTACTAGTCTGTATATGATGGAAACTTAGAGTTTGCGAGACGCTCAAACGTAAATAATTGGATTCAGAAAAAAATTATGTTTTTGCTTAGATTTTGGATTTGCGACGTTCCTTATCAGTATGAGTAGAAGATCTAGGCTGATTTTAGTCTGACCTACCTCATTTTGTTTTGTCATCTTTTTTCTTTATTTTGAGATCTTTCAAGTTAAAATTCTTGGTTTACAATTTTTGCTATATGACTTTTAGTATAGCCTTGCAGCACGATTTATTGAATTTTTACACGTGAAAGATGTGTCTGGTCACCGAAAAATATATTCTATTGCCGAAATATGCAGTTTTTTGTTCATGGAATTTACCCAAAATAAAATTTTAAATTAAAAAAAAATTACACCCCCCCCTCTCCCTCGTTCCCGCCGTTACGTAAGGATTTTCAGCAAGTTTTTGCACATTTGTGTATACGTAGTTACATATTATTAAACATTATTTAACAAAATAAATTTTACAGTCATACCCCGCCCCACTTACACTCGTATTTCTCCCTCTCCACTACGCTTGGTGTTTGGCAGATGACAGTTTTCCGATTAATTACATTTTAATGCATTATTGGGAAATCAAAATAAGCAAAGCGCCCTCTAACCTAAAGCCCCCAACTATCCTAGATCCCCCGATACCATGGCAACTGCAGGTGTTTTGTCAACAAGGCCCACAGCAGGCAGAAGGGTATTTTTACGTGTTCTGACAGAAAACTATTCGAGGTTATGTTTATCTTTCAAAAATATTTTTTCAAAAACGAATATGAAACCACTCCGCGTGTGCGGTCGCCCACCGAAAATAGCCTAGCGCTGCACGAGCATTACCGCGAGTTTATCAAAGGACCAAGAGAACTTTACTGGCTCGCTGGAATTACTAAGAATTCGCCTAGAAACATTCCCATAACTTCACATAATTTTGTTTTTATTTTGATTCAATAATTTTTTCTTAAATTTAAATTATTGCGGCATAAGTTATGTGCAAGTTTACTTTGGAGGCCTAAGGATAGATTTTAGATCCCAACAGCAGTTTCAAAAGCACACGGATACTTGAGTAAAACAGTAAAGCTCCATTTAGAGGTTGAAGAGACTCTTGCTAGTCATTGATGCTCCTGTTTAAAATAGAATATGATTATTTCGTCTAGCGTCAGCAGCCGATTTTTAAATCTGCATGCTTTTTAAGTTAACCTGTTGTCCTTAAATCAGTAGTAACAGCTAGCAGGATTGTTTTAAATTGAATTATAAATGCACTTGTAAATGCAACCTTAAACACTACACCCAGTTACTTTAATATGTGGTTGGGTAGCGTTTTTTTTAGCAAGTAATTCTGCAATAAATGGTTTTTTTTATTTTAGTATTTTACTCGGTTTTTTTTTATGAAAAAAATCTTGTATGGCACTGACTAGGATTCCTAAAGAGTTAAAATTTATGAGCGCTGGAAT
The DNA here is from genome assembly GCA_963921995.1 of Oxystoma pomonae. Taxonomy (NCBI): domain Eukaryota; kingdom Metazoa; phylum Arthropoda; class Insecta; order Coleoptera; family Brentidae; genus Oxystoma; species Oxystoma pomonae. The sequence continues at coordinate 55,912,797 of OY998164.1, forward strand.
TGCTAAAAAGTGCTGGGTTGGTTTGAGTTCAGGATTTGGGTGGTTTAGTTCCCGCTTTAGTTAAAGAAAATGAAAAAAGTTTCATCACTGGTAAATTTGAACTTCCTAGGGGCTAAATAGGTATCTAAAGAAAACTGTTTACTACACTAATACCGTTTAGCCTTAATATATTAAGTGAGCAGCATGAAATAATACTGTGGAAAATTTTACTGATAAAAAGTTATTCTTAGGGTCAGTTTCTTAATAGCGGGTTATCAGAAACTTAACCCATTAATGCCCAGAACTATGAACTTTTTTTTTAAACAGTCAAATGTAATGTTTTCTGGTAAAAAATAATAACATATGACCAAAAAAAATTTTAAAAAAAATTTTGAATTGTAGTTTTTGATTTTTGAAGTGGGTCGTTAACGACCCCTTGGGCACCTATTAGAAGAAAAGAAAAACGTTTTTATATTTTTTAGTTTATTTATATTCTAAACATAAACACTACAAAATCGTTCAAAAATCAATATAATTTATGAACATCGTCAAATCATTTATCGTGAAGTGGAATTTGACAGCTTTCACATGCTTTTGTAGTTTTGTTTTTGCACAAGGCACACCTTCTTCTTGTCTGTTGGCAGATTATCAAGTGGCGTGTTTCAGAGGTAACACAATATATCAAAGACCTCTTTGGTCCAGGCATTTTTGGTTTAACTCCGTATTTTTTTAGAAGATACTGGGCAATTTCTCTTCTAAAATGTAGGTTGTCTTGATCATAACCGTATGCGCGCGCTAGTTGACTAGCATTAGCAACGCATAAATCTATCATCCAATGCAATATGGGGGTATACCACTTTTTGCCCCTCATGGAAATTCTATAATTGGATATATTATTATCCATTTGGTCGACACTCCCCATATAGGTTTTATACATTTTTATTGCATTGGGTTGCTGCACATCAACTTTCATTTTGTTCTTCACAGAAAATGTTTTGCATTTTTGTAAAGGCTCAACGCCATACTCATTTGAGAGGACTGTTACAACACTATTGTCTTTCCATTTTATACCTATAATACCTTTATCCTTATCCACTGCACTATCCATATTTCCCCTTTTCTCTTTTTTCATTACCTTTGAATCATTCAGTTCACACTTCATGTTGCCCTGTTGCCCCAAAATTTAGCTGAGTAAGAGAATGTATTAATTTTGCGGAGGTAAAAAAATTATCAAAATATAGTGAAAAGCGCAATCCAGGATATTCTCTTTGTAGAATATTAGCAAAGTTTAGTACCACACTTTTACCAAGACCTTGACTTTCATTGTTGATTTCGTTATTTTTTCGCCCTTGGTAAATCTCAAACTGTAAGCAATAACCTGGTTTGGTACTCGTAAACCATACTTTGTAGCCGAATCGAATGGGCTTACTGCGTATAAATTGTTTACAGCAATGTTTTCCATAATATGGAATCATTGACTCGTCTATTGCTATATTTTGCTGCAAGGGGGCATACTGTATAAATTTTTGGTTTAAGCTGTCAATAATTGGGCGTAGCTTTGCCATTTTGTCCCCTTGAGGTAAGGCGCTGTTATCTGCAGCGTGAAAGAATCTGCATATTTCCTCAAAGCGATTACGCCTCATTGACTGAGCAACTAATGTATTGTGCACATCTTCAGCCTCTTCCCAAAACATTCTTCTGCGTGGTAAAGGGACGTAGCCACTAACTAAAAGAATTCCAATATATACACATAACTCTTTGCTTGATAGTTCAAATCCAGGAACATTTTTTTTGAGTAGCGTACATTACAGTATATTTCACAAGCTCTTCGACGAGCGATTCACTCATAAACATATCAAAAAATTCGACAGGATGACTGTCTTTGGATAGTTTTAATGGTGGTACCAAAGTACCACTCCAAAAGGAACTTGCCCTATTTAGATCACCTTTCTCCCATTGAAATTTTACCTCGGTTTTAGCCTTTTTTTTAGGAAGTGGTGTGCTTTTAACTGATTGTGATTGAGTGTCGAGTGAACTAACTTCTTGCTGTATTGTATCTATGTTGTCCTCCATGTTCAGTATAATACGCTTATTATTTCTACTATACATAAGCTCACCTTCTGCTCTGAGTTGTCGGGTACTAAGATGGTTTGGATCGTTATCTTCCTCGTCCCCGGAGTCACCATCTGTATCTTCGCCATCATTTTCTGGCGGGGTGATATATATGCGTTCTGGCAATATTTGACCTTCTTCTTCGTCCAATTTTTCCGCTTCCTCTAGGAGTTCTGCAACAGAAAGTGTTTTTTTCCTAAAAAATATTAAAATTGTTAAATAGTCTTACATGTGCCCAAGAAGTCGTTAACGACCCAGCAACAAATAACAACTTCATGTACTACCACATACACTTACTAGAACTACTAGATACTATACTAGAACATTTAGCAAATATTTAAAAATATATATATAACCTAAATATTAAAATCAAAGCTATTTACCAATAATAATTTGAAGACATCGCCTTTATCTATATTTATGCTTGTATTTCACAGCTCCTAAAAACAAGTGTGAGCCGCTCACGTGGTGCGCAGGAATGAAAACAGGTCGGCGCGTGTCTGGTAATTAACGGTCGACGAGTTCTAGTGCCATCTGCAAAACGCAGCGTACACTAGGTTAATTTTCAGCTCGTGGGTCATTAACGACCCCTGGGGCATTATTGGGTTAAAGTAACTCGCAAGCGATAAATCCCAGTTTTCTTGCTGTTTTTAAGCCAATATTTTTTTTAGGTTAACCCTGAGGTAAGGTAACTTACCCTCACCTTGAAGCCCTGGTTACCCTGGAGTTAATTTTAACCTGATTTTTAAAGATTTTTACTAGGTTATGTTGCTTGAGTTAACACAAACTCGCTTTTGAGAAACTGGTCCTTAGTCTCTCTTGTTTTTTGAATAAAATAGGTTAGTGACTTGAAAATTGGAGAATATTAATCAGGAAAAATTCTTTAAAATATAAATAGTTGCTCATTCATCTTTCAAATAAATTAAATACACAGGATCAAATACTATGTGTGTATGTCATAACTGGCGGTTAGTGAACACTTCTATGAAAGTTGAACCATGCACTGTGAACCTGCTTAGATTTTGAAACTCATATAACCCAAGAAAATAAAACTGAAGATTACAAAATTCGATTTACTTTGGCTTGATACTTTTGTCTCTAACTTATAACTTAGATAACAAAACCAAACATATGCTTCTATAACTAAAAAATTATTACGCAAAAAACCTTTTACACAGTTTATAAACATGTGCCACTCAAGAGAAAATTTTTAAGAAATATTGGTTGTCCTCGCCTAAAGTGCAAAATATAGAAACAAAATTTAGAGATAGAATATTTCTTGTTATTTTTATTATTCTTTTAGAAGCTGTATATAATAACAAAACATACAGAGAAGAATAATAATCTATAAATTAAAAAGTCTACAATTTGTACACAAACATACAGAGCAGTGGATATTTTGCCAACTAAAATGTATAGCAAAACAAGGTGGTTCTATAGAGTCAGCACCGAACAAAGAATAATAATCTATAAACTCAAAGTAAGTTTTTGCTTCTGATTTCAATTATATTTGGTAAAACTTCCTTAAATAAAGAAAATTTATTATAGTCTAGATCCGATATCAAAAATTAATTTAACTCTTATTGTTTATTGCAAATTGCAAATATTCTGGACCTATTTCTGAACATATTTTGAGTCTCCCCTCATCTATTTCATTTCCATTAGGAAAAACAGAAAAACTATACTCAAAGAACAAAACAGAGAACGATTTTGAAGGGGGACACTCACAGATACTTTTTGGCTCTGTTGGAAATTTCATAGGGTAATTTTTATCACTGGAATTTAAAAAGAGAAAGGTCTTTTAAACGTCTTTACTATTATGTCAAAATTTTAAAAAGCTAGGATGACTGGTGTTTAAGATATTTGCTTTTAAATTTGGTAGGGAATGAAGAAAAGGTTTGAACCTTTTCAGTGGATCAGTTTGACCAACAAAATTTAAAAAATAAAAGTAGGCTTATTTGGATGGTATGTTTGAAAAAACAATCAGAAAATAATCATGAATTATTTATTCTCTTTTTTATTATGAAAAATGTTACTTTAAAACCAACGTTTTTTCCTGATTTTTGTGTAAGAAATTGTTTATTTGTCGCTCCTTGACAAATTTAAACTTTAACATCTTGCATGTTTGTAAAGCAATTTAAACGATCTTCTAAATAAGATGTCATTCGAGCCACTTTTTTATATAATTTCTCCTGGAAAAACTCATATGCCTCAAGTCAACCCCAAAAAGCCTGTTTATGGAAAAAAATATCTTAATAAGTAATTCCTAGACTACTAAAATTGTATAATGTTTTTCAAGTGTTCACCAAATACTCAAAAACACCTCTGTTATGTTTTCGTTGAACATGATTTTTTTTTTAAGGGAGTGTTTGATAATAAAGGTTTTCTGACGGATTATGGTAGCTAAGGGGGTCTATTTTACAAATCCAAGTGATGAAAGTCTGGCTCCTTTGGGAGAACTCCAAAAAATAAAAAATTAAGGAGAAAAGTAAAACATAATATAGCCACCATAAGGGTTCTAAGAACAGATCAAAAATGGACTATATATAAATCCATTTTTGTCGGAATATATACTTTTTTTGACACCCCAAATATTCCAGATGGCGATGACGGTGACTTAAAGCACAAAAATTTGATGAGAAGTCAGATCAAGTACACACGTATAATACATTAATTTCAGGGTTTTTGGAAACACTGATTCCATTTTTTAGAATAAATATTTTTTGGGAATAATATAATTAAGGTTCCTAGGGGCAACAAGAATCGTAAATGACAAAAAACGTGGGACTCAATTAAGAAATTTTTGGATCAACTGAATTAATTTTTGGTGTAAAAAAAAATTTTAGGGGTCATTTAAGGGGCCTAAAAGTGAGTTTCAGGGGTAAAGTGGTAAAAACAACATACTATTGATAGAAAGACATAAGATATCACTTTGGAGATTCTGGGGTTAACTAAATTCATTTTGGGGGTTAAACAGTTTTTAGGGGCAATGTAAGGAGCCTGAAAGAGCAACATAAAAAATGATTGGTGTAAAAGATATGTGATATATTGATTTAGGTGTTTTTTTGGGTCTTCCGAAATTAGTTTTGGTGTTCCAATTATTACAATAGGGATTCAGACGAGGATTTAGAGGTAGTTTTAGGGAAATATAATTAATAATTTGGATATTTTTAAGTCTTCTAAAGTTGTATATATGTTAAGAGGTAATATAAGTTTGGGCTGAGTCCCAAAATTTTGTCCTAAGATCCTTCTATTATCTCTAGAATTTTTTTTGATCCAAAGAATGATATCAGTGGATCTCAAAACCTTCCATTTGATATATTTATTTATTAATTTATTTATTACACAAGTATCAACAGCACTGAATGCCAATTACAGATACGTATTAAAGCTACTCCGAAAAAAAATAAATAAGAAAGTTATGCAAGTACACTACTTTTTAGTAAACATAAATAAAAATTAATTATTACATTTATATGTGTCATTAATAATTTTGTAAATAAGTCATACACAGGTACACAACTTAGGACCTTTATTCAGATAATTCACGTACATTCATTCTATTAAGAATTGGTAAAAAGTCTAAGTATATATATGTTTTACAACATCTAACAAAAACACAGGTAGGTACCAAAACAACAGGACTGTAAGACACCACCCAACTAGTAATATAAAATATTTAAACGAAAAAGAAAAACACAAATTAAAACACAATAAATTGAGAAAACAGTTAAATAAAAACGAGAACATACTAAAATAGATACTTATTGAAGAATATTTATGTCTTTTTAGCTATTGGTTTTCAGTTTATTTTCAACTAGTTGTTTAAACATACATCTTGTAAATTGGTGAATTTTTATAAAGGTTTGTTCAGGGATATATGATATGTCTGTATTTGATCTGGCTTCTTCTAAAATGTTTGTGTCCCATCTTGAATATTTTGAGTTTTACAAGGGTGTCAGAGTGGCATGCAAAATGTTTACTTTTAAAACTGCTACTAGAACCCTTATGATACTTCTAAGAATTTTTAAATCACATAAATGGATTACGGGAACCCAAAAACCCCTGAATTGATGTATCAGATGCCTATATTTTGTTTTATTTTTTTTATTATTTATTTTTAAAAAGTGGCCACCACCTTGAATATCCGGATTCAAGTTCCCCAAAATCAGTCAAAAAATATCTGTTATCAAGCTCTTTCTTCAATTTTGTTGTTTTCTCTAAAGAAAATATTTTTTCAGTTCATACACCTATACTTTTGTTTTTTTTTAATTTCAGAACCTAACCACGTGAAGCCTGATATTTGAAAATACAGCTACTAGTTTGTGGTTCCAAAGAAGGAAAAAATAACATGTTATTCTTTTCTTTTTTAAGTTAGATTTAATTTAAATGATTATTAATAAGTATTTTTGAGATAAGTTTTTAAATTAATTTATTTAATTGCATATAGGTGTTTAGAATATTGCGGCCATAATCACCTCAACAAGTTGAGCCATGTGTGCATTTAGTTTTACTTCCAAGGATCGGATGCCCACCGGTGGACACAAATCATCCGCTGTTTTGTGACCATCGGTAGGCACGCAGTCCTGAGACGTAAACAGAAATGCCCACATGTGGGCATGGGCAATGTGTTAATAGGAGGGTGTCACATTCTAAACACCAAATAAATTTCATTATGTTTTACATTGAAATATTTATTACAGTCCATTCCAAATTGCTGCAGACCAGGTTTTTGACACTGACAATGACAGTTACATTTAGCTTCGGTGTTTAATTATCATCCGCCATATTGAAATTGGTTCGGAGAATTTGGAATGAGGTGTATATGTAAAAATGTAATTTTTCAGCATATTTTTTAAAATTTTATTATATATAGCTAATTAAAATTGCTAAAAATATTTCTATGACTTAAAAATGCTATAGTATTCTACCCATATAGTTGTTATTGTTCTGTGAATAACTAAAATGCATAAAAATTGAATTGTTCATTCTGGTAGTTTCCTTGCTTAATTCGAAAATCTGAAAATAAAAAAAATTAGAGGTAAACATTTTTCGAATTTAGCTAAAACGCTTTTTTTAGTACTAGTAGGGAGTGCTTTAATAAATGTTCACTTAAAACCAAAACAGAACTCCAAAAAAGAGAAAGTATTTCTGCAACCCTATCTTTGCTGCAACCTTCTCTTATGCATTTTTAACTACATTGGGCATTGGTAATTAGTTAAAGGATCTTTTATTAGGAAATTATAGAGATTTTTGGACCTGTAGGTATCTCTCTTTCAGAAGCTACTTACACGTTTGAAATTTTTACACAATAAATGATTCACTAACAGAAAACACAAGTTTACATAAAAGATAGCAAGATATGTAACATTACATTTGGTACCTACCTATATGCCAACAAAAATAAATAGGTAGTATTTCTGTATGTGCAAGCATATTAAATATTAAGTTTTTGGATTTTATTTGAATTATTTGTTTTTGAGTTTGCACAAGAAGTAATCATTTTGGGTAAGGGTAAGGGGTTTAAATGAGAAAGGCATAATACATAAGGTCAATAATAGAGTTTGTACAGAAAACCTTTAATGGGATTCTCTGATGTTTCCCAGTTTTTCCCGCTTTTTCCTAACCATTTGTAAAAAACTTGTCATGATTTTTTCGAGAATCTTTTATAAAAGAAAAGAGCTGCAAAATTTTATTTTGACAATTTTTTTTCCTAGTTTTTCCCGCTTTTTCCTAACCATTTGTAAAAAACTTGTCATGATTTTTTCGAGAATCTTTTATAAAAGAAAACAGCCGCAAAATTTTATTTTGACAATTTTTTTTTACTTCATGATTCTAATTTTTGGGTTTAAATCAATTTTATCCAGATGGGCTTCCAGATTTTCCTTGTTTTTGTATATTTTTTTGTCAAATTTCCTGACCTTTTCAAAGAATAAATTTCTCAACTTTTCTTGGTTTTTCAGTTCCATACATACTCTGACTGAAGACAAGAAAACCTTGAAGACAAGAAAATCAGTGTCATTCCATCTTGATAGATTTCTTTCCTACAATAAGGCATGATTTAGGAATTCCCTGACACTGCAGCTAGTTTGCTTATTGCAAGGCTTATTGTATTCCTTTCTACTGTTCACATAGGTTTTTTTGCCAGGTGGAGCAGCCTTCCTATTAGTATTTTCAGAATCCCTCCCTGCTAGACAGTTTCCTCAGGCCAGTACGCTTATTCTTGAACGAACGTGAGGAGAATTTCGCTCACCTCACCTCACGGTCCTTTATCTTGGACACCTTAAATTTAGAAAAATATTCATGTCCTAATTTTATTTTCAACTCAAAAAAGTGCATACAGGTAGATATCAAAAACTGGAGTTTCTCTAGCTTTACAGCAGAGAAAACTTAGAAATAAGTAAATGAGCCAAAGTGAGCAAAATGTGCCTCACTATTTTTTTGTATAATTTTTTTATTCTTTACCTAATATATTCATTATAGTCCGTGAGCCCAGGCCTACAAAAATTTATGATTACCTCACCGTTGAAACTTTGTATGTTTTCTTCAAGATGTTCGAAGGGGTATTTTTAGGGACCCCTTTAAACTTAACCCTTAACTTAGCCCTTAAGTTAAGGTTCTTTCAACAGAATTTCTCGGAAATGTTTAAATTAGATAATGTTACCATGTGTTTTAAATACTTATAAAGCAATCCTTGAAAAATCAGCTGTGAGGAGCTTAATTTAACTTTTCGATGCTATCAAGAGGGGCTTAATGACAAAATATATTTTTTTGACAAAATGTTTGTCCATTTCTTGTTAAAAAAGTTACAAATTTAAAAATATATATGTTTAAAATGTCATCTGAGTGGACATAAAGAATAAATATTATGCAAAGACCGGCAAGGTCTTAACAGTTTAAGTTATGGGCTGTGGGACTATTAATTTGTATCGTACCTAATTCCCCATATGTTAGTGGTAGTCAACTGAGTAGTCCACCCTTCAAAAAGGAAAAACATACTTATTATATATAGGTACCTACATAAAATAACTTGTTTTGCAGAAGAATAAAGGTGCATTTAGAGTTCTGTAAGGTAAGTGGTATGAGGTAAGATGCAAGGAAAATAAACAATAACAAATGCATGCTGCTCTTACTGCATACCGCTTGCGGCTTACGGAACTCTTAAAGCGCTTTTATAAAAGGATGGTTTGAAAATGTTGCCGTATAAACACCACTAAATCCGATTTAAGCACCAAATCGATTTTATTTGGAAGCAGTTTATCACTCAAAAGCTCGTGTTGAATGAGCTTTTGATTGATAAACTGTTCTCAACTAAAAAGTCAGTTAACTCCTACCGCATCAGTGAACTGGCTGCCATTTTTATAACCAAATTGACAAGTAAAACATGGATTTTCTGTCAGTTTGGCGTCAATATGGCATTGATCATAGGCCAAAGGATACTAAAATGAAAATGAGTTGACTAGTTGTTTTAGTTAAGAACAGTGTTGGCCTATTTTAGGGTCATTATAAACACTTAAAAACACTTTAGTGCATTTCTTCTTACCTAAAGAAATACTAAACCCTATTTTTTCAAAAAATCTCTTGTTAATTAATTAATTAAGTTGTTTTATTTGTTTTTTCTTTAAACTGACATTTAATGAAGGATATATAAACCCTTGAAGAAAGTGATTTTATTTAAAACCGTCCTTGGTAATTAAGCAGTATACGGTTTTCTGCCATTTTTGATTTTTTATGAAAAATTCTTTATGGAGGCACCTACTAGGGTCCCTAGGACCCCAAATCCGCCTGCGCCAGATTTTTTTTTAAGAGAAAAAAGGGTGCCCGGGGAGGGGTTGTAATGTGTTTTTTTTATTGTTTTGGGTTGGGTTGGATTAGGTTGAGTTGGACTGTGTTGGATTGGGTTGTTTTAGTGAAAAAAAAATAAAAAAAAAACAAAAAAAAAATAAAAAAAACCCGGCGCAGGTGGATTTGGGGTCCTAGGGACCCTAGAAGGTGCCCCCATAAAGAATTTTTCACAAAAAATGAAAAAAGGCAGAAAACCGTATACTGCATAATTACCCCGTACTTATATAAAAGCGCTTTTAGGTGCGTATAAACGTAGTAACTGAGGACAGCAGCATATACTTGCTATAGTTAAGGAACTCTCAATCTACCTTAAAAGAATCTAGAAGGAAGAAATTTCCTTAAACTAAAAATGAGTACCTAACAAGGTTGCCTAGTCACTTCTAGTTATTTCAAGGAAAAACCAAGGGAAAAACCCTTATAAAGACAACAATACTTTCAAAAAATGTATAGTCTTACCCGAGGTCTTACCTTAAGAATCTGCTTTCTTTTATTTTTTCTTGATCCATTGCATATTTTCGGAGTCTTTAACCACACCTAGGGGCAAATAATGTACTACATTAGCAGAAACCGAGGCACAAATAGAAAAACTTATTGTTTCTGTCTGAAAAATAAACACGCAGTCACATAGACCTAAAGGTTTATTTGCGCGGTGGTACCGTACTGCGGCGGTAATGATAGCAAGGCTAGTTCGGGCTACATCAACGCATCATGAGTTACACGGAAGCTAAAGTAAAAAAAAACTTATGTGCTTTAGCGGCGCGGAATGCGAAATCAAAATAAGTAACCTATCCCCAAATTTTTGACCCGATGCTAAAAAAGATCTGGTGTACCACTGGGGACAAATATAAATAAACTCTCCGCGTTGCCATGGAAAACAAATGCAATGACGTAAAGGTTTGCAAAAAAATCAGGTCGCCACGGTTAAATTGATTTCCCAATATGTAATTATTATAATCCACACCGAAAAATATATTCTATTGCCGAAATATACAGTTTTTTAATTATAGAATTTACCGAAAATAAAATTTTAAATTAAAAAAAAATTACCTCCACCCCCTCCCTCCTTCACGCCTTTACTTAATGATTTTCAGCAAAGTTTTGCACATTAGTCGTACATTACAATTATTATAATGCACGCCGGAAAATATATTTTATTGCCGAAATATACAGATTTTAGTTTATGGAATTAACCCAAAATAAAATTATGAATTAAAAAAATTACCCCCCTCCTCCCATCCCTTGTTCTCGCTGTTACTTAATAATTTTCAGCAAAGTTTTGCACATTTCTCTATACGTATTATTACACATTGTTTAACAAAATAAAGTTTACAGTCATACCCCCCTTTACAGTCGTACTTCCCCTCTTCACTGCGCTCGGTTTTTGACACATGACGGTTTTAAGGTTAATTACATTATAATGAATTACTATTTAGTAGCAAGTAAGTTATTACACCTGTTCCTACGCCTCTTGCTCATTTTTTTTTTTTAAACGGTTCTTACCTACGACTTTTTCCTGCGTGCCCTCGCACGCGTCACATGACTCACGGAAAAGTAGTAGGTGGAAACCGGATGTTACATTTGGCGATTCAGATGTACTTAAAGAAAGGACATATTTATCACTATCACTCGCACACCGAAAAACTTTGCAGGGTGCACCCTTATAGTTGTGTATACTATATTGTTATACTGGGGTAATACCCAGTGTTTAAGTATAATATTTAAAATCAAAAAGTTGTTATCAACTCCACAGCTATAATAGTATATTTATAATGTTGTTGTAATAAAATAACAATTACAATTTAGTATTAATCTTACTATGACAATAAACTTTTTTTTAATACTTTTATGAAAAACACGATTTTAGTAACTATTTGCAATTAACTAAAGCATAGCTTTTTTGGTTACCGATGCAATTTTTTTTTGGACGCGTGTGCAAAAAAAATTTTATCCATTTTCTTAACCAAAAATAAAGGGGAAATAATAATATAGAAAAAATCTAATTTTTCTTGCCTAAAAATTAAGCCACTTCCTTCAGTTTTCTCTAAGTATTTAAAATATGAATTACCAATGGTTTCTCCTTTATTTGATTTACACGGATCGCTGCGTCAGAACACCAAATCAGTTTCGACAGAATGTCTTAAGAAAGACATTGAATATCCCGATGAAAATGAAGTGTACGTAGGAAATTCAAGTGCATTTATAATTGACATGATGGCATTGATAAATTTCGAAAAAGAATGTGGGTTGCGTGCACTTTAAATCTAACGAAAAAACGAAAGTTTTTTGTACTTTGTGCAAAATGAACATCCTGATCTTCGACTTTTCAGCTTTTCAAACAGAGGGTGTTTTTCATAAATTTAAGTAAGATTGAAGAAAGATAAAATTGTAATTGTTATTTTTTTACAACAAAATTATAAATATACTATTATAACTGTGGAGTTTATAACAACTTTCTGATTTTAATTATTGTATTTAAACACTTGGTATTACCCCAGTAAAACAGTATAGTATAACACAACTATAGGGTGCACCCTGTACAGTTTTTCGGTGTGCTAGTAATAAATATGTTTTTTACTTAAGTACATCTGAATTGCAAAATGTAAAAAAAAGGTGAGTTAGGCGCAGGGACAGGTGTAATAACTTACTTGTAACTAAATAGTAATGCATTATAATGTAATTAATCGTAAAACTGTGATGTGCCAAAAACTGAACATAGTGAATAGAGGAAGTACGGCTGTAAGTGGGGTGGGTTACGACTGTAAATTTTTTTTTGTTAAAATATGTGTAATAATATGTACGTATACACAAATGTGCAAAACTTTGCTGAAAATCATTAAGTAACGGCGATAAAGAGAGATGAAGGGGGGGGAGGGGGTAATTTTCTTTATTTAAAATTTTATTTTGGGTTAATTCCATAAACAATAAACTGTATATTTCGGCAATAGATTATATTTTTCGACGTGCATTATAATAATTATAAAGCATTAAAATGTAATTAATCGTAAAACTGTCATGTGCCAAAAACCGAGCGTAGTGAAGAGGGGGAAGTACGACTCTAAGGGGGTGGGGGTACGACTGTAAAATTTATTTTGTTAAATAATGTGTAATAATATGTCCGTATACACAAATGTGCAAAAACTTGCTAAAAATCTTTACGTAACGGCGAGAACGAGGGAAGGGGGGGGTTACTTTTTTTAATTTACAATTTTAATTTGGGTAGATTCCATAAACAAAAAACTGCATATTTGGGTAATAGAATATATTTTTCGGTGACCAGACACATCTTTCAACCGTAAAAATCCAACAAATCGTGTTCCAAGGCTATACCAAAAGTCATATAGCAAAAATTGTAAACGATGGATTTTAACCTGGAAGGTCTTAAAATAAACAAAAAAGATAAAAAAAAACAAAATGAGGTAGGTAAGATCAAAATGAGCCTAGATCTTCTACTCATATTGATAAGGAACGTCGCAAATCCAAAATCTAAGAAAAAACATAATATTTTTCTGAATCGAATTATTTAGATTTGAGCGTCTCGTAAGTGTCTTTTGTATAAATTAAAAAGAAAAAACGGAAAAAATTATCTTTCTGCATTTCCGAGCAAAAACGACATGTCCATGCCAAAAACTAAAAAAAAAAACAAATTTCCAAAACTAATACTAATTTAAACTCAGATTGTGCTTTTAGTTTTAATCCAATTTTTAAAACTTTTGCATTTTTGGAAAGAACAAGGTTTAAAGATGTTTTTAAGTTATTTTAGGTTACCCCGTACGCTACCTGATTTTAAAAAAATGTAAAAATAAGTAAAAATCTAAAGTGCAAAAAAAAGAAAATTGTTTTTTTTTTTAAATTACGAACGCCACTGGTGCCACAATAATTAACCTGTTAAAACTGAATTTAATTTTGAATATTACACCGTAATAACTTTATTCATAAGCTTCTGCTCCTCCCCCACACATACGAACTATTAAAAAATGCTTATTTGTGAGTGATTCAAGGTTTGATTACAAAATGTATGATGGTGTTTAATGATGTATGGGGAGGCTGACCAGTGAAATCACTGATGGGCTCACGCTGATTACCCAGAGCGAAACATCGTTTAATCATTCCTCTTTTCGCTTTGGTTCTTTGTATCTTCCTTGTGGGATGCTCATCCAAGTTTGAATTTTCGTTATTTCCATTTAATTTTTTGTTAATTGGTTTCTTTTCGGTTGAAGTAACTGATTTCGAGGTTTTTTTTTTGTTTTAATTGCCTTAGGAGCATAATTCTATTGGAAATATTAAGACGCCAGGACGAATCCGTATCAGGTAACTTGGACAAGTAACAGTGCGCAACGATGCCTATTTGTGAGTGATTCAAGGTTGGATATCAAAATGTATCATGGTGTTTAATGATGTATGGGGAGTGAAATCACTGACGGACTCACGCTGGTTACCCAGAGCGAAACATCGTTTGATCATTTCTCTTTTCGCTTTGGTCCTTTGTGTGTTCCTTGTGGGATGCTCATCCAAGTTTGAATTTTCGTTATTTCCACCCAAGATCTTTTAATCTTTTGTTAATTGGTTTCTTTTCGGTCGAAGTAACTGATTTCGAGGTTTTTTTTTGTTTTCATTGCCTTAGGAGCATAATCCTATTGGAAATATTAACACGCCAGGACGAATCCGTATTAGGTAACTTGGACACGAAACAGTGCGCAACGATGCCTATTTGTGAGTCATTCAAGTTTGGATATCAAAATGTATGATGGTGTTTAATGATGTATGGGAAGGGTGACCAGTGAAATCACTGACGGGCTCACGCTGGTTACCCAGAGCGAAACATCCTTTAATCATTTCTCTTTTCGCTTTGGTCCTTTGTGTGTTCCTTTTGGGATGCTCATCCAAGGTTGAATTTTCGTTATTTCCACCCAAGATCTTTTGATGTTTTGTTTTTTTAATTGCCTTAGGAGCATAATCCTATTGGAAATATTAACACGCCAGGACGAATTTGTATCAGTTAACTTGGATAAGTACCAGTGCGGAACGATGCCTATTTGTGAGTGATTTAAGGTTGGATATCAAAGTATATGATGGTGTTTAATGATGTATGGGGAGGGTGATCAGTGAACTGATGAGCTCACGCTGGTTACCCAGAGCGAAACATCGTTCAATCATTTCTCTTTTCGTTTTGGTCCTTTGTGTGTTCCTTGTGCAATGCTCATCCATGTTTGAATTTTCGTTATTTAAAACCAAGATCTTTTGATCTTTTGTTTATTGGTTTCTTTTCGGATGAAGTAACTAATTTTGAGGTTTTTTTCAACTTCTTTTTTTGTTTTAATTACCATAGGAGCATAATCCTATTGGAAATATTAACACGCCAGAACGAATCCGTATCAGGTAACTTGGATAAGTACCAGTGCGGAGCGATACCTATTTGTGAGTGATTCAAGGTTGGATATCAAAGTGAATGATGGTGTTTAATGATGTATGGGGGGGGGTGACCACTGATGAGCTTTCGCGGGTTACGCAGAGCGAAACATCGTTTAATAATTTCTCTTTTTGCGTTGGTCCTTTGTGTGTTCCTTGTGGGATGCTCATCCAAGTTTCAATTTTCGTTATTTCCACCCAAGATCTTTTGATCTTTTGTTTTTTGTTAAAAAAAATATTTGTTAGAAAAACAATAGATATAATTTTTATTCTTTACTATCAAAATGAGTTGTTTCTAGATGTTACCGGGTAGCGTTTGTCATATTTTGCCATCGATATAGTGCAGATACAAGGTTTGGGCGGTTGAGTATGAGTAGCCCTAGGGTAAACTTCGCCGCTATATGTCTGTACTCAAAGTTATAATTTTTGTTATCTTAAGTTTTTTTTTTTGTTTCTATAAAGACGATTTCTATTCAGTTCAATTCAATTCAAAAAAATATAATTTTTCAATTGAAATCGACAAAATTTTTAGCCCCTAACCTGGGTAATAGTATGTGTAATTTTTTATGACACATGAGGTTACTCTGCCGAAAGGCCAATATATGTGCTAAATTTCATTGCTCTATTTCAAACCGTCTGAATGTAAGAAAAAAAATCAACACCTTAGCCCTACTTTTTGACTTTAGCATTTTTGGGGCTCTTAACAGGTGAGGCAGTGTTGGTGGGTCCATTAGTAATCGATTAAAATAAGCCTGACTTCATTAAAGTGAGCACTATTTTTGACACCTAAGCACGAAGTTTAAAGGGTTTCTGACATTGTTGTCATCTAAACATGCTTATATTATGCCACCCATATAGTTGACATAAATAAAGTTAATTCCGTCCTTTATTAGGGATGGAGCGATCGCTCCGGAGGAGGTTTGTTGCGCAGAACTAAAAAGCTAAAATATTTAAACATTGCTTGCTGATGCCTTAGAATTAGGGCCACGTAGTATGAAGCTTCAATTGGGGGCGGTGCTGCGGTGTACGTGCGATGTACGTTACCTCTTTTTAAGAGTCCTGTTACAGTGAACTTATACTTTTACAGGTGTCTTCCTTATAACCTGCTGAAAGGTACAGTATTCTGTATTGACGGTCTTCTACACTTTTCAATTTTGATGTCTTTGTTTCTCAGTTTTTTCGTTATTTCCATTTAATTTTTTGTTAATTGGTTTCTTTTCGGTTGAAGTAACTGATTTCGAGGTTTTCCGCGGATTACAAACTTTTGTTTTAATTTCGACAGGTGTGCATAGTGCCTGTGTAGCTTCAACTGCCAGGTACAATCCTATGACACCCTGATGATTCCTAATAAGGATGAAACAGGTCTGTAGGTGTCTGGATTCTCCATTAGACATTAGAGGCCTGATTGTAATAAAGTGAGAAACAAAAACGCTTTGTCTGATATGCCACGAGTGTTACTTTAACTTAAAAATAATGTAAAAATACGTTTTTATTCTACGTACTTTTACGCACACTTTTTTACGTACATCGTATGTAGCTAGTAGGTCCTGGGACGTAAAGGCGTAAAATGAATTCTGGGCTCTTGCCATCCCCGTTCAAAACTAATCAGCTCACCTCCTGGAGCCAAAAAAATGTTTTAAATTTGATAAAATTCGGTCAAGAGGTAAAGCTGGGACTAAAGTGCTACTTTAATCCCCCGGCGAAAGGTTTTCGGTCGCTAAGGGATTAAAAGACACTTTAGTTCCGAGGTTTATATAGTATTTTATGCACTTTAGGAAAAGATTATTGTTAAAATCACGTTATTTCTACGCCAAATGGTTCGTAGACTACAAGAATGAAATCTTGGCCAATAGCAAGTGCTGTTTTTCTTGACTTGCCATAAATTTAATTATGAAAAATTCAGGGGTTAATTTTTTTAATCCCTGTGTTATTAAATTTACTTTTAATTCCTTAAGGATTATTTTTGTTTTAATCCCTTAGGGACTAAAGTGTTTTTTAATCCGTCATATGTCTCGAGATAAGTCTCTAAGTATACTATTATTTATGAGTGTAATAATTTAATTACGTTCCTGCTGGTAACTTTTAATTTTTCTGATTTGGGGTTATTAATAATATTAATATTATTTATGCTTTTATTTAAAAAAAAATCATTCTTTATGTAATATATTTATTTAGAATTCAATTATACTATAGGTCCTTCAAAAAGAGTTGCTAGGTACTTCAAAATTGAATACAAATGCAAACAGTTACATGACAAAAATAAATTTCAAGTTGGTAGCATGACTTTCTTATACTCACACATATATAGGGTAGCCCAAAAAAACTGTACATTACTTAAAAAGTATTTTTCCGATTTTAAAAATTCTGGCGTGTAGAGTTTTCTCTTTCTCGAGTGTACTGATGATGTATCGCTTACTCAAAACTGCATGATCGTAGCAACTTTGGTTCAAAAGTGATGATTTTTTGAAAATCAAATATATTAACCCCCGACTCTTTGATTGCAAAATTTATAGCGCACCGACAGACGGCTCAGTTAAGTTTGCCCCCCCCTCAGATCGATTTTCTCAAAAAATTTATGCCAAAATTTTGCACACATTTTGCACAATTTTGCACACCACAAATCAAATTTTGCACACCTTCCTACGAGAAACTACAGTTCATTTTCTGTGGGGGGGGGGAGGCAAACTTGACTTTGCCCCCGCAGTCAATATTTTTCAAAAATTATGATGTCATTTGAAAGGTCTTATTTTGCACAATTTTGCACACCCATTTTAAAATTTTGCACACCTCCCTGTAACCCACACGAGGGTTCTGAAAATATCAAGTTTGCCCCCCCCCAGTCAATATTTTTCAAAAAGTTTGGTGTCGTTAGAAAGGTCTTATTTTGCACAATTTTGCACACCCATTTTGAAATTTTGCACACCTCCCTGTAACCCATACGAGGGTTCTGAAAATATCAAGTTTGCCCCCCACCCCCAGTCAACATTTTTAAAAAAATTTGGTGTCGTTAGAAAGGTCTTATTTTGCACAATTTTGCACACCCATTTTAAAATTTTGCACACCTCCCTGTAACCCATACGAGGGTTCTGAAAATATCAAGTTTCCTCCCCAGTCAACATTTTTAAAAAAATTTGGTGTCGTTAGAAAGGTATTATTTTGCACAATTTTGCACACCCATTTTAAAATTTTGCAAACCTCCCTGTAACCTACACGAGGGTTCTGAAAATATCAAGTTTGCCCCCCAGTCAATATTTTTTAAAAATTTTGGAGTTATTAGAAAGGTCTAATTTTGCATCATTTTGCACACCCATTTTAAAATTTTGCACACCTCCCTCTAACCCACACGAAGATACTGAAAATATCAAGTTTGCCCCCACCACCGTCGATATTTTTCAAAAAATTTTGTGTCACTCGAAAGGTCTATTTTGCGCAATTTTGCACACCCTTCAGTACCCCACAAGAACGTTCTCAAAAAAGTTTGCCCCCCCCCCCAGTTAATATTTTTCAAAAAATTTATGTCATTCCAGAAGCCTAATTTTGCACAACTATTTTCAAATTTTGCGCACTTCCCATGCCGTTTTCTTTTTGTGGCGTTTACGGTTAAACTTGGTCATAAAATTTCCCAGAAGTATAAGCAAACGAAGGAGACCTCGATTGTGTAATATCTTTGAATATTGTTTAAATTTACAGATAATTGTTTATGTTTACATTTGTATATAATCAAAAGTTTTTAATTTTTATGAATTTCCGGATTATACTTAAATTTTCATATCAAAAATGCAATGACGTTATGTATTAGCTGATATGACTGAGTAGTATAGCTGAGTAGTCCCAAACGTTACAAAGCGTTATATAGGGGGTCGCGGGTTGGGGTCAAAATTGGGCAAAATAAGGGTTACGTAATAAGTGCACTACCTCTCAGTTTACGCAATTACTTTGTGGTTGGCGGTAAATATAACCTAACTTTTTTGTTATTTTTTATTTTTTTTAGTCGATGATACGTACCTCATCAATCAATTTTCCAAAAATATTACGAAAAAAATAAAATAACGATAACCACAAAGTAATTCCTCCGGAAATTCCGAACTCTGTTATGGAACTGCGCAGTCGCAGAAGTAACAATAATAATAAGGAAAGAGACAAAAACACTGACCAAAAAGACCTTAAGAATGGAGCTTTAACTTTCTACCTATTGATGTCATCCCATTTGCAGCAGGCGTTGTTTCCGTCTTTGGGTTGAGAATTGAGTCAAATTTACATGACATACTTTTTGAATTCGATTTCATTTTTTTTTCGATCTATAAAAGGAATAATAATTTTTTTCTTATTGGCCATTTTAAGTGCATGAAATATAAAAACAAAATGTCTAAAATGTTCATGTGTAGAAATAAATAAACGACTTCTTCTAATTATAATTATTGATGGACGGAATTTTTTGATATAAACCTAGTTAATGACACACCAAGACACCAAACGCGTGGTGTGAACAGTGACATGTAAAAGAGAAAGATAGAAATGCGGCGTTATAGGCATTCTTAGTCTCGGTAAGATGTGTCTGAGCTTCCAAGAAAGTGACAGTTTCCTCGTCCTTCACTCCCCAAATGCACCTACCTAAATTTTTGGATGTTCTGCACCAAATTTTGACGTTTCTTCGACCTTGGGCATCTTGTCTTTACACTTTGCATTTGTGGAAGAAATAAATTTAATGGACGAGGCTGGGAATAACTATTTTTTTTATTATTTCACCAGAAGCACGAAACCGTCTGGGCGTGAAAAAAATTCTGTTTTTTTTATAAGTTAACTATACAGGTTAAAAAAGTGTAGGTTGTATGAAAACAAGCTTACGGAACCGTGGATTGAATTAGAGCGTACCCCTATTCACTCCACGGTCTCGTAAGTATAGGTATGTTTTTATCCCATTTTTTTGAGCTGTAAATTTTATTTTGGTTTATTATTGAAGTAAAATATGCGTGGGGGAAAGTAGAAAGATCTGAGAGAAAATAAAGCGTCGTTTTTTTTTAAAGAAAGTGTTTATGTTATCTATCAACCAAGGTTATTATTAGAAGTGCAACAACACGCAATTACGATTTACTTACTTTCGACTAACTTGCGTGACAAAGACTTTTATGGAACTTAAAATTAACGTTTTTATTTTATTAGACACTTAAAGCCAATTATCAAAGTTAACACTATCCTAAGACGTATCTCTATCGAGTGGACCAATCAACCATGTGCAGTTTTAAATATATGGGGAACGCGAGACAGCTCCAGCTGATCAAAGTACGCCTGGATACGTATTCTTCAGTTTCGAGAGAAACTTTCGTGTAGGAACGATCACATCCTTTATTTAAACCAATAGTCAAGCCCCAATGAGGTTACGAAACGTTCGATAAGCTGAAAAGCTCCACGGCGCTCGCGCAGGAGAACCCGCTCTCTTCCCCATAACCAGCAGATGTAAGTTATAGGAGAGTTCTCTTGATATGCGGTAGCCCGGTAATGTCCGGCAGTCAAACTATCCTATTGGTCCAAATCACTGATGTGAGCGTTCCTATAGGAGTATTCTCTGGAAACTAAAGAATAGGTACCCTGCCCTACAATACGTGTCAGGATAACACGAAAGAAGACGTGACGTTACGTAGTTTTCACCCAAGACGTTGCTCTATCAACAAAAACGTGTCATTTCGATCAGCTGGAGATGTCATGCATTCGCCATAAAGTTAAAAGTGTACTTGGTTAATTGGCCGACAAGATAGAGATACGTCTTAAGATTTCTTTAGGGATGAGGTATTTTAGGGGTAGTTCCGAAGGGAGAAATGGAGGAAAGTTCAAAAACAATAGGGCTCCGCGCGTCAATACACGTAATCGTTGTGTAAAATTTCGTTAGGATCGGTGCAGGAGTTTTTGAGTTACAGTGGCGCATATCGAGGTGACGGACAGACAGACAGACAGACCGACCGAAAGATAGACAGAGCGACGGCGTCTGGATTCGTGCTCATCTGAATTCAGATCCACCAAATTCCTTCGCCTTCCTCAAAATCTCGAAATGCGATTTTTTGACATTTACATTACTTCCTCCTCTTAGAGCGAGGGAAGTAAAAAGTCAACGAAATTCTTTTTGTTTTCTTTAAAATTACGTAAAGTAAAATTTATATTAGAAATCACGTAAGAAAAACTATTCTCCTCTTTGTTGTACGTTTAGAATATGTATTGCGCATAGTCTTTTTATTGACTCAAAAATGGTACCTCTTATCTAACGCAAACTTATATATAACATTTCTGAAGGTAGTGCCCAAAAAAGTGTAGAGCAGCTTTAGCTCGAAAGCGCCTCATACCACATTGCACAAAGCTCAAAAGCATGTCCGTCGTCGTGCGATATTTTACGTTTTGTTTAATAAAATCAACGAGAAGTACGTGGTGTCGTGCGCCGTTCAATCAGCATCAACATCATCAGCTTACCAGTTGCCAAACAAAATAAGGTAGGTTTATAGTTTACGTATATAGGCTCTATAATTCAGTGATATAGGCAAACAAATCAGTAAAGAATTGGGTTCCATTAGTATGGTGTAGGTAGGGCAATATGCTCTATTCAGAAGCTTTTGTCCGTTAAACATATTTGCAATTTTTACATTTTCGAAGAATTCTTAGGTAAAGTCGCCTCATCAAATAATTTCCCTTCAATTCTTTTGGGGAATATATCTTAGCACGAACTGACAACGTTGCAAGCTGCATATACCTACCTGTATCATGTACTGCCATTTGCACCAACATATTTACCTATTTAGGGGTCACTTAAAATAAGGTAGCCTAGATTAGAGAAGAGTTTCGTTTGTATTTAGAACTCCCCTAAACTACCTGCGGTGATCCCTAAACCTAGGAGCCCGTTTTTGGTTCCCTAGCCCTCCCCTAACCTAAAACTAAACTAGATTCAGCTGCCAACTAATGCTAGGTGACCCCTAAATATGTTGGTGCAAATGGCTGGTAGCCTTATACTAAATCAACAGGATACATATATATGTGGCTTGCAATGTTGTCAGTTTGTACTAAAATATATTCCTCAAAAAAAATTAAAGGAATATATTTGAAGAGGCGACTGTAATAGATGCAGTAGGTAGGTTAATGGTTTTCTGCCATTTTTTAAGATTTTGAAAAAAAAGCACAGGCCGATATGCTTCGTCGGGAGCACAAAACCGTCTGTGCATAAAAAAAAATTGTTTTTTTCCAAGGTTACATCTCAAAAAAAATGAAAAAAAAAATAGAAAACGTTATTTTCATAGTCAAAAATTCGCTTAATAACCCGTTTTATGACGTTACTTTTTCCATTAATGTTTTTTTCACTATTGAAATAACCTTCCCATAAAAAAACTTTATTTTCATCATGAAAAAATCGTTCATGGAAAAACTAAAGTTATAAGCGAATTTTTCACTATGAAAATAACGTTTTTTTATTTTTTTTTGAGTTTTGTTTAGCGGGATATACTTACGGGACAGTGAAGTGAATAGGAGTGCTGGGCGGGGGCGGGGTAGTGTGTAACTAACTTTAAATTACATCCAAATATGGTCCAAGGGTTGAACATTACCAGGCATTTTTTTATTTTACCAAAAATTCGAATTTCTAAAAAAACGCCGAAAAAAATTACACACCATTTGCGATTTTTAAGCAGAACCGGCATTTTCTGTCATTTTTTGTAGCTAATTCGCACAGGGGTGCGTTCTTCAACTTGTCGATTTTGGCGCGTAATTTGAATTTGAAAATGTTTGTTTTATTTCAAAAAATTTTGTTAACTTCAGTCATGTTGGGTTTGGGTCTGGAAAAGAAGGGTTAAGTTTGGATTGGGTTGTAAAACCAATCCAACACTTCTTTTACAAAACTAACCCATCGCAAAATCGGCAGAAAACCGTAAGCCTACCTACTGCATCTATTACAGTCGCCTCTTCAAATATGTCCCTTTAATTTTGTTGAGGAATATATTTTAGTACAAATTGACAACATTGCAAGCCACATATATCTGTATCCTGTGGACTTAGTATAAGGCTACCAGCCATTTGCACCAACATATTTAGGGGTAACCTAGCATTAGTTGGCACCTGAATCTAGTTTAGTGTTAGGTTAGGGGAGGGCTAGGGGACCAAAAACGGGCCCCTAGGTTTAGGGATCACCTAAGGTAGTTTAGGGGTTCTAAATACAAACGAAACTCTTCTCTAATCTAGGCCAACTTATTGTAAGTGACCCCTAAATAGGTAAATATGTTGGTGCAAATGGCTGCACATGATACAGATAGGTATATGCGGCTTGCAACGTTGTCAGTTCGTGCTAAGGTATATTCCCCAAAAGAACTGAAGGGACATTATTTGATGAGGCGAATGTACTTAAGAATTCTTCTAAAATATAAAAATTGCAAATATGTACTGCATAATTACCCCAAATAGCAACAAAATGGGTTTAACGGACAAAAGCTTCTGAAAGAGCATATTGCCCTACCTACACCATACTAATGGAACCCAATTCTTTACTGATTTGTTTGCCTATATCACTGAATTATAGAGCCTAAATACGTAAACTATAAACCTACCTTATTTTGTTTGGCAACTGGTAAGCTGATGATGTTGATGCTGATTGAACAGCACACGACACCACGTACTTCTCGTTGATTTTACTAAACGAAACGTAAAATATGGCACGACGACGGACGTGCTTTTGAACTTTGTGCAATGTGGTCTGAGGCGCTTTCGAGCTAAAGCTGCTCTACACTTTCTTGGGCAAGTGCACTACCTTCTTAAATGAAAATAGCCTTTTATAAGTTTGCGTTAGATAAGAAGTACCATTTTTGAGCCAAAAAAGAGACTATGCGCAATACATATTCTAAAGGTGCCACGAAGACGAGAATAGTTTTTCTTACGTGATTTCTAATATAAATTTTACTTTACGTAATTTTAAAGAACGTGACTTTTTACTTCCCTGGCTCTAAGAGAAGGGAGTAATGTAAATGTCAAAAAATCGCATTTCGAGATTTTGAGGAAGATGAAGGAATTTGGTGGATCTGACTTCAGATGAGCACGAATCCAGACGCCGTCGCTCTGTCTATCTGTCGGTCGGTTTGTCTGTCTGTCTGTCCGTCGCCTGGATATGCGCCACTGTAACTCAAAAACTCCTGCACCGATCATAACGAAATTTTACACAACGATTACGTGAGCCCTATTGTTTTTGAACTTTCCTCCATTTCTCCCTTCGGAACTATCCCCAAAAATCTTAAGACGTATCCTAAGATGTATCTCTATCTTATCAGCCAATTTAAAATTTTAAATTTATGGCGAATGCATGACATCTCCAGCTGATCGAAATGACACGTTTTTGTTGATAGAGCAATGTCTTGGCTGAAAACTACGTAATGTCACGACTTCTTTCGTGTTATCCTGACACGTATTGCAGGACAGGGTACCTATTCTTCAGTTTCGAGAGAACACTTCTATAGGAACAGTCGAGCACCGCCGGACATTACCGGGCTACCGCATATCAAGAGAACTCTCCTACAACTTACATCTGCTGGTTACGGGGAAGAGAGCGGGTTCTCCTGCGCGGGCGCCGTGGAGCTTTTACCGAAGGTTTCGTAACCGCATTGGGGATTGCGTATTGGTTGAAATAAAGGATGTGATCGTTCCTACACAAAAGTTTCTCTCGAAACTGAAGAATAGGTATCCAGGCGTACTTTGATCAGCTGGAGCTGTCTCGCATTCCCCATATATTTAAAACGGCACATGGTTGATTGGTCCACTCGATAGAGATACGTCTTAGGATAATGTTAACTTTGATAATTGTCTTTAAGTGTCTTATAAAATAAAAACGTTAATTTTAAGTTCCATAAAAGTCTTTGTCACGCAAGTTAGTCGAAAGTAAGTAAATCGTAATTGCGTGTTGTTGCACTTCTAATAATAACCTTGGTTGATAAATAAACACTTTCTTTAAAAAAAAACGACGCTTTGTTTTCTTTCAGATATTTCTACTTTCCCGCACGCATATTTTACTTCAATAATAAACCAAAATAAAAGTAGCAGCTCAAAAAAATGGGATAAAAACATACCTATATTTATGGGACCGTGGAGTGAGTAGGGGTACGCTCTAATTCACTCCAAGGTTCCATAAGCTTGTTTTTATACAACCTACACTTTTTTAACCTTTATAGTTAACTTATAAAAAAAACAGAATTCTTTTCACACCCAGACGGTTTCGTGCTTCTGGCGAAATAATAATTAGTTATTCACAGCCTAGTCCATTAAATTCATTTCTTCCACAAATACACACTGCAAAGTGTAAAGACAAGATGCCCAAGGTCGAAGAAACGTCAAAATTTGGTGCAGAACACCCTAAAATTTAGGTAGGTCCATTTGGGGAGTGAAGGACGAGGAAACTATCACTTTCTATGAAGCTCAGACACTTCCTACCGAAAATGACTAAGAACGCCTATAACGCCGCATTTCTATCTTTCTCTTTTACGTGTCAAGAATACCAAAGGCTTATCAAATTTCTAGACGGCTGCACTTACCCATTTTGGGGCAAGTTGCACCCGAGCTCGAACGCGCCTCCGATTTCATGGGTGCGTCCGAAAATTTTCATCTGGATAATGGTGGGATCACACCTTCCTATTTGCGGATAGCGGCTACGGTGATGACGCCCGCCTTGATTTTGCAGTTCACACCACGTGTTTGGCGTCTTGGTGTGTCATTAACTAGGCTTGCATCAAAAAATTCCGTCCGTCAATAATTATAATTAGAAGAAGTCGTTTATTTATTTCTACACATGAACATTTTAGACATTTTGTTTTTATATTTCATGCACTTAAAATGGCGAATAAGAAAAAAATTATAATTTCTTTTATAGCTCGAAAAAAAAATCAAATCGAATTCAAAAAATATGTCATGTAAATTTGACTCAATTCTCAACCAAAAAACGGAAACAACGCCTGCTGCAAATGGGATGACACCAATAGGTAGAAAGTTAAAGTTCCATTCACACTTAAGGTCATTTTGGTAGTGTTTTTGTTTCTTTCCTTATTATTATTGTTACTTCTGCGACTGCGCAGTTCCATAACAGAGTTTGGAATTTCCGGAGGAATTACTTTGTGGTTATCGTTATTTTATTTTTTTCGTAATATTTTTGGAAAATTGATTGAAGAGGTACGTATCATCGACTAAAAAAAATAAAAAGTAACAAAAAAGTTAGGTTATATTTACCGCCAACCACAAAGTAATTGCGTAAACTAAGAGGTAGTGCACTTATTACGTAACCCTTATTTTGCCCAATTTTGACCCCCCCCCCGTAACGTTTTGCTGCCAGAGATTTTTCTTTTTCACTCGAAAAATCCAAAAAGTTGTTTTATTTCACAATAATAATTTAAGAACTGCGTTACGTAACGGAACCGCGAAACCCCGCTCACCCCTACATAACCCCTATAAGCGTTAGGCCTAATTGCCACCTATGCGTGCTCACCCTGACACTAAAAACGCATCACGCGAAACTTTTAAAAAATCGGCAAATGCATGGCTGATTACGTGATTTATTTTTAGAGTCAGGGTGGGCACGCATAGGTGAGAACCAGGTGTTACGTAATGTTATGTATTTTAAATAGAGGCGTTCACATTGACTTTCCTACCGAAATGGAACGCCACCATTTAAAATACACGTTGCAAACTTCGGAAACTTCAGCCGAAGTCATTCTGAATCATGAACACAAATAAAACTAGGCATTGCTAAACGACATTTCAATATATGACATAAAAGACATTCGCGCGTGGTAGGTGTAGGTACGCACGCATTCCTCTTTACGGCACGTACAACCTCCCGCCTCCCGCGGATACCTGTCCCGAATGCAGATATAGGTGCATATACCTACCTACTAGTTTCTGGAGCTGTTTTCTTTTTGTAGCGGTTACGGTTAACCTTGGTCCTAAAATTTCCCAGAAGTATAAGCAAAATAAGGAGACCTCGATTTTGTAATATCTTCGAATATTGTTTAAATTTACATATAATTGCTTATGCTTACATATATGTGTCTATAATCAAAAATTTTTAATTTTTATGAATTTCCCGATTATACTTAATTTTTCACATGCTATGACATCATCTAACAAATGGACGTAGATAGCACATCCTGTGAAGATCCATACCTCAACCATTCTGAACCGGCAAAATAGGCTGGTTCTGATTCTCAAGGCATCGAACATGACAGGATGCGCTGTCTACATCGATTTTTTCTGTTCATATCAGCTAATATATGACGTCATTGCATTTTTGATATGAAAATTTAAGTATAATCCTGAAATTCATAAAAATTAAAAACTTTTCATTTTATACAAATGTAAACATAAACAATTATCTGTAAATTTAAACAATATTTAAAGATATTACACAATCGAGGTCTCCTTCGTTTGCTTATACTTCTGGGAAATTTTAGGACTACGTTTAACCGTAAACGCCGTAAAAAGAAAACGGTGTGCAAAATTTTAAAATGGGTGTGCAAAATGATGCAAAATTAGACCTTTCTAATGACTCCAAAAGTTTTAAAAAATATTGACTGGGGGGCAAACTTGATATTTTCAGAACCCTCGTGGTGGTTACAGGGAGGTGTGCAAAATTTTAAAATGGGTGTGCAAAATTGTGGAAAATAAGACCTTTCTAACGACACCAAACATTTTGAAAAATGTTGGCTGGGGGGGGGGCAAACTTGATATTTTCAGAACCCTCGTGTGGGTTACAGGGAGGTGTGCAAAATTTCAAAATGGGTGTGCAACATTGTGCAAAATAGGACCTTCCTAACGACACCGAACTTTTTGAAAAATATTGACTGGGGGGGGGCAAACTTGATATTTTCAGAACCCTCGTGTGGGTTACAGGGAGGTGTGCAAAATTTTAAAATGGGTGTGCAAAATTGTGCAAAATAAGACCTTTCTAACGACACCAAACTTTTTGAAAAATATTGACTGGGGGGGGCAAACTTGATATTTTCAGAACCCTCGTGTGGGTTACAGGGAGGTGTACAAAATTTTAAAATGGGTGTGCAAAATTGTGCAAAATAAGACCTTTCAAATGACGTCATAATTTTTGAAAAATATTGACTGGGGGGGGCAACGTCAAGTTTGCCCCCCCCCACAGAAAATGGGCTGTAGTTTTTTTTATAGGTTTTAGTTTTTTTACAGGTAGCATTACCGCTCAGGAACCGCTAGGGTACAGACGTTTTACCAAACTGAGGACTGATTTAAGGGTACCAATTCCTTTTTTACTTTTTTACCTTTTTACTACACTGGAACTTACAATTTTACGTCGCATTACCGTTAAAAACACCTACCAATAACGAAAAAATTTATTAAGATTTACCTAAAGGTTACGTTCATCTAAACCGCTTTTAAATAATAATAAAACATAAAAATAATTAAAACTTCGCACTCCGTGTACAAAAACACAGGATAAACAAGTCGAACAAACTAAAAATTTAAACGCAGTTTGCCTTGCTGATTAAAATTATTTTGTAATCCCAAAATACACAAAAATTTATATATTCTAAAAAACTATTTTTTTCAAAACTTTTTATCAGGAGTAAACACCGGTGGCGCCAATAACATGTCTGCGGTTCTTACACTTTTACACCTACTTTTTATAAACATCTAAAAAACATGGCAGATCTTGAATTTTCAGAGATACCCGAAAATTACTTAAGCAACAATTTTGGGTAACAAAAGTAATTTTTGCATTAAATTAGCTGCCGAAACGGTAAACGAACCTTTGCCTCATGGTCATCAATGGGCACCTATAACTTATGTATTTATTTGGTCTTAACCGCTAAAAGCCCTATAGCTTTCTTATCCTTACCTTTACAAGCAGAGAAATTTTGAAATCGGATGCAGTCTTTATTTTGACATTTCGAAAAATATAGGTGATTACGAACATATTTACGGATTTCAATTTTTCAGAATTAATAAATCTTAGACACTTTATTCCACGGTCCCTTCCTCTAAATAGAACGGTCGACGCAATTTTGCACGAATGAGGTACTAAAAATCTAGCGCGGCTCCTTCGTGCTATTGGTGCTTTAAAAGTTTAAACCACCTGACCAAATTTGTAACCTTTAATCCTTCATTTTGAAGGTTTCAAGATTCTAGATGATTATGTTTAAAGAGCTTTGTGAATCATCCTATAGTTAACAAACTATATTCAATATTCAATACTTCTATGTTATTATCTGGCGGCTGCTTTTGACCAACGAGAATATGAGCTAATATCCTCGTTGTTTTGACTGTTTTAAAATGTTTTTGGAGAAATGTTGAAAATAATTGAACGCTTGTTTAAAATAAGTTTTTTAATATTTTTTTTGAAATTTTGAACATTTATTTATTTTAATTTCTTTTGGTCGTAACTTTTTTCTTCTTTGAAGTACAAAAATATCAGACCCCTAATTTCGAAGGTTTCAAAATTCTAAATAATTGTATGTAAAGAGTTTTTTGAATCGTTCCCAAATAGCAAGGCTTGGATATTGTATATCACAAAGATATTTAAAATTAGGATATACGTACATACGCATATACAAGTATATTTTATATATATTAGAAAAAAAACATAATTCGTTTCAAAAAAAGGAAACATGAACGGATATTTACTGTATATTCAGTGTATATGCGCTATCGTACATCATAAAAATATGTTTTTTGTATACAAGCCTTACATTTTTTAACGGAATATAAGTTAAAGAATATACTTTTATAGATATGCCATTGTTATACATCAACTAAAATTTTGACAAATAATACATTTTGTATATCGTGATGGATAATGACAGGATATACTATATAAATATATACCATAATGAATATACCATAGAACATCAAATTTGGTGTAATAGAAATATAACTCGAATATTTACATGTTCAGAATATACTTATAACGTATAAACAGTGGATGTTACCTAATGGGTACCTTTGGATCTAAATTGGATCTTTTTTGGAGGTCCTATGCACGTAGGTTAAATATCTGGGTGATATCCAGGGCAATATCCTTCTCCGTTTTCGTATATACGCTGGATATATGCCCAATATTTTTTTGCTATGTGGGTTGTAGAGTTAATATATTATGAGAAAATTATAAAAATCTTTCCAACGGCTAAGCACTTTTAATTATCTCCCAGCTGTTTTTAATTGTTTTGTAATATTTTTGGAGAAATGTTGACACTACGGAGAAAATTTAAACGGTTTTTTTGTTAAATTTAAGCATTTAAAAACTCAGGGGTACTTGAACCTTCAAAATTTATATTTTTAGGTTATGTTTCGTCATTCTTTTGTGTTTTTTAAAGTTCAACAATATCATACCCTTTTAATTAAACGTTTTAAGATTCTGCATGATTGTATGTCAAGAGTTTTGAAACGTTATATTTAAATTTAACAACAAAATATATATCGATATTGACATCTCTTTTGTAAAAAAATATTCAGTGCTTCTGAACTGTTAAAAATACTTGAACGCTTTTTTTTTCTTTAAAATAAGTTTTTTAAAAAATTTTTGAAATTTTGGAAAATTATTTATTCTAAATATTTTTGGTGGTCATAACTTTTTTCTTCTTTAAATTGCAAAAATATCAGAACCCTCATTTTGAAGGTTTCAAGATTCTAATTGATTGTGTGTAAAGAGTTTTTGAATCGTTATATAGTTAACAAATTATGAGAAAATTATGAAAATCTTTCCAACGACTAAGCATTTCAATGTCTTTATGATTATCTCTCAGCTGTTTTTAATTGTTTTGAAATATTTTTGGAAAAATGTTGACACTGCTGAGAAAATTTAAACGCTTTTTTTTTAAATTTAAGCATTTAAATACTTGAAACTTAAAAGTTTTTATTTTTATATTATTTTTCGGAATACCTTTTGTGTTTTTTGAAGTTTCAACAATATCAGACCTATTATATTAAAATATGTTAAGAGTTTATAGACGTTGTACTTAAATTTAACAACATTACAACAACAACATTAGGTAAATGCTATTTTTTGTTGGAAATACAGATCGATACTGACATCTCTTTTGCAAAAAAATAGGTACCTAACTAATAAATATACATAATATTTAGAGTAACTTTTAATAATGTACTTATGTTTTTGGAATAAATGTACTTTTATATCTAAAAATGCTTAAAACACTTCTGTGCAGAGGAATATAATATAAAAGAAAATCGGCTGAAAGCTAATTAGATAAAACATATTTCTGGTTCTTGGCTTTGTGTTTTAGCTGAATATTGGTTTGAGAGTCAGGCAGAATACGTTTTTTGATTAAAAAACGAACACTTTTGAGAAAAATGAAAAAAGCAATTTTACGTTAACCTCTAAATTGCTTTTGTTTACATAAACAATAATCAGCTGGAGAATCAATAACGACAAAACAAGTGACCGAGCACAACACGCATCGTTTTAGCTCTTCTCCCTACAAGAAGATAAAAGACACAACAAGTTTTGTTTTTGTCATGTAAATGTTTTAATTTTACTAGCCCTTGTTTTAATGTTGAAAATTTCTGTTTTTTAAACGTCTCTATGGAAACAATTCTGACCGGGGCTTGTTAAGAAGAAAATTTTTTGCTAAAGATTTAAAATTAAAATGAAACCTTTCACATCATTTTTGAACGAAACCTAAAGCTGCTTAAAATAGAAAGTTACCATAGGCAGGTACATCGAAATCGAAAAACTAGCAACTACCACCATTATATAGCTTTTACCATTGAAAAATCTACTACTACGATCCCCATATGGCTACTACCCTTGAAAAATCAACTACAATAACCATCTCTATATAGCTACTACCATCGAAAAGCCAATGGTAGTAGCTATATGGGGATGTTAGTAGTTGATTTTTCAATGGTAGTAGCTGTATGGAAATGGTAGCAGTTGATTTTTTAATGGTAGTAGACATATGGAGACGGTAGTAGTTGATTTTTCAAAGGTAGTAGTTGTATGGGGATGGTAGTAGATTATTTTTCGATGGTAGTAGCTACATGGAGATGGTAGTAGTTGGCTTTTTAATGGTAGTAGCTATATATATAGAGATGGTAGTGGTTGGTTTTTCAATGGTAGTTGTTGATTTTTCGTTTTCAAATTTTTGATCATTAAAATTTGTGTTCATTAAATTATGTAGTCCCCTATTTGAAGAGTGCCGAAAATTGGGGGTCAGATTTTTGCGAACCAAATCCCTGAAGAAGATATTGTGATAGTTTATACAGAGTTAAGCAAGAAGACAATAGGTTAAAATACAACCAATAAAAAGAGATATAGGCTAAAACATTTACAAAATCTATAAGACTCTTATACTGGGATTTTTTCCCAATTAATAAAAAAAATAACATAATATAATGTTGATGTTACCTTTAATATTTATAATAATTTCCCTCAACAAAGTTATAACCCCCTTTTCCTATTTTAGATTTTTAAAGGGTCCAAAGAACTTTTTGTAAGCTAAAGAAAGTTTTTTACCTGTAGGGAACAGTACAAAGTTGGTTAAAGTTTATATAGAGCTAAAACCTTTTGCGAGTGCGTTGCTTTTTAACACTAAAAAGTATGAAAAAACAGCGCGTGTTAAGATTTTTCATATCCTTTTATAATTAAATAAGTAAGTGCCTGTAAAAAATTAACCAAAAGAATATTCTCCATTAGACATTGGATGCCTGGTCGTAATGAAGAGAGAAACAAAAACGCTTTTTCCGATATGCCACGAGTGTTATTTAAATGTTTATTTATATAATGAAAATGTCAGCAATCCAGGTGAAAACAAATTTTTGGACCTTGTTATTGATGAAAACTTAAAGTTCAGTGAACATAACTATAAAAAAACTTAAAATCAAAATTGCATCTAGCTGTTACGCAAAAAAAGTTATAAAAGATAACCTTGGTTTTGAAGCTACAAAAAATAACAAATGTTTATTTTTCTTTGATTCAATCTCACCTTTCGTATGGCATTTGCTTCTGGGGATCTTGTTCTAATTTTTTATTTAAATCACCTTTTATTTTACAAAAGAGAGCCCTCAGAAAATTGTGTGGTGTCAGAAGAAGACATTCGTATAGGTATTTGTATGTAGATAATAAAATATTAACTATCTGTTCAATATTTATTTTGGAGACTGTTTGTTTAGTTTTTAAAAAGTATAAAGAGGAATTGCACAGCTAGTGTGCGTCGGCCATTTTTATTACCATTGCCAATACCCCGATCTACCTTAATTAAAAACTCATTTGTTTACAATGGTAAAAAACTTTTTAATCATTTGCCGCTAGAAATACGCAAATTAAATTGTTATAAACGTTTTAGAAGTCACACTAAAGATATTTTAATCTCCAAAGCATTCTATACTTTGGAAGAATTTTTTAATGACAGTATGAATGAGTAGCTAACTGAGGTTAAAAATTGAGGTATTTTTGCTTGATAAATATGTATATTATATTGATTACTGTTTTTTACTTTTAGATTTGTTTTGAATTATTTTTTTTTGTTATAATATGACAATTCTTAAATAATCCTAGATACTAAGTAAGGTTTTGTCAGTTTCTATTAATATGCACTAAAATAAAGCTACTTTTGAATTTGAATATCAATTGCCGAGAGCATGTAGCCAATAAGATTAAGAAAGCCACAAATGCCCTATGGGCATGCAAAAGGGCTTTTAGCACCATGTGGGGACTTCAACCGTTGTATCTACACTGGATTTATATAGCTGTCGTGAGAGCTATCGTGATGTATGAGGCCATAGTGTGATGGCCAGGTACAAAAACAAAGATCGCAAGGGCACAATTATACAAAGTCCAGCGGTTAGCGTGTTTGTGCATAACATGCGCCATGAGAACGGCACCTACCAGGGTTATTGAAAGGCTCGCAAGGCTGCCTTCTTTGCCCCTTCCATGGAATATGTGGCTTTGAGGACTATGTACATACTTCAAAGTCATTGTGACCTCAGGATCAATTCTGATCCCAAGAATCACACAGCACTCTATAGAAATGTAACGGAGATCTGTCCAGTGCTACGCATGAACAAGGACAGAATACCGATGCGAGGTTTTACACGCCTGATAGGGAAATCTGAAAGGAATGGATGTGTGTCCCTTACCCCCCGAATGGGACAATCTGGTACACATACGGCTCAAAAATGGGGGACAAGTCGGGAGCGGGAGGGTAGTATAAAACGCGGCTGTTTTTCAGGTGCAGGTATACGCCATTCTGATGTGTGCATATAAAAATCTGGAAATGTCCGCTTCAGTCAAGGATATTATTTACATTTGCTCAGATAGTAGGGCTGCACTGTCTACTATCAGGTCGGAGAGGGTTTACTCTGCCCTTGTATTGGAGAGCAAACGTGTCTTGACAACTAAGGCAAGGCACAGCAAGGTCAATCTTCTTTGGATCCCGGGACATGAAGGTGTACCGGGAAATGAAGAGGCCGATAGATTGGCTAGACAAGGATCATCAACCGATCCGGTAGGTCCGGAACCCGTACTAGTACAGAAGAGCACATAGGGCATGGGACAGGCCAAACTCCTGAGTGGTAAGGTGAGCGCCGAAAAACAAAGTCATTGCTCCACGTCTAGGTAAGAATGATGTGAAACTGGCAACAGGGCTCCTAACGGGACACTGTCGCCTTAACAAGCACCTAAATACGCTGGGAAGTGTCGAAGACTCAGAGTGTCGATGGTGCATGGAGGACGAGGAATATTGCATGTCCTGCTGGAGGGCTCGGCTCTGGCCAGGTCAAGAGTGAGAACTATCTGCTGGCCCAAGGCGATGCAAGAAGGTTGCAGTCCAGAAAAATCTGTTCTTTTGCGAAACAGGCAGGCTTCGAGGGCTAAACCATGGATAGTGGGCGTGCAACAGGCCCAGCAAGGTGGCCTACGTACATGAGAATTGTCCCGCACGCATTTTTACATTCATTCATTCATTCATTCATGGTCGCGATTCTTCAGAAGCGACAGAAAATCTCGCCAGTCACAATTCTGCAAAGTGGCGATTTTTGATTAGTGCCTCATTTAAAATAAAACACAACAACATTGTGGGAGAAACTGTGTCATTTTTTTTTAAACAATTTAATATCTTAAAGATATTCTACAGAACTACTCATACGGCGGAGCTAAATTGCTACTACGCGTGCCAATAAAATCAAAAAGTTTCGAAAATTCTCACTATGAAAAGGAAAGACAGGAGTTGTGTGACTTTTCTAAACAGTGACAGCGACATATTCCATGGCTATCTATGGTTTTGTATTTCAAAAGTTTTAAAGGTTTGTTTACACACAAAAATAAGCTTGCGGTATTTTCTCTATCTACGGTAACATATATTTTTAAATAAAGAAAAGAGTTAAGGAATATTAGCAAATAAGTACTTACAAAAAGCAGTTGGTGTAAACTTGTGTTTAAAAATCGTCACATTTTTTGAAAGAATCGCGACCAAATGTCAAAAATTCTCACCATATAAAAGGAAAGACAGAATTTATGTGGCTTTTCTGCACAATGACAGCGATATATTCCATGGCTATCTATGGTTTTGTATGCTAAAAGGGTTTTCCACAGAAACTGCATACAAAAAAGAAAATTGACATATTTTTTATTTACTGGAACAGTATTAAGAAACTAAAATTTAAGAAATATTAGCAAATAAGTCCTGACAAAAAAGCAGTTACACCCGATTCCCACCTACTACTTACTCGTGTTTAATTTTTTAAATTAAAAATTGAGCTTTTTCTAAATAAGAGCAGCAGTTTTACTGAAACTGGTAGTGGGTTTGCCTTTGCAACTCAATTGACGGAATATTTTTTACAATATATGTTACACTCTAATAATAAAAATGTTAGGAAAAAATAGGCTACTTGTATTTTTTTAAATCACAAATTAATTTTGGAAAAATTTTGAGTGTTTTCAGATCTATATCAAAGATTTCTAAATATAAAAGGCAAAAATAAGTTTAAACCAGTCATTCGAGCAGTTTTTGACAACATGATCGCAGTAGCAACATTGGCAGTTTTGGGACTATTCGGGCTTGCCCAGGCCTCCCGTAAGTAATTAATGCTTTATTTCTTTTTTTTTATTTTCTTTCGGTAATAATTGCAATTTTAAAGGCGAAATAGTAGTTTTCAAAACTAGTGGTTAAAATAGTGCTTTTTTTACAAGCGTTGGTTTAAATAACAAGAGTAAAAAAGCACAATTTAGCCGCGAGTTGTTAACTCTATTTTTTTAAATACCATTATTAAAAAATCTAGCAAAAAAAATACTTTTTAAAATCTCGTACGAAGAGCACATCTCGCAACACACCACTTTACACTATAAGTCAAGGTGGCTGGTAAATAAAATAACAATGGTTTCCATAGCGAGGTAGCTTTTTACTCGGTAATATTCATTGTTGCGCCATTGACAGTTTGATATTTTGACGATGTTTTTATGGCTTAATTTTTACTCAAGAATAATTATATTTTTTCAATATTACCATTTTCCGCTATTTCTCTTTAGTTTTGGTTAAAAAACGTACAGAAATATTTTTTTGCACCCCTGATGAAAAGTTTTTTTTGGATCGGTAACCAAAAAAGCCATGCTTTAGTTATCTGCAGACAGTTACTAAAATCATATTTTTGATGAAGGTTTAAAAAAACTACAATTTACGCACCATGCTGTCAAATGAGTCCAATAGCACGCAATAATATTTTTTTATAACTTCATCAAAAACATGATTTTAGTAACTGTCTGCAGATAACTAAAGCATGACTTTTTTGGTTACCGATGCAAAAAATTTTTTTTATCACGAATGCAAAAAAATATTTCTCTGTTCGTTTTTTACTCAAAATTAAAGGGAAATAGCGGAAAATAGTATTATTGAAGAAATCTAATTACTCTTGCCTAAAAATTAAGCCATTTCCGTCAGTTTTCACCAAGTATTTACGAAAAAATAATTTTGAAACATCGTCAAAATATC
Source organism: Oxystoma pomonae (assembly GCA_963921995.1). Taxonomy (NCBI): domain Eukaryota; kingdom Metazoa; phylum Arthropoda; class Insecta; order Coleoptera; family Brentidae; genus Oxystoma; species Oxystoma pomonae. The sequence goes on from OY998164.1 coordinate 55,950,098, forward strand.
AAACTGTCAAAGATTAAAATGTCGCAAAAATGAACGAAACCGAATAAAAAGGCACTTTGCTATCGAAACCATTGTTATTTCATTTACCAGCCGCCTTGATTTATAGTGTAAAGATGGTGTGTTGTAAGAAGTGCTCTTCGTTCGCGATTTAAAAAAAAATTTGGAAAAATAGTGTTAACAACTCGTGGCTAAACTGTGCTTTTTTTTACTCGCGTTTTTAAATATAGCTCACTGCGCTTGTTATTTAAAACGCTTGTAAAAAAAAGCACTGTATTAGCGAGCAAGATTTCGGTAACAATTTTTGGTTATACCAATGCCAAATTTTTTCGCTTCGCTTCGTTCGGTCAAGCCGGCAAGGGCGGTAAAGACACTTTACTCAAAGAATAAATATAAATATCTGTATTTTAACTGTGTAAAATAAACCTAGTCACTTTAGCGCACGAAGTTTTGTGACGGGTGTGCTGGTTTTTACTCGTTATTCTTTAAATTCCTGTTACCCCGCCTGTCATAATTTCAGAAAGTCAATTTTTCATGCGGATATTGACCGCCAGTGGTGATTTTTTAAAAATATTCTATTTTTACAAAAATAGATAATGATGTGTACATATCATTAAATATATTAATTGTGCATGGACAAAACGTTACGGCGTACTATGAACAAACGCAGATTTTGGAGTAGGTGGGGGGGAGGGGTGATTTATATCAAACATTAGATACTTATCGTTAAATCTCGGGTCTATCGGCATTCGTATCCTTATCTCTATCGAGTCGACTTATCGAGCAGGTGTACTTTTAAACTAATGGCGAATGCGGGACAGCTCCAGCTGATCAAATGCATCAAAACATCATTTCGTATGCAGAGACGGTCGTAATGTTACGACTCCCTTATCGTACCTAACGAGTTTTTCGTGCATAAGAAAATGTCCCGGATTTGCACTTTTAAGAGTTGGTCACCTCGGTATTTTATTAATAGTTTTAGAAACTGCTGACCCTGGCCGGCTAAAAAAATTCCAATAAATCCCCTTTAACACTATTTTTCTTATTATTTATAGCCGTCGTTCCAGCCTTGAGAGTGGTTGGTGGAAGCGATGCTGCGCTAGGCGAATTCCCCTCTGCAGTAAGTTTTGGAAAACTTTATTTCTTTACTAAGTATTTTCGGTTCAATGTAGGTCTAATTTCGAGTTTTCCCAAGTATAGTTAATACTAATGAATTAGCTTGTTCAGTTAGGAGTTTGGTGTTGAACCAGAAAAAATAACAAATATGTGGTTATAGTTACGAACAAAGAGCCCGCAGCAAGTCTTTGAACTTTCTAAAATAAAAATCGGTCGTTCCCTCATATTAAAGAAAAGTTATGCTTTTTAATATGATCAAAGAAGTTCGTTTTTTGTTTTGGAGAGTGGGGGATTATAAATTTCAACCCAAATTTTTACGTTGTTATGCTACAAAAAAGTTTTAAATACAAGAGAATAGTATAACTTTTTACTTTTCCTTTCAGAATAGGTCGAAGTCGTCAAATGTCAAATTTTGACACCAGCTTTCTTATTTTAAACGCAACATCCCGTAATTTATTGCATGTTTGAATTCCTATTATTTTTCTTATTTTAAATATAATACATAATATTTCCATGCTATGATAGATATTTTTTTAGATATATTTAGATATAAACGAACAAGTAAATGTCCGGGTTGTCCCTTTCCCCCTTGAGCGAGTCCTGCTCTCTGCCATCTTTTATATTAACCACTTTTTATAAATTTTGAACTTCCGTAATTTAATAATAAATTATAAAAATCGGTCCCTAGTTGAACCGTTATAATCAAACAAAAAGGCCAATATTTTTAGCCCAGCCTATATCAGGGAGTCAGTGTCTGGTATTTTTATTAGAAAGAAAGGACTTGTTAAGGTACCTCGACCCTAATCTGGGTCTGAAGCACGGAAAGGAAATTTAAGGACTAAAAAATTTAAGTAAAACCAGTGGAGAAGAACATTACTTTGTTTCCTTAATTTTATTTTTTACCAATTTTTTTTCTAATGAATAGTTTAAATTTTAGGTGTCAGTTCAAACGTACCGTGCTCACCTATGTGGAGGTACTTTGCTTTCCGAACAGTGGGTTTTGACTGCAGCTGCTTGTTTTGAAAATCTCGAAAAGTAAGTGAAAAAATACACAAATTAAAGTTTATCTTGGTGTTGTTTTCTTTCATAAAAGCGATGAAATCGAATAATTTTCACTAATTTTGGGCCTGCGATTTACGTACTTACCGGGTAGGTCATAAAATCCCCGCAAAAGTTTTTTATAACTTTTAAAGTGATTAGCCAATTTTTACAATATTGACGACATTGGGCAGACAGCTTCTTGGCTCGTAGAATCTTATAAAACCCTATAAAAGCTCTCCAACTTTCATAAGAACGTGTGCGGTTTTTTTACCTCAGTGTCAGTGTTACCTGGCTTTTTCTTTAGCTTCGTCGATAATACAGAAATCTGTAACAGCAACTTTTGGATTTTTTATTTTTTGAAAAGAATACACCAAATTTTGAAAAATCCTTTGGATACGGTTGTAGATTTTTATAAATCCTATTATCTGATAACAAAAAGCTTATGATTTTTTCTTTCACCTAATTTAGTAGGCCCAAGATAAAAAGTGAGTTCTATTGCAGTATTCAGGTTCCGCATAGCCCTCGGCCACTAGTCTAATGGAACATTCGGCCAATAAATTGATACATGTCAATCGATAAAAATAATAGGGGAATTTGTAATTTTTGATGTTGAATAATGATTTTTCTTTTGATTCTCTTTAATTTCGTGACATTGTACTCTATGAAGCATGAAGCCGGGCATCAAAACCTTTTAAATTCCTAATAAGTTATACTTTTCTCACATATGGTGTTCGTACCGTGTTCTGAACACTGCACGATGTCACTCGAAATAGTATTGTTTACCTTTCAAAAAAAATACCAAAGCAGTGTTGTCAAATCTATGCTATTTTTCTCTTTAGTCTTGAACTGTCCGTCCGCTACGCAGATGTTAATGTCGGTAATGGTGAGGAGTACGAAGATCCAAGTAGGTCCGTAAATGTTGCCAAAGTTATCATTCATCCCAACTACACTAGAACCGGTGGTTCCGACTGGATTCTGATCAGAAACGATATTGCTCTTTTGCAGGTTAGTGTTATCGACATATGATATATATAAGTTTTAACCAGGCCAAACTTATAAGCAACATCTATAATAACATAGCCAGTCATGGAAATACCAAAACAAAGGAACTTAGTTCCGGCTGCACAACTTTTTTTTGTAATTTGTTTTGGTATCGTGTTTTCATTTTTGGTCCGCGTATTTTTCACTGCTAAAATTAAGAAAAAAGTTAGTCAAAAGATGCTGCTGCCTGAAAAAATAATGCTGAGCTTATAGAGAACATCACTCAATGAAAGAGAAGCGATGCCATCGGAGGTATCGAGTGGAGAAGGTCCAGGTTGGTAGCTTTTTTGTTTTGGAAAGTTGTAGGATTTTAAAGAAAAGTAAACGAATACCGAATTCTTTCTGTGAAACAACAACGATGGACTGCCTTCGTGGCTTTTGACGGATGACGCTGGCGCGGCACATGTGCAGAACGGCGTTACTAAGCCAAATGAGATAATAGAGAGAGAGAGAGCGAGGGAGATAAATAAGAGAGAAAGTATATATATGGTTATCAACCGCTGAGGGGGGGACACTTAGGTTCAACTACCAACTTTTTATAAAAAAAGTATTTTGGAAACATGAGAAAATAACAAACTCCCCAAAAATAAAATGTCTAATGGGTCATTTTTAAAACCCTTTTTTCTTTGTATTTAATTGTTATACGATGTATTTTTACGGTCTTTTTATGGGTAAGCATAATTAGTGCAGCACCACCTAGAGGAGAAATTTTTCTCAAGTGGTGGCACTGGTTGTAGCTATCTATACAAACAATACAAGTTAATTTTTGGTCAAAATCTCATGCAACGTGGGATGTGACAATTCGTTTTTTTTTAAGTTGGACTCATTTTTTTTCCAAAAGTTGTTGTTATTAATTAGAGCACAATTTCACGAAATTTCATGAACATCCGAAAATCCCTTAAAACACTGTTAATCACTTTGTTGTGTGACAGATTTTTGTGTCACGTTTGTATATTTGCGCCCTTTTTTTCTTTGTCTAGTATAAATAATTGCGTTGGGATCATCACAGTAAATCAGGGCACATGTCTTTTTAGGCGAAAAAAAAAGTCGAGACAAGGTTTTCAATTAACTTCAATTCCAACGTTTCTTTATATTAAAGTAACTATATCATCATTAATTAAAACGCGACAAGGTAATTAACTGACGAAAAAGAAGTTTAGAATGGACAAAATCTAAACCTTAATTAAGTACCATAAAAAAATAGGTAAGATATTAAGCTCTTGATAAGCTCTACCTCGCAGATTTTTGTACTATTATTCCTTATAACTTATTGTAATTTTTAAAACAATATACAAAATTTTTTTAATGTAACGGAAAGTAGATGTCAGTAGTCAGTACCTCACTATATACTGGGAAAGAAATCCCATTAAAGACAACTAGGGGTCAATTTCACCCCTTGTAGATTTAGATTTAGCGCGACGTCACACTACAATTCCGCCTACTTGATTTCATAAAATATGTCTAGAGGAAATATTTTATAGCATCGAAGGGTGCTTCCATCAACAAAAGCGCGTTGAGCGGTTATGTTTAAATCATGCTTAAATGAAAATAGTAGTTTTCAAAACTAGTGGCTAAAATGGTGCTTTTTTTACAAGCGTTGGTTTAAACAATGAGCGCAGCAAGGTATTTAAAAACGCGAGTTAAAAAAGCACAGTATAGCCGCGAGTTGTTAACACTATTTTTTTAAAATACCTTTATCAAATAATCCAGAAAAAACAGGAAAATACTTTTAAAAATCTCGAACGAAGAGCACTTCTCGCAACACACCATCTTTACACTATAAATCAAGACGGCTGGTAAATGAAATAACAATGGTTTCCATAGCGATGTGCCTTTTTACTTATTATTATACTATATTCTTTGACCGTTTGATATTTTGACGATTTTTTTAAATGATTTTTTCGTAAATACTTGGTGAAAACTGGCGGAAATAGCTTAATTTTTAGGCAAGAATAATTAGATTTTTTCAATTTTACTATTTTCCGCTATTTCTCTTTAATTTTGGGTAAAAAACGGACAGATATCTTTTTTTTGCGCCCGTGATCAAAAAAAAATATTTTTTCGCATCGGCAACCAAAAAAAACCATGCTTTAGTTATCTGCACACAGTTACTAAAATCATGTTTTTTATGAAGGTATAAAAAAATAAATGAGTGTTTATTATTTAGTAACATTGTTTTCGAGTATATTTTACATTTGTTTATTCTATAAATAAATACTATTGTTGATAAAAAAAAATAAAAAACCCGGTTAAAGGGTTTTTTAGGAGTCGAACCAAAGCACATTTAGTGTGAAGTTTTAGTGTGACGTCACGCTAAATTAAAATCTAAATCTAAAACCGGTTAAATTGACCCCCGGGGCAAATTGTCCATAATTTTTCGCTGCTGGCACAACGACGCGTCTAGCAGGGTGAGATATCTTTTATTATTTTGTCAACTAGTCAATCGTGTTAGATTTTTTGGTCCGAGTTTTACACGGAAAAAAAAATCGGAATTTTTTTAGACAAATTGTAGGTGGATGTGTATTGGTCACAGAATTGTGTAAAAAAAATACATTTTGTTGTATATTTTACACACAGTTATGTACATTTTATACACAATAGTGTAATAAGTCGACAAAATGTTTAGTTTTCCGTATAACATTTATTATTTTTATATTATTTTCTTAGATAAATTATTTTTTGTATCTTAAAATTGCTTAACTTTTTTATAGTTGGAAAGCAAAATCAGCTTTTCCGACAACGTCACGGCTGTAAAATTGCCAAAAGACGGTGCAGTAGTACCCCAAGACGTTGATTCCGTTGCCGTTGGATGGGGATGGACCAATAGCGAGTAAGTATAGGTTTCGATCTTTTAGGAGCATAGTTTAACACGTACCAGAACTAGAACTAGAACTAGAAATAAAATAAAAATTGGGTATGAGGGTTGTGATGTTAGGTTGGGTTAGAAAGAGGAAAAGTTCAGGCCTAATAAAATTAACATCGAGTTAAGGATGGTTTAGTAAAGTATATAAACATTTTTATTTACTGGAAATACTGACTCGACAGTGGGCCCCCTTGCATCGCCGCGACCGCGCCGGGTCCCGAGGCTTTGCCCCGGGTTGCTAGATTATAGCTACGCCTCTGATGCTTGGTGTTAGAGCAAATTCGATGCTTAAGTATTTTTTTTTCTATCCGCACCGGAAATTAATATAATTATAAAACCCCCCAAAGCCATCAAACATTATTTTACACTGACAATTATTCCATGGATTTTTTCATAAAATTTATATAAATTTATTAAAGGCCTCATGTCATAACGCTGCACTTTACTAAAAAAAATCCTTACAATACAACCACAGAAAAGCACGATTGAGCGAGCGGTTTTTGTATTGTGTAGAAATTGACTTTCCAAAATTCTTGAATTTTTTTGGCGTTAATTTCTGTATTACGCTGCTGAAATCAATTAAGCTCAATGAAAAAATTAATTGTCAGTGTAAAATAGGAATATAACAAGAATGTAGATTTTTTTTTCTTATACTTAAGTTGAAAATCATATAGCAGCAACAGTTGATGTTTAGTGACCATGGGGAGGGGGCTTGAGCCTCTGAGCTTCCCTGCGTACGCCGGTGCATACAGGCTAAGGAAGTGGAGGGGCGCTAGCGCCTTGGTGGTGTCATAAATAAGTGCTAAACAAATCTTTAGGATTCCAGTTTGGTAAACTACGTGGATAACATCAATAATTTAAATTTTAGAGGCCAATATCCCGCCGTCGAACAAAAAGTACAGCTTGACTTGTTCAGCCAGAATTATTGCGATGATACCTTTGCCAAATTTAACTACAGTAACTCTCAAAACCTTTGTGCCGGAAATAAAGCCAACACCAAAGGATTATGCACCGTAAGTAGATTTCTATTTTTTTATGCACAACCGGGCGTAAAAGTGCACTTTATCGCCTGCATTTTCAAGCGTGAATTAGCCCTAGGTCGCTCTTTTTGCCCGCGGGCCCTAAAGTTCTAGAATGACTAGTTGTACCATAGGTTTGTTGTTGCTTTAAGCGACTTGTTAACTTTATGTGTTAAAGTATTTTTGACTAATGTCATTAAAATATATAAGATATTTTTATTTTTTTTGAAGCTGTAGGATCTTATTAATGAAAAGTCCTTTTCTTGCAATGCCAACGTTTCCCAAAATTTATTGGCCTCGTCAGGGCTAATTAAGACGGGCGTTCCATTTGTCAATTCTATTGCCAAAAGACGTCATCGTATGGTAAAAAGGCAATATTTTTAGACAAATTCACGTAATTTTGATTAAAAAATTAAAAAAAAATAATTTTTACACTAGTGTGTCATATGTACAGAGTGGTATTTAGGTGGAAGAAAGTGGAAGTCATTTATTTTAAGAGATTTTTTTATACTTTTATTAAATTACAAAAGTGGAGCACGGTGAAAAGTATTTAGAATTGTTTTTTGATCACCTATGCAAAAAAACTCATTTTACGAAGGTATGGTCGCCGCCTGATTTTTACGAGAAACGCATTAAAAATAACAAATTTATTTTCCCCAGCTTTCTTGACAGTTTTTTAATGGTTTCAATATAACGAATTTAAATTATTGCAATAAAATTTAATACTGATTCTTTAAAATTTAAACTAGTTTTTGATTTGTTACCCAGAATAGGGCTTAATTATTATCAGTGTCTTTAAAAAGCAAACTATTATAGTTCCTACTAATATTATAAATGCAAAAGTTTGCGTATGTGGGTGTGTGTGTATGTGTATGTTTGTCTCTCAATTACGCATTTTGCTCAATGACAGCTGTCAAATGACATTATTTATGGATATCGCGGCAACGCCGCGGGTCGATCGCTACTTTGTAATATTCCTGTCTAACAAAACATCATTTATAAAAGCTCGTATAAGTTATTCAATGCAAGATAACGGCCGAAGGACAAGGAACCCATTTTCTAAAAGACGTAGTGCTAAATGAAATCAAAATTTTAATTAAATAAAAAAAGCTCCAGCCCCAAAAAAACTATTTTATAAAGCACACATCTATTTGTACGGCACCATGTAGTTGTAGATACTAGACACTTAAAGTAAATATTTCAACGCATCGGTATCGGTATACATATCGCATTCGAAATAAAGCCAAAATAAAATACATTTTTGACTTGCTCATGCCATGTTTCGAACGATGCCCGCATTTTTGACGGGTGCGATGACACAAAAGTTGACAGCAATCGATGCGTACGGAGTGACGAACGTATCATCCCAACGCACGCATCGATTGCTGTTAGCAGTTCTGTCATCGCAGCTTTCAAAAAAGCGGGCATCGTTTGAAACATCGCATAAACAATTTAAAAATGTAACGTATTTTGCCTCTATTTCGAACGCGATACGTATACCGATACCGATGCGTTGAAATATTAGCGACATAAAGCTATTTTTAACTCATCGCTGTATCCGCATCTAGCGAGAACCAAGCACATTAATTGGTCAGAAACTTGTACCACGTTCGAAAAGAGCAGATATATATGCTAATTTAAGGTGTTCTTGAACGCGATAGGTGTTGAGATGCGTTAGGTATCACGTATCGTTACGGCACACGTATCATATCTCAGCACCTATTGCGTTCAGAAACACCTTAAATTAGCATATATTTGCTCTTTTCAAACGTGCTACAAGTTTCTGACCAATCAGTGTGCTTGGTTCTCGCTAGATGCGGATACGTATACCGCGATGGGTTACAAATAGCTTTATGTCTCTATTTACTTTAAGTGTCTATTGTATCGTAAACCGGGCCTAATTTGACATTATTTTAGAAATTTTTCTAGCGACATCTTTTAAATATTTCCTAAACTGCCGTTTTCTTTAACTCATATAAACAATTGATCCTTTAGCTCTGATATTACCAAATACAAAATTTTTGGGACTTCTCCTTCCACCTAAAAATCATAAATTTTATGTTAAAGTAGCCCCGCGTGTGGGGTTACGTTACTTTTTGTTATAAAAATCAAAGTAGACCCAGTACAGGGTTATTTTGCTACCACAGTATGATATATTCAAGCATGGGGAAGGAGGCAGCGCGACAGAGAAAAATTTTGAAAATCTTATGCCGCAGGGGAATTTTTGTGAAAATGTAACGTATAATTTTACAAATTTTACCACACTTTTAAGGAAATTTGAATATTTTACCAAATAGCCCCCGAAAAGTAGAGGGGAGGCCTGTTCTACATTACCCAACAAAACAATAAAAAAATACCAAGACCCCCAAATTTTCAGAAAAATCTATTCGTTTAACAGATGTCAACTCAAAATATGTCAAAGTAACCCTGACAGTCAAAGTAACCCCGGTTTACGGTAATCTATTTCAAGTCAAACAGCCCTATTCATTCACTCCGATCTTTAGGATGAACTGAGATATAAAATTATTATCTACAGCAAGAGAACTAAAAGTACACAATTTTAAGTAAATTTTTAGTTTTGAGACTGTATTTCATGTCAAAACTATTTAATAATTCATTTGGCAAATATTTTAGAGAATTTGATAGCGAACGAACATAATGCAGCAAATTTTTACTCTGTTTAGCTCGTAAAATCCGTTTTTGGTTTTTTTCTGTCCTCAAATTCCGACGTTGACATTTGACATTTCAAGTTTAAGTTTGGCAACCTTTTGATAGGTATTTAAGTATACTACTTACATACTAAAAAAAACCGTAAAAAAATATCTCGTTCTAATTGTTTAAAAACTTTTTGTTCAGGTAATTTTTCTACCTACTCGCGTGCTGTAACGAGCACTTTACAACACTCCTTTGGATGTGGAAGATTGTACTTTACCGCATAATGTGCGGTATAGTTAACTTTATGGCACTTTACAGCACATTGTGCGGTAAAGTGACTACGTTTATTTCAGAAAATTAAAATAAATATATTTATATTTCTTTTTTGGGAATTTTTAAAAGGTTCATAGCTAAAATCTTGTACCTAATACATGCGTAAAGTGTCTTTACCGCCCTTGCCGCCTTGACCGAACTCACTTCACTTCGTTCGGTAAACTGCCGTCGCGCGCGGTAAAGTATCACTTTCCACACTTGTTAGATAAATAACTATTCTTTTTTAGGGCGACGGTGGCAGTCCACTTTACGTTGGCAATGTCCAATATGGTATTTTATCCTGGTTCCTTAACCCATGTGGTACCGTTGCCCCCAGTGTCTTTACCAACGTCGCTTTCTTCGTTGACTGGATCCAAAGTGAAACTGGCCTACAGTGGTAGAATGTAGTAAATTTTGCGTTTGAAAAAATGTCGAAAATATAAAATAATTTGTCTAAAACACAATAAACTCAATAATAATATTAATTTTTATGTGTAGTCATTTCTAGTTTTATATAAAATGATCAGAACGGAAAGTATGTAAATCCAACCGTAGAGACCTGCCAATTTCTGGCTGTCAATGGTCCTCAAATTTCTCAGAAGTGTAAGCAAAAGAAAAACAAGAAGGTAATTGTTTTTATTTAAACATGTATGTAATTTAAAGTCTTTTATTTTTATAATTTCGGAATGGTACTTAAATTTTTGAAGCAAAAAAAGCTGGTTCCGAGTTCCAAGGCATGGAAAATCACACAACGCGCTATCTACATAGATTTTTTTTATTTTTGTCAGCTGATAGGAGACGTCATGGCAATATTGACCTAAAAATATAAGTGCATTCCCAAAATTCATAAAAATAAATGACTTTTGATTACGTATAAATAATTATCTCTAATTTTTCACAATATTCAAAGATATTACACAATCGACGTCTCCTTTTGTTTATATCGATCGATTTTATCGACTCACCAGGGTGCCGATTCTTGAATTTCGAGAGAATGGTCGCCTGGGAACGTTGTTTCGACCAATAAGAAGGCTCACAAACTGCCAGGTTTGTACGGTGTACGGGCAAAGCTGACTTGATTATCGTTTTTTAAGAGCGCCCGTTCTCCTGCTCAGAGGCAAAGAGGCGGAGATGTTTCGGATTACTCGGGATAGCTTTAAAGCTTGTTATTGGTCGATATCAGGGAGATGACCGTTCCTGTACGACCTTTTCTACGGAATTCAAGAATCGGCACTATGTATACTACCAGAGAGCATATAAATCTAAATAGAGAGAACACCTTATTGTAATATCCGCCAAGCAAGCCATTAGCTGAATGCCCCAGGATGAACCAAGGTAATAAAGAATCTCGTGCGTTGAATGAATACCGATTTATCGCTGGCGTACATGTGTGTGTGTGTGTGTGCAAAAAAATTTTTATCCATTTTCTTACCCAAAATTAAGGGGAAATAATAATATAGAAAAAATCTAATTGTTCTTGCCTAAAAATTAAGCCGATTCCTTCAGTTTTCTCTAAGTATTTAAAATATGAATTACCAATGGTTTCTCCTTTATTTAATTTAAACGGATCGCTGCGTCAGAACACCAAATCAGTTTTGACAGAATGTCTTAAGAAAGATGATGCAAATGAAGTGTACGTAGGAAATTCAAGTGCATATATAATTGACATGATGGCATTGATAAATTTCGAAAAACGAATGTGTGTGGTTGCGTGCACTTTAAATCTAACGAAAAAACAGAAGTTTTTTGTACTTAGTGCAAAATGACTTTTTAGCTTTTCACACAGAGGGTGTTTTTCATAAATGTAAGTAAGATTGAAGAAAGATAAAATTGTAATTGTTATTTTTTTACAACAAAATTATAAATATACTATTATAACTGTGGAGTTTATAACAACTTTCTGATTTTAATTATTGCATTAAACACTGGGTATTACCCCAGTAAAACAGTGTAGTATAACACAACTACAGAGTGCACCCTGTACAGTTTTTCGGTGCGCCAGTAATAAATATGTTTTTTACTTAAGTACATCTGAATTGCAAAATGTAAAAAGAAGTGAGCGAGGCGCAGGGACAGGTGTAATAACTTACTTGTAGCTAAATAGTAATTCATTATAATGTAATTAATCGTAAAACTGTCATGTGGCAAAAACTGAACGTATTGAAGAGGGGAAGTACGACTGTAAGGGGGGTGGGTTACGACTGTAAATTTTTTTTGTTAAATAATGTGTAATAATATGTACGTATACACAAATGTGCAAAAACTTGCTGAAAATCTTTACGTAACGGCGAGAGCGAAGGAAGGCGGGGTTACTTTTTTTTAATTTACAGTTTTATTCTGGGTACATTCCATAAATAAAAAACTGCATATAAAGAAAAAAGATGAAAAAACAAAATGAGGTAGGTAAGATCAAAAATTCTACTCATATTGATAAGGAACGTCGCAAATCCAAAATCTAAGAAAAAACATAATTCTTTTCTGAATCGAATTATTTACGTTTGAGCGTCTCGCAAACTCTAAGTTTTTACCATATATAGATTGATAGTACATCCAGCAGCGACGGTAAGTGTCTTTTGTTTAAATTAAAAAGAAAAAACGGAAAGAAATTATCTTTTTGCATTTCCGAGCAAAAATGACATGTCCATGCCAAAAACTAAAAAAAAAACAAATTTCCAAAACTACTACTAATTTAAACTCAGCTTGTGCTTTTAGTTTTAATCCACTTTTTAAAACTTGTGCATTTTTACAAAGAACAAGGTTTGAAAATGTTTTTAAGTTATTCTAGGTTACCCCGCACGCTACCTGATTTTAAAAAAATTTAAAAATAAGGAAAAATCCAAAGTGAAAAAAAACGAAAATTGTTTTTTTTTATTACGATCGCCACTAGTGCCATAATAATTAACCTGTTAAAACTGCATTTAATTTTGAATATTACACCGTAATAACTTTATTATAGGCTTCTTCTCCTCCCCCACACATTCGAACTATTAAAAAATAAATTGTAAGAGAATCTGCGTCATTTTTTAATAACAATTTGTAAATTAATTAAAAATATTCTGTAGGACTAGTTTACGGCGGAGCTAAATTGTTACTACGTGTCCAATAAACATCGAAAATTCTCACCATGTAAAAGAAAAGACAGAATTTGTGTGACTTTTCTGAACAGTGACGGCGAAATATTCTATGGCTATCTATGGTTTTGTTTGTTAAAAGTTTTAAATAGTCCTGACAAAAAAGCATTAAGTGTAAACCTGTGTTAAAAATCGTCAGATTTTTTGTAAGGGCGAGATTTTCTGACGGTTTTTAAAGAATCGCGACCTAATGCCACAAAGCAATACAATTTGTTGCCAAATGTGCTTAAATCTCTTAATTTAAAGCCTTTAAAATTAAAGTAAAAAAATATAACGAATCCATATCAGGTAACTTGGATAAGTACCAGTGTGGAACCATGCGTATTTGTGAGTGATTCAAGGATGGATATCAAAGTGTATGATAGTGTTTAATTACGTATGGGGAGCGTGACCAGTGAAACCACTGATGAGCTCACACAGGTTACCGCATCGATGTTGTTAATACGTCGATGGGTTACCCAGAGCGAAACATCTTTTAATCATTTCTCTTTTCGCTTTGGTCCTTTGTGTGCTCTTTGTGGGATGCTCATCCAAGTTTGAATTTTCGTTATTTCCACCCAAGATCCTTTGACCTTTAATTTTTTGGTTTCTTTTCGGTTGACGTAACTGATTTGTAGTTTTTTTTAAACTCCTTTTTTTGTTTTAATTGCCTTAGGAGCATAAATACTATTGGAAATATTAACACGCCAGGACGAATCCGTTTAAGGTAACTTATATAAGTACCACTGCGGAACGATGCATATTTAAGAGTGATTCAAGGTTGGATATCAAAGTGTATGATGGTGTTTAATAATGTATGGGGAGGGTGACCAGTGAAATCATTGATAAGCTCACGCTGGTTACCCAGAGCGAAACATCGATTAATCATTTCTCTTTTCGCTTTGGTCCTTTGTGTGTTCCTTGTGGGATGCTCATCCAAGTTTGAATTTTCGTTATTTCCACCCTAGATCTTTTGATCTTTAGTTTACTGGTTTCTTTTCGGTTGAAGTAACTGATTTCGAGATTTTTTTTGTTTTAATTGCCTTAGGAGCATAATCCTATTGGAAATATTAACACGCCAGGACGAATCCGTATCAGGTAACTTAGACAAGTAACAGTGCGCAACGATGCCTATTTGTGAGTGATTCAAAGTTGGATATCAAATTGTATGATGGTGTTTAATGATGTATGGGGAGGGTGACCAGTGAAATCACTGATGGGCTCACGCTGGTTACCCAGAGCGAAACATCGTTTAATCATTTCTCTTTTCGCTTTGGTGCTTTGTGTGTTCCTTGTGGGATGCTCATCCAAGTTTGAATTTTCGTTATTTCCCCCCTAGATCTTTTGATCTTTTGTTTATTGGTTTCTTTTCGGTTTAAGTAACTGATTTCGAGGTATTTTTTTTGTTTTAATTGCCTTAGGAGCATAATCCTATTGGAAATATTAACACGCCAGGACGAATCTGTATCAGGTAACTTGGACAAGTAACAGTGCGCAACGATGCCTATTAATGATGTATGGGGAGGGTGACCAGTGAAATCACTGATGGGCTCACGCTGGTTACCCAGAGCGAAACATCGTTTACTCATTTCTCTTTTCGCTTTGGTCCTTTGTGTGTTCCTTGTGGGATGCTCATCTAAGTTCTAATTTTCGTTATTTCCACCCAAGATCTTTTGATCTTTTGTTTTTTGGTTTCTTTTCGCTTGAAGTAACTGATTTGGAGGTTTTTTTTTGTTTTAATTGCCTTAGGAGCATAATCCTATTGGAAATATTAACACGCCAGGACGAATTCGTATCAGTTAACTTGGATAAGTACCAGTGCGGAACGATGCCTATTTGTGAGTGATTCAAGGTTGGATATCAAAGTATATGATGGTGTTCAATGATGTATGGGGAGGGTGATCAGTGAAGCAACTGATGAGCTCACGCTGGTTACCCAGAGCGAAACATCGTTCAATCATGTGTGTTCCTTCTGGAATGCTCATCAAAGTTTGAATTTTCGTTATTTACACCCAAGATCTTTTGATCTTTTGTTTTTTGGTTTCTTTTCGGATGAAGTAACTGATTTGGTGGTTTTTTTAACTTGTTTTTTTGTTTTAATGACCATAGGAGCATAATACTATTGGAAATATTAACACTCCACGACGAATCCGTATCAGGTAACTTCGATATGTACCAGTGCGGAACGATGCCTATTTCTGAGTGATTCAAGGTTGGATATCAAATTGAATAATGGTGTTTAATGATGTATGGGGAGGGTGACCACTGAGACACATCGTTTAATAATTTCTCTTTTGGCGTTGGTCCTTTGTGTGTTCCTTGTGGGATGCTCATCCAAGTTTCAATTTTCGTTATTTCCACCCAAAAAAATATTTGTTAGAAAAACAATAGATATAATTTTTAGTGCTTTTATGAGCGCTTATATTGTAACTCTTTACTATCAAAATGAGTTGTTTCTAGATATTACCGGGTAGCGTTTGTCATCTTTTGCCATCGATATAGTGCAGATACAAGGTTTGGGCGGTTGAGTAGCCCTAGGCTAGACTTCGCCGCTATATGTCTGTAGTCAAAGTTATACTTTTTGTTTTTTTTTGTTTCTATAAAGACGATTTCAATTCAGTTCAATTCAATTCAAAAAAATATAATTTTTCAATTGAAATCGACAAAATTTTTAGCCCCTAACCTGGGTAATAGAATATGTGAACTACCAATTGACTAAGATTCAGATGTGCAGTTGCATTAGTATCCAAGGTATGAGGCATAGTTTAAAAACACATTTTGGCCTCTGTTGCCTCCTAGGATCCAAATATGTAATTTAAGGCCAATATATGTGCTAAATTTCACTGCTCTAGCTCAAACCGTCTGAATGTAAGGAAAAAAATCGACACCCTAGCCCTACTTTTTGACTTCAGCATTTTTGGGGCTCTTAACAGGTGAGGCAGTGTTGGTGGGTCCATTAGTAATCGATTAAAATAAGCCTGACTTCATTAAAGTGAGCACTATTTTTGACACCTAAGCATGAAGTTTAAAGGGTTTCTGACATTGTTGTCATCTAAACATGCTTATATTATGCCACCCATATAGTTGACATAAATAAAGTTAATGCCGTCCTTTATTAGGGATGGAGCGATCGCTCCGGAGGAGGTTTGTTGCGCAGAACTAAAAAGCCAAAATATTTAAACGTTGCTTGCTAAAATTAGGGCCACGTAGTATGAAGCTCCAATTGGGGGCGGTGCTGCTGCGAACGTTACCTCTTTTTAAGAGTCCTGTTACAGTGAACTTATACTTTTACAGGTTTCTTCCTTATAACCTGCTGAAAGGTACAGGATTCTGTATTAACGGTCTTCTAAACTTTTCAATTTTGATGTTTTTGTTTCTCAGTTTATTCGACAGGTGGCGCACACAGTCTCCGTCTCCGCGGATTACAAACTTTCTGTTTTAATTTCGACAGGTCTGCATGGTGCCTGTTTAGATTCAACTGCCTAATCCTAATAAGGATGAAACAGGTCTGTAGGTGTCTGGATTCTCCATTAGACATTAGAGGCCTGATCGTAATGTAGTGAGAAACAAAAACGCTTTGTCCGATATGCCACGAGTGTTACTTTAACTTAAAAATAACGTATTTTTACGTTTTTGTTCTAAGTACTTTTACGCACACTTTTTTACGTACATCGTAGATACCTAGTAGGTCCTGGGACGTAAAGGCGTAAAATGGATGTAAAATGTACGTCCCTGGGACGAATGATGCTGTCTGGGATCTTTCCATCCCCATTCAAAACTAATCAGCTCACCTCCTGGAGCCAAAAAAATGTTGTTTTAAATTTGATAAAATTCGGTCAAGAGGTAAAGCTAGGGACTAAAGTGCTACTTTAATCCCCGGGGAAAGGTTTTCGGTCGCTAAGGGATTAAAAGACACTTTAGTTCCGAGGTTTATATACTATTTTAGGCACTTTAGGAAAAGATTATTGTTAAAGTCACGTTATTTCTACGCCAAACGGTTCGTAGACTACAAGAAAGTGTGCTAAGGATGAAATATTGGCCAAAAGCAAGTGCTTTTTTGGTTGACTTGCTATAAACTTAATTATAATTTTCCAGGAGTTATTTTTTTTTAATCCCTGTGGGATTTAATTTACTTTTAATTCCTTAAGGATTATTTTTGTTTTAATCCCTTAGGGACTAAAGTGTTTTTTAATCCCTCGTATGTCTCGAGATAAGTGTCTAAGTATAAATACTATTATTTATGAGTGTAATAATTTAATTACGTTCCTGCTGGCACCTTTTAATTTTTATGATTTGGGGTTATTAATAATATTAATATTAAATATGCTTTTATTCTAAATTCTATTTTAATTTAACTATACTATAGGTCCTTCAAAAAGAGTTCCTAGGTACTTCAAAATTGAATACAAATGCAAACAGTTCCATGACAAAAATAAATTTCAAGTTGGTAGCATGACTTTCTTAGACTCACACATATATAGGGTATCCCAAAAAAAACTGTACATTACTTAAAAAGTATTTTTCCGATTTTAAAAATTCTTGCGTGTAGAGCTTTCTCTTTCTCGAGTGTACTGATGATGTATCGCTTACTCAAAACTGCATGATCGTAGCAGCTTTGGTTCAAAAGTGATTAATTTTTGAAAATCAAATATATTAACCCCGAACTCTTATAAGTATACTAATATTATTAATTTACAATTGATTGCAAAATTTATACCGCACCGACAGCAAGTTACAAATCTGCCTGCAGTTTGCAGTAGCGTTTTTCCAAATAGTACAAGAGTTAATATCAAAACCGTCGAATATCTCCGGGCAAAAAAGATAACTGTCTTCCAACTTTGACTGTCATCAGCGCGATCTGCACCCTGTCCACTGCTTTTTGGAAAAGTGTCGTAGTAATATCCCTAGCAACACCGGACTTCCTCGGAACGTCCTTTTTAAGTACGAATGAGACCGGAACATCCCAGAACATAAAAAGTACGTTCCCGGAACGTCTATTAAGGCTATAATGGATCAGACGCCCGTGGGACGCCTTTTTAAAATAGTAAGTTGCCTGAACGTTCGAATAAGGCCTAAAAAAAAGTTTCAATCGGACGTCCCCATAACGCCTTTTTTAAGTACGCAATGGGTCCAGGCGTTCCATACCCAAAACGGTAAATTCCCTGAACGTCCCAGTAACGTCATAAATAAACGTTCCAATCGGACGTCTCTGGAACGTCTTTTTAACGTACGCATGGGTCCAGGCGTAAAAAGGCCCAAAA
Organism: Oxystoma pomonae; assembly: GCA_963921995.1. NCBI lineage: Eukaryota > Metazoa > Arthropoda > Insecta > Coleoptera > Brentidae > Oxystoma > Oxystoma pomonae. Next base: position 55,968,513 of record OY998164.1, read on the forward strand.
TAGTAAGTTCCCTGAAAGTTCCTATAAGAGCAACAAAAAATATTCCAATCGGACTAATAAATAAATGGCTCTAGGAAAATTTTTGGGAAGCACCAATTTAGTTTCAGTGCAACTCGATGGCCATACTTAACTTTACAATGGAATTCACTCTAGGATCAAATAGCATATGAATTCTTCCTTTTCTACTGATATATCGGAAGTCGTTATGTTCTTAGTCGGTAACTGCATTTAAAACATTTTTTTTGCAGTACGTTTTTTAAACCTCCCACGAGACGGTCCAGTCCAAAAAAGAGTCTCAAAAAAAAACCCTGGCACCTTGTTGTACGTTTTTAGACCGTACAGTAGGTCCATCTCGGGGACGTTTTTACAACGTTTTTAAGACGTTACAACGAGACGTCTCGAGAACAAAACTTTTTAAGAAGTTTTAACGAGACATCCCGGGAACGTTTCTAAAACGTTCCATTATGTCCCAGGGACATTTTTACCCACGTTTATAACGTTTTTAGGGGTTTTTTACATCTTTGCGAGTGTGCTTTAAACATTTACACGAGACGTCCCAGAGATGTTCCAATGGCGGACATTGGACCTTCCCGGAACATTCGAAAAAGGTTCACAAAAAAAAACCCGACGGACCTTGAAGTACGATTTTTAAACGTCCTGTAGGTCCCGATGGGCAAAAACGTTTTAAAAACGTACTTACGTGTGTTATTAGGGATTAATACTATACCATTTCCCAACCAACATGTTTATCAAAAATTATTTAACAGTTACTATTACTGAAAACTCTCTGGGGTTTTTTACAGGTAGCATTACCGCTCAGGAACCGCTAGGGTACAGTGTTTTACTAAACTGAAGACTGATTTAAGGGTACCAATTCCTTTTTTACTTTTTTACCTTTTTACTACACTGGAACTTACAATTTTACGTCGCATTACCGTTAAAAACACCTACTAATAACGAAAAAATTTATTAAGATTTACCTCAAGGTTACGTTCTTTTAAACCGCTTTTTAATAATAATAAAACATAAAAATAATTAAAACTCCGCACTCCGTGTAGAAAAACACAGGATAAACAAGTCGAACAAACTAAAAATTTAGGCTTGCTGATTAAAATTATTTTGTAATCCCAAAATACACAAAAATTTATATATTCTAAAAAAAACTATTTTTTTGAAAACTTTTTATTAGAAGTAAACACCGGTGGCGCCAAAAACATGTCTGCGGTTCTTACACTTTTACACCTACTTTTTATAAACATCTGAAAAACATGACAGATCTTGAATTTTCAGAAGAGATACCCGAAAATTACTTAAGCAACAATTTTGGGTAAAAAAAGTAATTTTTGAGTTATTTTAAATATTTTTGGTCATAACTTTATTCTTCTTTAAAGTGCAAAAATATCAGAACCCTGATTTTGAAGGTTTCAAGATTCTAATTGATTGTGTGTAAAGAGTTTTTGAATCGTTATATAGTTAACAAATTATGAGAAAATTATGAAAATCTTTCCAACGACTAAGCATTTCAATGTCTTTATGATTATCTCTCAGCTGTTTTTAATTGTTTTGAAATATATTTGGAAAAATGTTGACACTGCTGAGAAAATTTAAATGCTTTTTTTGTTAAATTTAAGCATTTAAATACTTGAAACTTAAAAATTTTTATTTTTATATTATTTTTCGGAATACCTTTTGTGTTTTTTGAAGTTTCAACAATATCAGACCTATTATATTAAAATATGTTAAGAGTTTATAGACGTTGTATTTAAATTTAACAACATTACAACAACAACATTAGGTACATGCTTTTTTTGTTGGAAATACAGATCGATATTGAGATCTCTTTTGCATAAAAATAGGTACCTAACTAATAAATATACATAATATTAAGAGTAACTTTTAATAATGTACTTATGTTTTTGGAATAAATGTACTTTTATATCTAAAAATGCTTAAAACACTTCTGTGCAGAGGAATATAATATAAAAGCAAATCGGCTGAAAGCTAATTAGATAAAACATATTTCTGGTTCTTGGCTTTATGTTTTAGCTGAATATTGGTTTGAGAGTCAGGCAGAATACGTTTTTTGATTAAAAAACGAACACTTTTGAGAAAAATGAAAAAAGCAATTTTACGTTAACCTCTAAATTGCTTTTGTTTACATAAACAATAATCAGCTGGAGAGTCAATAACGACAAAAAAATGGCGGCGTAAAATATGCGTCTACCATTTTATTCAAGTGACCGAGCAAAACACGCATCGTTTTAGCTCTTCTCCCTACAAGAAGATAATAGACACAACAAGTTTTGTTTTTGTCACGTAAATGTTTTAATTTTAATAGCCCTTTTTTTAATGTTGAAAATTTATGTTTTTTAAATGTCTCTATTGAAACAATTCAGACCGGGGCTTGTTAAGAAGAAAATTTTTTGCTAAAGATTTAAAATTAAAATGAAATCTTTCACATAATTTTTGAACAAAACCTAAAGCTGCTTAAAATAGAAAGTTACCATAGGCAGGTCCATCGAAATCGAAAAACTAGCAACTACCACCATTATATAGCTATTACCATTGAAAAATCTAGTACTACGATCCCCATATGGCTACTACCCTTGAAAAATCAACTACAATAACCATCTCTATATAGCTACTACCATCGAAAAAACAATGGTAGTAGCTATATGGGGATGTTAGTAGTTGATTTTTCAATGGTAGTAGCTGTATAGAAATGGTAGCAGTTGATTTTTTAATGGTAGTAGACATATGGAGACGGTAGTAGTTGATTTTTCAAAGGTAGTAGTTTTATGGGGATGGTAGTAAATGATTTTTCGATGGTAGTAGCTACATGGAGATGGTAGTAGTTGGCTTTTTAATGGTAGTAGCTATATATATAGAGATGGTAGTGGTTGGTTTTTCAATGGTAGTAGTTGATTTTTCGTTTTAAAATTTTTGGTCATTAAAATTTGTGTTCATTAAATTATGTAGTCCCCTATTTGAAGAGTGCCGAAAATTGGGGTTCAGATTTTTGCGAACCCAATCCCTGAAGAAGATATTGTGATGGTTTATACAGAGTTAAGCAAGAAGAAAATAGGTTAAAATACAACCAATAAAAAGAGATATAGGCTAAAACATTTACAAAATCTATAAGACTTTTATACTGGGATTTTTTCCCAATTAATAAAAAAAAATTACATAATATAATGTTGATGTTACCTTTAATATTTATAATAATATCCCTCAACAAAGTTATAACGCCCTTTTCTTATTTTAGATTTTTAAAGGGTCCAAAGAACTTTTTGTAAGCTAAAGAAAGTTTTTTACCTGCAGGGAACAGTACAAAGTTGGTTAAAGTTTATATAGAGCTAAAACCTTTTGCGAGTGCGTTGCTTCTTTAACACTAAAAAGTATGAAAAAACAGCGCGTGTTAAAATTTTTCATATCCTTTTATAATTAAATAAGTAAGTGCCTGTAAAAAATTAAGCAAAAGAATATTCTCCATTAGACCTTGTATGCCTGGTCGTAATGAAGAGAGAAACAAAAACGCTTTTTCCGATATGCCACGAGTGTTATTTAAATGTTTATTTATATAATGAAAATGTCAGCAATCCAGGTGAAAACAAATTTTTGGACCTTGTTATTGATGAAAACTTAAAGTTCAGTGAACATAACTATAAAAAAAACTTAAAATCAAAATTGCATCTAGCTGTTACGCAATAAAAGTTATAAAAGATAACCTTGGTTTTGAAGCTACGAAAAATGACAAATGTTTATTTTTCTTTGATTCAATCTCACCTTTCGTATGGCATTTGCTTCTGGGGATCTTGTTCTGACTTTTTATATAAATCACCTTATATTTTACAAAGGAGAGCCCTCAGAAAATTGTATGGTGTCAGAAGAAGACATACTACATACAAAGTATTTGTATGTAGATAATAAAATATGAACTATCTGCTCAATATTTATTATGGAGACTGTTTGTTTAGTTTTTAAAAAGTATAAAGAGGAATTGCACAGCTAGTGTGCGTCGGCCATTTTTATTACCATTGCCAATACCCCGATCTACCTTAATTAAAAACTCATTTGTTTACAATGGTAAAAAAACTTTTTAATCATTTGCCGCTAGAAATACGCAAATTAAATTGTTATAAACGTTTTAGAAGTCACACTAAATATATTTTAATCTCCAAAGCATTCTATACTTTGGAAGAATTTTTTAATGACAGAATGAATGAGTTGCTAACTGAGGTTAAAAATTGACGTATTTTTGCTTGATAAATATGTATATTATATTGATTACTGTTTTTTACTTTTAGATTTATTTTGAATTATTTTTTTTTGTTATAATATGACAATTCTTAAATAATCCTAGATATTAAGTAAGGTTTTGTCAGTTTCTATTAATATGCACTAAAATAAAGCTACTTTTGAATTTGAATATGAATTGCCAAGAGCATGTAGCCAATAAGATTAAGAAAGCCACAAATGCCCTATGGGCATGCAAAAGGGCTTTTAGCACCATGTGGGGACTTCAACCGTTGTATCTACACTGGATTTATATAGCTGTCGTGAGAGCCATCGTGATGTATAAGGCCATAGTGTGATGGCCAGGTACAAAAATAAAGATCGCAAGGGCACAATTAGACAAAGTCCAGCGGTTAGCGTGTTTGTGCATAACATGCGCCATGAGAACGGCACCTACCAGGGTTATTGAAAGGCTCGCAAGGCTGCCTTCTCTGCCCCTTTCATGGAATATGTGGCTTTGCGGACTATGTACATACTTCAAAGTCATTGTGACCTCAGGATCAATTCTGATCCCAAGAGGCACACAGCACTCTATAGGAATGTAACGGAGATCTGTCCAGTGCTACGCATGAACAAGGACAGAATACCGATGCGAGGTTTTACACGCCTGATAGGGAAATCTGAAAGGAATGAATGTGTGTCCCTTACCCCCCGAATGGGACAATCTGGAACACATACGGCTCAAAAATGGGGGACAAGTCGGGAGCGGGAGGGTACTATAAAACGCGACTGTTTTTCAGGTGCAGGTATACGCAATTCTGATGTGTGCACATAAAAATCTGGAAATGTCCGCTTCAGTCAAGGATATTATTTACATTTTCTCAGATAGTAGGGCTGCACTGTCTACTATCAGGTCGGAGAGGGTGCCCTTGTATTGGAGAGCAAACGTGTCTTGACAACTAAGGCAAGGCACAGCAAGGTCAATCTTCTTTGGATCCCGGGACATGAAGGTTTACCGCTAGACGGCTAGACAAGGATCATCAACCGATCCGGTAGGTCCGGAACCCGTACTAGTACAGAAGAGCACATAGGGCATGGGACAAGCCAAACTCCTGATTGGTAAGGTGAGCGCCGAAAAACAAAGTCATTGCTCCACGTCTAGGTAGGAATGATGTGAAACTAGCAACAGGGCTCCTAACGGGACACTGTCGCCTTAACAAGCACCTAAAGACGCAGGGAATTGTCGAAGACTCAGAGTGTTGATGGTGCATGGAGGACGAGGAATATTCCTTGCATGTCCTGCTGGAGGGCTCGGCTCTGGCCAGGTCAAGAGAGTCGCATCTTGAGAAATATCTGCTGGCCCAAGGCAATGCAAGGAGGTTGCAGTTCAGAAAAATCTGTTCTTTTGCGAAACAGGCAGGCTTCGAGGGCTAAACCATGGATAGTGGGCGTGAAACAGGCCCAGCAAGGTGGCCTACGTACATGGGAATTGTCCCGCACGCATTTTTACATTCATTCATTCATTTATGGTCGCGATTCTTCAGAAGCGACAGAAAATCTCGCCAGTCACAATTCTGCAAAGTGGCGATTTTTGATTAGTGCCTCATTTAAAATAAAACACAACAACGTTGTGGGAGAAACTGTGTCATTTTTTTTTAAACAATTTAATATCTTAAAGATATTCTACAGAACTACTCATACGGCGGAGCTAAATTGCTACTACGCGTGCCAATAAACATCAAAAAGTGTCGAAAATTCTCACTATGAAAAGGAAAGACAGGATTTGTGTGACTTTTCTAAACAATGACAGCGATATATTCCATGGCTATCTATGGTTTTGTATTTCATAAGTTTTAAAGGTTTGTTTACACACAAAAATAAGCTTGCGGTATTTTCTCTATCTACGGTAACATACATTTTTAAATAAAGAAAAGAGTTAAGGAATATTAGCAAATAAGTACTGACAAAAAGCAGTTGGTGTAAACTTGTGTTTAAAAATCGTCACATTTTTTGAATGAATCGCGACCAAATGTCAAAAAATTCTCACCATATAAAAGGAAAGACAGAATTTGTGTGGCTTTTTTGCACAGTGACAGCGACATATTCAATGGCTATCTGTGGTTTGGTATGCTAAAAGTTTTAAAGGTTTGTTTACACACAAACATAAGATTAGTAACATATACTTTTAAATAAAAAAGGGTTATCCACAGAAACTGCATACAAAAAAGAAAATTGACATATTTTTTATTTACTGGAACAGTATTAAGAAACTAAAATTTAAGAAATATTAGCAAATAAGTCCTGACAAAAAAGCAGTTACACCCGATTCCCACCTACGACTTTCTCGTGTTTAATTTTTTAAATTAAAAATTGAGCTCTTTCTAAATAAGAGCAGCAGTTTTACTGAAACTGGTAGTGGGTTTGCCTTTGCAACTCAATTGACGGAATTTTTTTTACAATATATGTTACACTCTAATAATAAAAATGTTAGGAAAAATTTGGCTACTTGTATTTTTTTAAATCACAAATTAATTTTGGAAAAATTTTGAGTGTTTAAGATCTATATCAAAGATTTTTAAATATAAAAGGCAAAAATAAGTTTAAACCAGTCATTCGAGCAGTTTTTGACAACATGATCGCAGTAGCAACATTGGCAGTTTTGGGACTATTCGGGCTTGCCCAGGCCTCCCGTAAGTAATTAATGCTTTATTTCTTTTTTTTTATTTTCTTTCAGTAATAATTGCAATTTTAAAGGCGAAATAGTAGTTTTCACAACTAGTGGCTAAAATAGTGCTTTTTTTACAAGCGTTGGTTTAAATAACAAGAGTAAAAAAGCACAATTTAGCCGCGAGTTGTTAACTCTATTTTTTTAAATACCATTATTAAAAAATCCAGCAAAAAAAAAATCTCGTACGAAGAGCACTTCTCGCAACACACCACTTTACACTATAAGTCAAGGTGGCTGGTAAATAAAATAACAATGGTTTCCATAGCGAGGTGGCTTTTTACTCGGTGACATTCATTGTTGCGCCATTTTAGTCTTTGACAGTTTGATATTTTGACGATGTTTTTATATGATTTTTTCCTAAATACTTGGTGAAAACTGGCGGAAATGGCTTAATTTTTACTCAAGAATAATTATATTTTTTCAATATTACTATTTTCCGCCATTTCTCCTTAATTTTGGGTAAAAAACGGACAGAAGTATTTTTTTGCACCCCTGATCAAAAAAACTTTTTTTTTGGATCGGTAACCAAAAAAGCCATGCTTTAGTTATCTGCAGACAGTTACTAAAATCATATTTTTGATGAAGGTTTAAAAAAACTACAATTTACGCACCATGCTGTCAAATGAGTCCAATAGCAGGCAATAATATTTTTTTATAACTTCATCAAAAACATGATTTTAATAACTGTCTGCAGATAACTAAAGCATGACTTTTTTGGTTACCGATGCAAAAACTTTTTTTTATCACAAAATTAAAGGGAAATAGCGGAAAATAGTATTATTGAAGAAATCTAATTACTCTTGCCTAAAAATTAAGCCATTTCCATCAGTTTTCACCAAGTATTTACGAAAAAATAATTTGGAAACATCGTCAAAATATCAAACTGTCAAAGATTAAAATGTCGCAAAAATGAACGAAACCGAATAAAAAGGCACTTCGCTATCGAAACCATTGTTATTTCATTTACCAGCCGCCTTGATTTATAGTGTAAAGATGGTGTGTTGTGAGAAGTGCTCTTCGTTCGCGATTTTAAAAAAAAATCCTGTTTTTCTTTTATTTTGGATCTTGGAAAAATAGTGTTAACAACTCGTGGCTAAACTGTGCTTTTTTTTTACTCGCGTTTTTAAATATAGCTCACTGCGCTTGTTATTTAAAACGCTTGTAAAAAAAAGCACTGTATTAGCGAGCAAGATTTTGGTAACAACTTTTGGTTATAGCAATGCCAAATTTTTTGCTTCGCTTCGTTCGGTCAAGCCGGCAAGGGCGGTAAAGACACTTTACTCAAAGAACAAATATAAATATCTGTATTTTAATTGTGTATAATAAACCTAGTCACTTTAGCGCACGGAGTTTTGTGACGGGTGTGTTGGTTTTTACTCGTTATTCTTTAAATTCCTGTCACCCCGCCTGTCATAATTTCAGAAAGTCAATTTTTCATGCGGATATTGACCACCAGTGGTGATTTTTTAAAAATATTCTATTTGTACAAAAATAGATAATGATGTGTACATATCATTAAATATATTAATTGTGCATGGACTAAACGTTACGGCGTACTATGAACAAATGCAGATTTCGGAGAAGGTGGGGGGAGGGGTGATTTATATCAAACATTAGATACTTAACGTTAAATCTCAGGTCAATCGGAATTCGTATCCTTATCTCTATCGAGTCGACCTATCGAGCAGGTGTACTTTTAAACTAATGGCGAATGCGGGACAGCTCCAGCTGATCAAATGCATCAAAACATCATTTCGTATGCAGAGACGGTCGTAATGTTACGACTCCCTTTTCGTACCTAACGAGTTTTTCGTGCATTTAATCAGATGGATACGATCCAAACGAAAACTCCATTTTCAAGAAAATGTCCCGGATTTGCACTTTTAAGAGTTGGTCACCTCGGTATTTTATTAATAGTTTTAAAAACTGCTGACCCTGGCCGGCTAAAAAAATTCCAATAAATCCCCTTTAACACTATTTTTCTTATTATTTATAGCCGTCGTTCCAGCGTTGAGAGTGGTTGGTGGAAGCGATGCTGCGCTAGGCGAATTCCCCTCTGCAGTAAGTTTTTGAAAACTTTATTTCTTTACTAAGTATTTCAATGTAGGTCTAATTTCCAGTTTTCCCAAGTATAGTTAATACTAATGAATTAGCTTGTTCAGTTAGGAGTATGGTGTTAAACCATTATGCAGTTTTTGGACCACTTAAAAATATCAGGAAAAATAACAAATATGTGGTTATAGTTACGAACAAAGAGCCCGCAGCAAGTCTTTGAACTTTCTAAAATAAAAATCGGTCGTTCTCTCATATTAAAGAAAAGTTATGCTTTTTAATATGATCAAAGAAGTTCGTTTTTTGTTTTGGAGAGTGGGGGATTATAAATTTCAACCCACATTTCTACGTTGTTATGCTACAAAAAAGTTTTAAATACAAGAGAATAGTATAACTTTTTACTTTTCCTTTCAGAATAGGTCGAAGTCGTCAAATGTCAAATTTTGACACCAGCTTTCTTATTTTAAACGCAACATCCCGTAATTTATTGCATGTTTGAATTCCTATTATTTTTCTTATTTTAAATATAATACATAATATTTCCATGCTATGATAGATATTTTTTGAGATATATTAGATATAATTAGAAGTAACGAACAAGTAAATGTCCGGGTTGCCCCTTTCCCCCTTGAGCGAATCCTGCTCTCTGCCATCTTTTATATTAACCATTTTTTATAAATTTTGACCTTCCGTAATTTAATAATAAATTATAAAAATCGGTCCCTAGTTGAACCGTTATAATCAAACAAAAAGGCCAATATTTTTAGCCCAGCCTATATCAGGGAGTCAGTTTCTGGTATTTTTATTAGAAAGAAAGGACTTGTTAGGGTACCTCGACCCTTATCTGGGTCTGAAGCACGGAAAGGAAATTTAAGGACTAAAAAATTAAAGTAAAACCAGTGGAGAAGAACCTTACTTTGTTACCTTAATTTTATTTTTTACCAATTTTTTTTCTAATGAATAGTTTAAATTTTAGGTGTCAGTTCAAACGTACCGTGCTCACCTATGTGGAGGCACTTTGCTTTCCGAACAGTGGGTTTTGACTGCAGCTGCTTGTTTTGAAAATCTCGAGAAGTAAGTGAAAAAATACACAAATTAAAGTTTATCTTGGTGTTGTTTTCTTTCATAAAAGCGATGAAATCGAATAATTTTCACTAATTTTGGGCCTGCGATTTACGTACTTACCGGGTAGGTCATAAAATCCCCGCAAATTTTTTTATAACTTTTAAAGTGATTAGCCAATTTTTACAATATTGACGACATTGGGTAGACAGCTTCTTGGCTCGTAGAATCTTATAAAACCCTATAAAAGCTCTCCAACTTTCATGTGCGGTTTTTTTACCTCAGTGTCAGTGTTACCTGGCTTTTTCTTTAGCTTCGTCGATAATACAGAAATCTGTAACAGCAACTTTTGGATTTTTTATTTTTTTAAAAGAATACACCAAATTTTGAAAAATCCTTTGGATACGGTTGTAGATTTTTATAAATCCTATTATCTGATAACAAAAAGCTTATGTTTTTTTCTTTGAAAGCAATATTTTACCGGAATTCTGAAATGCCAATGTCACCTAATTTAGTAGGCCCAAGATAAAAAGTGAGTTCTATTGCAGTATTCAGGTTCCGCATAGCCCTCGGCCACTAGTCTAATGGAACATTCGGCCAATAAATTGATACATGTCAATCGATAAAAATAATAGGGAAATTTGTAATTTTTTTCATGTTGAATAATGATTTTTCTTTTGATTCTCTTTAATTTCGTGACATTGTAATCTATGAAGCATGAAGCCGAGCATCAAAACCTTTTAAATTCCTAATAAGTTATACTTTTCTCACATATGGTGTTCGTACCGTGTTCTGAACACTGCACGATGTCACTCGAAATGGTATTGTTTACCTTTCAAAAAAAAATACCAAAGCAGTGTTGTCAAATCTATGCTATTTTTCTCTTTAGTCTTGAACTGTCCGTCCGCTACGCAGATGTTAATCTCGGTAATGGTGAGGAGTACGAAGATCCAAGTAGGTCCGTAAATGTTGCCAAAGTTATCATTCATCCCAACTACACTAGAACCGGTGGTTCCGACTGGATTCTGATCAGAAACGATATTGCTCTTTTGCAGGTTAGTGTTATCGACATATAATATATATAAGTCTTAACCAGGCCAAACTTGTAAGCAACATCTACAATAATCTAGCCAGTCACGGAAATACCAAAACAAAAGAACTTAGTTCCGGCTGCACAAGCACGAAAATTTATCGATCCGGTCTTCGCGGCCTACGGTATCTATCTTCAATCGAGGCGATGCCAATTTTTTTTTGTAATTTGTTTTGGTATCGTGTTTTCATTTTTGGTCCGCGTATTTTTCACTGCTAAAATTAAGAAAAAAGTTAGTCAAAAGATGCTGCTGCCTGAAAAAATAATGCTGAGCTTATGGAGAACATCACTCAATGAAAGAGAAGCGATGCCATCGGAGATATCGAGTGGAGAAGGTTGGTAGCTTTTTTGTTTTGGAAAGTTGTAGGATTTTAAAAAAAGTAAACGAATACCGAATTCTTTCTGTGAAACAACAACGATGGACTGCCTTCGTGGCTTTTGACGGATGACGCTGGCGCGGAACATGTGCAGAACAGCGTTACTAAACCAAATGAGATAATAGAGAGAGAGAAAGAGAGCGAGGGAGATAAATAAGAGAGAAAGTATATAAATGGTTATCAACCGCTGCCGCCAGGACACTTAGGTTCAACTACCAACTTTTTATAAAAAAAGTATTTTGGAAACATGAGAAAATAACAAAGTCCCCAAAAATAAAATGTCTAATGGGTCATTTTTAAAACCCTTTTTTCTTTGTATTTAATTGTTATACGACGTATTTTTACGGTCTTTTTATGGGTAAGCATAGTTAGTGCAGCACCACCTAGAGGAGAAATTTTTCTCTAGTGGTGGCACTGGTTAGTCGTTGTAGCTATCTATACAAACGATACAAGTTAATTTTTGGTCAAAATCTCATGCAACGTGGGATGTGACAATGCGTTTTTTTTTTAAGTTGGACTCATTTTTTTTGCCAAAAGTTGTTGTTATTAATTAGAGCACAATTTCACGAAATTTCATGAACATCCGAAAATCCCTTAAAACACTATTAATCACTTTGTTGTGTGACAGATTTTTGTGTCACGTTTGTATATTTGCGCCCTTTTTTTCTTTGTCTGGTATAAATAATTGCGTTGGGATCACTGTAAGAAAGTAGCCGGTCAAAAAGTCGAGACAAGGTTTTCAATTAACTTCAATTCCAACCTTTCTTTATATTAAAGTATCTATATCATCATTAATTAAAACGCGACAAGGTAATTAACTGGCGAAAAAGAAGTTTAGAATGGACAAAATCTAAACCTTAATCAAGTACCATAAAAAAATAGGTAAGATATTAAGCTCTTGATAAGCTCTACCTCGCAGATTTTTGTACTATTATTCCTTATAACTTATTGTAATTTTTAAAACAATATAATTTTTTTTTAATGTAACGGAAAGTAGATGTCAGTAGTCAGTACCTCACTATATTGGGAAATCAATTTAACCGTGGCGACCTGATTTTTTTGCAAAACTTTACGTCATTGCATTTGTTTTCCATGGCAACGCGGAGAGTTTATTTATTTTTGTCCACAGTGGGACACCAGAGCTTTTTTTGCACCGGGTCAAAAATTTGGGGATAGTTTACTTATTTTGATTTCGCATTCCGCGCCGCTAAAGCACATAAGTTTTTTTACTTTCGCTTCCGTGTAACTTATGATGCGTTGCTGTAGCCCGAACTTGCCTTATAATTACCGCCGCTGTACGGTACCACCGCGCAAATAAACCTTTAGGTCCATGTGACTGCGTGTTTATTTTTCAGACAAAAACAATAAGTTTTTCTATTTGTGGCTTGGTTTTTGCTGATGTAGTACATTATTTGCCTCTTGGTGTGCTTAAAGACTCCGAAAATATGCAATGGATCAAGAAAAAATAAAAGAAAGCAAATTCTTAAGGTAAGACCTCGGGTTGACTATACATTTTTTGAATAAGTATTGTTGTCTTTATAAGGGTTTTTGCCTTGGTTTTTCCTTGAAAGGTAATTATGCACTATACGGTTTTCGGTAATTATGCAGTATACGGTTTTCTGCCATTTTTGATTTTTTTTGAAAAATTCTTTATGGGGGCACCTTCTAGGGTCCCTAGGACCCCAAATCCGTCTGCGCCGGTTGGTTTTTTTTTTTGATTTTTTTTGTTTTTTTTAAATTTTTTTTCACTAAAACAAACCAAACCAACACAGTCCAACCCAACCTAATCCAAACCAACCCAAAACAATTAAAAAAACACTTTACAACCCCCCCTGGACACCCTTTTTTCTCGTTAAAAAAAAAAAAAAAAAAAATCGGGCGCAGGCGGATTTGGGGTCCTAGGGACCCTAGAAAGTGCCCCCATAAAGAATTTTTCAAAAAAAATCAAAAATGGCAGAAAACCGTATACTGCATAATTACCCGGTTTTCTGGCAACCAAAAAAAAAACAAAGGGGGCAGGCGGATTTGGGGTCCTAGGGACCCTAGTAGGTGCCCCCATAAAGAATTTTTCATAAAAAATCAAAAATGGCAGAAAACCCTATACTGCATAATTACCCCTTGAAATAACTACAAGTGACTAGGCAACATTGTTAGGTACTCATTTTTAGTTTAAGGAAATTTCTTCTTTTTAGATTCTTTTAAGGTGTATTCAGAGTTCCATAACTATAGCAAGCATATGCTGCTGTTCTCAGTTACTATGTTTATACACACTTAAAAGCGCTTTTATATAAGGATGGTTTTCAATAAACTCGCTTTCTTCAAGGGTTATGTCCTTCATTAAATGTCAGTTTAAAGAAAAGACAAATAAAACAACATATTTAATTAATTAATTAACAACAGATTTTTTGAAAGACTAGGGTTTAGTATTTTCTTTAGATTAGAAAAAATGCACTAAAGTGTTTATAACGACCCTAAAATGGGCCAACACTGTTCTTAACTAAAACAACCAGTTAACTCATTTTCATTTTAGTATCCTTTGGCCCATGATCAATGCCACATTGACATCCAACTAACAGAAAATCTATGTTTTACTTGTCAATTAATAAATCGGTTTTAGTGGTGTTTATATGACAACATTTTCAAACCATCCTTATATAAAAGCGCTTTAAGAGGCCTATATAAACAAAGTAAGTGTTCTGTAAGCCACAAGCGGTATGCAGTAAGAGCAGCATGCATTTGTTATTGTTTATTTTCCTTGCATCTTACCTCATACCACTTGCCTTACAGAACTCTAAATACGCCTTTATTCCTCTGGAAAACAAGTTATTTTATGTAGGTACCTATATATAATAAATATGTTTTTCCTTTTTGAAGGGTGGACTACTCAGTTGACTACCACTAACATATGTGGAATTAGGTACCATACAAATTAATAGTCCCACAACCCATAACTTAAACTGTTAAGACCTTGCCGGACTTTGCATAATATTTATTCTTTATGTCCACTCAGATGACATTTTAAAAATATATATTCTTAAATTTGTAACTTTTTTAACAAGATATGGACAAACATTTTGTCAAAAAAATATATTTTGTCATTAAGCCCCTCTTGATAGCATCGAAAAGTTAAATTAAGCTCCTCACAGCTGATTTTTCAAGGATTCCTTTATAAGTATTTAAAACACATGGTCACATTGTCTAATTTAAACATTTCCGAGAAATTCTGTTGAAAGGACCTTAACTTAAGGGCTCAGTTAAGGGTTAAATTTGGAGGGGTCTCTAAAAATACCCCTTAGAACATCTTGAACAACACATACAAAGAAAATATTAGGTAAAGAATAAAAGCATTATACAAAAAAATAGTGAGGCACATTTTGCTCACTTTGGCTCATTTACTTATTTCTAAGTTTTCTCTACAGTAAAGCTAGAGAAAGTTCAGTTTTAATACCTACCTCTATGCACTTTTTAAGAGTTGAAAATAAAATTAGGACCTGAATATTTTTGTAAATTTAAGGTGTCCAAGATAAAGGACCGTGGGGTGAGGTAGGCGAAATTCCCCTCACATTTCTTCAAGAATAAGCATACTGGCCTGAGGAAACTGTCTAGGAGGGAGGGTTCCTGAAAATACTAATAAGAAGGCTGCTCCACCTGGCAAAAAAACACCTATGTGAACAGTAGAAAAGAATATGCAATGAGGAATACAATAAGCCTTGCAATAAGCAAACTAGCTGCAGTTTCAGGGATTTCCTAAATCATGCCTTATTGTAGGTAAGAAATCTATCAAGATGGAAAGACACTGCTTTTCTTGTCTTCAAGGTATATATATAAAATTCAGAATTAAAATTCTTATTGTAACAATTTTAATCAGTCAGAGTATGTATGGAATTGAAATACCAAGAAAAGTTGAGAAATTTATTCTTTGAAAAGGTCAGGAAATTTGACAAAAAAATATATAGTATAGTCTCAACGGTGAGGTAGTCATAAATTTTCATAGGCCTGGGCTCACGGACTATAATGAAAATATTAGGTAAATAAAAACATTATACAAAAAAATAGTGAGGCACATTTTGCTCACTTTGGCTCATTTACTTATTTCTTAAGTTTTCTCTACAGTAAAGCTAGAGAAAGTCCAGTTTTTAATACCTACCTCTATGCACTTTTTAAGAGTTGAAAATAAAATTAGGACCTGAATATTTTTGTAAATTTAAGGTGTCCAAGATTCCCCTCATGTTTGTTCAAGAATAAGCATACTGGCCTGAGGAAACTGTCTAGGAGGGAGGGTTCCTGAAAATACTAATAAGAAGGCTGCTCCACCTGGCAAAAAAAAACCTATGTGAATAGTAGAAAAGAATATGCAATGAGGAATACAATAAGCCTTGCAATAAGCAAACTAGCTGCAGTGTCAGGGATTTCCTAAATCATACCTTATTGTAGGAAAGAAATCTATCAAGATGGAATGACACTGCTTTTCTTGTCTTCAAGGTATATATATAAAATTCAGAATTAAAATTCTTATTGTAACAATTTTCATCAGTCAGAGTATGTATGGAATTGAAAAACCAAGAAAAGTTGAGAAATTTATTCTTTGTAAAGGTCAGGAAATTTGACAAAAAAATATACAAAAACAAGGAAAATCTGGAAGCCCATCTGGAAAAAATTGAATTAAAAACAAATTAGAATCATGAAATTTGTCAAAATAAAATTTTGCAGCTGTTTTCTTTTATACAAAATTCTTGAAAAAATTATGATAAGTTTTTTACAAATGGTTAGGAAAAACTGGGAGACATCAGAGAATCCAATTAAAGGTTTTCTGTACAAACTCTGTTATTGACCTTATGTACTGATGTCTTTCTCATTTAAATCCCTTACCCAAAATTATTACTTCTTGTGCAAACTCAAAAATAAATAATTCAAATAAAATCCAAAAACTTAATATTTAATATGCTTGCACACACAGAAATACTACCTATTTATTTTTGTTGGCATATAGGTAGGTACCAAATGTAATGTTACATCTCTTGCTATCTTTTATGTAAACTTGTGTTTTCTGTTAGTGAATCATTTATTGTGTAAAAATTTGAAATGTGTAGCTTCTGAAAGAGATACCTACAGGTCCAAAAATCTCTATAATTTCTTAATAAAAGATCCTTGAACTAAAACTCGGTTGCGGCAAAGAGAGGGTTGCAGAAATACTTTCTCTTTTTTGGAGTTCTGTTTTTGTTGTAAGTGAACATTTATTAAAGCACTCCTTACTAGTACTAAAAAAAGCGTTGTAGCTAAATTAGACAAATGTTTACCTCTAATTTTTTTTATTTTCAGATTTTGGAATTTAGGCAAGAAAACTACCAGAATGAACAATACAATTTTTATACATTTTAGTTATTCACAGAACAATAACAACTATATGGGTAGAATATTATAGCATTTTTGAGTTGTAGAAATATTTTTAGCAATTTTAATTAACTATATATAATAAAATTTTAAAAAATATGCTGAAAAATTACATTTTTACATATACACCTCATTCCAAATTCTCCGGACCCATTTCAATATGGCAGTTGATAATTAAACACAGAAGCTAAATGAAACTGTCATTGTCAGTGTCAAAAAAACTGGTCTGCAGCAATTTGGAATGGAGTGTAATAAATATTTCAATGTAAAACATAATTAAATGTATTTGGTGGGCATTTCTGTTTTACGTCTCAGGACCGCGTGCCTACCGATGGTCACAAAACAGTGGAGGATTTCTGTCCACCGGTGGGCATCTGGTCCTTGGGAGTAAAACTAAATGCACACATGGCTCAACTTGTTGAGGTGATTATGGCCACAACATTATAAACACCTATAGATATGCAATTAAATAAATTAATTTAAAAACTTATCTCAAAAATACTTATTAATAATCATTTAAATTAAATCTAACTTAAAAAAGAAAAGAATAACATGTTATTTTTTCCTTCTTTGGAACCGCCAATTAGTAGCTGTAGTTTCAAATATCAGGCTTCACGTGGTTAGGTTCTGAAATTAAAAAAAAAACAAAACTATAAGTGTATGAACTGAAAAAATATTTTCTTTAGAGAAAACAACAAAATTGAAGAAAGAGCTTGATAACAGATATTTTTTTACTGATTTTGGGGAACTTGAACCCAGATATTTAAGGTGGTGACCATTTTTTAAAAATAACTAATAAAATATAGGCATCTGATACATCAATTTAGGGTTTTTTGGGTTCCTGTAATCCATTTATGTGATTTAAAAATTCTTAGAAGTATCTAAGGGTTCTAGTAGCAGTAAACATTTTGCATGCATGGTTGATTAATTTCAGTTTTTTTAGTTGATTTTAATTGGTACAGGTGCACATTTTATGAATCTGATTAATGCCACTCTGATACCCTTGTAAAACTCAAAATATTTAAGATGGGACACAAACATTTTAGAAGAAACCAGATCAAATACAGACATATGATATATCAAATTGAGGGTTTTGGGATCCACTGATATCATTCTTTGGAAAAAAAAAATTCTGGAGATAATAGAAGGATCTTAGGACAAAATTTTGGGACCCAGCCCAAACTTATATTACCTCTTAAGATATATACAACTTTAGAAGACTTAAAAATATCCAAATCGATATATTTCCCTAAAACTACCTCTAAATCCTCGTCTGAATCCCTATTGTAATAATTGGAACACCAAAATTAATTTTGGAAGACCCAAAAAACCCCTAAATCAATATATCACATATCTTTTACACCAATAATTTTTTTATGTTGCCCATTCAGGCTCCTTACATTACCCCTAAAAACTGTTTAACCCCCAAAATGAATTTGGTTAACCCCAGAATTTCCAAAGTGATGTCTTTCTATCAATAGTATGTTGTTTTTACCACTTTACCCCTAAAACTCACCCTTAGGCCCCTTAAATTACCCCTAAAAATTTTTTTTTACACCAAAAATTAATTCAGTTGATCCAAAAATTTCTTAATTGAGGTCACAAGTTTTTTTGTCATTTACGATTCTTTTTGCCCCTAGGAACCTTAATTATATTATTCCCAAAAAATGTTTATTCTAAAAAATGGAATCAGTGTTTCCAAAAACCCTGAGGTTAATGTATTATATGTGTGTACTTGATCTAGTTTCTCATCAAAATTTTGTGCTTTTAAGTTGCCATCATCGCCATCTGGAATATTTGGGGTGTCAAAAAAAGTATATATTCCGACAAAAATGGATTTATATATAGTCCATTTTTGATGTGTTTATTTAAAAAAATGTTTACTGTTAAATCTGTTCTTAGAACCCTTATGGTGCCTATATTATTTTTTATTTTTTGGAGTACTCCCAAAGGAGCCAGAGTTTCATCACTTGGATTTGTTAGCTTAGCTACCAAAATCCGTCAAAAAACCTTTATTATCAAGCGCTTCCTTCAAACATTGGCATCTTGACTTATTCTTGAAATAATTCAAATTCATGTTCAAAGAAAACATAACAGAGGTGTTTTTGAGTATTTGGGGAACACTTGAAAAACATTATACTATTACTTTTTAATATATTTTTTTCCATAAACAGGCTGTTTGGGGGTGACTTGAGGGATATGAGTTTTTTCAGGAGAAATTATATAAAAAAAGTGTCTCGAATGACGTCTTATTTAGAAGATCGTTTAAATTGCTTTACAAACATGCAAGATATTAAGTTTAAATTTGTCAAGGAGCGACAAATAAACAATTTATTGCACAAAAGTCAGGAAAAAATCGTTGGTTTTAAAGTTACATTTTTCATAATAAAAAAGGGAATAATCATTTCATGATTTTTTTCTGATTGTTTTCTCAAACATACCATCCAAATAACCCTACTTTTATTCTTTAACTTTTGGTGGTCAAACTGATCTGCTGAAAAGGTTTAAACCTTTTCTTCATTCCATACCAAATTTAAAAGCAAATATCTTAAACACCAGTCATCCTAGCTTTTTAAAATTTTGACATAATTAATAGTAAAGACGTTTAAAAGACCTTTCCCTTTTTAAATTCCAGAGATAAAAATTACCCTATGAAATTTCCAACAGAGCCAAAAAGTATCTGTAAGTGTCCCCCTTCAAAATTGTTCTCTGTTTTGTTCTTTGTGTATAGTTTATCTGTTTTTCCTAATGGAATTGAAATAGATGAGGGGAGGCTCAAAACATGTCCAGAAATAGGTCGAGAAAATTTGCAATAAACAATAAGAGTTAAATTAATTTTTGATATCGGATCTAGACTATAATAAATTTTGTATATTTAAGGAAGTTTTACCAAATATAATTGAAATCAGAAGCAAAAACTTACTTTGAGTTTATAGATTATTATTCTTTGTTTGGTGCTGACTCTATAGAACCATCTTGTTGTACATTTTAGATGGCAAAATATCCACTGCTCTGTATGTTTGGGTACAAATTGTAGACTTTTTAATTTATAGATTATTATTCTTCTCTGGCTGGTGGCACTTTAGAATCTTCTTCTTTTTCATTTTAGGTAGTTGCCTAAATATCCACTGCTCCATATGTTTTGTTATTATATACAGCTCCTAAAAGAATAATAAAAATAACAAGAAATATTCCATCTCTAAATTTTGTTTCTATATTTTGCACTTTAGGCGAGGACAACCAATATTTCTTAAAAATTTTCTTTTGAGTGGCACATGTTTATAAACTGTTTAAAAGATTTTTTGCATAATAATTTTTTAGTTACAGAAGCAGATGTTTGGTTTTGTTATCTAAGTTATAAGTTAGAGACAAAAGTATCAAGCCAAAGTAAATCAAGTTTTGTAATCTGCTGTTTTATTTTTCTGTGTTATATGAGTTTCAAAATCTAAGCAGGTTCACAGTGCATGATTCAACTTTCATAGAAGTGTTCACTAACCACCAGTTATGACATACACACATAGTATTTGATCCTGTGTATTTAATTTATTTGAAAGATGAATGAGCAACTATTTATATTTTAAAGAATTTTTCCTGATTAATGTTCTCCAATTTTCAAGTCACTAACCTATTTTATTTAAAAAACAAGAGAGACTAAGGGCTGGTTTCTCAAAAGCGAGCTTGTGTTAACTCAAGCAACATAACCTAGTAAAAATCTTTAAAATCAGGTTAAAATTAACTCCAGGATAACCAGAGCTTCAAGGTGAGGGTAAGTTACCTTACCTCAGGGTTAACCTAAAAAAAATATTGGCTTAAAAATAGCAAGGAAACTGGGATTTATAGCTCGCGAGTTACTTTAAGTTTTTGATAATCCGCTATTGAGAAACTGGCCCTATGAATAACTTTTTATCAGTAAAATTTTCCACAGTATTATTTCATGCTGCTCACTTAATATATTAAGGCTAAACGGTATTAGTGTAGTAAACAGTTTTCTTTAGATACCTATTTAGCACGTACCTGAGCCCCTAGGAAGTTCAAATTTACCAGTAATGAAACTTTTTTCATTTTTTTTAACTAAAGCGGGAACTAAACCACCCAAATCCTGAACTCAAACCAACCCAGCACTTTTTAGCAATTCCAGCGCTCATAAATTTTAACTCTTTAAGGACCCTAGTCAGTGCCTACATACAAGATTTTTTTCATAAAAAAAAACCAAGTAAAATACTAAAATTAAAAAAAAACCATTTACTGCAGTACTTGCTAAAAAAACGCTATCCAACTACATATTAAAGTAACTGGGTGTAGTGTTTAAGGTTGCATTTACAAGTGCATTTATAATTGAATTTGAAACACTCCTGCTAGCTGTTACCACTGATTTAAGGACAACAGGTTAACTTAAAAAGCATGCAGATTTAAAAATCGGCTGCTGACGCTAAACGAAATAATCATATTCTATTTTAAACAGGAGCATCAACGACTAGCAAGAGTCTCTTCAACCTCTAAATGGAGCTTTACTGACCTGTTTTGTTAATACTCAAGTATCCGTGTGTTTTTGAAACTGCTGTTGGGATCTAAAATATATCCTTAGGCCTCTAAGATTTCACTAGTAAACTTGCACATAACTTATGCCGCAATAATTTAAATTAAAAAAAAAATTGAATCAAAATAAAAACAAAATTATGTGAAGTTATGGGAATGTTTCTAGGCGAATTCCTAGGAATTCCAGCGAGCCAGTAAAGTTCTCTTGGTTCTTTGATAAACTCGGGGTAATGCTCGCGCAGCGCTAGGCCATTTTCGGCGGGCGACCGCACACGCGGAGTGGTTTCATATTCGTTTTTGAAAAAATATTTTTGAAAGATAAACATAACCTCGAATGGTTTTCTGTCAGAAAACGTAAAAATACCCTTCTGCCTACTGTGGGCCTTGTTGATAAAACACCTGCAGTTGCCATGGTATCGGGGGCTTTAGGATAGTTGGGGGCTTTAGGTTAGGGGGCGCTTTGCTTATTTTGATTTCCCAATACTGGGAAAGAAATCCCATTAAAGACAACTAGCGGTCAATTTCACCCCTTGTAGATTTAGATTTAGCGTGACGTCACACTACAATTCCGCCTACTTGATTTCATAAAATATCTCTAGAGGAAATATTTTATAGCATCGAAGGGTGCTTCCATCAACAAAAGCGCGTTGAGCGGTTATGTTTAAATCATGCTTAAATGAAAATAGTAGTTTTCAAAACTAGTGGCTAAAATGGTGCTTTTTTTACAAGCGTTGGTTTAAATAATAAGCACAGCAAGGTATTTAAAAACGCGAGGTTAAAAAGCACAGTTTAGCCGCGAGTTGTTAACACTATTTTTTTAAAATACCTTTATCAAAAAATCCAGAAAAAACAGGAAAATACTTTTAAAAATCTCGAACGAAGAGCACTTCTCGCAACACACCATCTCTACACTATAAATCAAGACGGCTGGTAAATGAAATAACAATGGTTTCCATAGCGATGTGCCTTTTTACTTATTATTATACTATATTCTTTGACCGTTTGATATTTTGACGATTTTTTTAAATGATTTTTTTGTAAATACTTGGTGAAAACTGGCGGAAATGGCTTAATTTTTAGGCAAGAATAATTAGATTTTTTCAATTTTACTATTTTCCGCTATTTCTCTTTAATTTTGGGTAAAAAAACGGACAGATATCTTTTTCTGCGCCCGTGATCGAAAAAAAATATTTTTTCGCATCGGCAAACAAAAAAACCATGCTTTAGTTATCTGCACACAGTTACTAAAATCATGTTTTTTATGAAGGTATAAAAAAATAAATTAGTGTTTATTGTTTAGTAACATTGTTTTCGAGTATATTTTACATTTGTTTATTCTATAAATATATACTATTGTTGATAAAAAAAAATAAAAAACACGGTTAAAGGGTTTTTTAGGAGTCGAACCAAAGCACATTTAGTGTGAAGTTTTAGTGTGACGTGACGCTAAATTAAAATCTAAATCTAAAACCGGTTAAATTGACCCCCGGGGCAAATTGTCCATAATTTTTCGCTGCTGGCACAACGACGCGTCTAGCAGGGTGAGATATCTTTTATTATTTTGTCAACTAGTCAATCGTTTTTGTTTTTTTTGGTCCAAGTTTTACACGGAAAAAAAATCGGAATTTTTTTAGACAAATTGTAGGTGGATGTGTAATGGTCACAGAATTGTGTAAAAAAATACATTTTTTTGTATATTTTACACACAGTTATGTACATTTTATACACAATAGTGTAATAAGTCTACAAAATGTTTAGTTTTCCGTATAACATTTATTATTTTTATATTATTTTCTTAGATAAATTATTTTTTGTATCTTAATATTGCTTAACTTTTTTATAGTTGGAAAGCAAAATCAGCTTTTCCGACAACGTCACGGCTGTAAAATTGGCAAAAGACGGTGCAGTAGTACCCCAAGACGTTGATTCCGTTGCCGTTGGATGGGGATGGACCAATAGCGAGTAAGTATAGGTTTCGATCTTTTAGGAGCATAGTTTAACACGTACCAGCACTAGTATTCTTAAAAAAATAAGAAGTACTCACATCTCGCTTGGTCCAGATCAACCGAGATCTCTGAAATGGGTACCAATGCACGCGTATTTTTACTTTCACTTTCGGGGAGTACTCTCTAGAGGAGATTTTATGAACACATTCCTATAATATATTTTAAAACGATTGCAATCACGACGTCACTTGAAATGGGAGAAAATAAGAAAACCTCAAGTTAGTAATCCTTGGCAGGGCCTTCGTAAAAAAAACAAGTTTTGTTTTGCAAACTGACAAAATATTTCAAAACGCAAAAAAATTACATGCTAAATTGTTTCATTCAGGCCAATAAACATGCTAAATGAACAGAGAATTAATAATATTTGAATCCGATTAGAAATATCTTCAAAACCAAAAGATTTTAAAACAAAATCTTAAGCTTCATTCATTTAGTCACCACGTCTTTTTTGAAAATTATTCTCATCCACAGCCCTCACAGAGTGAATATCTGCAAAAGTACGTTACTAATTTTAATAATCAATGCATGTCAGGGGCCCCGAGACAAGGACAATTTATGCCCCCCCCCCCTTACTAATAAATGTATATTTTACATTTTTTTATAAAAATATAAGACGTGTTACGTACCGAAAGTTGTACTTTATTCAAGTAAGTAAAATACAACCAAACGTTGGTAATTATTTTTATTGTACAAAAAAATATTTATTTTAGTTTGGTAACAATGGTAACTTAACATACTATCAGACATATAATATTGTTATTTATTTTATTTAACGTATTTTTATTGTTAACATTATGTGTGTGGCAAGTCTTGAGAGGTCAATAATTTAAAAGTCCCTTTTCCTCGCTCTTCCGTTGGCAAATTCTTTTATTAGGGTCGTTAACGTTAAGTCCATTTCGTAAGCAACTTTCGTTTCAATTGAAAGTAAACCTAAGCTGCTTAATCTACTTTGACCCATTTATGACCTTAAGTAATCTTTAAATAGCTTTAATTTACTAAACTCCTCTCAAAAATTGCCACTGTTCCCGGTAATTTTAAAAACAATAAAAAGGCGGTACATATTTGAAAAAAGTTACTTTCTAGAACTCCGTATTGTTTAATAATTAGCTCAAAGAAAAGATCGTTTTTTACAAGTGGTAAAAGATTATATTATATATATCATCATACCTCTGAATCGATTCTCAATTTGATCTGTAACCTGATCAATAAAATAAAAATTGGGTATGAGGGTTGTGATGATAGGTTGGGTTAGAAAGGGGAAAAGTTCAGGTCTAATAAAATTAACATCGGGTTAGGGATGGTTTAGTAAAGTATATAAACATTTTTATTTACTGGAAATACTGACTCGACAGTGGGCCCCCTTGCATCGCCGCGACCGCGCCGGGTCCCGAGGCTTTGCCCCGGGTTGCTAGATTATAGCTACGCCTCTGATGCATCGTGTAAGAGCAAATTCGATGCTTAAGTATTTTTTTTTCTATCCGCACCGGAAATTAATATAATTATAAAACCCCCCAAAGCCATCAAACATTATTTTACACTGACAATTATTCCATGGATTTTTTCATAAAATTTATATAAATTTATTAAAGGCCTCATGTCATAACGCTGCACTTTACTAAAACAAATCCTTACAATACAACCACAGAAAAGCACGTTGAAAGTTGAAAATCATATAGCAGTGGCGTACGCAGAAATTGTTCCTGGGGGGTGCTTGAGTAACAGAATAATGTCAGATGACCATGTCATTGGTGATTTTTGGGGAAAATTGAACCTTTATGAGTTGATGTTTAGTGACTATGGGGAGGGGGCTTGAGCTTCTGAGATTCCCTGCGTACGCCGGTGCATACAGGCTAAGGAAGTGGAGGGGCGCTAGCGCCTTGGTGGTGTCATAAATAAGTGCTAAACAAATCTTTAGGATTCCAGTTTGGTAAACTACGTGGATAACATCAATAATTTAAATTTTAGAGGCCAATATCCCGCCGTAGAACAAAAAGTACAGCTTAACTTGTTCAGCCAGAATTATTGCAATGATACCTTTGCCAAATTTAACTACAGTCACTCTCAAAACCTTTGTGCCGGAAATAAAGCCAACACCAAAGGATTATGCACCGTAAGTAGATTTCTATTTTTTTATGCACAACCGGGCGTAAAAGTGCACTTTATCGCCTGCATTTTCAAGCGTGAATTAGCCCTGGGACGCCCTTTTTGCCCGCGGGCCTTAAAGTTCTAGAATGACTAGTTGTACCATAGGTTTGTTGTTGCTTTAAGCGACTTGTTAACTTTATATTTTAAAGTATTTTTGACTAATGTAATTAAAATATATAAGATATTTTTAATTTTTTTGAAGCTGTAGCATCTTATTAATGAAACGTCCTTTTCTTGCAATGCCTACGTTTCCCAAAATTTATTGGCCTCGTCAGGGCTAATTAAGACGGGCGTTCCATATGTCAATTCTATTGCCAAAAGACGTCATCGTATGGTAAAAAGGCAATATTTTTACACAAATTAACGTAATTTTGATTAAAAACATTAAAAAAAAATAATTTTTACACTAGTGTGTCATATGTACAGAGTGGTATTTAGGTGGAAGAAAGTGGAAGCCATTTATTTCAAGGGATTTTTTTATACTTTTATTAAATTACAAAAGTGGAGGACGGTGAAAAGTATTTAGAATAGTTTTTTGATCACCTATGCAAAAAAACTCATTTTACGAAGTTATGGTCGCCGCCTGATTTTTACGAGAAACGCATTAAAAATAACAAATTTATTTTCCCCAGCTTTCTTGACAGTTTTTTAATGGTTTCAAAATAACGAATTTAAATTATTGCAATAAAAGTTAATACTGATTCTTTAAAATTTAAACTAGTTTTTGATTTGTTACCCAGAATAGGGCTTAATTAATATTAGTGTCTTTAAAAAGCAAACTATTATAGTTCCTACTAATATTATAAATGCAAAAGTTTGCGTATGTGGGTGTGTGTGTATGTGTATGTTTGTCTCTCAATTACGCATTTTGCTCAATGACAGCTGTCAAATTACATTATTTATGGATATCGCGGGCAACGCCGCGGGTCGATCGCTACTTTGTAATATTCCTGTCTAACAAAACATCATTTATAAAAGCTCGTATAAGTTATTCAATGCAAGATAACGGCCGAAGGACAAGGAACCCATTTTCTAAAAGACGTAGTGCTAAGTGAAATCAAAATTTTAATTAAATAAAAAAAGATCCAGCCCCAAAAAAACTATTTTATAAAGCACACATCTATTTGTACGGCACCATGTAGTTGTAGATAATAGACACAAAGTAAATATTTCAACGCATCGGTATCGGTATACATATCGCATTCGAAATAAAGCCAAAATAAAATACATTTTTGACTTGCTCATGCCATGTTTCAAACGATGCCCGCTTTTTTGACGGGTGCGATGACACAAAAGTTGACAGCAATCGATGCGTACGGAGTGATGAACGTATCATCCCAACGCACTGATCGATTGCTGTTAGCAGTTCTGTCATCGCACCTTTCAAAAAAGCGGGCATCGTTTGAAACATCGCATAAACAAGTCAAAAATGTAGCGTATTTTGCCTTTATTTCGAACGCGATACGTATACCGATACCGATGCGTTGAAATATTAGCGACCTAAAGCTATTTTTAACTCATCGCTGTATCCACATCTAGCGAGAACCAAGCACATTAATTGGTCAGAAACTTGTACCACGTTCGAAAAGAGCAGATATATATGCTAATCTAAGGTGTTCTTGAACGCGATAGGTGTTGAGATGCGTTACACACCTATCGTATCTCAGCACCTATTGCGTTCAGAAACACCTTAAATTAGCATATATCTGCTCTTTTCGAACGTGCTACAAGTTTCTGACCAATCAGTGTGCTTGGTTCTCGCTAGATGCGGATATGTATACCGCGATGGGTTACAAATAGCTTTATGTCTCTATTTACTTTAAGTGTCTATTGTATCGTAAACCGGGCCTAATTTGACATTATTTTAGAGATTTTTCCAGCGACATGTTTTAAATATTTCCTAAACTGCCGTTTTCTTTAACTCATATAAACAATTGATCCTTTAGCTCTGATATTACCAAATATAAAATTTTTGGGACTTCTCCTTCCACTTAAAAAACATAAACTTTATGTTAAAGTAGCCGCGCGTGTGGGGTTACGTTACTTTTTGTTATAAAAATGAAAGTAGACCCAGTACAGGGTTATTTTGGCACCACAGTATGATATATTCAAGCATGGGGAAGGAGGCAGCGCGACAGAGAAAAGTTTTGAAAATCTTATGCCGCAGGGGAATTTTTGTGAAAATGTAACGTATAATTTTACAAATTTTACCACACTTTTAAGGAAATTTGAATATTTTACCAAAAAGCCCCCGAAAAGTAGAGGGGAGGCCTGTTCTACATTACCCAACAAAACAATAAAAAAATACCAAGACCCCCAAATTTTCAGAAAAATCTATTCGTTTAACAGGTGTCAACTCAAAATATGTCAAAGTAACCCTGACAGTCAAGTAACCCCGGTTTACGGTAATCTATTTCAAGTCAAACAGCCCTATTCACTCCGATCTTTAGGATGAACTGAGATATAAAATTATTATCTACAGCAAACATGTGCAAGAGAGCTAAAAGTATACAATTTTAAGTAAATTTTTAGTTTTGAGACTGTATTTCATGTCAAAACTATTTAATAATTAATTTGGCAAATATTTTAGAGAATTTGATAGCACACGAACATAATGCAGCAAATTTTTACTCTGTTTAGCTCGTAACCGCATAATGTGCGGTAAAGTTAACTTTATGGCACTTTAGAGCACACTGTGCGGTAAAGTGACTACGTTTATTTCAGAAAATTAAAATAAATATATTTATATTTCTTTTTTGGGAATTTTTAAAAGGTTCATAGCTAAAATCTTGTACCTAACACATCGTAAAGTGTCTTTATCGCCCTTGCCGCCTTGACCGAACTCACTTCACTTCGTTCGGTCAACTGCCGTCGCGCGCGGTAAAGTATCACTTTCCGCACTTGTTAGATAAATAACTATTCTTTTTTAGGGCGACGGTGGCAGTCCACTTTACGTTGGCAATGTCCAATATGGTATTTTATCCTGGTTCCTTAACCCATGTGGTACCGTTGCCCCCAGTGTCTTTACCAACGTCGCTTTCTTCGTTGACTGGATCCAAAGTGAAACTGGCCTACAGTGGTAGAATGTAGTAAATTCTGCGTTTGAAAAAATGTCGAAAATATAAAATAATTTGTCTAAAATACAATAAACTCAATAATAATATTAATTTTTATGTGTAGTCATTTCTAGTTTTATATAAAATGATCAGAACGGAAAGTATGTAAATCCACCCGTAGAGACCTGCCAATTTCTGGCTGTCAACGGTCCTAAAATTTCTCAGAAGTGTAAGCAAAAGAAGGACAAGAAAATAGTTGTTTTTATTTAAACATGTATGTAATTTAAAGTCTTTTATTTTTATAATTTCGGAATGGTACTTAAATTTTTGAAGCAAAAAAGGCTGGTTCCGATTTCCAAGGCATGGAAAATCACACAACGCGCTATCTACATAGATTTTTTTTTATTTTTGTCAGCTGATAGGAGACGTCATGGCAATATTAACCTAAAAATATAAGTGCATTCCCGAAATTCATAAAAATAAATTACTTTTGATTACGTATAAATAATTATCTCTAATTTTTCACAATATTCAAAGATATTACACAATCGACGTCTCCTTTTGTTTATATCGATCGATTTTATCGACTCACCAGGGTGCCGATTCTTGAATTTCGAGAGAATGGTCGCCTGGGAACGTTGTTTCGACCAATAAGAAGGCTCACAAACTGCCAGGTTTGTACGGTGTACGCGCAAAGCTGACTTGATTATCGTTTTTTAAGAGCGCCCGTTCTCCTGCTCAAAGACAGAGAGGCGGAGAGGTTTCGGATTACTCGGGATAGCTTTAAAGCTTGTTATTGGTCGATATCAGAGAGATGACCGTTCCTGTACGACCTTTTCTACGGAATTCAAGAATCGGCACTATGTATACTACCAGAGAGCATATAAATCTAAATAGAGAGAACACCTTATTGTAATATCCGCCAAGCAAGCCATTAGCTGAATGCCCCAGGATGAACCAAGGTAATAAAGAATCTCGTGCGTTGAATGAATACCGATTTATCGCTGGCGTACATGTGTGTGTGTGTGCAAAAAAATTTTTATCCATTTTCTTACCCAAAATTAAGGGGAAATAATAATATAGAAAAAATCTAATTGTTCTTGCCTAAAAATTAAGCCACTTCTTCAGTTTTCTCTAAGTATTTAAAATATGAATTACCAATGGTTTCTCCTTTATTTAATTTAAACGGATCGCTGCGTCAGAACACCAAATCAGTTTTGACAGAATGTCTTAAGAAAGACGATGAAAATGAAATGTACGTAGGAAATTCAAGTGCATATATAATTGACATGATGGCATTGATAAATTTCGAAAAACGAATGTGTGTGGTTGCGTGCACTTTAAATCTAACAAAAAAAACAGAAGTTTTTTGTACTAAGTGCAAAATGACTTTTCAGCTTTTCACACAGAGGGTGTTTTTCATAAATGTAAGTAAGATTGAAGAAAGATAAAATTGTAATTTTTATTTTTTTACAACAAAATTAAAAATATACTATTATAACTGCGGAGTTTATAACAACTTTCTGATTTTAATTGTTGTATTAAACACTGGGTATTACCCCAGTAAAACAGTATAGTATAACACAACTATAGGGTGCACCCTGTACAGTTTTTCGGTGCGCCAGTAATAAATATATTTTTTACTTAAGTACATCTGAATTGCAAAATGTAAAAAGAAGTGAGCGAGGCGCAGAGACAGGTGTAATAACTTACTTGTAGCTAAATAGTAATGCATTATAATGTAATTAATCGTAAAACTGTCATGTGCCAAAAACTGAACGTATTGAAGAGGGGAAGTACGACTGTAAGGGGGGTGGGTTACGACTGTAAATTTTTTTTGTTAAATTATGTGTAATAATATGTACGTATACACAAATGTGCAAAAACTTGCTGAAAATCTTTACGTAACGGCGAGAGCGAAGGAAGGCGGGGTTACTTTTTTTAATTTACAGTTTTATTCTGGGTACATTCCATAAACAAAAAACTGCATATTAAGAAAAAAGATGAAAAAACAAATCCAAAATCTAAGAAAAAACATAATTCTTTTCTGAATCGAATTATTTACGTTTGAGCGTCTCGCAAACTCTAAGTTTCCATCATATATAGATTGATAGTACATCCAACAGCGACGGTAAGTGTCTTTTGTTTAAATTAAAAAGAAAAAACGGAAAAAAATTATATTTCTGCATTTCCGAGCAAAAATGACATGTCCATGCCAAAAACTAAAAAAAAAACAAATTTCCAAAACTACTACTAATTTAAATTCAGCTTGTGCTTTTAGTTTTAATCCACTTTTTAAAACTTGCATTTTTAGAAAGAACAAGGTTTGAAGATGTTTTCAAGTTATTCTAGGTTACCCCGCACGCTACCTGATTTTAAAAAATGTAAAAATAAGTAAAAATCCAAAGTGAAAAAAAACGAAAATTGTTTTTTTTTATTACGATCGCCACTGGTGCCACAATAATTAACCTGTTAAAACTGCATTTAATTTTGAATATTACACCGTAATAACTTTATTCATAGGCTTCTTCTCCTCCCCCACACATTCGAACTATTAAAAAATAAATTGTAAGAGAATCTGCGTCATTTTTTAATAACAATTTGTAAATTAATTAAAAATATTCTGTAGGACTAGTTTAAGGCGGAGCTAAATTGTTACTACGCGTCCAATAAACATCGAAAATTCTCACCATGTAAAAGAAAAGACAGAATTTGTGTGACTTTTCTGAACAGTGACGGCGAAATATTCTATGGCTATCTATGGTTTTGTTTGTTAAAAGTTTTAAATAGTCCTGACAAAAAAGCATTAAGTGTAAACCTGTGTTAAAAATCGTCAGATTTTTTTTAAGGGCGAGATTTTCTGACGGTTTTTAAAGAATCGCGACCTAATGCCACAAAGCAATACAATTTGTTGCCAAATGTGCTTAAATATTTTAATTTAAAGCCTTTAAAATTAAAGTAAAAAAATATAACGAATCCATATGAGGTAACTTGGATAAGTACCAGTGTGGAACCATGCGTATTTGTGAGTGATTCAAGGATGGATATCAAAGTGTATGATAGTGTTTAATTACGTATGGGGAGCGTGACCAGTGAAACCACTGATGAGCTCACACAGGTTACCGCATCGATGTTGTTAATACGTCGATGGGTTACCCAGAGCGAAACATCTTTTAATCATTTCTCTTTTCGCTTTGGTCCTTTGTGTGCTCTTTGTGGGATGCTCATCCAAGTTTGAATTTTCGTTATTTCCACCCAAGATCCTTTGACCTTTAATTTTTTGGTTTCTTTTCGGTTGACGTAACTGATTTGTAGTTTTTTTTTAAACTCCTTTTTTTGTTTTAATTGCCTTAGGAGCATAAATCCTATTGGAAATATTAACACGCCAGGACGAATCCGTTTAAGGTAACTTATATAAGTACCACTGCGGAACGATGCATGTTTAAGAGTGATTCAAGGTTGGATATCAAAGTGTATGATGGTGTTTAATAATGTATGGGGAGGGTGACCAGTGAAATCATTGATAAGCTCACGCTGGTTACCCAGAGCGAAACATCGATTAATCATTTCTCTTTTCGCTTTGGTCCTTTGTGTGTTCCTTGTGGGATGCTCATCCAAGTTTGAATTTTCGTTATTTCCACCCTAGATCTTTTGATCTTTAGTTTACTGGTTTCTTTTCGGTTGAAGTAACTGATTTCGAGATTTTTTTTGTTTTAATTGCCTTAGGAGCATAATCCTATTGGAAATATTAACACGCCAGGACGAATCCGTATCAGGTAACTTAGACAAGTAACAGTGCGCAACGATGCCTATTTGTGAGTGATTCAAAGTTGGATATCAAAATGTATGATGGTGTTTAATGATGTATGGGGAGGGTGACCAGTGAAATCACTGATGGGCTCACGCTGGTTACCCAGAGCGAATCATCGTTTAATCATTTCTCTTTTCGCTTTAGTGCTTTGTGTGTTCCTTGTGGGATGCTCATCCAAGTTTGAATTTTCGTTATTTCCCCCCTAGATCTTTTGATCTTTTGTTTATTGGTTTCTTTTCGGTTTAAGTAACTGATTTCGAGGTATTTTTTTTGTTTTAATTGCCTTAGGAGCATAATCCTATTGGAAATATTAACACGCCAGGACGAATCTGTATCAGGTAACTTGGACAAGTAACAGTGCGCAACGATGCCTATTAATGATGTATGGGGAGGGTGACCAGTGAAATCACTGATGGGCTCACGCTGGTTACCCAGAGCGAAACATCGTTTACTCATTTCTCTTTTCGCTTTGGTCCTTTGTGTGTTCCTTGTGGGATGCTCATCTAAGTTCTAATTTTCGTTATTTCCACCCAAGATCTTTTGATCTTTTGTTTTTTGGTTTCTTTTCGCTTGAAGTAACTGATTTGGAGGTTTTTTTTTGTTTTAATTGCCTTAGGAGCATAATCCTATTGGAAATATTAACACGCCAGGACGAATTCGTATCAGTTAACTTGGATAAGTACCAGTGCGGAACGATGCCTATTTGTGAGTGATTCAAGGTTGGATATCAAAGTATATGATGGTGTTCAATGATGTATGGGGAGGGTGATCAGTGAAACAACTGATGAGCTCACGCTGGTTACCCAGAGCGAAACATCGTTCAATCATGTGTGTTCCTTCTGGAATGCTCATCAAAGTTTGAATTTTCGTTATTTACACCCAAGATCTTTTGATCTTTTGTTTTTTGGTTTCTTTTCGGATGAAGTAACTGATTTGGTGGTTTTTTTTAACTTGTTTTTTTGTTTTAATGACCATAGGAGCATAATACTATTGGAAATATTAACACTCCACGACGAATCCGTATCAGGTAACTTCGATATGTACCAGTGCGGAACGATGCCTATTTCTGAGTGATTCAAGGTTGGATATCAAATTGAATAATGGTGTTTAATGATGTATGGGGAGGGTGACCACTGAGACACATCGTTTAATAATTTCTCTTTTGGCGTTGGTCCTTTGTGTGTTCCTTGTGGGATGCTCATCCAAGTTTCAATTTTCGTTATTTCCACCCAAAAAAATATTTGTTAGAAAAACAATAGATATAATTTTTAGTGCTTTTATGAGCGCTTATATTGTAACTCTTTACTATCAAAATGAGTTGTTTCTAGATATTACCGGGTAGCGTTTGTCATATTTTGCCATCGGTATAGTGCAGATACAAGGTTTGGGCGGTTGAGTAGCCCTAGGCTAGACTTCGCCGCTATATGTCTGTACTCAAAGTTATACTTTTTGTTTTTTTTTGTTTTTATAAAGACGATTTCAATTCAGTTCAATTCAATTCAAAAAAATATAATTTTTCAATTGAAATCGACAAAATTTTTAGCCCCTAACCTGGGTAATAGTATATGTGAACTAACAATTGATTAAGATTCAGATGTGCAGTTGCATTAGTATCCAAGGTATGAGGCATAGTTTAAAAACACATTTTGGCCTCTGTTGCCTCCTAGGATCCAAATATGTAATTTTTTATGACAAATGAGGTTACGCTTCCGAAAGGCCAATATATGTGCTAAATTTCATTGCTCTAGCTCAAACCGTCTGAATGTAAGGAAATAAATCGACACCTTAGCCCTACTTTTTGACTTCAGCATTTTTGGGGCTCTTAACAGATGAGGCAGTGTTGGTGGGTCCATTAGTAATCGATTAAAATAAGCCTGACTTCATTAAAGTGAGCACTATTTTTGACACCTAAGCATGAAGTTTAAAGGGTTTCTGACATTGTTGTCATCTAAACATGCTTATATTATGCCACCCATATAGTTGACATAAATAAAGTTAATGCCGTCCTTTATTAGGAATGGAGCGATCGCTCCGGAGGAGGTTTGTTGCGCAGAACTAAAAAGCCAAAATATTTAAACGTTGCTTGTTAAAATTAGGGCCACGTAGTATGAAGCTCCAATTGGGGGCGATGCTGCTGCGAACGTTACCTCTTTTTAAGATTCCTGTTACAGTGAACTTATACTTTTACAGGTTTCTTCCTTATAACCTGCTGAAAGGTACAGGATTCTGTATTAACAGTCTTCTACACTTTTCAATTTTGATGTTTTTGTTTCTCAGTTTATTCGACAGGTGGCGCACACAGTCTCCGTCTCCGCGGATTACAAACTTTCTGTTTTAACTTCGACAGGTGTGCATGGTGCCTGCGTAGCTTCAACTGCCAGGTACAATCCTATGACTCCCTGATGATTTCTAATAAGAATGAAACAGGTCTGTAGGTATCTGGATTCTCCATTAGACATTAGAGGCCTGATCGTAATGAAGTGAGAAAGAAACAAAAACGCTTTGTCCGATATGCCACGAGTGTTACTTTAACTTAAAAATAACGTAAAAATACGTTTTTGTTCTACGTACTACTACGTAAAATGGATGTAAAATGTACGTCCCTGGGACGAATGATGCTGTCTGGGCTCTTTCCATCCCCATTCAAAACTAATCAGCTCACCTCCTAGAGCCAAAAAATGTTGTTTTAAATTCGATAAAATTCTGTCAAGAGGTAAAGCTAGGGACTAAAGTGCTACTTTAATCCCCCGGCGAAAGGTTTTCGGTCGCTAAAGGATTAAAAGGCACTTTGGTTCCGAGGTTTATATACTATTTTATGCACTTTAGGAAAAGATTATTGTTAAAATCACGTTATTTCTACGCCA
Source organism: Oxystoma pomonae (assembly GCA_963921995.1). NCBI lineage: Eukaryota > Metazoa > Arthropoda > Insecta > Coleoptera > Brentidae > Oxystoma > Oxystoma pomonae. The sequence goes on from OY998164.1 coordinate 56,003,867, forward strand.
AATGGTTCGTAGACTACAAGAAAGGGTGCTAAGAATGAAATATTGGCCAAAAGCAAGTGCTGTTTTGGTTGACTTGCCATAAATTTAATTATAATTTTCCAGGAGTTATTTTTTTTTAATCCCTGTGGGTTTAAATTTACTTTTAATTCCTTAAGGATTATTTTTGTTTTAATCCCTTAGGGACTAAAGTGTTTTTTAATCCGTCGTATGTCTCCAGATAAGTCTCTAAGTATAAATACTATTATTTATGAGTGTAATAATTTAATTACGTTCCTGCTGGCACCTTTTAATTTTTATGATTTGGGGTTATTAATAATATTAATATATGCTTTTATTCTAAATTCTATTTTAATTTAACTATACTATAGGTCCTTCAAAAAGAGTTCCTAAGTACTTCAAAATTGAATACAAATGCAAAGTTCCATGACAAAAATAAATTTCAAGTTGGTAGCATGACTTTCTTAAACTCACACATATATAGGATAGCCCAAAAAAAATCTGTACATTACTTAAAAAGTATTTTTCCGATTTTAAAAATTCTTGCGTGTAGAGCTTTCTCTTTCTCGAGTGTACTGATGATGTATCGCTTACTCAAAACTGCATGATCGTAGCAGCTTTGGTTCAAAAGTGATGAATTTTTGAAAATCAAATATATTAACCCCGGACTCTTATAAGTATACTAATATTATTAATTTACAATTGATTGCAAAATTTATACCGCACCGACAGAAAGACAATGAAGAAAGCGAGTTACAAATCTGCCTGCAGTTTGCAGGAGCGTTTTTCCAAATAGTACAAGAGTTAATATCAAAACCGTCGAATATCTCCGGGCAAAAAAGATAACTGTCTTCCAACTTTGACTGTCATCATCGCGATCTGCACCCTGTCCACTGCTTTTTGGAAAAGTGTCGTAGTAATATCCCTAACAACACCGGACGTCTTCGGAACGTCCTTCTTAAGTACGAATGAGACCGGAAGGTCCCAGAACATAAAAAATACTTTCCTTTCGTTGTTTTGACTGTTTTAAAATGTTTTTAGAGAAATGTTGGACATAATTGAACGCTTGTTTAAAATAAGTTTTTTTAATTTTTTTTTGAAAATTTGAACATTTATTTATTTTAATTATTTTTGGTCGTAACTTCTTTCTTTTTTAAAGTACAAAAATATCAGACCCCTCATTTCGAAGGTTTTCAAATACTAAATGATTGTATGTAAAGAGTTTTTTGAATCGTTCCCACATAGCAAGCCTTGGATATTGTATATCACAAAGATATTTAAAATTAGGATATACGTACATATGCATATACATGTATATTTTATATATATTAGAAAAAAAACATGATTCGTTTCAAGAAAAGGAAACATGAACGGATATTTACTGTATATTAAGTATATATGCGCTATCGTACATCATAAGAATATGCTTTTTGTATACAAGTCTTACATTTTTTAACCGAATATAAGTTAATATTTTAAAGTAAATCATTATGGATACTAAAAGAATATACTTTTATAGATATGCCATTGTTATACATCAAATAAAATTTTGACACATAATACATTTTGTACATCGTGATGGATAACGACAGGATATACTATATAAATATATACCATAATGAATATACCATAGAACATCAAATTTGGTGTAATAGAAATATAACTCGAATATTTTTGTGGAGTAATTAATACATGTTCAGAATATACTTATAACGTATATTCACTGGATGTTACCTAATGGGTACCTTTGGATCTAAATTGGATCTTTTTTGGAGGTCCTATGCACGTAGGGTAAATATCTGGGTGATATCCAGGGCAATATCTTTCTCCATTTTCGTATATACGCTGGATATATGCCCAATATTTTTTTGCTATGTGGGTTGTATAGTTAATATATTATGAGAAAATTATAAAAATCTTTCCAACGGCTAAGCACTTCAATGTTTTTATAATTTAATTATCTCCCAGCTGTTTTTAATTGTTTTGTAATATTTTTGGAGAAATGTTGACACTACTGAGAAAATTTAAACGGTTTTTTTGTTAAGTTTAAGCATTTAAAAACTCAGGGGTACTTGAACCTTCAAAATTTATATTTTTAGGTTATGTTTCGTCATTCTTTTGTGTTTTTTTAAAGTTCAACAATATCATACCCTTTTAATTAAACGTTTTAAGATTCTGCATGATTGTATGTCAAGAGTTTTGAAACGTTATATTTAAATTTAACAACAAAATATATATCGATATTAACATCTCTTTTGTAAAAAAATATTCAGTGCTTCTGAACTGTTAAATTTTTTTTCTTTAAAATAAGTTTTTTAAAAAATTTTTGAAATTTTGGAAAATTATTTATTCTAAATATTTTTGGTGGTCATAACTTTTTTCTTCTATAAAGTGCAAAAATATCAGAACCCTCATTTTGAAGGTTTCAAGATTCTAATTGATTGTGTGTAAAGAATTTTTGAATCGTTATATAGTTAACAAATTATGAGAAAATTATGAAAATCTTTCCAACGACTAAGCATTTCAATGTCTTTATGATTATCTCTCAGCTGTTTTTAATTGTTTTGAAATATTTTTGGAAAAATGTTGACACTGCTGAGAAAATTTAAACGCTTTTTTTGTTAAATTTAAGCATTTAAATACTTAAAACTTAAAAGTTTTTATTTTTATATTATTTTTCGGAATACCTTTTGTGTTTTTTAAAGTTTCAACATTATCAGACCTATTATATTAAAATATGTTAAGAGTTTATACACGTTGTATTTAAATTTAACAACATTACAACAACAACATTAGGTACATGCTTTTTTTTGTTGGAAATACAGATCGATACTGACATCTCTTTTGCAAAAAATAGGTACCTAACTAATAAATATACATAATATTTAGAGTAACTTTTAATAAAGTACTTATGTTTTTGGAATAAATGTACTTTTATATCTAAAAATGCTTAAAACACTTCTGTGCAGAGGAATATAATATAAAAGCAAATCGGCTGAAAGCTAATTAGATAAAACATATTTCTGGTTATTGGCTTTGTGTTTTAGCTGAATACTGGTTTGAGAGTCAGGCAGAATACGTTTTTTGATTAAAAAACGAAAACTTTTGAGAAAAATGAAAAAAGCAATTTTACGTTAACCTCTAAATTGCTTTTGTTTACATAAACAATAATCAGCTGGAGAGTCAATAACGACAAAACAAGTGACCAAGCACAACACGCATCGTTTTAGCTCTTCTCCCTACAATAAGATAAAAGACACAACAAGTTTTGTTTTTGTCATGTAAATGTTTTAATTTTAATAGCCCTTTTTTTAATGTTGAAAATTTCTGTTTTTTAAACGTCTCTATTGAAACAGTTCTGACCGGGGCTTGTTAAGAAGAAAATTTTTTGCTAAAGATTTAAAATTAAAATGAAATCTTTTACATCATTTTTGAACGAAACCTAAAGCTGCATAAAATAGAAAGTTACCATAGGCAGGTACATCGAAATCGAAAAACTAGCAACTACCACCATTATATAGCTATTACCATTGAAAAATCTACTACTACGATCCCCATATGGCTACTACCCTTGAAAAATCAACTACAATAACCATCTCTATATAGCTACTACCATCGAAAAACCAATGGTAGTAGCTATATGGGGATGTTAGTAGTTGATTTTTCAATGGTAGTAGCTGTATGGAAATGGTACCAGTTGACATATGGAGACGGTAGTAGTTGATTTTTCAAAGGTAGTAGTTGTATGGGGATGGTAGTAGATTATTTTTCGATGGTAGTAGCTACATGGAGATGGTAGTAGTTGGCTTTTTAATGGTAGTAGCTATTTATATAGAGATGGTAGTGGTTGGTTTTTCAATGGTAGTAGTTGATTTTTCGTTTTTTAATTTTTGATCATTAAAATTTGTGTTCATTAAATTATGTAGTCCCCTATTTGAAGAGTGCCGAAAATTGGGGTTCAGATTTTTGCGAACCAAATCCCTGAAGAAGATATTGTGATGGTTTATACAGAGTTAAGCAAGAAGAAAATAGGTTAAAATACAACCAATAAAAAGAGATATAGGCTAAAACATTTACAAAATCTATAAGACTTTTATACTGGGATTTTTTCCCAATTAATAAAAAAAAATTACATAATATAACGTTGATGTTACCTTTAATATTTATAATAATATCCCTCAACAAAGTTATAACGCCCTTTTCCTATTTTAGATTTTTAAAGCGTCCAATGAACTTTTTGTAAGCTAAAGAAAGTTTTTTACCTGCAGGGAACAGTACAAAGTTGGTTAAAGTTTATATAGAGCTAAAACCTTTTGCGAGTGCGTTGCTTCTTTAACACTAAAAAGTATGAAAAAACAGCGCGTGCTAAGATTTTTCATATCCTTTTATAATTAAATAAGTAAGTGCCTGTAAAAAATTAAGCAAAAGAATATTCTCCATTAGACATTGTATGCCTGGTCGTAATGAAGAGAGAAACAAAAACGCTTTTTCCGATATGCCACGAGTGTTATTTAAATGTTTATTTATATAATGAAAATGTCAGCAATCCAGGTGAAAACAAATTTTTGGACCTTGTTATTGATGAAAACTTAAAGTTCAGTGAACATAACTATAAAAAAAACTTAAAATCAAAATTGCATCTAGCTGTTACGCAATAAAAGTTATAAAAGATAACCTTGGTTTTGAAGCTACGAAACGAAAATGTTTATTTTTCTTTGATTCAATCTCACCTTTCGTATGGCATTTGCTTCTGGGGATCTTGTTCTGATTTTTTATATAAATCACCTTTTATTTTACAAAAGAGAGCCCTCAGAAAATTGTGTGGTGTCAGAAGAAGACATTCGTGTAGGTATTTGTATGTAGATAATAAAATATTAACTATCTGTTCAATATTTATTTTGGAGACTGTTTGTTTAGTTTTTGCACAGCTAGTGTGCGTCGGCCATTTTTATTACCATTGCCAAGACCCCGATATACCTTAATTAAAAACTCATTTGTTTACAATGGTAAAAAACTTTTTAATCATTTGCCGCTAGAAATACGCAAATTAAATTGTTATAAACGTTTTAGAAGTCACACTAAAGATATTTTAATCTCCAAAGCATTCTATACTTTGGAAGAATTTTTTAATGACAGAATGAATGAGTAGCTAACTAAGGTTAAAAATGACGTATTTTTGCTTGATAAATATAAATATTATATTGATTACTGTTTTTTAAATTTAGAATTATTTTGAATTATTTGTTTTTGTTATAAAATGACAATTCTTAAATAATCCTAGATATTAAGTAAGGTTTTGTCAGTTTCTATTAATATGCACTAAAATAAAGCTACTTTTGAATTTGAATATGAATTGCCGAGAGCATGTAGCCAATAAGATTAAGAAAGCCACAAATGCCCTATGGGCATACAAAAGGGCTTTTAGCACCATGTGGGGACTTCAACCGTTGTATCTACACTGGATTTATAAAGCTGTCGTGAGAGCTATCGTGATGTATGAGGCCATAGTGTGATGGCCAGGTACAAAAACAAAGATCGCAAGGGCACAATTATACAAAGTCCAGCGGTTAGCGTGTTTGTGCATAACATGCGCCATGAGAACGGCACCTACCAGGGTTATTGAAAGGCTCGCAAGGCTGCCTTCTCTGCCCCTTTCATGGAATATGTGGCTTTGAGGACTATGTACATACTTCAAAGTCATTGTGACCTCAGGATCAATTCTGATCCCAAGAGTCACACAGCACTCTATAGGAATGTAACGGAGATCTGTCCAGTGCTACGCATGAACAAGGACAGAATACCGATGCGAGGTTTTACACGCCTGATAGGGAAATCTGAAAGGAATGGATGTGTGTCCCTTACCCCCCGAATGGGACAATCTGGTACACATACGGCTCAAAAATGGGGGACAAGTCGGGAGCGGGAGGGTACTATAAAACGCGACTGTTTTTCAGGTGCCGGTATACGCCATTCTGATGTGTGCATATAAAAATCTGGAAATGTCCGCTTCAGTCAAGAATATTATTTACATTTGCTCAGATAGTAGGGCTGCACTGTCTACTATCAGGTCGGAGAGGGTTTACTCTGCCCTTGTATTGGAGAGCAAACGTGTCTTGACAACTAAGGCAAGGCACAGCAAGGTCAATCTTCTTTGGATCCCGGGACATGAAGGTGTACCGGGAAATGAAGAGGCCGATAGATTGGCTAGACAAGGATCATCAACCGATCCGGTAGGTCCGGAACCCGTACTAGTACAGAAGAGCACATAGGGCATGGGACAGGCCAAACTCCTGATTATTAAGGTGAGCGCCGAAAAACAAAGTCATTGCTCCACGTCTAGGTAGGAATGATGTGAAACTGGCAACAGGGCTCCTAACGGGACACTGTCGCCTTAACAAGCACCTAAAGACGCTGGGAAGTGTCGAAGACTCAGAGTGTCGATGGTGCATGGAGGATGAGGAATATTCCTTGCATGTCCTGCTGGAGGGCTCGGCTCTGGCCAGGTCAAGAGAGTTGCATCTTGAGAACTATCTGCTGGCCCAAGGCGATGCAAGAAGGTTGCAGTCCAGAAAAATCTGTTCTTTTGCGAAACAGGCAGGCTTCGAGGGCTAAACCATGGATAGTGGGCGTGCAACAGGCCCAGTAAGGTGGCCTACGTACATGGGAATTGTCCCGCATGCATTTTTACATTCATTCATTCATTCATGGTCGCGATTTTTCAGAAGCGACAGAAAATCTCGCCCGTCACAATTCTGCAAAGTGGTGATTTTTGATTAGTGCCTCATTTAAAATAAAACACAACAACGTTGTAGGAGAAACTGTGTTATTTTTTTTTTAAACAATTTAATATCTTAAAGATATTCTACAGAACTGCTCATACGGCGGAGCTAAATTGCTACTACGCGTGCGAATAAACATCAAAAAGTGTCGAAAATTCTCACTATGAAAAGGAAAGACAGGATTTGTGTGACTTTTCTAAACAGTGACAGCGACATATTCCATGGCTATCTATGGTTTTGTATTTCAAAAGTTTTAAAGGTTTGTTTACACATAAAAATAAGCTTGCGGTATTTTCTCTATCTACGGTAACATACATTTTTAAATAAAGAAAAGAGGAATATTATCAAATAAGTACTGACAAAAAGCAGTTGGTGTAAACTTGTGTTTAAAAATCGTCACATTTTTTTAAAAGACAAGATTTTCTGACGGTTTGTGAAGAATCGCGACCAAAATGTCAAAAATTCTCACCATATAAAAGGAAAGACAGAATTTGTGTGGCTTTTCTGCACAGTGACAGCGACATATTCCATGGCTATCTATGGTTTTGTATGCTAAAAGTTTTAAAGGTTTGTTTACACACAAACATAAGATTAGTAACATATACTTTTAAATAAAAAAAGGGTTTTCCACAGAAACTGCATACAAAAAAGAAAATTGACATATTTTTTATTTACTGGAACAGTATTAATAAACTAAACCCGATTCCCACCTATGACTTTCTCGTGTTAAATTTTTTAAATTAAAAATTGAGCTCTTTCTAAATAAGAGCAGCAGTTTTACTGAAACTGGTAGTGGGTTTGCCTTTGCAACTCAATTGACGGATTTTTTTTTACAATATATGTTACACTCTAATAATAAAAATGTTAGGAAAAAATAGGCTACTTGTATTTTTTTAAATCACAAATTATTTTTGGAAAAGTTTTGAGTGTTTTAAGATCTATATCAAAAAATTTTTAAATATAAAAGGCAAAAAATAAGTTTAAACCAGTCATTCGAGCAGTGTTTGACAACATGATCGCAGTAGCAACATTGGCAGTTTTGGGACTATTCGGGCTTGCCCAGGCCTCCCGTAAGTAATTAATGCTTTATTTCTTTTTTTTTTATTTTCTTTCGGTAATAATTGCAATTTTAAAGGCGAAATAGTAGTTTTCACAACTAGTGGCTAAAATAGTGCTTTTTTACAAGCGTAGGTTTAAATAACACGAGTAAAAAAAACAATTTAGCCGCGAGTTGTTAACTCTATTTTTTAAATGCCATTATTAAAAAATCCAGCAAAAAAATACTTTTAAAAATCTTGTACGAAGAGCACTTCTCGCAACACACCACTTTGCACTATAAGTCAAGGTGGCTGGTAAATAAAATAACAATGGTTTCCATAGCGAGGTGGCTTTTTACTCGGTGACATTCATTGTTGCGCCATTTTAGTCTTTGACAGTTTGATATTTTGACGATGTTTTTATATGATTTTTTCCTAAATACTTGGTGAAAACTGGCGGAAATGGCTTAATATTTACTCAAGAATAATTATATTTTTTTAATATTACTATTTTCCGCTATTTCTCTTTAATTTTGGGTAAAAAACGGACGGAAATATTTTTTTGCACCCCTGATGAAAAGTTTTTTTTGGATAGGTAACCAAAAAAACCATGCTTTAGTTATCTGCAGACAGTTACTAAAATCATATTTTTGATGAAGGTTTAAAAAAACTACAATTTACGCACCATGCTGTCAAATGAGTCCAATAGCACGCAATAATATTTTTTTATAACTTCATCAAAAACATGATTTTAGTAACTGTCTGCAGAGAACTAAAGCATGACTTTTTTGGTTACCGATGCAAAAACTTTTTTTTTATCACGAGTGCAAAAAAATATTTCTCTGTTCGTTTTTTACTCAAAATTAAAGGGAAATAGCGGAAAATAGTATTATTAAAAACATCTAATTACTCTTGCCTAAAAATTAAGCCATTTCCGTCAGTTTTCACCAAGTATTTACGAAAAAATAATTTAGAAACATCGTCAAAATATCAAACTGTCAAAGATTAAAATGTCGCAAAAATGAACGAAACCGAATAAAAAGGCACTTCGCTATCGAAACCATTGTTATTTCATTTACCAGCCGTCTTGATTTATAGTGTAAAGATGGTGTGTTGTGAGAAGTGCTCTTCGTTCGCGATTTAAAAATAATTTTTCCTGTTTTTCTTGTATTTTGGATCTTGGAAAAATAGTGTTAACAACTCGTGGCTAAACTGTGCTTTTTTTTACTCGCGTTTTTAAATATAGCTCAATGCGCTTGTTATTTAAAACGCTTGTAAAAAAAAGCACTGTATTAGCGAGCAAGATTTTGGTAACAATTTTTGGTTATAGCAATGCCAAATTTTTTCGCTTCGCTTCGTTTGGTCAAGCCGGCAAGGGCGGTAAAGACACTTTACTCAAAGAATAAATATAAATATCTGTATTTTAATTGTGTAAAATAAACCTAGTCACTTTAGCGCACGGAGTTTTGAGACGGGTGTGCTGGTTTTTACTCGTTATTCTTTAAATTCCTGTCACCCCGCCTGTCATAATTTCAGAAAGTCAATTTTTCATGCGGATATTGACCGCCAGTGGTGATTTTTTAAAAATATTCTATTTTTACAAAAATAGATAATGATGTGTACATATCATTAAATATATTAATTGTGCATGGACAAAAAGTTACGGCGTACTATGAACAAACGCAGATTTCGGAGTAGGTGGGGGGGAGGGGTGATTTATATCAAACATTAGATACTTAACGTTATATCTCAGGTCTATCGGCATTCGTATCCTTATCTCTATCGAGTCGACCTATCGAGCAGGTGTACTTTTAAACTAATGGCGAATGCGGGACAGCTCCAGCTGATCAAATGCATCAAAACATCATTTCGTATGCAGAGACGGTCTTAATGTTACGACTCCCTTATCGTACCTAACGAGTTTTTCGTGTATTTAATCAGCTGGATACGATCCAAACGAAAACTCCATTTTCAAGAAAATGTCCCGGATTTGCACTTTTAAGAGTTGGTCACCTCGGTATTTTATTAATAGTTTTAAAAACTGCTGACCCTGGCCGGCTAAAAAAATTCCAACAAATCCCCTTTAACACTATTTTTCTTATTATTTATAGCCGTCGTTCCAGCCTTGAGAGTGGTTGGTGGAAGCGATGCTGCGCTAGGCGAATTCCCCTCTGCAGTAAGTTTTTGAAAACTTTATTTCTTTACTAAGTATTTTCGGTTCAATGTAGGTCTAATTTCCAGTTTTCCCAAGTATAGTTAATACTAATGAATTAGCTTGTTCAGTTAGGAGTTTGGTGTTAAACCATTATGCAGTTTTTGGACCACTTAAAAATATTAGGAAAAATAACAAATATGTGGTTATAGTTACGAACAAAGAGCCCGCAGCAAGTCTTTGAACTTTCTAAAATAAAAATAGGTCGTTCTCTCATATTAAAGAAAAGTTATGCTTTTTAATATGATCAAAGAAGTTCGTTTTTTGCTTTGGAGAGTGGGGAATTATAAATTTCAACCCACATTTCTACGTTGTTATGCTACAAAAAAGTTTTAAATACAAGAGAATAGTATAACTTTTTACTTTTCCTTTCAGAATAGGTCGAAGTCCATTCTGTCTCCATTCCATCTTTCTTATTTTAAACGCAACATCCCGTAATTTATTGCATGTTTGAATTCCTATTATTTTTCTTATTTTAAATATAATACATAATATTTCCATGCTATGATAGATATTTTTTGAGATATATTTAGATATAATTAGAAGTAACGAACAAGTAAATGTCCGGGTTGCCCCTTTTCCCCTTGAACGAGTGCTGCTCTCTGCCATCTTTTATATTAACCATTTTTTATAAATTTTGAACTTCCGTAATTTAATAATAAATTATAAAAATTGATCCCTAGTTGAACCGTTATAATCAAACAAAAAGTCCAATATTTTTAGCCCAGCCTATATCAGGGAGTCAGTGTCTGGTCTTTTTATTAGAAAGAAAGGACTTGTTAAGGTACCTCGACCCTAATCTGGGTCTGAAGCACGGAAAGGAAATTTAAGAACTAAAAAATTAAAGTAAAACCAGTGGAGAAGAACATTACTTTGTTACCTTAATTTTATTTTTTACCAATTTTTTTTCTAATGAATAGTTTAAATTTTAGGTGTCAGTTCAAACGTACCGTGCTCACCTATGTGGAGGCACTTTGCTTTCCGAACAGTGGGTTTTGACTGCAGCTGCTTGTTTTGAAAATCTCGAAAAGTAAGTGAAAAAATACACAAATTAAAGTTTATCTTGGTGTTGTTTTCTTTCATAAAAGCGATGAAATCGAATAATTTTCACTAATTTTGGGCCTGCGATTTACGTACTTACCGGGTAGGTCATAAAATCCCCGCAAAAGTTTTTTATAACTTTTAAAGTGATTAGCCAATTTTTACAATATTGACGACATTGGGCAGACAGCTTCTTGGCTCGTAGAATCTTATAAAACCCTATAAAAGCTCTCCAAGTTTCATAAGAACGTGTGCGGTTTTTTTACCTCAGTGTCAGTGTTACCTGGCTTTTTCTTTAGCTTCCTCGATAATACAGAAATCTGTAACAGCAACTTTTGGATTTTTTATTTTTTGAAAAGAATACACCAAATTTTGAAAAATCCTTTGGATACGGTTGTAGATTTTTATAAATCCTATTATCTGATAACAAAAAGCTTATGTTTTTTTCTTTGAAAGCAATATTTTACCGGAATTCTGAAATGCCAAGGTCACCTAATTTAGTAGGCCCAAGATAAAAAGTGAGTTCTATTGCAGTATTCAGGTTCCGCATAGCCCTCGGCCACTAGTCTAATGGAACATTCGGCCAATAAATTGATACCTGTCAATCGATAAAAATAATAGGCAAATTTGTAATTTTTTTGATGTTGAATAATGATTTTTCTTTTGATTCTCTTTAATTTCGTGACCTTGTAATCTATGAAGCATGAAGCCGAGCATCAAAACCTTTTAAATTCCTAATAAGTTATACTTTTCTCACATATGGTGTTCGTACCGTGTTCTGAACACTGCACGATGTCACTCGAAATGGTATTGTTTACCTTTCAAAAAAAATACCAAAGCAGTGTTGTCAAATCTATGCTATTTTTCTCTTTAGTCTTGAACTGTCCGTCCGCTACGCAGATGTTAATCTCGGTAATGGTGAGGAGTACGAAGATCCAAGTAGGTCCGTAAATGTTGCCAAAGTTATCATTCATCCCAACTACACTAGAACCGGTGGTTCCGACTGGATTCTGATCAGAAACGATATTGCTCTTTTGCAGGTTAGTGTTATCGACATATAATATATATAAGTCTTAACCAGGCCAAACTTGTAAGCAACATTTATAATAATCTAGCCAGTCATGGAAATACCAAAACAAAAGAACTTAGTTCCGGCTGCACAAACACGAAAATTTATCGATCTGGTCTTCGCGGCCTACGGTATCTATCTTCAATCGAGGCGACGCCAATTTTTTTTTGTAATTTGTTTTGGTATCGTGTTTTCATTTTTGGTCCGCGTATTTTTCACTGCTAAAATTAATAAAAAAGTTAGTCAAAAGATGCTGCTGCCTGAAAAATTGTAGGTGGATGTGTATTGGTCACAGAATTGTGTAAAAAAAATACATTTTGTTGTATATTTTACACACAGTTATGTACATTTTATACACAATAGTGTAATAAGTCTACAAAATGTTTAGTTTTCCGTATAACATTTATTATTTTTATATTATTTTCTTACATAAATTATTTTTTGTATCTTAAAATTGCTTAACTTTTTTATAGTTAGAAAGCAAAATCAGCTTTTCCGACAACGTCACGGCTGTAAAATTGCCAAAATACGGTGCAGTAGTACCCCAAGACGTTGATTCCGTTGCCGTTGGATGGGGATGGACCAATAGCGAGTAAGTATAGGTTTCGATCTTTTAGGAGCATAGTTTCACACGTACCAGCACTAGTATTCTTAAAAAAATAAGAAGAGAGTACTCACATCTCGCTTGGTCCAGATCAACCGAGATCTCTGAAATGGATAACAATGCACGCGTATTTTTACTTTCACTTTCGGGGAGTACTCTCTAGAGGAGATTTTAAGAACACATTCCTCGAGGCGTTTTCTCACGTTGATTTTTTTTTTATAATATATTTTAAAACGATTGCAATCACGACGTCACTTGAAATGGGAGAAAATAAGAAAACCTCAAGTTAGTAATCCTTGGCAGGGCCTTCGTAAAAAAAACAAGTTTTGTTTTGCTAACTGACAAAATATTTCAAAACGCAAAAAAATGGCATGCTAAATTATTTCATTCAGGCGAATAAACATGCTGAATGAACAGAGAATTAATAATATTTGAATCCGATTAGAGATATCTTCAGAACCAAAAGATTTTAAAACAAAATCTTAAGCATCATTCATTTAGTCACCACGTCTTTTTTGAAAATTATTCTCATCCACAGCCCTCACAGAGTGAATATCTGCGAAAGTACGTTACTAATTTTAATAATCAATGCATGTCAGGGCCCCGAGGCAAGGACAATTTATGCCCCCCCCCCTTACTAATAAATGTATATTTTACATTTTTTTATAAAAATATAAGACGTGTTACGTACCTAAAGTTGTGCTTTATTCAAGTAAGTAAAATTCAACCAAACGTTGGTAATTATTTTTATTGTAAAAAAATATATTTATTTTAGTTTGGTAACAATGGTAACTTAACATACTATCAGAAATATAATATTGTTATTTATTTTATTTAACGTATTTTTATTGTTAACATTATGTGTGTGGCAAGTCTTGAGAGGTCAATAATTTAAAAGTCCCTTTTCCTCGCTCTTCCGTTGGCAAATTCTTTTATTAGGGTCGTTAACGTTAAGTCCATTTCGTAAGCAACTTTCGTTTCAATTGAAAAGAAACCTAAGCTGCTTAATCTACTTTGACCCATTTATGACCTTAAGTAATCTTTAAATAGCTTTAATTTACTAAACTCCTCTCAAAAATTGCCACTGTTCCCGGTAATGTTAAAAACAATAAAAAGGCAGTAAATATTTGAAAAAAGTTACTTTCTAGAACTCCGTATTGTTTAATAATTAGCTCAAAAAAAAATCGCTAGATCGTTTTTTACAAGTGGTAAAAGATTATATTATATATATCATCATACCTCTGAATCGATTCTCAATTTGATCTGTAACCTGAACAATAAAATAAAAATTGGGTATGAGGGTTGTGATGTTAGGTTGGGTTAGAAAGGGGAAAAGTTCAGGCCTAATAAAATTAACATCGGGTTAAGGATGGTTTAGTAAAGTATATAAACATTTTTATTTACTGGAAATACTGACTCGACCCCCCTTGCATCGCCGCGACCGCGCCGGGTCCCGAGGCTTTGCCCCGGGTTGCTAGATTATAGCTACGCCTCTGATGCATCATGTTAGAGGAAATTCGATGCTTAAGAATTTTTTTTTCTATCCGCACCGGAAATTAATATAATTATAAAACCCCCCAAAGCCATCAAACATTTTTTTACACTGACAATTATTCCATGGATTTTTTCATAAAATTTATATAAATTTATTAAAGGCCTCATGTCATAACGCTGCACTTTACTAAAAAAACTCCTTACAATACAACCACAGAAAAGCACGATTGAGCGAGCGGTTTTTGTATTCTGTAGAAATTGATTTTCCAAAATTCCTGAATTTTTTTGGCGTTAATTTCTGTATTACGTTGCTGAAATCAATTAAGCTCAATGAAAAAATTAATTGTCAGTGTAAAATAGGAATATAACAAGAGTAGATTTTTTTTTCTTATACTTAAATTAAAAATCATATAGCAGTGGCGTACGCAGAAATTTTTCCTGGGGGGTGCTTGAGTAACAGAATAATGTAAGATGACCATGTCATTGGTGATTTTTGGGGAAAATTGAACCTTTATGAGTTGATGTTTAGTGACTATGCATGGCCTCTGAGCTTCCCTGCGTACGCTGGTGCATACAGGCTAAGGAAGTGGAGGGGCGCTAGCGCCTTGGTGTGTCATAAATAAGTGCTAAACAAATCTTTAGGATTCCAGTTTGGTAAACTACGTGGATAACATCAATAATTTAAATTTTAGAGGCCAATATCCCGCCGTCGAACAAAAAGTACAGCTTGACTTGTTCAGCCAGAATTATTGCGATGATACCTTTGCCAAATTTAACTATAGTAACTCTCAAAACCTTTGTGCCGGAAATAAAGGCAACACCAAAGGATTATGCACCGTAAGTAGATTTCTATTTTTTTATGCACAACCGGGCGTAAAAGTGCACTTTATCGCCTGCATTTTCAAGCGTGAATTAGCCCTGGGGCGCCCTTTTTGCCCGCGGGCCTTAAAGTTCTAGAATTACTAGTTGTACCATAGGTTTGTTGTTGCTTTAAGCGACTTGTTAACTTTATATTTTAAAGTATTTTTGACTAATGTAATTAAAATATATAAGATATTTTTAATTTTTTTGAAGCTGTAGGATCTTATTAATGAAACGTCCTTTTCTTGCAATGCCAACATTTCCCAAAATTTATTGGCCTCGTCAGGGCTAATTAAGACGGGCGTTCCATATGTCAATTCTATTGCCAAAAGACGTCATCGTATGGTAAAAAGGCAATATTTTTACACAAATTAACGTAATTTTGATTAAAAACATAAAAAAAAAATAATTTTTACACTAGTGTGTCATATGTACAGAGTGGTATTTAGGTGGAAGAAAGTGGAAGCCATTTATTTTAAGAGATTTTTTTATACTTTTATTAAATTACAAAAGTGGAGGACGGTGGAAAGTATTTAGAATTGTTTTTTGATCACCTATGCAAAAAAACTCATTTTACGAAGTTATGGTCGCCGCCTGATTTTTACGAGAAACGCATTAAAAATAACAAATTTATTTTCCCCAGCTTTCTTGACAGTTTTTTAATGGTTTCAATATAACGAATTTAAATTATTGCAATAAAAGTTAATACTGATTCTTTAAAATTTAAACTAGTTTTTGATTTGTTACCCAGAATAGTGCTTAATTATTATCAGTGTCTTTAAAAAGCAAACTATTATAGTTCCTACTAATATTATAAATGCAAAAGTCTGTGTATGTGGGTTTGTGTGTATGTGTATGTTTGTCTCTCAATTATGCATTTTGCTCAATACATCATTTATAAAAGCTCGTATAAGTTATTCAATGCAAGATAACGGCCGAAGGACAAGCAACCCATTTTCTAAAAGACGTAGTGCTAAGTGAAATCAAAATTTTAATTAAAAAAAAAAGATCCAGCCCCAAAAAAACTATTTTATAAAGCACACATCTATTTGTGCCGCACCACTGTAGTTGTAGATAATAGACACTTAAAGTAAATATTTCAACGCATCGGTATCGGTATACATATCGCATTCGAAATAAAGCCAAAATAAAATACATTTTTGACTTGCTCATGCCATGTTTCGAACGATGCCCGCTTTTTTGACGGGTGCGATGACACAAAAGTTGACAGCAATCGATGCGTACGGAGTGATGAACGTATCATCCCAACGCACGCATCGATTGCTGTTAGCAGTTCTGTCATCGCACCTTTCAAAAAAGCGGGCATCGTTCGAAAAATCGCATAAACAAGTCAAAAATGTAGCGTATTTTGCCTTTATTTCGAACGCGATACGTATACCGATACCGATGCGTTGAAATATTAGCGACATAAAGCTATTTTTAACTAATCTATGTATCCGTATCCGCATCTAGCGAGAACCAAGCACATTAATTGGTCAGAAACTTGTACCACGTTCGAAAAGAGCAGATATATATGCTAATCTAAGGTGTTTTTGAACGCGATAGGTGTTGAGATGCGTTAGGTATCACGTATCATTACGGCACACGTATCGTATCTCAGCACCTATTGCGTTCAGAAACACCTTAAATTAGCATATATCTGCTCTTTTCGAACGTGCTACAAGTTTCTGACCAATCAGTGTGCTTGGTTCTCGCTCTACCGCGATGGGTTACAAATAGCTTAATGTCTCTATTTACTTTAAGTCTCTATTTACTTTAAGTGTCTATTGTATTTTAGAGATTTTTCTAGCGACATCTTTTAAATCACAATTGGTCTAGAGAGGGATTTTAAGAAAAAAAATATATAACCTTTAAAACATAGATTTTTGTTTTCGATACATCGTCAGCTACCATTTACCCTAAAAAGTAAAATCCCCTATGTAGCCCTTTTCTGGGGGGCTATTTTTGGAAAATATTCTAAAAACCTTAAATAGTAACTCCTTATTTTCAGTTCATATTTGAATTCTCGCTGAAATTCTCTTTCCAACGGTATCCCATAACATAAGGTTTGCTTTACTAATTTTCGAGATATTGGCTTTCAAAATGTCAAAAATTCAATTTTCAAAGGCCCATATCTTAGAAACTAAACAACACATCTCTATTGTGTTTATTATCGATTTTGAGGGTTTTATAAGAGCAAATAAAAAATGACAATAGTTTGACGTTTGCACTTTCCTATTTACAGTTTATTGATTTTCAGTGATTTTGACGATATTATTCTAAAAATATGAAGTAGAAGGTCAGATTGTCAAACTGTTGTCATTTTTTATTTCCTTGTAAAAAACCCCTAAAATCAATAATAAACACACTAGAGATATTTTGTTAAGTTTCTAAGATATTGGCCTTTGAAAATTGAATTTTTTACATTTTGAAAGCCAATATCTCAAAAATTATTAAAGTAAACCTTATTATATGGGGTACCATTGGAAAGAGAATTTCAGCGATAATTCAAATATGAAATCAAAAACTTTCCTAAACTAAACTAGTTTCCTAAACTGCCGTTTTCTTTAACTCATATAAACAATTGATCCTTTAGCTCTGATATTACCAAATATAAAATTTTTGGGACTTCTCTTTCCACCTAAAAAACAAAAAATTTATGTTAAAGTAGCCCCGCGTGTGGGGTTACTTTACTTTTTGTTATAAAAATCAAAGTAGACCCAGTACAGGGTTATTTTGGCACCATAGTATGATATATTCAAGCATGGGGGAGGGGGCAGCGCGACAAAGAAAAATTTTGAAAATCTTATGCCGCAGGGGAATTTTTGTGAAAATGTAATCAATAATTATACAAATTTTACCATACTTTTAAGGAAATTTGAATATTTTACCAAGAAGCCCCCGAAAAGTAGAGGGGAGGCGTGTTCAACATTACCCAACAAAACAATAAAAAAATACCAAGACCCCCAATTTTCAGAAAAATCCATTCGTTTAACAGGTTTCAACTCAAAATATGTCAAAGTAACCCTGACAGTCAAAGTAACCCCGGTTTACGGTAATCTATTTCAAGTCAAACAGTCAAACTTTAGGATGAACTGAGATATCAAATTATGTGCAAGAGAGCTAAAAGTACACAATTTTAGGTAAATTTTTAGTTTTGAGACTGTATTTCATGTGAAAACTATTTAATAATTCATTTTGGCCAAATTTTCTAGAGAATTTGATAGCAAACGAACATAATGCAGCAAATTTTTACTCTGTTTAGCCCGTAAAATCCGTTTTTCGGTTTTTTCTGTCCTCAAATTCCGACGTTGACATTTGACATTTCAAGTTTAAGTTTGGCAAACTTTTGATAGGTATTTAAGTATACTACTTACATACTAAAAAAAACCGTAAAAAAATATCTCGTTCTAATTGTTTAAAAACTTTTTCTTCAGGTACCGAAAACTACTGTTAAATTTCTCTACCTACTCGCGTGCTGTAAAGAGCACTTTACAACACTCCTTTGGATGTGGAAGATTGTACTTTACCGCATAATGTGCGGCAAAGTTAACTTTATGGCACTTTACAGCACACTGTGCGGTAAAGTGACTACGTTTATTTCAGAAAATTAAAATAAATATATTTATATTTCTTTTTTGGGAATTTTTAAAAGGTTCATAGCTAAAATCTTGTACCTAACACATGCGTAAAGTGTCTTTACCGCCCTTGCCGCCTTGACCGAACTCACTTCACTTCGTTCGGTCAACTGCCGTCGCGCGCGGTAAAGTATCACTTTCCGCACTTGTTAGATAAATAACTATTCTTTTTTAGGGCGACGGTGGCAGTCCACTTTACGTTGGCAATGTCCAATATGGTATTTTATCCTGGTTCCTTAACCCATGTGGTACCGTTGCCCCCAGTGTCTTTACCAACGTCGCTTTCTTCGTTGACTGGATCCAAAGTGAAACTGGCCTACAGTGGTAGAATGAGTAAATTCTGCGTTTGAAAAAATGTCGAAAATATAAAATAATTTGTCTAAAACACAATAAACTCAATAATAATATTAATTTTTATGTGTAGTCATTTCTAGTTTTATATAAAATGATCAGAACGGAAAGTATGTAAATCCACCCGTAGAGACTTGCCAATTTCTGGCTGTCAATGGTCCTAAAATTTCTCAGAAGTGTAAGCAAAAGAAGGACAAGAAGATAATTGTTTTTATTTAAACATGTATGTAATTTAAAGTCTTTTATTTTTATAATTTCGGAATGGTACTTCACTTTTTGAAGCAAAAAAGGCTGGTTCCGATTTCCAAGGCACGGAAAATCACACAACGCGCTATCTACATAGATTTTTTTCTATTTTTGTCAGCTGATAGGAGACGTCATCGCAATATTGACCTAAAAATATAAGTGCATTCCCGAAATTCATAAAAATAAATGACTTTTGATTGCGTATAAATAATTATCTCTAATTTTTCACAATATTCAAAGATATTACACAATCGACGTCTCCTTCTTTTGTTTATATCGATCGATTTTATCGACTTCTTGAATTTCGAGAGAATGGTCGCCTGGGAACGTTGTTTCGACCAATAAGAAGGCTCACAAGCTGCCAGGCTTGTACGGTGTACGCGCAAAGCTGACTTGATTATCGTTTTTTAAGAGCGCCCGTTCTCCTGCTCAGAGGCAGAGAGGCGGAGAGGTTTCGGATTACTCGTGATAGCTTTAAAGCTTGTTATTGGTCGATATCAAGGAGATGACCGTTCCTGTGCGACCTTTTCTACGGAATTCAAGAATCGGCACTATGTATACTACCAGAGAGCATATAAATCTAAATAAAGAGAACACCTTATTGTAATATCCGCCCAGCAAGCCATTAGCTGAATGCGCCAGGATGAACCAAGGTAATAAAGAATCTCGTGCGTTGAATGAATACCGATTTATCACTGGCGTACATACTGATATTTAATGCAAATTTAAATGAACTTGTTGCTAAAGGAGCTAGCTGAAAGTTTTTATTGTATACATTTTTCAAGTTTTTATTACTTGTAATAATTTAGGAAAAAGCAGAGAGCATATAATTTAGGTTTTCTCCGGTAAAAAATAATTGTTTTTTATTTATTTTTTATATGTTTTGCTATCCAAGCTTAATCCAGTTTTGCTAAAAACAAAAATTTGCAGCAAACCACCCAAACTATGCTTCTGTCCCAAATTTTAATAACTCCGTCATTTCCGAATGTGTGAAAAATGCATGATTAGGAGATCAGAATGAGTGAGAAGGTATGTGAAAACTGATGGTCTCATACGATAAATTTCCTTGTATATTCCTTCAATGGTTCTGTTCTTCTAATCCAAAAGAGGCGGTTGTGACGTAACCGTGTCGATTCCCATTATGAAGTCTTCTCAAAAGGAAGAGAGACAAGGAAATTTTTTTCAGAAACTTAACACCTGATTATGATTTTTTTTTTAAAGTTTGACCGTCGAAGACGAAAACTTACAAAAAAGTAATTTTTAATTTAAAATAAAAGAAAATAACTGGCGCCGAAAGGCAACATTTTTGGGGAATTTGGTACGTAATTTCGTCGGAGAGGGGTTCGATAAGGGGTCGATCGTCTCCCACACATAACACCCACAATATAAGGGAAAGCTAAATGGGAGTCTCTGAAATGGTTTTCTAGACAACCAGATATACACCTCGGGAAAGGTACTGTACTTACCCACGGTATGGCGCTAGTAGCAAACTTGTAATTTTTGTCTTCTTGAGGCTTAGGATTTCTCCTTTCCTTCTATTTACACATATTAAAGAAGGACACAAATCAATTTCAATTTAGCTGCGGTGGTTGTGGAAAATTCCAGTTGTAGCCATTTTAGAAGTTTGAAGTCCAACGTGTTCTTGTATTTTTTTAGTATATTTTTTTGTTTTATTGACTTTATTTGTGATAGAGGGTTATACACCTAGAAAAAAGAAATGTCTTATTCCGGGCTGTACGGATGTTTTAATGAAAAAACATACTTTTCCAAAGAATGATTCAGAACTATTTAGAAAATGGGTGGAACAAGTTTAAAATCTCATTTTAATAAATAAAAGTGCTGAACAAATTTATGCAACTGATATGGTGTGCAACAGACATTTTCATGAAAGTGCAGGGAACCCTAAGAGAATTACTCTATTTCTTCCTACTCCAAGAGGTTTGTTGCTATCTTTTTCCCCCCAGTTCTAAATTTCATGTTAGGGATAGTTCATAGTTAAATTAGTTTTCTGCAACGTTTTCCCTTTTCTTTTTCCTTAATTAAAGCTGGATTTATACAAAAAAATAAGATAAGACCTAACATAAAATGAAATAAGAGTTGAGGTTATAACAAACCCTGTTGGTGTTGATACATACACACATAAAAGATGCCCAAATTTTATTTATTTAACCTAAAACTAATTTAGTTAAATACTTACCTGTTAAATTATTTTTAGATGTACTAAAATACACTTATAATAGGACACGTTTTTTCGTAATTTTAAAGGCTGTATAGAACTTTGATTGAACGAAATTACTACCATGTTATGTCTTACACACTTTTCGCTTTGCTTGCTTTAGTTACTGAAAAAGAAGTAGCAGAAATGATAAATTCTTTGAATAACTCAAGAGCTCAGAATTTTTCTAAACTTAATAGTCAGTTTTTAGAAGCAACTTCCGATATTATAGTTAGGCCGCTAACGGCAATGATAAACTCAAAGTTTGAACAAAGTATATTTCCTGCGGCACTTAAAATTTCCAATAATTATAGGCCAATCTCTATCATCCACCGTTTTTAGTGAAGTTTTAGAAAAAACTATGCCTAAGCAAATATCAAGCTACTTTGAGACCAATAACTTACTAAATCCAAATCAGTTTGGATTCCGGAAAGGCCTATCGACCACAAAAGCCATTATGAGAATAGTGGGGGACATAGTCAATAGCCTGGAGGGCAAGCAGAATAGTATCCTAATAATGTGCGATCTCTCTAAGGCTTTCGACCGTGTCAATCATAAGGTCCTCACAAAAATCTTCAGTTTTACGGTCTTCAAGATCTGGCTACAAAGCTTGTAGAATCATACCTTTTTAGAAAACAGGCGGCTCAACAAAATAGTATAGAGTATGGGGTGCTGCAAGGTTCTGTCCTAGGACCTTTGCTCTTTCTAATATATGCCAATGACCTCTTTGACTGCATAGATCCTACTAAATATGTAGCTTTTGCTCATGACAATTCTTTTGTCTGCACTGGTAGCAATATTGAGGAATTAAATATTATGGTTAAAGAAACAATGGACAAAGCACAAAGCTGGTTTATTGCAAACCAATTCAAACTTAATAGTAATAAGACCCAGAGTTTCGTATTTTCAAAGAAACAAGAATTTAAAGGTAAATAAGGTTTCCAGGGAGTGGCATTGGAAATGATACTTGAACAAAAGGAAGCGAGCCCTTTACCACTCAATTCTATTTATTTCTGAATCAACCTATTATCAAGGATTCTATAATACACGATTTTCTAAAAATTTCGTGACTAAAAAGTTTAGACAAGAAAAATCTCAAATGAATTCTCTAGATCTAAATCTAAAAATAATATACTTCCAAATAGTTATAAGGATTTGTAACTTAATAAATTTAAAGCAAAACTTAAAACTATGTTTCAGGAACATTGTTTTTATTCAATTAATGAATATATAAATAAAATGCCAATGCTCTAGGTATTTGATTCTGTGCGTTCTAATTTGTTTTTTTTTTTTTATAGATAAAGGCTGCTTTTTTATAATTTTGTTTTTATATAATGTTATGTTATGCAACTTACATTTAAGTATTTTTTAACGATTATTTCTTATACTTTTTAAGATTTATGTGTTTAATATTTTTTTTCTCTATAACTGACTTGCTGTAAACCTATTAGGGACTTATTTCTGTCATGTAAACATGTCATCAGAGAGGGAACGGAACTTCTATAGTGGACGTTGTTTATTTTTTCGCTAATAAAATATAGCCTATTTTTGCGTGAATAAATAAAAAATATTTTGTGAAAATTGTGCCAAAGTTTAGTACTCGGTTGCCTACATCCACAGGAGTATGGGTAAGCCGAATTTTTGTTGTGTAACACTGTAATTGGACTGTGTTTGATTGTGGATGCACGCTACAGCATAAATTTCCATAAGGCTCATATTTGCTTGCAGTCACTATATTTTTTGTGACACATTCTCGCTAGCCTGCAGGACGATGATCTGTGAAGTAGGTTTAATTCACCAGTTATTACTTTTATTGCATCAATATGAATCAAATGAGTGCAGAGTTCAAAGCCGAGCTTCTCCAAATCGTAAAAGAAGCTAATCAACAGCAAACAAGTGAGGACGTGAAATTACAGTTAAGTCAAGAAATAAAAACCATATCTGATAAGCTGCAGGAAACTTCAGATGAAGTTACAAAATTGCAAATCCGCTGTCAAACTCTTGAACTAAAGTTCCGAAAAAATAATATTTTTGTACATGGGATTAAATCATCGAAAGAAAAATTGCTCGAAACTACCCTTAAAACGCTAAACACGCTATTGGGTGTTAACCTTTGCGCTGATAATATTAACAATATTTTTTCAATTCAAAACACGGAAGACTTACCAATAATTATAGAATTTGTTTCCTTTTTAAAAAAGATTGAGGTTACTAAACTTGCATTTAAATTAAAAAATACTGGTGTAACCATTTCCAACGATTACAGCAGGGAGGACCCTGAAACATTTGAGGGAAGCACGAGACCAAATTAAGCGTTGATGATCACCTATATTCTGTGGAACAGCTAAAAGCACTAGAAGAAACTAGCACTAATACTGATTCCGAATTTGAGTCTGAGTCTGAGGAAATTCAAGAATCTGTTAATAAAGGGCAAATTTCACCCTCAAAAACTGTAATTGGAAATAAAACGCCTGCAAGTAGGGAAATAGAGAAAAGAAAAAGGCCAAAAATTAATTATAGTCCGACCGTTGGTGGAAATATGCAACTTCGTAGCAGATCCAAGATATAGAAGTGTGAAGTTTTTTCTTTTCTTAGTTTTCGCAATTTATATTTTCTGTTTCTTTCTACTGTGGTAATTCTTTGGAAATTCTGAACTTTTGAATATTACCTTAATTTAAAAACGATTTTACATTTAGGCTTAATAAAACATTTTTTGGAAGACCTTGTTTTAAGTGCGTCTCACTTGCCACATTAAAATTTATCAGTGGGATTTACTAAAATAGTACCCCTCACAGGTCTAAATATTTACAGCTGTGGGGTGTACTAAATTTTAAAACCAATTCTCAAAAAACACTTACCCATACAGAAAAGACCCAAAGTTATTGATTATTTTGAATTGATATTGCAAAATACCACTCAAAAACTTCTTCTCAAAATACACCATATTTTAGAAGAAAATGCCCTAAAAGTAATTTTTTTGATAGGTTTCAAAATGGCAAATGGCGAATACGCCAAAAATTTGGCACAAAGGTCGCGATTCTTCAAAAACCGTCAGAAAATCTCTGATCTGACGATTTTTAAACACAAGTTTAAACTTAATGCTTTTTGTCCGGACTATTTACTAATATTCCTTAAATATTTTTATGTGTAAACAAACCTTTAAAACTTTTAACATACAAACCCATAGATAGCCATGGAATATTTCGCTGTCACTGTTCAGAAAAGTCATACAAATTCTGTCTTTCCTTTTACATGGTGAGAATTTTCGACGTTTATTGGTACGCGTAGTAACAATTTAGCTTCGCCATAAACTAGTCCTGCAGAATATCTTTAAAATATTAAATTTATAAAATGTTAATAAAAAAATGACGCAGCTTTTCTTACAACGTTAGGATAAATATGAAGGTTGCTGTGTTTTTATTTTAAATGAGGCGAAAAGTAAAAATCGCCATTTTCAAGAATTCTGTCTGTAATTTTCTGTCCTTTCTGAAGAATCGCGACCATTATTATTTCATTATTTGTGTTTGAAGTTATAAAGTTGGTGATTTTTTAGACCACCTCAGAGGGATGGTTTAAATTTATAGCCCCCAGAAAGGATTGTTTTGTGGTATTTGGTAATAAGGTCGTAATTTACCTTACTTAATATCCCAAGTTATTCATTAACCAATAAAATACCTCCTATTTTGTCCAGAAAAACGCCATATTTTGAACCCGTTTTCAGCACACAAAATATATTTATAAGGGCACTACGAGACAAAACAAACATAACTGAAGGTCACTTATTATGCACGAAAAATATACCAAACAAAAAAACCCAAAACAACTATATTAATTTATTTCCAAACTGAAAGTAAAACATTGACGTTATCCAGAGCTCAGTCAAAAAAAACTTTCCTTACTCAAAGCCCACTCATTTTGAAGCTGTAGCTTTCATTAATAGAGGTTAGTGCAAGCCAAGGTACAAGCAGAGGTAAAAGATCCGAACTCGCTGTTTGTGATTGAACGCAGCGCTAATATTTTTAAACTGACATTTCGCATTTTGCATTTAAGTTTTTTGATACATTTCATAAATAAAAACACCTTTTAAATAAATACAAAATTAATCTACTCCTTATTTTATTATTACTCATCTAAATCGTTGTTTGACATCAAGTATTAATTGGAAAAATTAATTAACACGGGTAAGTTTTAATTAGAGTGACATATAACTCCAATGTTAATTTATTCTACAGAGTGTTTACTATTTAAACCCCGCGTGGGTTTAAATTTTTTAATTTTATTTTCTTTCTGCCTCTTAAATCCAACAAAAGATTGTGTTAAGATGATTATTCAATAAACAAATTTATTAAAATTCTTCTTATAAATCAAACTACGTCCAAAACTCAAGGAGGGTTCATTTAAAATGTTAAAAACCAAAAATTTCACTTAAACTTAGGACCGTTTTAAAATAGAGTAAACCGTTTTAGTAAATCCCACTTTTTTATATTTAAGGATTTTGCACAGATATTCTGCCTTAAACTTTATAGGCGTTTTCTCGCGTTGAAATTATTTTGAAATATTATTTGAAACTATTTAGATGTGACGTCATCATTTAGAACCGAGAAAAAATGAGTAGTTCAAAACGCTGACGTAGTTTAGTGTAACCTCACTTTTTTCGTTTTTCTGTTTATTTTTATGGTGTTTAAAATTAAAATGGATCAACTACTGGTTTATCTAACAAAACCTTCGAGTGTACGGCCCGTTTTAGTAGCATGGATGGCAAGCAGTGGAAGCTACATGGATAGTGAAGTTTTTTTATTTACTGTTCTTTTAACAAGATATCTAGAATACGATTTTTCATACATTTTCACGCAAAAACAAAAAAAAAATCGTTTAAAACAAGAATGTAGAATTTTGACGTATCTTCTACGCACGCGTCATTTTTGAAACTAGAGTGGATTCCGTTTCAAAATATTTTCGTTTCGATGTGACGTCACCGTTGCAACGCGAGAAAACAAATGGTTCAAACTTTTTAAAAACATTTTAAACAATTTCAACGCGAGAAAACGCCTTATATTTTGCCTCTCTTACTCTTAGCAGTTGATAACAACTATTAAACTTGCTTTGTTTAGATTAGAAAGTTTTTGTGGGCAGAAGTTGTCATTACGTTAACTTTTACGATATTTAAATTATTTAGCTTAAGTAAATTCTTGTTCGCTTTATTATCAGGGATCTTATAACGATTTTATCATAGTCATTTATTTGAATATTATGACTAATACTTTACATCTTTGTCACTTAAATATAGCTTCATTGCCATTGCATTTTAATAAGTTTGCAGATCATATACAAGAGGAGTCCTATGATGTTGTGGGAATTAGTGAAACCAATTTAAAACCACATATACCTGGTACCATTGTTCATATACCAGACTACAACTTTTACAGATGGGACCGAGTGGGTAGAGATTGTAGTGGGGTAGGTTTTTATATAAAAAAAAAACAATAAACCATGAAATATTAGCCTGCTAGCTGTGGCTAAAAATAAAACTAAATAAGGCGAAAATTTTAACAATAGGTTGTATTTACAAGCTCCTAAACTTTAATCCAAATCGCTTTATTGACGAATTGGAAAATATTTATCTAGATCTTTTGCCTCAGACTGACCACTTAGTTTGTTTTGGATCTTAATTTAAATCTTTTTGATATAAGCGAATATGGTGTACGTTCATATTTGGATTTATTAGACTCTTTAGAGATGGAACAGATCATAAGTGGGCCGACCCGAGTAACATCGACTAATCAAAGACTTATAGATCACTTATTGGTTTCTAAGGAGTTAAATGTCATTAGTTCGGGCACTAGTGACGAAAAAATTTCAGATCACAAATTAATATTTGCAGTTGTTGAACTACAAACCGAAAAAAATCGATTAGAGCCAACCCGATACAGAGATTTTAAAAATATAGACATAAATTCTTTATATGCATCACTTCAATCTATACCCTGGCGAAACCAGGGCCGACAGGAATGTGTTCCACACGGGCCTCACACAACCAAAATTGTGACGTCACAATCTTGGGCCGGTTTTTTTTTTCGTTGGTTGCGGCCAGCCAGACGCGCAAGGCTGCAAACATAACCTCACTAATTCTTGATTTGTGAATTTAATTTTCAGTCAATTTTTAACCTTTTTTTTCCAATTTTGGAATCAAACAAACTTTAAAGTAAACCGGTATTGTTTTAAAAAGAATGACTGGTCGTTTGATGTGAAAAAAGTGAACTTCAAACCAAAAAAAGGACAATTGCTTACATTGTGAATTTTGTGCTTCGAAAATGTTTAAATCACCTTTTATTGAATTTTTTCTAGATTTTGTATGTTTGAATCGGGAACATTTCAATAATGGGTATCGTGGTTGATATAGAAATCAGGAAAATGCGTCGAAAATGCTGCATAACAGAAAGTGCCCAGAAAAAGGGTGAGTCATATGTAACAAACTTTTCCTATCCAACTGATCCCTCCCTTTTCGGTAATTTTATATGCAGTATACGATTTAATGCCATTTATGATTTTTTATGAAAAAATCTTTATGGGGCACCTACTAGGGTCCCTAGGACCTCAAATCCGTCAGCGCCGGTTTTTTTTTAAGAGAAAAAAGGTGCCGGGGGGGTTGTAATGTGTTTTCTTGATTGTTTTGGGTTAGGTTGGGTAGGGCTGTGTTGGATTGGGTTGTTTTAGTGAATGATTTGGGCGTCCTAGAGAATTTCTCATAAAAAATCAAAAATGGCAGAAAACTGTATACTGCATAATTGCCCCCTTTTCTACTAAGCTAGTAAAATGTCACATATTACCTGCCTATTGCCAGGAGGCCCTTCATACATCATGTTATCAGAGGTAGGAAACTTGACTTTCTTATCTTTTTGTTAAATTTACTTGTAAAAACTGTTTTTGTATAAAACACTGAACATTCTTCATACTTAGAGATAATTTAAACATATATAGGTATTGAACTGAGCTAATGAATAAAATTTTACGATTATATGCTAGGAGCTGTGCACAAATTATGTAACGGTCATATAGGGGAGGGAGGGGGGTAGCCAAAGTGTTACAAAACGTTACATAGGGGGTTTGCGACAGATTTGGAATGAAAATAAGAAAAAATTATTTTTTGGGGAGTGGTGGTCTTGAAACTGTTACATAATATTATGGGCGGGGGTTCACCAAACCATTACAAAACGTGATATGGGGGAGGGGGGGAAAATTGGTAAAATCACCATTCCATAATTTGTACACGTCCCCAGTTCTTTTGCTAATAAGTTTTATTATTTATTTTTTATAGGAAAAGGAGTAGAAAATGGAAACTTGAATGCCTGTAAAAGAGAAAACGTGGGAATGCGAATGGAGAGATCTTGGGAGGGATAGAGAACTATGAATATGGAAAATAATACCTCGGCACATGTTATTAACAATATCAAGGTAAACAAAGTTAACAAAACTAGCATATTCAAGCACTTTGCAGCCCATATTTTTAACTTACAAATGCCCCTAGCTTCAAATTATTGTAAAAATTAAAATTTTTTGTGTAGCCCCTTTTTAGGGGGCAATTTTGGTTTAACTTAGAAGGTTTGAACATAAATGTTCCATTTTAATATTAAATTTGCAATCTTCTTAAAATTTACTTTTAATAAAAATCTGTTTCATAAGGTTAAGTAACTTTTAAATGCCCATGTCTCTGAAACTAAAAGGGGTACCCCTATGAAGTTTGGTATCATTTTTTAACGTATTCTTTAAGAAAAATCCACAGCTATTAACTTTTTGAGGATCACATGCTACCATTGCCAATAAAAGCGATAGAATGACCTAAAATTCGTATATATTGGAGAATTTATTGATTTAATTCCCTTGAGGTAGTAAATTTTTTAATGTTTTTAGAATGGAAGTAGGCAGAGATGAAGAAGATAAAACTGGAGAAAGAGAGATAAACAAAAAAGGCATCACAATAATACTGTTCCAGTTGAAGGGTCCGGAAGTGTCCATTCCTTTTTTGAAAATAAATGATTAACATACCTCCAAATACTACCTAGGAGATAGCAATGGTCAATGGTCATCTTGGTTAATGACACTCAATGAAAACTATTCCTAGATTAAGTTGGTTGCCTATATAATATTGTAGAATCTACAGGGTGGGGACTTTAACTCAAACAAATTTTCTACAGCTTCAGGGTGAAGAATTTGGGCTTTACAGTCATACTAAAGAAAATATTGCTTCACTCCTTTTAGAGGGCGAAACCTGACCCCACTTGTGGCACTTTGTGGGAAAGCTCTTTTAAGCAGAAAATTGTGCAATTTTTGTTTTATTTTAACTTCATAGGTAATTCATATTTCAAATCTCTAAACCCAATCATTAATATTTCAATTTTTAATGTTTCGGTTATTTGCTGGAATTTTTAACGTAAATAAAGAATATTTGAAAAATATTTCGGCAAAAATAATTGATTTAATTCTGCCACACAAATGAAAAAAAAATATATTTTTTTTTAGTAACTATTTCAACAACAAGGTGCCACAAGTACTATCATCCCATTTAAAAAAATAGGGTGGGGTTAGGTTTTACCCTTTAAAAGGGGTAAAAAAATATTCCTTTTACTGTGACTGGAAAGCCCTGGGCCTTAATTATGTCTATCATCTGATACTGGACGAAATTAAAACTGTTAACAATCAGAATATTTCAAAAAGAGATAAAAGTTTGGATTCCAAATGAATCTAGATTATTTTTTGATCAAATTATTTATCAAAGGCTATCCAAACGTTAAGTAGTTAAGTTGTTAGGTATTTAAAAATAATATAATTTTTTCTAATAACTTCTAGTATCCTTGTATATTTCTTTACAAAAGTTGCCTTTATATTTTATTATTTATTTATATTTACAGATTTTATGTTTCTGTTTATTCTTTATATTTAAAATTAATAATTTATTTCTTAGTAGTAATCATAAATAAATTCCAAGCACAAGCCTCATAGAGGCTTCAGTGAGTTTCCCCATTTATTTCTAATTTTCAAAATAATAAAAAATAATAATCTAATTTAAAATTAATAGATGTATATTATTATTATTATTTTATGAAATAGTCATTTTATGAAACAGTCAAACAACCATGAAATCAAGAAGGCCCTAGGAAATCTCTAAAAGTGATTATTTTTTGGATTTGTAAAGTAGTACCTACTTATGTGTGAATCTAATTAAAGAAAATAAACTTATTTGCAGAAGAATATCGAATTTTATTGAAAGAATTCAGTAGAAGGTCCACTCAATGTCAATATTAAGTAAAACAAATAGGTGGTATACACAGTGACAATCCTGTTTCACTAAGATGTCTTGTTGGAGTATGTAACTCAGATATTCTATGTATTTCAACAAGTTAACATTTTTAATTAAAATTCCAGTTTAAATTAACAGTAATTCTCAGAGATGGTGGTGATGAAAACAGTAAATCATGACATTGCGAAGTTTGTCTACTTTTTTCTGTATTATTTGAGGTGATGTGAAGGTGTTTTTGTGGGTGGAAGGAGAGCCACAATCCCTTCGTAGTATTTGACCCTTAACTTATCAATGTTGCTTGTTTTGGGGGTGGTTATCGTATAGCGTTTTTCTGTCACACTTTTGAAAACTGTGATGAATCCCGAGATCCTCTGAGACAAAGGATCGAAAAATGCGATTTGATAACCACATTCAAACAAACAACACTAACAAGTTAAGGATCACATTATGCAGAGGGATTGTCGGTCATCCTCCTCTCATAAATACACCTCCATAGCACCTCAAATAATGCAAAAAAGAGCAAAAAAACTTTGTGATGTCACTGAAATCACTGTATCTATCTCTAGTAATTTTTGTTAAGTTCATCATCATAATGTTAATTTAATCTGAGATTTGTAATAAAAATGTTAACTGGTTGAGACGCCCACAAGACGTCTTAGAGAAATAGGATTCTCAGTGCAGCTACCTATGAATAATATATAATTGCTAATAAAGAATTATCTATCTATCTATCTAAATAATTTTCAATTTAGATCTCTTATGATGAAAATCACACAAACAGCAAAAGTCCCAGATATTACTCAAAAACTGCACTCAAAATGACTTATTAATTAGATGCTTCTCTGTACCGTATTCTGTTCCATTGTCTTACTTTTTACCATTACTCCAATCTTCTATAAGGTAATCACTCTGATGGGACCTGGTTGGTAGGAGACCTTGTGGAAGAACTTAAACCAACATTTAAACCATACCTACTCTTCTCGCTATACGACAAAATATATTCAGATATCATGTATGGCGATTAAAATATTATTTAGCGACTCAACAAGACAGGAATTATTAATTCAGGTATATAAATCTACCATTTCCAATTCGTGAAATGATCACAAAAAAAACACTAGTCTCCAGCATTTTTTCGATAAATCAATTTTTATTCTGGTGTAGATATGGATGCACACCTTTTGAAACCTTTCATGTGCATTTTATTGCTAACAATATAAGAAAATTTCCTTTTTTTAAGAAAAATAAAATAAGTGTTGTTGTTTACATCAACATAACCTCACAAAATACTTTTCCTATAATTTTTATTATTTGAGACCCTGTGATCTCCAGAAAACTATTTTAAAATATTAGGATAGTATCCAAGAATATTTCATGGGAATTTGAAGAAAATTCATCGAGTCGTTTAGAAATAATCCCCAAAAATCCTCGCTTCTCCCATAAGACTCCATGTAAAAACCGGCCCAAGATTAACAGCTGTTTTTCTGATGGTTACGGCCTGTTGTTTTTTTTGTCGGCCTTGGCGAAACATATTTGATTTAAATTCGATTGACGAAAAACTGTCATTCTTTAGTCAAAATATGAATGCCTTGCTAGATATATATGCACCACTAAACAATCTAAATTGAAAAAAAAAAACATCTGCCCTGGATAACTGAGAATACCAAACTGCTGATTAAATTGCGAAATAAAGCCAAATATACGTAAAAAAATGCAAAACTCCCGAAAATCAATCACGCTACAGAGAGTTAAGAAATTTTACCAACAAAATAGTTCAAAGTGAAAAAAAAAGCTTATCTTGAATATACATTTGGTAGTAAAAACAGCAAAACTTTCTGGAAGTCTTTAAAAAACTTAAATGTTATTAGCAATAAAAATGCCAAAGATAACATTCCAGACTATCTCTCCGATCCCGATCAAATTAACAACTTTTTCATTAATACGCCTGATTTAAATGAGTATTATAATAGTTCCTCTCAAATTAATAATATATTTAGGATTTCTTTGGTTCCTGAAACACAAATTGCACACTATTTGATGCAGATTAAAACGAGAGCAGTTAATCATGATGGTATACATATTAATTTTATATATATATGCCATATTATAAACTTTTATATTACCCATTCTGTTTTTCCGTCTGACTGGAAAGTTGGGAACATTGTTCCCCTTGCTAAAACCAATAGCCCTCAGGCCTTTAGCGAGTTAAGACCCATTTCTATTCTGTCAATTTTATCAAAAGTTATAGAACGCGCCTTAAAAATACAAATAGTAAATTAAGTTGAAAGTAATAAATTAATTGATAAAACTTAAGCTGGATTTAGAAAGGGACACAGTTGTGCAACGGCACTTTTTAACGTTGAACGTAAACTGATATTTTTAAAGGAATTGATCAAGGTAAGTGTAAAGTCTTCGTTCTGCTTGATTACTCTAAGGCGTTTGACACAATTAGTCACCAAATATTTCCTATTGTTTTGAAGTACCTAGGTTTTGACGTATCATCGGTCAGTCTAATAAATAATTATTTGTCGGGAAGAAAACAAAAAGTTGTTATAAATGGGGTGGAGTCTCATTGTCTAGGTTTAAATAGTGGTGTCCCGCAAGGGTTCATTTTAGATTCTATTTTATTTATATTGTACACTGTTAAGTTTTTGGATGTTCTGCGATTTTGCAAAGGACAAAAATATGCTGACGACAAGCAACTCTATCACATGTTTCACCCTCTTCAAATGCGGCAAGAATGTGAAAATATTAATAGTGACCATGCCCTCCTTCTAAACCCAAAAAAGTCGGTTGTAATGTTCTTTGGTCGCCCCACTGATGTAAAACGTTTAACGCCTGAGGTTACCATTCGCATTGACAATAAAATTTTGCCCATAAAAAGTGAAGCAAAAAATCTAGGTCTTATTTTTGACAATAAGCTTCGCTTTCATAAGCACATTTCCTTATGCATTC
The DNA here is from genome assembly GCA_963921995.1 of Oxystoma pomonae. Classification (NCBI taxonomy): domain Eukaryota; kingdom Metazoa; phylum Arthropoda; class Insecta; order Coleoptera; family Brentidae; genus Oxystoma; species Oxystoma pomonae. The sequence continues at coordinate 56,037,661 of OY998164.1, forward strand.
AAAAAGTTATTGGTCGGCTGAAAGGGCTATAAAACTCAAGTCATTTTCTAAACCAAAAAGTAAAAATAATGTTGTGTGATTCTCTTGTTTAGTCAGTATTTAACCATTGCGATGTAGTATATGGCTCTTGTTTAACAGCAGAAACCTCAAATCGCATAGAAAAAATCCAGAAATGTTGCTTAAGATTTACATATGGTATCCGTCGTCGGCAACCCGTGAGTCATAAGCTAAAAGTGTCAGGTTGGGTGAATATGAAAACTAGACGTTTAATTCACAGGTCTTTTCTGTACCTTAAAATTATAAAATATAAATATCCGTAATATCTTTTTCACAGATGTGAACAATCTTAATTTAAGGTTTAAGGGTGTCAATATTCCTAGACATACGACCTGGCTAAAGTTTATAATGATCTTCCCTTTTCTGTTCAAAATAGCTCCATATTGTCATTGCCAAAGAAAATTAAAAATCTTTATCGTTAATAAATCTCAACTTAATTTTTTTCTTAAATTTAATTATTTTATAGGTTACCAAAGATAGTAAAGCAAAAAATTAAGTATTAATGATTCATTATTATTATTTATCCTTATCTTACATTTTAGAAAAACATTACTTCTACTTCTACTTTTTGTTATCTTATTTTTTTTTGGAACCAGTTTTCTGGGTTTAAATTGGGCTTAAATTATTTGTTAGTATTAGTTAACTTTAATTATTCATTTCTTTTCTATATTTTTTAATTTGTTGTTTTTATTTTTTTTTCTCTTAAAATCTTTTATTCATTAAAAATGTTTATTATTTTTTGTTATTAAATTATTTTTATTGTGAGGATAAGTGTAGAAATCAGCAACCAGACTCGTCTGTGCGCTGCACTCCTGCCTTTTCTTGTAACTTACGCTTACTTGAATAAAGATTATTATTATTATTATTATCTAAACATGCTCATATTGTGCCATTCTTAAAGTTGACAAATTAAAGTTAATGCCGTCCTTTATTAAAGGCAGGCACAAACATTATAAAAGTCGACATTATTTTGATAGCAAAGATGACATATTTAGACAACAAAAATGTCAGAATGCCTTTAAACTTCATACGGAATTGTCAAAAATAGTGCCGTCTTTATTAAAGTCAGGCTATGCCCAGTTTGTGTACCGATAAGTCCCTATTTATTAATATGTAAACGGTCAAATAAAAACCTAAACTAAACTATTGTTATCTCGTTGTCATCTAGACATGCTCATTTTATGTTAGCTACAAAGTTCACATAACTGTTAAAAATAGTGCCAAGTTTAATCTAAGTCAGGCTATGCCATTTTATATACCGATAAGTCCCTAATAAGTCCCTAATATCTTACGTATACAATTCGTCATCATTTTTTGTTAGCGTTTGCCAACTACGATTAAGTAGAGAGGAAAAGAGAAAAACCTAGTAAATTTGATTGACTTTTATTGAACACTTATTTACAAACTATACTTGCTTAATTTGCCTTAATTTTTCTAACTCCTTCAGTGTGATTGGTTTTCTGGCAACACTTTTTTAGTACCAAATAAACTACATAAAAAATAATCAAAACCAGCCCTAAAATAGCTCCTATGACGTCCAAATTGAGATACTTAAACAGGGGCATTCCTACGCCCGCTACCCTTAGATGGTTGGCCCCTTTATGACGTATCACGTATTCCACCCAATAGACCAGGGTTTCCATGGGTTTCATCGGTCTGTCGTGAAAAATTTTTGATATTTCTTTGACAGTTTTGCTGTATTTTGGATTTGTTATAAGATCTTGGATTATTTTATAAAGGTTTTCCTCTGTCCATTGGGCGTTATCTTTGAAAGGCAATTGCAAAGCGTATCTAAAAAAATAGAATATTCTTTAGAAAGTCCACCATAAAAAGTGTGGCGTTTTCGCAAATTTGCTGGAACTAGGGGCTTTATTAAAGGTTCTAAAACAGCAGGCGTTTTTTTTTTGAACAAAATAAATTTATTACCTATATGGGCAACAAAAACAAGGAAATTTACTGTAACTAGCGACATTATTTAATAAAAACCAACTACCTACCTATGGCAAATTTTTAAAAATTAGGTAGGTGCCTATTGCTTAAGCTCTTGAACTGAAGGAAGGGGATAGGGGCAGTTTAATAGGTGTTTAGTTAGTGTAAACGAAACAAAAATACTTATTTTTAAAAGTCTCATCTAGTCTCATTTGCAGATTTTTTTCGAAATTAACCGTTAAATGAGCCGCACTGAAATACTATTTTTTACGGGTTTCAAATATTGTTGACAAAAAAATTGTGTATCAATAGTTAAAACTTAAAATAGCTATTTAAAAAAAAAATGACTTTGGTTTGGTAGATTGTTTGTTGTGAAAAAGATTTTTTGAATTTAAAATATATTTTAAATTTAGTATTTATTTTTAGTATTAAAAAGAGCATAATAAACAAGTAGTTCCTCTTACGTAAAAAAAGGTGAAATTTCTTAGCGGAGGTGACTTTTTCTTGTATTTGTATTTCATTATAATATTTCTTGCATGGGATTAATTTTTACAAAAATTAAAGAAATATTTGTTTTTTGAAGACAAAAATTATTTTCTTTGGATTAAAAATTGTAATTTTATATTAGGTAAATGTGCAAGTTGTATTATATAGTAACGTATTATAATAGTACAAATATGTCGGCTTAAGCCCCCCCAGAGCTACTAAAACTGGACTCCTAATGGTTAAATTTTCCCAAAAAATCACCAATAAGATGGTTCTCTCACGACTCCACTCAAGATGACACACAGATGACATAACAGAAATTTTTAGTAAACAATTGCCTTAAATTATTTTCATCTTTCTCTAAAATAATTTTTATAGCCTGCTGTCTCTCTTCAACAACCTTAAATATTTTTGCACTTTACTCTTAAAATATTTTTCATTCTAACAGAGAAAAAATGTTTTTGGCAGTACTTTTTTTTAAAGCCTAAAAAACAGTGAAAACTTGAAAAGTTTGAGTGTTTTATTCTAGAAATCGAAAGTTTGGGAAGAAAGCTTTATAATTTGAGCAATATAATGGCATAAACATGTGAAAAACATGCTGAATTATGCTGAAATACAGCACAACTAAATTATTTTAAAGTTCATCGTGGCTCTACCATAAAAAGTTAAGGATGTTGAAGTGGAAAAGCAGTATTCAAAAAAGTTTTTAGAGAAAATGAAGATAATTCAACGCCATTTTTTGATTAAAATTTTAATTTTTTTGTTTTGTCATCTTTCTATCATCTTGAAGTAATTTTTTAAAGTGTAAAGTGTGCAAGACATAGGGTTGTATTAATTCCTCAAAGTTCTTTACAGTCATTAAAATTAAAAAAATATATATTTTAGCACAATTAAAAATATATTATTAGGTGTTTAACTAAATTATTTTAAGGTTTATCATGACTGTACCATAAGATGAACAGTTATAAACATAAATAATAAATCACTCAAAAACATACAGGTAATGAATTTAAACTACAAAAGCACTTATTCATTTAGATTAGAAAAAAAAGTCTTTGAAGTTCCAGAAAACCGGAATATTCATAGAGAAAAAACGTTGCGCTAAAAATCTAATTCAAAAAGTGACAAAAACAGAAGTGCCTCTGTCAGTCGGTCAATGGTGAAAGCTGCTAAAAGCAAAAAAATGATGTAGCCAACAAAAATTAGATCCACTACGTCAAAACTTGCCAAACACATGGTGCAGTGATTTTTAAATTTTTCAATTGTATTCGTCAGCGATCCAATTTGTAGGTTACGAAATCCATGGCTCCAAGACGAAGAATTCCAACAAGTTTTCTTTTTTAGACTAGAACCGGAGCTTTCTTTAAAAAACAATGGCGTACTTTTAGTTTGTGAAATTTTAAGATCAGCCTGAGAGGTTTGAGCAACGCTTCGGTTACAAACATATTCCCTAAAAATTTTTTTAGAGGCAAAATCCGTCTCTATTTTTTACAACAATTGCTGTCAAAATAATGTTAATCAGAACCGTAACCCCTAGTAAAAAGAACATACCCAAAGTGTAGCAAACGCTTGCAACTTTTACGAAATAAACGAAAAATTTGCACAGTTCGTCCCTATTTATAGATTAATAAGGTACCTAGGTTGTAAGTTAAAAAAGTTCCGTAAAAGTATACTTAACCAGTAAACTCAGTTTTGATATATTTACATACCCTGCATTTGTAGCACTGTCCGCATTGGCAAACTGATCCCCAAAAACTGGAATAGCGAAAATTGGAACACCATGGTAAACAGTCTCTGTACAGCTAAGCATACCACCATGGGTAATAAACAGTTTAATGTTGGGGTGGGCTAAAAAGTGTAATAGGATAATAAAATAAATTAAAATCATCTCACCTTGGGAGAGCTCTCACGCATTTTCCCATAATCTGGCATCGGCCTTTTAAGCACTTGCCAGTAACAAATTATATTTCTTATATTCTAGCTTTTGTTCACTCACATACAAAAAACCACACAAACCTAAGGTAAAGTGTTAAACATACTGTATCTCGTCAAATTGCAGGAAAAATATCTGTCAAGCATCAAAATTTTGGTCTGTATATGCTTCTTAATAAGTTTTGAATTTTCAGCAAGTTTAGAATTGTTCTAAAGTTAAAGAAAGATATTTGAGATTTTTCTACAAAAACTGTCAAAAAATCCAAGAGGAGAACTAAATTAAAAATAACTTTGGTTAGAATTAAGCTGCAACTTTTTTTACACCACATTGTAATTATTATTTAAATAAGAGTACGAAATCTTGTTAAAATTATGTTATTATACGCAAAATGGCACACCACACATAAAAATTTACAAAGTAATTATGAAGTGAAAGCACTCCACAATTTCTGGGCTCTCACTCTAAAAGACAAAAATACCGATTTAATCACATCAGCTCTCCGAATGGGTAAAATCTGCACTAACAGGGAGAAAGATCAAGGACAATCTAGGGGAGTCATAAAGACAACGGAAGGCTGCCCACAGGGTAGCTGCTTATCCCCATATCTGTGGTATCTGATCATGGATACTCTCCTACAACGCCTAACAGAGGAAGGATTCGACGCCCACGCATACGCCGACGACGGTGTCGTGGAGGTGGTGGGCCACCACCTAAACAACGTCTGTAATAGAATGTAAAGGGCGGTATGCATCATAGAAGATTGGTGTCAACAAAACGGCCTCTCTGTCAATTCAGGAAAGAGAGAGATGATTTTGTTCACAAGAAAGAGGAAAATGGAGGGATTCAGAGTACCCAAGATGTACGGGAGACCCCTGACTTTGTTTTCAGAACTAAAGTACCTAGAGGTCACCCTAGACAAGGGGCTCACCTGGACACCACACGTTGCGAAATTGACCAATAAGGTGCAGGCAACGATGTGGCAACTGCGTCGAGTAGTTGGCCGCACCTGGGGTTTGAGCCCCAGAGACCTCCACTGGATGTACACGGCAGTACTAAGGCCAAGGATCCAGTACGGATCCATAGTCTGGTGGCCAGCAGTGGAGAAGGTCACTACTACCCTCAAGCTTAGGAGCCTACAGGGAACCAATGCAGAGGGATAACCGGCGCTATGAGGACGGCACCTATACAGGCACTCGAAACCATTCTGGGACTGCCGCCGTTTCCAATCTGGATCAGAAAAGAAGCGATGGCGACCCACCTTCGGCTGAGAGATACAGGTCAATGGAGAGGAAGAGGGGAAGCTGCGGGGCATCTTAGGATTGCCCAAATCGCCGAGAGAGAAATTCCAATGGCAGCGATGGAAACACAAAGACCAAAAAACCCCTGGAGATTCAACAAGAGGTACAAAGTAGTCATCCCAGACAGGGAACTATGGCAGAGTGAAAACCTCCACGAACAGTTCAAGGAGAATGCTGTGATTTGCTACACCGACGGGTCCAAACTGTTGGAGAAGCAAACCACAGGATCGGGGGTTTACGTAGAAGACCAGGAGGTTCGAAAGAGCTACCCGCATGTTTATATATATATGCTCCGACAGCCAATCGACCCTAAAGGCACTAAGGGCGCCCAAGATCAACAACACTCTGTTGGAGGAATGTGCGGATGCACTAGAATCCTTGGAAGAGGGCAAACAAGTGACACTTATGTGGGTACAGGAACATATGGGGGTACCGGGGAACGAGAAGGCCGATGAGCTCGCCAGGATCGGGGCAAGCACCCAGTATGTAGGGCCGGAACCACTCCTAGGAACAACCAAGAGGCAATTGCAAAGTCGACTCAATAAACGGGCCAACGATGCCATGGCGACCGCTAGGAACAGGATGCAGACAGACCAAGGACTTCGTGAAGGGCACGGATGTAGCCAAAGGCTTCTGGGGAGATCACGGTCTGCTGACAGGAATCATAACAGGTCACAACCGACTAAGGAACGAAAGAGGACGAGATACCAGGTATTCGGTTTCCCGACCCTGGATGAGGAGGACCTGCACGCGCTCAAATGGGACAAAATACTGGACTTTGCAAAAAGAACAGTAAAACCAGAAGAGTAGACTGCCAGACCAGTGGTGCAGGCGGCGGATTAGGGGCAGGCTCGGGGTAAGGCAGAAAGGGCCTAGGGAGGCCTACTTGCCAGGCTTCGCGCCGCCCCTTCTCTATTACTACTACTACTACATCAGCTTTCTTATTATTATTTGAAAAACACAGTATGGTAAAAAAAAGTCGTAGCTCATTTTGAGCCAAAGTAATTTCTAGTTTACTTTATTGCTATTAGTGAAGGGGCATGTGTAAGTCCGTGGGATTTTAAATAAAGGAGTTTTGTGACTATGTGGGATTGATAGCTCTTCAGTCACACAATCGAGTGCTACCTGTTGTTTTGTTCGCATCCGTGTAGAAGGGGTTGATATGACGTCATCTTTCAAGATGACGGCCAAAAATCATAAAAAATACAACTTTTACAACCGGGGCATGGTTATACTCGATTTCATATAACTCGACAACAACGATTCCAAAAAATTTACTTTTATTATTATGTCATTTAAGGTTGGATGTCCTCCAACCTTAAATAACCTTGAAAATTGCAAAAACACAAGATTTTTGCCATTTTATCTTCAAAAAATCTTAATAGTTCAATGTTTTGATAGTCCAACTTCAAATCTACCTCAAACTATTGAGAATATATGCCAAATTCGATCCTTAGAGTTTGATGCGGTTTAAAGCTTCATGACCTTGGAAAATACCCCAGTAAAATTAACATATTGCAAAAATAACATACTAAAAGACGCTATTTATCAACTATTAAAGCGAAGAGGACCAAATTTGGTAAGAAAGATATGAAGGTCAAGTCCAACAATATTGTTAAAAAAAATTGGTTCAGCCATGACGCGTTTCAATATGGCGGCTGATGTGGACTTATCGCCGCTTACTATGAAAAAAAAATTTGCTTGATGCATGACCTTGATTGACCTTAAAAATAATATGTACAAGTGAAAAACCAGCTTTTTGTATTTTTTTTTAATTTACCACTACGCAAAAACTTTAAATGCCGGAGATGAAATTAACATCTTAGCCATAAATAAACAAAATATTGTGTTTTAGATTTTTATGCTAAGTTTCAGAACTGCGAATTCAACAACAAAGTCATTTAAATAACCTCTATAAGAGAGTTAGCAGAAGTTGGATATATATTACCATATACCGAACCAGTGGTTTTAGATGCCATTTTCCAAAATTGTGTTCAAAAAAGGGTAAAAAATTCTAATTATGCCAGTAGGGCATGAATACATTTGCTTATTAACATTCATAATAAAATTTAAGGATGAGGATTTAACAGCTATTTAGTAACACATTTATGGCCCACCGCATCCCTGTAGAAGTTCCGAAACTTAATAAAAACGACAAGCATATAGGTTATTTTTAACGGGGTATAGCATAAACATCTGGGACGCCATATCAAAAAAAATGGTAGGAGGCTTTAAAATGAAGTGTTTGCGTTGTGTTAAATTGGATAAAATATCACAAAAAGCTTGTTTTTGACTTGTGCATGATATTTTCAAAGTTAATCAAGGTCATGCATCAACTAAACTTTTTTTTATAGTAAGCGGCGACAACTCAACAAGAATTGGTGACCATCAATTGTCATTTTTGTTTTTTTACGAAATTGAAACGCCATATTGAAACGCGTCATAGCTGAACCACATTTTTTTAACAATATTGTTGGACTTGCCCTTCTGTTCTGTCTTACCAAATTTGGTTCCTCTTCGCTTTAATAGTTGGTGAATAGCGGTCTTTAGTATGTTATTTTTGCAATTATTTTTTATGATTTTTGGCTGCCATCTTGAAAGATGACGTAATATCAACCCCTTCTACACGGATGCGAACCAAACACCCGGTAACACTTGATTGTATGACTAAAGAGCTATCAATCCAATATAGTTACAAAACTCCTTCATTCAAAATCCCATGTGATTGAAATTATCGACATCCCTACACTATATCTTGAGTTTTTGATATTTTTGGATAAATAATAAACTTTAATTACTAACCTTTCCAAAAAGTCTAAACATGGGGAAATCGATTAAAACTCTATTTATTAGGAGTCATTAAAAGATATTGTTTTTTGTATATTTTCTGACAGAGGATATTAAGGATTACAACACACTAAAATTTTAGACAATTGTTTAACGTGGACTGATTTCCTATCCTTGTGCGGAGGTGTGGGGATTTTTTATTTCTTTTTTAACTTGAACTAAAAATTTTTTCTACATGTGCCCAATTTATTTAAACATTTTATACAGGGTTCCTAAAATTTTCCTTAGGGATAGGATTTCAATAAATCAAACAGAAATGGCATAGAAAGTTCTGCGCGCACAAAAGAAACAGGTATATTGAGCAATGGTGCCAGTTTGTTATTATCTCCGGACTGCTTTCATGAGAAAAAATTGTCGCCACTCTTTCATTGTGAGCATAAATCATAGTTGCAATAATAACTGTTGACAAGATGTCTGCAAATTCCGCTAGATGGCGGCCACACCATGAGATGAATTTAGATGTTTTCAGGTCCAAACCACAGCTTTTTCTTGCTTAAAGGAGGAGGCAGGGTCCATTGTTTACGATACTAAGCGATAAACTCGTGAGGTTGTTAAAATTAGAAGGAAATATCTTCGCTTTTAATTAAATTTCTTTCCATTCTGTTCTACTAGTGACATCTATCCGGAAACGGCCAAACCATGCAGCTAGCACTAGCAGCCAAAGAAATCAATAAACGGCGCTGTTTTTCCTGCAGAGCTTTTTGCTTGCGATATTATTGATTTTAAATAAAGCTGTCCCTACACTACATTTGATATTTTCGAGGTGTTTTATGACATGATCTCGAAACATGTAACGAACCAATTCTTCAAAACTAGCGGGAGGGTAAAAGCGAAAAATAAGGGGCTGCCAATATTCGTAACACTCAAAAAGGGGTGAAAAGATTTATTTTGCTCTGTTTCTTTACAAAAAACGTTTTTTTTACGAAAAACTTGAGCTCTGCCACTTTTTTTTATTTTTTTCTTCAACTTTCTCGAAATTTTCGTCATACCGTAGAATTATTTTTATTATTTCTTTCCCCACGGTCATACTCTACTTTTATTCGAAAAAATTTAGAAACAGAGACGGGATCAGTTTTCCTAAAACGGGGGAAATTGGTTTCGAGTAAGAAGATAAAGGGCGCCGCAGGCAAAAATTTTTCAATTAAATTAGCCGAACGCAAAAATGTTAGAAAAAGAAAGCACGAAATAAAAATGGCGCCGCTTACAATTTTTTTTTCAAAAATTACGTAATTTCGGGAACGCAAAGAAATAGGTTTAAAGAGTATAATTTTTAAGAAAAAATATCAATTTTCTCGCCCTCCTCCTTTGGGACTACAGAAGCCGTGCACAAATTACGTAATGGTAATAGGGGGGAGGGGGGTTACAAAACGTTACGTAGGGGGGAGGGGGGTTTTCGACAGCGTTTGCATTTGTGTGAAACTAAGAAAATTTGGAATGAAAATAAGTGAAAAATTTTTTTTGGGGGGGGTAGTGGTCTTGAAATCGTTGCGTAATATTAGGGAAGTGGCGTGCCAAACCGTTACAAAACATTACATAAGGAGGGGGTCAAAAATTGGTAAAATCACCGTTACGTATTTTGTTTTTGATTTCGAATCAAAGTGCAAAACCCGGGTTGGACGTTCGAAGGCGTCAACCCGTCCTATTTGCTTGATAAAGTTTCTACGGAAATATCTCAGTGGATTTCTCCGGCCGTGTATGAACGCTTTAGGTTAGGCATTTGCATGTATCTCAGTCCCCAGCCTGTAAACAGTGCGTAAGGACAATGGTTACAAAATGAAAAGCCAAAAAATATTTTTTTTACGATATCTTTCATCAGTTTGGTATTAAAGTCGAGCAAAAACAATTTTTATTCCAGTCCTAAAGGTATGAAAATGGAAAACATTAGAAAACAACAACCTGGAATGGATTTACTACGTGTAAGATGTAGTGACAACATCGCCCCATGCCCATCCTTTTCTGCCTAATGTGCTTTTCCGTTTGTCTGCGTCTTATACACAGCTGCTTGGCCCCCTAAGGATTTGCTTAGGAACTCTGTAGAAACACAACACAATTCTCTTAAAATTCGACAAGGATGCACGGTGCAAGATAATTTTCTTAGAATATTCTGTAAACACAAACCTAGTACGTCAGTCTGCGGTAGCCATTTTCTAATAACCACATTATCAGACTTTCCCGGCAAATCTTCCTCAAACTTCCACAAAACGGTCTGTTTGATTTTTGAAAACACTTTCAAAATCAGTTGCTTCTTCCAGTCCGGAAGATCGTTGCTTTTAAGATTCGAGCCCATGCTAAACAGGATGGCCCCATTTTTAGCGTTATCCAAAATGTCTTGAAGGTCTTTGGGTAGAACTTTCGGTGGGTCAATGTGGTAGCCACCAATTTCTATCATATTGGGCACTTTAGGGACCTAAAAAATAAAATGTGTACTCGGAACTCTAGGTTTGGTAAATAAAAGTAATTTAAGCAGTTTTCATAAGTTTTAATATTAATAAACTCTTAATTTGAAAATGCAACATGCAAAAACATAACCAAAAGCGCCTTGTTAATACATCAATAATCTCGACGTAAGGGCGGGAAATTTAAATGTTTATGCACTTTAGGGATTAAATAGGTACGTTTAATCCCTCTTTTTAGGGACTGAAATGGCACTTTTAATCCCTAGGGGGTTAAAAAAATAATCCCTGGAAAATTATAATTAAATTTATCGCAAGTCAAGCCAAACAGCACTTGCTTTTGGCCAAGATTTCATTCTTAGCACCCTTTCTTGTAGTAGTAGTAGTTTAACAATTTTAACAATAATCTTTTTCTAAAGTGCATAAAATAGTATATAAACCTCAAGACTAAAGCGTCTTTTAATCCCTTAGCGAATGGTAGCCCTCCCTACGATCGAGCTACAAACCTTTCGCCGCGGAATTAAAAGTAGCACTCTAGTCCCTAGGTTTATAATGTACTATTGAATCTTATTACTTATTGTATTACAATTGGTTGTTTGTTATTTTGTTTGTTATTTGTTATAGGAGATATTCCGGATCGGTTTTGGGTAAGTTTGTTGATGACAATCTATATAGTAGGGCAGATTTTGGGATTTCTCGTAAAAGTTTAATGGCTGGAATTGTCCTTTTAACTGAAGCTCTAGGGGCACTAGCTAATTAAAAAAATATTTTTTTTTATACATATACGCGCGCAAGGGGGCAGGGGGGGAGTTTTGTAATGTTTCACTTTATAATTTGTTTTTCAAAAAACTACTTAACTCATTTAAATAAAAATATTGTGGATTGCACCGCAGTACTTAATCGCAAAGCATGTAATAAGTCTTCGACATTAGTCCCGGAGGTAGCAACAAAATTACAAAGTTTTGATTTAAAAATAAAAACTAAAAATTTAATTTTTAAAATGTAACTTTAATGTAGCTTAACAATTTTAATAAATAAGTTAGAATACAATGAATATAATTTTAATTATTACTAAAGTATACTACGTAAAAATGGTATAAAAATCTTCAAAAGATTTCTCTTCATATTTTAAAAAAATATAATTTTTGTCTTAAGACCATCACATTTTCCTTATTTTTATGCAATTGTTTCTCATTTAAAAGCAATTTATCCTGCTGAAATAAAAACCTATTTTTATCAAGAAATATTTTTTTTCTGCTTCCTATTAGTTGCCAAAAATAAAAAGTAGCCACAACATTGACCTTAAAACAAAATTATGATTGTTTTCCACAAACCAAAACTACACTTTTTTGCACTCGACGATAAACAATGTTTATCGTCTCCTGATGATGCTAACATTGCTAGCGAAACGCACGTCGAGTGCAAAAAAGTGTAGTTTTGGTTTGTGGAAAACAATCATAATTTTGTTTTAGTGCAACCAAAGGTTCCAAATTCCCAACATAACATTGACCTTAATGATCTTGTGGTTTTCTACATGTCGCCAAACTAGAAAAATAGAAAAAAATTATTTTTTAACAGAAAGCACCATTTTCAAGCTCTCCCTATTATGAGTGCATTTTTGATAGATGATTCTAGTTTTGACTATGGACTCGTTACCTATAAGGCCGGAGCTTTCAAATGATGTATAAAATAATATACGGTTCTATGAAAAAAAAAATTAGTTTTAGAGGGTTAAATTCCAAGAAAATTGAATTTATAGGGATTCTGCGTTGTTCTTGGGCGGATGCCTTATGTAAAATAAATTTTACGGTACGCGGCTGCTACCGCAAAACATTTACCGCGATTTTTTTTACATCGAGGTTTTCTACCGCGTCATCATATATAGCGCAAAAAATTTACCGCGAATGGAGCTACCAGCGAAATGATTTTCAGCGCAAGCAAATTTAGCGCAATACACTTATCGCGAAATACTTTAAGAGCGCCTGCAATTACCGCGACAAAAAAAAACGCGCATGTATATTATAGCGCAAGACTTCTACCGCCAAGAAAGTTACCGCGCTCATGAAGATACCGCACACTACCAGGCATAGCGAAAATTAAAAAAATATATATATTTTTTCATGTTTGCAGGAGTGTTTGTAATTTTAAGGCCAGAACTAGAACGTTAAAAATTTGTTTTTTTAAAAATACAAACAGTTTTTTGTTTATACGAAATTGTTTTATTTTATTTTTACAAATTATAACAATATGAAAGCTTTGTTATTTTTTTCGTTCTTGAGGACACATAACACTGAATCCTTAAATTAAAAAAAAAACAAGTGGCGTCAAACTTTTGATATTTTACTTTCTAAATAAAATATTCAACCAAAAAAATTTTGTAACTCAAAAGAACCTATGTCATAACATCCAAATTTAGAGCTTGCTAAAAGTAGCAATTAGATCCTTGAAAGTTGTGGACAATGCTTGGTTTACAAGTGAAAGGTTTTGGACTTCCATATCTTTATTTGTAATTTTTCACAACGTTTCGACTAAAGATATTACATCTGTTGAAACGTTGTAAAAAGTACAAACAAAGACAATGGAGGTCCGAAACCTTTCACTTGTAAATTAGGGAGGTACTTATCAAAACACAAAAAAAGTAATTTATATTTCTCATTTTTTAACATTTTTTGCTCCAAAACAAAAACATATAATATTACACAACTGTTTTATTACCCATTATTTAACACTGAAAAAAAAACTAGCAATAATTTTGATCTTATTAGGACTATCTGCGTGCTCCCAAATAAGAGAAGAAAAGTTGGACAGAACTCTAAGATGTACTAAAAATATAGGGTTTTCTGAGAAAAAAAAACTTGAATAGAGTATATATGTATGGATATATAATACACTCACTCTTATATCGTTATAGAACAGATATGCCTTATTAAATATAAATTTACCACCGTCCTCCAAATTTCCTCTGAAAGTAGCTCCAGGGCCATGGGCTTGTTGCAAAAATTTTTTTTTGCACTTCAGGAACACTTTTCGCCCCGGGGACTACAATAAAATTATTTGTTGAACCATGCAAATTTTGATGTCATGAGATTTCAGAATAGCATATTATTATGTATGTGTCAAAATTTTTTGTATATTCACATCTATACGTGCAAAATCTGACATTGAATTTTAATTGATTTTTAATTTTTTCGGTTTTTAACATTTTTCTCCAAAATTTTGGTAAAAACAGGAGCCAGAAAAAAAACTTTGGTCCAGGGTAAAATCAACCAACGACAAAACAACATCCTTATTATTTGAATTTCGTTAAAGTTTACCTACCTCTCTAAAACTCATTTTTTTTTTCATTTTCATTCATTTCAATCAACCGTACACCTATATACATATAATATACATTCAACATTTTTTAAATAGTTTTGGATTCTAACCGAGTGAAACAGATACCAAAAATCCATTTTTGAATATTTGTCTGTTTGTGTCTCAGCATCATGTAAAAACCACTGAACTAGACTACTGCATTCCTTGGGCTCCTGGGAGATACATATATAGGCTTTATTTCTTCAAAATCGGTTCACAGGAACCAAAGTTATGATTATTTCAAGGAAAAAAACGGGAGAACACGTGTTAACCCGCTGGCAACGGGAGGTGGTGAGAGAGAGAGAATCCGGTATTCTGAGGACAAAACAATTTTTTTTATTAAATATGGAAACAGTTCTTTGGAACATTTTTATGCCGTATATAATTACTTTACCAAATGTAAAAATTCATTGTGTTATAGCTGCTTTATTAAAATTGTAAATTTAAGAAAATTATTTTTTGTTGTTGTTACCTCCAGGACTATACTACTAAAAGCAGTTTTGGTCGGTAACACCTTCCATAAGACACTATTTTTTTTAAAATCAGTTTGGTACCTAGTTTGTACACAATAAATTTCAAAAGAAACCAGTATACTATCGGCATCATAAAAGTGGTACGTGATAAACATAGGTATTTTTTTAATTGTATGGTTAACTACCGGATTATATTTTGTGACAGACTGGTACTAAAATGTGGAAATATTGACATCAAAGATTGCTTTTAAAAATAATTTTTATATTACAATAATACGCTAACGCATAAAACAACTGTAACAAAAATTAAAAAACACCACTGTAACGAAAATAATAAAACAATAGAAACAAATTATTAGGTATATAAATTTTAATATCTAGTCATTGCGCCATTCACCTCAATTATACCGTTTAACCTTCTCGGTAGAGAATCAGCCAAAATTTCAAAAAGGTTTTCATTTTCACCAATCACTTCTTCATAAGCATTCACTATTAGCTGGACCAAGTGATGTTGATTTCCCGGCACAATATTAAAGCTTTCTAGCTTTTTTGAAATAAACCCCAGATATTTTCCATAGGATTGGTGTCTGGGGTTTTTGCAGGCCAAGGAAGAACTTCAATATTTTGCTCCCGAAACCAAGTTTGGCAAATTCTGGCCGTATGAGCAGGGCAGTTGTCTTGTTGAAAAATAAACTGGTCTTGATAAAGTTCTGTGACGGCTGGAAGCATGGTGTTCTCTAAAATGTCCACATGACCTCTAGCGGAAATCCAACCCCACATATTTACCAAAAATCTTCCAGCGCGATCTCATAGCGCGTTCTTGGTGGACGATACACCCGAATTTGTTTTCTGTCACTACAGGACTAGAAAACTTTTTCATCGGAAAATATAGCCTTTCGCCAAAACTCTAGTTCCTTTACAGAGTAATTAAGGGCAAAAAGTAACCTGGCCTGTTTTTTTTTTTTCATTCGTAAGTTTAATTTTTTTAGCAGCTACACGACATCTTAAATTAGAGCCTTTCCTTACGCGGTTTCGTGCCACTCTTACACATCCTGGAAATTGGGTTAATCTCTTTGCCTGGGCAACCGATGCAAAAGGGTTTTCTTCCATAAAAGTGATAAGGTCGATCTTGTTCATCAGTTGAAACTTTCAATAAACGAGTCCCTTGTTTTCTCTATTGTCTGATCTTCTTCCCATCGTTTTTTAATTTTTATAATCGTGGTTTTACTGCGTCCATAATGTCTAGCCACGTCCCTAATTGACCATCCTAGTTGTAGTTTTGCCAGGAGTTGGGCTTTATCAAATAAAGAAATTTGTGGAGGCATTTTTTATTTATTTGTCAGACTGAAATACAGAATGACATACTTTGACAGTTTAAGAAAAATACAATAATGGGTGACTTTGTTTGTAAAAATAGACCAAGGTATTACAACAAAAAGTATTGTGTACCGCTTTTATGATGACGATAGTGTACACATGCAAAAAAATAAAGCGACCCCTTTGCCCCCCCCCCCTTGCACGGGTTTCTAATAAAAAATATATTTGTAGTAATTCCCCTGAAGTTTCTCTAGCCTACCGCAAAAGCAATTTAACAGGAGGAACCACCCAACCACAACGCAAAATCCCTATAAATTCGATTTTCTTGGAATTGAACCCTCTAAAACTCACTTTTTTTTTCATAGAACCGTATATTATTTTATACATCATTCGCAAGCTGTATCCTTAGTGCTTAAGACTCCATAGTCAAAACCAGAATCATCTTTCAAAAATTCATTCAAAATAGAAATAGTTTTGAAATGTTGCTTTTTCGAAAAATCATTTTTTTTTTATTTTTCTAATTTTTTTAATTTCTAATTTTACTTTTTATTTTGGCCAACTAATGGGAAGCACAAAAAATATATTTCTAAATGAAAATAGGTTTTTATTTTACCAGGAAAAAAATATTTTTAAATGAGAATCAATTAAGGAAAAATAAGCAAAATGTGATGTTCCGAATACAAAAAATATATTTTTTTTTTTAAATATGAAAACAAATCTATAAAACATTTTTATACCATCTTATACGCAGTATATTTTAGGCATAATTAAAAGTTGATTGGTTTTATTCCAACTTATAAATTAAAATTTTTAGGCTACATCAAACTCAGATTTTAAAAACTAAAATTTTTTGTTGGTTTTTTAAATAAAAATTTTGTAATTTTGTGGCTGCCTTCGGGACTATTGCTGAAGCTTTAGACTTGCCGCATGTTTTACGGCAAGTATAGCCTTCCAACCGATATTATCTTTGACTAAATTAGTTAAGCAGTTTTCGAAATATAAATTATGAAATATAATACATTACATGTAAAAAAATTAATTAAAACTTCCCCTTCCCCTGCCCCCTTGGGCGCCTGCATATATAACAAAAAATATTTTTTTTCTAATCAGTTAAGGATCCCGGACCTCCTGTTAGGGCATTTTCAGCCTACGGCAAAACTTATTT
Source organism: Oxystoma pomonae (assembly GCA_963921995.1). Taxonomy (NCBI): domain Eukaryota; kingdom Metazoa; phylum Arthropoda; class Insecta; order Coleoptera; family Brentidae; genus Oxystoma; species Oxystoma pomonae. The sequence goes on from OY998164.1 coordinate 56,054,913, forward strand.
TACATGGGGCATTTATAATAATTAGTCGTATTTATATATGTTGACCTAACCTGTTCATAACAACGCCAAAACATATTACATTTTTGACTTCGTTATGCCATGTTTGGAAAGAGGCCCGCTTTTATGGTGGATGCGAGCACAGAACACCTGGCATAAGCATGTCAAAAAATGTAGTGCCTTTTGCCTTTTTTTGAGTTTGGAATATCGATACCGATAAGTTTAAATATTAGGGAGATTTTGGTCAGGTTTTTTGTCAGTCTGTTACCCTTACCTTTATTCTGGGCGGGCGCTGTAGCGCTCTATCAGGCTGTTACCTTCATTAAAGGTAACCACTGGCGCTAATTAGCCTCGAATATTGACTACCTTTACCGTTAAAAAAACAACCAACCAAACTTGATGTGATTCTGTGGTGGAAGATTTTTAGGTAATAAAAGTTTGTTTTGTTTTACAAAAATTTTGTGTATTTGGATTTTATTTTTTGTTAACCGTGTTTAAAGTGGCAAAAGTAGTAAAAGGCACTCCACGCCTTTTTTACCGTTTTTTTTTGGCAAACAGTTGGTAAGTACAAATAAGTTTGGAAAAGCTCGATTTCTTCTATTACTCCACCAAACATATCTTGCAAAATTAATTGCCTGACTAAATTTATTTTGGGGTGTCCGTCTCCCAGTCTATCACTAAATTAATATTTTCCTCCATGATATGGTTAGCAAATTAAAAAAATACTTGAGAAAAAAACAACAAAAGTCAATAAAAAAGTAATTTTATGTTTAGTGCCAAACGATTGACAAAGTTTAAGCTCTATTTTTAACCTCTTGAAGTTACCTTTATTTAAGGTAACGGTAACTATAAGAGTAAAGAAATTTGCCGTTACACTGACTGACCAAAATCTCCCTATTGACTTTAATGTGTCTAGTATATATAACCTAAAAACGTAAGAAGACAAAGCCTTGCTTTGAAAAGAGAAGATCCCTAAATTATACTAGTACACGGTACGTCTGTAAACTTGAAGCCACGCATTTCTAACAGGAGAATTCTATGATATATAATAATAGATATTAGAGACATAAAGCTATTTGTAACTCATCGCGGTATACGTATCCGCATCTAGCGAGAACCAAGCACATTGATTGATCAGAAACTTGTAGCACGTTCGAAAAGAGCAGATATATGCTAATTTAAGGTGTTTCTGAACGCAATAGGTGCTGAGATACGATACGTGTGCCATAACGATACGTGATACCTAACGCATCTCAACACCTATCGCGTTCAAGAACACCTTAGATTATATATCTGCTCTTTTCGAATGTGATACAAGTTTATGACCAATTAATGTGCTTGGTTCTCGCTAGATGCGGATACGTATACCGCGATGAGTTACAAATAGCTTTGTGTCTCTATTTATTCTTTGGTAGTAAATTTTAAGAAAAACTTTATAATGAATATGAAAGCCTTGGTTATATTGCAGTCATATATATAAAAGTGTGCTTCGGGAGGAGAATGGGGAGGGGTTGGAGAAAAATAAAGTTAACAAATTAAAGTTGATACTTTCCTTTATTAAAGGTAGGTACAAACGTTATCTTAATTAATAGTTTTAAAGTATTCGACAAATGGCGTCAAACGAATTGCTTTGTATTAAAAGGGAAAATTGATAAGTGTAAATTTTAAAAAAAAAACACTACCACTTCAAAAATGTTTTTGGTGCCACAGGACTTTCTCAGACACTTAAGATTCACATTTTGCTACATTTGCTTTATACGCATAGCATTAAAAGACAATAGCGACATAAAGCTATTTTTAACTCATCGCCGTATACGTATCCGCATGTAGCGAGAACCAAGCACATTAATTGGTCAGAAACTTGTACCATGTTCGAAAAGAGCAGATATATGCTAATCTAAGGTGTTCCTGAACGTGATAGGTGTTGAGATGCGTTAGGTATCACGTATCGTTACGGCGCACGTATCGTATCTCAGCACCTATTGCGTTCAGAAACACCTTAAATTAGCATATATCTGCTCTTTTTGAACGTGCTACAAGTTTCTGACCAATCCATGTGCTTAGTTCTCGCTAGATGCGGATACGTATACCGCGATGAGCTACAAATAGCTTTATGTCTCTAACAAGGACTTATCGGTACAAGTCCTGACTTTAATAAATTCAGCACTATTTTTGACAGTTCTGCACGCATGTAAACAACTACTATTGTCATCTTGTTGTCATCTAGACATGCTCATATTGTGCCAGCTATAAAGTTGACATAACTAAAGTTAATGCCAAACACTATGAAAATTGACATTATTTAGACGTTTAACCTTTGTGCAGAACTGTTAAAAATAGTGCCAAATTTAATTTAAATCAGGCTATGCCATTTTATATACCGATAAGTCCCTAATGTAAAGTCGAGGGTAAAGTCTAATCTATGGTCCGAACAGTTCTGTGGGTCTATTCTTGAATCGAGAGAAAATTTGCTCCCAGGGACTAAAATTCTCTCGCTACTATGCATAATATTGGTCCAAATCTTTGGTTTAAATCGGTTTCTCTCACTCTTGCCCGATATTGGTCGAAAGTAATTCTATTGGTCTTGACTAAGAGAATTACTTTCCATCAATATCGAGCAAAAATGAGAGAAACCGATTTTAACCGAATATTTGGACCAATGAGATGCATATGAGCGACTCCCTGGGAGCAAATTTTCTCTCGATACAAGAATAGACCCACAGAGAGTCAGTCCACAGAGGACTATTCATATATTGGTGGAAATATAAAAGAAATCACATTAATAATCCTAGACATAATAGACACTAGAGACATAAAGCTATTTGTAACTCATCGCAGTATACGTATCCGCATCTAGCGAGAACCAAGCACATTAATTGGTCAGAAACCACGTTCGAAAAGAGCAGATATATGCTAATCTAAGGTGTTCTTGAACGCGATAGGTATTGAGATGCGTTAGGTATCACGTATCGTTACGGCACACGTATCGTATCTCAGCGCCTATTGCGTTCAGAAACACCTTAAATTAGCATATATCTGCTCTTTTCGAACGTGCTACAAGTTTCTGACCAATCAATGTGTATACCGCGATGAGTTACATAAAACAAATCACATTAATAATCCTAGACATAATAGACACTAGAGACATAAAGCTATTTGTAACTCATCGCAGTATACGTATCCGCATCTAGCGAGAACCAAGCACATTAATTGGTCAGAAACTTGTACCACGTTCGAAAAGAGCAGATATATGCTAATCTAAGGTGTTCTTGAACGCGATAGGTATTGAGATGCGTTAGGTATCACGTATCGTTACGGCACACGTATCGTATCTCAGCGCCTATTGCGTTCAGAAACACCTTAAATTAGCATATATCTGATCTTTTCGAACGTGCTACAAGTTTGTGACCAATCAATGTGTATACCGCGATGAGTTACAAATAGCTTTATGTCTCTACTTATAGTAAATATTTCAACGCATCCGTATCGGTATACGTAACGCGTTCGAAACAAAGTCAAAATACTTCGAACGATGCCTGCTTCTTTGAGGGGTGTGATGACAGAATCTCGTTGCGTACGGAAGGATGTACGTATCGTTAGGGACCCACGAACGTACGCAACGATTTCAATCAGCAGTCCTGTCATCGGACCCTTCAAAAAAGCGGGCATCGTTCGAAACATCGCATAAACAAGTCAAAAATGTAGCATATTTTGACTTTGTTTCGAACGCGTTACGTATACCGATACGGATGCGTTGAAATATTTAGTTTAAGTGTCTATTCTAAATGTGTTACAGAATCTTTATGTAGACATTTATAAATACTGGGGCATTTATAAAAACTCTATAATGAACTATAATTGTCCCAAAAAGATTCCAAAAAGAATTGTGTAAAAATTTATCTCAAAGTAATCTTTAAAGAATCACGTAAAACGACGCGAGAAAATATTAGAAATTTTCAAAATTTACTACAAATTTGATGGACGGTATCTTTGATTCACTTACGGACAGGAGCATATTTGTAACCGATGTTAAAAAAGTTCCCCGCGTATTTTTTTTATAGGTTTGTTTTAGCATAATTTTCAAACGGCTCCACCGATTTTCATTATTATTCTTTTATTCCATTTCGGAGTGTCCAGCGATGGTTCCGTTTAAAAAAAAATCTACTACCCTCACCACTTTTACGGCAATATCGAAAAATCAATACAAATGAATAAAAGGTATATTGAAAGTCGTTACTCTAGGCTAATATGCATGATATACAGAAAACCAGACTAAGTCGAAATTTTGTGGTGTCTTCAATTTGGATATTAGGTAGCTTCTTCGGGCCCGTTGCACCCCGCATAATTTTTTAAAGTGTTGAGTCGATTTTAATAATTATTTTTATATTGAAGAAACGTACAGATTGTTCGAAAAAAAATTAATACGGCATGTACTGAATTTTGGGAATGTTGAGCAGTTTATACTCTACTCGGTCTTTACTGACATATTTTTTGTTATGACATTGTCGCATGTTTTGCACTATTTTGTTAGCATTAATTGGCAACTTGTCAAAAGTCTTTGCAAGTTTTTAAAAAATGGCATCTCATGCTTCCATAGAGCTAACAGCAAGGATTGTCACGAAACTCGAGGAAGGATGGTCGCTAGCAAAAGTTGCTAATCAGTTAAACATGAGCAGAGCAACCGCATACCGCATTAACAGAAGGTGCATGCAAGACCAGACTTTGAGAAAAAAGCAGGGTTCAGGCGTGAACTTCGGTCACTAATTATAGCCTAACAACTTGGTTGTCAGAATAGATCAGCTGTGGATAGAAGTTTCTAACCTGTACGTATAACGCTGTCACCATAACCGTCGGAAAAATAAAAAATAACAAAATTCTTTTTCTTGATGAGAAATCAGGAAAAGTTTTATCAGTACCATTCAATCAGAAGAATTAGTTGTTTATTATGATATGTAATTACTTTATAATTACTAACTAGATTAAAAGACAAAGATTTTAAAAATCCCTAATTAAATTGTTTCTTTATAATAATACATAGGTATACCTATAGGTGAAAAGTATTAGTTATTTTATAACTAGATTGAAACGGAACGATTTTGAAAGTATCTACTTTAAACTGTTTCTTTATAATAATACTATAGGTAAAAAGTAAAGAATAAATAATGTATACACGATTAGCACACTTATAAGCAAATGTTTAGTGTCCTTAATTATATGACGGACTTCTTAGTTTTTATGAAACGCCAATGAATATGACAATCATATTGGGTAACCTAAAAGAAATGACTGACATTGACTGGAGAAACCTCTATCAACAGCTGATTGATAGGCTATGATTAGTGACCGAAGGTCTCTGGTCAGAAAGACCAAAAATCAGCACTGCCGATGAAGATCGAGCTCTTCTGTGGGAACTAGAACAGAATCCTTTTCAAAATGCAAAGGAAGCACAAATATTATCTAGATATCCTGGACGAAAAACAACTACGTGTCAAATAATTCAAGATTCTCCTTTAAAATGCAGAATGGCGGTTAACAAAACTGAGCTTACTCCGAGGCTTTCTCCAAAACAAAGAAAAGCCCGCGTAATCTTTGCGTTAAATCATCTGAACCACGAGCAAAATTTTTGGACCGTGTGATATTTTTCAGTCATCGTAAAATGGGAAGATCAAAGTCAGGTAATGCGAGATTTGATCCACATTTCGTGAAATGGTTTCGAGCTGCAGGCCATTTTAGCCTGAACGTTTGGGGGTGGATTTCCTCAAGAGAGATGGGAGTCGCATGGCAAATTAATGGTAGGTTTGTTGGTCAAACATGTGTGGTTATTTTAGATAATGTAGTGTGACCTATATCCAGAAAATGACTTTATATATTAGCAGGACAATTGCCCTATACACAATGCCAATATTGCAATACAGTGGTGTCACCAAGCTATAGCCCAGATGCTAACCCTATGGAGAATGTGTGGGGGCCATGACAAAAAAACTCTACCAGAGAAATTTTTTGCCTAGAAACGCCGAAGATTTGTGGAATCGTATCGAAGAAGTTTGTGAGGAATTCTCTGGATGATATAATTTATATTTTGTTTAACATAAGTTTTTCTCTCGTAAAGTGAGCTCAGGTGTGTTTGCATTTCTTATAATATTAAAAATTTTGTTACTCCAAAACCTCTTCGGACCCACCACGTAAAAGATATTACATCTAGCATGATTATTTTATTCGATTTAGAGAGCTCCAATTTGATTTTTTAAATATACCCACTTTGTCCGCCAATTTAACGAAAAAAGTATATAATATAATAAGTCCGCTATCTTGGATTTTTAGGAAATGTCAAGTTTGACGTTGGTCCTATATATTTTAAAGCTTTGGCTGGACAATTCCCCGCTAAGTTATAATCGTTTAAAAAAGTGCGTTTTTTTTGGCACACCCTATATATTACTTATTATGGTAGACTACTTATAGATTTCAAAAATGTTGAATTTTATATACATAAAATAGAAATTATTTTATTTTCTACTATTTAGTCTATTTTTTTGACGTCGTTTCAATTTTCTCTTAAAAAGTTTTTATTCTTTGGACGTTTACTCTTAACAATAAAACCAATGGGTAAAATCTGCACTAACAGGGAGAAAGATCCAGGCCAATCTAGGGGAGTCCAGGGTCAACATAAGGGCAACGGGAGACTGCCCAAAGGGTAGCTGCTTATCCCCACACATGTGGTGTTTGATCATGGATATTCTCCTACAACGCCTAACAGAGGAAGAATTCGACGCCCACGCATACGCCGACGACGGTGTCGTAGAGGTGGTGGGCCAACACCTAAACATCGTCTGTAACAGAATGTAAAGGTCGGTACGAATCATAGATGACTGGTGTCAACAAAACGGTCTCTCTGTCAATCCAGGAAAGACAGAGATGATGCTGTTCACAAGAAAGAGGAAAATGGAGGGGTTCAGAGCACCCAAGATGTACGAAAGACCCATGACTTTGGTTTCAGAACTGGAGTACCTAGGGGTCACCCTAGACAAGGAGCTCACCTGGACACCACACGTTGCGAAATTGACCAATAAGGTTCAGGCAACGATGTGGCAGCTGCGTCGAGTGGTTGGCCGCACCTGGGGTTTGAGCCCAAGAAACCTCCACTGGATGTACACGGCAGTACTAAAACCAAGGATCTAGTACGGATCCATAGTCTGGTGGCCAGCAGTGGAGAAGGTCACTACTACCCTCAAGCTTAGGAGACTACAGGGAACCATATGCAGAGGGATAACCGGCGCTATGAGGACGGCACCTATACAGGCACTCGAAACCATTCTGGGACTGCCGCCGCTTCCATTCTGGCGATGGCGACCGACCTCCGGTTGAGAGATACAGGTCAATGGAGAGGAAGAGGGGAAGCTGCGGGGCATCTTTGGATTGCCCAAATAGCCGAGAGAGAAATTCCAATGGCAGCAATCAAAACACAAAGACCAAAAAACCCCTGGAGATTCAACAAGAGGTACAAAGTAGTCATCCCAGACAGGGAACTATGGCAGAGTGAAAACCTCCGCGAACAGTTCGATGAGAACGCCGTGATTTGCTACACTGACGGGTCCAAACTGTCGGAGAAGCAAACCACAGGATCGGGGGTTTACGTAGAAGACCAGGAGGTGCGAAAGAGCTACCCGCTCGGAGAGCAAGCCACGGTCTTTCAGGCAGAGGTGTATGCCATAATAATGGCTGCAGCCATGGAGGAAATAAAGAACGGTACGGAGGAGCATGTTTATATATGCTCCGACAGTCAATCGGCCCTAAAGGCACTAAAAGCGCCTAAGATCAACAATACCCTGGTGGAGGAATGTGCAGATGCACTAGAATCCTTGGGAGAGGGCAAACAAGTGACACTTATGTGGGTACCGGGACATATGGGGGTGCCGGAGAACGAGAAGACCGACGAGAAGAACAACCAAGAGGCAATTGCAAAGTTGACTCATTAAATGGACCAACGGTGCCATGGCGACCGCTTGGAGAGGAGGAACAGGATGTAGACAGGCCAGGGACTTCGTGAAGGGCCCGGATGTGGCCAGACAAAATGACTTCGGGGGAGATCACGAAGGGACGCTGGTCTGCTGACAGGAATCATAACAGGTCACAACCGACTAAGGAAGCACATGACCCGGATCGCGGTGGAAAATGACTCGACCTGCCGGGCCTGCGGGCGGGCAGAAGAGACTTCTCGACATGTTATAGCGAACTGCGAGGAATACCAGAGGACGAGATACCAGGTATTCGGTTCCCCGACCCTGAATGAGGAAAACCTGCACACGCTCAAATGGGATAAAATACTGGACTTTGCAAAAAGAACAGTAAAACCAGATGAGCAGACTGCCAGAGCAGTGGTGCAGGCGGCGGATTAGGGGTAGGCTCGAGGTAAGGCAGAAAGGGTCCAGGGAGGCCTACTTACCAGGCTTCGCGCCGCCCCTTCTCTACTACTACTTTTGGCTAAAAGTAAATTTCTTGTTAAAAAAAAGAATTGAGTCGGGATTTGTAAGGTATTTTTCTGCTGATATCTAAGAAATCTGTACATATATTATAATAAATCTATAGATAGACCATTTCTGTATATTGAACATTTTTTTAAATTTTTGATGTCGGCTTCTAACCAAACCACATAGAAACCAATAATACAATTTTTAAAATTTTTGTCTGTCTGTTTGCTCCAGCATCAGGCAAAAATACTGGAATGGTTTTGATGCATGCATTCCTTGACCTCCTAGGCAGGATATGGGCTTTATTTGCGGGCCTTCAGCTAGTATAATTGATTTCAAAAAAAACTCATACATGCATTTTTTCCTATGCCACAAAATTTAGCTTTCCATTAGTGTATACTATTATAAGGCACCACCAGATTAGTATGCCTGACAGCTTAAAATTCAGTGCCACAGATATCAACATTTACAAAAGTTCAAATTATCACTCGAGTTATAGAATACGACTGGTATATAAGAAGAGCGGCCACCCATTTTGGAGTTGATAAAATGACGATAATGCGATGGAAAAAGCGCTGGATTGAAAATAATTCTACGGATAGGAAACATGGATCAGGACGACCAAAAGTAAGTTCTGAAGTGCAAGATGAGAGACTTATTGGCCATCTCAGACAAAAACCGATGTTGACGGTTGAAGCAGCTAATGTAACATTATATCCGGGTTCTTTAGTAACAATAAATAGAAGAGTAACGAAATCAGAAGTCTCTTGTCGAGTTGCTGCAAAGAAGCCTTTTCTAACACAGAAGAACAAAATCAGGCCAGAGTGCACTGATCGACGTTCTTCGTGATAATGACTTCTGGGAGAGGGTGGTTTTCACTGACGAAAAAATGTTTCAATCATCTTCAAGCAGCAGGAGAATTTTAGTTTATCGTCCACCAAATTTTAGATTTGAACCCGAATATACAAACCAAATTAAAAAAGCTGGACATTTTTCTGTAAACATGTGAAACTGGTTTAGTGCTAGAGGTTTGGGTTTTTTTTGGAGAATCGAAGGAAGATTCAATAGTGAACGATATATTGAAATCCTTGAAAACGTTATGCTGCCATCTGTACAGGCTTTACATGAAAATAATGACTTCGTTTATCAGCAGGACAACTGTCCAGTACACACGTATTATTCGCCAATGGTTTCCGAATAATAATATAGAAACACTTCCTTGGCCAGCCAACAGCCCTGACCTTAACAATGGAAAATATATGGGGTCGAATCGTTAAAATAATATACCACAGGAATTGGAGACCACGAAATGCTGAAGAGTTAAGCGATGCTATTTATTAGAAGACCATCAGTATTTCCAAAATTTAACCTTTTTAATGCCCAGACGTTTGCAGCTTGTAATAGAGAAAAATGGTGATCTTATTAAATACTAAATTATTGATTTTAGTTCTTTTTTAAGTTAAAATAATTAGTATTAAGTTTACCAGACCTTTTTTAAACAATATGGTAAATTGTCATACTTTTGAAGTTTTTAGGCATTTTAGCTGGTAGTCCGTATATTATATACTTTTAGAAAGGTCAATTTTGTGACTGCATGTATGCGTTTTTTTTTAAATCAAGTGTACATAAATATTATAAAAGTATTAAACAACAAAATGTAAACATCCAAACAAAAAATTAAGCATATAAATTCTTACCGCTTTAACATAACTAGTATGGGAATTAATCAACACCAGTGAGGTTTTGTAATTCAACGCCCATATATCTGGAGCACCTGGAAAATTTTGTTGTACCAATTTATTTTGACTAGGTGACGAATAATAATTTCGAAACAAGTCGTAAAAAGAGTTGCTCGCCAAGATAAGTCCTCTCTCAAAAAACGACATTTTCTTGTTTTTTATGGAACTAAATCCAGGATCGTAGGAGGGGAATGTAGGATTTCCTACCTAAAAACAAAAGTTAGAAAGAATTCTTAATATTTAAAAAAAATAAAAACAATCCAGACTGCCAATTCTAATTCTACATAATTGAGTTTAGAGTTTTGCAGTTGAATGTCTCCAATTGAGTTCGTGAGTGCGACTATAGGCATTCGACGGCAAAAAATTTTCTCTATTTTGTACTAAACCCATATAACCATGAGATAGTATAACCGTAAATAGAGGAACTACCAGATTTGTGGCAACGTTTCGGTTTATATTAAACCTTTTTCAAGCCTCAATCTCCTGTTCTGTACGTCCGTTTCGGATGGAACAAAGCACCTTTATCATGATTATTAAGCAATTTTTAAAAAAATTACGAGTTTTCAAAATTCCAAACTTTTGAGGTTATGTTTATATGAAGTTTGGAATTTTGAAACCTCGTTATTTTTTTTAAATTTGCTTAATAATCATGATAAAGGTACTTTATTCCATCCCAAATGGAGGTACGGAACAGGAGATTGAGTCTTGAAAGAGGTTTAATATTAACCGAAACGTTGCCAAAAATCTGGTAGTTTCTTTTTTGTCCAGTCCTCTAACCCACGAACTCCATCATCATCTAAACTAAGGACACCAATTGACTAAAATTATTATCAGAAAAGATCTGTGGCGTAGATGGCAAAGGGTGAGGGAATAAATCGGAAAAGAGATTTTCCTCGACCAGGATTTGAACGCGGGACCTCTAGAATATCAGTCTAATGCTCTACCAACTGAGCTACCGAGGAACTGGGGTTTTAACTGGCTATTCGGAAATCCTTTCGTCCGATTCATTTGTTAGTCGTGGGGAGATCTTTGAAGCCGACTGCGGCTTTAAAAACCTCGACATGTTATAAAGACAAGGAGGTGCACATTCCTCCTCGGTAGCTCAGTTGGTAGAGCATTAGATTGGTATTCTAGAGGTCCTGGGTTCAAATCCTGGTCGAGGAAAAACTTTTTTTTTGCCCTCTACGCCACAAATCTTTTCTGTAAATTTATTAGGGCGCTAAATTTTCCCTTCATTTTGTAAATATGTTTGGCTGAAATTATTAGTTGGAAATTCGCCAATAAAATGCTATATGTCGTGTATCGTTGGTTGATAGATAAATAGAAATTTCGTACAACTAATAATCGTGAATGTGCAGTATTTGACAGTTAACTAATGTCTACAATCCAACGTCTTGCCACTGATTGCTATTTCTCTCTTGGTCGAAAAGAGTGAGAAGCAATAGATGGCAGCGGCGCAAAATTTCAATGTGAAGTTTAGGCAAAAGACGCATGCGCTAGTTCGAAACGAACAAAAAGCTCGTTTCGAAACCATTCAAATTGGTGGAAAAGTGACGTCATTGATAACGAGCGGGAAAAATTAACATTTAAATTGATTCTATAAATAATAAAACAACAAAACCTTTTCAATTTTATGCGGATTTTACTAAATTTTTGGGAAGAAATACAGAATTTTCTAGGTTGTAAATGATTTTTAAGTACTAATAACACCAGACTTCAGAGTTGTGACGTCACGAATCAATGACGTATTTATTGAAAAAGTTTTTCAAGACGAGTTCAATGTAAGAAAACGCCTTTGTACCTTTTTAAAGCATTTCCCAGCCTTGTAACACTATTAACTGTGTGGACTTTTTTACGTCACTGCCTGGTAGGACAAAAAAGTTTTTTTTAGCATTTTTAACATGATTCTAAACCAACTTTTGGTAAAAAAAGCTAATGTTTCGAGAAGTAAATAAAAGAGAGCCATTTACTACATAATTACCAGCTATAAAACGCTACCTAACCACACATTATAAAATAATGAGCACTAGAACTAGGTGTATTGTTTAAGGTGCATTTATAATTGGATTGTAAATACTCCCGCCAGCCGCTACCACTGGTTTAAGGGTCAGTGAAGTTAGCAGGCAATGTGTCAAATTTTATCGCCAAATATTTGTCAATGTTAGTGCTTCGTTAGTGCTCTTTACTGCTTTAATAAATTACGTTAGTGCTCCTTTACTTTTTGGTATATTTGACTTTCTTTTTTTTAAGGTCAACAGCCGATCATTAAGATAAAAGGCTTAAACAAAAGTCAGTGATTAGTAGTTTGTTAGTGCTTTCATCTGCTCTTAGTAGTTTTGTTAGTGCTCTTATAGTTTTCAAGATTTACTTTCAAGGAAATCAGCCGCACTTTTAGTCAGAATCACAACGACTCATTTCAAAGAATTTCAAATCAAAAAGCGTCGACTTTACCTGTTTTTTAAATTATCGCGTTTTAAAAAGTCAAGGTCAACCCCGCACTGGCGCGGGAAGTTGGCAGCCAGTATGTCGAAGTTTTTTAGTTGTCTAAGCAGTTTCGTTAGTGCTTTTCTGGTTTTCCAGATTTTCGTGAAGTTAGCAGCCGATATGTGGAATTTCATCACCACCTTTTTACCATCGATAGTGTTATTTTTAGTGCTTTTTAGTTGTAGAACCAGTAACGAAACTGGTGCTTCTCAGTTTTTTGACATATTCGACATTTTTGATTTAAAGCTAGCAGCCGAAATGTTGAACATCTCGAAAACTAGAAAAGCACTAACGAAACTGCTTAGACAAATAAAAAGCACTAATGAACCACTACCAATTATGAATTTTTGGTAAACTTTGACATACTGGCTGCAAGTTTCACGCGCCAGTGCGGGGTTGACCTTGACATTTAAAAGCACGATAACTTTTGAAAAAAGAAAGTAAAGTCGACGCTTTTTAAAGCACTAAAGAGCACTAGCGAAATACATTAAATTGAGTATCATTTTGTGATCCTGAATAAAAGTGTGACTGTTGACTTTGTTTTTTAAAATCGCGCTAAAATGGGCTAACAAAATACTTTGAAATGAGTATCATTTTGTGAAAAAGTTCCGCTGATGACCTTGAAACTAAATTTTGAAATATCTTGAAAACCCTAGGAGCACTAACGAAACTACTTAAAGCAGATGAAAGCACTAACAAAATACTAACCACTGACTAGTGTTTAAGCGTTTTATCTCAATGATCGGCTGTTGACCTTGAAAAAAAAAGAAAGTCAAATATCTCAAAAAGTAAAGGGGCACTAACGTAATTTATTAAAGCACTAAAGAGCATTAACGAAGCACTAACGATTGACAAATATTTGGCAATAAAATTCGACACATTGCCTTTTAACTTCACAGACCCCTGGTTTCAGACCAGCAAGTCAACACAGATATAAAAATCGGTTGCTGACTGGAGCATCACCGACTAGCAAGTGTTTCCAACCTCTAAATGAAGCTTTAACTGATCTGTTACTTCAAACGGTTTTCTGTCAGAAAACGTAAAAATACTCTTTTATCCCACCGCGGCCCGATTCAAAGTTGGTTGGGGGCTTTAGTAATTAAAAATCGGACATTCTCAAACACTCAATCACCAAAAGTGCTTCGGCCGGAATCGAACCTGGACGCTTATTCTTGAACAACCGTGAGGTGAGGTGAGCTTTCTTCACCATCTTTTTCCACGGGGAATTTCGTTCACCTCATTTCACGGTCGGTCAAGAATAAGCGTCCTGAAACCGTGTGAGAGTCAGTATTGCTGCCTACTGTATCACAGAGGCTGACTATCGACAAAGGCGGTTGTCTCTGAGGTGTCTATGAAAAAATTCTAGCTGAGTTCGGTATTTGCCTCGTGGCACCGGCGTATACAAGGGGGGGTAATGGGGGTACTTACCGACCTAAGATCCCAATTAAAAATATACACCTAAACTTTCAGATAATTAATTAATGAATAATGGACAAACAAGATACAGTTTTTGCGTTTTTTTGCACAAAAATTTTGCCTGCGGCGTAACTTGTGCTACACTTACACACAAAAAATATTTTTTTTTTAACCAAATGTCTATTTCTTTAAAAAAAAACTTCGCCAGCGGCAGCGCGGTGCAACTCCTGGTCAACTGCATATTACTTTTGTTTTTATAAAATTTTCAATTGCGGTGTCATTTTTTCCATTATTTGTCAAAAACTTTTGCCTGCGGCACATTTTTGTCATAATTTTACATTATTCTAAAAGAATTTGGCTATTTTTTTATTTTCTCCCCTTCTTGATACGTACGCCACTGATTTTAGTATAAGTAGTTTACATTCTATTAGATGGCCCAACTAAGAAAATCGCATTCCAGTTTCACTTTGATTTTTACGGAAACCGACATGCCAACACTCTCAGTATTTTAGTTGGACCGGCCAACAAAATGTGAACTTATACTCCGGACAATAAAATACCCACCCCCAGAAGCCTGGGCTGGATACGCCGCTGCCTCGTGGACGCGAGGGATTTTTTGCAATTAACGAATGCTGTGGATAGATTGCCTGCTTCAAGTTTTTTGTTTAAAACATAATTTATTTCAAGGACGAGCGCATCAACGTCGATTTTTGGGGGCACTATGTTGAGAATAGAAAAGAACATAATTTCGCTTTTTTTCTATTATCTGGTTAAATCAGGTATCTTTTGACGATAAAGTTCGATATTGACTCCTGTTAAAAAATGACAACTAAAAATTTTAAAAACTGAACACACCTAAACTCACAAATTCATCTATTTAATCGTCCAAAAACCTTCGAACAAATCGATTTACATACCTGAATTACCGAACGGTTCGGATTTACCATACATCTAAACGTAATAAACGAACGACTCAGATTAGACAGATCAATCTGACGTAAATACCGAACGCAGCTAATGCAAAACTTTACTAGAAAGACCCATATTTACATCGATTTAAAAATAACACTAATGTTCTTATCCATGAACGCAAAAATTCCCCGATTAGGCTTTAATCGTGGTTAGTTACTACTCGGTGTTTAGAATGTGGTGTTTTACATTGAAAATTTGTTTCCCAGGACCCATTAAAAACTCCGATTGGGGTTAATCATGATTAAAGCTTAATCGGAGAATTTTCACGTTAGTGGATATGGACATAAGCAAGATAGAAATTGACTTACTATGTAGTTAACCAAAGGTCCAGGCCCAACACTACACAATACCACCAAAGGGGCATCAAACAAATGCGCAAATACTTTCAGAGCGTCGTTTTCAAACTGTTCAACAATCACCAAATCGAATTTTGGCTTGGATTTGATTAGTTTCTGAACTTGTGGATTTCGAAAAGTAAAATTTATTGATTCACCAATCGTCCTTTCGACTTCTATAAGCTGATGTATGAAAGAGGTGTCTTCAAAAAGATTTAATCTTTGCATATCTAAAAAAAATGTGTCATTGATTAATTGTATTTTAGTCGCGACCGCACATATTCATGAAATCATTATTTGTTAGGACGCCCACGGTTTATCAGAATGTGCAAAATCACACCCGTTAAGTAAAAGAAAGTTCAATTATAAAATCATTCACTAGAGGAACAGCAATTCATTAAACCAATTTTTTATCCGAACCTTATTTCTTCAAACTCATTCAATAACAAATTCGAAATTTACAAGACCCGTTTTTAATCAAACCATTGTTCATCAAACTCATTCAAAATCAAACCCGGAATTCGTAAAACCCGTAATTTATCAGATGATTTTTGCTAAATTAATTGATGGCGCAGCGGCGCGGCGTTTGATGCATTTGTCGCTGTTACTTACAGGTTGCGTTCAATAGTTTGTGTATAGATGTCACTTGCATTCACCCGTCTTGCATTCATGTGTTATTGGCGAATGCGCAATCAATTTAGCAAAAATTTTCTGATAAATTACGGTTTTTACGAATTTCAGGTTTGATATTGAATGAGTTTGATGAACAATGGTTCGATTAAAAACGGGTCTGTTAAATTTCGAATTTGTTATTGAATTGGTTTGATGAAATAAGTGTAAGCCTGACCTCCCATAACCAGTTACAGTCCAGACTCTACGAGCAGTCTCGCGTTCTATACTTTTTTTAAAGAATAAAAAAAATAAAACAACGTAGCACAGTCTTTCAATCTGCAACCCTTTACTCTTTCTACTTAGAACACTTTGTGTAACCGTATTCATGTCATTAAACACCATCATACACTTTGATTTCCAACTTTGAATCATTCACAAATATTATCTTTTCGCTTTGGTCCTTTGTGTGTTCCTTGTGGGATGCTCATCCAAGTTTGAATTTTCGTTATTTCCACCCAAGATCTTTTGTTTTTAATTGCCTTAGGAGCGGAGCATAATCCTATTGGAAACATTAACACGCCAGAACGAATCCGTATCACGTAACTTGGATAAGTACCAGTGCGGAACGATGCCTATTTGTGAGTGATTCAAAGTTGGAAATCAAAGTGTATGGGGAGGGTGACCAGTGGAACCACTGACGAGCCTACGCTGGTTGCCCAAGGCGAAACATCGTTTAATCATTTTTCTTTTCGCTTTGGTCCTTTGTGTGTTCCTTGTGGGATGCTCATTTATGTTTGAATTTTCGTTATTTTCACCCAAGATCTTTTGATCTTTTGTTTTTCGAATATACAAACAAACAGTTTTCCTAAACTCTTTGCTTGACAACGTTGCCTAGGCGGCATCTCTCTTCAGTGCATCTGAACTGAATGTCGAGTGGACGAGAAATGTCGAACCCTGTTAATTACTCAAGGTTCCTCGCTGAGGATCCCAATTCTTAACGTTAAACAAAAAAGCAGAAATACCTCAACATATCAATAGCAATCCTCCAAAAAGCCAGTTAGCAGATTTAGCACAAATATTCGTCGCCATTTACAGAAAAAAATCATCACTGAATATCTGATAAACGTGAAATAATAGAATAATGAAATTTAGGGTCCTTAGAACCAACGCCAGGGAATGAGGCCCTTAGTGAGAGACCTTCTTTCTATTGGTTTTGTATATTCAAAGTTGACTTGAGTTTATTTCTTGAGAATAGGGGCCCTTTGTAGAGGACTTTAAAATGACAACATTATTTTACTCTTCTACCTAACCACGGTCCGTAAGTTTATTGTTTTTTTGCGTTAAAATCCTAGGTACCATGTGAAAAGTTTTATTAAATTATATTTATTAAAAATTTTTTTTTCGTTTCTTGAATAGGCAGACAAATACCAATTTACCATCAAAGTTGTTTTTTAGAAAGAAAAGGTTTTTTTATTTTCAGTGAAAATAAGTTATTTGGGTCAAAAAAGACCTAAATCGAACTTTTGTCGTGCTGTCTGTCTGTCTGTTTTTGTTAATTAACTTCGATAATTCCTTGCCAAAATACGTATATGTCGTTTGATACTAAGGAACTAAATGCGTGAATAAGATATTTAGTGTTGATTTTGTCTGTATACTTCAAAAATTGAGGCACTCTGCATAAGATTTTTGTGCAAAATCTGGTAGCTGAATTGCTTTTTGAAGAATTGCTATTGATATTTTTGGTTTTTCTAGAGTAACCTTGAGTACGTAACAGACGTAAGAATGTTTCAGAGAGTTAGCAGGAACTCTAATGAACATCTGTGCCAAATTTTATCGCACTACCGAAATTTCTTATATGCTTTACTTTCGGAAATAGGGGTCCTCTGCACGAGACTTCATGGTGCCTAAATATCTCAATTCGAATTCTTACGATGAATTTTTTAATTAAATACGGTCTGTTAAATTCCTGGTTTGATAAACCATAGGCGTTTATTTGTTATAGGTTATATTATACAACTTTATGGACCGAACAGTTTTATATTAGACCAAATAAGTCGCGCACTTTTTATTGGATGCAACTTTTATTTTAAAAACTATGTAAAATGAACTCTTTATAAAATCAAAAGTATATGGCCCAAGATATGTAACGAATTGGTATAAAAAATTGTCATCTTTTTTTCCATAATCTATAACTTTCCTATCTAGGGTGTTGCTTTAAAAGAAAGCACCTGGATTTCTGGATTCTGTATAGGAATTTTTTAAGTTTCCCCCCCCCCCTCCTTTATCTAAATGGGGAAAATGGGTCAAGTGATACGTTTTTTTCGCACCTTTTCTTAGTTTTTGATAATAGAAAGTTTTTGGGTCAGCGAAACGAAGATTAAAGAACATCGCACTGGATGTGTATTCTTGAAAGTCATACAATCTGGTCTTTCTCTCGGGTGATGGGATCTATCGCACAGGATCTATTACCTTCCACGAATGAAAAGTAGTTTTAGGAAGGAAAACATTAAAAAAAAACCTCTTTCTTGCGCAAGCGTCACTAGATTCGACGCTGTTCCCCGATCGTGAATGTATGATCGGATCATCGTCCAAGAACCTAATGTTTTCGTCCAATGTGATCATTCACCATAAGAATACACGTCCTGGATACATAGAATCCTGGCGATCTACCGATTTCGTTATTTTCCTAGCTCTGAAAAGCATTTTTGGTAGGTGGATATTTTTGTGTGGATCTTACGGTTAAGCCAAAAATCATCCCTAAATTCTTAACATTCTTGACATTTAGATCAGTGTTATGGCTATTTCCAAAAAACACCCCATAAGTCTACTATAGTTACTATTGTTCTCTTTTTCTAAATGCATTCGTCTGAGAGAAATATAGCATACATACTACTCCATACCATGAAAATGGCCTGTCAGACCAGCCTGAAACTCCGTTATTATTGAAGATAGAGACATGCGGTTTTCGCATTACTAGACACTTACAGTGGGATTTACTAAGATCTGAAATAGTACCCTCACAAGTCTAAATATTTACACCTGTGGGAAGCACTAAATTTTAAAACCAATTTTCAAAAAACACTTACCCATACAGAAAAGACACAAAGTTATTGATTATTTTGTATTTTTATTGCTAAATACCACTGAAAAACTGCTTTTTTGTCAAAATAAATACCATATTTTAGAAGAAAATGCCCTAAAACTAAATTTTTTTTGACAGGTTTCAAAATGGCAAATGATAAATACTCCAAAATTTTGGCACATAATAGCTTCATAATTTGTGTTTAAGGTTATAAAATTGGTGATTTTTTAGACCACCTCTAGGGGGGTAATTTAAATTTATAATCCCCAGAAAGAATTGTTTTGTGGCAATTGGTAATAAGTTCGTTCATAATTTCCCTAAGTAACCGTTTGTACAAGGATTAATTTACCTTATTTAATAGCCCAAGTTGTTCATTAATCAATAAAACACCTCCAATTTTGTCCAAAAAAACGCCATATTTTGAACCCGTTTTCAGCACAAAAAATATATTTATGAGGGCACTACGAGGCAAAACACACATAAAGTGAAGGTCACTGATTATGCACGAAAAATAAACCGAATAAAAAACCCAAATCAACTATATTAATTTATTTACAAACTGAAATTAAAACATTGAGGTTATCTAAAAGATTAGTCAAGAAAACTTTCCTTACTTAAAGCCCACTCATTTTAAAGCTGTAGCTTTCATCAGTAGAGGTTGGTGCAAGCAGAGGTAAAAGATCCGAACTCGCTGTTTGTGATTGAACGCAGCGCTAATATTTTTAAACTGACATTTCGACAGTGACAGAAATGTGAACAAAATTTGCATTTAAATTTTTTAATATATTTCATAAATAAAAACAGCTTTTAAATAAATACAAAATTAATCTACTCCTTATTTTATTATTACCCATCTAAATCTTTGTGTGACATCAGGTATTAATTGAAAAAATTATTAACAAGGGTAAGTTTTAATTAGAGTGATATATAACGCCAATTTTAATTTGTTCTACAGAGTGTTTACTATTTAAACCCCGCGTGGGTTTAAATTTTTTAATTTTCTTTTTTTCTAAATTGAAACTTTCTTCCTAAATCCAACAAAAGATTGTGTTAAGATGATTATTCAATAAACAAATTTATTAAAAAAATTTGTATAAATCAAATTATGTCCAAAACTCAAGGATAGTTGGTTTAAAGTGCTTAAAACCAGAAATTTCACTTAAACTTAGGACCGTTCTAAAATAGACTAAACCCTTTTAGTAAATCCCACCGTTAAAGTTAATTTTCGGTTTTATATCAGCATTCGTATGCTTATCTCTAACCAGTCGACCTATCGAGCTGGTGTACTTTTAAACTAATGGCGAATGCGTGACAGCTCCAGCTGTGATCAAATGCGTGAAAACATCGTTTCGTACGGAGTGATGGTCGTAACGTTACCACTCTCTTATCGTACCTAACGAAGTTTTCGTGCACTTGATCAGCTGGAGCTGAGCCATTTTTTCTTAAAACAGTCTAAATAGTCCATAAATATTAATAAAATATGAGTAAAAAAGAAATCTGAGAAATGTCAAAGGGCCACGGGATGTTGTATTTTGAGTAAAATCATCATATATTATAGACCACCGCTAAAAGGTGGTTTATCTGCTTTAAATTTTAAAACAATCACGAATTGGTTGATTTTTTTGTTTAAAATAAATATTTAAGTTGATTCAGGAAGATCACTGCTCTCTTAAATCAAGGAAAAAGCCTTATACATATAAGTTTAAAATTAATTTTCAATAATTAAATGAAAACAAAGATTTCTTACATACACACATCTGGTTTGCTTAGGCGTTTGCACACCTTGCCAAAGCGCGCAGAATCTTAAAAAGCAATTTTTCACGGTACAAATCTTGCGCTATAACCGCTGTGCGCTGTTATTTTTCAAGCAAGCAATTATAGTGTAAAACTGATTCCGGCATATTCACGAACCGCACAAATGTAACAATCTTCGCCCAAATAATATTTAATTCAGCGCAAATTAAAGAATAGCGCATGTAAAAAATAGTAATAATAAAAGTTCCGCGGCTTTTTTGGGTTGTTGGGGATTTGCATATTTTTTTATTGTTTTGGTAGTTTTGCGCGGTTTTGTGATTTGTGCGTTGATGTCATATTACGCGCCGGTAAAAGTCTTCAGCGGCAAATTCTTGCGCGTTAGGGTTGAGCGAAGATTTTTTGTAGAAGCATGGAAGAAGGATGGCAATTGCCTACTGTCGTTCCTCCCTGCATTTCTCCCAGACCTTGCCTTACGCCGAAACTTCAAATTGCAACCTCTTGGTGGCATCTATAAATTAAGTAATGGCGCGGGGGAGTAGGTAAGTGTTACAAGGGGGAGAGGAGAATTCGTAACTGCTTTTCGTTACCATTTCTAACTGAAAATGATAAATAAAATAATGAAATAACTAAATACTTCAACATTAAAAATATTTGTTACATATTTAAAGAGGGGGGGGGAAGAAAGGTATAGAAAATTTTATAAAAATGGATAAAATAAAATTTGTCAAAATGGGTGGTTCACGTGTTTATAGATGTAGAAGGCTTTCTTTTATTTCAGAAGGTACGGTTCTCGTTCAAAACGAGCAAAACGTCAGCGAGCGAAACGTCAGTTAAGTGTTTCGACAGTTTTCAATCGATAAAAATACATGAATTAAACATTTTAATTTAATATTTTCATTATATTGAAGAAGTGTTGTGTAAGAATATATCTTTTCATATGGAACTCTGCAAATTTAGGGATAAAAAGCGATAAAAAAAAAATAAGTAAGTAACCCATTTAACAGAGTATTTTTAGTTAAAAAGCCTACTATACGGCGATACACCCACCGTCAATTTGCTTTTTTTCCATTTTTTTCAAGTTTTATTTCAATTTAAAGAAAAACCAACAAAATTAGATTAAAAACCACATACGTCCCATAGTCCTAAACCCTAACCCATATTAGTAAATATATAGCCCTAAGTATCTATCGTCTTAGTTTTTTAAACTTTAAAAAATGGTATTAATAAATTTTTTTTGTCCCTTGTAGTTTTTGAACTACAGGGGAAAGTCAAAAAATGATCGGAATTACCAATTGATGCAACACCGTTCTCAACTAAAAAGCCAGTTAACTCATTTTCGTTTTAGTATCATTTGGCCTATGATCGGCGCCATATTGACACCAAACTGACAGAAAATCCATGTTTTACTTGTTAATTTGGTTATAAAAATGGCAGCCACAATAGGCTAAAGGACACTGAAGCGGTAGGAGTTAATAGGCTTTTTAGTTGAGTACGGTGTTGATTGATGATATAATTTAAGAGATAATTGAGTTCGGTAAGAATATGTCTGTGGCAATCTTTTTAGAAAAATACAATGTTCTTTTCGAAATTTTAATCCGACGTTTTGTTTCATAGATACCATCATCAGGATCAAAAAGTTAAATACGGGCCAAAATGTTTTACTTCATACTTAAGTTTATTTTTAAGTTTGTTTGATAATATAATATCATTTTTTTATTTTGCAGTGTCGATCCCGAAAAAAATCATATTCAGTGTTTTTTTTATTTCTGGTACGGCCCTGCACCATTTTATTTATTTTTTGAGACCATTAATATTTAACTACTATATAGTAGACCTGGGCAATCAAGATATATTATACAAACATACCGGGTTAACCGAAAAAAACCGGACAAATTGTTTTTTGATATAAACTTTACCAATTTCAATAAAAAAAAAACTGTATTGATAAGACAAATATGCCTTTTGAAAAAAAATACGCTTTGCCGCTGTACAAAAATAAACAAAAAATACCTTTCGATAAAGGCTGGTTCCACGAACCTTAATTTTGAAACCTAATTTGAATTAAAGAAAAACGAATGTTCGCCTACCTTGTTCACGTGCTCCTGCGTATTCCAAAATTGGTGGGTGATTTTCTGGCGAGTTTCACTGGATCCAATAATTTCTTATGATGTAGTTGATGCACAATATCACTTAATTTAGTTTAAGGGTAATAGTTTTTAGTAAATTGCGGTAATTGCGGGTTAGATTAATTTTTTCTTTTATGTGATCGCGAATATGGCGCTTCTATCTAATAATTTTTCATTCTGTCTTTTTCGCGAAGCATGCGCGCGCATCTTGAAAATACCTCTTTTTGGGAGGGCGAACATATTTGCGCGGCAATAATTATTTGAATTTAAAAGAGCTAACGTATTTTTGTACATACAAATAAAATGGTCTAGGTAAACCATTTTAATTATTACTAAGAAAAATTAAATAAATGATATTCTGAACAGCCGCCATACTTAAATTCAAGATGGCGCACAAAATCAAATGCTCAGACTTGTTTCTTTAGTTAGGTATAAATATTACTTTTTGACATACAAAACAAAATTTCTAGAGAAAAAATGGCAACATGGTCGCGATTCTTCAGAAACGACAGAAAATCTCACCCGTCAGAATTCTGGAAAGTGGCGATTTTTACTTATCGCCTCATTTAAAATAAAAACACAGCGACCTTCATATTTATCTTAACGTTTTAAGAGAAACTGCGTCATTTTTTTAATAACATTTTGTAAATTTAATATTTTAAAGATATTCTGCAGGACTAGTTTTTGGTGGAGCTAACTTCTTACTACGCGTACCAATAAATGTCAAAAAGTGTCGAAATTTCTCACCATGTAAAAGGAAAGACAGAATTTGTGTGACTTTTCTGAACAGTGACAGCGAAATATTCCATGGCTATTTATGGTTTTGTATGTTAAAAGTTTTAAAGGTTTGTTTACACATAGAAACCTTACAACCTTCGTACGGAACTGTCAGAAATAGTGCCGAGTCAGGCCAACACCGTACTTCTGACATTTTTGTCATATAAATATGTCATCTAAACATGCTCATATTGTGCCTTTCTTAAAGTTGACAAATTAAAGTTAATGCCGTCCTTTATTAAAGGCAGGCACAAACATTATGAAAGTCGACATTATTTTGATAGCAAATATGACATATTTAGACAACAACAATGTCAGAATCCTTAGTTGAGAACGGTGTTTTCAGGCTATGCCGACTTTATGTACCGATAAGTCCCTATTAACAACGGAGTTTCCCATTGAATTCCATCGAAAATGGGAAACCCTGTCTGTACACCGTTCGACCCCGTGAAACTGTAAGCGTTAACTATTTCATGGGCAAAGGGGTGCAGAAGGTGCATTTTCTGGTAAGCTTAATCTATCTCAGACCGATGCAATTAAAAAAAAATACAATAATATCTATGTTCAGCTTGCCAAAAATTGCTAATAGTTTAGATTTTAACGTTGACAAAATTTTGATTTATAAATGAAGTATGCCGCCGTCAACCTTTTTTGCAAAAATTGTCAAAGTCACATTCTTACTGCCAAGGCTACGAAATATTAAAATGTTAACTAAACTTGTTGGCCTTCACAAGGTCTTAAACTCAAAAATGTTAAAGTTTAAAGGCGATTTTTCCCTCATCCGGAAGAGCCACAAAAGTTGGAATTACTATTCTTCCTTGAAGAAGGATAACAACATATCCAAACGTAAAAGAAATCGGTAGTTCGCCAGGATTCTATGTATTCACTGAGATGTATTTTGACAGCAGTTATACTTATTTTTACTAAAGTGATCTATAAGCCATTGACCAATAATCACCGGTCATATTTGGTCAAGACCAATGCATCTAAGCGACACCGGTCATAACCAAAATAGGGGAAATTGTGACATCATTTATTTATTGGTTTTGGAGAGGTTAGGTTTATTTTCAAATGGCGATTTTTAAATTTATTTTGGTGCTTTGCCCCATGCACAAACTTCGATCAGAATTTTGTGTGTTATGTCTTTGGATATCAGATTTAAAGGTAATTCAAAATTTTGCGTGAAAAAATATCAGCCAGGTTGACCGTTCCATCCAAGAGAACGGTCCGTTGGGTTACGGTTATTGTGAACTACGTCATACCCTAACCTCAAAATTAATGACCAAAAGAATAACCGCGGTCAAACCCGCTCCTCACTGATGAATGGCTTATAAATCACTTAAGGCCACAAAAACGGCATAGATTTGACATCACTGCTTTGCTGTGGCATTACCAATGATATTTCGAGTGAGATCCTGCAGTGTTCAGAACACGGTGCGAACACCATATGTGAGGCTAGCCTTCCATTAGCAGATTTTCCGCGCTAATTTCAAGTTATGGGGAAGGTTCCAATAGTTCTGTCACTGTTTCACTCACTGACAGACAACTTTAAATTTCAAAATCCAGGCGGAAAAAAAGCTTATGGAAGTCTAGCCTTAGACAAGTGGCCGGTGGCTATTCGAAACTTTTCCCTGGGCCTACCAAATTACGTGACCTAGGCGTTTCAAAATTCCGGCAGAATCACGCTTATAAAGAAAAAACCATAACTTTTTTCTTATCAGATAATCGGATTTATAAAAATCTACAACCGCATCCAACGGATTTTTCAAAATTTGGTCATTTTTTTCAAAAAATTAAATAATCCAAAAATTGTTGTTACAGATTTCTCTATTATTGACGAGGCTAAAGACAAAGCCAGGTAAGATTTTTGACTATTGTTAGCCGTGTTTATTTCGGGAATGAGAGAGTCCGGCAAAAAACTGTCTGGATACGGTTGCGAGGAATTAAAAAATAAACATTCCTGCCAAATTTCTACAGATTTCGTGTTCTCGTTGTGTTGTCAAATCTATGCCGTTTTTGTGGCCTTAAGGGTGAAGACGACCACATTTTAGAGAGATTTTGGGTACTACAGAACTGTTAAAAATATCGCACGGTCATTTGTGGAATAGCATGGCCAGGTTTGTTTCTTCTTTTATTACACTGATCGTGACATAAATTAAAAACCTTTTTGCATAACTTTTAACTTATCAAAACAAAACGATTTTGGCAAAAAATCTAATCTATTTATAGGTATATGCAGGGTGTACCTCAACTTATGTATAAAAATGAAAGACGGGATTCCTAATACTGGTCGGTGTTTGAAATGATGGTTCATTTCGCTTAAATTTTTTCAGGGCCCGTATTCTTCAATTTCGGGGAAGGGAATGCTCCCGGAAATCAGAAACCCACCTGATTGGTCGAAATATCACCTTTTGGTTGGCACTAATGACTTTGTTCGTGAGCGGTTTTGCCGTCAGTTTGCTCTCCTCGTATAAGGCAGGAGATATAAGACAGGAGAGCAAAATCGCTCACAACTAATGTCATTACCGCCAAAACTGACAGAAATGTGACAAAAAAATTAGAATTCGCCCAATCAAGTGCGTTTCTAATTCCCAGGAGCACTCCCTTCCCCGAAATTAAAGAATATGGGCCCATATGTTTTCCCAAAAAAATAACCAAAAATGTGCTAAAATATTTTCTTCGCATTTGACTGTACATTGAAGTTTATCAACAAAGCACCTAACAAGAAACAAGCATTAAGCAAGCAAATGCGTTGTCCAACCCGCTCTTCTGCGTATCGTACCATAAAAATATGTATAATAATTCAATCATAAAGTAGTAGTAGTGATGCACGTGCCGCTTAGGATGCAAGTTTTCTTTTTCTAAGAGGACTTTATTTTTGCCGGACACCTCTTTGTCAAGGGCAGGGATCTTTAGACGGCGTAGCCAGTATATACAGTGAACCGCCGGCTTTACACCCCCTCCGAAGGGTGATCCTGGTACTTGGTTGACGGTAGACTTTTCTCCACAGCAGCCCGCTGTCATATAGGTTGACCCGAAAATCGAGGTCCCGGTTTCGCTGGTTGAGGTCGCCGTCGCGTGTCAGAATCTTCAGACTACCCGCGGTTACAGCCTCTTTCAAGTCACCATCTGTCGACTCCCTCTACCAAATCTGTTGTAGTCCAGTCGCGTCCCATGGAGTTCCGATCTCGGAGAAGTCCAGGTCTCCTTTTTTTGGGGTCACCGGCTAGTCTCTTCTACCCAGTTTGGTGGGGTCCTACGCCGTCCACCTTTGAGTCCCGTAAAGTTTTCGGTGCAGTGTCATTCGTGCCGCGTACTTCTACCTCGTTTGTTATTATTCTATGCACAACGTCGACTGCAAAGCTGCTGAAAAGTGGGGCCGCCCGTCGTCTCGAGTCGCATTCGGTGTTGTACGAAGCAATGTGTACTTGCCGAGATCCGATCCTGCGATATCTGTTCTGCAGGCTAAGATGCTGTTTACTAGCTACGGCGGTCCCCAATCATAAAATAAGCACTAGTTACTTACTTTATGCTTTAACAAACCATTAGCGTACTTGTTTTTTTAATATATTTTTGTATTACTGCCAGTTAACTTAATATGCTCTAAAAGTTTTTGACATAATTTGTGAACGACCTTGTTTATCTATATATTACCAACCCTCCCCTCGTGGCATCTAGTTTTTCAAAAATATTTAAAAAAAACTTAATAGTAAGAGACCAAGGAATATTTTGTATACGATTCACTTTTCGGTTTCATAAAGCGATTTGAATGCGTTTTGAATATGATTAGATCTTTTGACATTTTCCTGATCTATTTTGAGATTAGTTTTTGCCAATTTTACCTCTTTGTTTGCTTTTCAATAAGTTTGCAGCTCTATAATATAATTAAAATAAAGGTATATGCGTACTTTTTGCCGTAATATTGGAAGTGCTAAGTGGTAACAGCTAATCATTGATGTGTTAGATTTCGATGCGATCCCAAAAAAGCGGTATTGAACTTGGGCGAGGCCAGCGAAAAAATAGTTCGACCAAACCTTGATTTTCGACCTAACCAGTTAAGCTTTTGCACACTAAATGTTCATGTCCTAAGGCAACTTTTAAGAAGAAATGCCACGGTGGCAACACTGTCAGAGTGCGGGAAGAGGGTTGTTACACATGGCGTTGACTACAATCCCCGAACTCTTTTCTATTTTGATCTATATCTCGACAACCAGGAGCTGTACGATAATGCGGTTAGTATTGGATTCAGCGCACCTGATACCATCCGGATACATTGGTTCACCCCCCTCCGGCACACATGCGCGCTGGGAGCGGAAAACAAGCGAGAAAGGGCGATTTCTCGTAAGCGCCACCCTTGAGTCTTCATACTTCCTGTGTATGTGTGGGCGTGCAGTGTGTGCGAGGTTGGGTGTGTGAGGGTAGGTGCGTATGGGTGAGTGTGCGTGTGCGATAGTGTGCGTGTATCATTTTTGTTATTACAAGATCTTAGCAACTTCAATATTATCTCTAAAAATAATGACCGGAAAATAAAGAAATATTCTATTCTATTCTATAACATCCTTCCGACGACTAGAGAGGTGGCCCGGTACTCTACGAAAGGAACGAATGTCGTGACGAATTTCAACCGGGACGACCTGGCTACCGATTCTAGAAGTCATAGGAAGTGATAAGAAAACTAAATTCAACCAATAAACGCGGTTAAAAGCAGTTACGAGACGATCAAATAATCACCAAACTATTATGGGCACGCGCAGAGCTGCCTCGAACAACAATTTTTGAGCGAAGCCGTTCTCTCGACTAGACCCAATAGTTGGGAGTTGTAGGAAAGCTCGTGTGAAAAACATCACTTGTATTATTTCAGAGCTATTGGACGAACGACCGATCGATATTTTACTCGCTAATGCGCATGCTACGGAAAACTTGACCATCTTTTAGAGTAGGACTCGCACAGTGGTCGATTTATGTAAAAACGCGGACATTAAAAGAAACTTTAAAAAGGGATTTAGTGAGGGTGAATAAATAATAAAATCAATGAATAGCGAGCTTTCCCTCAAAAAAGGTAATGATAACCGTAGATCTGGATTTCGCACTTGTGGTACCCATCAGTACGATGCTAGGAATTAGGAGATGAAATGAAGAAGAAAAAGTATGACACAGGATTCATGTAAAAGACAACCATCTGTCAAATTGCAGAATCGGTACATGTACCTTCAATTTGAAGGAAAATTAAGCGTCTCTACGGAGACAGATATAATTATCTTTGCCGATATCCTAAGGTCTGGAGTTGATAAATTTAAAAAGGGATTTAGTGAGGATGAATAAATAATAAAATCAATGAATAGCGAGCTTTCCCTCAAAAAAGGTAATGATATATATATATATCTGTCTCCGTAGATACGCTTAATTTTCCTTCAAATTGAAGGTACATCTGCTGATTCTGCAATTTGACAGATGGTTGTCTTTTACATGAATCCTGTGTCATATTTTTTCTTCTTCATTTCATCTCCTAATTCCTAGCACCGTACTGATGAGCACCACAAGTGCGAAATACGGATCTACGGTTATCATTTCCTTTTTTGAGGGAAAGTTCGCTATTCATTGATTTTATTAAAAGAAACTTCCACATTGTAATTTAATCGTACAAAATATTTAGTTTTAATAAACAGACAGGATGATAGTGTGAATTTTCACATATATCTTAAGACATTTTTAAGAGGAAAAAGATATATATTTATTAATTAGCTAAATTAAAGTAAAAATATGTTAGTTTAGAAAAAGAAAAAGAGTCGAACCCCTGGACGTGTATTCTTGAAAGTCATACGATTCGGTCTTTCTCTCGTGCGATGGGATCTATCGCATGGGATCTATCACCTCCCATGAATGAAAAGTAGTTTTTTGGAAGGAAAACATTTAAAAAAAAAGCTCTCTTGCGCAAGCGTCATTAGATTCGCGGCTGTTGCTCGGTTTCGTACCATGCGATCGGGAACGTATGATTTTCATGAGATCCGTAATATCGGATCATCGAAGAATATAACGTTTTCATCCCATCTGATCATTCGCCATAGATCTATGCCGCTCCCCGTTCAAGAATACATGTCCTGAGCGGACTAGCACCCTGTAATCATGAGGAGGCCGACACTCGAATCCACTTGCACATCGCAGACGCTGCGCGTAAGGGCCGTGCACAGATAATAGGGGTTATAACCACGGCATGGCGTAAACGCAACGTAAGTTACGCAGAGAGGATACGTCGCCTAGTTACGACGAGCGAAAAAAGGCTTAAAGCAACACTTCTTGCGTATCTTGTAAATTGGTTAAATAGTGGAGCAGAGGGCGCTCTCATTTGCTTTGGTTTTCAAAAAGATAATCGAAAAATTGTCGTGTTTTTTAATTTTTTTTATATTTCAAAAATGAAAGACATTCATAATGTCTTCATTTTTATTGATGAATGAATCATCATCTAAATTCTCCGTGGAGAGACTGCTCTCGGGAATAGGGCAGACCGTTATGAAATGTTCAATGGTTCAACTTTGACAAGGCACCTATTTACATACCCATAGAATAGAAATTTGTAAGAAACTACACAACTTTCTGTTGATCTGGGGTTACGCATTTATGTACGATACTCGGTGTAATGATACACCGCGCGTAAAGCGTATCGTACGTTTGTAGTTTACTGCACATGCGCGCTTGATCAAAACTTACGTTACGTCGAGATACGTGCTGTGGCTCATAACCCCTAATGGTCTGCTTTCGTGCAGCTGAACGAATCTTTACAGGAGCTGTGGATTCGCCATACGGCCAGCAAGGTGCACAATTTTATTGTGGTACATGAGCTGGCGAACACACTCGGTAAGCAAGCCTTACGCAACCAAAAGGCTACAAATATTAATATTCAAACATTTTCTTTGTTAGTTCTTAAGAAAAATTGATGCCATGTATACAACTGGTAAAAAAAACTGCGTCGAAAAGCACCCGAGGCGTGGCAGGCCCTGCAAGAGCTGAAAGACGGAAACGTCGAAAGTGCACGAGAAACGTTGGAGAAATTTGTCATCGCCATGTTTTCACCGTGAGCCATTCATCCATTAAAATTAATCTTAAATTATTTAAATATCTCTTTTTATATTTATTTCAGTGGCAAGACCTACTCGTCAGTCACTGACTGTGGACGAAAGCTGCTGCCGTCCAGGACGTGTATTCTTGAACAGGGAGCAGCATAGATCTACGGCGAATGATCACATGAAACGGAAACGTTATATTCTTAAACCATGATCAGATCTTACGGAGAACAGCGTCGAATCTAGTGACGCTTCTGCAATAAAACGGTTCTTTTTTAAATAGTTCCTAAACTACTTTTGTTCGTGGGAGGTGATAGATCCCATCGCACGAGAGAAAAACAGGATCGTATGACTTTCAAGAATACACGTCCAAGGAGTAGCACGAATCCATACCTTCTACTGCTCATGCTCTGAACCAACGAATATGACGTGTGTCTTACACGGCTCAAGTTTGGGGGGGGGGTAATTACTTTAACTTATGAAAGTACTCCCGTCTCCTTACTGGGGATGGAAGTTGCAAGTGACTGGGCACAACGATGGACTACACTGTCCCCAAATACAGTCGAAAATATAGCTGTTGTTGGTTGTAAATACAAAATTGCTTTTGTGGGGAATTGCAAGTGCCTCAAAGAGGGCGTGGATTGCGTAACTGAATTTGCGTTGCACCCGCCTCAAAAATGTTTAGTGTTTAGGGAAGTAAGAAATATTCAAAACGTATACCTATTTATAACCAAATAAAAATATGGGAGAAACTAATTTTTGTTATTTGCTCGACTAATGCAAACAACGCATACACGTGCGTTCTAACACGCGCGTCCACCCACGCAAATCATTTCACACAGACACGCGAAGATACACAGAAATGTATGGCGCTTATTTTCCGCCTCCAGCGCGCATGTTTGCCAGGGGGGGAGGTGCAAAAATAATGTGTCCCTATGGTATCAGATGTGCTGAATCCTACCAACCAACCGCGTCATCGTATAGCGCCTGATTGTCGAGATGTAGACTCAAATAGAAAAGATTTCGGGGATTATAGGCAACGCAATGGGCAATACCCTCCACTCTGACAGTGTTGCCAGCGTGGCAACACTTCTTGCCTTAGGACATGTACATTTAGTGTGCAAAAGATCAACCGGTCAGGTTAAAAAGCAAGGTTTACCCTGAAATCGTTCATTAACGTCTCCACTAAAAGAATGACAAAATAAAGTATCACAAAACCCAATTTTCCTATTTCAGTTTTGGAGGTGATGCTTACCCCTTAAAGGGGGCGCAAAATACAAACTACAAAAATGCCAATGACACACCTTTAAAGTGCCAGTTTTTATTTTAATTTTAAGACATTTGTGTTTGAAAGGCGAAAAAGGCGTTTTTTGTCTAATTCATGTTATTCAATGAATTCGCACAGTTTTTGAAGAATATATACTACCTCAAATGAGTCCACTTGAGAACAAAGATGTTGGAGATTTTAGAAGTGCCTTCAACATACGCGAAATACCCAATCCCGATAGCGGCCATTTTGATACTGGGCACGGAGAACAGATTGGTTGATTCACCCGTCATGGAATAACATATTTACATATAAATTTAAAAAAGCATATTTAAAAGATCAAATTAATTTTTGCTATTGAGACTTTCAGTGCAGCACTCGGATATTTCTGTCCTTTGCGGTTTTAGGTAAAAACAAGAGACAGAGATCTCAGTGTTGCACTAACTGTCTCAAAAGAATACGCTATCAGAACGTCAATCAACGGGAAATTATTCAAACTACTCTCGAAAAATAATGGGCAAGAACAAGCTATGTTAGAGGCTTTGGCGCCATCTTTACCAAAACACGCGAGTTAACAACCTGCCCATGTCATGCTTTGCCTAACCAGCTGATTTCAATAACCTTGAATGAATTTATCAACACAAAATTAAATGTAAACAACAAACATGAAGTTTAATATGAAGCAAACACAAAAAATAGTGATCGGTCAGAAAGTAAGTTTGGGATAGTTGACAAAAAAAAGTTTTTCCAATTTTATTTTATGGCCTGTTTCAAAATGGCTGCGATTAGTCTGTTCCACGAAATTTGGATTTAGGAAAAAACGAAGTAAACATCTAAAAGGATGCTAATTGGGGAAATTAAGGGCAATATTTTTTTTAAATGTATTTGAAGTTCTTACGTCGTTTCCATAGCCCAGTGATTTCTGGAATTACAATGTCCGTGATTTTTCCATTTCTTGGGGGATTTCTGGTTGTTTGACTTGTAATCACAGTAAGATTGTGTTCTGCGTTGGCCAATCCTTTTACAACTTTCTCACCTAAATATTTATAAACGAACAAATTTAGCAAAAATAATTCAACAATGTGTAAGGAATTTTCAACTATAGCCATGGATTTCCTAACCTAATAATAAATGGATCGCTGTCGAATACGGCTGAAACATTTCCAAATCACTGCACCATGATACAAATAATATGTTTTCTATATTATGCACTGCACCATGAGTTATACAAATTTTGACGTAGGGGATCTAATTTCTGTTGGCAACACTATTTTTTTGTGTTTAGCAGCTTTCACTTCTATTTTTCCTAGTTTTTAAAGATTTCGATTTTTTAGCACATTTGATAAAAAAGTGATCTGTAGTTGTATCCGTGCAATTTGAATGAGTGATTTCTAGTTTAAATTAATTATTGTATTAACTGTAGGTTTTTAGGCTATTTTTGGAAAATTTACAGGGTTCGTACGCGAGCGTGAGCAATCTTCATTTTCCAGGTATTTCCAACGTTTTCAGATCATTTTTTTAATAAATTTCTAAGTTTAAAAAAAAAGAATAAAACGGCGAAACCAGAGAAATAAGTTTTTTTTGTATAATATCAACATGTAAAAAGTTTGGCCTTCTATATAAAGCACCAGAAATTAGGTTATTGTGATTGATATTTCCAAACTGAAGCAAGGAGAAAAAAAATAAAAATTGAATTTTACTTAAAGGTTTTGAGGTAAAATTTTTATAAAAATTATTTTTCTAGGTGATAATATCACATATTAGTAGTTTTTTCAGGTTTTTTCACTTTTTTCGTAATTTTCCAGGTAATTTCCAGTTTTTTTGCCTGTTTCATTTTCCAGGTGTTTTCCAGGTTTTCCAGTAGCGTACGAACCCTGATTTATCATTTATATTTACACTGTTCAAATTTCTCTAGTTTGTTTCATATGGTGTCAACATGCGCAGTTTTTTAACCCATAAAAAGCGAGTTAAGTGTTAAATTTTTCAAAATATAAACCACAAAGAAAAACAAACTTCTTTTTTTTGTTAGACACACTTTTTATGTGGTGTGGTAAACTGAAATTTAGGGTTACCAACAGAAATAAGATCCACTATGTCAAAACTGTCAAATGTATGGTGTAGTGGTTTCGAATGACAAGCTTTTTATGTTAAGAAGTTCATGACCAGAGGCAGCACTTTAATTATAGATTATAAGTATGGGCAAGTTCTTTTAATCAGCTTCGACTGAACAGCTGTTTTTGACAGATAGACCGCTGGCATTTAAAAAAATTGAATCCACATACTATAAATAAAAAAAATAATATAACCACTTGATAAAGAGGGGTTGCAGGCTGCTTGTTGGGATCAGCTGGACGCTCACGGTTTATCAGAATGTGCAAAATCAAACCCGTTAAATAAAAGAAAGTTCAATCATAAA
Source organism: Oxystoma pomonae (assembly GCA_963921995.1). NCBI lineage: Eukaryota > Metazoa > Arthropoda > Insecta > Coleoptera > Brentidae > Oxystoma > Oxystoma pomonae. The sequence goes on from OY998164.1 coordinate 56,089,414, forward strand.
ATCATTCTTTATAGAAACTGCAATTCGTTAAACCAATTTTTTATCCGAACAATATTTCTTTAAACCCATTCAATAACAAATTCGAAATTTATAAGACCCATTTTTAATTGAACCATTGCTCATCAAACTCATTCAATATAAAACTCGTAATTTGTAAGTTCCATTTTTAAGAAAACCCGGAATATGTCAAACCATTATTTTTCAAAACCGGAATTCGTAAAACCCGTTGTTTATCAGAAAATTTTTGCTAAATTGATTGCGCATTCGCCAATAATACGTGAACCGGAGGCGTACACGCAGGTGGCGCGCAAATTTTTGAGCAATACCTGTGAATACTTTTAGCCAAGTGAGCGCACATAGAAGGACAAATGCATCGAAACGCCGCGCGCCGCGCCGCCGTGCCACCTGCGTGTTTAAATTTTCTGATAAACAACGGGTTTTACGAATGCCGGTTTTGAAAAATAATGTTTTGACAAATTCCGGGTTTTATTGAAAATGGGTTTTCAAATTACGAGTTTGATATTGAATGACTTTGAAAAAATTGGTTTAACAAATTGCAGTTTTTATGGTGAATCCTTCTTACGATGAAAATTTTTATTAAATGGTCTGATAAATTTCTGGTTTAATAAACCATAGCCTTTCCATCAGCTGCTTCCAGCGGAATTTTTCAAGAACGCGCTTGATGGCATCCAAATTTTATCAAGAACATGCTTACTGGCAGTGATTGCTCAAGTGCTGAGTTTACAAACCCACCCTATAATGCAGAGATAACGTCACTGTCATACAATGTCTTCAACCATCAACAACCATTTTGAAAAAAAAATTCAGCCTTTCTTAACTTAAATCAAAATCGGTCCAGTAGTTTTTGCGTGATGCTGGAACAAACAGACAGACAGACAAAAATTCCAAAAACTGGACTTTTGTAATCTATATGTTCTGGTTAGAAACCCTTATCAAGAATTAAAAAAAATATATTCAGTATACACAAATGGTCTTTCTGGAGATTTATTATGTGTATAAATTTACTGGTGGTGAAATAATAGGAAGTACTAAGATGAATAACTTAATGGTCAGAATAAAAATAAAAATAATTATCCATTATATTTTAAAAGTTACTAATTATATAACACTAATACAACTGTAGTATATGTTTCAATGAGAAAGTAAATCGATTTTTCAATTTAAAAAAAGGATGTGAAAAGAAAAATTAATTACAATACACATTGATTAATGGTTTCACTTTTTAAGAAGCGTTTAATACTTTTTCAGTGGTAGTCAGTGGTGGAGATTTTAGCTAGGAAGTTGATTTTTATTAAATGACGAAAACCGCCCAGAGCCCGGCTATGCCACTATTTACTTGCTTTGTTTTGGCCTTTATCTTAATGACATGATGCAGCCTTAAGATATTGAGTAATTAAGGATGTGTATATAATGTTAGTAAATAAATGAGACATTAGGTTGGTTTTAAATCAATAGCTATTAGAAATGTATTATTCATCCAGACTATATAATTAAACACGCCTTGATTATACCATTGTTTATTTTACAGATACTTTAACCCCATATTCTAACAACATAAAAATAAAGATATTTGTACAATAACGAAAAGGGTTTCTTAGGTTATGGACTTTGTACAAGAACTCAGTGTTTCGGTATAATATATAGACTGAATACAAACATTTAGGGCCGGTTTCTCGATAACGAGTTACCAGAGGGTTAAATTAATTCGGGCTACAAATCCCAGCTTTTTGCTGTTTTACGCCAATATTTTTTTTAGGTTAAGCCTGAGGTAAGGTAACTTACTCTCACCTTGAAGCCCTGGTTAGTTAGTTAATTTTAACCCGCTTTTTAAAGATTTTTTCAAGGTTATGTTGCTCAAGTTAACGTTAATTCGCTATTGAGAAACCGGCCCTTAATAAGATAAATCAGTAAAATTTCTCATACTTGGATGCTGGTCGTGCCGCCAGCAGGCATTAAGTAAGCGGAGCTAGGGCATTAATGTCAGGTTTTTTTATAGGATAACCTGGCCAGTTTTAATAGGTCTTCCGTTTCTGATTCCATCAAAAGACATATTACCTTTTTGTTTAACGGTTCTTAACCAAAATGTCAAAATCATCTCCATAATAACACCAATGAGTTAAACATAAAAAAAATAAATTCGGATTTGGTAATTCTTTGTTTATAAAGATATAAAATATAACATTTACTCTGTTTATACGAGCCTCTTAAAGCGCCTTTATGTAGGGACGGTTTGAAAATTTTGTCGTATAAACACCACAAAAACCACTTTAAGTACTAAATCGATTTTTATTTTAAATCGATTTAAGAAAGTGATTTTAGGGTCGGTGTAAACGCTCTAAAGACGCTGTAGCGCATTGCTTCCATCCTAAAGAAATACTCAACCATCGTTTTTTCAAAAAATGTTTTGTTGTTAATTTAGTTCTTATTTGTCCGCACAGGAAGTATCTTCCTGTAACGCATAGCGCATTACGGCGGTGGAAGTAATACTTGTATTAAGTAAACACCTACCGTGCCCCGTCCATCTATTTCTATATGATCAAGATCTATATGATCAAGACATAGAGAAACATTTTTCAATGTCGAAATATATTTCACACAATTTAATTTTGTACCTTCCGGTTTTTGCCACCGCTTGTCAAAGTCTGCCAAGCCTGGCAAGCGGTTTTTTTAGATTTTCAAAAGTGAGTTATTTTAATCAGCTTTGGTTTGAAATCGCGCGAGTTTATGGGATTAGCTATATAGTGGATTATCACTAACATTACAGCTAGAGAGCATGGGAGTATTTGAAAAGTGCCGAAAATTGAGGTTCAGATTTTTGCGAACCAAATCCCTGAAGAAAATATTGTGATGATTTATACAGAGTTAAGCAAGGTTAAAATCAAACCAAAAAAAAAGAGATGTAACAATATTTGATAATATTCCTCAACATAGTTATAACTCCCTCCTCCTGTTTTAGATTTTTAAAGGGTCCACAAAATTTTTTGTAAGCTAAAGAAAGTTTTTTACCTGCATGGAACAGTACAAAGTTGGTTAAGGTTTTCGCGAATGCGTTGCTATTTTAATAGTAAACAGTATGGAAAAACGGCGCCTGTTAAGTTTTTTCATATCTTTTTAACATTAAATAAGTAAGTGTCTGTAAAAAATTAACCAAAAGAATATATGTATTTTATTATGCGTCTGGCTGTACAAGTAGTTCCTTCCTGTAGCCACCGGCTGCGCTCGTGTCGCCGTCAAACAATGTTACCCAAGTATAACACAGTATCGGACACTCTTGCGTAGTTATTACTTTCTCTATGGTTTTCACTTTAAACTGACATTTGATGAAGGACCACTTTTTAAGAGTCATGTTACAGTGACCTTATACTTTTACAGGTTTCTTTTTTATAACTTTTTTATAACCTGCTGAAAGGTACGGCACTTTTCAATTTTGATGTTCCTGTTTCTCAGTTTATTCGACAGGTGGCACACACAGATACTACATCTCCGTGGATTACAAACTTTTTGTTTTAAATTCGAGAGGTGTGCCAGGCTATGACTCCCTGATGATTCATAACAAGGACGAAACGCGTCTGTAGGTGTCTGGATTCTCCATTAGACATTGGAGGCCTGGTCGTAATGAAGTAAGGTGACCAACCGTCCCGGTTTGGCCGGGACAGTCCCGATTTTTAACCATTTGTCCCGGGAAAAAAATCCGTCTCGGATAGTCCCGGTTTTTCAGCAAAAGTTCCGGTTCGCCCCGGATTTGATACCACTGTATTTTGTAACTTTAAAATCACTGCAATAAAAAAAGCGGATGTTCTCTGCCATCTACATATTTGAATTGAAACCATACTTAAATTATTTTTCTTTAATAAGTATTTTAGGGGTGCATATAAGAAAAAATACATGATATACAATACATTGAATGGACCGAGTGTCCCGGTTTGGCCCCTTTAGGAGTTGGTCACCTTAAATGAAGTTATAAACAAAAACGCTTTTTCCGATATGCCACGAGCGTTACTTTAATTTTTATTTGCGGACACGAGATTCACTTTGTTGTTTTTGAAATAAAATATGATGGATAGGTAACCCTCGCCATTTTTTGATAATAGGTGCATTTTTTTCGTCCTGAATACGAAATGGACAATCCTGTACCTCAAAATTGTGGATAAAGGCTCGGCACACCAATCCAAAGGTGGGCAATTTTAGAGGGGGTAGGGTAACCTCCACCATTTTCACATATATGATGTAGTAGTACCACCAGACCACAAATCACCTGGGGGCTTATTCTTGAATCGAGGAATGATTCTTTCCTAACCCTGGTCGCACGAAATTGGTCCGTTCCGTATTCTTGAATGTTCCCCGGTGAGGACCATTCCTTTATGTTTGTTGACTTTTGATTTGCGATATTTTCATTCTTGTCGTGATCCTTTTTGGCTTTGGTTGAATGTAAGTGTCTATTTTTTATTGTAAAAAGAGATCAAGTATTATTTATTAATTACCTATTGTAAAACTTCGACACTATATTGATCTATTAATTTTTTAGCTCAAGTAAAATTGGAACCTGCATATTTATTTATGCAGCATGAGGTTTCTTTATATAATTTATCTATGGCATGAGGAACCACATTCTAAATTTAAAATACCTATAGGTTGACGAAGCCATTGGTTCAAGAGATGATAGAGATGGTTATCAATGGTGGAAAAACCTTTCAATTGAAACCAAAGTAGGCAGATTTTGCACACACCAACGCCCCAGCACACCCAGCATAAGCAGAGCAATCAATGAAGTGACTAATGCATTTTATAAACCAACCCAAATTTAGAGACAATCCGTACATTTCCCCAAAAATGAAAGGGAGTAGGAAGAATTAAGACTTTGGTAAGATAAGTATATAGCTCGAGAGTAAGATTTTTGATCAAAATTGTTATTTTATACAACTACTCGCTTACAAAATGAGGTGTTATTGAATGTCTTTGGGTGTTAAAGACACTTGATTTTTCTTGCTCGTATGCAAAGAGTTAGCATGCTCAGTATATAACTGTTTAGTTTAAAAAATAACTGTTTGTCTAATATTTGTTTGTTATAGAGTCAGAGGGAGAGAAAAGAAATACAAGTATCTAAGTGGTTTCAAAACATAACTAATTGAAATGAACTCTGTGTTTCGGACTTCCATTGTCTATATTTTATTTATACACGACTTTTCGATCAGTACAATCTCTGATCGAAACGTCGTGTATAAATAAAATATAGACAATGGAAGTCCGAAACACAGAGTTAATTTCAAACACATCATTGTCTCAAACTTTCAAAAATAACTAATTGATTTTATATTCAAAACTTTATCTAGTACGTTTTCATATTGTACCTACTCAATATACATGTATTGAAAAAACTATCTTCTTTTACACACATAGCAAGAATATTGGTACCTATATTGCGTGAAATATTCTTGGAACATTCGGAATGTCTAAACTAAACACATCCTGTGAATGTCCAACGGTCGACTTTTTTATTATTCACTGAATATTCAGAATGGATGAACATAACATTTTTTAATACATATAGCGTCTCCAGATGCAAAACAGTCATTTTCAGATTACATGCATTCTGAATAGTCAGTGAATAATAAAAAGGTGGACCGTTGGACATTCATGGGATATGTTTTGGACATTCCGAATGTTTTAAGCATATTCACACAATATACCAATATTTTTACTATGTGGGTACTTTTTACTTTACTTTACTTTCATAAAGAATGTTCTCTGTTTTGTCAAAGAGCATGATATATGAAAGAACCAGATGCTTGATTTTTGATATGTATTGAGTACAATATGAAAACATACTAATTATTCAATAGTAAAGATATGTAAATAAAACTTAACTTAGATTTACTAGGTATATAACTATTAATTTTAGGTTTTACCAAAAATATCAATTCCTAAGAATAGTTCGAAGACATATATATATGTTAATCATACAGAGTCCAGTTAGCATAAGAAAAAAGTTAAATAAAATGTGTACTTATTTTTATTCAGAAGCAAGGGCAGATTCTAAAATAGGAACATGTTTTAAGCCGCATTTACGCTGGCCAAGCAAGTAGGAAATTGACAGTTGTACATGGAGAATTGCCTTCCTTCTGCTTGACATTTGCAAGCATAAACAGTTGTGTATGTTTCCATAAGATGAACTTTTCCAAATATGCTTGCTTGCTTACCAGCGTTAATCCGCCTTTATATACTGCGTTTTATTTAAAATCTGTTTTCCACTATTTTTTTGCAAGAGTGTGATTTTTGTATGGTGTTAAATTTTTGAAAAATAAAAGAATAAAAAAGCTTAAATAAAAAAATTACCAACATAACTCAGATTACTGGAAAAGCAAAAATGTTTTGTAAAGCTCTTCTTTTCTCTAAACTATAATTTAAATACTTTATAATAATAATAATAATAATAATAATAATAATAACTTAATTTTGAATAAAAGAAGAGAAAAGTAACTTTTATTTAAAAATAGAAATGCATTTAACAAAATTCTACTCTCAAATTTGATCCTAGAGTGAAAATACAAAGAGAAAAGTAACAAGAAACGAAACTGACAAAAAAATGTAGCAAATTCACTTTTTTATTTGAAAAGGTTTCGAAAACCCATCGATGTTAGTTAGTACGTCGATGAAGAAACCATAGAAGTTTTAAATGGTTAATTGAAAGTAGTACGTTTAAAACATATATTACATTTGGCAACGTTTGATGCGGCAGGTGTTCGTTCAAGAATACGGCAATCAAGGAAAGGTGCTCAGTGGAAACACATAGGAACGGTCACTTCCTAACTATGACCGTTCTCTTGCGACTATTCCTACAAAATTCAAGAATAAGCCCCTTGGTGTGCCAGACCTCATTCATGGATAAGGGTTCGGCACACCACTCTAAAAATGCCCACTTTTGACTTGCATTGATTTTCAGTCTGGAGGTACTACTACATCATATATGTGAAATTGGTGGGGGTTACCCTATCCATCCCGTGATCTCTAAAATTTCCCACCTTTGGATTGGTGTGCTGAGTCCTTATCCACAATTTTGAGGTACAGCTAGAATTGCCCATTTCGTATTCAGGACGAGAAAATGCACATCTTATCAAAAAATGGTGAGGGTTACCTATCCATCATAATTTTACTTGTACTAACATGAAGACGATCAGAGATTGTATTGATCAAAACGTGTATAAATAAAATATAGACAATGGAAGTTCGAAACACAGAGATTATTACTGTTGAAGTAGTAAATACAAGGCTGCTGTGTTTTTGGTAATAAAAGTATCTATTTTCTCACAATCTCATTTTAAAAGATTTTGGAAAAGCTGGGCAATAAGCAAATTGATCACACGGCAAATTAAAAAGGAATAGCCATAATACTTACATAAAAAATAATGACTAGTCACAGCTGGAAAGACGGCCAAAATATTAGCGCCTTGTATCAATTTTGAACGTATTATCAAAACTATACCAAACAAAACTAAATGAACTCTCATTTTTGTTTGCGTTGTAGGAACTACAACTTGTAACTTTATGGTGTCTACCCAACTTTGATGATCTTACTTATAACCATGGTTTTATAAGTAATAATACAAGGAATAATTATAATTATCTTAATAGGGACTTATTGCAGATTTTTTTTCAGTCAGGAAGTATTATATGACTGAGCAGTGTTTTGACACTGTTGACAGAAATGCGTGCGCAGAAGTCACCAAAGATCACCAAAATTTTTACGGATTAAAATTTTTGAGGTTAATTTTCTATTCAAATATTTCTTTATTTAGAGGGGCATTCTGTCAGAAAGTAAATAAATAAAATTTAAAATAAAATAACCAAAACCATCAGTGTCATGTGAAAAAAAATTTGGTTTGAAAATAACGCCGATCGCAGAACCGTCATTCCAATAAGTGCACTGAGAAAACAAATGGTAGCCATAGCCCAAAATATGGATTAAATCAGCCCAGGGCCGCGGGTAAAATAGCGGACAGTTCACAGCTTGAATTACTCCAACAAGCAAGCCACAGTTTTTGATTTAAAGCAACCCACATGCGTGGGTTAGTTTTTTAATCCAAATTAATGGGTTACAGCAACCCACTGTAAGGGACTGTGAATAGCAATAGCTATAGTTGGGAAAGCCCTACCTGCTGGGCTGGAACAGTTTGAAATTTGAGCTGGAATGAAGACCTTATTTTTTGGTGCCCCGTCAAATGGGTTGGTACAACCCAGTTCGGTGGGCTGGAACAGCACACGTTTGGTGCTGGAATAAGGAGTTTATATTTTTGGTACCCTGTCGATTATGGTGGTCCAGCCCAGTTAGGTGGGCAGCAACAGCACAAGTTTGGGGCTGGAGTTTTTTTTGCACCCCGTCGAATGGGTTAGTTAGCCCAGTTAGCTGGACTGGACCAGCACATATTTTAGTGCTGCAATTATTATTAAAGTTTATTATTTCTGACACAGTTGGCCTAAACTTATACATATTGAAGAAAGAAAAATACAAACAAAATTTAATAGAAAAATTAAAAGCTTTATTGACGTAGCTTTTGTTTGGAGAGGCATTTCTGAGGGAAACCGAATTTTTTAAGTTTGCTTTTATGCAAATCTAGTTTTCGAAAGTCTTAAAATTTCAATTTATGAAAGTAATTACAAATAGCAAATTTTTTTAAATAAAGCGTTTGTATCAACACTTATAAATTGATTGAAAATTACCAAAAATTGATAAACAGCATATTATGCGTATGTTTGTAATCTCCAAAAGACAAACCATTTCTAAATTCTCCTTAGGGTATCTTATTTAGTTTGTGATATAATCGCTTCCAAAAATTGAAATTTGAATATCTCAAAAACTAGATAAGTTAAAGAAATTATTGGAAATAGACTTTCCCCACAGTGTTACAACGTGCCACAAAATCTAAATTTGTAAGAAGTTTCGACGAAAAACTTTGAAATAAAGGAAATATTCGCGATATTACCGCCCGACGACGGCGTCAAACGACCGGGTCCCGGAACAGAACAAACCCGGTGCGGGGCAAAGAGATGTGCACCTTTCGAGTGCTTAAACGATAATGAACTGAAAAGGGCCAAATTTAAGCATAAATCTGATAGACTATAAAGTTGGGCTAAAACAATCCTTAATAGAGGTTTAAGCAGCCCCGCGAAGTAGCTCAAACAATTCACGTTTGGTTTGTAACTAACAGGTTTTAACTCCGATAGGTTTGCAACAGTCCATAAAATGTTTACCCATGGTTAATGTTTACCACAACCCAATAACTGGTTTGCGGCAGCTATGTTATTTAGTAACACCAAGATGTTGGTCTAGGCTAACATTTTAATTTAAAAAAAAAAAAACAAATTTTGCCCAATTTTGTGGGCTCCCTTAGCCGGAACTGTTCCAGATCAAAAAAATGTGTTGAAGTAATTCAATGAAATAGCTGGAATAACCCACAAAAATGAGTTTTTCCAGCCCCAAACGTCTAGCCCACGACTTTTAGCTGGCCTCATTTTCTCAGTGTGTCATTTCACAATAGAGATTGATGTCGGTATGTTATAGGCTATCCGAAACCCACGTTCCAGGTTGCGGACGAGCTTTCTTGTGCGCGGTGCTATCAAAATAATGTGTAGATGACAAAAATGTCAAAAACCTTTTAAACTGCGTGCGGAACTGTGGATGGATATATATAAGCATAAGCATTGAAAACGTTGTGATGCAGATACATATTAAGCATTCGAAACGTTACGAAAAAGTAAAAATTAAGACAATGGAAGTTCGAAACTCTAGTTTACTTTCAAGGAAAACATCGTCTACCGACTTCAAACAACTTTAGTTTTGATTTATGGTTTTTAAAGAGGTTACAGTAGATGAAAAAGTCACATTTTTTAAAAGCTTTGACGAAACTAGTACAACCAATTCTTATTCCTTTACATTTTCGCTGCTGTTTCTCTGATTCGGAAAATATTCAAATTAATTATTTTTTTTACCTTCATCAAAACATGATTTTAGTAACTGTCTGTAGATAACTAAAGCATGGCTTTGTTGGTTACCGATGCAAAAAAGCTTTTTTTTATCACGGGTGCAAAAAAAGATTTCTGTCCGTTTTTTACCCAACATTAAAGAGAAATACCGCAATATGGTAATATTGAAGAAATATAATTATTCTTGCCTAAAAATTAAGCCATTTCTGCCAGTTTTCACCAAGTATTTATGAAAAAATCATTTAAAAACATCGTCAAAATATCAAACTGTCAAAGATTAAAACGTCGCAATAATGAACGTCACCGAGTAAAAAGGCACATCGATATGGAAACGATTGTTACTTCATTTACCAGCCACCTTAATTTTTAGTGTAAAGATGGTGTGTTGCGAGAGGTGCTCTTCGTTCGAGATTTTTAAAAGTATTTTCCTGTTTTTCTTAGATTTTTTGATAAAGGTATTAAGAAAAATAGTGTTAACAACTCGCGGCTAAGCTGTGCTTTTTTTACTCGCGTTTTTAAATACCTCGCTGCGCTCGTTATTTAAACTAACGCTTGTAAAAAAAAGCATTATTTTAGCCACTATTTGTGAAAACTACTATTTTCATTCAACGTATGTTTTTTACAAATTGCAATCGTTTGTTTTCATATTTTACGAAATTAATGCCCTCCTCCTGCGGAGTCGGCTTTTTTTGCGAAAATATGAAAACAAACGCAATTATAAAAAAAACGCATTTCATTCAAAAATTATCCGTGATTTTGATGCACCTTGTAATAAACTTTTATAAAGTTGGAACTATTTTTGACACTACGCACGCAGCTACTATGGCTATGCCGACTTTATGTACTGATAAGTGCCTAATATATAGTGGCGGGCCCTATTCCAATAAGTCCCTAATATCAATTTGGGCTCCGGATTAGGATCCTTTATTTATGTTTTGGTACGTTATCGCTTCTTGGCAAATGAAAGATTAAATAGTTTAAGTCGGTCGTATAGGACGAACGCGTACACGGAAATTTTTTTTTTCTACAGATGAGTACTTCAATATGCTCAAAACTGCATCTTTGAAATGAAAATCTAGAATTTTTTTTTAAACAGATTATTTTAAAATAAACATATTGTTATACTTAAATAGAAAATTTAATTTTCTCAAATGTTTTCTTTAATCCAAGTAAAAACTATCTGTTTAAAATCTTTATAATTTTTGATTTGAAGCCTAAGATCTTCATTTGGAAATTTACCGAAAACATTAAATTAAAACGGCACTAAGTTTATTATGAAACTCCGTTTATTTTCATTTTAAGAGCATATCTTTAAATTAGGCAAAAAAGTATTTTTTATTTTAAATCATTGTAAATTTTGTTCTTTAGGTTCAAAATAAGTATTTAAAATACTAAAATTAAGTATAACCTTCAGATGCTTAATTGAAGAAAATTCTTGTAGTTTTATTCTTAAAATAAACATCTCAAACGCTCGGGGATTCTCGGTTCCGGAGTAGGACGTAAGAGCCTGTCAGTCTTTTATTGTATGTGCATTGCATACAGTTGAATTTCGAGGAAAAGCTCGTTAGAAATCAGAAATTCGGAATTGAAAATTATTGACGTCGTTGAAGTTGGATTTGGATTCAGATTTAGATTTGTAAATATTACAGTGGACCAAATAAATCAAGAATAAATATTTTAAACGCGTTTATCTCTGCAATCAACTGCCCGATTTTGACGAAATTTGCAGGATAGTCTCCAAATACCTCCCTCCTCATAAATGACGAGTGTAAGGTTGATGCGAGTTCGCGTACGAGCAGCAGGCGAGTAACAACTTTAACTGGATTTTAGGCTTATGGGACACAAAATTTTGACTTGTATATATCCGATCGGCTTCAAATTTGTCATGCTTATATAGTTGCGATGACAACAATATTATAGTGTAATGAACTTGATAGCTCCCCCCACTCGAAGGGGATGCAGGGGGGGTACAGTTGAAGTACGCTCGATTTTGTTGAAATTTGGTATGTGGGGGCATTTGGGGATGGCGATGACAAATTTCTAATCAGATTTTAAAAATTCGGTATGGCGGATTCAAGATGGACGATTTTTGGTCATGTTTTGCTAACCAATTTTAACTGACTTATACACATCCAATTGCCTTTAAATATGGCATGCATTTATAGTTCCGGTGACAATACAATCATAATTATGGTATTATAAGGCAGCCCTTCCCTTTCCACGAGGGGAGTGGAGGGGGGGAAACACTTACCTTTGTCTGATTTCAATCAAAATTGGTACAAGGGGGTTTTTGGGGATAAGGAATACAAATTTTTGGTCATGTTTTGCTAATCAATTTCATTTTTGGCCTTTTTAGATACTTTAAAGACCTTTCAAACGAGGTACAAAATGACCCCCCAGCAACAGTCCTTAACCCCAAAAAATTACCTTAAATTGGAAAATGGGACAATTTTGAAAAAAATGCATTTTTCAATCTCGACGTTGTCCATAGAATTTGATTTTTTGGTTTGATAGACGCTTTAAGGAGCTTTCTAATGACGTATGACATGACCCTCCAGCAACCGTCCTTCACCACAGAAAACGAATTTGATTTTTGGCTTTGATAGATACTTCAAAGACCTTCCAAATGACGTACGATATCGCCCCCCAGTTACCGTCCTTAACTCCAAAAAATGACATTATATTGTAAAATAATAAATTTTGAAAACAACATGCATTTTTCAATCTCGACGTTGTCCATAGAATTTGATTTTTGGTTTTGACAGACACTTTAAAGACCTTTCAAATGACGTACAAAAAATGAACTTATGTCGGAAATTAGGACAATTTTGAAAAAAATTAATTTTTTAATCTCGACGTTGTCCATAAAATTTGATTTTTGGCTATCATAGATACTTTAAATACCTTTTAAATGACGTACGATATCGCCCCCCAGCGACCGTCCTTAACCCCAAAAAATTACATTATATTGTAAAATAATAAATTTTGAAAACAACATGCATTTTTCAATCTCGACGTTGTCCATAGAATTTGATTTTTGGCTTTGACAGACACTTTAAAGACCTTTCAAATGACGTACGATATGACCCCCCAACGACCGTCGTTAACCCAAAAAAATGAACTTATATTGGAAATTAGGACAATTTTGAAAAAAATGAATTTTTCAATATCGACGTTGTCCATAGAATTTGATTTTTGGCTTTGATAGATACTTTAAAGACCTTTTAAATGATGTACGATATCACCCCCCAGCAACCGTCCTTAACCCCAAAAAATGACATTATATTGTAAAATAATAAATTTTGAAAAAAACATGCATTTTTCAATCTCGACGTTGTCCATAGAATTTGATTTCTGTGTTTGATAGATACTTTAAAGACCTTTCAAATGACGTGCGACATGACCCCCCAGCAACAGTCGTTAACCCCAAAAAATGACATTATATTGTAAAATAATAAATTTTGAAAACAACATGCATTTTTCAATCTCGACGTTGTCCATAGAATTTGATTTTTGGCTTTAACAGACACTTTAAAGACCTTTCAAATGACGTACGATATGGCCCCCCAGCAACCGTCGTTAACCCCAAAAAATGAATTTATATTGGAAATTAGGACAATTTTGAAAAAAATGAATTTTTCAATCTCGACGTTGTCCATAGAATTTGATTTTTGGCTTTGATAGATAATTTAAATACCTTTCAAATGACGTACAAAAAATGAACTTATGTCGGAAATTAGGACAATTTTGAAAAATATGAATTTTTTAATCTCGACGTTGTCCATAAAATTTGATTTTTGGCTTTGATAGATACTTTAAATACCTTTTAAATGACGTACGATATCGCTCCCCAGCGACCGTCCTTAACCCCAAAAAATGACATTATATTGTAAAATAATAAATTTTGAAAACAACATGCATTTTTCAATCTCGACGTTGTCCATAGAATTTGCTTTTTCGGTTTGATAGATAATTTAAATACCTTTTAAATGACGTACGATATCAACCCCCAGCAACCGTCCTTAACCCCAAAAAATGACATTATATTGTAAAATAATAAATTTTGAAGAAAACATGCATTTTTCAATCTCGACGTTGTCCATAGAATTTTCTTTTTCGGTTTGATAGATAATTTAAATACCTTTTAAATGACGTACGATATCACCCCCCAGCAACCGTCCTTAACCCCAAAAAATGACATTATATTGTAAAATAATAAATTTTGAAAAAAACATGCATTTTTCAATCTCGACGTTGTCCATAGAATTTGATTTTTGTGTTTGATAGATACTTTAAAGACCTTTCAAATGACGTACGATATGACCCCCCAGCAACCGTCCTTAACCCCAAAAAATGACATTATATTGTAAAATAATAAATTTTGAAAAAAACATGCATTTTTCAATCTCGACGTTGTCCATAGAATTTGTTTTTTCGGTTTGATAGATAATTTAAATACCTTTTAAATGACGTACGATATGACCCCCCAGCAACCGTCCTTAACCCCAAAAAATGACATTATATTGTAAAATAATAAATTTTGAAAAAAACATGCATTTTTCAATCTCGACGTTGTCCATAGAATTTGCTTTTTCGGTTTGATAGATAATTTAAATACCTTTTAAATGACGTACGATATCACCCCCCAGCAACCGTCCTTAACCCCAAAAAATGACATTATATTGTAAAATAATAAATTTTTAAAAAAACATGCATTTTTCAATCTCGACGTTGTCCATAGAATTTGCTTTTTCGGTTTGATAGATAATTTAAATACCTTTTAAATGACGTACGATATCACCCCCCAGCAACCGTCCTTAACCCCAAAAAATGACATTATATTGTAAAATAATAAATTTTGAAAAAAACATGCATTTTTCAATCTCGACGTTGTCCATAGAATTTGATTTTTGTGTTTGATAGATACTTTAAAGACCTTTCAAATGACGTACGATATGACCCCCCAGCAGCCGTCGTTAACCCCAAAAAATGAACTTATATTGGAAATTAAGACAATTTTGAAAAAAATTAATTTTTCAATCTCGACCTCGTCCAAAGAATTTGATTTTTGGCTTTGATAGATACTTTAAAGACCTTTTAAATGATGTACGATATTACCACCCAGCAGCCGTCGTTAACCCCAAAAAATGAACTTATATTGGAAATTAGGACAATTTTGAAAAAAATTAATTTTTCAATCTCGACGTTGCCCATAGAATTTGATTTTTGTGTTTGATAGATACTTTAAAGACCTTGCAAATGATGTGCGAAATGACCCCCCAGCAACAGTCGTTAACCCCAAAAAATGAACTTATATTGGAAATTAGGACAATTTTGAAAAAAATTAATTTTTTAATCTCGACGTTGTCCATACAATTTGCTTTTGCGGTTTGATAGACACTTTAAAGACCTTTCAAACGAAGTACGATATGGCCCCCCAGCGACCGCGTTAACCCCAAATAATGAACTTATATTGGAAATTAGGACAATTTTGAAAAAAATTAATTTCTTAAACTCGACGTTGTCCATAGAATTTGATTTTTGTGTTTGATAGATAATTTAAATACCTTTTAAATGACGTACGATATCACCCCCCAGCAACCGTCCTTAACCCCAAAAAATGACATTATATTGTAAAATAATAAATTTTGAAAAAAACATGCATTTTTCAATCTCGACGTTGTCCATAGAATTTGATTTTTGTGTTTGATAGACACTTTAAAGACCTTTCAAATGACGTACGATATGACCCCCCAGCAACCGTCGTTAACTCCAAAAAATGAACTTATATTGGAAATTAGGACAATTTTGAAAAAAATTAATTTTTCAATCTCGAAGTTGTCCATAGAATTTGATTTTTGTGTTTGATAGATAATTTAAATACCTTTTAAATGACGTACGATATCACCCCCCAGCAACCGTCCTTAACCCCAAAAAATGACATTATATTGTAAAATAATAAATTTTGAAAAAAACATGCATTTTTCAATCTCGACGTTGTCCATAGAATTTGCTTTTTCGGTTTGATAGATACTTTAAAGACCTTTCAAATGACGTAGGATATGGCCCCCCAGCGACCGTCGTTAACCCCAAAAAATGAACTTATATTGGAAATTAGGACAATTTTGAAAAAAATTAATTTTTCAATCTCGACGTTGTCCATAGAATTTGATTTTTCGCTTTGACAGATACTTTAAAGACTTTTCAAATGACGTACCATGTGACCCCCCAGCAGCCGTCGTTAACCCCAAAAAATGAACTTATATTGGAAATTAAGACAATTTTGAAAAAAATTAATTTTTCAATCTCGACCTTGTCCAAAGAATTTGATTTTTGGCTTTGATAGATACTTTAAAGACCTTTTAAATAATGTACGATATTACCACCCAGCAACCGTCGTTAACCCCAAAAAATGACATTATATTGTAAAATAATAAATTTTGAAAAAAACATGCATTTTTCAATCTCGACGTTGTCCATAGAATTTGATTTTTGTGTTTGATAGATACTTTAAATACCTTGCAAATAACGTACGATATCACCCCCCAGCAACCGTCCTTAACCCCAAAAAATGACATTATATTGTAAAATAATAAATTTTGAAAAAAACATGCATTTTTCAATCTCGACGTTGTCCATAGAATTTGATTTTTGCGTTTGATAGATAATTTAAACACCTTTTAAATGACGTACGATATCACCCCCCAGCAACCGTCCTTAACCCCAAAAAATGACATTATATTGTAAAATAATAAATTTTGAAAAAAACATGCATTTTTCAATCTCGACGTTGTCCATAGAATTTGCTTTTTCGGTTTGATAGATACTTTAAAGACCTTTCAAATGACGTAGGATATGGCCCCCCAGCGACCGTCGTTAACCCCAAAAAATAAACTTATATTGGAAATTAGGACAATTTTGAAAAAAATTAATTTTTCAATCTCGACGTTGTCCATAGAATTTGATTTTTGTGTTTGATAGATAATTTAAATGCCTTTTAAATGACGTACGATATCACCCCCCAGCAACCGTCCTTAACCTCAAAAAATGACATTATATTGTAAAATAATAAATTTTGAAAAAAACATGCATTTTTCAATCTCGACGTTGTCCATAGAATTTGCTTTTTCGGTTTGATAGATACTTTAAAGACCTTTCAAATGACGTAGGATATGGCCCCCCAGCGACCGTCGTTAACCTCAAAAAATAAACTTATATTGGAAATTAGGACAATTTTGAAAAAAATTAATTTTTCAATCTCGACGTTGTCCATAGAATTTGATTTTTGTGTTTGATAGATAACTTAAATACCTTTTAAATGACGTACGATATCACCCCCCAGCAACCGTCCTTAACCCCAAAAAATGACATTATATTGTAAAATAATAAATTTTGAAAAAAACATGCATTTTTCAATCTCGACGTTGTCCATAGAATTTGCGTTTTCGGTTTGATAGACACTTTAAAGACCTTTCAAATGACGTACGATATGGCCCCCCAGCGACCGTCGTTAACCCCAAAAAATGAACTTATATTGGAAATTAGGACAATTTTGAAAAAAAATAATTTTTCAATCTCGACGTTGTCCATAGAATTTGATTTTTGGCTTTGATAGATACTTTAAAGACCTTTTAAATGATGTACGATATCACCACCCAGCAACCGTCCTTAACCCCAAAAAATGAGATTATATTGTAAAATAATAAATTTTGAAAAAAACATGCATTTTTCAATCTCGAAGTTGTCCATAGAATTTGCTTTTTCGGTTTGATAGATACTTTAAAGACCTTTCAAATGACGTACGATATGGCCCCCCAGCGACCGTCGTTAACCTCAAAAAATGAACTGATATTGGAAATTAGGACAATTTTGAAAAAAATTAATTTCTTAAACTCGACGTTGTCCATAGAATTTGATTTTTGGCTTTGATAGATACTTTAAAGACCTTTTAAATGATGTACGATATTACCACCCAGCAACCGTCGTTAACCCCAAAAAATGACATTATATTGTAAAATAATAAATTTTGAAAAAAACATGCATTTTTCAATCTCGACGTTGTCCATAGAATTTGATTTTTGGCTTTGATAGATACTTTAAAGACCTTTTAAATGATGTACGATATCACCCCCCAGCAACCGTCCTTAACCCCAAAAAATGACATTATATTGTAAAATAATAAATTTTGAAAAAAACATGCATTTTTCAATCTCGACGTTGTCCATAGAATTTGATTTCTGTGTTTGATAGATACTTTAAAGACCTTTCAAATGACGTGCGACATGACCCCCCAGCAACAGTCGTTAACCCCAAAAAATGACATTATATTGTAAAATAATAAATTTTGAAAACAACATGCATTTTTCAATCTCGACGTTGTCCATAGAATTTGATTTTTGGCTTTAACAGACACTTTAAAGACCTTTCAAATGACGTACGATATGGCCCCCCAGCAACCGTCGTTAACCCCAAAAAATGAATTTATATTGGAAATTAGGACAATTTTGAAAAAAATGAATTTTTCAATCTCGACGTTGTCCATAGAATTTGATTTTTGGCTTTGATAGATAATTTAAATACCTTTCAAATGACGTACAAAAAATGAACTTATGTCGGAAATTAGGACAATTTTGAAAAATATGAATTTTTTAATCTCGACGTTGTCCATAAAATTTGATTTTTGGCTTTGATAGATACTTTAAATACCTTTTAAATGACGTACGATATCGCTCCCCAGCGACCGTCCTTAACCCCAAAAAATGACATTATATTGTAAAATAATAAATTTTGAAAACAACATGCATTTTTCAATCTCGACGTTGTCCATAGAATTTGCTTTTTCGGTTTGATAGATAATTTAAATACCTTTTAAATGACGTACGATATCAACCCCCAGCAACCGTCCTTAACCCCAAAAAATGACATTATATTGTAAAATAATAAATTTTGAAGAAAACATGCATTTTTCAATCTCGACGTTGTCCATAGAATTTGATTTTTGTGTTTGATAGATACTTTAAAGACCTTTCAAATGACGTACGATATGACCCCCCAGCAACCGTCCTTAACCCCAAAAAATGACATTATATTGTAAAATAATAAATTTTGAAAAAAACATGCATTTTTCAATCTCGACGTTGTCCATAGAATTTGTTTTTTCGGTTTGATAGATAATTTAAATACCTTTTAAATGACGTACGATATCACCCCCCAGCAACCGTCCTTAACCCCAAAAAATGACATTATATTGTAAAATAATAAATTTTGAAAAAAACATGCATTTTTCAATCTCGACGTTGTCCATAGAATTTGATTTTTGTGTTTGATAGATACTTTAAAGACCTTTCAAATGACGTACGATATGACCCCCCAGCAACCGTCCTTAACCCCAAAAAATGACATTATATTGTAAAATAATAAATTTTGAAAAAAACATGCATTTTTCAATCTCGACGTTGTCCATAGAATTTGCTTTTTCGGTTTGATAGATAATTTAAATACCTTTTAAATGACGTACGATATCACCCCCCAGCAACCGTCCTTAACCCCAAAAAATGACATTATATTGTAAAATAATAAATTTTTAAAAAAACATGCATTTTTCAATCTCGACGTTGTCCATAGAATTTGCTTTTTCGGTTTGATAGATAATTTAAATACCTTTTAAATGACGTACGATATCACCCCCCAGCAACCGTCCTTAACCCCAAAAAATGACATTATATTGTAAAATAATAAATTTTGAAAAAAACATGCATTTTTCAATCTCGACGTTGTCCATAGAATTTGCTTTTTCGGTTTGATAGATAATTTAAATACCTTTTAAATGACGTACGATATCACCCCCCAGCAACCGTCCTTAACCCCAAAAAATGACATTATATTGTAAAATAATAAATTTTGAAAAAAACATGCATTTTTCAATCTCGACGTTGTCCATAGAATTTGATTTTTGTGTTTGATAGATACTTTAAAGACCTTTCAAATGACGTACGATATGACCCCCCAGCAGCCGTCGTTAACCCCAAAAAATGAACTTATATTGGAAATTAAGACAATTTTGAAAAAAATTAATTTTTCAATCTCGACCTCGTCCAAAGAATTTGATTTTTGGCTTTGATAGATACTTTAAAGACCTTTTAAATGATGTACGATATTACCACCCAGCAACCGTCGTTAACCCCAAAAAATGAACTTATATTGGAAATTAGGACAATTTTGAAAAAAATTAATTTTTTAATCTCGACGTTGTCCATACAATTTGCTTTTGCGGTTTGATAGACACTTTAAAGACCTTTCAAACGAAGTACGATATGGCCCCCCAGCGACCGCGTTAACCCCAAATAATGAACTTATATTGGAAATTAGGACAATTTTGAAAAAAATTAATTTCTTAAACTCGACGTTGTCCATAGAATTTGATTTTTGTGTTTGATAGATAATTTAAATACCTTTTAAATGACGTACGATATCACCCCCCAGCAACCGTCCTTAACCCCAAAAAATGACATTATATTGTAAAATAATAAATTTTGAAAAAAACATGCATTTTTCAATCTCGACGTTGTCCATAGAATTTGCTTTTTCGGTTTGATAGATACTTTAAAGACCTTTCAAATGACGTAGGATATGGCCCCCCAGCGACCGTCGTTAACCCCAAAAAATGAACTTATATTGGAAATTAGGACAATTTTGAAAAAAATTAATTTTTCAATCTCGACGTTGTCCATAGAATTTGATTTTTCGCTTTGACAGATACTTTAAAGACTTTTCAAATGACGTACCATGTGACCCCCCAGCAGCCGTCGTTAACCCCAAAAAATGAACTTATATTGGAAATTAAGACAATTTTGAAAAAAATTAATTTTTCAATCTCGACCTTGTCCAAAGAATTTGATTTTTGGCTTTGATAGATACTTTAAAGACCTTTTAAATGATGTACGATATTACCACCCAGCAACCGTCGTTAACCCCAAAAAATGACATTATATTGTAAAATAATAAATTTTGAAAAAAACATGCATTTTTCAATCTCGACGTTGTCCATAGAATTTGATTTTTGTGTTTGATAGATACTTTAAATACCTTGCAAATAACGTACGATATCACCCCCCAGCAACCGTCCTTAACCCCAAAAAATGACATTATATTGTAAAATAATAAATTTTGAAAAAAACATGCATTTTTCAATCTCGACGTTGTCCATAGAATTTTATTTTTGCGTTTGATAGATAATTTAAACACCTTCTAAATGACGTACGATATCACCCCCCAGCAACCGCCCTTAACCCCAAAAAATGACATTATATTGTAAAATAATAAATTTTGAAAAAAACATGCATTTTTCAATCTCGACGTTGTCCATAGAATTTGCTTTTTCGGTTTGATAGATACTTTAAAGACCTTTCAAATGACGTAGGATATGGCCCCCCAGCGACCGTCGTTAACCCCAAAAAATAAACTTATATTGGAAATTAGGACAATTTTGAAAAAAATTAATTTTTCAATCTCGACGTTGTCCATAGAATTTGATTTTTGTGTTTGATAGATAATTTAAATGCCTTTTAAATTACTTACGATATCACCCCCCAGCAACCGTCCTTAACCTCAAAAAATGACATTATATTGTAAAATAATAAATTTTGAAAAAAACATGCATTTTTCAATCTCGACGTTGTCCATAGAATTTGCTTTTTCGGTTTGATAGATACTTTAAAGACCTTTCAAATGACGTAGGATATGGCCCCCCAGCGACCGTCGTTAACCTCAAAAAATAAACTTATATTGGAAATTAGGACAATTTTGAAAAAAATTAATTTTTCAATCTCGACGTTGTCCATAGAATTTGATTTTTGTGTTTGATAGATAACTTAAATACCTTTTAAATGACGTACGATATCACCCCCCAGCAACCGTCCTTAACCCCAAAAAATGACATTATATTGTAAAATAATAAATTTTGAAAAAAACATGCATTTTTCAATCTCGACGTTGTCCATAGAATTTGCGTTTTCGGTTTGATAGACACTTTAAAGACCTTTCAAATGACGTACGATATGGCCCCCCAGCGACCGTCGTTAACCCCAAAAAATGAACTTATATTGGAAATTAGGACAATTTTGAAAAAAAATAATTTTTCAATCTCGACGTTGTCCATAGAATTTGATTTTTGGCTTTGATAGATACTTTAAAGACCTTTTAAATGATGTACGATATCACCACCCAGCAACCGTCCTTAACCCCAAAAAATGAGATTATATTGTAAAATAATAAATTTTGAAAAAAACATGCATTTTTCAATCTCGAAGTTGTCCATAGAATTTGCTTTTTCGGTTGGATAGATACTTTAAAGACCTTTCAAATGACGTACGATATGGCCCCCCAGCGACCGTCGTTAACCTCAAAAAATGAACTGATATTGGAAATTAGGACAATTTTGAAAAAAATTAATTTCTTAAACTCGACGTTGTCCATAGAATTTGATTTTTGTGTTTGATAGATAATTTAAATACCTTTTAAATGACGTACGATATCACCCCCCAGCAACCGTCCTTAACCCCAAAAAATAACATTATATTGTAAAATAATAAATTTTGAAAAAAACATGCATTTTTCAATCTCGACGTTGTCCATAGAATTTGCTTTTTCGGTTTGATAGACACTTTAAAGACCTTTCAAATGACGTACGATATGGCCCTCCAGCGACCGTCGTTAACCCCAAAAAATGAACTTATATTGGAAATTAGGACAATTTTGAAAAAAAATAATTTTTCAATCTCGACGTCGTCCATAGAATTTGATTTTTGGCTTTGATAGATACTTTAAAGACCTTTTAAATGATGTACGATATCACCACCCAGCAACCGTCCTTAACCCCAAAAAATGAGATTATATTGTAAAATAATAAATTTTGAAAAAAACATGCATTTTTCAATCTCGAAGTTGTCCATAGAATTTGCTTTTTCGGTTTGATAGATACTTTAAAGACCTTTCAAATGACGTACGATACGGCCCCCCAGCGACCGTCGTTAACCCCAAAAAATGAACTTATATTGGAAATTAGGACAATTTTGAAAAAAATGAATTTTTTAATCTCGACGTTGTCTATAGAATTTGATTTTTGGCTTTGATAGATACTTTAAAGACCTTTCAAATTACGTACGATATTACCCCCCAGCAACCGTCCTTAACCCCATAAAATGACATTATATTGTAAAATAATAAATTTTGAGAAAAACATGCATTTTTCAATCTCGACGTTGTCCATAGAATTTGATTTTTTGGTTTGATAGTCGCTTTAAGGAGCTTTCTAATGACGTATGACATGACCCTCCAGCAACCGTCCTTCACCACAGAAAACGACCTTACATTGGAAAATAGAAGTTGTTGCTCTTACGCGGTCCTACTACCGATCCTTGCGGAACCCCATCAATTTTACTATTTTATGCAATTTGGGTTTTTTTACAAAAAAGCAGCATATGTTAATATACCTGCAGACATAAACGTAGGGTTGTTGCCCTTACGAATTTCTATTCCTGATCCTTGCGAAAATCCGTCAATTTTGCTATTTTTATTCAATTTGAGTCTTTTAGAAAAAAGCAGCAAGTTTTAATATAGCTGCTTACCCAGACGTAAAGTTGTTGCCCTTACGCGGTCCTACTACTGATCCTTGCGGAACTCCATCAATTTTGCTATTTTTATTCAATTTGGATTTTTTTGAAAAAATTAGCGTATGTTAATATATCTGCTTACATAGACGTAAAGTTGTTGCCCTTACGCGGTCCTACTACTGATCTTTGCGGAACCCCATCATTTTTGGTATTTTTGTTCAATTTGGGTTTTTCCGTAAAAAGCAGTGTATATTAATATAGTTGCCCTAACGCGGTCCTAGTAATGATCCTTGCGGAACCCCATCAATTTTGCTATTTTATGCAATTTTGGTTTTTTTACAAAAAAGCAGCATATGTTAATATACCTGCAGACATAAACGTAGGGTTGTTGCCCTTACGAATTTCTATTACTGATCCTTGCGAAAATCCGTCAATTTTGCTATTTTTATTCAATTTGAGTCTTTTAGAAAAAAGCAGCAAGTGTTAATATAGCTGCTTACCCAGACGTAAAGTTGTTGCCCTTACGCGGTCCTACTACTGATCCTTGCGGAACTCCATCAATTTTGCTATTTTTATTCAATTTGGATTTTTTTGAAAAAAGTAGCGTATGTTAATATATCTGCTTACATAGACGTAAAGTTGTTGCCCTTACGCGGTCCTACTACTGATCTTTGCGGAACCCCATCATTTTTAGTATTTTTGTTCAATTTGGGTTTTTCCGTAACAGCAGTAAAAGCAGTATATATTAATATAGTTGCCCTAACGCGGTCCTAGTAATGATCCTTGCGGAACCCCATCAATTTTGCTATTTTATGCAATTTGGGTTTTTTTTACAAAAAAGCAGCATATGTTAATATACCTGCAGACATAAACGTAGGGTTGTTGCCCTTACGAATTTCTATTACTGATCCTTGCGAAAATCCGTCAATTTTGCTATTTTTATTCAATTTGAGTCTTTTAGAAAAAAGCAGCAAGTGTTAATATAGCTGCTTACCCAGACGTAAAGTTGTTGCCCTTACGCGGTCCTACTACTGATCCTTGCGGAACTCCATCAATTTTGCTATTTTTATTCAATTTGGATTTTTTTGAAAAAAGTAGCGTGTGTTAATATATCTGCTTACACAGACATAAAGTTGTTGCCCTTACGCGGTCCTACTACTGATCTTTGCGGAACCCCATCATTTTTGGTATTTTTATTCAATTTGGGTTTTTCCGTAAAAAGCAATGTATATTAATATAGTTGCCCTAACGCGGTCCTAGTAATGATCCTTGCGGAACCCCATCAATTTTGGGGGAGACAGGGAGTGCTAATCTTAAGTGCTTAGCCAGAGTACATTTTTTGCCCTCCGCGGTCCTACTACTGATCCTTGCGGAACCTCATTTATGAAGCGATATTTTTTCAATTTGGGTTTTTCAGAAAAAATATACCTACTTACTCGAATATCTAGTAGTTGCTCTTACGCGGTCCTAACAATGATCCTTGCGGAACCCCATCAATTTTGCAATTTCTTAGAAAACAGCAGCGAGTGTTAATCCTACCTGCTTACATAGACCTAAAGTTGTTGCCCTTACGAGGTCCTACTACTGATCCTTCCAGAACCTTATTGCAGAAAAGCAGCAAGTGTTAATATACCTGCGTACCCATACGTATAGTAGTTGCCCTTACGCGATCCTACTACTAATCCTTGCGGAAAACCATCAATTTTGAGTGTTAATATACGTACCTACTCGGACATCTAGTAGTTGCTCTTACATGGTCCTGTTAATGATGCTTGTGAAGTCCCATGAATTTGGCGAATTTGGGTTTTCTTAACCAAAACAGCGAGAGTTAATATACCTGCTTACCCAGACAAACCCAGACAAACAAAGACAATTTAACCTCAAAATAGTTTTTTTAATCTTTATGCTTTAAAATATTGTTAAGATTGAATTATACTAGTAATAATATATCACACAAAACCATTTTTTGAATTTAAAATAAAAAAAAAATTAAAAAAGTGCTCAATGTAGAATTTTACATTTTTTTGGAGAGTATTTAAAACACGGTATGGAAAAATATGGTACGTCATTTGAAAGGTCTTTAAAGTATCTGTCAAAGCGAAAAATCAAATTCTATGTACAACGTCGAGATTGAAAAATGCATGCTTTTTTCAAAATTTATTATTTTACAATATAATGTCATTTTTTGGGGTTAAGGACGGTTGCTGGGGGGTAATATCGTACGTCATTTAAAAGGTCTTTAAAGTATCTATCAAAGCCAAAAATCAAATTCTATGGACAACGTCGAGATTGAAAAATGCATGTTTTTTTCAAAATTTATTATTTTACAATATAATGTCATTTTTTGGGGTTAAGGACGGTTGCTGGGGGGTGATATCGTACGTCATTTAAAAGGTATTTAAATTGTCTATCAAACACGAAAATCAAATTCTATGGACAACGTCGAGTTTAAAAAATTAATTTTTTTCAAAATTGTCCTAATTTCTAATATAAGTTCATTTTTTGGGGTTAACGACGGTCGCTGGGGGGCCATATCGTACGTCATTTGAAAGGCCTTTAAAGTATCTATCAAACCGAAAAAGCAAATTCTATGGACAACGTCGAGATTGAAAAATGCATGTTTTTTTCAAAATTTATTATTTTACAATATAATGCCTTTTTTTGGGGTTAAGGACGATTGCTGGTAAATGATATCGTACGTCATTTAAAAGGTCTTTAAAGTATCTATTAAAGCCAAAAATCAAATTCTATGGACAACGTCGAGATTGTAAAATTAATTTTTTTGAAAATTATCCTAATTTCAAATATAAGTTCATTTTTTAGGGTTAACGACGGTTGCTGGGGGGTCATATCGTACGTCATTTGAAAGGTCTTTAAAGTATCTATCAAACACAAAAATCAAATTCTATGGACAACGTCGAGATTGAAAAATGCATGTTGTTTTCAAAATTTATTATTTTACAAAATAATGTCATTTTTTGGGGTTAAGGACGGTTGCTGGGGGGTCATATCGTACGTGGTTTGAAAGGTCTTTAAAGTATCTGTCAAAGCAAAAAATCAAATTCTATGGACAACGTCGAGATTGAAAAATGCATGCTTTTTTCAAAATTTATTATTTTACAATATAATGTCATTTTTTGGGGTTAAGGACGGTTGCTGGGGGGTGATATCGTACGTCATTTGAAAGGTCTTTAAAGTATCTATTAAAGGCAAAAATCAAATTCTATGGACAACGTCGAGATTGTAAAATTAATTTTTTTCAAAATTATCCTAATTTCCAATATAAGTTCATTTTTTGGGGTTAACGACGGTTGCTGGGGGGTCATATCGTACGTCATTTGAAAGGTCTTTAAAGTATCTATCAAACACAAAAATCAAATTCTATGGACAACGTCGAGATTGAAAAATGCATGTTGTTTTCAAAATTTATTATTTTACAAAATAATGTCATTTTTTGGGGTTAAGGACGGTTGCTGGGGGGTCATATCGTACGTGGTTTGAAAGGTCTTTAAAGTATCTGTCAAAGCAAAAAATCAAATTCTATGGACAACGTCGAGATTGAAAAATGCATGCTTTTTTCAAAATTTATTATTTTACAATATAATGTCATTTTTTGGAGTTAAGGACGGTTGCTGGGGGGTGATATCGTACGTCATTTGAAAGGTCTTTAAAGTATCTATCAAACACAAAAATCAAATTCTATGGACAACGTCGAGATTGAAAAATGCATGTTGTTTTCAAAATTTATTATTTTACAAAATAATGTCATTTTTTGGGGTTAAGGACGGTTGCTGGGGGGTCATATCATACGTGATTTGAAAGGTCTTTAAAGTATCTATCAAAGCCAAAAATCAAATTCTATGGACAACGTCGAGATTAAAAAATTCATTTTTTTCAAAATTGTACTAATTTCCAATATAATTTCATTTTTTGGGGTTAACGACGGATTCTGGAGGGCCATATCGTACGTCATTTGAAAAGTCTTTAAAGTATCTGTCAAAACAAAAAATCAAATTCTATGGACAACGTCGAGATTGAAAAATGCATGCTTTTTTCAAAATTTATTATTTTACAATATAATGTCATTTTTTGGGGTTAAGGACGGTTGCTGGGGGGTGATATCGTACGTCATTTAAAAGGTCTTTAAAGTATCTATCAAAGCCAAAAATCAAATTCTATGGACAACGTCGAGATTGAAAAATGCATGTTTTTTTCAAAATTTATTATTTTACAATATAATGTCATTTTTTGGGGTTAAGGACGGTTGCTGGGGGGTGACATCGTACGTCATTTAAAAGGTATTTAAATTGTCTATCAAACACGAAAATCAAATTCTATGGACAACGTCGAGTTTAAAAAATTAATTTTTTTCAAAATTGTCCTAATTTCTAATATAAGTTCATTTTTTGGGGTTAACGACGGTTGCTGGGGGGGTCATATCGTACGTCATTTGAAAGGTCTTTAAAGTAACTATCAAACACAAAAATCAAATTCTATGGACAACTTCGAGATTGAAAAATGCATGTTGTTTTCAAAATTTATTATTTTACAAAATAATGTCATTTTTTGGGGTTAAGGACGGTTGCTGGGGAATCATATCGTACGTGGTTTGAAAGGTCTTTAAAGTATCTATCAAAGCCAAAAATCAAATTCTATGGACAACGTCGAGATTGAAAAATGCATGTTTTTTTCAAAATTTATTATTTTACAATATAATGTCATTTTTTGGGGTTAAGGACGGTTGCTGGGGGGTGATATCGTACGCCATTTAAAAGGTATTTAAATTATCTATCAAACAAAAAAATCAAATTCTATGGACAACGTCGAGTTTAAAAAATTATTTTTTTTCAAAATTGTCCTAATTTCTAATATAAGTTCATTTTTTGGGGTTAACGACGGTCGCTGGGGGGCCATATCGTACGTCATTTGAAAGGCCTTTAAAGTATCTATCAAACCGAAAAAGCAAATTCTATGGACAACGTCGAGATTGAAAAATGCATGTTTTTTTCAAAATTTATTATTTTACAATATAATGTCATTTTTTGGGGTTAAGGACGATAGCTGGGAGGTGATATCGTACGTCATTTAAAAGGTCTTTAAAGTATCTATCAAAGCCAAAAATCAAATTCTATGGACAACGTCGAGATTGTAAAATTATTTTTTTTCAAAATTATCCTAATTTCCAATATAAGTTCATTTTTTGGGGTTAACGACGGTTGCTGGGGGGTCATATCGTACGTCATTTGAAAGGTCTTTAAAGTATCTATCAAACACAAAAATCAAATTCTATGGACAACGTCGAGATTGAAAAATGCATGTTGTTTTCAAAATTTATTATTTTACAAAATAATGTCATTTTTTGGGGTTAAGGACGGTTGCTGGGGGGTCATATCGTACGTGATTTGAAAGGTCTTTAAAGTATCTATCAAAGCCAAAAATCAAATTCTATGGACAACGTCGAGATTAAAAAATTCATTTTTTTCAAAATTGTACTAATTTCCAATATAATTTCATTTTTTGGGGTTAACGACGGTTTCTGGGAGGCCATATCGTACGTCATTTGAAAAGTCTTTAAAGTATCTGTCAAAGCAAAAAATCAAATTCTATGGACAACGTCGAGATTGAAAAATGCATGCTTTTTTCAAAATTTATTATTTTACAATATAATGTCATTTTTTGGGGTTAAGGACGGTTGCTGGGGGGTAATATCGTACGTCATTTAAAAGGTCTTTAAAGTATCTATCAAAGCCAAAAATCAAATTCTATGGACAACGTCGAGATTGAAAAATGCATGTTTTTTTCAAAATTTATTATTTTACAATATAATGTCATTTTTTGGGGTTAAGGACGGTTGCTGGGGAGTGATATCGTACGTCATTTAAAAGGTATTTAAATTGTCTATCAAACACGAAAATCAAATTCTATGGACAACGTCGAGTTTAAAAAATTAATTTTTTTCAAATATGTCCTAATTTCTAATATAAGTTCATTTTTTGGGGTTAACGACGGTCGCTGGGGGGCCATATCGTACGTCATTTGAAAGGCCTTTAAAGTATCTATCAAACCGAAAAAGCAAATTCTATGGACAACGTCGAGATTGAAAAATGCATGTTTTTTTCAAAATTTATTATTTTACAATATAATGCCTTTTTTGGGGTTAAGGACGATTGCTGGTAGGTGATATCGTACGTCATTTAAAAGGTCTTTAAAGTATCTATTAAAGCCAAAAATCAAATTCTATGGACAACGTCGAGATTGTAAAATTAATTTTTTTCAAAATTATCCTAATTTCTAATATAAGTTCATTTTTTGGGGTTAACGACGGTTGCTGGGGGGTCATATCGTACGTCATTTGAAAGGTCTTTAAAGTATCTATCAAACACAAAAATCAAATTCTATGGACAACGTCGAGATTGAAAAATGCATGTTTTTTTCAAAATTTATTATTTTACAATATAATGTCATTTTTTGGGGTTAAGGACGGTTGCTGGGGGGTGATATCGTACGCCATTTAAAAGGTATTTAAATTATCTATCAAACAAAAAAATCAAATTCTATGGACAACGTCGAGTTTAAAAAATTATTTTTTTTCAAAATTGTCCTAATTTCTAATATAAGTTCATTTTTTGGGGTTAACGACGGTCGCTGGGGGGCCATATCGTACGTCATTTGAAAGGCCTTTAAAGTATCTATCAAACCGAAAAAGCAAATTCTATGGACAACGTCGAGATTGAAAAATGCATGTTTTTTTCAAAATTTATTATTTTACAATATAATGTCATTTTTTGGGGTTAAGGACGATTGCTGGGAGGTGATATCGTACGTCATTTAAAAGGTCTTTAAAGTATCTATTAAAGCCAAAAATCAAATTCTATGGACAACGTCGAGATTGTAAAATTAATTTTTTTCAAAATTATCCTAATTTCCAATATAAGTTCATTTTTTGGGGTTAACGACGGTCGCTGGGGGGCCATATCGTACGTCATTTGAAAGGCCTTTAAAATATCTATCAAACCGAAAAAGCAAATTCTATGGACAACGTCGAGATTGAAAAATGCATGTTTTTTTCAAAATTTATTATTTTACAATATAATGTCATTTTTTGGGGTTAAGGACGATTGCTGGGAGGTGATATCGTACGTCATTTAAAAGGTCTTTAAAGTATCTATTAAAGCCAAAAATCAAATTCTATGGACAACGTCGAGATTGTAAAATTAATTTTTTTTAAAATTATCCTAATTTCCAATATAAGTTCATTTTTTGGGGTTAACGACGGTTGCTGGGGGTCATATCGTACGTCATTTGAAAGGTCTTTAAAGTATCTATCAAACACAAAAATCAAATTCTATGGACAACGTCGAGATTGAAAAATGCATGTTGTTTT
Source organism: Oxystoma pomonae (assembly GCA_963921995.1). Classification (NCBI taxonomy): domain Eukaryota; kingdom Metazoa; phylum Arthropoda; class Insecta; order Coleoptera; family Brentidae; genus Oxystoma; species Oxystoma pomonae. The sequence goes on from OY998164.1 coordinate 56,120,407, forward strand.
CAAAATTTATTATTTTACAAAATAATGTCATTTTTTGGGGTTAAGGACGGTTGCTGGGGGGTCATATCGTACGTGATTTGAAAGGTCTTTAAAGTATCTATCAAAGCCAAAAATCAAATTCTATGGACAACGTCGAGATTAAAAAATTCATTTTTTTCAAAATTGTACTAATTTCCAATATAAGTTCATTTTTTGGGGTTAACGACTGTTGCTGGGGGCTCATGTCGCACGTCATTTGAAAGGTTTTTAAAGTATCTATCAAACACAAAAATCAAATTCTATGGACAACGTCGAGATTGAAAAATTCATTTTTTTCAAAATTGTCCTAATTTCCAATATAAATTCATTTTTTGGGGTTAACGACGGTTGCTGGGGGGCCATATCGTACGTCATTTGAAAAGTCTTTAAAGTGTCTGTCAAAGCCAAAAATCAAATTCTATGGAAAACGTCGAGATTGAAAAATGCATGTTGTTTTCAAAATTTATTATTTTACAATATAATGTCATTTTTTGGGGTTAAGGACGGTCGCTGGGGGGCGATATCGTACGTCATTTAAAAGGTCTTTAAAGTATCTATCAAAGCCAAAAATCAAATTTTATGGACAACGTCGAGATTAAAAAATTAATTTTTTTCAAAATTGTCCTAATTTCCGACATAAGTTCATTTTTTGGGGTTATCGACGGTCGCTGGGGGGTCATATCGTACGTCATTTGAAAGGTCTTTAAAGTGTCTATCAAAGCCAAAAATCAAATTCTATGGACAACGTCGAGATTGAAAAATGCATGTTGTTTCCAAAATTTATTATTTTACAATATAATGTCATTTTTTGGAGTTAAGGACGGTAACTGGGGGGCGATATCGTACGTCATTTGAAAGGTCTTTGAAGTATCTATCAAAGCCAAAAATCAAATTCGTTTTCTGTGGTGAAGGACGGTTGCTGGAGGGTCATGTCATACGTCATTAGAAAGCTCCTTAAAGCGTCTATCAAACCAAAAAATCAAATTCTATGGACTACGACTGAAAAATGCATTTTTTTCAAAATTGTCCCATTTTCCAATTTAAGGTCATTTTTTGGGATTAAGTACTGTTGCTGCGGGGTCATTTTGTACCTCGTTTGAAAGGTAAGTATGTGAGTAAGTGAAAGTATCTAAAAAGGCCAAAAATGAAATTGATTAGCAAAACATGACCAAAAATTTGTATTCCTTATCCCCAAAAACCCCCTTGTACCAATTTTGATTGAAATCAGACAAACGTAAGTGTTTTCCCCCCTCCACTCCCCTCGTGGAAAGGGAAGGGCTGCCTTATAATACCATAATTATGATTGTATTGTCACCGGAACTATAAATGAATGCCAAATTTAAAGGCAATCGGATGTGTATAAGTCAGTTAAAATTGGTTAGCAAAACATGACCAAAAATCGTCCATCTTGAATCCGCCATACCGAATTTTTAAAATCTGATTAGAAATTTGTCATCGCCATACCCAAAGGCCCCCACATACCAAATTTCAACAAAATCGGGCGTACTTCAGCTGTACCCCCCTGCATCCCCTTCGAGTGGGGGGAGCTATCAAGTTCATTACACTATAATATTGTGTTGTCATCGCAACTATATAAGCATGACAAATTTGAAGCCGATCGGATATATATAAGTCAAAATTTTGTGTCCCATAAGCCTAAAATCTAGTTAAAGTTGTTACTCGCCTGCTGCTCGTACGCGAACTCGCATCAACCTTACACTCGTCATTTATGAAGAGGGAGGTATTTGGATACTATCCTAAAAATTTCGTCAAAATCGGGCAGTTTATTGCAGAGATAAACGCGTTTAAAATATTTATTCTTGATTTATTTGGTCCACTGTAATATTTACAAATCTAAATCTGAATCCAAATCCAACTTCAACGACGTAAATTATTGGGAACACCAATTATAATTTTATTATATAGCTACCTAGGTATAATAAATCACCACCCTTTTATTAATATTCTCGTCCCTCTTAAAAATATTTTAGTTTAAAGTTGACCTTTGATGAGAATTTTGTGTGTTAAATATTTCGTGAATTAAACGTTTCGTTTCGTTTCCGCAAATTATTGAGAAAATTTCAAGATATCGTCATGGAGTCTATTGCTGCTGTTGGTAAGTAGAATCTCAAAAATTTTGTTGAATTGAAATATCCACAGAACTTTTTTAATTTTGATTTTTTAAAACTTTATAATGTCGTAAAAAATAAAAATAGGAATTTTTCGTCCTTTTCTAGACATAAAGTACATTTACCCGCATTACCCCATTTTTTAAATATGTATTTTTGGCAAGACCGCAAATTACGGGGAAATGTACTTTATGGCTAGAAAAGGAAAAAAAATCCTATTTTTATTTTTTATGAGACTATATAGTTTAAAAAAATTAAAATTAAAAAATTTCTGTGGATATTTCAATTAAATATAGTAGTTTTTTTATACCTTCATCAAAAACCTGATTTTAATAACTGTCTGCAAATAACTAAAGCATGGCCTTTTTGGTTACCGATGCAAAAAGAAACTTTTGGTCACGGATGCAAAAAAATATTTCTGTCCGTTTTTTACCCAAAATTAACGAGAAATAGAGGAAACTAGTAATATGGAAAAAATCCAATTATTCTTGCCTAAAAATTAAGCCATCTCCACCAGTTTTCATTAAGTATTTACGAAAAAATTATTTAAAAATATCGTCAAAATATCAAACTTGCAAAGATTAAAATGTAGCAAGAATGAACCTCACCGAGTAAAAAGGCATATCGCTATGGCAACCATTGTTATTTCATTTACCAGCCGCCTTGATTTATAGTTTAAAGATGGTTTGTTGCGAGAAGTGCTCTTCTCTCGAAAGGTATTAAAAAAAATAGTGTTAACAACTCGCCGCTGAACTGTGCTCTTTTAGTTTAAATAAGCAGCGAAATATTTAGAAACGCGAGTAAAAAAAAGCACAGTTTAGTCGCGAGTTGTTAATACTATTTTTTTAATTCCTTTATCACAAAATCCAAAAAAAAACAGGAAAATACTTTTAAAAATCTCGAACGAAGAGCACTTCTCGCAACACGGCATCTTTACACTATAAATCAATGCAGCTGGTAAATGAAAAAACAATGATTTCCCTAGCGATTTGCCTTTTTACTCGGTGACGTTCATTGTTGCGACATTTTAATCTTTGATAGTTTAATATTTTGACGATGTTTTTAAATGATTTTTTCGTATAGACGTGGTGAAAGAATAATCACATTATTTCAATATTACTATTTTCAGCTATTTCTCTTTAATTTTGGGTAAAAAACGGACAGAAATATTTTTTTGCACCCGTGATCAAAAATAGTAGTTTTAACAACTAGTGGCTAAAATAGTGCTTTTTTTTACAAGCGTTGGTTTAAATAACCAGCGCAGCAAGGTATTTAAATAAACTCTCCTTGAAATAATCCAACCTTTAGTTCCTGCGGTAATTTGCGGTCTTTCCGGTATTTCTCTTTAATTTTGGGTAAAAAATGGACAGAAATCTTTTTTTGCACCCGTGATAAAAAAAGTCTTTTTGCATCGCAAACCAAAAAGCCATGCTTTAGTTATCTGCAGACAGTTACTAAAATCATGTTTTTGATGAAGGTATAAAATTTTTTTAAAAGAGTCTACTTGCCACCAGCAATAGGCTCCATGACGATATCTTTAAATTTTCTCAATAACTTGCGGATAACGGAACACTCAATTCAGGGAATATTTAACACATTTTATTAACACTTATAAAAGCCTCATCAAAGGTCAACTTTAAACTAAAATATTTTTAAGAGGGACGAGAATATTAAAAAAAGGGTGGTGGTTTTAACTAGGTAATTCCAATAATTTTGAATTCGGAATTTATGATTTTTGACCAGCTTTTCTTCGAAATTCGCCTGTGTGCAGCGCGGCGGTTAGTGTAGTTAGTTAGATATACTATGTTTCAATCTGTGTTTTTTTTAGTTGATTCTTAGTTTATAAGTTAAAGTAAAACTTTCGTATTGATCATCCGAAATTTAAAATTAAAGTTTTTTGAAAGCGAAAGATTCGCTAAGTTTTCTAAATAGCCTTATTCTCTTAACGTATCCGTTATTAAAATCGGTTAAGAAGTAAGAAAGTTCCAGAATGTTACGTTTGATGCTTTTTGTGCGGTCAAGACTGTCTCGCTATAAGTCATTTTCTTTTTGACGGGATGCAGTTTTGTCAAGAATGATCAGGATATAAAGATTTTAAGCCTTTTGGCAAGCTAAAAATGTTATGCGCCCAATGTCCAAAATGACACGTAAAATTCAAGACGTCGAATAGAAGATGACTTATAATGTCTTAACACAGTCTTAACACACAAGGAGCATCGTAACAATACAGAACTTGCTTATTTCTTAACCCATTTAAATCAAGGAAACGTGTTTATACGTTAAAAGAATAAGGCTATTTAGCTAACACCTTATTACTTTTTTACAGTGGCTCAAACATTTTTTTTTAGGAAAGGTTAAAATGATCCACATTTTAAATCTGTTCGCACTTTTAAATTTTAAATAAATTTCAGTTTTGACATCGAGGGTATATAGTTTAAAGTTCCTCTTTTTAAAAATAATTTAAATTTCGAATTTCCGATACTTAACTTATATATAAAGTTAGGATTTTTTTTGGAATACCTTAATTGCCTTATAATATATATAAAGGGTGTTATATAAAAAAAAACCTTGCACACGTTGATTCTGCTTTGGATTAGCTAACTAAAAAACACCAAAACCCATTTGTAAAAATGGAAAAAAAAAACTTTTTTAAACGGTCGCTTAAAGGGTCAAACGCAAGATTTGATACTTTTAGGTAGATATCACCTTGTTGAAAGTTTCATGTTTGAAATTAAAATCATTTTAATAGGCCTTGGGTCTTGCCCTAAAACAATTTTCAAAAATATCCCGCTCCCAAACACAATTGACGTGTCCTTGGGTTTTACCGCAGTTTCTTTTTAAATAAGATTTCCTATCCTTTACTATATTTAATTCTTTTCTAAAACGTAAGAAGTTATTGTAGAAAATAGAAGTAGACAATATATTTTGTACTTTTTATATACCTGTATATTTTTTTGACCTCAGTAATTATTATTAAATCCCACAGATAAAACACTTCGGTATCCTCAATGGGAGTTACCATTCAGGAATATGGATGATAACAGGTTAGTGAAACTGCTCCCTACTCAAAATTAAAAAAAAAATATTGGACTTATTTGCGCATCTTTTGCGCAGTATCGCGCAACCACTTTTACCTTTTGCAATCATCTGAACATATATTCTTTAAAGTCATACGATCCGGTCTTTCTCTCGTGCGATGGGATCTATCACCTCCGCCGATCGAAAAGCACTTTAGGAAGCAATAAATTTTAAAAAAAAACCTCTTTATTACAAGTGTCACTAGATTCGAGGAGTTGATGCGCAAAATGTTTTAATAACTGTGGAAAACACCCCACCCACAAAAAAATACCCACATTTTCCATAAGAAAGAAAGTAAAATATTGATTTTTGTTTTAAGAATTATATTTTTGCTGTTAGGTTACACACTTAATTAATTTTAAAATATAATATAAATAATATTTTCAAAATAAGTATATAAAGACAGGTCTATATCTTAAATATGAAATAAAATATAATTGATTTAAGATGAAAATGCGAATAACAATGTTCAGTTTGAGAAAGGCATATTCTCAAATAGAAAAATAACTAGGTTTCGCTTTAGACATTTATAATACATGTATTAAAGATTAGTATTTTCAAAACAAAATTAAAAAAGATATAAAATTGGGATTTTTAATATTTCACATTAAAAATATTATTTTAGGAATAAGGTGAAAATGTATACCTAAAATAAAATTATGTATTTTTAAACCGAAGAAGGTAATTTGAGAATTTCATATTCTTAGTTCAAAAAAATATCGTCTCGCGTATATATGATGCTAACATAGGCTTAGATCTAGTTCTTTGCTTTATATTGAGTATTTCTTTTTTTCCGTGTAGACGTGGAATATAGCGCAATATACTGTCTTCCTTTGGCGTTGAGCTTTTTCATCAAGGTTACGTCTTTGGCATGTATAACATTCAGACAAAAGGCAAGCTTACGTTATATAACGTCTGCTCTATGTTGCTAACGCAGAGATATGGGAAAAAACGCAGCGAGTTTTGCCGAAGAGAGTAAAAAAATCAATAGAATGGTAATACGAACGGCCGAAAGAAGTACATGGTAATAAAATGTAAAAGACAACGTCCGATCCGGCAAATTCCACGTCTACCTCGTACGTGTTATGACCAACTTAAACTGTCTATTATTATAGGTTAGGTACTGACGGGGGCTCAAGCCCCACCCCCAGAGCCACTAAATATCAACGAGAGTATCAATGAATCAAAAAAAAAAAATCAACAAAAAATAGAAAAAGTGGGACGATAACGGGATTCGAACCATTAACCTCCAAATTACCAAGCCAACGCTATAACCCCTGAACCATTGAGGCTATAGGAAAATTTCCATTTTTTTCGGTATATTAACGTTTTGGCTCAAGAAAGTTAGTGAATCCATATTGGAAAGGCGTAGTTTTTTCTTCAATGGCCCAACAAAGTGAACGAATATCGAAGAGACGTAGTTTTCTTCAATGGGCCAACAACAAAGCCCGGTGTATTTCAGATGAAGATCCTACTTCGTCGATTCAATATCGTATTAGAGTTGGCGAAACAACTGTATTGGCCCACCAGCTGAAGATATAGTCAATGAGTCACTAATGTATGGTCCTTTAATGGCACGACAAAAAGTCCGATGTATTTAAGATGAAGATCCTTCTTCGTCGATTCAACATCGTATTACTGTTAGCAAAACAACCAGCCAATAATGTATGCTCCAGTATCGAAGAGATGTAGTTTTTTTTCAACGGCTCAACAACAAAATTCGTTGTATTTAAGATGAAGATTCTTCTCCGACGATTCAACATCGAAATAGTATTGACGACAAAACTTTGTTGGCAAATTAGCTGATGTTCTTCAGCGGTCCACTAAATGTTTTCCGTCACAGTCACTCAAAAGTCATTCAGTCATCCAACCAATGAAGAACCATCAGAAATCCGTCCCATCTTGTTTATAGGATTTTATTATTCCGAAAAAGCACCAATAATATAGTCGGGTCTTTTTTATTAAATATTTTTTATGTATAGGAAGATTTTTGCTGATTTTGTTGTAACTTGTTACACATCTAGGTGGCTCTGAGAACCACCACTAATGAATATTATTTTTTTCAGTCGTCGTCGGTCAGGCGTCGCGACGCCTTTAACTTTTTTTCTGTCAATGCCCCAGTTTGACAGGTATATCTCTGTCATAGTTAAATATTTTAAAATTCTTATTAAACCACTAGAAAGCCCACAAAAACCTCTTTGTGACGTGACGTGTGCAATATTTTGTACCATTTAGAAACTTTTGTATACAGAAGTGTGTAAGTTAAAATTAGAAAAAAAAATTCTAAAATTTCCCTGTCTAAAATTTACAAAAAATATTCCAGTCTCCTACCTGTTTAAGGGATTTTGATATTTTTGCTCTTCTAAAAAAGTAAAAATAAACCCCACGTGATTTTCAGAAAAAAATCGGAAAATGAGCCATGTTCACACATTATCAAAAATGTGCACTTTCTGACACCGCTAGATTAACTGCGAATTATTTCAATACCCATGCACGCCACAAACTTGCCAAATATATTTTTTAAAAAGGCATTAAATCTGCTAAAATTCAGTGCAAAAAAAAAGTTTGCAGCTCTTTAAGTTTTAATACATATAACCGATAACGTTAAAAATACTTTGTGCTGAACACGTCAAAAATATGAAAAAAAAATTAACGCGTCACATTTTAGCGTATATTTACAAACTTTTACAGGGAATTTCTAGAATTTTTGTACGAATTTGTGGGCAATGAAACCACTTTCAAAAACATCTAATTCGAGTTTCAGACGCCATCAGGTTTTTTTTTGCTACAAGCTTTCAAACTTGATGATTTTTGTACTTGTTACAAGTTATAACTAAAAAACATTACGTCTTTTGATGCCTTAATTTGTTTAAGGTCGTTTTAAAAGGTCTTAAATAAAAAAAATTAATTGTTTTGCTTAATCGAAAGAAAATCCTTCGTCATTTTCACTTTTTGCCTGACTGCGACTGCGCACAACTTGGACTTAATGTTTTTAGTCCAATAACGTTAACTCTGAAAATGTGAACTTCCCCCCCCCCCGTAGATATGTGTAGGAAACAGTAACCCTCTGATGGACGTTTGGATTTTTCTTAAACCAGTTTGGATACAATTGTAGTATAATGGTCTTAAAAAACCAACATCAATAATTTTTTTTTTATTTTAATTTAATATTTTTAACGTTCATCTATAAAAAAAAATATTTTTCGTTAAAAAGTGTAATCTTTTAATATCGAATCCAATATGGCAAATGAACCAAGCGTCCCTCAGACGGTTACTGTTTCCTACAAATATGTATGGGGAGGAAGACTAACATCTGACAAAAATTCAGCTTTATCGGAGAAAGGTCCCATATAGCTCATTCTGAGAGCTAAGGCTACTGGACTAAAAACATTAACTCCACGTGTCGGTCGCTGTCGGGCAAAAACTGAAAATGACGAAGGATTTTCTTTCGATTAAGCAAAATAATGCATTTTTTTTAAGACCTTTTAAAACGACTTTAAACAAATTAAGGCATCAAAAGAGTAACAAGTACAAAAATCATCAAGTTTGGAATCTTGTAGCAAAAAAAATCCTGATGGCGTCTGAAACTCGAATTAATTGTTTTTGAAAGTACATTTCATTGCCCACAAATTTGTACAAAAATTCGTGGAATCCCCTGTAAAAATGGCAGCAATACAATGCATTTTTTTTAATACCTTTAAAACGACCTAAAATAAATTCCCACATAGCAAGCCTTGGATATTTAAAATTCGAATATACGTTTTGTATGTTACATGTATATTTTATATATATTAGAAAAAAAAACATGATTCATTTCAAAAAAAGGAAACATGAACGCATATTTACTGTATATTCAGTGTATATGCGCTATCGTACATCCTAAATATATGTTTTTTGTATATAAGCTTCATATTGTTTAACCGAATATCAGTTAATATTTTAAAATAAAATATTACCCAAATATTTGTTGTTTAATATAAAATAAATATATAAATTTTATAATTATCACGTAATATTCTCTAAATAAGATTTTTAATATTTTCCTCTGCATTCAAAATACTACATATTTTTTAGACAAAATTTATTGCAAGAAATTATATAAAAAAATATGAATATTTTCCCAATATTCAGTGTGTATCCGTTTGAGTATATTCTGGTTATCTGTTTTTTGTATTTAAGGCAGACATATCCTAGCCCAATATCATTTGAATATTTTTTTTTTTAATTTAAATATATTATTGTTATACTATATAATTAAATTTTTTTAGCATTAGAGATCACAACATTTTTCTGCTTTTTTTAATGCTTTTTTTTAAATGTACTTAACCCAGATCCTCCTTGTTTTATATATCTTTAAAAAATCGTAGGTATATTGCTATAGTTAACATATTTTTTACGCGGATTAGATTGTGACTTAACATTTTGCCAAAATTTGGCGAATCACATTCTCTCCGAGTAGCCAAACTTGTCGGTGCTCATGGTCCCTAGTCTTATATATATTTTCTTATCTCAGTGAATCAAAAACCACTAAATTGATAAAATGTATTCAAAGATTCCTTTAGTGAGGGAGCCTTAAATATTAACCACTTAGCGGTGTATACGACCCTGCAAGCTCGATTTTCCTCAACGCATTAGCGCGTGTACCACGTGGTTTCAATTCAACCAATCAGATACGAGATTAATAAATCCTCTGCATTGCAAATACGGAACTAAGCTTGTTTCGCTTGTTTATAGAGTTGTGTGCAGTGAGTTTTTGCCGTTTTCTAAAGTTTTGTAGCAAAAAAGAATATTTTTTATTATCGGTCGGATTAAACTACAATGGACTGTCCCCCTGGGAATTGCTATCTCACATTCATTTGTTGCAGATAAGTAGATAAACGCGATTGAAGTTGTTTTATTCATGTGGGCTCAAAATGGTGGCGTCAGATGAAATAAATGCATCTGTATATATGGAAGAATTTCTGAATTTCAACTTGACGGTATATGTTGCTTTTCGACGTTAACGCACTGCGTAAAAAAGGGACAGAGAACGGTCAATGTCAATCAGGAACAGCAGGTGTTGTGTTATCTAAAGCTAGGTTTATACTGAAAAATTAAAAGAAACATTGAACTATATGGGAGGCAGTGTATTTTGCATTTTTGTTTCACAGTGTCTAAAGTTACGACGGTTATATCTAGAGCGAAAACAACCTTGTTTAGGGTTGAGTTAGGTTTGCTGGGGTTATATTGGTTGGTTTTCTTGTGAAAATGTAAAAAACTGGTTTTTGTGTTTACCAAATATTACATTAGAAAGCTGCTAAATCACCTCGTAAATCACTGACACCCACATTTCTGTACATTTATAAAAGTTTTGTGCTGATTAATTTAAAGTTATTTACCTATATTTTTATTTTATTTATTTATGTGTATTGTAAAAGAAGAATCCTTTTGAAACTTTTATTTTTCTTCTTTCCTATTAGATCTCTAAAAGCAAATATGTAAGTTGTATGGTTTTATTTTTTGTTTCAGATGGACACTTGATGAAAATTTGGTTGGTTGTTCCCACCATCTTTGGTAACTTTATATCTCTTGGGGACTGCAGGGTAAGTACATAAAGCCGATTACAGTTTTTTTATTCATAAATCCATATATCAAAAATCAGGCCATTTTATAAACATAAATAATCTAGGTAAAAATGTCATTCTGATCTAAATCTGGACGAGGTTCAGGAAATGAAATACCTACCTAAATGGAAACCCACGAACAATATTTATTATTAATTGATTATTATTTGAAAGTTGTAATTTTTATTTTTTTCTGTATTTTTTATCCAAATAAAGTGACTTTAGCAGTACATAATTCATTTTCTTGAATTATCTGTGAAAATTCCCTATATAAAATATCAAAGTCTTATTTTACAATTAGCAACAATTTAAGGATTTTGTGAAATTAAGTCTACTCAAAAATAAGTTCTGACCTGATAAAATCGTTAGGAATGGTAACTGTGAATCACCAAATTTCTATTTCAGGTTGCCTCTCAATTTTGAAACAACACAAATTATATCTTTGGTTCCTTTACGTGAAAAAAGACAATAATCCTGGCGGCCATCTTAACATCTAGACTTTGCAGGGTATGTAGTATAAACTGTCGTGAACTTTTTTTTAAATTTAGTTTAAAGCAAAATTGAGATGCTACAAAAGATTTTTTGTGTGTGTGTCTTTTTATAGACTGTTCTTTTTAGTTTTTTATATATTACTTTCGTTATAAACTAAAACGATGATGTCCGAAATTCACGCATTAATTTGCCAGAAATTGGCATAATCATTTTTTGTTGAGTTTAGACAACTTGTATAATTTTTTTCTTTTCTTATATTTGTTACTAAACTTAAACATTACTTTTTTAAAAGTTTTGGCTTTATATTTTTTTATAAACGTAATTGTTTCAAAAATTTTTGTTTAACAGTATTGTATTTAAAAGATTAAAATATCACATTTTTAAGAAAATTTTTGCCCATGGCATTTTTATAGTTTTTTTTTATAAAATGTTGCTTTGTACCACCAGCAAACTGAATAAAAACTCATAAAAACACAAATTAAAAAATGAATATGCCACGTATCATCTATTTATAAAAATATTTTATTTCCAGATGTAGCTACAGCAAGAAGAAATTCCCTTTCTTTACACACCACCACGAATACAAAGCTTCATATTGTCATAAAAAACTGATTAAGGATGCTGTAGATAGAGACAGATATCAACCACCAAAAAGAATCGAGATAAACATGAGGATATGTACTGGTAATAATGCGATAGGTGCCTGCGAGTGTTAATATACTGCTTTGCTCTCTTTGACTTAAACTAAATTTTTTAATGGAAAGCTTAATTCTGTATTTTCTAAATAAAATTAAAAAAAATGTAATTCAACTGCTTAAATTAAGAAATAAGGAAAAAGTGTTTGTTTCTTGTTAAAAAACCTTTCAAGAATTTAAACTATTGTTGTTAAAATTTTTTAGCTATCCAAGGCGTTTTTATTTTTTTGAAAAAGAAATTTAGTCATTTAGGTTTTTTTACTAACAAACAGCACTTTTTTACGTGATACCGTATATTTTTTGGATATATCAATAACATAAAAAACGATATTTTTTACCATTTTAAAGTACATCTAAAAAATGCTTATTTATGTGAGAGCATGTGTTTCTGATGTTAATTTTACTAACGTTAATTTTTCTAAATTTAGGATGCGACCTATTATTGTTATTGTGCTAAGTGGGTATATTGTTGTAATATAAATGACAATATATGCAGGGTATATACAAAACGTATATAACTTATATATATGATCATAGATTTGTAATGGACATTCTTCATTGAATATATCAGTGTTATATTGCAGTAATATAAATCTTATATATAGTCTCAATAAAATATTATGGATACAAAAAGAATATACTTTTATGGATATACCATTGTTATATATAAACTAAAATTTGGACAAATATATATTTTGTATATCGTGACGGATATCGACAGGATATAATATATAAATATATACCACAATGGATATACCATAGAACATCAAATTTGGTGTAATAGAATATAACTCAAATATTTTTGTGAAGTAATTAATACATGTTCAGAATATACTTATAACGTATATTCAGTGGATGTTACCTAATGGGTACCTCTGGATCTAAATTAGATCTTTTTTGGAGCTCCTATGCACGTCAGGTGAATATCTGGGTGATATCCAGGGCAATATCCTTCTCCGTTTTCGTATATACGCTGGATGTACATGCAATATTTTTTTGCTATGTGGGTTAGGACGTTAAAAGACGTAATGATTTTTAGTATAACCTGTAACAACAAAAATCATCAAGTTTGGATCTTGTAGCAAAAAAACCTGATGGCCTCTAAAACTCGAGTTGTTTTTAAAAGCACATTTCATTGCCTACAAATTTGTATAAAATTTCAGGAATCCCGTGCAAGTTTGTAAATATACACTAAAATGTGACGCGTGACTTTTTTTTCATATTTTTGACGTGTTCAGCACAAAGCATTTTTAACGTTTATTGTTTATTTATTGTTAAACTTAAAGACCTGCAATAGTAGTTTTCACAACTAGTGGCTAAAACAGTGCTTTACTTTAGAATCGTTTGGTATAAATAATGAGCGTAGCGAGGTATTTAAAAAAGCTAGTAAAAAAAGTTGAGAGTTGTAAAGACTATTTTTTTTAATACCTTTATTAAAAAATACAAGAAAAGCAGGAAAATACCTTTAAAAATCTCGAACGAAGAGCACTTCTCGCAAAACAGATCATCTTTACACTATAAATCAAGGCGGCTGGTAAATGAAATAACCATTGGTTGCCATAGCGATGCGTCTTTTTACTCGGTGACGTTCATTGCTGCGACATTTTAATATTTTACATTTTAATATTTTTACGAAGTTCTAAATGATTTTTTCGTAAATACTTGGTGAAAACTAGCGGAAATGGCTTAATTTTTAAGCAAGAACAATTAGATTTTTTCAATATTACTATTTTCCGCTATTCTTTTTAATTTTGTGACTTGAACAGGTAGGAGATAGGAATATGTTTTGTAAATTTTGCATAGGGAAATTTTACAATTTTTTATATTTTTAAATTAAACACCTCTGTATACAAAAGTTTTTAAACGGTAAAAATGCTGCATACGTCCTTTTAAAGAGCTTTTTTTATGCTTTCTAGTAGTTTGATCAAAATTTTAAAATATTTAAATTTCAGAGTGATATACCTGTCAAACTGGAGCATTGACAGAAAAAAAGTTAAAGGCGTCGCGACGCCTAACCGGCGCCCACGCCGAAAAAAATAATGTTTATTTGGTGATCCCCAGAGTCATACCTAGGAGTGTACCAAGTTAAAAAAAATCAGCAAAAATATTCCTATTGATATAGGATACCCAAGAAGGAATTCTAGTCCAAAACGATTTACTTTAAGTTCAACAAAAATCATAAAACTAAAAAAATAAGTGTTTTTGTACATTGACCTATTCTATACTAAGTAATACAGAACGGATTACCATTTTATTACATAAACGTAAATCATCGTTGCCTCGAACGCCTAGGGTTTATCAAACCAGGAACTTATTAGACCGTATTTAATAAAAAAATTAATCGTAAGAACGATTCACCATAGAAATTCTTTAAACCAATTTTTTATCCGAACCTTATTTCATCAAACCCATTCAATAACAAATTCGAAATTTAACAGACCCGTTTTTAATCCAACCATTGTTCATCAAACTCATTCAATATCAAACCCGGAATTCGTAAAACCCGTAATTTATCAGAAAATGTTTGCTATATTGGTTGCGCATTCGCCAATAACACATGAATGCAAGACGGGTGAATGCAATTGACATCTATACACTTAGATTAAAAAGAGACAAGATATCTGGTCCAACGAAAACTCATTGGCAAACAATAAAAACTGTTTATTTACAAAATTTGCCATCCCCAGACAAAACCAAAAAAATGGGTTGGAATAAATTCTATATCGTTCTAAACGTAGAGAGGGAAAGCGACGGAGATATGTAGAGTGTGACGCAGTGGGGAAAACAAACCTAAATGAACAGGGGAATGGCAGAGCAAGCGTCTGTTTTGCGGCGGTCATTCTTGAACTGTGAGCATGCATTTGATATTAACTTTTGAGTGATCGAATCCTCTCGCGGCTTCGAAAATTAGCTCCCAAGATTTCTCAGATAATAATATAACCAAAGTCTCCGTAAGCATCGGTTATCTTTAAGTAGTTCATCTAAGTCTATACACAAACTATTGAACGCAACCTGTAAGTAGGCGTGCGTAACAGCGACAAATGCATCAAAACGCCGCGCCGCTGCGCCACCTGCGTGTACGCCTCCGGTTCATGTGGTATTGGTGAATGCGCAATTAATTTAGCAAAAATTTTCTGATAAATTACAGGTTTTACGAATTCCGGGTTTGATATTGAATGAGTTTGATAAACAATGGTTTAATTAAAAACGCGTCTTATAAATTTAGAATTTGTTATTGAATGGGTTTGAAGAAATAAGGTTCGGATAAGAAATTGGTTTACCGAATTGCTGTTCCTATAGTGAATGATTTTATTTAACTTTCTTTTATTTAACGGGTTTGATTTTGCACATTCTGATCAAAGTCTTTGGAGAAGAAACGAGAAATTGCAGAATGTTCCTTAAAAGACATTCTAGAATCCCTCCACAGTACTTTGGGACAGTTTGAAACAGTCGAAAACCACGATATTAGAAATACAGAACGGTACTATAGAGTTTCAATTTATAAACAAGTTTTAGATAAAATCATTTCGGACAACAAGTTTTAATAACGAGATTCTTAAGTATTTTTGACCTGAACATATATTCATACCAAGTTTTATACTAATTTATAACTAATGTCATAAAGATAATGAGGCACACATTCACGATTATTAGTTGTACGAAATTTCTATTTATCTATAAACCACATATAGCGTTTTATTGGAGGTGTCAGATGGCGAATTTCCAACTAATAATTTCAGCCAAACATATTTACAAAACGTCAAAAGACTTCAAATATCTCCCCACTACTAACAGATGAATCGGACGAAAGGATTTCCGAATAGGCAGTTAAAACCCCAGTTCCTCGGTAGCTCAGTTGGTAGAGTATTAGACTGGTATTCTAGAGGTCCCGGGTTCAAATCCTGGTCGAGGAAGAACTTTTTTCCGATTTATTTCCTCACCCTTTGCCCTCTACGCCACAAATGTTTTCTGTAAATTTATTAGGGCGCTAAATTTTCCCTTAGTTTTGTAAATATGTTTGGCTGAAATTATTAGTTGGAGATTCGCCATCTGACACCTCCAATAAAACGCTATATGTCGTGTATTGTTGGTTGATAGATAAATAGAAATTTCGTACAACTAATAATCGTGAATGTGTACTCCTTGTCTTTATAACATGTGTAGGTTTTTAAAGCCGCAGTAGGCTTCAAAGATCCCCCCACTACTAAAAAATGAATCGGACGAAAGGATTTCCGAATAGCCAGTTAAAACCCCAGTTCCTCGGTAGCTCAGTTGGTAGAGCATTAGACTGGTATTTTAGAGGTCCCGGGTTCAAATCCTGGTCGAGGAAGAACTTTTTCCGATTTATTTCCTCACACTTTGCCCTCTACGCCACAAATTTTTTCTGTAAATTTATTAGGGCGCTAAATTTTCCCTTCGTTTTGTAAATATGTTTGGCGGAAATTATTAGTTGGAAATTCGCCATCTGACATCTCCAATAAAACGCTATATGTCGTGTATTATTGGTTTATAGATAAATAGAAATTTCGTACAACTAATAATCGTGAATGTGTACTCCTTGTCTTTATAACATGTCTAGGTTTTTAAAGCCGCTCCCCACTACTAACAAATGAATCGGACGAAAGAATTTCCGAACAGCCAGTTAAAACCCCAGTACCTAGGTAGCTCAGTTGGCAGAGCATTAGACTGGTATTCTAGAGGTCCCGGGATCAAATCCTGGTCGAGGAAGAACTTTTTTCCGATTTATTCACTCACCCTTTGCCCTCTACGTCACAAATGTTTTCTGTTAACTAATGTCGTTTCCAAATACTATAAACTGTTTGATTAATACAAAACACAAATTATTAAACTTTCAATGGGAGAAGAAAATAATATTGGTAAGAAGTAGGCAAAAAAAGCTTAAATCAAAACATATATGATAACGCTTTTGAGGCAATGAACAAGTGTGGCGATATTTTTCCGTTGATAAAAACATTCTTGGATGTTTGTCAGTAAGTAATTCTTCATTAGAAAGAAGCTTCTCCTGCCTCAGAAGATTGAAAATAAAATAAGTACTTAAAAACGGAAATTCGTCTGACGTGCTTAGCGTTGAAGTAGCATTTCAACAGACATATTGAAATTGACATTGAGGGAGTCATTGATCGGTTTGGCCAAAAAATCTGGGAACGAACTTTTTTTTTGAGATAGGCATCTTGTATTAAGATATGTAACGTTTCAACTTAAAAAGCTTTTTAGATCTCAAAAAAAAAGTATTTAGCTATTAAGTTTTGTTTGTGGTTTGTTTATTATCTATGTTTTTTATATCTGAAAAAATTATACGTAGTTACTCAAGCGCGGATTTCAGGGATCAAAAAATTAATTTTTCATTGCAATTTCTAAAAAATTTCGCCTGCGGCGCTATTTTTTTTTTTAAATGTATGAAATAAACAACTTAAAATCTTAGTACCCGCCCCCTAGATTGTTGTGCTTTTAGTTATTAAGTGTTGTTTGCATATATTGATATGTTCCTCATAAAAGCTATGCTTTTATTCTAGTTTTTTTTGTATCGAAACCGCCCCTCCCCCTTTTCAAATGGCTGGGACCACCACTGTGTGAGCTACCCCTTAAACATAGCCGTACAACTTGCCAGAATAGTCCAGAAAAGTGGTATAGGGTCATCGAAATAGTCAAGAAAAATAAATGTTACCATTTCCATAAAAAAAATATATGTTCTTACTTATATCCGCGTGTATTCTAAAGTCTCTTGTTCGCTGCTAACTTTATAAGCAGTACACATTTAAGTTTTCATGAAAGGAGAGGTTTGGTGGATTTCTAGGAGTAAGTTTTACCCTTTGCAAAAAGATCATCCCCTAAGCAAAAAAAAATACGTATGTTGGTAAAGAAAAATATAAAAAGTCTATGAAAAATGTTTTCTTTTAATGAAATGGACTTCTCACGTTGCACTATATTAATGTAAAGGTAGCGTAAACCGGGGCTAATTTGACATCATTTTAGAGATTTTTCTAGCGCCATCTTTTAAATATATTCTAAACTGCCGTTTTCTTTAAGCCATATAAACAATTCATCCTTTGGCTCTAATTTTACAAAATATCAAATTTTTAGGACTTCTCCTTCCACTTAAAAAACATGTGTCTTGTGAGATTACTTTGGCATATCGTTAGTCTTTGTTATAAACCAAAGTAGACCCAATACAGGGTTAGTTTGGCACCCGCGTATGATATATTTTGAAATACATTATTTAAAGCGATTTAACTATTTAAAAAAACGCAAAGACCATACACTATTTCAATAATAAAATAATTTAATGAAAAACACATTTTAGTTCTAAGTAAAAAAAAATAAAAACTACAAATCTTCGTCACCTATAATAACTTTCTCACTCGCTTTCTCAGCAAGTTCACTGTTCAAAAGTTATACCACAGGGGAATTGTTTTGAAAATGTACCGTGTAGTTTTATAAATTTTACCAAACTTTTAGGAAAATTTGAATATTTTACAAAGAAGCCCCCGAAAAGTAGAGGGGAGACGATCCCCATTTCGGTAAGACATTGCTGTTCTACATTACCCAACAAAACAATAAAAAAATTTATTAAAAAAAAAACTTTTAAATAACAAGCTTTCAAAAAGGAGAAAATAACTTTTTATGTTTCTTATACCATAATAAAAGTGATGGGCGCAAATTAAAAATTTTAACTTTAGGTATCGTATATCGGTCATATCGACGATTCACCTAAGAAACAGTGGTATTACTTACTATTTTTTTTTTAAAATGTATGAAATAAACAACTTAAAATCTTAGTACCCGCCCCCTAGATTGTTGTGCTTTTAGTTATTAAGTGTTGTTTGCATATATTGATATGTTCCTCATAAAAGCTATGCTTTTATTCTAGTTTTTTTTGTATCGAAACCGCCCCTCCCCCTTTTCAAATGGCTGGGACCACCAGACATTTTCAAAGTCTTGGCAAGCACGGCAATCTCACCCGTTGTCAGCTTCTGTAGATGAAAGCATTATGTTTATCATTGGAATAGAAGAAGAATTTAGTTCTTCTTTTATAGTTCTCTCTTTGTCACCGTAAAGTAAAAATTTTTAATTTGCGCCCATCGCATTTATTATGGTATAAGAAAGATAAAAAATTATTTTCTACTTTTGAGTGAATTTAATAAAAGCTTCTTCTTTAAAAGCTTTTTTAATTTTTAGATTTGTACCCTAAATCGTCCATTTTAAATCCGCCATAATTAAATTTTTAAATCTGATCAAAAATTCATATCGCCTTCCCGAAAAGTCCCTGTATTCCAATTTTGATTTAAATCGAACAAACTAAATCTTTTCTCCCCTTCATTTCCCTCGTTAGAGGAAAGTGTGTACCTGATAATAACATATTATTGTATTGTCGCCGGAACTATAAACGCATACCAAATTTGAACACACACCCTTAATTTTTAGATTTGTACCCTTAAAAACCCCTGCATGCCAATTTTGATTGGAATCGAACAAACTAAATCTTTTTCACCCTCCACTTCCCTCGTTAGAGGGAGGTGGGTACCTGAGAATACCATATTATTGTATTTTCACCAGAACTATAAACGCATACCAAATTTGAACACAATCGGATGTGGATAAGTCAGTTAAAATTGGTTAGCAAAACATGACCGAAGATCGTTCATCTTCAATCTGATCAAAAATTCGTATTCCTTATCCCCAAAAGCCCCCGCCCACTTAGCACATTGCAAAATAACGTCATTTAGATAGAGCAAATCGCGCTTAATAGGTGACTTTCTAACGTTTTTTTTCTCAAATAACGTGTTTTTCACGTGAAAATTGAGTTGCAAGATTACACCCGAATAAACATCTAGTTCGTTACATATATATATATATATACAGGGTGTTTCAAATTCGATGCTCACCACGAGAATCTCCTAAACGGTAGGAAATACAAAGTTGCACAATTTGATGCTTTATCCAAAACCAAAAATAAAGTTTACAAAATCCGAGTAGTTCCGGAGATAGGCGAAAAAAACCGAAATTTTCAATTTTAGTTTTTATTTTTTTCCGCCTTTATTATTAGAGTTGTCAAAAACTGCTTAACAGTTTCTACAGACACTTTTTTAAGATCTACCAGACGAGCTATTCATTTTTAAGGTTTGACATTTCAGAAGCGCTGTCAAGTTCATTTTTTCTTATGGACACATCCTTTTTTTTCTTGTTGTTTTGTTTCGGACGCAAGGCAAATGTCATTTTGAAACATTATTTTAACAGGGAGCTTGTTGTTTCGGGCTTAGTGACCATCATCAGTTTAAAAAAATCCCGTTATACAAGACAACTTAAAAAGCGCTTGTAGTAGTATCTACAAAATTATAGTTATCTACAAAATTTTGGGATGATGTCTGTCTGTCTGGAACAGGATTACTCAAAAACCGCTAAACCGATTTTTATCAAATTTGGCACAAAAATTCTTCTTTTTTTGATAAAAAATCTATAACTCACGAACCGTAGCAGCTAGCGACACGCGGTTTTCACATTTAGGTAGATAATTACATTTTAACCAAAAAAAAAAAGATAAAAAAAATTGAAAAATTTAAAAAAAAAATGTAATTTGATACGGGAAATTTTTAGACGACATTTAAACCAAAAAAAAAATGGAAAATACAGAAAAAAAATTTTTTTTATAAAAAATAAAAAAATTAAAAAAAAATTTAAATTTTTTTAAAAGGTTTTATGGATGCGTGCCTGCTGGCGCCATTTTTGAAACTACTACTAGCGCTTTTTAAGTTGTCTTGTATAACGGGATTTTTTTAACTGATGATGGTCATTAAGCCCGAAACAACAAGATCCCTGTTAAAATAATGTTTCAAAATGATATTTTGCTTGCTTCCGAAACAAATCGACCAGAAAAAAAAGGATGTGTCCATAACAAAAAATGAACTTGACAGCGCTCCTGTCAAACTGAAGTGTCAAATCTTAAAAATGGATAGCTCTTCTAGTAGCTCGTAAAAAGATGCCTGTAGAAAGTTTTAAGCATTCTTTAACAACTCTAATAATAAAGGAGGAAAAAAATAAAAACTAAAATTGAAAATTTCGGTTTTTTTCGTCTATCTCTGGAACTACTCGGATTTTGAAAACTTTATTTTTAGTTTTGGGTAAAGCATCAAATTGCGCAACTTTGCTATAATTTAAATCTTTTCGTATCTACTACCGTTTAGGAGATTCCGATGGTGACCATCGAATTTGAAACACCCTGTATACATAGATACATTGCAACTTAAATAAAAGCTTGTAAAAAAATACCAAGGCCCCAAATCTTCAAGTTCTATTCGTTTTAACAGGTGGTGTCAAAGTAGTCTCAAAACATGTCAAAGTAACCCTGAAAGTCAAAGTAGCCCTGGTTTACGGTAGTCAAAAGCAAGCGCGAATTTTGGACTTGGATAATTTAGGAAAACATTTCAAAAATCAAAACTTTTGAGGATTTTTTGACATGTATTGCAAAACTTTTCGCGTTTGGGACATAGTCAAACCATAGGTACCGTCATCCGGGGCTAAGTGGTCCAAAATTTTCGGTTTTTTGTAGATTTTGGGAAAACTATAAAATATTTTGGCTTAAGAATTTTAATATAAAGTCTACCATGCTTTAATAAGCTGCGTCTGGACAAATTTTGTTTTAAATATATGTAGTTTTTTTATATATATTTTTGTTCTAGGTGGTCCACTTACCCCGTAGTTTGAGGTAAAGGGGACCACCCGCCCGTTTTTCATTAATTTACGCACTAGGGTCCCATTTAATCTTTATAATGGGAAAGAGGTCCACCCTTAAACTTTTTAAAAATGATTTTTTTGTATTAAACAACATATGAAAAAGATTGGTAGTAAAAATAATATCAAAATTTTTTATTTATTTTTAATTTGAAAAAAAAACGAACTCTTATTAACTAATAAGTTGTACAAAAAAATTTTTAAGTACAAAAGCTTAAGCTTTAATAGGAACAAAAATTCTTAGAACTAAGAAAAAATAAAAAAATACTCTAATAGCAACAAAAACTGAACAAAAAAATTTGGATTCAGTTTTAGCAAAGTAAAGAAATATCAGTATTCATATGAAATTTGTATCTACCTCTGGTATGATTTTTAACAAGGATTTTCTCAACAATATCTGTAGGATCTATAAGGCATTCGTCGTGAACTTGAGGAAATACAAAGTAAATTTCTTTTCCTGTCATCTTTCTTAAAAAAATAATTTTAAATTTATCGTTTAAATTTCTTTGTATTTGGCCAACATAATACAACTGCCTTTTTCCAGAAGTAATTTCAAATTTTACGATGACAAAATCGCTTTGTACCAAATCACTCAAATTTTGTTGAAGCGCCGGCACCGATACAGTTTCCTGTTGCGGTTCAGCTTCCAAAATGTCTTCATCAGAATTCTCCTGAAACATATCTACATCAGATGACTCGTTATGTTCACTATATTCAACATCGTCTGATGACTCGGACGATGTTTCAATTTCCTCTAAAGATAAACTTTTTCCTGGTGCCACGTGTAGCTTTTTACCTCTAGATTTTTTTGTTTGATTTTCAGGCATTCTTGTTTTTTTAAGAAAATCAATAAGTTCTGGATTAAAATTACCAGAACTTTCTGGTTCCGGATGAGTTTCATTTGGCAGTTTTTGCAGGACCCTTTCTCGATTTAACGGATAGATTCCGCAGGCAGCAAAACCGGCCTTTAGATTTTCAGAAGCGGTCTCTAAACTTTCTAAGGTTTTCTTAAGGAGTTTTGGGAAATCAGATTTTGGAACAACTCCTCTATTTTTCTGTTTCCACTCTAGAAGTACAGCTCTCCATTTTCGTTTTAAGGGAGCAAAAAATGCTACGTCAAGAGGTTGACAAATTCCTGTTGAATTTGGCGGCAGTAGCACAAATCTAATTTGATTTTCGTTACAACTCTCGATGACTGTTTGAGAAACGTGACTGGATAAGTTGTCACCTATCATTAGTCGCGGAGCTGGTTGCTTTTTAAGGTATGGCAGAGCCAGTTTTAAAAACCAATCCTCAAAGGTCCTTTCGTCAAACCATCCATTTTTTGACCTGTTGTATCGAGTGTTGTCTGGGCCACCTTCAATCCAAGTTGGGTATAAATTCTCTGCTCGATAAACAATATAAGGTGGTAGCAATACTCCTGCAGCTGATCCGCACATCATTATGGACACGCTAGTCTTTGATGAGTCTAGAACATTTTTTGGATGCTTAGATCCCCTTTTTATAACAACCCTTTGCTTTCCAGGATCGTCGCAAAAATTTGTTTCATCATAGTTAAGTATACTTTGTGGAGAAACGTTCTCTAAAGAATTTTGGAGTTGATCAAAATAAGAGTTGATAATGTCGGCGCCAACTTCAGCTCTACAACGCTTGATATTTTCTGAAAAACGGACCGATAATTCGGGATGCCTTTTTAAAAAAAGATTAATATATTCGCTGCCTGGCATGTTATTCTTAAAACGTGATTCCTGCCTACCAATTCGGTCAAGATACTGTTTGATAATACACCTGATATCCAACTTGGTCATCGGAAATCCCCATTCTCCACAAAGTATGAGACCTTGAACTATTTGCTGTTCTTCATTCTCTCTTAAAGCTGGTTGTCTGCCGTATTTTAATGTGTGAGTTCCCTCTAATTTTCTTTTTAATGTGGTTCTGGGAATACCATATTTCTTACAGGCTTTTCTTCTAGACATCCTTCGTAATTTTACTTCTCTGATCGCTAGCTCTAAGTTTTCTACCGTATAGTTGCAGTTGGGAGCTTTTCCCACCTTCCTCTTGTAATTTCTGACCATCTTTTGTCATCTGTAACGAAAAAACAAACCTTTTGTCAATTCTACGGCTAAAGTGGACCGGTCCGCTTTCCCCAGATTTATGTTGACTTTTTATATTTATTTCCCCCACTGCTACCACAAATAAATAAAAACGTTTTTTAAACTCAATTATTATTTAAAACTAAATGGTGAAGTGCCTAACGTAAGTTAAAAAACAAAAAACTTACCTATAAACGCACTGCAAGGGAGGTTTTCCAGGAAATAAAATAACCAAAAAATTGCCGTGTATCTTTTCGCTTTCAGAATGCAACTGAACAACAGCAGCGCGCTCGATCTTGACAAAAAAGCTTATTGCGTTAGGTGTTCTCAATCCAACCTGCATACGAAATCGCTGTTGCCGGTTGTTTTATAGAAGATACACAATTTTATTATTTTTAATGTCCTTTTGGACCACTTTACCAGCTGTGGTCCTCTTAGCCCCGCTTGACGGTACTTTGGACTAAGCCCATTCCATATCTGGTAATAAAATTTACCTGATAGTGTTTTTAACGGATATACAGGGTGATTTATCAAAATATGCGAAATTTGTTCAATTTAATATCTCAAAAACTAAGCAACCAAAAATTATGAAATTTTACGTGCTATTTACACTCCCGAATATCAATAAACATTTTATAAAAATTTGAGATTTTCAGGTCCCGACTTTTTTTTCTCATTTTTAAGTCTCACTTTAAAACAACACCCTGTCTGTAACTTCCAATAAATAAATTTTCTTATTTTCTCCGAAAAGCCTAGGATTACTACTAATTACTAAAGAAAAAAAAATAACGCGCAACTTTTTGTTTTTGCTATATAGAAAAAATTGTTTTTTAAAGAATATGTAAATTTACCCGGTGCCATTCCGTAACATAGATTTAACAACTTCACTTTAAATACAAATCATCAAACTGGCACAAATATTAGAAAAAGAGGTTATACAAAAAGCAAAAAAAAATGCAGGTCCAGATTTATAATGTTATTTAATTATTATCTTTCGGTAAATAATATTACAGCATCATTTCAGACATACACACATCACATATTTTAGTAAAGTTTAGATGTCTTTTTATAAAAAGTAAGCAAAAGACACAGATGTGAATTGTCACATTGTTTTTTCTTTTTATTTTTCTAGAAATAAAACAATTGAAAATAGATAATTAGATACATAATAGAGATTTCATTTGAACTTGTTAAGTGCGCATGTCAGTCGAACAAAAGTTATTGTTCTTTTATTAAAAAAAAAAAACAAATAAAAATTTGAATTTTTTGGAAATTTAATTGTTGTTTAATCGGTTACTTTTTAAATTGCCCTTACACTTCTTCAGGCATCCTAATGAATGATCAGGTCAATGTAATCATCAATCTGAGTTGCAATCTAGCAGATAATCTCCAGGGCATTCTTTTTTTCTTTTTTCAGTGATAATTTGCGTTCAAATATGGAGATGTGTGTGTAAATGGAGCTGTAAGTTAGGTAGCGAAAGATAATAATTAAATAAACTCATAAATCCGGACCTGGATTTTTTTTGCCTTTTGTAAAAAAAATACTTAAACTTTATCTTAAGCCCTTTCTATAATTTTTGTGTCAATTTAATAATTTGTACTTAAAATGATGCTGTTAAATCTATGTTACAGAAAGGCACCAGCCAAATTTATACATTCTCTTAAACATCAATTTTTTATAGCAAAAAGAAAACATTTTTTTTTCTTTAGTAGTTAGTACTAATCCTAGGCTTTTCGGAGAAAATGAATGAGAAAATTTATTTATTGTAAGTTACAGGGTGCTGTTTTTAAGTGAGATTTAAAAATGAGAAAAAAATTAAGTCCGGACCTGAAAATCCCAAATTTTTAAAAACACGATTATTGATCTTCGGGAGTGTAATTAGCATGTAAAATTTAATAATTTTTAGTTGCTTAGTTTTTGAGATATTAAATTGAACAGTTTTCGCATATTTTAATAAATCACCCTGTATATCCGTTAAGAACGCCACCAGGTAAACTTTATTACCAAATATGGAATGGGCTTTGTCCATAGTACCTATGGTTTGAGTATGTCCCATTCGTCATGAATCACCCTGTATAACACCATTAATATTTACGGCTTTCCTTTAATTTTGAGTCAAAAATGGGATTTTTTAGAATAATTTTATTAAAAATTTGGGACTGCCACGCTTTTGAACATGCTTTTGCCAACAAATTTTGGGTAAATAAACAAATCTGATTAGCCCCACTAGCGATTTGAGATCAGGTCCGCGTTTGGTTAAAAGTCAAATTCCAACAAGGCGTAACCTATTTAAAGAATAACTATTAGGCAAAAAAAAAATTGTTTCCGGCCGGGTTCGAACCGGCGACCTTGTGCGTGTGAAGCACACGTGATAACCGCTACACTACGGAAACTGATACTGGAGTTTTTACCAAAGGCGATGACAAAACCAGGGTCCGCGCAATCAACGCAATCCGACTCGAAAGATGATAATTAACTTTTTCACAATAGTACGGGGTTTCTCATTATATTTTGAACCTCTTGTTAATTCGCAAAATCCTTATCATAAGCATAATATGTTAGCAAGAGATTAAAACTAATATTGTTCTCTGCACATAATGCTTGTACAGATATAATAACAGATAGAAATAGAGACCTTTTGCACCTCTTATAAAAAATCCCCGTTAGATGACTTTATCGCTTAATAACGCGTTGTGACGTAGCTAACGTCACGTTATTTTTAAACACAGCATTTTTAGTTTTTGCACGCCGCCTTTCATTTGTTTATGGTCTACTTTATACGGTATATATTATTATAAAGATTTACAAAAAGAATTTGTCCCATAATTTTTTCATTTAGAGTATCTTATTCTTGTGTTTTTTTTACGGTGAATTTTAATTATTATTAATCTTTAAAAACTCAAAAACACAACAGAGAAAAGGGAGGTTATGATAAACAGATCGGAATCACTTGTCATAGTTGCCAATGCAAATCAATGTTTTACATTTCTTACGAAATTCTAGCCAAAGAAAATGATTAAACAAAAATTGACACTTTTCTTTACAATTAAAAAGAATACTGAACACATTTGCATTGAAAAATCAATTTAAATTTTTCGTTTTTCTACTTAACATTTTACTTTCGGCAACCATGTCAATTATAAGGGATACGGTATTCTCCCGCAGGTAACGTCAAACTTTATCGGTTAGTAAGGGATTCTGTTATTACCTCGTAACTGCGCATGCCCGAAATAACCGATAAAGTAAAAAGGCATCAAAATTATAGGTGCAAAAGGTCTCTAATAACGTGTTTGGTGGCGGCTATCCGCGTAAGTGTTGGCGGCAATCCGCATGTGGCAATCCATGCATGGGCTGAGCGGACATTACCGCTTGAAAGGTTTTAAAGGACCCCGCCCGGAGCTAACGGACAAGGGCTCTCGGTGAGATTTTGTTCAAATTTTAGTGTGTTGTAGATCTTGATTCCCTGATAAAAAGTTATCATAGCCTCAATGTCCTCTAGACAATAGTTTCTGAGATACAGAGGTCCAAACTCATATACCCACATAGCAAGACTTGGATATTGTATATTACAAAGATATTTAAAATTAGGATATACGTTTTGTATGTTACATGTATATTTTATATATATTAGAAAAAAAACATGATTCGTTTCAAAACAAAGAAACATGAACGGATATTTACTGTATATTCAGTGTATATGCGCTATCGTACATCCTAAATATATGTTTTTTGTATATAAGCCTTATATTTTTTAACCGAATATCACTTAATATTTTAAAATAAAATATTACCCAAATATTTGTTTTTTAATATAAACTAAATATATAAATTTTATAGGTATCACGTAATATTCTATAAAAAAGGCTTTTAATATTTCCCTCAGCATTTAAAATACTACATATTTTTTAGATAAAATTTATTGCAAGAAATTATATAAAAAAATATGAATATTTTCCCAATATTCAGTGTGTATCCGTTTGAGTATATTCTGTTTATCTGTTTTTTGTATTTAAGCAAGACATATCCTAGCCCAATATCATTTGAATATTTGCACAATAAATATGCCCAAATATTTGTTTTGTGGAATGGAATACTTTATTAAATATATTATTGTTGTAATATATAATTACATTTTTTTAGCATTAGCACAACATTTTTCTGCTTTTTTTAATGCTTTTTTTTAAATGTACTGAAACAATTCAGACCGGGGCTTGTTAAAAAGAAAATTTTTTGCTAAAAATTTAAAAATATTTAAGAAAACAAATTTAAAAGTACTCAGTACAGGCCAGAAATTAGGCGCCAGCAGTCTGTGTGTATAAGTGGCTACATCCCTTAAAAGTTCGATTATAGTTAAGGGTCGTCGAAAAACAGGCAAATGAGTGCACGTGGGTTGCAACGTCTATATAAGGCCAAGCACACATGCAACGGGATTCAGACTCATTTTTGTCACGATGTAGCAAAGAAGGTTTGGGTCACTCTGGGGATTTTCCTTAAATTAGGGGGGAGGGAACGCTCCTACGCATTGGGATGCGGCTCTTGTATTTTTTCTTTGTTTTACGACGCTCCAACGGTTCACCGGGATGCGTTGCTCTGTCTTGTGCACGGTTCACCGAACAAGACAAAGTATCTTTTTTCTTTTGTTTTTTTCTTTTTCATACGACGCTCCAATGGTCCACCGGGATGCGTTGCTCTGTCTTGTGCCCGGTTCACCGAACAGGACAGAGCCTTTTTTATTCTTTTGTTTTTTTTTTAATACAACGCTCCAACGGTCCACCGGGATGCGTTGCTCTGTCTTGTGCCCGGTTCACTCTCTAGCTAAATACAAACTAAAATTTTCACTAAGAGCTCACTAACGTCTAAATCTGTACAAGTAACGTCAAAAAAATAATTAAATTAAAATTGGTAGAAAATCATAAAATACATTACGTCTAAATCTGTGCGTAAGTACAAATAAATAAATTTGAAATTGGTAGAAAATAAATTAAAATCGCAAATAAAAAATAATTACTATTAAAAGGGGCACAATGGACTCAAATCAGTCTTACTACAAAATCAGCATGATTCTTGACTGTTGGAGAGAGACGCTGTGCGTCGGAGTGGTCAGATTAGCGACATTGGTGAAATGCAGCTTCGCTGGTTTGGCTGCTTTGCCGTGCGCCATTGTCTTTCCTTTAGGAAAGAATTGTGGTGACGGTGATATTTTTTTGCAGTAATTTATAAGAAAAAACGCAGGTTCAAATCTAAAGATCAGAGAAATGAAGGTTCGACAACGGAAGCAAAATTTCGCAGGTAATTTATTAATAGGGGAAAAGGGAAATTAGGGGGGGGGGACCTTGAATTGGCACGGCATTATTTTCTTTTCAGTATTGCACATTGAGGGTTAAATATTTTAAGTAGTGTTACTTTTATTTTTTTCAATTATTTTTTTAATTCTTGTTTTATTTTACTTCCTATAAAAAATTATTTTCATTAATGGTTCTGTTACAAATTAGAATTATAAGTACCATTTCACATATATTAAAAGTAGACTCCTCGGGTGAAAGATTTCAAGGAGATTTATTGTCTCGGTTAATAAATCTTTTGTTCGAGAAAGGTACCCTTTACAATGGGTATATTGATATTTACTATTCAAAATTAAGAAAGCTGGTCACGGGCTTTGACAAAAGAGAGTGTATTGGTATGACCATAAACCAACCGCATTATGAATATTTTGTGAATGTTGGTGCCTGGCCGTGTTTTTGTTGGTGTATTTTTTAAACAAATAAATTTAGTAAAGCTTGCTAACGATAAAGCTGTGATAGGAGGTCAGGTTTTCCTAAGTGTCTTGAGCCTTGGGTTTGCTTAACTAGCAGTCTTTATCACATGGCAAATTATCTCTTATATAACTACGTAACCCCTCTACCGATAGGTTACCTAGGGCGTACTTATTTTTGTTCGTTCTGGAAAATAGCCAACCATGGAATGTTTTTCTATAATAGTGGGTTAATCAAGGTACTGGACTATTATAGGCGTTTCAACTAAACAGCTCATTACTCACCTCTCTTGTAACTCAAAGCAGACATAGACTGATGGAACAATCATAAAGGGGAGCTTGGGTTAATCTCTTGATTCTTGGATGGTAAATAAACAATATGCTCAAGGTATCAAGAATCCCGTATCTAATTAGGATTTACTTTTAATATTTTTATGATTCAATTATCACATTTTTATGTTTAATCGTGTTACTTTTGATATTGCATTTGTGGTATACTTTTTTTACATTTACCCTTTTGTATATTTTTTATTCATTATAACTGTAATGTTAATTTAAATGGTGTGGTTTTATTTGACTTCCGGTGGGAAATCAACTGTGTCAAACTCTTTAGAACCTTGGTAAAAGAAAGACAGAGGGTAATACTACAAACACAACGTAGCGTCCTTAAGAGAAAAAATATTAAAATAAATATGTGAAGGAAAACAAGGTAGTCAATGTATGAAAGCATCTGTGTGCGTCGTGCCTAGAAGTTTTTATAATTTAACAAAACCCTCGAGGTTGTTGATGTATGAAAGTATCACCTGGCCAGTGGAATTTTCATAATTTAACAAGACCCGGGTAGAAACAGCTTCAGTACTTAACCTATATCCTTCTTGTTTTATATATCTTTAAAAAATCGTCGGTATATGGCTATACCTAGTTAACATATTTTTTACGCGGTGTATACGACCCTACGAGCTCGGTGTTACGCATTTTGTTTCGTTAGAGCGTGTACCACGTGGTTTCAATTCAACCAATCAGATACGAGATTAATAAATCCTTCCTTTTGCAAATACAGAACTAAGCTTGTTTCGCTTGTTTATGTGTGCAGTGAGTGTGTGCCGTTTTCTAAAGTTTTGCAGCAAAAGACAATATTTTTTATTATGGATTAAACTACAATGGACTATCCCCCTGGGAATTTCTATCTTACATACAAGGTAAGTAGATAAACGCGATTGAAGTTGTTTTATTCGTGTGGGCTCAAAATGGTGGCGTCAGATGAAATAAATGCATCTATATATATGGCTGAATTTCAACTTGACGATATATGTTGCTTTTCGACGTTAACGCACTGCGTAACAAAGGGACAGAGAAGGGTCAATGTCAATCAGGAACAGCATGTGTTGTTTTATCTAAAGCTAGGTTTATACTATAAAATTAAAAGAAACATTGACCTATATGGGAGGCAGTGTATTTTGCATTTTGGTTTCAGTGTCTAAAGTTATGACGGTTATATCTAGAGCGAAAACAACCTTTTTTAGGGTTAAGTTGAGTTTGCTGGGGTTGTATTGGTTTTTTTTCTTGTGAAAATGTAAAAAAAGTGGTTTTTATGTTTACCAAATATTAAATTAGAAAGCCGATAAATCACCTCGTAAATCAATGACACCCACATTTCTGTACATTTATAAAAGTTTTGTGCTGATTATTTTAAAGTTATTTGAATCCTTTTGAAACTTTTATTTTTCTGCTTTCCTATTAGACCTCTAAAAGCAAATATATAAGTTGTTTGGTTTTATTTTTTGTTTCAGATGGACACTTGATGAAAATTTGGTTGGTTGTTCTCTCGGTTGTTCCTACCATCTTTGATAACTTTACTCTTATCTTGGGGACTGCAGGGTAAGTAGATAAAGCCGATTAAAGTTTTTTTTTATTCATAAATGGTGGATTCACATGCACCTTGGTCATTTTTTTCATACCAAAAATCAGGCCATTTTATAAACATAAATAATTTAAGTCTCGATTTAAGTAAACATTTCAGTCTGATCCAAATCTGGACGAGGTTTCGGGAAGTGAAATATTTAAATATTAATATTTATTATTAATTGATTATTATTTCAAATTTGTAATTTTAATTTTTTTTCTGTATTTTTTATCCAAATAAAGTGACTTTAGCAGTACAAAATTCATTTTTTTGAATTATCTGTGAAAATTCCCTCTATAAAATATTAAAGTTTTATTTTACTATTAGCAACAATTTAAGGATTTTGTGAAATTAAGACCACTCCAAAATAATTTCTGCCCTGATAAAATCGGTAGGAATGGTAACTGTTAATCACCAAATTTCTATTTCAGGTGGACTTTTGATGGAAATATGGGTAGTTTTTACCATGCCTCTTAATTTTGCAACAACAAAAATTATATCTTTGGTTCCTTTACATGGAAAAAGACAATAATCCCGGTGACCATCTTAACATCTCAGAGTAAGTAGTATAAACTGTTGGGAACTTTTTTTAAATTTAGTTTAAAGCAAAATTGAGACGCTACAAAAGATTTTGTGTGTGTGTGTCTTTTTATAGACTGGTCTTTTTAGTTTTTTATATATTACTTTTGTTAAAAACTAAAACGATGATGTCCAAAAGGTCCCATATAAAAGTGCTCAGGATTTTCACGCATTCATTTGCCAGAAATTGGCATAATCATTTCTTGTTGAGTCTAGAGAACTTGTGTAATTTTTTTCTTTACTTATATTTGTTACTAAAGTTAAACATTACTTTTTTAAAGGTTTTGGCTTTATATTTTTTTTATAAACTTATTTTTTTCTAAAATTTTTGTTTTACAGCTCTTTAAAAGATTAAAATAACTCATTTTAAAAACAAAATTTGCCCATGGCATTTTTATAGTTTTTTTTTATTATAAAATCTTGCTTTGTACCACCAGTAAACTGAATAAAAACTCATAAAAAATTAATATGCCACGTATTATCTGTTTATAAAAACATTTTAGAAATTCCCTTTCTTTATGCACCACCACGAAAACAAAGCTTCATATTGTCATAGAAAACTGATTAAGGATGCTGCAGATAGAGACAGATATGAACCACCAAAAAGAATAGAGGTAAACATGAGGATATGTACTGGTAATAATGCGATATGGTGCCTGCGAGTCTTAATATACTGCTTTGCTCTCTTTGACTTAAACTAAATTTTTTAATGGTAAGCTTAATTCTGTATTTTCTAAATAAAATAAAGAAAATGTAATTCAACTGCTTAAATTAAAAAATGAGGAAAAAGTGTTTATTTATTTTAAAAAAAAACCTTTCAAAATTTTAAACTATTGTTGTTAAAAATTTTTAGCTGTCCAAGGCGTTTTTATTTTTTTTTAAATAAAATTTAGGCATTTTAGGTTTTTTTTACTAACAAACAGCAATTTTTTACGTGATAACGTATATTTTTTGGATATATAAATAACATAAAAAACGATATTTTCTACCATTTTAAAGTACATCTAAAAATGCTTATTTATGTGAAAGCATGTGTTTCTGATGTTAATTTTACAAACGTTAATTTTTCTAAATTTAGGATACGAGCTATTATTGTTATTGTGTTAAGTGTGTATATTGTTGTAATATAAATGACAATATATTCAGAGTATATACAAAACGTATATACCTTATATATATATATGATCATAGATTTGTAATGGACATTCTTCATTGAATACATCAGTGTCATAAGGATAAGTATATTGCAGTAATATAAATCTTATATACACCCTCAATAAAATATTATGGATACGAAAAGAATATACTTTTATGGATATATATATTGTTATATATAAACTAAAGTTTGGACAAATATACATTTTGTATGTCGTGACGGATATCGACAGGATATACTATATATAAATATATACCATAATGGATATACCATAGAACATCAAATTTGGTGTAATAGAATATAACTCGAATATTTTTGTGGAGTAATTAATACATATTCAGAATATACTTATAACGTATATTCAGTGAATGTTACCTAATGGGTACCTCTGGATCTAAATTGGATCTTTTTTGGAGCTCCTATGCACGTCGGGTGAATATCTGGGTGATATCCAAGGAAATATCCTTCTCCGTTTGCGTATATACTCTGGATATACGTCGAATATTTTTTTGCTATGTGGGTAGCCACGGTACGTACAATTTAGGTTCTAGGCGGGACCAAAACTGGACGTAAATTGACCACAAGTGGGCTTGGGTCAGGCAAGGATATTTCACCGGTAATTTAAAAAAAAAGTGTTGGACACACCGGGAATTGAACCCGAGCCTCCCGGGTGAGACACAAATGCTCTACCACTAGACCACCATCTATACATAGAAAACCGCTGAAATTGTGATATACTTTATAACGTTTTTTACTAGTCTGTCGTCCCTCTCTTATAACGTGTACTCCTATGTATAATGTGCGTGCCATGTACATACACGGTTGTACGTACATAGTACGTCCGTAATTGGTCCCGGGACGTACCGATGTAAAATGGACGTAAAATGTACGTCCCTGGGACGAAATTTTGCCATATTACAAACAAATCGTTTTTCCATAAGCCGTAATGTTAACAAAAAACGTAAATATCCCAAAAGCGACAAGCGATGCAGTTCTGAAAAAGATACAGTCCCTGGGACGAAGTGTGCTGTATGGGAAGTTGACTTTTTTTTTACAAAAAACATCCCTATAAACAGTTTGTGACGGTTAAATATTGGCCCAATGTAAATTTTTAGTTAATCGTTCAATGGACCAATGAAGGTAGCAGATGTCTAGCCGGTAACTTTTTGTCTAACTTGGGAATACTGCCCCGTCAGTCACTTAACCGATATACCACATCATTGGGCCAATGGTGAACCAATAGTGAATCATTAACAAAAAAATATTGGCAAATTAGAGGATTTTTGTCACAAAGTCATTGGTCCTAGTCCAATGTAGGTAGTCATCATCTAACCAGCAACATTTCGTTAGTCACTGGGGTATTGGTACAATGAAGGTAGCAGATGTCTAGCCGGTAACTTTTTGTCTAACTTGAGAATACTGCCCCGTCAGTCACTTAACCGATATACTACATCATTGGTCCAATGTACGTACATTTTATAAAGGTGTTTTTTTTTCTTTAAATTAAGCATTGATAGGAAGGAAAATCTAAATTTTTGGTTATTTAACAAAACTTAATATAAAGAACTACATAAAACTAAAATAAAGTACAAAATTTATTTTATTCAAAACAGCAATAATAATAAATATTGTTCCAAAAATAGTTTTATCGTACAGCAGTTAGGAAAACCAGGAAAAATATAAATAATTAATGATCTAATGAGGTCAACATTAAAATATTTGAGAAATGCCCTATATAAAAAGATTTATTGGGAACTTAAAAAAATCCTGTCCTTAATGAATTTTTGAAATTGAAATATTTTTATTGTTCCATTTTTTACAATAATTTAACACATTTAGTTAGTAAGTAAGACAACACCATTTTAAATAAAAATTTGTGATATGATACCCTAAATTTTTACATAGGTAACTATTTACTTAACATTTCATTTATTATGTTTATACGCGCTTTCTTAAATTGCCTTAAAATAAAATCGATTTAATGGTGTTTATACGACAAAATTTTTAAAACGTCCTTACATAAAAGCGCTTTAAGATCGTATAAACAAAGTAACTGTTACTCTATAGATGTATTAAGTATCGCACAAGTAACTACCCACATAGCAAGCCTTGGTTATTGTCTATTACAAAGATATTTAAAATTAAGATATACGTTTTGTATGTTACATGTATATTTTATATATATTAGAAAACAAACATGATTCGTTTTTAAAAAAAGGGAACATGAACGGATATTTACTGTATATTCAGTGTATATGCGCTATCGTACATCCTAAATATATGTTTTTTGTGTATAAGCCTTATATTTTTTAATAAAATATTACCCAAATATTTGTTTTTTGATATAAACTAAATATATAAATTTTATAATTATCACGTAATATTCTCTAAAAAAGGTTTTTAATATTCCCCTCTGAATTTAAAATGCTACGTATTTTTGACATAAAATTTATTGCAAGAAATTATATAAAAAAATATGAATATTTTCCCAATATTCAGTGTGTATCCGTTTGAGTATATTCTGTTTATTGAATTTAAGGCAGATATATCCTAGCCCAATATCATTTGAATATTTGCACAATAAATATGCCCAAATATTTGTTTTGTGGAATGGAATACTTTATTAAATATATTATTGTTATAATATATAATTATATAATTACATTTTTTTAGCATTAGAGATCACAACATTTTTCTGCTTTTTTTTAATGCTTTTTTTTTAAATGTATTTAACCCAGATCCTCCTTGTTTTATATATCTTTAGTTTTATTATATTAATATATCGAAAATCTCGAACCGACAAAATCAGACGAAGCCAGATATTTGCATCGGATTGTACGCCAGCAAAAATGACAATTTTTCGAACACACACTTCAGTCTTGCGCCGTTTTTGCTCGACCAGATTTGCTCGCCTAACAAAAACGCAGTCTGTGGGCCCCTTAAGACCCTAGAATGCATTTAGTTCACGTATGAACAAAAAAATGTAAGATAGGTTTATTTGCGTCCATAGTTTTCAGAACTATGAATCCAAATTTATAAAAGGTACTTATACATACAATACAATATATTTTATTTGTTTTTATTTACCTTGGTGTCTTGTCAATTAAAAAAAAGAAAAAATAAAGAACTATATATATATATATAAATACAAAGTATATATATAAAGATAAAAAAGTAAATTTAAAATTTTAATAAAAAATAATCTTATAGACTGTAAAAGGCATAGTAGGTTTTTTTCGGGCAAATCTTTGACCGATTAAGGAAGGTCGTTCCACATTTTAATAATGTTGTTATTTATTGAATTTTGAATAAATGTGTAGTTTCTCTTTTCTGTTGGCAGATTAGTTTTGTGTCATACATGTTACTTACATTACCTAGCCACCTATACTTGAATACTTATCCAGTTACATATACCGTAGTGTACATATCAAGGCGAACATTGGAGACACTGGGAGAGACCCCGGTTGTTTGGGTGATTAAATTGATCTTCGATCATGGGTAAGTGCAGTGTGGTGTTTTTTGAAAATCTATATCTGGCCAAAAACTCATTTTCTTTAAATGTGAGAATGTCAGTAAATTGTGTAAAGACAGCCTGTATATTTTTGCATATGCACGTAGGTAGCTTTTGTTGGTGCCCAGGAACATTTTTACGGCCTCTCTGTCGGGCCTCGATAGAAATAAGTAGATATAACAATAGGGAAATATAAAAACCCTCGCTGATTTTAAACAAGTGATTTATTTAAAATATAATAAACATCAATACAAGAACGAAGTTCTAACACTAAAGAACTCAAAGGGACTTTGCATGTCCCGTATGTATCCCTTTGGAAGACGACCATGATGATCAGGGACTTCTTCCACCCAATCAATAAATTCCAAGAAACCATCCATTATTTTCAGGAAATCTTAAAAAGCAACCCACAAAATGACAAAAA
The DNA here is from genome assembly GCA_963921995.1 of Oxystoma pomonae. Taxonomy (NCBI): domain Eukaryota; kingdom Metazoa; phylum Arthropoda; class Insecta; order Coleoptera; family Brentidae; genus Oxystoma; species Oxystoma pomonae. The sequence goes on from OY998164.1 coordinate 56,157,588, forward strand.
ACCAACTATCAAAACAAACCTAACAATATTTTTGTTTTTTTAACCTCACATTATTTGCCAAAGAAGGTCGAAGGTAGCCCTTTAACTACCTTGATGTAAGGATTCCTTCAAGGGTGTCTTTCACCACTATAAATAATAAATTGACCCGAAGGCCTCCTTGAAGGAACAAGGGTGCCTTGAAAGACGACTATAAATTTGGCCCTAAGATCTGTGTAGCTGACTCTGAATTTTAGCATATTTTTAAGACTGGCCTCTCTGCTATTGAGGTGATAAACATTATTCTTAAAAAACATGCAGAAAGTGGTTAGTGTGTGTGTGTGTTAGTGCTTGCTACGGGAAAAGTTCGGCCCAGTGAAGGACACTCCGGTGGATGGTTGGGCCACACTTTGCTAATAAAAGGCTTTTGGTGGATACCCGGTGATACCCCGGCACATTTTTTAAGCAAAGGCCATATAATGACCCGCAGTCACTGCCCCGAAGTTTGTAGAAAGCCTATTGTTGGCTCACTGAGTAAGATTTGTACATTTTTTGGACCGGGCAGTAGACAAAAGACCTGTAACCATTTTCCGACAGATATGTATATAGCAACTTAAAGACCAAGGGCATATGCTGGCCCGACGTTAGTTTCCCTGCTGTTATTACTTTTTATTTAAAATTGCTATTGGACAATCAAAACTATATAACACAACTCAAAATTATAGGTAACAACTGTTTTAGGAGGATTTTCTTCATATTTTTTATAATCTGTTTTTAAAAGGACTAGGTACCATTTTGCTTCTTTACCCTTTCCACTTTTTTAGTTTTCATGTTCCATTGAAGAACTGCCACACTTAAGCCTGACATACATACGCATGCTTGTTGCACGATTTACCTATACAGTGTTAAGTCATCATGCAAGATAGAGTGTATGTGGCATCAAATCGCCCGTCTTAGTACTGTGTACCATCAATGTGTACCATGAATGAACGGTTTCACGGATTGGGATATGGTCTATGCCAAGCATGCTGGCAAAAAATGCCGGGGTCCCGGACCGGCGCGGCGCGGCGTAGGTTTTTTGGATCGAGGTCCCTTATACATATTGTCAAAACGTAATTTCTAGCCTAATGCTGGGTTTGCATTAGGCTGTCACTTTTTTTTTATAACGATTATAGTTGCATTGATGGCCTCACGGATTGGAATATTGATGGTCTATGTCAAGCATGCCGGCAGAAAATGCCGGGATCCCGGACTGGCATCTTTATTGGCCCGAGGGGACATTTCCGTACTTTTTTGGACCGAGTTCCCATATACATATTATCAAAAGGCCATTTTTTCTTTTTTATAACGATGGCCTATTATAGTTTCATTGACGGTATCACGGATTGAGATATTGATGGTCTATGTCAGGCATGCCGGCAGAAAATGCCGGGATCCCGGACCGGCATCTTTATTGGTCAGAGGGGTCATTTCCATACATTTTTTGGACCGAGATCCCATAAACATATTGTTAAAAGGCCATTACTATGACTGTAGTAAATTTTTTACTGGGTGTAGATGGGACGCGTCGCTTGGCTGTCAAACGACATCATTTTTGGATATCGCGTATGGGCATTGCCGTGGATCCACCGCTAGTTAATACCTTCTCAGGGTTTCTATAACATTTTGAGGATGCCAATTAATTTTATCGTCAGGTTTCCCAATAACCAGCTTATTGACTCTACTGTCCCTTTAGCTGAAATGTAGGCCATCCTAAAAACACACCTTTCCAAACAGTACAGTAAAAGTGTCATCTGAAGGGGGGTCTGAAAGTAAGTTTGTGTTTCCGCCACTCCTCGGGAATCATCCGTCATTTTGAAAATTCTTTTCTCCATTTCTATTAGTCAGAGACGAAAAAGTCCGAGAACAAAAATATTCGGAAAAAAATTGCAACATTTTTCTCCAAATGGTTAACTTTCTGCAGTTAGTTTCCTCAAACATAAAGAACGCCAAAATTACAAAAAATCAGTTTTAACGTATTTTGACCAACAAAGTGATTTTTTTTAAAACTTTAAATAAGAAAGCTGTAGATCTCGAAAAAATCCTATAAAAATCTGTATATTATTTATTATTAATTGAACAATCTCGAAACTAATGCCACTGAAACTCGGTAAAATTCTTTGAAAACCGCTTTCTGGACATGCATGAAGTCGCGTCTTGTGGATTATATATTATTATTTATAGTAAGAGCTGTACAAATGAGGCATCAAATTAAAGCTTGTCACGTACTCTACAGTCTGCCGGCATAAAAATTTTCAAAGTATCTGACAGACTGATATTTACTCGGGTACCGATAGTCGAGTCTTTTGAGTAACGGGCCATCCATATATCGCTTACATAAACGCGACGAGAGAGGTTGGACGGATAGGTAAAATTAAGTGCTAAAAAGTAGGGAAAAGGGATTGCAATAATGTTCTAAAATGTTGCAGGGGAGAGGGGTCAAAATTTGGAAAAATGGTTTTACATAATTAATGGTAGTAGAGTAAAATTGTCATTTGAAGTCGAAAAAAGACTGGACGGGCTGATTTTTGTTGTATGTTCTTTGGGGGATCTGAAAGTAAAATTCCCAAGTTTGTGTTTCCCCTACTTCTCGGGAACTATCCGCCATTTTGAAAAAACTTTGGAACCAATTTTCTTCATTTGTGTTCGTCGGAGGCAAAAAAGTGTAGAAACAAAAATCTTTGGCATAAAACTTGCAATATTTTTTGTTGCAGGTTCAACTCTCTGTAGCTAGTTTTTAAAAAGATAAAGGGCGTTGAAGTTACGAAAAATCAGTTTAACAACTAAATGTCAGTAGCGCACGTCGAAAGCTTTAATTTGATACCTCATTTATACTGCTTTTCGTATAAATAATAACATATAATCCACAACACGCGACTTCATGCATACCCAAAAAGCGGTTCTCAATGAATTTTACCGACTTGGGTCGCTGTAGCTCAGAAACTGTTTAATTAATTATAAACAATAGACATACTTTTATAGGATTTTTCTGAGATCTACAACTTTTTCGTTTAAAGATTTTTTTTAAAAAGAACTTTTTATTGGTCAAAATACGTTAAAACTGATTTTTTGTAACTTCGGCGCCATCTAACTTTTTTGAAACTAACTACAGAGTTGAGCACTTGAACAAAAATGTTGAAAATTTTATACCAAATATATCTGTTCTCAGACTTTTTCGCCTCCAACAAATAGAAATGGACAAAAGTCAATTACAATTTTTTTTCAAAATAGCGGATGATTCCCGAGGAGTGGGGGAAATACAAACTTGGCTATTTTTTCGAGGTACCCCTCTTATTTACGACAACTTTACTGTACTAAAAACTCTTGCTATTGGACCACAAGTTAAACTAAGTAACTATAAAAGAAAAACAAAAAGATGGTATAAAAATTTAATTTAATTTTCACATATAATAGCTAGGTAGGCAGGTACGTCCCCAAGTGAAAAAAAAAAGATAAAAAATATTTGGCCCAAAAAAAACTGCTTGTACCTAATCAGGTAAAGTACTTGGGCCCTATTTACTTTTAACAAAATATTATAATAATCCCGCCTACATTTTCAAAAGCAACCAAAACAGTTTTTAAGGAGCAATATAAAAGTTTTCTCGGATTGAAGTCGGGTATCCCAAACTTGGCATTCACAGAAAAATTCCAGCTTTTCTCTAATCTTGATTTTTTGACCTATAGGTACTTATAATTAGTTTCTCCATATTGTATATTAGCTCAATGACGAGGCGGCGACATTTAGATGAATCCCGGTTGATACGCAAATCGATTGGACATTTCAGTCAGGTCCGAAGACCAAGAATATTTACGCCTCTTCATTAAGTTAACAATTACTTCACGATCAAGTAAACCGCATTAAATCCAGTAGGTGCAATTTTAAAGAAAAAATAAACAATTACACAGCCCTTCGAGGAATTACCTTGTAAAATTTTTTTTTGTTACCTATTAGATGAGTACGAAAAACATAAATTTATTCCAAACATAAATAAATTTTAGTTAGTATAGTTTAGTTTCACAAATTTTATTAGAAACAATTAATTTTTAAAAAGTGGATTTACTGCGTTTTGCTTGTCACCCCACAAATATAATGAAACAACCTATACGTTAGGATAATCATCAAAATCACTGAATTTTTTACAATAACTAAACTAAAGATATGGCAAAATAAATACTAAAACCCTTAAACACAAGGTCGAAAAAACATACACTCATATCACTAACTATAATTTGGTGCGACTCAGCCACGTCATTCCAGAACATTATTATTGGCATCGGCAACGTTTTGTGTCGAGCAGTACGAAAAAAAAAATATTAAATTTACCCATTATATACTGTTATGCACAACCGGGCGTAAAAGTGCACTTTAACGCCCGCATTTTCAAGCGTAAAAGAGTACTTTAATGCCCTAGGGCGGCTTTTATGCCCGCGGACCTTAAAGTTCTAAAATTGTTTAGTTGTCCCGTGTAATCGTTTGTTTTTATTTTAAGTGACTTGTACAGGCTGTTTGTTTATAACTGGAACACTCAGTATCTTTTTTATTATTGAAAATAAAGGGTAGGTCTAAATTCAAAAATTTCTTGGCAAATTGCAACGAACTTAAGCGCTATAACAACTTTTTTTTGTTGCCCTTGGTATACAGTGTGTGGCAATAAAGACAAAAGAGAACACCCTGTATATTTTTGCATTTTTGAATTTTTTAAAAAATTATCTTTACAAAAATATCGAACACTATTTCAATGTCTTTTGTAGTTCCTGAGATATTTGCGTTCAAGTTTTAATAATTGTCAAAATGAAAATATATTGGAAATGACCAACTGATCAAGCTACCAAGTGGGCCATGAATGTATTTCTTTATTTTAACAATTAAACTTAAAAATCTAGCGGCCTTGAAAAAAAAAACGATTGAAGGCAATGATCAGATGGTCGCTTCTAATGTATTTTATTAAAATTTTAAGCGCAAATATCTCAGAAACTACAAAAGATATTTCAATAGTGTTTGGTATTTTTCTAAAGCTAATTTAATTAGCTTTATTGCCACACTTTGTATACCAAGGGGAACAAAAAAGTTGTTATATCGCATAAGTTCGTTTCAATTTGCCAAGAAATTTTTGAATTCAAACATAGCCTTTATTTTCATTACTAAAAAAGATATTGAGTGTTCCAAACACCCTGTACCTATATTTTGAAGTATTTTTGACTAATGTCATTACAAAATTATAAATTATTATTTTTTAAATATTAAAATGAAAACATGCTCCTCGTGCATAAAATTTTGTATTTACTTTGGACAAAAACAGCTTTAATGTACTCAGCGTGCAACAGGGCGTTAAAGATGTCTAAATGTCACGTGTTAGACATAGAGGGCAAAAACGTAAAAATTACAATGCCCTGGAATTTGAAGTGACTATTCTAATCTAAGGTGACCAACTCCTGAAGGGGCAAAACCGGGACACTCCGATCATTCACAATGTATTGTATTTTCCAAAATACTTATTAAAGAAAAATAATTTAAGTAAGGTTTCAATTCAAATTTATAGATGGCAGGGAACATCCGCTTTTTTAATTACAGTGATTTTAAAGTTACAAAATACAGACGTATCAAAACCGGGGCGAACCGGAACTTTTGCTGAAAAATCGGGACTATTTGGGACGGATTTTTTCCCCGGGACAAATGGTTAAAAATCGGGACTGTCCCGGCCAAACCGGGACGGTTGGTCACCTTATCTAATCACACCTAATACTGTTGATATAATATTTTTGTGTTTTTAAAAATAAATTCCACCCTTTACAGTCTATCACACACTTTGACATTTAAAAAATTAAATAGGACACTTTTTTAATTTACTAACAAAATTTCAGTCAAATAGTAAGGTTAAGCTCATTATTTACTGAAAATGCATATAAATAATTTATATACTTCTCAAAACAAATCGTGTTTTACCCTTAGTTTTACCAGACCTTTTTTATTTTACAAATTTTCCTTATTATTAAATTTTAACATCATTACAGTCCCTACTAAGAATGTCTATCTAATTTTCAGGAAAAAATGTACTTTTTAAACTTCTTCTTCACGTCAAAATTAAAAAAGTTTAACCACTTATATCTGGAAACAAAATGACTCATATCCCCAGACACAGCGCAAAATCAATAGTCAATTAGTCATGACATGTTTTTGCACTTTTCTGTACCAAGGTTGTCAGAGAAGTTAGGTTACCTGGTAACGTTGGACCAATCAGATGTTAGAATTTTCAGCGCGAAAATACGTCACTCAGACGACTGAATTTGAATTCTCTATTTAATTTAATGCACGTTTAAAATGAAATATAAAGAAAATTGATTTTAATAAGTGTACTTTCTAGATAATGAATATTGCTGTTAAAATGGCTGAAGCATTTTAAAATAATTTTTAAGGAAAATAAAAAATAATTAGAACAGAAATCTTTATTTCAGTGTGTACTATAGTTTAACATCAAAGAGAGTGAAAAAAGGGAAATACACATTTATATTTTAAAACGTATATTTTATTTTATATATTTTTCTAACAAATTACAATTCTACTGAACAGAGGTGGATAAAGTTAATTAATAATCCTCTTAAATTTTTTCAATGTTTTTCTTTGTACATTATCAGTAGAAGCTTTCCTTTTCAAAGATTTACTTTCGTCTGCTTTTAAAATTTGATACACACAAATACTCTTTGTCTGGAGAACGAATGAATAAGTTCCTTTGGTACATCAGTTACTTTCGTAGCAATGTGTTCTGTGTTTTTTTACAAACAAAATTCCTGTTTATGTAATTTGTTAAAATGTTTATCCATCAACGTAACCTGTTGCGTCCACTCATCAGATGGACAAGCTTTGAACCCACGAAGGCATGCTATAACAATGCAGGGCATTTGCTTTCTGTTTGATGTGTGTACTGACCTAAATGTGGATATTTCCACTTCAGTTTTTTTGCCAAATATCCAGCAATATATGCCAAACTATCCTTTTCTGATTCCCCCTTTGAACTGGAATGGGTACTGCTGGATAATGTGGTTCTTTCATTATCCAATATTGACGTATTTTCAGCCTCTACAATTTCCACACCCTCATCAGGAATGTTGATGCATTAAACGAGCTGGCAATTCATAATCAGTTAAAACGATCAACATAATCAGTTAAAACGAAATGTTTGCTGCATATTCTCTTGTTCTTCGGAGCCCAATCATCTTGCCTGCAGCATTTTCGGACCCACTCTTCCAATATTTTCAGGTCATTGGGGAAAGTAAAAAACATTCCTTTTTTTCCATCTGGATCTGGCCTTTTTGAATTGCGTTTACATGTAGCAATGCTACAAATATTACCACCACTCATCTAAAAAAATGAACATTTGCTTTTATTGAAATAATTCGAATAAGGAATATAGGTATAACCCGTATGTAATTCCTTTGTGATATAACGAACCTCAAATTTCACACGAATGCAATCAACACGAATCTTAATAGATTTTACACTAAGTAATAATAAAAAAAGTTTAAAAAATTCTTGAAAATTTAAAGATGTAACCCACACGTAAACAATGGCCGATGCTTTCTTCTGTCGTCTGAGTGACGTATCGTGCCCCGCTTACGTCGCTTCCGCCAGCCAATATTCATGCAACCTAACTTATCTACCAACCTTGTTTCTGTACAACAAAAAGTTAGCGAACAAAAAGGTACCTTAAGTTTGTTCATTTGATAGTTCTTCAAATGTACACTAAGGCAATAAGTTTTGATTAAACATTTTGGTTCGACATTAAATATTTCATTTTGGTAGTATACTTACTATCTTTTTAAACGACATTTAAAGGCCAATCATTATTTATGGCATTAAGTAGCAGTAAAAATTGTCTGGCAAATAGTACAGGGTGATTTACCATATTTTCCACTCCCCTTACCTCCCTTATCATTAGAGCTGTAAACAAGTTCTATATACAGGACTGCGTTCAGAATGCCCACACCCAGTGTAAAAAACGCACCGGTGCTTGGTGTGTCGACGTTCAGGAATATGAAAATGACTGGTGCATCTCATTTTTGTCGTTCAGGAAAGGTGGTGTGTCTACTGGTGCGTTTATAGCATCATTAGCAAAGCCACTAACATGCGGCAATAAGGGTCAAAATTGCACATATTTATGTCTATTTTAGTGAGCTTATCACACCACACCGCCATCACAGTCTGGACTTGGGCGATGGTTGGTGTGCTTGAATAAGGTTATAATATGGTGAAATTTTGATAATTTTTAATGACAAGGCTGTTTAAAAATTTAATTTTATTTTATTTTTTTTAACTAACCCTGTATAAAATATGATTTTTTTTCTATAATCGTTTTTAAGCTAATACCCATAATAAGCATAGAAAGTAAAAAAACGTGACTTTTTTTATTATTCTTTCTATTTTTAAATGTGATGTCTTATTAGTCTAGTACGTATACTTTTTTATAGCGGGTCTCAAAAAGTTCTAGCTGTTACTTGATACTTTTCAAAATTTTGGGATGTTTATGTAGCTTTTCAATGACTTCATATTTAAATGATCCGTTAAGAAATAAAAAAGTGGTGGGGACGGTTTTAAAAACAATCCAACATTTTTCTGCTCACTTGTAGCCTGAAACATGCTTTTTTTGGGTCATTTCATATTGGATAATGTCACAAAAAAAACAACCCGGGAAACCAACCGAAAACCCAGCATTCGAAAATAAGAGAGGACAAAAAGCCTATATTCTACCCACTTGCAGCCCAAAAAAAAAATGTTTTTGGGTACTTTTTTTATTAGATAATATGACATGACTTATATGATAATGTGACAAAAGAAAAGCAAGCCCAGAAGACAACCCAACTTTTGCAAATAAGCGGAAACAAAAAGCCTATTTTATCATTTATCCCAACATTCCTTTGTTTTGTTTTTGTAAATTAGCTGACATTAGACAAGAATGACAGATTATAAGTGGTGTCTACACGTGCGGACACACCGAGTGCGCGCACCCACACCATCGTGTGGGCTTTCTGAACGCAGCCCAGAAGTTGCATAATTTTGTGTAAACTTTTAAAAATTAGCATCTGCCATCAACTATCACATTTTGACATTAATTTTTTTATTTTAAATAGAATAAAAAAAATCAAAGAAGAAGTTAAAAAACCTCCAAATCAGTTATATTAACCGAAAAGAATCTAAAAACAAAAGATCTCAGAGCGCAACATCGTTTAATCATTTCTCTTTTCGCTTCGGTTCTTTGTGTGTCCTCATCCAGGTTTGAATTTTCGTTATTTCCACCCAAGATCTTTTGATCTTTTGTTTTTAAATAGAATACTCTGTATATATTATTTAAATTTAGTATCATGTACTTATGGGACAGTATTTTTCTTTTTACTCGAGAACCGTCCAAGTTAAATCCAACATATTGTATATTTTTGGAATCAGGAAAAAAGTTATTCTAAAAAGAATATAAAAACAAAAGATCCCAGAGCAAAACATCGTTTAATCATTTCTCTTTTCGCTTTGGTTCTTTGTGTATCCTCATCCAGGTTTGAATTTTCGTTATTTCCACCCAAGATCTTTTGATCTTTTGTTTTTAAATAAAATACTCTGTATATATTATTTAAATTTAGTATCATGTACTTATGGGACAGTATTTTTCTTTTTACTCGAGAACCGTCCAAGTTAAATCCAACATATTGTATATTTTTGGAATCAGGAAAAAAGTTATCCTAAAAAGAATATAAAAACAAAAGATCCCAGAGCGAAACATCGTTTAATCATTTCTCTTTTCGCTTTGGTTCTTTGTGTGTCCTCATACAGGTTTGAATTTTCGTTATTTCCACCCAAGATCTTTTGATCTTTTGTTTTTAAATAAAATACTCTGTATATATTATTTAAATTTAGTATCATTTACTTATGGGACAGTATTTTTCTTTTTACTCGAGAACCGTCCAAGTTAAATCCAACATATTGTATATTTTTGGAATCAGGAAAAAAGTTATTCTAAATTTAAACAAATATTATAGGGTGTTCTATTAGGAATAAAGAAGTTAATGTCAAAATTTGACATATGAGATGACAGCTGCTAACTGCATGAAAACGGGTATTGTATCGAACTGACTGATGACACCAATAATAAGCTGTGCAGCACTTCCAATATTTCTGCAAAAAGTAGGTATTCACAGTGGCGGTGCCTCCATAGGAGCACATGAGCATGTGCCCCCGACACAGAAAAAGGAAGTAATAATAAAATGTCTGATTTATATTATTCTTTGTAATGTTTCCCAAATTTTCTATTATTATCATAAGGTGACCAACTCCTAAAGGGGCAAAACCGGGACACTCCGGCCATCAATGTATTGTATATCATGTATTTTTCCTTATATGCACCCCTAATAATATTAAGATGTATTTTTCCAAAAATAATTTAAGTAAGGTTTCAATTCAAATTTATAGATGGCAGAGAACATCCGCTTTTTTAATTGCAGTGATTTTAAAGTTGCAAAATACAGTGGTATCAAAACCGGTGCGAACCGGAACATTTGCTGAAAAATCGGGACTATCCGGGACGGATTTTTTCCCCGGGATAAATGGTTAAAAATCGGAACTGTCCCGGCCAAACCGGGACGGTTGGTCACATTAATTATCAGCGCTGATTAAATATTATGGCACCGCGTTAAAATTAGATGAGTATTTATAATTTGACACAGCCAGGTCTCTTTCCGTCGGGCGCGTTCTCATTGCCGCGTCGGTCTATTCAACGCAGGGGCTGTATTCTTGACGCCTGTGCCCGTGAATGTGAATACATTTCTCACCTGGTTTAACCATGTGAAAATTGAGAGAGGCGCACACATTTGGTGTGGTGTGCACTGTGCTCCAATCCGCTTGCTTTCTCTTGTTGCTGTAGTTCCAGCCATTTTCACCAAAATATTTACTTTTTTAGGGGTCACCTAGAATAAGGTAGCCTAGGTTAGAGAAAAGTTTCGTTTGTATTTAGAACTCTCCTAAACTACCTTAGGTGATCCCGTTTTTGGTCCCCTAGCGCACCCCTAACCTAAAACTAAACTAGATTTAGGTGCCACCTAATACTAGGTTACCCCTAAATATGTTGGTGCAAATGGCTGCAAGTGATGCATTTCGCGCGTTTAAGTATGGAGCAAAAAATTAAAATAAAAAATGCCGGTAGACTAAACCCAAAATTCACTTGGCGCAAACAACTAAGGGAAACCTACAAAAAAAAATTAACTGTCAATTTTTTAAATTTGTGAACCTCCTCTTCATAGATCACGAGCCGCCACTGGGTATATACCTTGATTTTAATTATATTATTGTGCTGTAAACTTATTGGCTAACAGAGAAGTAAAATTGCCAAGAACTAACCTCAAAATCATTGCATCAGGCAAATGTCAAAAACTTAAATCGTGTTCAAAACGCATCCAAATCGCTCTATGAAAACCAAAAGGTGAATCGTATTGAAAACGTATTCAGTTCCACGTGAAAACGTGTTAGAGTTCGAAAAACAAAAGGCGTACGAGTATAAAAAATGGCAACGCTGCTGAAAAACTTTCATTGCCGTTTAACGATGCTTTATACAACTCGCACCATAGACATCGTAACTTTAATGTTATATAAACAAATGGATAGGGTGTGCCACAAAATATTAGACTTTTTGGATTTCCTATAATTTTGGAACCAATGGTCCGAAAAAATTTACATGTTTGGAAAGAATATTTTCATATTTTTCAGAACAAGTATCAAAAATGACGTTCTGTAAAAATCAATTTTTTACCCGTACGCTGTAAAATCAACTTTAGTGTAAGTCATCTTGAAATTTCTAAGAATATCAAATTTGAGGTTGAATTTTCAATGTCTAATCTCTTGTTTTTTTTTTAAATGCTAGAGATTCTTTTTTTTTGATGTCCATACTTTTTCAAGTCAAATAATCATCAGAACTGGTTAAACTTTGATTTTGTAAAATGTTCGAATATTTAAATCGGTAGCCTTGGAAAGAAATTTTATCTTATTCAGCAAAAAATCAAAAAAGTGCCCCGAGCAGTGTATTACCGAACAGGCAAACTGTTCGGTGCGTGTATCTTCCATGTCCTGAGCCAAGGCCACTGACACAAAAAAATCTCTACTCATAACTTTATCAAAATCAGTTTACTCTCCGTTAAACTAAATATGGTAAAAATATCCCATTGTTGCATTGTTAATTTTGTACCAATTTTTGCAAGTGAGTAACATTTTTGTATCTGGGAAAAATGCATCTTTTAGAAATAAAAAATAGTCACAGTAGCGCACAGAAAAAAGTTTCAAGAGGGGGGCGTTAAAAAATATCTAGTTTTTAAAATTGTTCGCCAACTCGAATTTTTAGGAAATGTCATTTTTGGCACTTCTTCTCAAAAATATGAATTATATTCTTTTCAGTTATGTATTTTTTTGAATCGGACAATTGGTTTTAAAGTTATAGGCAATTGAGAAATTCCATTTTTTGTGAACCGCCCTATATTTTACTTCGTCTCTATTTTTTTAAAGTCTATGTACTATAAATAATAATAAACCTTATTCTCTTTTCTGTAGCATTTTGTGCTCTAGTTTTCTCCCGCTTGTCACTTTTTAAACTGACCAACCCAAAGAAATTTTTTTAACCCTCTATAAGAAGTAAACCGTTAAATCATATTATCACCCATTTAAAATTATCTCTGCACTTATTTTAAATAATGGGCCTCAAGTAGCGTTATTTTTCTGAACGCTATGCCTGTTTGCATCACCTGAAGGTACACTAATATTCAGTCGCTGTTTAAAGTACCGGTATCGGTAGCTTGTACATTAGGCATGACGACTGGTACATTAGGCACTAAGTTTGACGTACTGGATTGAGTACTAGGTAAATATAAATTTGGCATCACGGCCGGACTAATTGATTGTATATTGGGCAAATTCCGCGGGTCTAAGATGGTCGAACTATTTCGTGATCTTCTGTTAGGTACGTTGCCTTGAAGGTCCTCAAACGCACTTTGGTATGAGGGAGGCGCATCGTCCGTTTCGTAGGTACCTCGTTCTCCCCTTTTCGCGTCCTCTATGATGGTACCAAACGAGTGAACGGGTACCACGTAGATATCGAAGTCGATTTTCTCGTTTCTGGACGTACTCGGCATTTTATAACAAATACTTTCGTAGTCTGGCGGTGCAAATTGGTCGTAGGAGGGTGGAGGGGTGTCTGGGATCTAAAAAAATTTAAAAAGGGTTATAAAATACTCAGAAGAAGTGCTTACGTCATATGTGAGAAAAGAATGCAAACGTCTTGTGGGTTAGAAAAATGAAAACGCTGCCGAAAAACTTTCAGTGCCTTATATATCGTTATATATAAAGGAGCGATGCTTTGCCCACCTTTACCATAACAGTCAATTTGATAAACAATTTGCATGTTTTTTAACTCTACTGATATACGACCCCTCTCCCATATATATGAAAAATTATATCAGTTTGATGCGTAAGCGGAAGAGATTTATTACTTAAGCTGGCTTCCCACAGCCCGTGTTATTGCAGGGCCCTTATTCTTTAGCAAGGAACGACATAGATTTGTATCGAATCATCCTACGTTGAACGCATTTCGTATTCTTGAGCGGTGATCGCTCATTCCATTCTATTAAAAATTGGGTGTTTGGGCTCCCCAACTCCAAACCCAGTAAACAATTTACTACGGCTCACTCTTGGCATGTTGCAGAATCATGGACAGTCATAGTAATGGCCTTTTAACAATATAACAACAATAACAATATAACAATTGATGGTACACAGTACCATTGTATCAATGACAGTACTAAGAGGGACGATTTGATGCCACACACACTCATGCATGCGTGTGTATGTCCGGCTTAAGTGTGGCAGCAAACCTGAACGTTTTAGTTCTTTAATGGAACATAAAAACTAAAAACACAGATTATATAAAATATGAAGAAAATCGTGCTTTCTAAAAATAAAAGAACGGCAACAAAAAACTTCGATTTTACCACTTTTAAGAGCTCAACGGTGGTTACCTAGAATTTTGGGTTGCGTAATATAGTTTTTGATTGTCAACAGCAATTTTAAATAAAAAGTAAACACCTGGGAAACTAAGGGCGGGTCAGCATATGCCCTGGGCCTTTAAGTTGTTGTCAGAAAATGGTTATAGGCCTTTTGTCTACTACCCAGTCAAAAAAATGTCAAAATCTTACTCAGTGAGCCAACAATAGGCTTTCTACAAACCTCGGGGGAGTGACTGCGGATCATTATAGGGCCTTTGCTTGAAAAATGAGCCGAGGTATCACCGGGTTTCAACCATCCCCCGCAGTGTCGTTCACTGGGTCGGACTTTTCCCGTAGCAAGCATGTTTACTGGAAAGCCAGGGATCGGTCCCATTTCCCAGGCAAGCATGCGCGTAAAATGTATATTTTTCAATGTAAAATTTTAAAGAGGTTTTAAGGAAAATTATCTTTTTTTTTTGAGGGTTCCTTCTCTCGAGATTCAAGAATTAGGCCCCTGGACGCTTACTCTTGACGGCCCGTGAGATGAGATGAGATTATTTCTTCGTGAAAATAGGTGGTTAAAGTAAACTCACCGTCAAGAATAAGCTTCCTAGTCAGTCCGCGCCAGCAATAGCTCACGCCATCAAGCCGTGGGAAGGATGCCGCCCGAGGTAGCCGGTAACTTCAAAGGCTCGATCTGACGCGATGTGAGCATGCCCGAAGGGGCCCGAAATGCCACGGGTACATTAGTTGGGTTGGTTGTTGCAACTTGTTTAGTTCGGAAAGTACTGTCCAAGCCACGTAAATATGGATAAACGACGTTATTTTTGAGTTTCTCAGTTTATATGAGAAAGCTCTATGGAACACAAAAAGTGCTAAGCATAAAAATCGTAACTACCAACAAGATGATTAGATTCAAGATAAATTAAAAGGTGACTGGTGACGTCACGATTAAGGAATTAAAAAGGAAAAGGGATAATTTAATGTCAATCGTGCCTTTTCTTTTGCTTTATTTTTTTGTGAAGTAAATTATATCTACTAAATAAATTTTGCGCATGACCACCGATAAAACACTCCGTTTTGAACAAAGTACACCTCGGGAAGACACGCGTCATGGAAAGAGTGCCGCCTTTAAGGTGGTCGGGAAAACCCGGATTTGATCAAGCCGGCACGGCGCGCGGGGCGGTCCGACCTGCAATATCCAGCCAGCTTTAGGACCGGTTTTTCAATAGCGCGTTAGGTATTAAACTTTCGAGTCAACCTTCAGTTGTCTCATTCTGACACTTGGTATAGGGCAGTCATCGTTTTCTTTATTAACTCGAGGGTTTTAACCCTTTAGGCTTAATTCGCTATTGAGAAACCTGCCCTAAAATACGTCAAGGACCGATTCTTGAGCACGGATACGACATAAATTTGGGTCGAATGATCCCACGGTGAACACAGTAAAGTTGAGTTCTGGAGCGATGATCGCTGCTTGCTCGTGCTTATTTCACAAACTCGCATGCGCGTAAAGAATATAATTTTAAAATGTATAAAACAACATACTAAAAAAGAATAATTATTAAAAATGACTTACCACAGGAGTAACGGTCTGTAGGTTGCTTGTTCTGCTAAAATTCCTCCTAGCGTTTCGCCTGCAACACCACTCGCTACATGACACTATAAGGAAGAAGGCTATAAGGCCACCAAACGACGCTATGTACCATACTACTGACCAGGTGTCCAAGGAGGCATCTGAAAGAAATAAAATATTTTGATAACACGCCCAAGTAACATTTTTCCGCGTCTAACCACTTTCTGATCAAGATTAACGTTCCATTTGGTGTTAGTCATATTGGCAACGACGAGTTTTACAACGGCGCCTTAACTACGTGTGCGATCTCCGTTAAATACTGACATTGTTGAAAGGTTTCCACGACGAACTGAGAATTGGTAGTGTAATGGGATTGTCTGTGATGTTAAGGAAACGTCATCTAATAAACTTGGGTAGAGCCCAACGTTTTTAGGTCGTTCAGTCAACGTTCAGACAAGAAACTATTTAGAGGTTTTAGTTTTTGTTAAAAGAAAAATAACTTTCAAAGATGCTGATATGTCACGTATGCTGGGTCCTATTTCAATTTTTGCCGCTCATTTGTATATTGTTGACAAGAGTGAGAGGGAAAAAAAGATGACAAACAGCGAAATAGAATTAAGTCAGTTCAGTCATTTTCTGGTAAACCCACGACGTCAATCCAACAACTCCAGCTGACAAATTAGGGCAAACCTGGGTTTTTACAACGTTCACAAAACATTGACCGGGCGACTACAGTCAAGTCGCCAACATTTTAAACTACGTGGTCGCAACGTTAAAATGCTGCTTGGGACTATCATACCTACATTAAAAACAAGGTCGTCTCAAGTATACATAGTTTATACCAGTGGCGTACCCAGAGGTTTTTTTAGCTTAGGTTATGTAGCTGCAAATGACCCAGATTTTTTCTGCCCTCAACTTTGCTCTCAGGCTGGTGTTGATCATATTACACCCTGATAGCAGAGCCAAATGAGCTCGCAAGTGAGGGCCGAAAATGATGGTACGTCGTTTAACGAGAATCTAACACCACAGCCTGAAAGCATGGTTTTACAATCAAAGTTTCTCTTAATATTGCCATTTTACACCATTTTTCTTCAAATTTTCCCCGTGATTCAAAAATAGTTATTTACATAACAAGAGAGGCAAGTGCCACATTTCCACCCGCGGTTTGTTTGATGTCCGACGTTAGGAGGGCATTAAAAAACCCAGGGAGGAAATGCACATTACTCCAGAGGCATGTATCTGATTTTATCTACTACCTAATAATAGTCAAATAGTACTTCCGGTCGATTTTTTCAATTCCCGCTTTTCGATAAGAATCACTACGCAGTACGGTTTGACAACAATTAAAAAATACCATGCAAACATTCAAGGAAAGAATACAATCTAGTAGGCTTGTTGCAAGGATGCTAACGGTTGTTATTTGAAACTGAAGAGCGACGACAAGGGACGAAATCAACGCATTCATGAGCCAGGCTTCGGATTAATATTTCTTGCATATGATTGTAAGTTAGACTAGTTTTTATTTTCGTAAAATGTTAGGCTATATAATTGCATATTATGGGGAAACTAACTCAGTGTTCTATTATTTTCAGGTGGCGTTACTTTTTGGAATAGCGGGAACCTGCCGTTGCGATGAGTTGATCAACATGATGGTTAGTGACATTGATGATCGGCGTAACATGTTGCTTGTTCAGAATACCGAATTCAAAATCCAAGACAAAAAGAATTTTCACGATCATGTATGACACGTTGAGAGGCGTCCCTGTGCTGGACCTGTATAGGAAATATGCATCACTAAGACCGAAAAATATGAGTCACCAACGGTTTTTCCTTACTATCAAATTGGGAAGTGCTCGTCCCAGGTTATAGAGGAAAATGCCATGGCAGAAATACCTAGTAAAATAGTAGAATTTTTGAAACTGGAGAACAAGGAGGGCTATACTGGTCATGCATTTCGCAGAACTTCTGCCACCCTATTAGTGAATGCAGGAATATTCCTACCAATCCCACCTGCAGTGAGACAGGGAAAAATGATACTCCGAGCACATCACAGCAAATGAATAACAAAGTTTCAAATATTTATTCTCCTGCAGCATCCAACAGTGGCAATAACAATGCTGGTTCAGAATTATCCTTCACTAATTAAACAAACTGTAACATCACTTTCAATAATATAAATATTATTTGAGAAAAAACGACTATTCTTTGTTCTGAGCGGTACGGGGAGGTAAAGCTGTCACTTTACCTCTCTCCGGGAGGTAAAATATGTAAAACTCCCTAGGGAGGTAAAGTGACATTTTTTTGCCCTCATATGCGGGTCCAAAATGTCATTTTCTGACAAGGTAGTAGATAAAAGTATTTTTTCGTTCTTATTTTTTACCAAAAATAATAGAAAACATCCTACATCTTTTTTTATTGTACAAAGTGTCTTTAATTAATGTGTTTTCAAACATTTAACTATACAACTGAAACGTATAAACTAGGTATAGATAGGTATTTGTTTTTTTTGTGTTAACATTATTATTAGCATGATGCGTTTATTTTTGTTGTGTATTTTGTTAGTGGCACATACTTAAGTAGTCATAACTAGTATCTTATTTTCGAAATACATAGTAATAACAAAATAAATTCAAAATCGTGTACATTTATTTTAATTTCCAGAGAAAAACACACCTATGTATATATTGTTCGTAGTAGTAAACATGTTTTCCATTTAATTCAATTAAGAATTAAATATTAAATGTCAATATGTAGGTAATACGTAAAGATAAATATCGAATTTCAACGAGATTCAATGGTAAAAAAGTAAGTAGGTATTTCCGTAAAATTGAATGCATGCCTACCAAAAGCGGAAAATTTTATTTATATGTGTAGGTATGTATGTGTCCCTCAATCACGCAAAAATATCTTAACCGATTTGGTATGAAGATAGGGTGTGACCTGGATTAAAACATAGGCCACTTTTTATTTGACATTTCGCTCAATGACAGCTGTTAAATGACAATATTTACAGGCTAGTACAGAATATTTACCTATTTATACTTGGAAACTATCTGTTGGCCCCAGGCGTTGTAAGAAGGTTGCAGCCCAGGAAAATCTGTTGTTTTGCGAAAGAGGCAGGCTTCCAGGGCTAAACAAGGATAGTAGGCAATTTTCCTACACTCATTCACTAGCTTTACTGAATACCGGACAGTAAGTTTATTTTTATCCATTCTATACCCAGCAAACACATCAGTTACATTAACATATCTACGTAAATTTAAATTTAAAAAATTTACATAAGATAATTTATGCTTCTTTAATTACATTATATTTACGTAATAAAAACAGAACTTTGTGCATGGCATTAGAAGTACATAAATATTACATTGCAATACGTAATATGTATATAAAATTTATGTTGCAAATTTATATAGCAGTAACATAAAGAGAACGTTATTTACATAACGTTACCTTGATATGACTTGTAAGAGATATAAATATTATTTAAGAAAATTTACCCTAATTTTACCTTTCGATTCACTTTCTAGGGACTAGTTAATCGATATCTCTAGTTTCCCAATTTTTTGTTGTCATGTATTATTTACGTTATTTAAATTACATTTTATTTACATAAAAAGTAGGGAACTTTGTGCATGGCATTATGCAGTAAATGTACGTTACTTTTTACCTTGTTGTGACTTCCAGTTTACCTAGAATTTATGTAACAAGGTAATCATGTATTGTAAGATTTAGGTAATATTTACGTAACGGTGTTGGCTTGGTAAAGGATGTCAAAATTTATGCAATAGACACAGAAATTAAAAATATAAAGGGTGGATATAGACAGGAAGCAACAACTATAGAAAACAACCACCCCATCTCCTTTCTTTCAAGAACTTTCTGATTTTTTTTTAACTTTAAATATAAAATTAAAATATTGTGCCCTTGGATGATCTGCAGATACGCCACTGAAAATAATAAAACAGCTTACCCAAGTCCATAATGATATAATATCCGATTATCTTCATTATCATAGAGTGAGTAAACCAAAAATTTAAATATGGCAATCAATTTCAAAATAATATTTAACAAGTCTTATTTTTGCACTTTATTGGTTAGTTGCCACGTGTCATTTTACTAATTTGCTGTCTCTAAAAGCAATTTATCAAAGTGCATCTGATAAAAAAGTGTGATTTTAACAATTTATAAGTTTGTACCAGAAATGTGTTTAATTACGTATTAGGAACAGATAAGGAAAATGTTGAAAAAAATATGAATACTCTTAAAACCTGGAAAAGCAACAACATTTGCCAGATTTTGAAATGAAAATTTTGCATAAAATAAAAATTTAGTCATTAGTCTGAATTTATCATTAAATCATGAATTTTTTTTCTATAGAGTTAAAAATAAATGATTAAGCACAGTTCGAACTTCTTTTCTTTAAAAAAACTTTTCCTACTAAGTCATTTTTAAGAAAAATTCGTTAAATTAAAATGTTTTAATTAATGTATAATCAAGTATTTTATTTTTATAACTATTTTCTACACTTTTTTAAATTTCCATTTTGGTCTCTCCTATTTTTATTATAATTTTTATTCTAACTATAACAAGTTTCTTTTTTATTTCAAAACTCTAATTTTTCCTTTATTTGAATTTGGCAAAGTAATCCTTGTTGAATTTGATATTTTTAATATAATCAAAAGTTTCCACATTTAGTGAGGCTTAATTTTGACATAGAGTACTTTTTTTATTTAACTCCGCATCTAAGTTTTTTAAGACTGCCTGATTAAATTTTTTATTTGCATTTGGCACAGTAATTTTTAAATAATTAAAAATTTCAACATTGTTTGAGGAATACAATTGTGAATTTTCGTAACACGAATTACTTTTTTTAACTATGTGACTCCAAAAGCTTTCTCATTTTGAAGTTATGAGTGACTGTAATTACCACACATAAACATTGTTGAGTAATGTCTTGAGGTAACTTCCGTGGATTAAAAAATATTTCATTTTTATTTTTTGTTCGATAATTATTTTGAATGGAATGGCTATGACTCAGATAATCATTATGATTATTATTATAGTTTGTGAATGTTTTTATTAGAATCATAAACTCTCTATAAATTGGGCTACGTTTCAACTAGAATTTTAACTCTTTTGTTCATTATTTATACCTATTTTAACTTTCATTTGCTTGCTAATTTATTCCTTTTTTTATTCCTTTTTACTTTTTGTCGCATATATTTTAAAATACATGAAAATTAAATGAAATTCCTAGACGATATAACGCGAGTGATGGATTCCCAAAGCCAGTTAAAAAGCAAAGCACTAGTTTACCATTAAATCAGTAAAAGAAAAAACCAGTTAATATATTTGAAAAGAATTGGAGACTAGGAAAGACTATTTGTACAGAAGGCTTTGGAGACATCATCGAAGTATTTGAATATGTCAAGAAACAGAGTCTAGCAATCAATAATCTAAGTATGTGGCTAAAATTAAAAACTTAGCGCAATTCAAATAAACATAGCAACGAACCTCTTTTTATGGAAATCAATTGCTATCTCAGGCTGGGAAAAGAAGATATGATTGACCATTGGAAAAAGGCGCAAATTTGCAATTTGGCATTCCACATTTCATTTCTTCTAAATCCCACATTTGAAGATCGTCTAAAACCATGGCCTGTATACAATTCGGGGTTAGGAACTACTAGATAAGCAGCGATTTTGGATGGATAATTACCAAAGCTATTCAAGCCAACACACTGCACAAAAAATCTTTTGTGCAGAGTTCCAGGTTTTCAGAGACTTGCGTATTTTTTATAGAGCTCTAGGTATTTTCTGTTGTTTAGTTCGCTTGAGATCACAAGACTCATCATTTTTGCTAGTTCATCACAATGGCACGCGCCAGCCAATCCAAAAATAGTTGCCACTTTTATTATGAAATATGTCTTATCTAGTGTTTCCAGTATAAATTTACATATTTGCTGTTTGCTAAAAATTTTGACTTTATTCGGTTGAAATGCTACCTTTTTCTTTTTTTAGGAAAGAAGTAAGTCTAAAATATTGAGCAATGTTCACATTTTTTAAATTTTGATAATATCGATAAGCATCGAATATGTCGACCATAAAGCGATGAGACGGCAAGTTTTGAAACTTACACTGACTTTCGTACCATTTCGTAAAATTTACAAATTCTTTCTCATACCTATGTTTAGGCTTTTCTGGTAACAGCTCAAAATCTCTTGCCGCTTGTACGATCGAATATTCATAGAAATAACTTGATTATCACGTTATCATAGGAATTTTATTATTTTATTATTAAAGAAATACAACTATCACAAACTATTAAAGAACATCCAACAAAAATTGGCAATAGAATATCCAAACATTACTTTGGAGGAATATATGTGGGTTATCATAAACCCGCAAAACCCGACGTTGAATTTATTAAAAAAGTGATAAACAAAACACGGAGGGAGAAAAAGAACATTTAATCGAAAAAAAAATGAATTGAGTTCCAATAAATAGACTTTGGGAAAACAATATTAGTGTAGTCTAAAAGGTATTAAGTTATTTTTCCGAAGATAAATTTGAATATTTTGGTTAAATAAGAATTATATTTTGACAGGTAGATTTATATAATTAAATTAATCGTGTATTTTAGGTTTTATGAAGATAGGAACATTTTTTAAAATATAATTATTTTCTGTTTACTGATTGATGTTATAATTTGTTTTTATTATTTGTATTAGACCGCTTTCTCAATTTGTTTTTGTACAGGGTGTTTGTTTGTAACTGGAACACTCCCCAGTAAACACCCTTGTGACTTTAACCTAATATTTATATAAATTTAAGGTTCATATGATTATGTAAAATATGTTACATCATATTTACGTAAATTTCACATAAAAATATTTTTATAAAAAAACTATGTAAACATTACGTCAAAACTTTGAATGTATAGTTAAGTCTTCATAAGCAATGTTAATTTTACGTAAATAATATGACTTTATATATAAATTCTTAAAATTTACGTTCGTATTACGTAAATAGTGGGAGCTTAATTTTACATAAAAAATATTACGTACCTATTATATAAAAAATTATATGTAATATTTAAGTAATCTAATTTACGTAAACGTTACATAAAATTATTTACTTTAAATGAAAGTAATAAAATGTACATAACTATTATGTAACAATTTAGACATTACGTTTACATTTAAAATTTTACATAACTATTATTTAAAACATTTTATGTAATATTTATATCATCTAAATTACGTAAATACTCTATAACATGATTTACGTCACCTTAAAATTTTTAAATTTACATAAATATTATGAAACAATGTAAACCTATTACATAACATTTTTTATATATTTCTTATGTCATCTAAGTTATGTAATTTACTTGTAAAATTATTTACGTTAAATTAAAGTCCTAAATTTTACATAATTATTATATAATCAATTAAACCGTAGGTTTACAATTGAAATGTTACATAAGTATTACATAAAACATTTTACGTAGGATTTATATTATCTAAATTACGTAAACGCACTATAACATGATTTACATCATATTAAAATTTTGAAATGTACATAAATATTATGAAACAGTTTGCACCTTAACTTTACATTTACAATTTTACATATTTGTTATATAAAATGATTTAAGTCCTTAATTTTACGTAATAAGTTTATATTTCAAATGTTACATAACTATTATATAAAATATTTTATGTAATATTTATATCGTCTAAATGAGGTAAACGCTCTTTAGCGCGATTTACGTCACACTAAAATTTACAAAAATATTATGAAAATGAAAGAAATTACCAGTGCTTAATAGTTTCTCCCTAGTAGGTAGAGATGGCGCTAATGTCACTATGTTCCTTGTACAGTGCATGATAATATTATATATATATATATATATATATATATATATATAAAGAGCAAAGATATTTCAAAATTAAGATGCGGACTTTGAGGTATTGACAAGATCTCTATAGGGATCACCTATTCCTCCACTTAAACCTCTGGTTAACTTTGTAGTTTGCCACATGTTTGCCAATGTCGGACCGTGTAAAGCAGCCATCGACGGACCTAGACGGACCTTCCGTTGGCCCGCCTCAAGCTCATTAATAAATTTTACGTAATATCTACATAATGGTGTTTACTGGGTCAGTATCTTTTTAATTATTGAAAATAAAAAGTAGGTCTAAATTCAAAAATTTCTTGGCAAATTAGAACGAACTTAAGCACTATAACAACTTTTTTTTGTTGCCCTTGGTGTGTGGCAATACAGACATTTTTTTTAAATAGCATTTTTGAATTTTTTAAAAAATTAGCTTTACAAAAATATCAAACACTATTTCAATATCTTTTGTAGTTCCTGAGATATTTGCGTTTAAGTTTTAATAATTGTCAAAATGAAAATATATTGGAAATGACCAACTGATCAAGCTATCAAGTGGGACATGAATGTATTTCTTTATTTTAACAATATAAACTTAAAAATCTAGTGTCCTTGAAAAAAAAAAGATTGAAGGCAATGTAGCTTGATCAGATGGTCGCTTCTAATGTATTTTGTTAAAATTTTTAACGCAAATATCTCAGAAACTACAAAAGCTATTTCAATAGTGTTTGGTATTTTTGTAAAGCTAATTTGTTGAAAAATTCAATTTTTCATTCATTTCATTCATTCTGCGTATTCTATTTTAAAAAAATAGCTTTATTGCCACACCCTGTATATCAAGGGGAACAAAAAAAAGTTGTTATAGCGCTTAAGTTCGTTGCAATTTGCCAATAAATTTTTGAATTCAAACCTACCCTTTATTTTCATTAATAAAAAAGATACTGAGTGTTCCAGTTATAAACAAACACCCTGTACAATATTTTTATTATTTTGTTTTTCTCTCTTTAATAAATTGTATCTTTTAGTGTGGAAATTTTAAAATTTTTACAAAATGGTAAAAAGTTTTTTTGTAATATACGGATTCGTTTTGTAAAACTTCCAGCTCCAAAAGTCTACACAAATTAGGATTATACGTGACGTGCTAAAACAAATTTTATTTATTTTTATTAATGACATAACAATTTTGAGATAAAGTGGTAGGAATTTTTCGGAAAGATTTTAGGTTTAGTTTGAGTTTTAAGGCATTCTAGTTTTAAAGGCGCAATTACACAGACGAACATGCTCAAATAAAAGCTCGTGCAAAAGATCTGAAATTTTTTGCGCGAACATTTTTGTGAGCTTTTCTTTAAACATTTTGTTCGGGAAAACCTTTGACAAGTTAT
This sequence comes from Oxystoma pomonae, assembly GCA_963921995.1. Lineage (NCBI taxonomy): Eukaryota > Metazoa > Arthropoda > Insecta > Coleoptera > Brentidae > Oxystoma > Oxystoma pomonae. The sequence continues at coordinate 56,182,461 of OY998164.1, forward strand.
TGCTATCTATTTTGGAAACATATTTTTAAAGATGAGAATAAATATAATTTTACATCAGTGATCAGTGATCTCAATTCTTTAAAAAAATGGAACACCAACTTTTATTTTAAACTTTTGTGAAAAAAAGGCGACGGCAAGCGAAACATTATTATTGGCTATCAGTTTTGTCATATGCAATGTTAAAATAGTTAATGATGGAGGTAATAACATTTAATTCTTTTCTTTAACTTTTTTGGTTTTCTTTCATTACAAAAAGAAAACGGAAATGTCTTCGAAGTAATTACTTTTTAAAATGCAGGTGGATATTTTTAGAGAACTGTTCTGGAGAGTAGTTAGTTGTTTCCTGGGGGGGGGATAGAGAGGTTTAGACAATCGGAACGCAGCGCTGTCAAACACTGCTGTAATTTTGTGTCTCAATGTTCATTTGACCAAAACCCCCTCTCACTAGTCTACGGTTTTTACCTTCTCCTAACCCAGCAACAGCAATAAATAAGCTCCAATTTTTATTTTTTTTGATTCTCGTTTTTCTTACAACCCCAAAAAAGTTACAAGTATACTGGCATATCCCCTATTAAAATCAGATCAATCGAAGTTGCTTATGAGGTAAAACGTGAATTTCGACATCAAATCGTTTTTCCGTCGGAAAGCACTTAATTAGAAATACCTTGTTTTAAAGCTTAGTCTCTCTATTTTCAGTTAAGTTCAATGAATTCCCATAAAACTATAAAATTTAAATTTGTAAGAAATTTTTATTACCAACATTTCTTCAAACAAATTTTGCTCAACATTCTCTCCAAAATTTACGTGTGTTTTTTTGTACGCGATTTTGCTCGAACATTTCTTTGAACATTTTGCTCAAGAGGCTCGTGTAAATGTTTGTCGGCATTTCAACATCAAAGGAAAGTTTGTCTGTGTAAATGCGCCTTAAGATTCGAACCGAAGACACATTTAGGTTTTAGCTCTTAAGGCGCATTTACACAGACAAACTTTCCTTTGATGTTGAAATGCCGACAAACATTTACACGAGCCTCTTGAGCAAAATGTTCAAAGAAATGTTCGAGCAAAATCTCGTACAAAAAAACACACGTAAATTTTGGAGAGAATGTTGAGAAAAATTTGTTTGAAGAATTGGGGGTATAAAAATTTCTTTACAAATTTAAATTTTATAGTTTTATGGGAATTCATTGAACTTAACTGAAAATAGAAAGACTAAGTTTTAAAATTTTATTAAGTACTTTCCGACGGAAAAACGATATGATGTCGAAATTCACGTTTTACCTCATAAGCAACTTCGATTGATCTGATTTTTCTAGGGGATATGCCAGTATACTTGTAACTTTTTTGGGGTTGTAAAAAAACGAGAATATAAAAATAATAATGACACTTATTTATTGCTGTTGCCTGTAAAATGTAATGATAAAAATTTACGTTTAAAAGAATATCTCTTTATTTTACTTCCTAGTTTAAAACACAATAAAATAATAACTAAGTCAAATTAAAAAACCTATATACATTTTATTAAATCTCAAATATATGAACAAAAGCACGTTCGGTCTCAATAATACCCGTTTATTACCCACTTTTACAATCCTACCATCCCGACCATTGTCTAAAAAAATATAATTTAGCAGTAACAGACTGGACTTCTGAATCGGAATGTTGCTCCTTTGCATATTGTTTGTTCAGTATCAGTAATCGACCTTGATTATTACATTAAATTGACAGTAAATATCTATCTTCAGTATTTTCGTAAACCTTTTGCTTTTTTAAGCAACCGTTGGGGCCTTAAACTAACTAGGTAAATCTGGCGTGAGGAATTAAAAAAAAACAATCAAAGCTAAAGGTAAAGTAAAGTCACAAAAATATGTTTAAAAAAAATCCCCTCCCCACCACTCCTCATAGTCGTGAGACGCGGATTACCGCTTAAAAGTGCAATTTTTAAGTTTTCTGCCGATATTTGAAAATCTCAAAATTTTTTTGGAAAAGAAAAATTTTCCTGGGTTTTTTTTGACTTTAGGAAAAAAACCCTAGGAAATAAAAAAAACTCAAAAGAAAATCCCAAAAAAAAGCCCGGGCAAATAAATCTGGGAAAAAACCCTAAGAAAAAAATATTATAAGTAACCCTAATCCATGTGACAAAACTGATAGTAGAGCCAATAATAATGTTTCGCTTGCCGGCTTTTTTTCACAAAAAGTTTTAATAAAAGTTGCTGTTCCATTTTTTTTAAAGAATTGAGATCACTGATCACTGATGTGAAATTTTATTTATTGTCATCTTTAAAAATATGTTTCCAAAATAGATAGCAATAATTTGCTCAAAAATTTACCCGAACAAAATGTTCAAAGAAAAGCTCACAAAAATGTTCACGCAAAAAATTTTAGATCTTTTGCACGAGCTTTTATTTGAGCATGTTCGTCTGTGTAATTGCGCCTTTAAACAACAAAGAGAAAAGTCATATAATAATATAGTATTTTACTAGAAATATAAAAATAGTTTATTGAAAATACATTTAGATTCATGACACAATAAAGCCATAAATATTTACTTTGTGCATTTTTCTACTCAGGTAACCGACACTAACAACGCAAAACTTGACCTTCCCTCTCAAAATATTTCTAGGTCAGACCAGGGCGGGCTCTAGAGCTTTGGCGCCCTGGGCCATACATAAATTTGCTAGAAATTCAAGAAAATTACAAAAACATGAAAGAGAACGATTTTATTGTTGGATCCTATTTCGAGTGCAGGTTCAAAAATTGCAGAAAACTTGTGATTCTTGTATGGCAATTTTTTAATTATAAAAAAATTGCAATTGCTCTAAGGGAAGCAGGACCAGTCTCAAGGCAGGGCATGTCGGGCCCCCTGCCCGGGGCGTAACGTTTCAAGGGCGTCCAAATTGGGAACAAAAATTTGTTTTGTCCATGCACTGATTAGATTAGAAAGGCCGCCGCCACCGCCAGCGAGGCGCGCCGTTCGCTCTAATTAATTATTTTGGTTGTTTGCAATTAGACGCAGCTATGTTCTTCACTTTTTTGCTTTTTTAGTGCCCATAAGAGCGCTTGGCGCCTTTGGACACTTTTTGCCTTTCAAGGGGCGCTCTTTAAGAGCGCCTTTGCGCTTCTAAAAGATGCCTTGCACTTGCATGTGGCGTGTGTACAGGTGCAGTTAGACTGTGGTAGTGTAGTCACGGATCACCTCGGTACTCTGTGTTGTAGTCGTCGTAGCCTACAACATTTTGTTTTATGGCCTTCTTAAAAATGTTTGTCAGGAATTTTTATCCAAATGATCAGGAAAAGTCAGGGATTTTTTTTTCCTAAAAATTATGTACTTTTATTTATTTAATTGGCAAAATCTATAGCAAACTCCTCTTAAACAGTTTTTGTTGTATCTGTTATTATCTTACAATAATTTGTTTTTTTTTAGATTAGTACCTACCAGGTAGAAGATGGACTCAGCCCATCCCAACCCGCTTAAAAGCCGGTATCCCCAGATACAGGTAAAAACTTATTTTATTGCAATGTAAAATTTATTCCCAGTTACCTAATTCCAAAAGTGATCTGAAAACTGATTTGTCAAAATTGCTTTTAAGAGAGGTTTTTGTAAAAAAATATATGTTTTTTTTTATTAGGTAGGTTACCCATGTATTTTATGGATTTCTAAATAAAACATACTAGTGCCGCAAAAAACTCACATTCCTGGAAACCCTGATACCTAGTATGTAAAAAAGCTCATATCACAAGATTTTTTTTCATGATAATTATTTGTTCAAGGATTGCAAATCCCACAGACGCCCTACGATTTTTATGAAACCAGTATTTGAACTGAATTCCGACTATACTTTAAGCAAATATATATTTTCAAATCGCTTTAATATAATAATTTTTTTAGTTAAGAGTCAACTCAGATTAAAACCTTTGGCATTGGACCTCGCATTGGACGAAACCATCTTGTAAGTAAAACAATTAAAAATTTATCAATAAGACAATTAAAAAATGTGCAGTTTTGTCAAGAGAATTAATTTTTTTCTTAGGGTATCAGCTGTATCCTCCCCATTGCCAAGCCTATGCAAAAGCCCATGCTAAGCCCATGTAAAACTCAAAACATTGAATTTTATGTTATCTGGTTAATTTTTTTATTTATAAATATGCAGGGGGGCAAAACAAAAAAAATGGTTTCTATCTATCTATATAATTTTGTTTTTAATGAAAACATTTTGAATTACCTAACCAGCAACTTTTTCAAAATAAAAAAAGAACAAATTGTTTTTAAAATACATGATGTAGGAGTTGGCTAAATTTTAATTTCACTTTTTTTTTGGAAAGCATTTTCACGAACTGGCAACTTTTTACATGAGATATGAGATTATATTAGTTTTAAAAACAATCAAGTTCCAAAACAAATCCCTAGTTTTCGTCAACAAAGACCAATTTCTGGCCCAAATGCCTTCAAGAGTAATGACAGGTATATAAGGTACAGATTACTCCCACGTAACTAAAGTGTGGACCCTTAAAAAATATCTCTCTTAAGATTGATGTTTGTTTACTTTTTTAAAACGAATATAAATCTCCTTTATTTAATATTTCTTGTACTTTTACTTTTAGGAACATTCAAAATGTATCCCGATGACGTGGGCACAACCCCTGTATAAATTGCAGGAAATATCAAACTTAAAGTCAAAAACAAGCACACAAAGGCAGGCAAGACGCTCCAAGCTTGATGTGGCCCAGCTCTAAATGGACAAGGCTCTGGAAGTCAAGGACAATTGATCTCCAAACTAAACTTCCAGATGGGTGTTTTGTCAAATGCGGACCCAAATTTAGGAGGGTAAATTTTTAAGAATATTGCACTAAGAATGGCATTTTCGACACAAAGTCGTAAAAATTCATGGTGTTATAGCGCCACCAACGAAAATTTTTTTCAATTTTGGCAGAGAATTCTTGATTTTTTAAATGTTTTTGTGAAAAATCTCAGTCCAGGGTCCAAAGGTAGTGCAATCAATATTATTTGGTTTGTGATAAACTTGCCTTTGGTATTTTTAGGAAATATAAGGAGTCCTCAAGCCCTACATGAGTAGATTTGAAACCAATCATTCATAGAGGCCATACAACTTCAAGGATTAACGGTGACAGGAACTTAAAAACTTCAAAAACTTACAACTAGTTTCTTGTAAGTAGACAAGAAAATCTCCTTAGTCCTTTTTTAACACATATTTTAAAAGTCACTATGTAATATTAACATTATCATAGATAATATCCCGAGTCATAGCAAATTGACGATAAACGCGAATGTGCTCGAGTTAAAAATTATGATAATTTGCTGCACGAGGCATATTCTGCGGACTATTTCCTGAAATTCCTAATCTTTACAACTTGCGTTTCACTGAGCTGTTTTGTTCAGGCCTCATAAACAAACCTGATAGTGAAATTAACTCTGTGTTTCGGACTTCCATTGTCTATATTTTATTTATACACGACGTTTCCATCAGTACAATCTCTGATCGTCTTCAGGTGCAAACTACTAAATAGTAGTTTGCACCTGAAGACGATCAGAGATTGTACTGATTGAAACTACTAAATAGTAGTTTGCACCTGAAGACGATCAGAGATTGTACTGATTGAAACGTCGTGTATAAATAAAATATAGACAATGGAAGTCCGAAACACAGAGTTAATTTCAAACACATCATTGTCTCAAACTTTCAAACAAAACCTGATAGTAATAGGCAAAATATGTGTTAAAAATGGGCTGTTTAGTGCAAATTATCGCTGTAATTCGTTTCCTATTGGTCCAAATCTGCAAGCCCCCATTGATGTTATTGGTCAACATTTTCAGAGATATTTTCTAAGAGAAATAGTCTACTTTATTTTTCTGTTTTAAGTAGTTGACAGGAATAAGTCTAAATAAAAAAGAATTTAATATTTTAACTTAATACATGTTGCATATTTGAAATTTGTGCTAGGATGACTGATTCGGTCTTGGTTAAGTTGTTTTTATTTTGTTTCAGGTTACTGCAAAGGCCAGAGCAACCTTTTTGTGGACTCTGTGAACAAGTTAACAATTGGATAAATTTTCACATGACTTAGACAAGATATAATTAGTTAATAAATACAAGAAAAAGTTTGACTTTTTATGATTATATTTGGTTTTACTTGAAATATTTAAGTTTATTTAAAAACCCACCAGAATAAAATGCATCCATTCAAAATAATGATAATTTTATTATAGTTCAACCTAAATAAAAGGAAGATATTTTTACCAGCGCATTCACCATGATCTATAGAAAAGAAGTACATAGTGAACAACACGCTCTTCGTAACTGCAAATAAAATATAATAAAAAGGAATGGCTTTTAACGACTAATTATTTTCAAATTCTAAGGTATATTTTTAGAGAAATATTGTTTTAAACCCTTCACAAGCTTGTTTCTTTTAACAAGATTCAAAAATAACACACTTTTTGGTTTAGAAAAGAAAATAGAAATATAATGTGCTATTGTACCAGTAAAAAACACCGTTAAGGTTTGAATCAAATAACTAAATAAGCAGACAGACCCTTGGTCACATGCAAACGAAGTTCAAAAAGAAATCACCTTTTAAATTATTCTTAATTTTATTTACGTGCCAATGTAAACAGTGTAATTCAGAAATAACCCAACAAACTATTTTTTTTCGGTGCACTTGCAAATAGCTTGTTGTTGGTCCTGTTGCGCAGGCTTAACCCCATTTTTTTTAACCCTTCTATTTCTTTGTGAGACAAAGACATCATCAAAAAATTTTGCATCCAGAAGTATCCTTAACTACCTACAAACTTTCATATCCTCATAAGGTTTTTATACCCTTAAAACTCATATATGACATCCTAAATAGAAAAAAATCAAAAAATTTTAAGATCTGGCTCTGCTTTTTTGATTGCTAACAACGTTTAGTAAGCAAATAAAAGGTTGTAGGTTTTGACATTTGGAATGTCACAAACTGTCAGCGTCGGCGAGAAATACGGTGATCGGACTATAGCATTATTATTATTAACAACGGTTGGTAAGGGGATGGGACATACGTAAATACAATACCTTGTTCATTTTATTTATTGCAAAGATCGACTGTATGCACAACAAGGGATGATACGGTACTATAACTTTTCTAAAGGATATTACTAGCAATATATGGGATTAAAAATGTAAATTATTTTATATAATTTGTCCATGCAAGCGAAGAAATAATGCTAAAAGTAAGCGCTTTTCGTGACTTAGAAAAAGGGCCCTAATTTCTTCGCAATTATAATAAACCAGTATGATTGATTAACGGATATATAGGAATATACCTAAATACCACTTACAATATCTTGTTAATTTATTGCCTGTGTCACTGACAGGCTATCTACTTTCCATACGTATGCAGACACAATATTGCCACCTTTTTTCTTCTTTTTTAACTTTCATTTTGTATTTCTTTGCTACCCTATCAACCTCAATTTTAATATTAAAGCATTTTTGAACTATTTAAATATTGAGAAAAAACGAAACTTACTTATATTTGTTTAAAGCATTTAGAAAGTAAATTATATTAAAAGATGTGTACAAAGAAATATTGTTAACTATTTATCTATTAAAATAATCCGTTCTGCATTATCTATGCAAAACAATTCACTACAGCTACAACGCAACTACGACGACACTACCACAGTCTAAATGCACCTTACTACTACTGCATTCTCTTACTGGTACCTACCATAAAAAGGAGTTCAGTGTGTTTTTTTAAAATAGGAATACGCTAATGTATTTAGTGATTATACGCCTTTAGGTAATTTTTATCATATAGTGTACCTATAATATGTAATGTATAATATGTGTGTGTGTGTAAAATTCTTTCAGGTAATCTTATGTCTTCAGTAAGAAAAAAATTAAGATGCTTTATTATGCATTTATGAAGACCAAGAAATTGACACCATGATAAGAGATGAAGCAATGGGTTCAGTAGTAATTTGGTAAAAAATAATAAGTCACACAAATCTCATAAGCAAATTAGCAAACTGTTATAAACGAAAGATTTTGAATTAAGTATCTCAACAAGCTATTGATATATTGAAGAAATGCAAACATTTCTTTCAAAATTTACGATATCTTTGGCTGGCCAAACTGGCTTCTGAAGTGGACGTGGAACCCAATTTTGAAACCAATATGCCACGTCATCGTGTTCGAAGCAGAAAAAGAACATTTTTGTATGAAGATGTAGACGAACCTATCCAAGATGCCAAACAAATAGTTCATTATAAACCTAGGGACTAAAGTGCTACTTTTAATCACGCGGTGAAAGGTTTGTACTACAATTCGCTAAGGGATTAAAAGACGTTTTAGTCCCGAGGTTTACATACTATTTTATGCACTTGAGAGAAAGATTATTGTTAAAATCACGTTATTTCTACGCCAAATGGTTCGTTGACTACAAGAAAGGGTGCTAGGAATTAAATCTTAGCCAAGAGCAAGCGCTGTTTGCCTTGCCTTGATAAATTTAACTATAATTTTTCAGGGATATTTTTTTTTTAAATTCATTAAGGATTAAAAGTGCCACTTTAGCCCCTACAAAGACGGATTAAACGTGCCTATTTAATCCCTAAAGTGGATAAAATATAAAATAGAATTATTTTACTTTACAATAGATCAAGCGATTTATGACTTAGACAAAAGATATTCATTGCTAAATAATCACAGTAGCCATTTTTCATTTTTTAATAATATTTATGAATTGAAACATATGACTAGAAAGGATTTATTGACCCATTGCAAAGATCTGGAAATTATTTTTTTTATACCTTCATCAAGAACATGATTTTATTAACTGTGTACAGATAACTAAAGCATGGCTTTTTTGGTTACCGATGCAAAAAACTTTTTTTTATCACGGGTGCAAAAAAAGATTTCTCTCCGTTTTTTACGCAAAATTAAAGAGAAAGTATTTACGAAAAAATCATTTAAAAACGTCGTCAAAATATCAAACTGTCAAAGATTAAAATTTCTCAACAATAAACGTCACCGAGAAAAAATGCACAGCGTTATGGAAACCATTGTTATTTCATTTACCAGCCGCCTTGATTTATAGTGTAAAGATGGTGTTTTGCGAGAAGTGCTCTTCGTTCAAGTACTTTTCTGATAAAGGTATTAAAAAAAAATAGTGTTAACAACTCGCGGCTAAACTGTGCTTTTTTTTAGTCGCGTTTTTAAATACCTCACTGCGCTCGTTATTTAAACCAATGCTTGTAAAAAAAGTACTATTTTAGCCACTAGTTGTGAAAACTATTACTTACTATTACTATTAACCGTTAGTGATTCATCAGATTTGAACGCATTAGAACTGGCAGATGAAATACAGATTGTTTTATCGGCCTTGTCAAAAAAGGAAAAATCTATTCAGGTTCTTAAGTTAATGACCCCTATCAAAATTGCTTGCTGCTTGCCTATTACAGTGGCTGGAGAAAGGAGCTTCTCAAAATTAAAAATAATTAAGAATTATTTAACAAGAAGTCATTTACAAAATCGGCTAAATGGGCAATGTTAGCCATTGAGCACAAGATAAGCAATAAGTTGAACTGAAGCGAATTTCTTAAATAAAAGTGTGCAAAAAATTATTTTAGTTTTCCTAAGCAAGCCTATAGCAGATGATTGTTTATAAGTAGGTATTTTCTTCTTTATGTTATTTTCTGTTGTTGTTTATCGTTAAATTTTTTTTCGAGTTTAATACAAACCTAGTTTTTATTAAAAAAATAAACGGATTTCTTTTGTATAATTTGTATTTATTAGTCAAAAAAAAAATATATATATTTTTGGGGAGGAGGCGCAGGCGAAAATGATTGTTATTTAAGCGGAAAGTTTTCTAAAATTTTAAAACACATTAGATCGCAAAAATTTTGTAAAAATTATAGTAAAAATTCCATTTTGAAGAAGTTTTAAATGCTATATAACTACAATCGTAAATATTAACGGTATTAAATTGCCGCAGGCAAATATTTTGCAATTTAAGAAGAAAGTGTTTTAGAAGGGGAATAATTTTGGCAAAATTATACTAAAATGCCATTTTTGAAAAGTTTTAAATGATGCTGATAAAAATTGTTTAAAATTCTAAATATTTTTTCAATTTAAGCAAAAAGTTCTTTACAGTTTTTAATTTTTTCTGTTATATTTGTATATTTTGTGGTTAAACTGGAGCCTAAAAAACTGCGGTAATTTTTTTTATTTCATTTACGAGAAAATAATAAATTAAAACTGAATTTTTCTTAAATTCGAAAAATATGGGTGGCAGAAGACATGTTCACCTACTTACTTTGAAATAAAACCTTCTCCAAATAAATGTCTTAGTATGTCGGTTAGACTTTCATCTCAAAATACTTAATTCGATTAAATTGTTTACAAACCCCATTTTTTCTACTCCAATTGGATCGTTTTTAGTGATTTTGGCGCCCCTGAATCGATGCGGCCCGGACAGTTTTCCAGTGCTGGTCACACTTTCCGGCCTGGTACACATTACTAGGCTGGAAATGTTCGATTTGTTATCTATTACTGTTGATTCCAAATTCTCCGGACCAATTTCAATATGGCGGCTGACATTTATTCACAGAAACTAAATGAAAATATCATTATCAATAACAGCGTCAAAAAATTGGTCTGATTGAATTTTGGAATGAAGTCATGCGATACCACCGTGTCGGTGGTAGAGTATGAAATACACATATATAGGAATTTTCAATAAATCGTTAAATAGTAAGTCTTACGGGAATGATCCGCATCGGTTAGAAACTCAAAAATCTCCATTTTAAATATGCACCTAAAACCTGCACCTGAAACTATTTTTTTTAAATGTGTGTGCAATTCTATTAAGTATACCCCTATAAAATAAATGGTAAAACTGTTATGTTATTTAAAAAACCCTAAACAGGGTGATTCAATAACACTTATTTAATTACTATTTTCCCCACGCCGCGCCGATGTCAGGAGAGGTAAAAAAGCAGATGAACTTGAAAGGACAAAAGCTAGAAAACAATATTGGTACATTAGCCAAGAAATAACCTATAATTAAAGTGATCTCAACAAAGGAGCCAGCAATGTACTGAAGTCGTCCTGGTCCATAATTCTTCAGCAGGAATGACATGATCACACGTCGAAAAGCAGGGCCGGCTCCAGGCACCGTGCAGTACGTGCACCCGCACAGGGCGGCAAATACGAAGGGGCGGCAAATAGCGCGAGAATTTTTTCTTAAAATAAGGTTAGAGAAATAAGGAGTGTCATGTCTGGCCACGCCAAGCCTACTAGGTATCCCCGTGAAAAGTCAAACATATTCTGTCTTCTATATACTTATTAATTTTGTATTCATATCTATTAATAATGACTGAACCTAAACATTCAGCTTTAAGTGTTCTTAAATTACTATTAAAAATCCAAATGTGGTTATAGCACTAAGGATTCTTTTGACTTTACCCGTTACTGTAGCAAGTGGCGAACGCAGTTTTTCAAAACTTAAACTTATCAAAACTTATTTAAGGTCGACAATGGCACAGGGACTAAATTAGATATTGATAAATTAGTTAAAACTTCTGTAGAGCAAAACGTCGGAGGCCCTTTTTTAAATAAAGCAAATTTCATTAAGAAAAAAATGCAGCACGAGGTCAAATCTAGCCCGGACTACTTGCTTCTGTGAACAATTTACTTATCCACTACACTGTGGTTGTTTTTGCACTAGAAAATGCTACATTTTCTTCCAAATGGAGTTCGCTATAAGTATATTTAGGTAGGTACATAACTGTTTTTTGTTTAATTAATATTCGAATTATATACAGCATGTATATGTTTTTTTGTGTTGTTTTTGCTACTTATTATTTTAGGGATAATAGGTACCTATTTAAACCCTATAAGTTTAGTTCGCTATAAGTATATTTAGGTAGGTACATAACTGTTTTTTGTTTAATTGATATTCGAATTATATACAGCATGTATATGTTTTTTTGTGTTGTTTTTGCTACTTATTATTTTAGGGATAATAGGTACCTATTTAAACCCTAGTTTTGAAAATATTTAATTATAGTAGTAATAATAAGGGGTATCATCTCGCCAATGTTAAATTGATTGTGTTTTTTTAGACACTTTCATTAGTTAAAGTAAAGGTATAACTAACAATATTATTTTTTGACAATAAATTTTCTGTAAATATTTTTTTATAGATGAGTTTTTATTTTAATAAATGCAAAGCTACAATGTTAAAAAGTGTAGTTGGGAGGGACGGCAAAATATTTTTTGCACGGGGCAACGAAATCTGTGGAGCCGGTCCTGTCGAAAACAGTTTGTATTTTTGAGCGACAAAAATAAACCGACACTCCATTCAAAAGTGGTTTGAGCCCCACGCTTAAACTGCGAATTTTTGCGGCTGTGAAGAGTTATTTGACTCACACCTAACCGGGCTGTAGCAATATGTCAGAGCAAATCAACTCACATAGGCTTTACCACAGAGGATATAGGTATGTGGCCTTACCTAAAGGCCCTATATACATTTGACAGTTATTGTTTTACCAGAGGTGAGCAACTCATATTGCCCTCTCTTTCTAGTTTTTTTCATATTTGCATGTAAAAGCGATTTTATGAAATGGACTGATGTTTTGTTGTCTCTTTTTATAATTTCCACAGACAGGTTTTGAAAGATAGATTTTTTTTGTTAGTAAAATATGTCAAGTTTTGACAACAAAAACAAACACTGAATATACACGCGGTAGATATTGAAAATGTAAATAATAGGTGAAATATAAAGACTTCTATTGATCCATATTTTTGTTACTTTTTTCTTGCAATAAAATACGGAAACATAATGGGTTATTTATTAACGAAGTACATGCTAAATGCGTATGTTTGTACCTACTGATTGTAGCTTACTTAGCTCGCAAATTCGGCTATTTTTATTAATTTTCCAGCACTTTTCCTGAGTTTCTTTCTCCGTTGGACAAAGGAACAATACAAATTCGTCGAGGTATTTTTATGGTTTTTGATACAGCAAAATTCTATTTTTAAACCTGATGTTTCTTAATCAAAAATCTGACAGTGACAAAGTTATTTATTGTCAGGGGTTACCAACTCTCATTGCCAACACACAATTTCAAACATTTCCCTAGCAACTGTCAAATCCAGTTGCTCACCTCTGGTAAAACAATAACAGTCAAAAATCGTATACAGGGCCTCCAGGCTCACCCATACCCTAAAAAAAATGTTAAAACGAATCTCAACTCTTAATGCAAGAATATTATTCTTCTATAAACATTATTAATTATTTCGAACAACTATTTTATTATTCTTATATTTCAAGTGTGTTTTTAAATTAGTAGTTAATGAACTTTAATCAATATTAGGACCATTTTTAGACCATCTAAGTAATAACTGCTTTTGTGGTTATAGTAATTAACGATAAGGATTACAACTGTCAATAGGGAGATTTTGATCAGGTTTTTTGTCAGTCTGTTACCCTTACCTTTATTCTGGGCAGGCGCAGTAGCGCTCTGTCAGGCTGTTACCTTTATTAAAGGTAACCACTGACGCTAATTAGCGTCGAATAGCTACTACCGTTAAAGAGACAACCAACCAAACTTGATGTAATTCTGTGGTGGAAGATTTTTAGGTTATAAAAGTTTGACTTGTTTAAAAAAATTTTTTTGTGTATTTGGATTTTATTTTTTGTTAACCGCGTTTATAGTAGTAGTGGGCTACCTTTTTTACCTTTTCTTTTTGGCAAACAAGTGAGTAAGTACAAATAAGTTTGCACCAAAGATATCTTGCAAAATCATTTGCCTGACTAAATTTATGTTGGGGTGTCCATCTCCCAGCAAATAAGAAAAAGACTTGAGAAAAAAACAACAAAAGTCATTAAAAAGGTAAGGTTATGTTTACCGCCAAACGATTGACTACGTTCAAAAGCTCTATTTTTAACCTCTTGAAGTTACCTTTATTTACGGTAACGGTAACCATAAGAGTAGCGAAATTTGCTGATCAAAATCTCCCTAATTTTAAAAGAGTTTTTGGAATGTAAATTAAGACAACATATAATTTCGTTAAATGAAACATAATCTAACTTTTGTCAGATCACTGTGGTATGAATTTTGTTGATTTTTTCTTTTTATTTAATATATATATATAGGTAGAAAATATTAAATACCATCTAGTAATTAGAAGATGATAAAAAATATCTCTTCTTACTAAAAAAAAAATACCAATTAATCAATAATTTTTTAGTCTGTGATAAAGATAACCACAAAAATCGTTATTCCTATTTGGCGTTAATAAAGTTCGTCGTTATCCTTATTTGATTAGCCTCCCCTCTTTTCCCTTACTGCGCAGTCGCACAAATAACAATAACTATAAAAAATGTTATTTTAAATGGTCCAAAATGTCCCTATTAACACAAAATTTGAGTTAAGAAAACTTGCATTAAAAAAAATATAACCAAATCTTAACTAAGAAATATATATCCTAATTGAAGGAATTTCTAGTTTTTGTAAGTCGGTGCTCTTAAACTGCCAAAACAGACTCTGGCGACAAAAAAGTACTTTATACGAGAACAATTTTCTATTAGATATTTAAAGCTTAGGCAAGTCCAAGGTGTTATTATATTATTAGTGGTTGGCTTGTCGTAGTTTAAATTAGGTTCTGTGTCATAATTTAGGTTAGGTTTTAGTCCGATTTATTGGTTTAAGAGTACAATCTGTTTGAGTACTATTCTCTAGTTCTGATTCATCCTGTATATTTCATTCAACATTGGTAAAAATGATTAAAGCAAGTAGTTCACGATAATCATTATTTCTTATCTTTATTGCAATTTAACTATATAAAGAGTGGGTCAAAAAATCTTGCACACTTTCGAATTTGCTATAACTTTTGATCGAATTGGTCGATTTTAAAATGTTTTGACTTTTTGGAAAGACAAGACGAGACTTTTTCGATCCAATCCAATCCAATCCAAGATGGCGGACCGTTTTAAATAACGTGAAATTTTCACCCTCCCAGCAAAAAAAATATGTGCTGCACTGGAGAAAATCTAAGTCATTGTAACAAAAGCCTTATATATTCTCTCTATACCAAGGCATTACTTAATTAAATCGGTTAAGAAATAAAAAAAATACGGGTTTTTATATTGAGTAGTTGTTTGCTGTAACTTTAGATAGAAATACAAGACAAGGCTGTTATGTTGTGGTTCAAAATTTAACAATTCTCAAAAATGATGGCGGACATTTTTAAATAATTGGTAATTTTTATGCCCCCCCCCCCTCCTCTTCACCGAAAAAAAATATGTTTGGTACCTATACTAAACAAAATCTAAATTAATGCGACAAAAGTTCCCTCGCTGCTGCATCACTAAATTAAATCGGTTAAGAAATTAAAAATTGATCATCATGTATGGTGACATAAACTAAATGCCTCCTTGCTTAAAATATGCCTGTTTCTGCATGTAGGACAATGTCGCAGATTTTATTAGGCCCATTGAGTGGCCTGCTAACAGCCCCGATTTGAATCTGGTAAACAGCCATTATTGGGGAGATTTAGAAAAAGAATTGTACAGAAATGGCCGCAGCTACGGTGACATTAACGAACTATGTCAAGGCACCACAGAGGCCCATCGAAGTTTGCCCCAAAGAAACATTACCAAAGCTTTTAATAAATGGCGTAACGATTTGCGTACTGTCTTAAAAGAACACATGCTGATCAGCTTAGAAAATCTGAGTGGCCTGATCTAAATTATTACACGTTAACTAATGGTTATTTTTATTTAAAAGTATAAGTATGTAAAAAAAATGTATAAAAAACATAAGTGTTTAATGATTAATAAGAAAGTAAACTCAGCTTAGATTCGGCCAAATAACCAATACATGCCACTCTAGCTAAAAAATCAGAAATCAGTAGTTTAAAACCACAGCAATTTTTTAAATCTTTTTACAAGTTACAATTTTTTATTGAAAACGCTGAAAACTGATTTAAGCAATTGATACCTCCATATACATAGCACTTATTTAAGAGGTTTATAGTTTTCTTATCTCTCAACCAATTTAATTAAGTAATACCTTGTTATAGAAAGCATACATAAGGCTTTTGTCGCAATGACTTAGATTTTCTCCAGTGTCGCACGTATTTATTTTGCAGGGGGGGGGGTGAAAATTACCCGATATTCAAAACGGTTCGCCTTCTTGGATTTTTGCAAAATGTCAAATTTTGAACCGGATCGGAAAAGTCTCATGTCTTGTCTTTCAAAAAAGTTTAGAAAATTTGAAATCGAGCTATTCGATAAAAAGTTATAGCGAATTTAAAAGTGTGCAAGATTTTTTGGCCCACCCTATATATAAACTTATATAGACATACTCCCACGTATAACTAACATACAATATTAAAATAAAAAACATATTTCGAGTGACGTAAGAAATAATAAAGTGTATCACAATAGGTAGGTACCTTGCCTTTATTTTAAATAATAAGTAAAAATATATGTTCGTAGTTCAAAAAAATATCTTAATAAATTTTTATTAAAAAAAACTTTTAAAAAACAAGCTTTTATTAAATGCACTCAAAGATAAAAATATCTTTTTTATACCATAATAAAAACGATGGGCGCAAATTAAAAATTTTAACTTTTTTAAATTTTAACAACTAACCTAAGAAACAGTGGTATTACTCTAACCTAAGGATATTTTCAAAGGCTTAGCAAGCACGGCAATCTCACCCGCTTTCAGCTTCTTTAGATGAAAGCATTATGTTTATCATTCGAATAGAAGAAGAATTAAGTTCTACTTTTGTAATTTTCTCTTTTTCTCCTTAAAGTTAAAATTTTTAATTTGCGCCCATCGCTTTTATTATGGTATAAGAAAGATAAAAAATTATTTTCTACTTTTGAGTGCATTTAATAAAAGCTTGTTCTTTAAAAGTTTTTTTTCAATAAAAATTTATTTTTTAATTTTTAGATTTGTACCCTAAATCGTCCATTTTGAATCCGCTATATTGAAATTTTCAAATCGGATCAAAAATTTCAATTATTTATATATATTTTGATTTAAATCGAACAAACTAAATCTTTTCCCCCTCCACTTGCCTCGTTAGAGGGAAGTGTGTACCTAATAATACCATATTATTGTATTGTCGTCGGAACTATAAACGAATACCAAATTTTAACACACACCCATAATTTTTAGATTTGTACCCATATTTTACCTATTTGAATCCGCCATAATGAAATTTTCTAATCTGATCAAAAATTCATAATCCCCCTTCTTAAAAACCCCTGTATGCCAAATATTGATTGAAATCGAACAAACTAAATCTTTTTTCCCCTCCACTTCTCTCGTTAGAGGGAGGTGGGTACCTGAGAATACCATATTAATGTATTTTCACCGGAACTATAAACGCATACCAAATTTGAACACAATCGGATGTGGATAATTCAATTAAAATTGGTTAGCAAAACTTGCATGGAAAAGTTGCATCGTGTGTTCCTAGCTTTAGTTGAATCGTCGATGTGACCGATATACGACACCTAAAGTTAAAATTTTTTATTTGCCCCCATCGCTTTTATTATGGAATAAGAAAGATAAAAAATTATTTTCTACTTCTGAGTGCATTTAATAAAACCTTGTTCATTAAAAGTTTTTTTTAACAAAAGTTTATACAATAACGTTTGCCTTGATTGTAAAACCGTTATCATTTTTTTTGTATGAGATTTCCCCTGTGTGCTACAGTTTTTGCAAGTTTTTTCGAAAACGATGCATTTCCGCACGGTTTAGTTTTAATTTTTACAATAAAGGGGGGTCCCATAGAAGGGTTCCAATTTTTTTTTTGAAAATACAGATATCCCCTAAAAGAAATTTTACCCGTTTTCTTATTTACATACAATTGAGTACTTCTGAAAAGAGCTGATTTTGCCATAGAAAAATAAAATGTTTTGAATCAGTATCCGGCCTAAACTAGATTTTAGTTTAAACACAGTACTTCCTTTGTTTATGCGGACCTCTTACACCGCTTTTATGTAAGAAAGGTTTAAAAATTTAGTCGTATAAATGCCACTAAAACCTGGACTATACATTTATCTTTAAAATATAATATTTAAATTTTATACAAATATTAGGGATTTTTAGAGCAATTTTTAAAAAAGATGTTTTTTGTTTCATTGTGGAACCCTCGTGGGATACACTGAAATAGCATATAAAAACGATTTGTAGACAAATGGTCTTAAATTTAAAGTCGCAAGCAGTTGCGACGTCCCCACTACCGTTGCAAACAATTTCGTCGCAGATCCACTTCGTCGCAAACAATTGGGTTGCTGATCCTCCCCGTCGCATAGGACATTGCGACGTCCCCTCTACTGTCGCAAACCATTTCGTCGCAGATCCACTTCGTCGCAAAAAATTGGGTCGCGAATCCTCTCCGTCGCATAGGACATTACGACGTGCACACTAAGCGTCGCAGACAATTTCTTTGCAAATCCACAACGTCGCAAATATATTCCGTCGCATAACCTATACCACTCTAACCTAACCAACCAAACCAAACCAACCTAATCTAACCAATTTAATCTAACTAAGCTAATCTAACCAACCTAACCTAACTAATCTAACTAACCTGACCTAACCAAACTTAACCAAACCAACCTAATCTAACCATCCTAACCTAATCTAAAAAAACCTTACCAAACCAACCTAACCAAACCAACCTAGCCAACCCACTACAAACGTACCTGTAATAGAAGTCGATTTGAATTAATTCCTCATATCCTTCACAAACAACGGTTATACGTAAATAAACCAATATAATAGGTTAATTTAACTGATGATGGACCGCAGCATCTCCATTATACTGTTTCAATGCGACGGAATGTATTCGCGACGTTGTGGATTTGCGACGAAATTGCCTGCGACGCTAGTGAGCACGTCGCAATGTCCTATGCGATGGAGAGGATCCGCGACCCGATTGTTTGCGACGATGTGGATCTGCGACGAAATGGTTTGCGACGCTAGTGAACACGTCGCAATGTCCTCTGCGGCGAAATACACCCACGGCGCAAATGTTTGCGACAATTTGGCCCTGCGACGAAAGTATCTGCGATGGTAGTGGGGACGTCGCAAATATTTGCGACTTTAAATTTACGACCAGTTGTCCGCAAACCTATAAAAACAATTTAAAGTTATTAGTTTTTTATTTGTTACAAGCACGAAAAAGATACAAAAATGCAATTTTAAGCAAAAACTTACGTAAAAGTAACTAGATAGTTATTAACTACCAACAGAAAAGACAGAAGAAATTACGTTATTAGGTAAACAATTTTAAACAGAAAAAAGCTAACGTTAGCCTTAACCTAATAATCACTAAATTTCCTTTAGTTTAAGGAATTTCGATGTTGCCGAAGTTAATTTCAAATGAAATCAACTCGACTTGTCTTTTTGTTCTGCCGTGCTGATTGGGTTTTGGTAAGATCATTTTAATATCACAATCAGGAACTACTGCAATGTCGGGAACTTCTGGCAAAAAAATTTGTTAGCTATCAGTGTATGCCTTCTATACAATTGGACCTCAATTTTTTTACTTTTGTCGGTGGAACTTTCCCGGACTACTGCAATGTAATAAATAGCCGTAATTGGCCACTTTGTGTTTTTCAGCACAAACCGGTAAAGTGCTCCATTGCCAACATATGGACTTTTCGGCGGCAGGCTAGTTTGCCTGCCGCTCAGCCATTTGGGAAATAAGACAAAGTTACTTTGTCTGCCGCCCAAAAGTCCAGCCAACAAAAAAGATGTGGTAAGTTATTATGTATGTATGTTATTATGTTGTCTCTGGATGTGGTCATCCCGGCCCGGCGATGGCTTTGGGATGGGAACAATAATATAATTTTAATGTGCCCAACAAAATTACAACCAGAGACAACATAATAGACACTTTAAGTTGGTCATGACACGTACGAGGTGCCCAGCGGTATACGTGAAGTTTTTCCAGCTAGGAAGTTTCTGTCTTTTACATTTTATTACCATGTATTTCTATCTTGTTTTCTTTGGTTTGGCCGCTCGTCTATTGATTTTTGGCTCCCGTCGGCAAAATTCACTGCGTATTTGATCGTAGGTTACGTCATGTATGAACGTTATACATGCAAATGACGTGACCTTGATGAAAAAGCTCAACGATAGACGGCAGAGATTGGACTTTGATATCTGTATTCGAGCGGGAGTTTTTGCTTTTGTACAGATAAAAGGAAGACAGAATATTGCGCTATATTCCACATTTGCGTGTACGTCCTATGACCAACTTAAAGTGTCTAATAACTTACGGAGACTAACAGGGGCCTAATTCTTGAATCTCGAGAGAAGGAACGATCCCTCAAGAGAAGGGATCAATCCCGGGGAATGATCCCATCTCTCGAAAAAAAGATGCTTTTCCTTGAAACCTCTGAAATTTTAGATTGAAAAATATACATTTTGCGCGCATATTGCCAGAGAACTGGGACCGGTCCCTGACTTTACTTTAAATATACAGTTTACAGAAATGTATGCCCAGTGATTTATTGTAGATAATAAGATTCCCCATGGAAATTATGGGCATAAAAAAATTCATAAATTCATTATCTAAACAATTATGATCATTTTAGTCAAAAATTTATTGGTTGAACTACAGTTTTTTGACCTTTTTGGCCTTCCTGTGCCATTTCTAAAAAAATATAATCGGGAGATAAATGTAGACCTTGAAAAGGTCTTCAATATTTATCTCTTAACTTTTTTGCGTATCATTCTTCATTTTCGCAGTGCAGCGCTCCGAATTCGCGCGCGCTCACCCCCAGCGCCTGAAAGTCGAGCGTGGTGCAGCTGATATTATAAACCGAATCTCGCAGAACTACTTTGGTATAAGAGAAGGCTCAATGAAACTTTGTGGGTAGTTTGGGTACATAAGCAAGAAGATAAATCTACGTTTTTTCGCCATCTTGGATTTGAGGGTGCATTTGTTTTTCGCGATTTGCGGCTTGATTATGCAATTTATGGGAAAGTAGGCCCAGTCATTTCTTGTAGATAATAAGATCTCTTATCGAACTATGTGCATGATACAATTAATAAATGCATTATTTAAACAATTACGAGCATTTTAGTGAAAAATTTAGATTCCACTACCGTTGAAGACACTTACAAAGACTGCGGGACACCTGGACCGTCACAGAAGAAGAAGAAGCGAAGGCTATAATTGACTGGTAAATCAAATAATGTATTAAGTATTTGCACACTTTTTGTTTAGACCGTTTTTTTTTTATCAGTCTTGAGTTTTAATACTGAGCTCAAAAACTATAAAAATCCGAATTTTTTTCACTGAAATGCTCCTCATTGTGTCCGTTTTATACACGATTCGATAAAAAATCTTATTATCTACAATAAAGAATTAGACCGGAGACAAATGTAACTCTAAATACCTAATGGCGCAAAAACTTATCGGGGAATTAAGTTAAAAACTCGGATTCGAATTCTTACTAACGTTTTCGAACTCCTTTGTAGCGCTGCATTGCGAAAATGAAAAGTGATATGTTAATGTAGAACTTTTCAAGACTTATCTTTTTGCACTAATTATATTTTATGATAAACGATAAATTGTAGCTGAAAAAATTAAAAACTTTACTTCAAACTCTAAATTTGACACTAAGATGCTCGTAATTGTTTAAATAATGCATTTATTAATTGTTTAATGCACATAGTTCGAAAAGGGATCTTATTACCTACAAGAAGCGACTGGACCTACTTTCCCGTAAATTGAATAATTAAGCCGAAAATCGCGAAAAACAAATGCATCCCCAAATCCAAGATGACAGAAAAACCCCTGGGGGGATGAAGTCTAAAACGTAGATTTATCTTCTCGCTTATGTACCCAAACTACCCACAAAGTTTCATTGAGTCTTCTCTTATACCAAAGTAGTTCTGCGAGATTCGGTTTATAATATCAGCCGCACCACTCTACGACTTTCAGGCGCTGGGGATGAGCGCGCGCGAATTCGAAGCGCTGCACTGCGAAAATGAAGAATGATAAGCAAAAAAGTTAAGAGATAAATATTGTAGAGCTTTTCAAGGTCTACATTTATCTCCTGATTATATTTTTTCATAAATAGCACTGGAAGGCTAAAAAAGTCAAAAAACTGTAGTTCAACCCCTAAATTTTTCACTAAAATGATCATAATTGTTTATATAATGAATTTATGAATTTTTTTATACCCATAGTTTCAATGGGATATCTTATTATCTACAATAAATCACTGGGCATGCTTTTCCGTAAACTGCATACTTAAGCCGCAAATCGCGAAAAATAAATGCACCCCTAAATCCAAGACGGCGGAAAAACTTCCCGCAGGATGAAGTCTAAAACTTGGGTTTAAGCTTCTTTATAGGCCCTAGTACCGTCAAAGTTTCATCCTGTCCGCTCCGATTCCGAACTAAAATTCTAGATTGCCCAGAGAGATAGTAATGCTTGTATTAAACACCTACCTTGCCCCGTCCATCTCTTTCTATATGAACATAAAAGAAAGACATTGTCGGAATATATATCACACAATTTTAATTTTGTACCTCCCGGTTTTTGCCACCGCTTGTCAAAGTCTGTCAAGCCAGGCAAGCGGTTTTTTTTTTAGATTTCCAAAAGTGAGTTATTTTAATCAGTTTTGATTGTAAATTAGCTATATAGTGGATTAACAAATTATTGTAAAGTCTAAAATGCCATTCAAATCAGGCTGGATCACTACCATTAAATTGTCGAAAATTGGGGTTCAGATTTTTGCGAACCAAATCCCTGAAGAAACTATTGTGATGATTTACAGAGTTAAGCAAGAAGATAATAGGTTAAAAAACAACAACAAAAAAAAGAGATATAGGTTAAAACATTTATAAAATCTGTAAGACTTTTAAACTGGGATTTTTTCCCAATTAATAAAAGAAAATAACATAATAAAATGTTGTCCCCTTTGACAGACTTTGACAAGCGGTGGCAAAAACCGGCAGGTACAAAATTAAAATTGTGTGAAATATATTTCGACATTGAAAAATGTTGTGTTTTTCTTTTATGATCATATAGAAAGAGATGGACGGGAAAGCGGGGAAGGTAGGTGTTTACTTAATACAAGCATTCCTTTCACTCTCCGCCGCAATCCGCTACAGGAACAAAGTTCCTGCGCGGTCCTATCTTTCTGTTAGTAAGTTATTATGTTGTCTCTGTTTGTCTGCCGCCCAAAAGTCCAGCCCACAGCAAAGATGTGGTCATCCTGGCCCGGCGATGGCTTTAGGATGGGCACAATAATATAATTTTAATGTGACAAATTACAAAATTACAACTTCAAATAGAAAACAGTTTTATTTTAAAATTTTAAACATTACAGTATTTTCTTACAGTTTACCCCGCGCGCAGGAATTCGAATCAAAGGAACGAATGAACGAAATTGATTTCCAACTGATTCAGTGTATCGCCACAGTGGGTTAGTCAGTCGTTGATCCATTCCGATTTGATTTACTCGTTTGATTCATTCTGTCTTCGTCGGTCATTTGACTTATTTGACTGATTGAATCATATCGAGCAAACATGATTCGATCTTTCAATACTCAAGTGATTCGATCATAGTGAACGAATCATTCTCGAATCACACATCTCTATTTCATGACATTCTTGATTGTAATTTTTTAGGAATAGTGAATGCCTGCTAAGTTGATTGTTTACTTGAGTAGCAGCAAAACACACGGCTACCCTTGGGTTTAAAAGTTTCATACAAAAAAACTCGTCAAAGTAAGAAAATTCAAAAAAATTAAAACTTCCCAATTTTACAAAATTTATTGTTTGCACGAGTGCATTTTATTTAAAACCGTCCTTAACCCGGTTTTTGGAGCGTATAAACGTAGTAACTGTTTTTCACATGACGCTAATCCGTTTTTGGAAGGTATCTTAACGTTTTTATTTACCTAAGCATACCTATCTACTTTAAAATTGCTTTAACAATAAGAGGGTAAACATTGACGATAAGCGGAATAAAAATATAATCAATATGTACAAGCCCACTTTCACACTTTGCTCGGATTTTTAAAATTCCAATTTAGATTTTTTTTAAATCCAGAAACGAACAATTTGCGTAATTTTCAAAAAAATTGTATGTTCATTACACTGTGCAACACCAAAAAATCTCCGGGAACTTTTGTTCAGATTTGGTATTAGTATAGCCCCCAAAACTAAACGGAGTAAGGATTTTGGAAAGTTAGCTCGTATAAGTAAGATATGATTTTTTATTATTTTATGAATTTCAAGGGAGTAAAATTATGTTTTTTCCGATAACTCCAAAAATGAGTCTTTTTTCACAAATTTATCAACAACTTTTTCATAGAAAATCAATTTTGCTAGAAATCTATTAATCTAAATGGTAGATCATACTAAATACTTCTCAAAAGTGGTATATTAATTGCTAAATTCTGTAGAATATATATTTGCAGTGAAAAGTTACTGAGAAGTTTTCAAATGTCATTGAATTTGCTCAAAAAATAGTTTTAGTTGGTATCATATCGAAAAGGTATTTTCATTCAACAGTATTAATGATGAAATGCGATTTTTATGCAATAGCTGTAGGTATAAGCACGACATGTTTAAGACAATACATCAAGTAGGCTGTGAAAGGTATTTCTAAAACAAAAAAAAAACAAGATTCTGGTGCACGTATCGTTTTGAGTATGATTTACATATATCGTGTAGCTAAAATGGATTGTCCTTATACGATTGACCTTTACTGTTTTATATGCGGTAATAGTAGTTTACATAACAAGCATGTTATGATGATCATTAAACGCAAATATGAAGTTTGAGACGCGAGCCGCAGGCGAGTGTCTTAATTTATCTGAGCGTGTAATGACCTTAGCATGCGAGTTAGTGTACTATACTTTACCTACGACCAAGGAAAATGTCATCATAAAAATCAGAAATCAAACGCGAACATTGTTAAATCAACAACCTTCATAATCTGAAGTTTCAATGACGTTCTATCTAAAACATCAAAATAAATAAGGTTACTAAGGGACTTTTCATATATCTTTTAAAAACAAGGTTTTTTTTCGTAAAACTGCCTAATATGTCAATTTAACGGGATTTATTTTTGGTTAGGTACTAAAATTGTATTGGATTTATTAACGTTTAATAAATATTTATTGTCTTAAAAACATTTTTGCGTCAATTAGTGCTCTTCTAAAATAAAGTTTCATCGCTTGTAACGCCACCTTGTGGTTTACGTCTAAGCTTCATTATTATCCTAGGAGCATAAGTGGTCCATTACAGTCGTGTTGGGACGCTCGTTAAAATTAGTATTGTGGTTTGGTCGTAAGCAAAATAATAAAGTTGGATGTTTCGTATATACGCATTAAAAAATGTTCCGGATTTAGTGGAAACTTACCAAAGTACTTTGTACATCGTAACGTTCGATTTTGACAACTTGAATCTTGGTAGGCACAAAAATAGAATTTTAAGAATATTCATAGTTTACGTTTAAACATATTAATTTAGAGTTCTTGAATCAATGAATATCTGAAAATTGTCATTTCCTATCTTGGGATGTTTTTTTTTTCAACAACGAAATTCAATTAAACTCGTTAAAAACGATTTTCTTTTATTCATAACTTTCTTATTTCTTGGTCAAATTTAATAAATCATACATTGTTCTAGGCATAAAATAATAAATTTCAAAAATATTATCAAATAATATATTCGCACGCTTATGTTTGTTGAGATATATATTAAAAATAAAATATTTAACCCCTAACCTAACTTTTTTATCATAAAAAAATTATACGAACTAATTTTTAAAAACTGCGTTTTACAATGGATTTTGGAGCCAAACAGCTTTGCGATTTCGAAAAAATTTCCCTGGAGATAACATTTTTGCAAAATTTTGTTGCACAGTGTTATAGAGACTAAAGTGGTAAAAATATACCTTAGTATAGCAGAATATATACTATTTTTTCACTGGCGCACCCAGGAATTGACTTGGGGGGGGGGTTAAACCCCTCGGTGCGCCAGTAATTTTTTGCGTTTTTAAACGATTTTATTTAAGGTAAGAGGTAAATTCAGAACTTTGTTTGTTCTCGTGACAGTCCAATTTTATGAAAAAAAAAAATCGAGGGTAGGACGAGGGGTGGATCGGTGCCAATTTTTTGTACACCAACGGGCATTGCAATGCCGAATAGTCTGGCAATGCCCGCAATGCACAAATAATACCTAACCAATGGCCGCAATTCCCTTGGCAATGCCTGCAATGCCCATACCAATGCCCGAAATACCCGAGGAGGGCGTGGGAAATTCTTATGTTACAGTTCCTAGTGTTTTCTGGTAAAGTTTTACAGACTATTGCCAAACACTGCAATTATATTGGCAGGCAGACTGATAATCCAAATATTATTTGTTCTTTTCTTTTTGGGAAAAAAATTGCTGGCAGCACTTGCTTGGTGCATTAATTAAAATACACTCTGTATTTCGGGGAGTGAAATATTCGACCTGTAGAATAATTACTCGATATTTACCCAATACATAAAATAAAAATAATAAACTTAGTCTTATAAATTATCGGGTAAATTACTCATTTTTTATATTTTTTCTTCACCACCAACAAGTAATTGCGTTTAAAAGTGCAAACAAGAAATTTTTGCTCTAAATTTGCTTTGATCTTAAGTTTATAACATAATAGTAATTATCGATCGAGACAGTTTGGAGGACCGAGCCGAAGGCGGGGTCCGAAAGTCGAAGGAGCGTGCAAAGAAGTTTTCAAACGAGATTTTTACGATAATTTTTATACGACTGTAAATAAACAGAGACCAGAAAAATCAAATTTCAATTTAACTCGTTTTTATGAATAAAATATACAATATTCTTTTAACGCATTCTAAAAAAAATTAATACTTAATATTTATGGTAACATTCAGTAACATCAGGAGTGGCAACACACAGGGGACGCCAGGCAAGCCAAGGAGGTCATCCAGGGCTTCAGCAAAACAAGAAGGGACTGGTTACTGCGCAGGAAACGAACAGAGATAGGACCCCTAATAGGAGTCCTCACTGGACACTGCGCGCTCCAAAAGCACCTGGCAAGGATAAAGGTAGTGCGGGACTCAACATGCAGAGAGTGCTGGGAAGAGGATGAATCCTCACACCACTATCTTGCAAGGTGTCCGGCCTACAGAGAAATCAGAGAGGGAATCTTCGGAGAGGAAGTGTTCGAGCCGGAACACCTTCCGACGCTGAAATGGTCGGATATCCTGACCTTTATCCAAAGGACGGGAAGGTTCGACCATGGTGGAGTGGGAGCGTGAGGGGGAAATTCGGCCGGGAGCCCCCCCCTTTATTCTACTACTACTACTACTACTATGGTAACATTCGAACATTCCTTCAAGCTTACGCCGGGAAAAGCAGTTTTATTTTTCACCTTGTTTTCAGTATAATAGACAATCAGTGGCGTAGCCAGGGGGGGTTTTGGGGGTTAACCTCCCCCCAGAAGGTCTAAGCCAATCTACAAATGAATCATGATCATGGGCCCTAGGCAGAGCTATAGCTACCCCACTTTTTTGGACCTTTACTCCAGTTTGTGACGTGTGTTTTAGTTTAATTCTAAGGAACAAATCTATATATACCACCACAACCCACCCCTTCTTGGCATCTAACCCAATTTACTTTTCCAAAAATATTTTACAAAAAACCGAAGAGATCATAATTTTTAAAGAATTTTTTGTTTTTTTTTGTCAATTTTTGCCTGCGGCGCTATACCAATTTTAAATATTGTCAAAATTTTGTTTCATTTTAAGCAATTTTTTTGTCAACAATATTTGAGACGCGTAAAAAATAACATTTTAGTAATATTTTTCCAAAATTTTTGCCTGCGGCGCATTTAAGGGTTATTTCTGAAAAAAAAATCTTCAAATGAGACTAGATGAGACTTTCTTTTAAAAATAAGTATTTTTGTTTCATATACATTAACTCAACACCTATTAAAGCGCCTATCTACCCTCCCTTCAGTTCAAGAGCTCAAGCAATAGGCACCTAGATACCTAATTTTTTTAAATTTTCCAACGGTGGAGGTAGGTGATTTTTATTAAATGATGAACCCCCCCCCAGAGTCGATTTCTGGCTACGTCACTGAGACAATATTTTTGGTGTCGTGTTTTTAGTTTTTCAGCGTGTAAGTAGTCGTGGTTTTCTTGTTCTGTTCCAAATGGACAATGCTTGTTCTGGGTCTGTGACGACAGATGAGCAGAAGACACTGAAGACTCTATTTTTTTCGAAACTTCAATTTTATTTCATAAAATGGTAGCCGATGAACGCCGACAACAATGTCCCGTGAAACTTTCTGGATTCTTTAGGAACCAAAACTTGGCGATTTCTCTAGCCATGTTTCCAATTTTGTTAATGCCAACGTTTTGTCTTAATTATTTTTCGTTTTGATAGTAGTCTTCAGATCGAGAGGATGAAAAGCTCAGTACTTCTTCAAGATAGTGTAAAGGCTTCCTGTAACTGTAAAAGATCTTGGTACCTTTGTTTTTGTATTCTCCAGTTTAATCAGCATACCGAAATCTTTCGTGTATTCTATTTTGACAGACAGGCCAACTGCAACCACCGCCTTGATAAGTATATACTGGTCGTCTATCTTCTTCTGTAAGAATTTGGGACTTCTTTGGGACGTAGTTTTCGGATTTTCATTTGATTAGCGCTTGCAACTTCTTATAACTTCCAAGATCTATGTTGTGATTGTGTTGTGACAACGTTGAATACTTATATTTCTCAAACAGTTCTTCAAAATATACCATTGGTGCGTTTTCTGAGACAGTTTGGACATTTTCGGCTACTCTCCATTCCATGAATCGGCTATACTCAGATTCATACCTGCTTTTGGATTTTGTGTGTAGTAGTCCCGAACATATTTCGCCTGCTTTCTGTAAAATTTCCTCAGAATCCGACATTTTTACACCTAAACTTTGAAAAATCAACAATTTTTTAAAGTATCTAATCAACAAAACGTAGAAGCCGTAACGGTTGCTATGGAACTCAGCCAACTTATATTGTTGGGTGACAGCAACAAAAATCACAATGACGGGAGACCCGTGTGCAAAAATGACGTAAGCGTGCGTAAAAATGACGTAGGCGTGTGCAAAACGTTTTGCACACGGCATGCGCAGATCGTGTTCTCCGTGCGCAAAAATTGCCCCCTTTTTCAAGACAGTCGTATAAAAAGTTATTAATAAACATAGCCATAGGCTACAGAGAACCTAGCAGCGGGGATAGATTCTATAGGATTTTTCTAGAGTAGTAACAGCAGCGCGGACACGACACGCGGACAGACTTTCTGCTGTGACTCGGTTCAAGTCATGGCCGCATTTGTTAGGGACTTGATATTTAAAACAATTTTTAGCATTTTTAATACAATCTAAAGTAATTGTTTCCTACTTTAAAAATTACATTTAAGAAGATGATGATGTTTTTCTAGTGGGAGCCCTTCTGCCATTACCAAAAAACTTTGGAACGAAATTCTCCTTAATTTCTATAAAATCTATTACGGACCATATTCTTTGTAGTTAGTTTAATAAACGGCGCCGAAGTTTCCAAAAATTATAGTTTTATCATATTTGGCCCACCAAAAAGGATTTTTGCTGTAAATTTTTCGTGGTGAAGTTTTTGGATTAAAAAATATCAAGATCAACAGCCCATATAACTTACCATCACTACTGACCTCCGGATCCACTGATTCTCCTGGATAGTATATGCTAATGGATGGTCTAATGGGGTGGGTTCCTGAATCAGGGGTACTTTTGTCGCCATATATATCCCCTAGGTCTATTCGATCTGAAAAACAAAAACAGTGTATTTGTTTGTGTGTATATTTCGCTCTGTATAACGCCAGACATCCTCGAAGCTGATGTGTAATAATTTTTACATGTTTTATCTTACACTTTCGAAAACATACACGTGTTATCGAGCACAATATCAGAAACGAGAAAACGGAATCTGTTGAAATTTGGCAGGAATGTTTATTTTTGAATTCCTCACAACCGTATCCAGACAGTTTTTTGCTGGACTCTTTTATTCCCGAAATAAAACAAACACTGGTAACAATAGTCAAAAATCTTACCTAGCTTTTTCTTTAGCCTCGTCGATAATACAAAAGTCTGTAACAACAATTTTTGGATTTTTTTATTTTTTGAAAAAAATACACCAAATTTTGAAAAATTCTTTGGATACGGTTGTAGATTTTTATAAATTGTATTATCTGATAGCAAAAAACTTATATTTTTTTTCGTTATAAGCGAGATTCTGCCGGAAATCTGAAAACGCCAAGGTCACGTAATTTGGTAGGTTCGATTGGAGTATTGGAATTCAGGTTCCGCATAGCCACCGGCCACTTGTATAATAGAACATTCGGCCAATAAATTGACACATGTCAAGTGATCAAAATAAGAATACAAAAATTTGTTACTTTCCTAATAAGTCCTAATAAGTTATACTTTATACTAGCGTATTCTGAACACTGCACAATCTCACTCGAAACGGCATTAGTGATGCCACCTATTGTTGATCTTTCAAAAAAATAGCACAGCAGGGTTGTCAAATCTATGCCATTTTTGTGGCCTTAACGTAGTATTAAGGATGGTGTCGGTAATCGGTAAGTTTTCCAAATGATTTTGGTTTTTGAAAAAACATGTGAGGCTTTCAAGATATTGAGAAAAAACATTTGTATTTGCGTTGGTTTTCCCAGAGCGAGTACCTATATTACCAGAAAAGAGCTGAGAGTGAGGTAAAGGGGTTCAATTTGAATGTGGTACAAGTCATCAAATGTATTTACTATAATTAACTTACAAGTACCTTATAAATTTTACGAGCGGGTGTAATTTATTAGTAAAGAATAAACAAAATAAAATGACGCTCCTACAAAATCACATGATTTCAACTATATTTTTGTACTAATTGCTTGGTTATTAAAAAATTAAGTTATACTCAGTTGTAGTATAACATAATTACAAACCAAAGTTTCTTGCATTTTTGATAAAATCCATGAGGGGTTATTATACTTATAGCACAGGAGTGTTAGCTTTTAAAAGAAGTAGTTTTTTTCCTTCCGAGGGATGCTTGTTTCCTCCGCCAAGTTTGAATTAAAGATGGCTGGCAAGGGTATTATTCAACAATCAACGTTTTGATTTCTTGTAAACAAATGTTGATATATTTATAATCTTTTAAGATCATTAGGGACATTTTCAAAAGCTTAATTGATACTTCGTAGTGGTTGTGGCAATTACTGCGTCTGCGCAAAAGCTAAACGTCATGCCGTTGTGGTAATTAGACACTACCCACATAACATTGGAGGAATATTCATGTTGTAAGAATATTCCCTCAAAGTGATTTTTGGAATATTCTATTGCGTATATTAGAGGAATGTTCCAGACCTATTTTTTGTTGAATATTCTTTCAGAGTTTGCGATAGTTATATTTCTTTGGTACTAAGATAATAATATTCCCATGATAACGTGAAAATTAAGTTATCTTTATGAATATTCCCAAAAATAATATTTTTGTCAGGATTATGGCATGTTTGCAAGAAATATTACTATCTTGTGAAAAGAACGCGATTTACATGATTTATAATTATAATTTAGTTTAATATCATCTATTGTAGGTAGTTGTCTATGTAGCAACTAATATTATTATACACATAAAACAGCAAAAAGTTTTTTAGGTAATCTGTTAATAACTAATCTGAAATAGTCCATCAACATAATATATTGATATACCTATATCCATAGCACTTTGTTGGAGACTAATGCATATTTGGTGGATATTAATGTGGATATATATCCACTGCATATCTTAGGATATCCATCTCGTAGCCATCTGGATATGTTTTGAATCACAAAATCATATCCATGCAATATAGGGATATATATTTGCTATGTGGGATATTATAGTCAGTGTCCAGGCATATTACTATAATTCTTTTAAAAAAACGTTCTGTTCGTATTATAGTCATGTTTCACGTCACGTTTCTATCACATTTATATCACCTAGAACCTAACTTATTGCCGGCAAGTGTTAGTAATATTCCCAATGGTAAACTGTAACATTTCTATCACATTCTTTGTTCTCTAAGTATATGACTATTACATTACAGGAATGTTTAATTGTATGTGGTTCTGCTTATTTTTTTGGTTAATTTTAGAGAATTTTGGCACAAGTAACTTTCGAAATATTGCCAGGTACCAAAAAATAAAATACTTCTTTCGTAAAACAAACCTAATTTTGTGATTTTTCTCATCTCTAAAACTTCCCTACAAGTGGCAGTTTTTATTGTGTTCCAAAAACTTTGGTACAATTAGTGCGTAGTAGTAATGATGTCAAAATAATATTTTTTTTCTGTACGCAAACGTCAAAAATACAAGGTATTGATAATAGTTCTAAAAGACCGCCATATCATAAATATGTGTATATTCAAATTGGTGTATAGGAGTTTTGGGGTCAAGAAACACGAATTTAGGATCAGAATTTTGAAGTTAAGATAGCTCATTTGTCTCCGGGGGGGGGGGGAATGGAAATTCGTAATACCTGACTCTACAAACCACAATACACCAATTTTAAATCAAATCGGAATAAGTTAGATGTTTTCTCCTCGCAGTCTTCGAAGAGCTGTTAAGTTCATAATTTTCTAATCTTCTGGACACCAATTTTATACTTTTAAAATAATCGGATTTCTTAAGATCCCTCCTCCCCCAAGAGACAGGAGCTGTTAACGTCATAACTTTTTACTCCTGATTCCAAATTCATGTTTATCGATTTCAAAATCCCCTAGATATTAGGATATTATGATAATACAATCCCTACCACCCAAGATTGTGTGGTTTTTTGACGACTTTCTATCAAAATTTCTCAATAAGTTAGAGATTTAAAATTAGTTTTAGGGATTTACAACTAGTTTTAGGGATTTAAAATGATTTAAATCACTAGGTTATTAAAGTAAATTTATTCCTGATGCCAAAAAAAGGTGGAATACCTGGAAAAATGAACAAAATGGAAATATTGAAGCGGGTGAAAACATGGAGCGGTAGTTGTAACAAATGAATAAAATGGAAAAAAAACTAAGAAAGTGGAAAAAATCTAGAAAATGAAAAAAATGGAACGGCTTGGAAAATGAATAGAATGGAAAAAAGGCGCAGCTGGAGACACTTAGCGGCTGTATTAAGTTTTAGTGCTATAATTTCATAAATGAAGCATTTAGTTATTTTTTTCTTGACTTTTTCTTAACTTAGTTTTTTGCCTATCCTAAAGTGTGTTGGGAATTTGGAACCTTTGGTTGCACTAAAACAAAATTATGATTGTTTTCCACAAACCAAAACTACACTTTTTTGCACTCGACGCGCGTTTCGCTAACAACATTAGCATCATCAGGAGACGATAAACAATAAACTAAATTAATCTACGCTCTATCTTATATA
This sequence comes from Oxystoma pomonae, assembly GCA_963921995.1. Classification (NCBI taxonomy): domain Eukaryota; kingdom Metazoa; phylum Arthropoda; class Insecta; order Coleoptera; family Brentidae; genus Oxystoma; species Oxystoma pomonae. The sequence continues at coordinate 56,215,948 of OY998164.1, forward strand.
CAATCCTTTAGTGGGTGGAGATAAGACCAATAATTTGTGATTGATCACGATTTTTAATCCTATCTCCCCTCAACCAAAGAATAAAGTGTACTAAACGGGATGGGTCCTCTATCTTTATTTAAACTATTTCTAGATTTAATGATTTCCATACTTTCATATGCATTCAAAAGTCTTTTGTTTGGTACACTTTTTAGAAGTTTTAGGTTATCTAATGTGAATCTATGATTGTTTTCAAAAGCATGCTCGGCCACACTTGACTTTTCTGTTCTTCCGTATTTTAAGTGTGCTAAGTGTTCTTTAAAACGTGTTTGTATAGAGCGTCTCGTTTGGCCAACATATTTTTTGTCACAATCCATGCAACTAATTTCGTAAATTCCACTTTTTTCTAGAACTGTAGTTTTATCCTTGGGATTTCCTAGTAAGCTTCTTATTGTGTTACCGGATTGATATACTAATTTAAGACCGGTGTTATTAAATACTTTTTGTAATCCTTTCGTATAATTAGGATTATAAGGAATTGATACAAATTTTGAGTCGCAGGTATCTTTTTGTCTGAAAAAAGGAATTCCGAAAGTTCTTTTGAAAAGAATGTCTATTTATCAGCTTATTTATTAAGTCTTCGTCGTAACCGTTTTCGCCAGCTATATTCCTAATCCTATTCTATTCTGCTTCAAATCTTTCTTTATTTAAGGGGAAATTTACTAATCTATATGTTAAAAAGTGCAAACTTGCAAGCTTATGTTGTAAGCAATTAAAAGAGTCATTTGGAATATACCTGTTGGTGGCCGTTCCTTTTCTGTATAGGTCAAAGTCCAATTTATTTTTATTTCTTATAACTAAAGGGTCTAGAAATGGCAGTGTACCGTTGTTCTCTGTTTCATAAGTAAATTTAATTGTGGGAAATTTGTTATTTATTTTTTCATAAAATTTTCAACACTAGTTACTTTAGTGTTGAATACTGCAAACACATCGTCTACATACCTAAACCATACTCTGGGGAAATACTCTAATTCTTTACTTATATCTGATTCAAATTTGTTCCTAAATAGGTTTGCGCTAAAAGGTGATAAACTATTACCCATTGTAGTTCCTTCTAATTGCTGGTAGTAGTTATTTTTATATTGAAAGTAATTTTGATTCATGCAGAGTTTTCTTAAAGATAGGTATTCTAAAGTCTGTTTGTCTTCTAGATTGTTTTTTTCTTAGTAGTTCCTCCAGGTATTGTAAGGTATTGGGGATCTGCACACTAGGGAACAACGAACTAAAATTAAACGAGATTAAAATTTCACCTTCTTGGAGTGAAATATCTTTAACTTTGTTGATAAATTCAAGGGAATTTTGAACAGAAAAACCTTTTTCCTTTATAAGTAAATTTTCAAACTCGTTTGCTAGCCATTTCGAAATGTTGTAAGTAGGTGATCCTACAGCAGAAACTATAGGTCTAACCGATTTTCCAGGCTTGTGAATTTTCGAAAGACAATACAGTTTCGGCATAGAGGGATTGCTTACTTGTAGTTTATATTTAATATTGTCAGTAATAATATTGTTACATTTTTTAATTGTGTTTTTTAATTCGTTAATCATTTTTGGTAAGGGGTTCTTTGGGACCATTTTTTATTAGGTTATCTACCCTTTCGAAATAATCTGTTTTATCTAATATAACAACTTTATTACACTTGTCAGCCTTTAGATAGAAAACATCTTTTTCTCTCAAACTTTTAATTGTTTTATTGTGATTTAATGTACTATTTTTATTGATTTGAATGATGTTTTGGGAGATCTGATAGCAAGCATCTCGCATATAGCCCTTTGTGCCTTCTGAAAGATTAGAGATTGAACTTTTAATATTTGCAATAATATCACTCAAATTATCTTTTTGTTGGGGCAGAGCAAAATTAAGACCTTTGTTTAAAAGTGATATTTCTTTGTTATTAAAAGTTTGAGAGGATAGGTTTTCTACAATGTTTGCGATTTCCTTCAACTTTTTTGGTTTTGGTTCAGAACGTTTAAACTTTTGTAGCTTTTTATTAAGTGAAGACATCTTCTTCGTAAATTTTTTCTCAATTACTACAAACATATGTCTTTGGAAATCGCACCATTCTTCAAAGTTCTTATCACTAAGTCTAAATGTCAACTTTTTAAACAGTCGGTATGCTGCAGGGCTACTTTTGAAGAAACTGTAGATTTCGGCAACTTTACTTGAACAAAGTTTGGAAAAAAATTACTTTCAATATAAAAATAACTACTACCAGCAATTAGAAGGAACCACAATGGGTAATAGTTTATCACCTTTTATCGCAAACCTATTTATGAGCAAATTTGAATCAGATATAAGTAAAGAATTTGAGCATTTCCCCAGAGTATGGTTCAGGTATGTAGACGATGTGTTTGCAGTATTCAACACTAAAGTAACTAGTGTTAAAAATTTTAGGGAAAAAATAAATAACAAATTTCCCACAATTAAATTTACTTATGAAACAGAGAACAACGGTACACTGCCATTTCTAGACACTTTGGTTATAAGAAATAAAAATAAATTGGACTTTGACCTATACAGAAAAGGAACGGCCACCAACAGGTATATTCCAAATGACTCTTTTAATTGCTTACAACATAAGCTTGCAAGTTTGCACTTTTTAACATATAGATTAGTAAATTTCCCCTTAAACAAAGAAAGATTTGAAGCAGAAAATAATAGGATTAGGAATATAGCTGGCGAAAACGGTTACGACGAAGGCTTAATAAATAAGCTGATAAATAGACATTCTTTTCAAAAGACCTTTCGGAATTCCACTTTTTTCAGACAAAAAGATACCTACGACTCAAAATTTGTATAAATTCCTTATAATCCTAATTATACGAAAGGATTACAAAAAGTATTTAATAACACCGGTCTTAAATTAGTATATCAATCCGGTAACACAATAAGAAGCTTACTAGGAAATCCCAAGGATAAAACTACAGTTCTAGAAAAAAGTGGAATTTACGAAATTAGTTGCATGGATTGTGACAAAAAATATGTTAGCCAAACGAGACGCTCTATACAAACACGTTTTAAAGAACACTTAGCACACTTAAAATACGGAAGAACAGAAAAGTCAAGTGTGGCCGAGCATGCTTTTGAAAACAATCATAGATTCACATTAGATAACCTAAAACTTCTAAAAAGTGTACCAAACAAAAGACTTTTGAATGCATATGAAAGTATGGAAATCATTAAATCCAGAAATAGTTTAAATAAAGATAGAGGACCCATCCCGTTTAGTACACTTTATTCTTTGGTTGAGGGGAGATAGGATTAAAAATCGTGATCAATCACAAATTATTGGTCTTATCTCCGCCCACTGAAGATTGTATATAAGATAGAGCGTAGGTTAATTTAGTTTATTGTTTATCGTCTCCTGATGATGCTAACGTTGTTAGCGAAATGCGCGTCGAGTGCAAAAAAGTGTAGTTTTGGTTTGTGGAAAACAATCATAATTTTGTTTTATCCTAAAGTGCTTAAAATTGTACATAAACTACGTGACTAAAGTATCTTTTTATTTCTCGACAAATTAAGCCTGAGCGAAGCCTCGAGATAAATAATACCACTTTAGTCCCCAGGTTAATAATGTAATACTATTTTTTTTCATGAAAACCCCACATAGCAAGCCATGGATATGAGATCCATAAACGTATATATTTTTTTAATATAGTATATATAGATATTACTTATTTTATGTCGTTTTTAAATTCACTGCATATTCATATATGTTCAACTAAAATGGCCCAAGAGTTTGTTTATCCATTGAATGTGCAAAATATATACATTTTATAGTTATAGACAGACGTATGTCTATATTATATCCAATCAGGAATATGCAACTCAGGTCTTAATTTTGAATATCCACTGGATATGTAAATAATATCCATCCAATAAATATACATAGACGTATTTCCACTGCATATTCAACAATGTATATGAAAAATGGACTTTAATTTGAATATACAGTGGATATGTAAATGCATTCACCCAATTAATATACAGAGCTGAATGTCCATTGCATATCCAGCGAGTTATGTGCAAAACAGATCAAAATTTTGAATATCCACTGGATGTGTAAATAATATCCAACCAATTCCAACCAATTAACATACATAGACGTATTTCCACTGCATATTCAGCAAAGTATATGCTTTAATTTTAAATATACAGTGGATATGTAAATGTATTCACCCAATTAGTATACAGATCCGAATATCCATTGCATATCCAGCGAGGTATGTGCAAAATATGTCACAATTTTGAATATACTATGAATATGTAAACATTATTCAATTCCCAAAATATCCCTGGGTTTCGCTGAAAACGTTCAGAAATTAATTTTTGATTTGGACATTCCGGAAATATCCTTTTATGGATGTCTGTTTGGGCCCTACAGTTTAATAAGTGTGCCCGCCTTCAGATTGAATTATAATTTAGTTCAATGTAATCTATTGTTGGTAGATGGCACTGTAATCAATATGTTCCCTATGTAGTAGGTACTATTATTTTACATATAAGAGAGCAAAGTTATTTAAACTGTAATATTTTAAAAACTATTATCAGGTATAGTATCAACATAATGGTGATATAACTAGCATGAATTTTCAGCTATGCTCATTTTCCTATAACCATGCTTATCCTTAATGGTACACTTATGGATATTTTATATATATCAATATGTAGATATACGCTGCATATTCATAAATGTCCACTGTTTATTCATATTGATTTATTTTGAATTATATAATCATATCCAAAAACTATATTCACTAAATCTCCAAAGGTTATTCAATTATAGTTCTTTAGTGGATGATTAATGCATATTTCGTGGATATGCAATAAACATCGGAAAATATACCATAAATGTCCATCTTGTGGCCATCTGGATATGTTTTGAAGCACAAATTCATATCCATACCATATCCATAAAGCATATATCCATATTTTATTCTGTAGTTTAGTGGATGAATAATTTAACTTGTGTGGATATACAGTAGATACTTTTTGAAGCATAAATTCGTATCCATACCATATCCATAAAACATATCCACTAAATATCCATACATATGTTACTCCGTAGTCATACTTTAGAAGATGAGTAATTTACATTCCGTGGATATGCAGTACGGGGATATCTATCCACATTTAAAAAGGATATCCATAGATAATTCCATAATCGCACTTTAGTGGATGACTAATGTATATTCGGTGGATATGCAGTGCTTATGTTCATGTGGAATTGCAGTGGATATACGAAAATATACCACGGATGTCCATCTTGTCGCCATCTAGATGTGTTTTAGTATATACATAGGACATTATTTTGCTATGTGGGACGTGAACTTCACAGGGCTAGCCGTAGGCGAGTACATATTTCAGTAAATAAGATTTTTCTAAATTTGCCGGTTTTATTTGTACATTTTTTACACTTTTTAAGGCTAAAAAGGGTTATGTCACCCCTTTAGCAATAGTTAAGTGGTATTTTTTTAGTTTAGATTTTACAACCAAAAAAATAGTGACCGAAGCAAATTGTATCATATTTTAAATAATATTTGTTTAAAATTATTAAAAAATTCCAGTTTGCTAGACAAGCAAACCAAAGGTTATAAATTATTTAGTATGGCAACCACTCTCCAAAAACGTAGTTTTTACCTCCAAAATTATAAAATATTTAGTGGAACTTAAAACTAAAAACTGCATATTCTTAGCAGCTTTCAATCAAAAGTTGTGAATTTTTAAATATATCATACTCCTTTTATCCCCCTTAACGACTCCCCACCAACAGAGTTTTTTAATAATAATGTATTGTCACTGGAATTATAAACGCATAAAAAATTTCAAGTTGACCGCATATGTAAGTTAGTCAAAATTAACCTGCAACATTTGTGCCAAACATACTAACAAACAAACCAGGAAGCAGGCAAACAGACAAACGCGTGTGAACTAAAAACTTGTAAAAAAGGTAAAATCTTGTAAAAAAGATTTGTTAAAAATTCCACACCAGCACTTTTTAACCACTCAAAATGTATAAACACGTTTAAATAGGGAAATTGAAACTAACAAGTAAAAAGAAAATATTCTAAGATTATAAAATTTGCGATTTAATTCGCTGTTGGTTACCTACCCAAGCGAAAATAATTTCCGAAAAATACGTTTGTTGCCAAGGTGCCTGTCAAAAAAACTCATTTTGATTGGTAAAAACTCTAGTACAGTAAAATTAAAAAAAGTAAAATCCGGGGAGGCTGAGTTTTTCGTATGTTCTTTCGGGGGGTCTGAAAGTCCAAAGTTTGTGCTTCCCCCAATCCTTGGGAACCATCCGCCATTTTGAAAAATCTTTATAACCGACTTTTCTCCATTTCTATTGGTCGGAGGCGAAAAAGTCTGAGAACAAGTGTCCAAGTGCTCAACTTTCTGTAGCTGGTTTCCAAAAAAGAATGACCCACAAAAAGATTTTTTTTAGAAACCTTAAATGAAAATATTTTAGATCTCGGAAAAATCCTATAAAAATACTTTATATTTAATTAACCAGTCTCTGAGCTACAGCGACTAAAAGTCGGTAACATTTTTTGAGAATCGAACATAGGCCGGAAGAAAGTCCAATTTATTAGTGTACATACACGCAGGGATACCGTACACCTATGAGTGAAGCAACCAACACTCAGGCTTGCGATCACCGTTCGCGGCTTGCATTTAGTACGCCTCTAACCACGGTGCAATGTGAAGTGTAGTCCATGAAACCGGAATTTGGTCAATAAATACTCAAATTTTAATAACGTAATTTTCTTGTTTTTTTGTCACTGATAAATTAGAGCGTTTTATTTTCATCTGCTCAGATTTATCACTAACAATATGTTACAATGAAAATAATAAGGAGAAACAAAATAAAAGCAAGTTCTCAAAATAAAATAGTACATTCTAAAATCCAATAAGATTCTCCCAGTCAAAAAAAGTTAAAGCAAATGTTCCAAAAGTCCTCCTTGCTCGGCTAGACATTATCCGAGCCTATTACAAAAACTCCATCTAACGTTTCCAAGCATGTTAGGGGTGATAGTTTGAAAAGCTCCTTCAATTTTAATCTGAAGTTCTTCCAAATTATTAGCCCTTTCATGCCCGTAAACCTAATTTTTGATATAACTCCACAGATATAAGTCATTAGGAGCAAGATCGGGTGATCGAGCTGGCCTAAAATAGTTCCCCGTGTACTTATAACCCGATTAGGAAATACATTATCAAGATATTTCCTAACAAGGTCAACACTGTGAGCGGGACAACCATCTTGTTGAAACCATTTTTCACCAAATCTCACACCTAACAACTGCCTAGCACTTGGAATAATATGCTGCTGCGGTAGATCCAAGTATCTAGGACCATTCAAATTGCCATGAATAAAAAATGGCCCAATTACCTGTTCCCTACAATACCCCCCAAAACATTTAGTTTTTGGGGATACTGTGTTCTTACGTCAAAATACAAATGCAAATTTTCCCTCGACCAATATCGAACGTGTGTTGGGTTATGACGATTCAATAATGGAAAAGTGCTTTCATCTATGAAAAGAATAGATCTCAGAAAGTTTTCACCACGATTAGCTCTTTCCATCATTGTTTCCCAGGAAGAATTTGATGCGTTTTTGACGCTTTGTAAGAATGATAACCATTCTTTTGTAGAACGCAGAACACAGTGGCTGAAGACGTATCAACTGCTTCCGCAATTTGGTGGCTAGTTAACTTTCCATTCGTACTTCCTGCTCGTCGTTCAAAACAGTGGGTTTTTTATGGTTTCTGGGCGCTACACAACCAAACTTTTCAAAATTCTGCACAAACCTATGAATCGTTGATAAACTAGGTTCTGGGCGATTTACAAAATTCCCCAAAAAAAGTTCTTGAATAAGTCTCAATGGTCTGCCTTGATAGTACCATTTGACCATCTGCACTTTTTCGGCAACTTCGCAGACATTCATTTTTAGTTTTAGATCACTTAAGAACTTACCAATCTGTTTCTCGAGCAAAGCAGAAATAAAACAAAATAATAAAAACAAAATAAATTTCAAAAAGATAACACTGCATCGTGCTTTGACCTCACCTCGGTCGTACGGCACGGAGAGTACATTGAACTTGATTCCCCCTATGTTCGCAGTAGCCTGAAGCTCATTGTATATTATATTATCATTTTATAGGAAGAAGCAGTACAAATAAGGTATCGAATTATATCTTGTGACGTGCGCTACACAAATGACTCAGTCTGTCGGCATGAAAATTGTCGAAAGTATCTGACAGACTGACATTTAGTCGGATACCGTTAGTCGAGTCCTTTTGGGTAACGGCCAACCATCGCTTACATACACGCGACAGGAGAGGTTGGAGAGGTAAGTGGAAGTATTATTAAGTGCTAAAAGAAAGGCGAAAGGGGTTGGCAAAAATATTATAAAGTGTTGCAGGGGGGGGGAGGGGTCAAAATTTGTAATAATGATTTTACATAATTGATGGTAGTACAGTAAAATTGTCAATTGAAGTCGAAAAAAAAACCGACAATTTTTTGTATGTTTTTGGGGGGTCTGAAAGTAAAATTTCCAAGTTTGTGTGTCCCCCACTTTTCACGAACTATCCGCCATTTTGAAAGAAATTTGAAACCGATTTTCTCTATTTCTGTTGGTCGGAGACAAAAAAGTGTCATAAAATTTTCAATATATTTTGTTACAGTATCAACTCTCTATAGTTAGTTTTCAAAAAGATAGAGGGCGTCGAATTTACGAAAAATCAGTATAACGACTAAATGTCAGTCTGACAGGTACTTTCGACAATTTTCATTCCGACAGACCGGGTCATTTGTGCAGCGCACGTGACAAGCTTTAATTTGATACTTCATTTGTAATGCTCTTACTATAAATAATAGTACACAATCCACAGCACGCGACTTCATGCATGCCCAGAAAGCGGTTTTCAAAGAATTTTACCGACTTTAAGTCGCTGTAGCTCAGAGACTGTTTAATTAATTATAAATAATATACATATTTTTATAGAATTTTTCCGAGATCTACAACTTTTTCATTTAAAGTTTTTAAAAAAAATCACTTCTTGTGGTTCAAAATACGTTAAAACTGATTTTTTGTAACTTCGGCGCCATCTAACTTTTTCGCCTCCGACCAATTATTTATGACAGTTTTACTGTACTACTCGTGTTAAAAAGTACTCGGGTGGGATTTTCTTACTGAATATCGCGCTGATTTTTTTTCTCGCTCAGGAATATTTTTAAGGCCACAAAAACGGCATAGATTTAACAACACTGTTTTGCTATTTTTTTTAAAGATCAACAATAGGTGGCATCACTAATGATATTTTTAGTGAGATCGTGCAGTGTTCAGAACACGGTGCGAACACCATATGTGAGGCTAGGCTTCCATTAGCAGATTTTCCGCGCGGATTTTAAGTTATGTTGAAGGGGCCAATAGTTCTGTCACTGTTTCACTCACTTACGGACAAGGTCAAATTTCAAAACCCGCGCGGAAAAAAAGCTTATGGAAGTCCAGCCTTAGAGAAGTGGCCGGTGGCTATGCGGAACCTGAATTCTAATACTCCAATCGAACTCAATCAGTTTCTGTGGGCCTACCAAATTACGTGACCTTGGCGTTTCAGAATTCCGGCTGAACGTCGGTCATAAAGAAAAATACCATTACTTTTTTGTTATCAGATAATAGAATTTATAAGAATGTACAACCGTATCTAAAGGATTTTTTAAAATTTGGTGCATTTTTTTAAAAAAATTAAAAAATTCAAAAATTGTTGTTACAGATTTCTGTAGTATCGACGAGGCTAAAGAAAAAGTCAGGTAAGATTTTTGACTACTGTTAGCCGTGTTTATTTTATTTCATAATGAGAGAGTCCAGCAAAAAACTATCTGGATGCGGTTGTGAGGAATTCAAAAATAAACATTCCTGACAAATTTCAACAGATTCCGTTTTCTCGTTTCCGATATTCTGCCGGTAAAGATTGGCCCAAAAACAGCGAAGCAGTGTTGTCAAATCTATGCCGTTTATGTGGCCTTAAAAAATTATCCCTGCCTTCGACTCGGGTAATTTTCAAAATATTCATGAGCTCGTAAACATTTTTGTCTGTCTGTCACACGGAAGATCTCAGGTTCGAATCCCGGGTGGGTGCATGGATATTTTGTGTTTGTCTTTAACTTTGAAAAAAATTGGCTAAAACTGGGCACTGATCCTATAATGGATGGAAATTCCCAATATAAAAAGTTTAAAAAAAAAACAGGTGTAAAAAAAACATGAACCTTACCGACACCCTATTGTCGGTAACAAAATGGAAAAATTTTTAAACTGTTTAATAAGCATATTTATTTAAAAATTAATATCTTAAAATATTTTTAAACACAAAATTTTCCACAAAAATTAAAAACCTTGATTTACTTTGCAAATCAAATATTTTCGAAACTACTTCTGTACGTTTTCTCGTTTCCGATATTGTGCCCGGTAAACACACAGCAGTTTTGTCAAATCTATGCCGTTTTTGTGGCCTTAAAAAATTATCCCTCGCCTTCGACTCGGCTAATTTTCAAAATATTCATGAGCTCGTAAAAATTTTTGGAAATAATTTAACCTCTTGTAGTACTACTGTCACACGGAAGATCTCAGGTTCGAATCCCGGGTGGGTGCAAGGATATTTTGTGTTTGTCTTTAATTTTGAAAAAAATTGGCTAAAACTGGGCATTGATCCTATAATGGATGGAAAGTCCCAGTATAAAAAGTTTAAAAAGAAACAGGTGTAAAAAAACATGAACCTGACCTACACCCTATTGTCGATAACAAAATGGAAAATTTTTTAAACTGTTTAGTAAGCATATTTATTTAAAAATTAATATCTTAAAATATTTTTAAATACAAAATTTTCCACAAAAATTAAAAACCTTGATTTACTTTGCAAATCAAATATTTTCGAAACTACTTCTGTACTTTTGTCTCGTTGTTTAAAAAGAATTTATACAACCCAGCTGGAAGTTTCCTCTTTTTAATTATCTAATAAGAATTGTAAATACTTGTATTTCTAAATTGTTTGGACAAGGTTTATAAAACTAAATTCTGGAAGTTTCCATCTTCCACAACCTACCTGATAATATAAAAATTGCAAAAGCTAATATAAAGGGTGTAAGTAACCTGGGTAAAATAATTACATAGAATTACTTAATAGGAAGTTATTGAAAAATATCGGAGGCCAGGCATTTTTGACGTTGTTGACATGTGCGCGTGCGCAATAGTATCCATTTCTAAGGCCACTACAAGCCGGGCACAGTGGCGATCCCTCCATAGGAGCATATGAGCACGTGTACCGCCACACAGAATAAGGGAATAATAATGTATCTAGAACCTACTGTTTGAGTATTACTTTGTTACATTATTTTTAAGGGTCACATTATCATTATGATATTCTGTATCTAAAAGAGGTGTGTTCTGTGGTATGGAAAAGGTGGATATTTTTTTTTGTTCTAAACCTTTTTTTAGATTTACAGATGTATTCGAAAAACGCTTTGAGGCATGAAAGAGTCCTTTGAAGTTTAAATTTGAGGCTTTTCAATTTTGGAAAATATGTATTGGTGCAAATGGCAATGTCCCCAATTCGTTGCTGAGTTTTCGTTGCTAACTTCACACACGTCGTCTTTGGTACCTTCGACGGGGTGGAAGGAATTAGGGTTTCGAGGGATGATTCCCCATCGATGGAGGAATCTAATGTATGAATTTTATTTTGTTACATCACTTTTGAATAATCTTTTTCGTTGTTTAAATTTTTTACATTCTGGGACTAGGAAATGCGTTTTTGGTACCTTTGATAGGGTGAAAGGAATTAGGGTTTTGAGTGAGGATTATTCATCGATGGGGGAATCTACTGTATGAATTTTATTTTGTTACATCATTTTTAAATAATTTTTTTCTTTGTTTGAATTTTTTACATTCTTGAACTAGGAAAAGCGTTTTTGGTACCTTTGACGAGGTGGAAGGAATTAGGGTTTCGAAGGATGATTTTCCATCGATGGAGGAATCTACTGTATGAATTTTATTTTGTTACATCATTTTTAAATAATTTTTTTCGTTGTTTGAATTTTTCCATTCTGGAACTAGAAAATGCGTTTTTGGTACCTTCGACGGAGTGAAAGGAATTAGGGTTTCGAGGGATGATTCTCCATCGATGGAGGAATCTACTTACATGATTTTTGAATAATCTTTTTCGTTGCTTGAATTTTTGCATTCTGGAACTAGAAAATGCTAAAAACGCATTTTACCTTCGACGGGGTGGAAGGAATTAGGGTTTCGAGGGATGATTTTCCATCGATGAAGGAAACTGCTGTATGAATTTTATTTTGTTACATCACTTTTGAATAATCTTTTTCGTTGTTTAAATTTTTTACATTCTGGAACTAGGAAATGCGTTTTTGGTACCTTTGATGGGGTGGAAGGAATTAGGGTTTTGAGTGACGATTATTCATCGATGGGGGAATCTACTGTATGAATTTTATTTTGTTACATCATTTTTGAATAATTTTTTTCTTTGTTTGCATTTTTTACATTCTTGAACTAGGAAAAGCGTTTTTGGTACCTTTAACTAGGTGGAAGGAATTAGGGTTTCGAGGGATGATTCTCCATCGATGGAGGAATCTACTGTATGAATTTTATTTTGTTACATTATTTTTAAATAATCTTTTTCGTTGTTTTCATTTTTCACATTTTGGAACTATGAAATGCGTTTTTGGTACCTTTGACGGGGTGAAAGGAATTAGGGTTTCGAGGGATGATTCTCCATCGATGGAGGAATCTACTATATGAATTTTATTGTGTTACATAATTTTTGAATAATCATTTTCGTTGTTTAAATTTTTTACCTTCTGGAACTAGGAAATGCGTTTTTGGTACCTTCGACGGGATGGAAGGAATTAGGGTTTCGAGAGATGATTCGCCATCGATGGAGGAATCTACTGTATAAATTTTATTTTGTTACATCATTTTAGAATAATCTTTTTGGTGGTTTTAGTTTTTTACATTCCGGAAGTATGAAATGCGTTTTTGGTACCTTTGACCGGGTGGAAGGAATAAGGGTTTCGAAAGATGATTTGCCATCGATGGAGGCATCTACTGTATGAATTTTATTTTGTTACATCATTTTTGAATAATCTTTTTCGTTGTTTAAATTTTTGCATTCTGGAACTAGAAAATGCGTTTTTGTTACCTTCGACGGGGCGGGAGGAATTGAGGTTTTGAGGGATGATTCTCCATCGAGATAGGAACCTACTGTGTGAGAATTACTTTGTTACATTATTTTTAAGGGTCAGATTATCATTATGATATTCTGTATCTAAAAGAGGTGTGTTCTGTGGTATGGAAAAGGTGGATATTTTTTTTTTGTTCTTAACTTTAAAAAAAAACGCTTTGAGGTATGAAAGAGTCCTTGGAAGTCTAAATTTGAGGCTTTTCAATTTTGGAAAGTATGTATTGGTGCAAATAACAATGTCCCCAATTCGTTGCTGAGTTTTGGTTGCTAACTTTACACACGTTATTACAGTTACCAAACATTTTGTTACATGCTAAAATCATAAGATTTAACACCGTCTATTCAACGCAGATCCTGCTTCTAGAGAAGCGACTAAAACCCACTTTGCGTTCCACGATTTCTTTGGCCGACTCAAGATTACATATTTGTGAGGTTAGGGTTCTTGTTTTTAAATCTTTCTCAACATCACCTTTTATTTTCAAACGCACCCCAGCAGGACTTATTTGGTTAGATTGCAAAAAAGGGTTAGGCTCTGGATTGGGCCGGGTTGATTCGTTGGGTAAGGTTGGTTTTGGTTGGATTGGTTATAATTTTGTATTTTTCTTAATTTGTAGGGGGGGGGGAGAAAGCTAATAAAATCAAAATATATCTATAACCTCACATTCATGTAACCTTGAGTCGACCAATGAAAACGTGGAACGCAGCTGCTCTCGCTGACGGCGCCTAATGAAATGAAATTCTGCCAGTGTTGCCAGGTTCATTTTTAGAATAATACTAGATCAGAGACAAAAATAATTGTAGATTCTGGAATTTTTATAAAAAAATTAGTAGACTCCCTACAAAAAAAACTTTTATTAATAAAAAACTAAAAAAAATTAGTAAATATTTTAATCTTATTATAAAATTTTTTCCTACCTCGCATTAGTTCAAAACCATAAAAAGGATAGGAGTAATACGACCCTCGTTCCTTTTGAAACATCTCTTGATGGTGAACAGCGGATTCGAAAACAAGTGTTCTGAACTACTTCCAACTAAACATTTTTCTGACTTCCGACCAAGTTTGTACCAATCGCGACGTCACTTTAGGTAAAAAATATTGTAGTTCTTTAAGCGCGACTAAATTTACATCAATCGCGACCTCACTTTAAGTAAAAAAATATTGTAGTTCTTCATACGACCTCGAATTATCGTCGTGTTTTCCTTGGAATTTGGATGTCTTCACCGGAGACGTCATCCGACGGTCACCAACTTGGAAGTGATTTCTAGTAAAATTTCCGGCGTTTCAGTGTTGTTGGTAGCGACGTTTTCGAGTGGAAAGTAATTTTAAGTAAAACATTCCGACGTGTGAACGTCGTTGATGTCTTTCCTTGTTCATTTGGTCAATTTTTCTGAACAGATTCCTACCTCGGTTCAACGTCGTTCGGTGGGAGAATTTTAGTAGTTCAAATGACTGAAGGTCGCAATTTTGTCGGGCATTGGACTTCGAATCTGCAGACGTCGATGAGATGTATTTTTGTGGGGTTCTGGTTAACCGACGCGGGCAAATTAGGTGCATTGAGTAACTACGCCGTTTTTTTGCCAAACGAAGGATGTAACGCTGGCCGCCATTAAAAAAAGTTGCGCTTTTTTTTTAGATTTTAGCGGTTATTTATGATCAAATAACATAATTTTTGTAATTTTAATGCTAGTTTTTATGATATGTATTAAAATATGACTTAAGAAATATAGTTTTAAAACTTCTTTTTTTCCAAAAAAAATACAAAAAACACCAAATTTGCCTTATTTTTGAAGCCCACGCATTTTTTTCCACCTAACCTTACTATATTTATCAGTAAAATACCTGTCGCAAGAAAATTTCGATATGTAACATTCCTTAAAAGTCAATTATTATCAATGTTACTTTGTCAACTTGTCCAATTTTTCTCTACTACATTTCTAGTAAAAAAATGTTAACGTCAGTTTTAATAAACTCTCTTGCTTTATGGTTGGTCGGCAGCCGACGTCGTTACGAGCCAAATTCGTATGCTCCATTTAGGTAGAAATTTGGGTCGTCAGGACATACGACGTCGGGTCGCCTGAGGCGACGTCGCTGTCACGTCCAAATGTTTATTGGGTTAGCAGCTCCGATTTTGGAACGAACTCTGCTCGTATACTTTCTACTAGGTAACCCGTGCGCTGACCGTGCATTCGCTTCAGACTAATGGTCTCCGGCGATTTAGATACAGAGTTTATAATCAAAAATCACCAATTTTTGTCACCATAATATTGACTTTTTATCGAGCTGTTTTTGGTATCTATTGATATGGTAGACTTTCACTCAAAGAAAAGTATAATAGTAGATTTTCCGAGAGATTTTCACTTAAGAATAGTAGAATAGTAGACTTGAGTGGCAACACTGACCTCTGCTTGATGACGCGGAACTGTCGCACATGCGATGAACAAATTAAAAAGTCCAACAGGGTACCGATTCTGGAAGTCATAGGAAGTGATCGTTCGCCTGAGAGAAGGGAAGCAGGTTCAACCAATAAACGCGCTTAAAAGCAGTGACGAGACGATCGAAGAATCACCAATCTATTATGGGCACGCGCAGAGCTGCCTCGAACAACAATTTTTGAGCGAAGCCGTTCTCTCGACTAGACCCAGTAGTATGAACTTTTAGGAAAGCTCGTGTGAAAAACGTCTCTCGTATGATTTCAGAGCACGCTATTGGATGAAACCATCACGTGACAGATCTCGCTAATGCGCATGCTATGGCCAACTTGACCGTCTCGTAAAGTGCGACGTCGCACAGTGGCCGATTTTTGTAAAAACGAGCACATTATAAAAAAACTTCCACATTTTAATTTAATCGTACAAAATATTTAGTTTTAATAAAAAAATAAATAGTTTACAATATTTAAATAAGTAAGCATTTATTTTTTTTAGCTGATATACAGGATGATCGTGTGAATTTTCATATTTACCTTAAGACATTTTTAAGAAGGTAAAAGTTACATATTTATTAATTGGCTAAATTAAACTAAAAATGTTAGTTTAGAACAATCAAATTTACTTTAAAGTAATTGACACAATATATAAGTGTTACAGTATGCTAGTATATTTTTTATGTATATAGGGTATATTAAAAAGAATGCCAACCGAAACTTTTAAATGAAACACCTAGTATATTATTGCATTTTTGCATTCTGTTTTGAAATTCTAAGCATTTTTATATAACATACCCTATGTCGATCTTCACCTGTTTTCGAGATATCAACAGTTGAATACTGTCATACTCTGGGTCTTCTATTTGAAATTTGATGTTGAATACTGATGCGTAATATCAAACTCGTAAAAAGCATCGTTTATTCTTTGGCCAACTATTCGCCTAGTATCTTGACAACCATATAAGGACATTTAGACACATTTTGAATTTTTAAATTTTTCAAGTTATGTCCGCGTTTTTCTGAAAATCGACCACCGCGCGTTGTTCGCATGACTTTTATGCGATAGATCACTTCTCAGGGTATGATCGTTCTATTACGCCCAGAATCGAGCCCCAGTTGTTTTACTCACTGAACATTGGCTAAATCCTGACGAGTGCTTCTACATACGTGATTATATACTAGTATCAATTTTTTGCAGGGAGGATGCAATTCGCGGGGGTACTTTGATTCTCGCTAATAAGTGTTTTATGTTATTAAGTCAATTACCTGTCAACTAGAAAATTTTACTTGGCGGTGACTTTAATATAGATTACGCCGATTTATCCTCGCGTAATACAGTGGAAATATGTATACTAATTTTGACATAAATTACTGTTCAGTGATAAATGTAGGTTTTTCCGACCACGAGGTTTTAAAATGTAGCTTCTCTATAAAATGTAAATAAACTAAACGTGTAAAGGCGCAATTACACAGACGAACATGCTCAAATAAAAGCTCGTGCAAAAGATCTAAAATTTTTTGCATGAACATTTTTGTGAGCTTTTCTTTGAACATTTTGTTCGGGTAAATTTTTGAGCAAATTATTGCTATCTATTTTTAAAGATGACAATAAATAAAATTTCACATCAGTGATCAGTGATCTCAATTCTTTAAAAAAAATGGAACAGCAACTTTTATTAAAACTTTTTGTGAAAAAAAGCCGACGGCAAGCGAAACATTATTATTGGCTCTACTATCAGTTTTGTCACATGGATTAGGGTTACTTATAATATTTTTTTCTTAGGGTTTTTTCCCAGATTTATTTGCCCGGGCTTTTTTTGGGATTTTCTTTTGAGTTTTTTTTATTTCCTAGAGTTTTTTTCCTAAAGTCAAAAAAAACCCAGGAAAATTTTTCTATTCCAAAAAAATTTAGAGTTTTTCAATTATCGGCAGAAAACTTAAAAATTGCACTTTTAAGCGGTAATCCGCGTCTCACGACTATGAGGAGTGGTGGAGAGGGGATTTTTTTTTAAACATATTTTTGTGACTTTACTTTACCTTTAGCTTTGATTGTTTTTTTTTTTTAATTCCTCACACCAGATTTACCTAGTTAGTTTAAGGCCCCAACGGTTGCTTAAAAAAGCAAAAGGTTTATGAAAATACTGAAGATAGATATTTACTGTCAATTTAATGTAATAATCAAGGTCGATTACTGACACTGAACAAACAATATGCAAAGGAGCAACATTCCGATTCAGAAGTCCAGTCTATTACTGCTAAATTATATTTTTTTAGACAATGGTCGGGATGGTAGGATTGTAAAAGTGGGTAATAAACGGGTATTATTTAGACCGAACGTGCTTTTGTTTATATATTTGAGATTTAATAAAATGTATATAGGTTTTTTAATTTGACTTAGTTATTATTTTATTGTGTTTTAAACTAGGAAGTAAAATAAAGAGATATTCCTTTAAACGTAAATTTTTATCATTACATTTTACAGGCAACAGCAATAAATAAGTGTCATTATTATTTTTATATTCTCGTTTTTTTACAACCCCAAAAAAGTTACAAGTATACTGGCATATCCCCTAGAAAAATCAGATCAATCGAAGTTGCTTATGAGGTAAAACGTGAATTTCGACATCATATCGTTTTTCCGTCGGAAAGCACTTAATAAAATTTTAAAACTTAGTCTTTCTATTTTCAGTTAAGTTCAATGAATTCCCATAAAACTATAAAATTTAAATTTGTAAAGAAATTTTTATACCCCCAATTCTTCAAACAAATTTTTCTCAACATTCTCTCCAAAATTTACGTGTGTTTTTTTGTACGAGATTTTGCTCGAACATTTCTTTGAACATTTTGCTCAAGAGGCTCGTGTAAATGTTTGTCGGCATTTCAACATCAAAGGAAAGTTTGTCTGTGTAAATGCGCCTTAAAATATCTGGGTCGTATCTTTAACAAGAAAAACTTTTTAAAATTTAGTTTTGCTTGAATGTTGACTGGCAAAGTACTTTATACCAAAATTATCTCACTTGACTCATTTTACTGTGCTTTAAAACTTGAATTTAATAAATGCTTTCCATTAAGATTAACTGAAACAAAAAAAAAAATGAAAATCTTGGTTTCTCAGAGGTTTAAAGACATCAGCAGATAATTTACGGTCTTTACAATATTTGAAAAAGTTTTTTAAAAGCAGTGTTTTCCTAGCTTACTGTAAATCTTACGAAAAAGTTTACCGATCTACTATTAAAGCTGCTAAAGACATATATTACACAGAAACAATCTTTGGATCGCAAAACAGGCCGAAAAAGTGTTGGTCTACTATTAACGAGATTAGAAATAAAAAAAATTAAAAAATGATTTTTTTTGTTAGTGTGGCTAGCACCCTGACTGACAGGATTTCCTCAACTAAAGATCCGTTGGATTACCTTTCTGGTGTAGACATTCCAGACTTCTTTTTTCGCCCGACCTCCTCAGCGGAACTAAAGTTAATTTTTTCTCAATAAATGGTGTTGATGGGATTTTCATAAAAAATTTTTAAAACTTACCGGATTGTGTCTTAAAAGTATTAGTAAAAGCGTTTAACAAAAGTTGTGAAAGGGGATCTTTTCCTGATAGTCTTAAATTTGCTAAGGTTATTCCGCTGCACAAAGGAGGATCATGCGTGGAACCTTCCAACTACAGGCCAATTTCAATTTTAACAACACTTTCCAAAATCTTTGAGAACTTAGCAAAGGGCAGAATACTTGAGCATCTAAACACTTATAATACTATTATAAACTCTCAATTTGGTTTTAGGGAAGGCTTAAGTACGCATGATGCAGTTTTCTCTTTTTTGGAATCGCTTTATACAAACCTTAATGAAAAAGAAGTGGCTGCCGCAGTATTCTGCGACCTTTCAACCCAGGCCAAAAATAAATTGTGTTTACTTGTACAGAAAAAGTTATAATACAATATAAAAGCAAAAAATAGCCCTGGTGTCAATCATTTAAACAAAAAAAAGAAAAATCCGCAAATTTGATTTAATCTATCTTTAAATAATCTTTGTGTCGTCATCAGGTCGCAGAGCGGGGCAAAATTACTAGACCGTGTCTATTCTACGGACCGTGCTTTGCTTGTACCTTGGCTTGCACCAACCTCAACTGATGAAATCTACAGCTTTGAAATGAGTGAGCTTTGAGTAAGCAAAGTTTTCTTGACTGAGCTTTTAGATAACTTCAATGTTTTAATTTCAGTTTGTAAATAAATTATTATAGTTGTTTTGGGTTTTTTGTTTGACATATTTTTCGTGCGTAATCGGTGACCTTCACTTATTTTTGTTTTGCCTCGTAGTGCCCTCATAAATATATTTTTTGTGCTGAAAACGGGTTCAAAATATGGCGTTTTTCTGGATAAAATTGGAGGTGTTTTATTGGTTAATGAACAACTTGGTATATTAAATGAGGTAAATTAATTCCTGTAAAAACGGTTACATAGGGAAATTATAAACGTACCTATTACCAATTGCCACAAAACAATTTTTTCTGGGGGCTATAAATTTAAAGCACCCCCCGAAGGTGGTCTAAAAAATCAAATCACCAACTTTATAACCTCAAACACAGATCATGAAGCTAATATATGCCAGATTTTTGGCGTATTCACCATTTACCATTTTGAAAATCTGTCAAAAATAATTAATTAAATATGATATATTTTGAGAAAAAAAAGGAGTTTTTCAGTGATATTTTGCAATAACAATACAAAATAATCAATAGCTTTGTGTCTTTTCTGTATGGGTAAGTGTGAATTGAATTGAAAATTGATTTCCAAATTTAATGCCCCCTACAGGTGTAAATATTTAGACCTGTGGGGGTTACTATTTTAGATCTTAGTAAATTTCACTGTTAGAGTTTATCCAAATACAATTTAAAAAAAAATAAACAGAAAATAAAATAACCAAAAACAGTGAAGACAAAAGGTTTAGGTTATAAAAAACGCCGATCGCAATGGCCCACCTCATACATAGGTCTTTCTCTCATAATATTTTTTTTAGTAAGCCTTGCAAAAGTATAGGACATTTCTCCATTGTATATTCAGGTCTAGGACAGGTAAAGGGGATACGTCGACAATAAATGAAAAATAAATGAAAAACAATTTAGAACTCACAAACCAAAATAAATAATTTTAAAAATATATATAAAAGACATCTAAACTTTAACAGCATGGAAAACACATTATGTTTTTGAAACGAGCACACGTATCTTTATTAGCTTTTGGCAAAGCAAAGACTTCTTCGCTGGATATAAAAGAATATTCTTCTTGTTATTGTGGACATTGTTCAATGTATCTCCCAATTAAATAAAATTAAAAAATATGCAAGTAAATAACTCCTCCATAACCCAAATTATGTAGTCTGAATATGAAACTTAAAATAACAAATAACCAAAAATAAGGTTAAGCATCAAAACTTTTCCTAAAAGTTATAAGAAATCACAAAAGAATCGAAAAAACATTTAGACATCGCCATTGGCATTTGTGAGGCGATTCTTCACAAAATTTCGACTCTAATGTGAGTGCGTGAGCAGCAACAGCGTAATTTGGGGGGCAAATTTATCGTGTCAATTGTATCCTGGTATCCAGAGTATCCCCAATCTCCCATATTAATACAAATGTAGTAAAATTTTAGAATGTATTCGCTTTGTTTTCAGACAACGTGACCATAACGACCTATCCCCTCCTCTCTCATCACTTTTTAAATTTATTTTGTTTCTATAAATATTATAAATATTTTTCTTATTGGTTAGTTAGCTTTTAACATTGGTATTTTTTAAAATTTGTCCATAAAATTGCGCCCCAACATAGCTATAGATGCTGAAATCTCGGCGCTTTATTCCAAACTTTTATTTTACTTCATTTACTTACAAGAGTTTTCTACTTTTATTTTGGAATAATAAACGTCTTTATTATTATTATTATTAACGTAGTCCGGACAATTTTCAGTTAATGAAGATGTGACACAATTCACATACATAGACAAAATAAAAAGGAGGTCAAAGACATACATGTTTAAAAATGCATAAGACTATGTATTTAAAATAAATTAGGAGGTATTATTTATTTGGAATATTTTCCCATGCTCCCAGTGTTTACTGCAAGTTTTTTCCCAATAAATTTGGCTGTTCTCAGCCAGTTCTTAAAATGAGACTATAATGGTGTCTTCTAGAAAGGCAGTAAGTACAGTAAATCAATGAACGTCTCACAGTATATTCTTTTGTTATTTACATTTTTTATATTGTAATCTTAATATTTGTACTAAATGTTATTCTTCCGTAGGTATAATCCTTTGCAACAGTTAACTAATTTCGCTAATTATTTGACAAACAATAGGGACTTATCGGTATATAAAGTCGGCATAGCCTGAGATTAATAAAGTCGGCACAATTTTTGACAGTCGCGCATGTAGTTTGAAAGGTTTCTGACATATTTGTCATCTAAACATGTCATCTAGACCATACAGTTGTCATAATTAAAGTTAATGCCGTTCTTTATTAGTGACATATCAGACATTATAGGCTTATTTTTGACAGTTTCACACAAAGGTAAACAATAGATACTTAAGTTAATTTTCAGTTTTGTCAGCATTCATATCCTTATCCCTATCGAGTCGACCAATCAAGCAGGTACATAAAGTCGGCATCGCCTGACTTTAATAAAGTGGGCACTATTTTTGACAAATTTAAAAGGGTGAATATATAACAAAATCAATGAAAAGCGAGCTTTCCCTCAAAAGAGGTTATGGTAACCGTAGATAATGATCATCATTTCATCTCTTTCCTAGCCCGCACTGATGAGCACCACAAGTGCGAAATCCGGATCTATGGTTACCATTACCTTTTTTGAGGGAAAGCTCACTATTGTTGACAGTTCAGAATGGAGTTTAACAGATTTCTTACATTGTTGTCATCTAAACATTTCATCTAGACATACTTATATTGTGCCACCCATAAAGTTTACATAAAGTTAGGCACAAACATTAAGTCGACATTATTTTGATACCATAGATGACATGTCAGAATCCTTTTAAACTTCGTTCGGAATTGTCAAAAATAGTGCCCACTTTATTAAAGTCAATAATTTGTCAACTTTATGGGTGCCACAATACGAGCATGTTTAGATGACAGACTTATGTGACAAAAATATCAGAAACCTTTTTAACCTTCGTGCGGAACTGTCAAAAATAGTGTCAAGTCAGGCTATGCCGATTTTATGTACCAATAGGGACTTATCGGTACATAAAGTTGGCATAGCCTGACTCGGCACTATTTTTGACAGTTCCGCACGAATGTTGAAAGGTTTCTGACATTTTTGTCGCATAAACATGTCATCTAAACATGCTCATATTATGCCATTCATAAAGTTGACAAATTAAAGTTAATGCCGTCCTTTATTAAAGGCAGGCAATAACATTATGTTAATTCAATGTTATTTTGACAGCACCGCCATCAAAAAAGATCTGGCTGGATAAGTCAAACATAGGTTTTGGATAGCCCCAGCAACCAAGAAGAACGCCGTCGCATAACAGATTTGTAAGTGCCTAAAAATATGTAGTAATTTTTTACCTTTTTGTGGATCTGTCAAAAATAGTGCCGACTTTATTAAAGTCAGCCTATAATGTCCAAAACCCTATTAAAGGTCAGCACAAACATTATGAAAGTCAACATTATTTTGATAGCACCGCACAGAAAAAAACTCTGCCCCAACGTATGTTTCGGATAGCCATAGCCCCGACAATCAAGCGGAGAACCGTCTCATAACAGATAGAAAAAGTGCTTAAAATATGTAGTATTCTTGCGGATCTGTCAAAAAAAAACGTCAAGCTATGCCGACTTTATGTACCGATAAGTCCCTAATAAGTGTTCTTTTTCCTTTTTTAACGATTGCATAAATGTCTTTGTAGCTAGTAATAAAGTATTTTATATATTTTAACTGATGCCATTATTTAAATTAGTTACAATTTATGTATTTCTATGTATTTGTAGCTTTCCGACTAAAATATATAATGACTCGTTCTTCTCCATCCTGGACTTGTGACGTGACTGCTCCTATACCAATAATACCGCCTGTGTCTAGCCTAAATCGTCCTAGTTGTTGGAGATAACCTCGGAGATGACTTAATGTAATATCGAACTTAAGCAAAGTGCTGTTTTTAATTTCCTAAAGGCTTGATCACACTCGAAATCTAAGTGTTGGACTACCCTGAATATTGGCAAACCCTTCTACAAATCGTTGGTAATATGTGCATAGACCCCACATTCTAGAAAGTGATTTTTAGACACACACTTCTTATATATACCTACATACTAAAGGGTGGAGCGGCTGGAAAAATGGAAAAAATGGAGCAGTGGTAAAAAATTAAAATTAGAGAAAATGGATGCTGTAGTAAAAAATGGAAAAAACGAAAAAAAATGGAAAAATGGAGAAAAGGACGCGGGTGAAAAAATGCAGCGGTAGTGAGAATGGAATAAATTGAAAGAATGGAAAAATGGGGGGGGGGGTGGGAAAAATGGATAGAACCTTTCAGAGCATTTTATCACAAATAAATTTAGACTGTCAAAATTCGATAACATTTCTCGATAATTTGGAAGACGCGATAATCGATCGATTATTTAAAGACTATCTATAAAGAAGAACAGATACCAAATTTTAACGATATCTTAAACTATTATCAATTTTTTGGAACGCAAGTCAAATTTTTGAATTCAAAATTAATTTTCGCTATACATGTCCCTATTATCGAACCAGAAATCTTTGCATTTTATCGTCTTATTCCTACTATCCAAAATAACCAAATATTTATCCCTCGCTACCCCTATTTGTCACGCTACCCTAAAAAGAGCTACTTCCAAGAAGAAGAATGTCCATCCTTAGAAGAAACCTACTATTGTCAAGAGAGATTCACCGCAGAAGACAATTGTACGTTAAGACTCACCGAGGGTTTCCAACCACAAAACTGCCCTTCCATAAAAGTGAATATGCAGGAATCCGTATTAGAGCAAATCAGTCAAGAAGTTTTGCTTATTATGCCCGCTAAGACACTGATGATGTACACGCAATGCAGAACCAATCAATAACTTCAGATCAATCAACCCGTACTGGGGTCTGATTTTCGAATCCATAAGAAAATATCCGCATACGTGTACTGGATAATCGACAATTTATATGTCTGTCTTTTTTTATACCGTGTGAAATGAGAAGTGAAAGGTAAGCCGGTATGTGTGGACCGCGTTCGAATTCGACTGGTTTAACGCAGTATTGCACGAGTGGGTGGAGGGCATTCGTGTTTTTTCGCATGAAAAACTGGTTATTCTTTCGCGTACTACCCATGAGTAAGCATATAGGCATGTATTTTGCCTCCTTTTCTATATGGTATAGAAAGAGACGGAAGTAGTCGCACGCGAATAATTTCGTATGGTTTCGAGAATAGGACCCCAGAATGTCAAGTCCAAATCAACAATTAAAAATTCAAAAACGAAAATCACCTAGTCAAAGGACTGCCACTTATCCTACCAGAAATTAAATTTGAAAGCTACCACAATGCAGAGGAGCAGATGTTGCCAACTCTAAACTTATCAAAAATAGATATTAAGAATATCTCTAAATTAAGTGATATGGCCAGTCAATTAAAGTCAATAATCACTATTGATGGCTTATCGATGCCTTCAAAATTAACGACATACATTATCTCATTAATAATAATGATCATGATCGTTATATTGATCACTTATTGGAAAAGAAAAGAAGTTTTGAAGTTCATAAAAATACAACTTCAAGCAACTTCAAAACTTCAGAGAGTCAAAATGAGGTTTTGAATAGAAGTTCCACAGAAGCAATAGGAGTAAAATACTCCGTCGATAATAACTCCATATTTTTTTCAAAATAACTCCGTAATTTTCGAACTTTAGGAGAGAGGAGACCACGTAAGCAGGTGCGATTCCAAGAAGATGCAGACACAGCAGTTTCCCAGGGATATTAATTTTAAAGCATTATTTTTATTTGTTTTATTTGTATAAAAAATTCATTCCCATTTTTGATCTTGTACGAGCAGTAGCTCAGCTTTTCGAAAATAAAACTTTTTAAAAAACCAATCCGGGACTTTAAAAATGTAACTTTCGTAATCGCTTCAAAGCCTGTTATTGGTCGATATCAGGGAGAGGACCATTCCCGTGCGATCTTTCCTACGAAATTCAAGAATCAACCCCCAGAGAATTCGACTATTCGCGATTGCTGCCGCGTCTTGCAGCGCGCCACGCTCCGCCAACTCTCATATATAACTTAGACTATAGGATGAGGTATATGGGTATAAAAATACAACACGTAACACCAAATGAAGTAAATAAACAAACAACTTCCAACAAAAGAACACAACTAAATAGCTTAGTACCGAATTAAATGTGTAACTTGTAACACTGTTATAGTGGACAATACTTATAGGTACCGCCGACTTGAAAAAATTTGTGTATAAAAATCAAAATTACTTTATTTTACAGTTTTTTTTAGTTATTACCGGTGAAAGCATTTTATAACATACATTTTAGTCTTTTTTATTATATTTTTTGTAATATGCGTATTTTACACATTTTTTTTGGTCGTAAAAGTGGTGCGCAGGTACTAAAACGAGACCAAATAATTTTATAACCCGTTTGAGAATTATGCTGGAACAAGTATCGGTTAATAAAAAATTACAAGAGCCTTGCATTCGTATGAAATCAAAATGTAATTCGTTATTTTTTTAAGAACACACATGTAGTGATTAAAAGTTATCTTGACCCTGTTAAAAAATATTAAGTTACGAACAACTTATTGTTTGTTGCATCCAGGGTTCAAGGTTTTTTTTATTAATACCTTGTTTATTTTTCATTCGAAAAAATCCTCATTATTTAGCATAAATTAGATTTTCAAATTTTCTCCTGTAATAAACTAAATATTGAGATTTTATGCATGTAATAATATGAGGGACTAGCTACCTAATAAAATCATTTCTAACATCAAGCGCAAATTGAGGCAATTTGGTATTAGACACTTAAATGTTAATTTTCGGTTTTATCACCATTCGTATCCTTATATCTATCGCGTCGACCTATCGAGCAGGTGTACTTTTAAACTAATGGCGAATGCTGACAGCTCCAGCTGATCAAATGCATGAAACGACGTGTTACGAATCCCTTATCGTACCCAACGAGGTTTTCGTGCATTTGATCAGCTGGAGGTGTCACGCATTCGCCATGATTTTTAAAGTGCACCTGCTTGATTGGTCGACTCGATAGAGATACGAATACTGATAAAACTGAAAATTAACTTTAAGTGTCTATTATATTTTACCTACCGCACTTAGTGCGGTAAAGTTAACATTATGAAGTTTACAGTATTCAGTGCGGAAAAGTGTCTTAACTGCCCTTGCCTTCTTGACCAAACTCGCTTTACTTCATTCGCTCAACTGCCGTCGCGTGCGGTAAAATATCACTTTCCGCACTTATTAGGTAAATAACTATTATTGGTGCTTTAATTTGACAACATAGGTAAATTTTATGTTGAGTTTATTGAAATTGGCAATTATCAACTGACTAATTAACCGTTTAACAAATTTGCCAAGCAAAAATGAAAAAAATCCTTATTTTAATAGTGAAAAAATTTGAATAACTCGTTTTGTAAACGTTATTTTGAACAAAAACCTTAGAGAACAGGGCTTAAGCATGTTTTTCAGTATCAAAATAATTTTTTGACCTCCCACGCTAAGGAAAGTAATATAATCATCTAAATTTTGCTGATTCCGCATACGCACGTTTCCAAACGCCGTCGCTCTATCTGTCTGTCAGTCGGTCTGTCTGTACGTCGCTTACTTTGTAGCCACTGTAAATCAAAACCCCTGCTTCAATAATAACAAAATTTTACATAATTATATTTTTGTTTTTGTTCATAATGTCTTTTTACATGCTTGTTTGTATTTTTTTAGAGGTCTAATGATGGCTAAGTTTAGCCGAAAACATGTTCACCCCCAAATTTAATTTGATTAAATACATTTTGCATTTAATACACAATATCTCTTTATAATCTAGATTTTGATCGTTGCCGCTACGATTTTCCGTAACGAACAATTAAATAGCAAAATCAAAATGTTTGCCAATATATAAGAACATTGTTTCACAACAAACTTCGGGAATCCAACTGGAGGTGTATTCTTGAAAGTCATACGACCCGATTTTTGTCCCGCGCGCTGGGATCTATCACATAGGATCTATCACCTTCATCGACATACTAACATCACCTTCCATGGTCGAAAAGCAGTTTAGGAAACAACCCAAGCAACAATTTTCGGACCAATGACCACATACTTTACCTAAATGGACGTTAATTTGGGTGTATAAATTAGTGATCTTCAGCCGGTCTTACATATGACGACAAAATCCCGTTGCTTTAATGTTAGATAATACTGCAGTAACATTGTTACTGTCTACCCAACGTTTAGCCGATCTGTCACGCGTTGGTGTATTTTCTTGTACACCAGTGACGTCGTGTGGACGTTTTTATAAGACTCTAGTTCCGCTGACGTATCAACGTCTAAACAACTTTCACATTACGTGGACTTGCGACGTTTCTGACCGGTCTTGCGACGTTTTCCGGCCGGAGTTTTGACGAACTTAAGTGCCATTTTCTTGTGAAGAAGAAAAGTTTCCGAAGGAACTAATGGCATTATATTCTCCTTCTCTGCCCGCACTTATGTACGGAGGATCGCCTTATCTCTCTCTAGATTTTAAATAACTGACTCAACTGGTCAGGGGCCTAATTCTTTAATCTCGAGAGAAGAATCGATCCCTCAAGAGAAGGGATCAATCCCGGGGAATGATCCCATCCCTCGAAAAAAATATGCTTTTCCTTGAAACCTCTTCAAAATTTTAGATTGAAAATTACATTTTACGCGCATGCTTGCCTGAGAAATGGGGCCGATCCCTGGCTTTGGAGTCGGGGAGCGGGAACACCCAATTTTTGATAGAATGGAATGAGCGATCACCGCTCAAGAATACGAAATGCGTTCGACGTGGGATCATTCGACACAAATCTATGTCGTTCCCTGCTCAGGAATTAGGGTCCTGAATGAGAGATGACATTATCCTGAAATGGCTTGCATCCTACACAAAAGATTGGAAATTACATGTTTCTCTTCAGAGCTTTTAGTCTGAACCTTTTACCCCCTCTTCCGGTGTCCCACAAAGGTCTCGTCTGGGCTCTTTATTATTTGTAATATAATATCAATAAAATAAAAACTTGTTTTCAATAGTGTAATCCTGGTAAATTCGCAGATGATCTGAAATTCTACAAAATGGTCGAAAGTTTAGAAGACTGTCAGAAAATTCAGAGTGATCTTGATTGCCTGAAGCTCTTCTGTGACGAAAATAGCCTTTTTTAAACGCCAAAAAATGTCAATCAATATCATTCACTAGAAATAAACAAATAATAAATTTTGACTACAAAATAAATAACATCACTATTCCTAAAGTCGATCAAATAAGAGATTTAGGCATCACTATTGACTCAAGATTAATTTTTGACATCTACATAGACCTGGCACCTTCCCAAGCTTCCAGGCTCTTAGGTTATGTTTTCAGAAAATTTTTTGAATTTAAAAATTTCAAAGTCATAATATGCCTCTACAACGCTTTTGTTCTCGGTAAGCTATCTTTCGGTAGCATAATTTGGAATCCCCAATACGATGTTTATACAGAACGAATCGAGCATATACAAAACAAATTTTTAAAGTTTATTTCATTTAAAAGTGGATATATGATCCAGACAGATAACTTCGAACTGGCTCGAAACCACTTTAATATTTTGTCTCTTTCCAATAGAAGAAAACTGTCAGAGATAATGTTCTTGTATAAAATAATTAATTCTTACTACAACTCCACTCAAATTCTCGCCTTAATTAAGTTTAACACACCTCAAGTTAACTTGAGGTCGAACGAAGCATTTTTAGTTCCTTTTATTAGAAAGAACTGTTCCCAGAACTCGCCTTTATGTAAACTATCTAAAATCGGTAATAAACCTTACAACGCAGTTGACTTTTTCGACATGTCTCTAACTTCTTTTAAAAACAAATCAAGATTGTCTTTGTTAAATAAATGATTAGTTTGCCTTTTTAGTATTGTTCGTAAAGACTTTCCTAGTTTATAATCTATTAAGCTTTTTTCTTGTTTTTTTTTAGTTTTTTAAATTTTAATTTAATTATGTATTAGGTAATTAGCTCATTTGCTTTAATATCTATTATTTAATATTGTGGATAAATTATTGGGTGTAAACCTGTTGTATTCCTAATGGCCATCAAATAAATAAATAAATAAAGTATATGGGCGAAAGAGGAAGACTGGTGCTCTTTAAACAGTAACGTCTGATCCACAGCTTCACTTCTTGCCGCTCACTAAAAATACGTTTTGCTTTTGCTTCCAAGAAGATCTTTGAAGTGTCCTGCCATATTTGAAAAAACTAAATTTTATTTCACACAGTTCACCGACCATTCATTTAGAAAAATCGAATAAAAGGTAAGGTTATAGGGACTTTCAACTGTCATCGGCGGAATTTTTGGAGCGTTTTCCAGTCGCATGTCGCATGACTGTAGTCCATTTACGTGTATTTTTTGGGATTCTCATAATATTCGCCATTTTTGATGCCGTCGTTTATGTTTAAAGTGGTCGCCATTGTTTATACTTACTAAACACGGCAAAAAATACTACAAGCACCATTGAGTTGCATTTTGGAGACGTTTTATGTTTCGGGCGAGATAGGTTGATTTATTTGACCATGGGATCCTAAAAAGAGTACTTTAGTAGCATCCATTTTTTGACATTAAAAAAAAGCAATATTTTTCGTTCGGCCCCCATCTACTACTACTATATACTGTGAGAAATCACTCAACCTTGAAGTTTAAGAAGTTGGCTCCGCCCAAGGAG
This sequence comes from Oxystoma pomonae, assembly GCA_963921995.1. Classification (NCBI taxonomy): domain Eukaryota; kingdom Metazoa; phylum Arthropoda; class Insecta; order Coleoptera; family Brentidae; genus Oxystoma; species Oxystoma pomonae. Next base: position 56,246,627 of record OY998164.1, read on the forward strand.
GGGCTTTGGAATTTCAACACTTGGTTTACTGAAAATACTCTGATTCTGCCCAATAAAGGCAGCTTCAAGGAATTGTCGTTTCTTTCAGTGTGACTCCTTGTGCAAAACCTTTGCTTCTGCCAACTTCATTCGGTGTCGTTTTGACCATGCATGTTCGGCGATTCCTGATTTCGTTGTTTCACCTTTTTGGGTATTCGTCTGATGTTCCTTAGGCCTAACAGTTAGTGGACTTTTTGTTTCGCCTATGTATGATTCACCACACTCACAAGGAACTTGGTAAATGCATTCCTTATTTTGTTTGTTCTTCGGTTTTGTTTTACTAAGAAGTCTTCGAGATTTAAAAGCTGATTTAATATTAAAGTTTTTCGCTACTCTTCGAATTTTCTCTGATACTCCTTTAACGTATGAAATTGTAAGGAATGCATTTGCCTGCTTTTGGTCTTGTAATCTCTGTTCTGTTTATTGAAATTTAGAAATAGTATCTGTTATAAGTTTAAGGCTGTAACCATTCTGCTGCAGATCCTTATAATGTTTCTTATTTCGATTTCAAGTCATGAGAATTGTTACAAATTTGAAGGACTCTGTTATAGAAAGTTCTGATTATGCCTCGTTTGGTTGTAGTAGAATGATTTGAACCTTGATTTAAATACCGTCCTGTGTGAGTAGGTTCACGATAGATTGTTGTTCTGATGTCGCTTTCTACTCATTTGACAAGTATATCAAGAAAAGGAATTTCACAATTTTGCTCCAACTCCATTGTGAATTTAATGGTGAGTCTTATGTTATTTAGATGGTGAAGAAATTCTGAGAGTTGTTGGTTATTCCCGGTCCAGACAATAAAAGTATCATCAACATATCTCACCCAGAGCTTAGGTTTATAAGTTGCGGTATCATTCGCGTGTGATTCGAACCACTCCATGTAAATATTGGCCACCACTGGCGAAAACTATGAACCCATTGGCAGACCGTCATCCTGAGCATAAAACCTAACTTTCACTTGAAAATAAGAATTATGTAGGCAGCACTCCAACAACTCCATCACTCCCTCCAGCGGTAGGCGGGTACGTTCATAAAGGGCTTCGTCATCAACCAATCTCTTTCTAATAATATCTAGCGATTCCTTTATCAGGACATTGGTGTATATACTTTCGACATCAAAACTGACAAGTCTATCCTCGGGTCCTAAAACAAAAGATTTAAGAATATTAACAAGATGGTTGGAAGTTTCTACAAATGAAGCGGTCTTGCCTGCAAGAGGTTGAATAATTTTTAAAAGGAATTTAGACAGATTGCTTGTTGGAGAATTTCTGGAAGACCGCTTCATTTGTAGGAAATTCCAACAACTTTGTTAATATTCTTAAATTTTATTGTTTTAGGACCCGAGGATAGACTTGTCAGTTTTGATGTCGAAAGTCTATACACCAATGTCCCGATAAAGGAATCTCTACGTACCAGTCTACCGCTGGAGGGAGTGATGGAGTTGTTGGAGTACTGCCTACATAACTCTTATTTTCAAGTGAAAGAAGGTTTTATGCTCAGGATGACGGTCCGCCAATGAGTTCATCGCTTTCGCCAGTGGTGGCCCATATTTACATGAAGTGGTTCGAATCACACGCGGTTGATAGCGCAACATATAAACCTAAGCTCTGGGTGAGATATGTTGATGATACTTTTATTGTCTGGACCGGGAATGACCAAAAACTTTCAGAATTTCTTCACCATCTAAATAACATAAGACCCACCATTAAATTCACAATGGAGCTGGAACAAAATTGTCAAATTCCTTTTCTTGATGTACTTGTCAAACGAGTAGAAAGCGACATCAGAACAACAGTCTAGATAGTTAGAGAGTTTTTGTTTTTCTCACACAGGACAATATTTAAATCAAGGTTTAAATCATTCTGCTACAAGCAAACGAGGCATAATCAGAACTTTGTATAACAGAACCGTTCAAATTTGTAACAATTCTCATGACTTGGAATAAGAAATAAGAAACAATAACGAGGATCTGCAGCAGAATGGTTACAGCCTTAAACTTATAACAGATACTGTTTCTACATTTCAGTAAACAGGACAGAGATTCCAAGACCAAAACCAGGCAAATGCATTCCTTACAATTCCATACGTTAAAGGAGTATCAGAGAAAATTAGAAGAGTAGCGAAGCTTTCTTGGTAAAACAAAACCGGAGAATAAACAAAATAAGGAATGCATTTACCAAGTTCCTTGTGAGTTTGATCAATCATACATAAGCGAGACAAAAAGACCACTATCTGTTAGGCTTAAGGAACATCAAACGAATACCCAAAAAGGTGAAACAACGAAATCAGGAATCGCCGAACATGCATGGTCAAAACAACATCGAATGAAGTGAGCAGAAGCAAAGGTTTTGCACAAGGAGTCACACTGGAAGAAACGAAAGTTCCTTGAAGCTGCCTTTATTGAAATTCCAAATATTTGGAAGTCCCTCCTTGGGCGAAGCCAACTTCTTAAAGTTCAAGGTTGAGTGATTTCTCACATTATATAAGTACGTAGCCATAGGAATTGATTGTAGTTTACACCTGAAGAAGATCAGAGAATGTACTGATCAAAACGTCATGTACAAATAAAATATAGACAATGGAAGTCCAAAACACAGAGTTTTCAAACACATCATTGTCTCAAATTGTCAAATAAGATAACACTTTTCAGTTACTTTGTTTATACGGGCCTCTTAAAGCCCTTTTATGTAAGGATAGTTTGAGAATTTTGTCGTATAAAAACCATTAAAACCGTTTAAGCACTAAATCGATTTTATTTTAAAGTGATTTAAAAATGCGGTTTATCGGTTTAAAATTGTAAATATTGGAGGTATATTTTAAAAAAAGGTAAGTTGGCCCAATATATAACATTTACCTTACGCGCAGATAAGAACTGTACTAGCAACAGCTATCTTTTGATAGCAGAATCCTAATTCTATCCCGGCTAGTTAAACGTTCAAACCTGATCAAAATATAATGGTTCACCGCCTCCTCTACCTACACTGCAAATTCCACTTTCATCGAAAAAACAAAAACTCCCTAACCATCTATCTTAAACAAATTAAAAATGAAATCACAATACAAGAGAGTTCGATCAAATCAAAAATTGATGTTTACCAGTGGCGTACGTAGAAATTATTTCTGAGTGGGCTTGTGTAACAAAATAGTCTCAGATTACTTTTTTATTGCTGATTTTTGGGGAAAATTTAACTTTTTAGAGTCGATTATCGGGGGCTCTCGGGAAGGTTTGAGACCCGATGTGTTTACTATTATATATATATATATATCAATATACTTACTTAGTTATTTATAAGTATATGGCATTATTAGACAATTATTTGGTTTTCTCAAAATTTGATAGGAATGTGTGTGTATGTGTGTGTGACACCTCATAACAACAGCATTAAATTTAAAATTGAGAACTCTCTCATTTTGTTGATGGGGTTAAATAAATAAGTTCCAGAATATTTTTCCTTATAGATAATAGGTAAAAAAATGTACCTTGGCAAACACTAATCAAACTATCGACACACTCAAGGAAAAAGGAAATGCATAATCTTAGCCTTATCTATTATACACTAAGATAATATATATAATGAGACTTCGGAACGCTTTTAAATGTATTGGATTAGAACATAATTTTAAGATATCGCCAAAATATCAAAGAGTTCATGCATCAAAAAATAAATGTTGTTTTTAAATTTTGGACACTAAAAAAGTGTATTTTCTCGAAGTAACTACAAGTTACCAGGTAACCCGGCGGTTACTTGTTTTCAGTTTTTCTTCTCAGACTAACCCAAGCTGTGAAGTCTCGAGTACCCAACCAGCCTATTTTACCAGCCCAGGGGATGGGGTTTCTTGAAAAATGTGAGCTTATAGTGCGGTTTATTGATTGTTTATAGTTTTTCAATTTGTATTATTTTCTTTTATAAATCTCATGTTTTTGAATCATGATGTCATAACTACGGTCACTGAAAGTAACCGTGATGTCATCGTCATGACAAGTAACCCAATCGAGTTACTATTGTCGGACGCCCACGGTTTATCAGAATGTGCAAAATCAAACCCGTTAAGTAAAAGAAAGTTCAATCATAAAATCATTCCCTATAGAAACTGCAATTCGTTAAACCAGTTTTTTGTCCGAACCTTATTTATTCAAACCCATTCAATAACAAATTTGAAATTTATAAGACCCGTTTTTAATCGAACCATTGTTCATTAAACTCATTCAATATCAAACTCGTAATTATTTTTCAAAACCAGAATCCGTAAAACCCGTTGTTTATCAGAAAGATTTTGCTAAGTTGATTGATACACGCAGTGTTAAGAATAATAGAGAACATTTATACACAAAGTATTGAACACTACCTGTGAATAGTTTAAGCCAAGTGTGCGCAAATAGAACGACAAATGCATCTAAACGCCGCGCCACCTGCATGTACGCCTCCAGTTCATGTATTATTGACGAATGCGCAATCAATTCAGCAAAAATTTTCTGATAAACAACGGGTTTTACGAATTTCGGTTTTGAAAAATAATGGTTTGACAAATTCCGGGTTTTATTAAAAATGGGTTTTACAAATTACGAGTTTGATATTGAATGAGTTTGATTAACAATGGTTCGATCAAAAACGGGTCTTATAAATTTCGAATTTGTAGAGTCCACGGAAGAAAGGCGAAATGTCCAACCGACATTTTTTTGAGAAAATTCCACTTTTTCCAGTGTATGTACAGTTTACTTTCAGATCACGTTTACGCTGTGATGCTTCACGTTTCTTCCCTTTTTCAATTCGGCATACAAATCTACTAGTAATAGCAGACTTGTTGCGGTGCTTAACTCAAAACTGAAAAAAATGTGACATTTCGTCTTTCTCCCATGGACCCTTCATTTGTTATTGAATGATGTTAAAGAAATAAAGTTCGAATAAAAATTGGTTTAACAAATTGCAGTCTTTGTGGTGAACCGTTATTACGATGAAAATTTTTATTAAATACGGTCTGAAAAATTCCTGCTGATGATAATGAGGAAAACGCCTTTATAATTTGGGTTGGTGGAGCTGATTAGTGTTTTTATAGGGATGGGAGTTAGGAAGGGGGGTTGAACTTTAAAAAAAATTATAACTCACGAACCGTAGCAGCTAGCGACATACGGTCACATTAAATATAGTTTTTAACAAAAAATTTACGAATGTTGAAGTCTTTTAGATCCGTAGATTTTGAGGTATTTAAAAAAAAATCAATATATATTGTATATAACCGCGGGTTTTCACATTTAGGTACTTGGAGAATATTTTTAACAAAATCTTTAATAATGTTAAAGCCCGTCAGGAATTTAATTTTTTTTAAAATAGTGACAATGTCATTTTCGAGCCAGAACAATAAAGTATTACAATATCCCAAGTATGTTTTTCTAAGTGATTTTTAAGTAATCCATTCCAGTTGAAAACGAAAAAAAATATGTATTAATTATTTCAGAAGATTTTTTAAAGGTTGTGTGCATGGAGGGCTACGCGCCTGCTGGCACCATTTATTTTAAACACACTGCTTTCGGCAAGTGCGGGAAAGTAACTTTACCGAACCGACATTAAAATTTAGTGTTTAAACTAATACAGGGCTATTTCTATTTCTGAACAATTTTTAGTAATGCAAGTTACAATAAAGTTACTTATTAACGTTAACGGTAATGCTGCAGTTTGAATTATTTAGAATATTTACAGGGGCAGCGTCAGATACATCATACATCTTAGGATTTATCTTTGGTTAGCAATCCATTAGAAGAAACTTTCTACCACATTTCTAATATCCAGGGGAGTTGTGGCTATTTGTCTTTCTTAAACTCAAGGACCGCTAATAAATTTAATATTTTTAATTGATTTTGCCCAGTAAATCGCTTCGCTCCAATTTTTACGGTGCGCATTGTAAAAATGACAACTTCAAACATTTGACAATAATGTGATGGAAGTTTTGAAATAATAGTTGAAATAATTATAAACGATGTTACTTTTTGTTGTATATTTATATATTTAAAACATGATTTTAATAATTGTCTGCAGATTACTAAAGCATGGCTTTTGTGGCTACCGATGCAAAAAAAAAACTTTTTTTTTATTACGGGTTTTTTACCCAAATTTTAAGAGAAATAGCGGAAAATAGTAATATTGAAAAAATCTAATTATTCTTGCCTAAAAACTAAGCCATTTCCGCCAGTTTTCACCCAGTATTTACGAAAAAATCATTTAAAATTATCGTCAAAAAATCAAACTGTCACAGACCAAAATTTGCGACAATGAACGTCAACGAGTAAAAAGGGACATCGCTATGGAAACCATTGTTATTTCATTTACCAGCCAGATTTATAGTGTAAAGGTGTTGCCAGAAGTGCTCTTCGATCGAGATTTTTAAAAGTGTTTTTCTTGGATTTTTTGATAAATGTGGTATTAAAAAAAATACTGTTAACAACTCGTGGCTAAACCACAATAGATCTAAGAAGGTCGAGGTGGACAGGTGTCTACACCACCCCATTCTAAACCCGTGTCTAAACTGTGCTTTTTTTACTTGCGTTTTTGAATACCTCGCTACGCTCGTTATTTAAACCAACGCTTGTAAAATCGTCTAGAAATCGTCTATACATTTCCCGAACTTGTAATGTAAATTACTATAAGGGGTGCTCGGGCCGATGATACACACAGTTTATGTAATATATATATTTTTTTACTTTTGAATAAATTTGAAAAAAATAAAAAAAAAGTAAAACACGACTGTAGTGATATTCAAAGTTTGATGTTGTTATGATGATGTAATAAACAGAAAAAAGAACAGGGTTATAGGTTTGATTTGTTTGATCGACATTTTATTTATTTGTTATCTATCTTAAACTTAGCCGGCAAGAGCATGTTGCTTTATTAATGTTCAAAAATGATTCTTAATTGACTATGTCTAGATTTTAAATTTTAGGTCAATTAGGATCAATAAATAATTCTTTGAGTCTAATTTGAAATAACTCGCAATGTTTATTAACATAGGTTCTTACTTCTAGCTTCTGATGGTTAAGAATTTATACACCTCCATTCTAATAAAATATTTTTCAATATTAACAATTTTTTTGTGTGGAGTTAATAACTAATGAGGGACTAAAATGATACTTTTTGTCCCTAGGATCTAAAATGATACTTTTCATCCCTAAGGACTAAAAATTACAAGTTAAGTAAAAAATGCTACTTTTAGTCTCTAGGGACTAAAATTTAAAATCCAGAAATATTGCATCTTGTTTTACATGGGTTCCACAATGAATTAGACGTAAAAATTAACAATTTTGGAAAAGCTGCGACCGCCACTGTCAATTTGGATACAAAAGCGGATACCGATACCGATACCACTGATAATTAAATAAGACTAAGGTAAATATTTTAACGCATCGGTATCGGTATACCTAACGCGTTCGAAACAATGCCAATATACACTACATTTTTGACTTGAAATTTTTGAAAAATTATACTAAAAGCTCAATTTTTTACACTTTTAAAATACCCTTGACAAAAACAGCTTAAAATTAAACTAAAATTTACAAAATTTTGTGCGGTTTGAGCAGAACATTCTTAAAAAACTTTCATCTTTTTCGTGTTCTTATTGAAATATTTAAAAGAAACTGGGTTGGGTTAGCTGCCAAGAAGAGCTAGGTTGGGATGGGATCGAAGGGGACTTCACTGACCTGATTTTTTGTACATATAGTGCGCAATAACCCTGTATTGTGAACTGTTGCAGATTATTATGGAGTATTGCAGATCATTGAAAACTGTTGCAAGATTATTGCAAAGTATTGCTGATTATTAAAAATTGCCCATTATTGCAGACTCGATTGCAGGTTATGCATGATTATTGAAAAGTATTGCAAGTATTTTAAATTATTGATCGATTATTGATAGTAATTTCAACTATTGCTAGATTATTGCCATTATTGCATGGCTGGTGTGAGTATTGCGAGATTACAGCAGACGATTGAAAGATTTTTGCAGAAGTATATATTGTCGCGGCAAAAAAGAAAAACAAAAATATCACATCGGTAGAAAACTGCCGCCTTCGCAGACCACTGCACCATTATATTGGCAACTATTGCAAAGGTATTGCGAGATAATTTTTACACTATTGCCAACTATTGAAAGAGTATTCTCGACCATTCGAATTATTGACAGATTATTGCGGAGTATTGCGAGCCACTGTACGACTTGAGAGCTATTAAATAAAATCGTTTAAGGCGGATTCATAATGATGAAACTACTTTTTTGGGTTTTCCCACTAAGTTACGGAAATTTCTTGAAAAATATTGTGGACCACTGTGAACTACTGCAAACTACGGTCAGATTGTTGCGCAATACTGTGCCCAGCATTTGTACACATATTGCAAGCAAAAAATCAATTCTAGATTTGTTGCCAAAATCATATCGTAAATGCCGCTGACAAAACTTTTTGCTGTATAACCAGAAACTTAAAAAAAAAAATAAACTAAAATTGTAACGAAAGCTAAAAATTTGAATCTTTTTCATATTTTTTTTGGAAATTATTTAAGAGAATGTGGCTTGGGTCAGCTACGAAGGGGAGGAGGCGATCGCTCTTCCTGTATCCGCCAATTTTTATAGCATAATATCAAATTAAATTCTTATTTCATCGAAATTACCCTCATAAATTGGACAGGAGGACAAACTGCAATTCTTTGGAAAATATGATTCATTTGTATTTATTATATACTGAAAAAAAACTCGGATTGGAATAACTCAAATATGCGTTTTCCTAGCCCGAAGCGTGTTGCAAATAGGGGACAGCCCAGACCTGTGTATTACGACAGCCCAATCAACTGAGTTCTGATGATCTTTCATTCATGAGTCATGCAAGCCTCGAATAGGGGTTAAATTTACGCAATAATTTTTTGTGGTTCGGAGAATAAAACTAAAACTACTACAACCCTTATTCTGGGCTAAATAAACCCACAATTTGGATTATCACAACTCAACTCCAAGCTACCAGCACTGGACTCTGGGGTACCAGAATCCATATTTTGGGCTGCTTGAACTCGACTTTGGACTACCGCAACTCAACACTGGATTCCCAGAATTCATATTCTAAGCTACTAGAACTCGACTTTCGCTTAGTATCACTTAACTCTAGGTTACCAGAACCCAAATTCTGGGCTACTAGAACTCGACTTTGGACTGCCACGACTCCAACTCTGGGTCCCACGACCCAAATACTACACTCCACTCCATAAAGAGTAGTTTATGGGCATCTTGTGCCATTCTGCAAGCTTCATCCAAATTGGAAAAACACCGTATTTTGGGTTTATTTCTTGCACACTCGCCCACTCGGGTGAAAGAAAACGCTAATGGGTATGCTACGGGTGCACAACACACATGGCGCGTTCGTCGAAAACGGCCGCGTAATAGGCAGGTTCGATTAGATTCAACCAAGAAAAATATCGTCCAACCACTTACGTCAGACGGACCGTGCGGCGAACCTTGCGACGAACTCACGTTCCGAGACGTTGTGCTGCAGACTGCCGAATCGGCACTTTCCGCAGTTGTTCGGCTAACCATTTGTGAGTTCCTGCAGCCCCAAACTGAATTACCAGAACTCAAAAAATTTAATACATTTCAAAAGGCAGTACTAACACAGGCTTTGGGTAAAAGTAAGGATTCCTTACACATGCAATGGTCTTTCCAACCAAAAAATAGGTTACCACAATCCATACACATGGGTTAAAAGTCTGGAGTTGTGGTAGTACAAAATCCAGGTAAATTTTAAGAAAAAATATTTTGTTGGTTCCACCCAAGCCAAAAACCAGAAGTTACTGCAGCCCATCCCAAATGAGTTGCAGCTATTCACATGGTCAGCTAGAATAATTCAGACATGTGTATTATGTATGGCAGCCCGAAATTGCCAACCCACGCTCTGGGTAAACTCTGTTTTCTCAGTGTACGTTTTTGTACATTTTGCAGAAATTTTATTGCTTACTTTTAGTATTCGGATTATTTGAATGATGATAAAATATTTTCACATTACATTAATCTCGATTAAATGATGAATTTTGTAGAGATTTCTAATAATGAATCAGTAAAATTGTAAATATGTTTTAACAAGAACCAAACAATGCCAATCCGTTCTCAAAAACAAACATATATATTTTTGTTTGTTCAAAACAATTCCAGATTTGTATTAATTACATTTAAAAATTTGACCAACGTAACCCCAACCTGTTAAGGTCATTAAAAAAAAATGTGTAAATAACATGCAAATGATGTCTATAAGAAAGTGTGTCGATCGAAAAAAAATTAAAAACTTATTTTGAGACATTTCTTACACCCCTTCCTCTACAAATGTCAAATTTTCGGTGAGCCACACATATATTGAGCGAGTTTGTAAATTCACCGGTGGATGCACCAGTGCCAACAAAAGAGTTCACAAATTTTAGATGGATTTCACCAGCCCAACAATAGAGTTTCTAAATTTTTCGATGGATTTCACCAATCCAACAAATATTGGCACCGCGCCAACGGCTTCGGGAGTCGGTGGAAAATCGTCGTTGGATTAAACATAACCCTACTTTATGGTTATTTATTTTTTCCAGTTTTTTATAACTTATTCAAACCAAAATATTTTTTCAGAAGTAAAGCGTGAGTAAGACCGGTATTCATAAGTCGTTCGTCAAGGCTCCTTCCTTCCTTCGCCCATAAGAATTTAGATTTCCCAAGGAAGAAGGGGCTTTGGGAACGAGTGAAACGACTATGTATACGGCACGGACGTAATTACTTCCGTGGAATACGGCCGATTTTCTCGAGCCGAAGTTGAGGTATGAATTTATTATTTTAAGTGTGGTTATTGGCACTCAGCTGTTTACATCGCAACGCATTCTTTTTGTATTCGATGGAACAACGACATTTCATCACTGCTAGATGTCAGATGTCAAACCCATCTGTCAAGCGAATGTTGGCACCGATGTTCCACCGCTGTCAAAAAAATACTGAATTTATAAACTCGCCCATAGTTAGACACGATACGTCAGCAGGTTGCCAAAAAATATGTAATTTGAAATTAAAAATATGTGTAAGGTTATTTTGTAGTATTACTATAGTATGGCATTTATCTAACAACTCACCTTCTGGGTAAACAAAATTATAAAAGTTTGTTACACGCCATAATTAAATTTATAAGAGGAAGTAAAGAGCGTGACTACCTACCTTCCCACCTATGTTATTATTTTTGAATTTTAATTGATAACAAATCTTAGAAACAGAATGTTCTGAAGTTAAAATAGAAATGAGCTGTATGGATTACCTAATATTCTACTTAGCAAGCAGAAAATATGAATATTAAAAATCTATTGCTGTTGGAAAAAAGAAGTAAAAAAAAAATTGCTGGTCGTGTAAGCAAAGTGTCGGTACCATATATTTTCTAAAATCTACAAAAACTTGTCTCGTCCCATTCAATTTTGTGGTCCATTGGCTTTAATCTCATTTTAAAAACTTTCATTACTATTATTTTTCTTATAATTGAGTTTATTTTAAATTTAAACTATATTTTAGCTGCTTTCACTCAGGTAATGTCTAAAGTTTTGGTGGTAGAAGGTTTTTTCTGTAATTTCTTTGCAAGCAGGTAATTATTGCAGGAATACTATTGAAAAAGTTGACACAACAATGACTTTTTATAATCGCGTTTCTTTCCAGTCGGTGACCTTACGCAGTAAACACAAACGGAATATATATATTCTAAGAATATTCCCTATTACATGCTAGGCATTTATTTTATATAATTGTATAATTCCTAAAATGTTTTCTTCAGGATGTTTGAAAATATTCTAAGAATATTCGATTTTGGAGTATTTATTCCAGAATATTTCAAGTATATTTCTAAACCAATAATCTTTTTACAAATGCTCTAATATCATTCCGAGTATATTTGAGTAAATAATTTTTTTAGTAATTAAAATATTAACTAAATCCAGAGCTTTATCTCGAGAAATATCTTCACAATCTTTTGAAGGTATATAGAAATGAACTTTTCTTATAAAGCATATAAATACATATTCATGAAATATAATAATGGAATAATATTTACGGAATATTCTTGGAATTTGTTTTTGGTGTTTATTTTAAAATTTCTGGAGGCTATTAATTATTATTATATTATAATAATAACCAAAATGATAATGATCATTTAAAATATGGATGTACTCTTTACATTCTTTTGGGAGTAGAAAAAATTTAATATTCTCTTGTAGTAGAAAATTGCACATTCATGGAACCTACTTTCCAAATATTCTTAGAATATATTTTGTAAAAGTCCTTAATAATGTTGAGTGGTTTGTGTTTGTTAAGTTTATCTGGTGACTTGAAAAATGTGCAAGATATGTTCTTAGTAAATTCTCTGTGTGCTACGGTTGTTCTATAAATATTTCCCAAAAAATATTTATTTCACATTGCCAATATTTTAAGAATGTTCCAATCTACCCAAGGAATATTCTTCGAATGTGCTATGAATGTATTTTTGTTTACTTGGCTTACATTGTTGGCCATTTTTATTTTTGGCAGTTTGTTATTTTGTCGTATTGGGTAAAAAATGGATGGAATTTTTTTTTCGCGATATGATAACCAAAAAACAATGGTTTGATTATTTGCTGACAAATCTGTGTTAAAATAGGTATATAGGTATTTCTATTTTATTAGTAGTTTAACTAGTCGGTAAAATAGTGCTTTTTTACAAGCGTAGTTTTAAAAAACGAGCGTAGTGAGTAATTTAAAAACTCCAGTAAAATACACAGTTTAGCGGCGACTTGAAAATACTATTTTTTTTTCAATCCCTTCATCAAAAAAATCAAAACAATATACACAAAAATAGAACACAAAAGCATTTACTTCGCCACCGGCTACTCCGTTTTTAAATTGCACACCGTATCCCTCTGTTGGCCATTTAATTTTTTGACATTAATTGTGTGCAAAATAATAATAAAAATATATTTTTCCACTCCTGATCAACACAAAAATGTTTAAACTACTTTTTTGGGTTTTTTGCCACTAAGCTAATTGAAGGATATTTCTTTAAAAATAAATAATTCGTACACACTCGCAAATCCCAACTAGAATCTAAGTTCGTACTTATCTGACGTTTCTACCGAAACGCCATTTTTTTTTATACTGGGACTTTCCATTATCAAAAAAATTATTCTTTTCAAACTTTTTTGATTTAATAAAAAAATGTTTTTCATCGGTAACCAAAAAAAAACATCTGTTTAATATATGCGTAAAGGCAAAGACAAAAATAGTAGTTTTCACAACTAGTGGCTAAAATAGTGCTTTTTTTACAAGCGTTAGTTTAAATAACGAGCGCAGCGAGGTATTTAAAAACGCGAGTAAAAAAAAAGCACAGTTTAGCCGCGAGTTGTTAAGACTATTTTTTTTAATACCTTTATCGAAAAATCCAAGAAAAACAGGAAAATACTTTTAAAAATGTCGAACGAAGAGCACTTCTCGCAACACGTCATCTTTACACTATAAAGGCGGCTGGTAGATGAAATAACAATGGTTTCCATAGCGATGTGGCTTTTTACTCGGTGACGTTCATTATAGCGATATTTTAATCTTTGACAGCTTAATATTTTGACGATGTTTTTAAATGATTTTTTTCGTAAATACTTGGTGAAAACTCGCGGAAATGGCTTAATTTTTAGGCAAGAATAATTAGATTTTTTCAATATTACTATTTTCCTCTATTTCTCCTTAATTTTCGGTAAAAATCGGACATAAAAAAAGTTTTTTGCATCGGTAACCAAAAAAGCCATGGTTTAGTTATCTGCAGACAGTTAGTAAAATCATGTTTTTGATGAAGGTATAAAAACAAATATTTACGTAATTTAGTGATTTGTGTTTTAATTAATTAATTATTAATTAATTAATTAATTAATACAATTAACCATAGGCTGATTTTCAAAATAATAAATATAAAGATTACTTACGCACAATTTGTACGTTGTATGCGAAAACTTCATTAATTCCACTTAGAACCACAGGAACCACCATGGACGTTAATGTACCCAACCGCATGACTGCAATCTTGATTATCAGGAGTTTTCTTCGACTTTTTGATCGTTTTGTCAACTTGCTTCTTGTTTTTATAAAATTGGAAACTTTATGCGATAAAATTAGTTTTGCGCACACCAAACGAAAACCACCAACAATTTCCTAAACTAGAACTGGTTAAGTTCTGGGTCACCAACAAAACTGAAACCGGCTAAATAATAATTAAGCACCTTCTCGTTTTTTTTTATTCAAATAGCTTCTATTTGTTTAGTTCAAATTAACGATAATGTAAAAATTACGATCGCGTTTTAAAAAAATGTGCGTTAACGATTTCGGTAGTGATCCTAGTAAACCGGTATAATGTCAAAAAACACAATGTCAAAACCTTCACTAGTCAATTATTGTTTATATAGCAGGCGCGACTAACTCGAAACGTAAACGAATGAAATCCCAGCATGCGAGCCGATGCTTTTATTTTCCTGACAAGATTTTGTTTTATTATCGCAGTCCTGTTATCAGATTTTCCTGCATATTAGAATATGGTCAATCAAGTCCTATGATTCCGGTGATTTTTGGAAGAATTATGGGACGATTAGTAGGTACAGGATATGGAACAGAAAATGTGTCAAACTTATTTGGGTAGTAAAGAACCCCGCCAATGTATCGTGGGTACCCGTTAAATTTTTTCAAATTTTAATATGTTATAGGGGAGGGTCATACAAATATTTATTATCATTGCGACCCCTCCCAATGGGTACAGGGTGAGCCAGAAAATAAGGTTAAAATTCAAAAATTGACTATTTTGTACCTCACCACCGGAAACTATTAAACGGAGAAAAGTGAGTTTTAAGTATGTTGTTTAGTAAAGCACAGCTAACATTTTTTGTATTTACAATTTAGCCCATATTTAGACAGGGAAGCAAAAAAATTGTTCATATGTGGTCAAAAATCGTTATTATTGAAAAATATTTTTGATGGTCTTTAAAGCAATAAAACAATAAATGGTTGTTAATTTCATGTGTATTAGTGGCATATCAAAAATATTTTCCTTGGAGGGGGGTCTACCGACAACGAAAATAAAAACTTTTCTTTTGTCTACTGGGATTGTAAGTAGGTAATTATAGATCCAAACTTTACGTTTTTCTACATAGTCATCTTTAAAAAAAAAACTTTGGTAAGGAGGGGGGCTCAAATATGATACGGTGAGATGGTGGTAACACGATTAATTCTAAGCCATAATATTTAATTAAAAGTTAAGACGTAATTGATGTAACATCATTGCGTAATAATTAAATATTACGATCCGACTTACATATATTTAGTCCTTCTCCCTTTCTAACCATTTTTGAAAAGATGACTATGCAGTCAACGTAAAGTTTGTATTTATAACTACCTACTTATTATCTCAGTAAGTAAAAGAAAAGTTAATATTTTCTTATGAGCCGGTAGAATCCTCTCCAGGAAAAATATTTTTGGTACGCCACCGCTACTGCTTACATAGCCATGAAATTGACAACCATTTATTCAAAAATATTTCGCAAAAATAACGATTTTTGGCCAATTTTAAATATTTTTTTTGCCTCCCTGTATAAATACCGTCTAAAGTGTAGATACAAAAATGTTAGCTGTACTGTTGTTAGCAAAAATGTTAGTGTTACCAAATAATATACTTGAAACTCACTTTTTTCCATTTTATGGTTTCCGTATAAACAAGGATTTAGTGAGGTACAAAATAGTGAATTTTCTAACTTTAACCTTATTTTCTGGCTCACCCTGTACCCATTGAGAACAAAAAAACTTTTCCCTATAACATAACCTAATAGATAGTTACGACTTTTTATCCGACTTAAGACGGAAGGTCAACTTTTGCAAAACTAGTTCAGTTATGGGAGTCCAAATGCAAACATGGACTCGAAATTTTGCACATTTATTCAAAATTGAATAAAGAATGGGGAAATTTTTTCCATATTTGTCAACTATCAAATTTGATATTTCAATTTTCAAAATTCTGGATTTATTAGAAATTATACAAAGATCAAACAAATTCTCGCCATTCTCCTGCGAATTTTAGTGCCAATGTGAAAGTTTTGTATCTCTACAACTTTCCGTTTTTGCATCCCATCCCTGCCAAAAAAACGACTGCAAAACTCTCAAAAACTGATCAAGTCTTTTATTGGTTTGAAGAGACTTGACCTGCCAAAAATGTATGCCACATGAAAACTGAGAAATTCTTATGATGTTTCAGGATAATCGTTTTCAAATAATTTCTCACTATTGAAAACTCACAAGATTTCGAAAGATCCTAAAGACAATAAAATTTCATGTTTAGATTTTTTTACAAGATTTCATTATGTTACACCAGACACATGAGATTTAATGAGGTTTAGCAAGCAAGATTTTTATGAGATTTTACTAGATTTCACAAGTCTAAAAGAAGGGAGGTTTTTACAAGATTTCATGAGAAATAGGGTAAAGAGTTGTGAAGATTTGACAAGATTATATGAGTGTTAAAGTGTAGAAAGTAGATAAGCACCAACCAGATTTGACAAGTAAAATGATGATTTAAAAGATTTTATGAGTACCTATAAACATAAATTAAAAAGAATAAAAATCTAACAGATTTTACTCTTAGTCCGCGTTCTCTGTGTTTTAATAAAGAAGTAAAACGACAGGCATTCAGAATTACTAAAGTTAGGAATAAATTATCAATACGAAAAGTTACGTTAGTTACGGACAACAAAATTTTCAGGTAAGTACTATTCACAGGAAATAAAATCGGGAAACATATATTAATATCTGCTTCTTCGCTTCAAAAATTATATTTAAAAAAAAATATTTTAACCCTCTTTTAAATATTTCAAAAACTAAAGCTCTTAGTAATTTGAACCAAACTGCAAAAAATGTTTATTTCAAAGTTACAATTTTTTTCTCTTTCTAAACCCCCATCATTCTATCCAACATTTACTTGGTGGGTGGCCAAAAAAACTATTTGGTACCAAATTTTGGTTAAAATCATAATACATAATGCCTTCTCTATCATGTGTGCAGACCGATAGAAAATCCTTTTTTTTAGGACCCAAATATGATGATGGCGTACTTACTAATAACACATTTTGTGTCACTGTGTTTCAAGTAAGAATTAAAACAGTTTTTTTCTTTCTTTTGACTATTATATTTACACTTATGCGTAAAAAAAATAATTATTCCGTTATAATTACAGAAAACTGATTAAAGTTATCTAAATTATTCAAATGAACTTAAAACTAAATTAGATTTATACAGTGGGATTTACTAAGATGTAAAATAGTACCCCCCATAGGTCTAAATTTTTACACTTGTGGGTGGTACTAAATTTTAAAACCAATTTTCAAAAAACACTTACCCAGACAGAAAAGACACAAAGTTATTCAATATTTTGTATTGTTATTGCAAAACACCACTGAAAAACTGATTTTTTCTTAAAATATACCATGCTTTAGGAGGAAATGCCCTAAAACTATTTTTTTTTGACAGGTTTCAAAATGACAAATGGTGAATACGCCAAAAATTTGGCACATAAATAGCTTCATTATCTGTGT
Organism: Oxystoma pomonae; assembly: GCA_963921995.1. Lineage (NCBI taxonomy): Eukaryota > Metazoa > Arthropoda > Insecta > Coleoptera > Brentidae > Oxystoma > Oxystoma pomonae. Next base: position 56,264,283 of record OY998164.1, read on the forward strand.
TTGAGGTTATAAAGTTGGTGATTTTTTAGACTACCTCTGGTGGGTTGTTTAAATTTATACCCCCAGAAAGGATTGTTTTGTGGCAATTGGTAATAAGTTCGTTTATAATTTCCCTAAGTAACCGTTTTTATAAGGATTAATTTACCTTAATTAATGTCCGAAGATGTTCATTAACCAATAAAACAACTCAAATTTTGTCCAGCAAAACGCCATATTTTCAACCCATATTCAGCACAAAAAAATATTTATGAGGGCACTACGAGGCAAAACAAACATAAGTGAAGATCACTGATTATGCACGAAAATTATACGAAACAAAAAACTCAACACAACTATATTAATTTATTTACAAACTCACTCATTTCAAAGCTGTAGCTTTCATCAGTAGAGGTTGGTGCAATTCAAGGTACAAGCATCTGAACTCGCTGTTTGCGATTTGAATGCGGCTGATATTTTAAAACTGACGTTTCGACAGTGAAAGAAATGTAAACAAAATTTGCATTTAAGTTTTTTAATACCTTTCATAAATAAAAACAACGCTTAAATAAATACAAAATTAATCTACCCCTTATTTTATTATTACCCACTAAATCGTTGTGTGACAGCAAGTATTAATTGGAAAAATTAATTAACAAGGGTAAGTTTTAATTAGAGTAATATACAGGGTTCCTAAGCAAAACTTAGGGGGCCAAGCAGCCGTGTATAAGACGCAGACAAACGGAAAAGTACATTAGGCAGAAAAGGATGGGCATGGGACGATGTTGTCACTACATCTTACACGTAGTAAATCCATTCCAGGTTGTTGTTTTTTTAATGTTTTCCATTTTCATACCTTTAGGACTGGAATAAAAATTGTTTTTGCTCGACTTTAATACCAAACTGATGAAAGATATCGTAAAAAAAAATATATTTTTCGGCTTTTCATTTTGTAACCATTGTCCTTATGCACTGTTTACAGGGTGAAGACTGAGATACATGCAAATGCCTAACCTAAAGCGTTCATACACGGCCGGAGAAATCGACTGAGATATTTCCGTAGAAACTTTATCAAGCAAATAGGACAAGTTGACGCCTTCGAACGTCCAACCCGGGTTTTGCACTTTGATTCGAAATCAAAAAGGAGGAACAGTCAGAATTACGTAATCTTTGAAAAAAAATTGTAAGCGGCGCCATTTTTATTTCGTGCTTCGCTTTTCTAACATTTTTGCGTTCGGCTAATTTAATTGAAAAATTTTTGCCTGCGGCGCCCTTTATCGAAACCAAGATCCCCCGTTTTAGGAAAACTAATTCCGTCTCTGTTTCTAAATTTTTTCGAATAAAAGTAGAGTATGACCATGGGGGAAATAATTTTTTTCTACGGTATGACGAAAATTTCGAGAAAGTTAAAGAAAAAAATAAAAAAGTGGCAGAGCTCAAGTTTTTCGTAAAAAAAACGTATTTTGTAAAGAAACAGAGCAAAATGAATCTTTTCACCCCTTTTTGGGTGTTACAATTGTTGGCAGCCCCTTATTTTTCGCTTTTACCCTCCCGCTAGTTTTGAAGAATTGGTTCGCTACATGTTTCGAGATCATGTCATAAAACACCTCGAAAATATCAAATGTAGTGTAGGGCCAGCTTTATTTAAAATCAATAATATCGCAAGCAAAAAGCTCTGCAGGCTGCTAGTGCTAGCTGCATGGTTTGGCCGTTTCCGGATAGATGTCACTAGTAGAACAGAATGGAAAGAAATTTAATTAAAAGCGAAGATATTTCTTTCTAATGTTAACAACCTCACCTTTTGAGGATGTTGCGTTCTAACACTTGCGTGCAGATGTTTATTTTCACGGGACCAATAGCGGCTATTTTGTGGATTATGCGAGCTATGAAGTTCAAATGTCTTCTCGTCACTAAACAAAACTTTTGATAGGAAATTTTCGTTCCTGTCACATTTATCCCTCATAACCTCACAATATTCTAACCGGCGAAAATAATCACCTGGTTGCAATTCCTGCGACTTCCCAATCTTAAACGACTTGTAGCCGTATTTTTTTAGAATCCATTGGCAAGTACTGTTGGGAATATCCAGTGCCTCCGCAATCGGTTTCGTCGAACATGGTTCATGTGCCTCAACGTAAGCGCATACCATTTCGTCTCGTTCCACCCTGTGTGGAAGAACGGGATGCTCTGGTATTTCGCCGTCGTGGTAACACTTTCTACAACCATTTATGCACCCGTACCTTTCAAAACGATGATAAATGTTGTAGACAGTTTGAGCCACAGGAACCGGTCGATCTGGAAACGAAAAAACAAAAAGCCCAATGACCTCGTCCGCACTGTCACTTTTTATGTAGTTTTTAATAATAAAAATCTTTTTTTCTCGAGTATACGGCATTTTAAAAACACAAAATTTACGAAACTGAAGCGACTCGAAAGGAAATAAAAATGCAATGCCTGTGAATCCCAGTTTTTCCTCGATCATCTCATGGTGTGGCCGCCATCTAGCGGAATTTGCAGAAATCTTGTCAACGGTTATTATTGCAACTATGATTTATGCTCATAATGAAAGAGTGGCGACAATTTTTTCTCATGAAAGAAGTCCTGAGATAATAACAAACTGGCACCATTGCTCAATATACCTGTTTCTTTTGTGCGCGCAGAACTTTCTATGCCATTTCTGTTTGATTTATTGAAATCCTATCCCTAAGGAAAATCTTAGGAACGCTGTGTTAGAAAAAAAAACCCGTTGGTGGGGGTTGTTGAAATTAATATAAATGAAAAAAAGCTACGAAAGAATTAACTAAATATTACCTAATTTAGGAGAAAAAAATAACGATGGTGGGGGGTGTTAAGGGGACGAGGGAGTGTTGATATATTTAAAAATTCATAATTTTTTTACTTTGCGCCGCGCCGATGCCTATGTATATGAGTATCTCTTTTTATAAAGCAAAGTGAGAAAGTGATTAGCCCCTCGAGACAATATTAAAGCCTCTCCCAGGGGTAATTTTGCACACCGAACTTAAATCTTTTTCAACTCCACAGAGACCCTCCCAGACGATAATTAAAAAAAAATTGTATAGTGGAGGATGAAGGATGTTATTTTACACAATTTGGCACATATATTTTTAAACTTCGCACAACCCCTAGGAACCCTCGGTAGGGTTCTCGAGTAACCAGGTTAGCCCCCACCAAAAAATAGTTTCTTTTTAATTTTGATGTCATTCGAAAGATGTAGTTTTACACAATTTTGCACAACCCCTTGGAACCCACAGCAGATTCTCGAGTAAACGACGTACTTACCTCTTCGGACAATAATATTTTTTTAATTTTGTGTCATTCAAAAGTTTTAATTTTCCACACCCAATTTAAAAAACTTTCAACTCAACATGAACCCTCGAGAGATTTATCCCCCCCCTGGCCCAGATGATATTCTTTTTATTTGTACGGTGTATGGTTTGAGAGATGTAAATTTTTAAACTTCGCCTAGGAATCCGCAGGAAGGTTTTCGAGTAGCCAAGTGAGCCCCCTCCAGACAATAAGTTTTGAAAATTTTTATATTATTCGAAAGATCCAATTTTGCACATTTTTGCAGACCAATTTTTAAATTTTGTTAGCTCCCCACGAATTGTATGTGCAAAATTACACCTTTTGAATGACTTAAACAGTGGCGGACCCAGGAATTGGCTTCGGTTAGTATAAATAATAACAAAAAGGTGTTATAGTGCCGCAAGCGAAAAATTTTGCAATTTAAAATTATGATTTTTTCAAGATTTTTGTTAAAAATTAAAGTCCAGGCTCTTGTATTTTATTCACAATATATTGTATTTGTGCTGTTATTTGATTTTGCCAATTGTATACAACCAGGCTTCTCGTGGGGGGGGGTTAACGCCACCCTCCCTCGATGCGCCACTGACTTAAAATATACTGATTAACTGGTTACTCGAGAACCCTACTGAGGACATCTGGGGGATATGCAACATTTGAAATTGGGTGTGCAAAATTGTGCATAATTATACTTTACGAATTAATGATGTAAACATATATAATTGCCCTCCCCTCATATAAAAACGACTTACTCGTGGGAAGGTGTGCCAAATTTAATTTTTGGTGAGCAAAATTGTGCAAAATGTGTGCAAAATTTGTAGTATTCAAATTTCTCGCAAAAGTTGTGAGGCAAACTTGACCGACCCTTAAATAGAGAGCTGGTTCGGAAAATTGACAAAATTATTAGAGAGAAAGAGAGGGAGAAATATCTTATCTTTTGCACGTCTTTGGATAATCTTTGCCTTGTTTTTTTTACTGTACACTTCTCTCCACATAAAACTGGTACAGCAGAAGGTAGCTGCAAATACGATTTTTTATATTTTCCTATGTGCAACACTGACTTTTTGACTTTGTCATTTTATGTTATATTTTTGGCATATATAAACTTATTTATTATTTACTAATTCAAAATATAAGGCCACTAAAAATAAATACCGCATTTCAAAAAAGCAAAAATGTTTTATTAACTAAACAAAAGCTAATTGGTCTATTCGACTAGCTGATTATGAAGGAAGGAACTGTCCCTCGAAAGGAAGGCACCGGTTTGACGAAAGTTACTATCCCAAAACAATTAAAAGGCCAGATCAAGTTAACGAAATAAATTTAAAAAAAAAATAACAAAATTAAAAACGTATAAAATTTTTTTTCATTTTTAATAGCACCAATTTTAAATAGAGCGCCATGTCCTCTAGACGATATCCAGCTCCAAACATTTACCGAAAATCTTCCCGCACGGTCTTCGTTTCCAGCAATATATCGTTCTTCGTATTAAGAGTTTATTTTTTATCGCTGTTGGACCTAAGGATCTTCTCATCTGTAAAAACCACCTGCTGCCGAAATTCTTTGTCCCTCAGAGAATAATTCAACGCGAAAATTAATCGAGACTGCTTCTTTTCCTCACTTAGTTTATTTTTTTTGCCGCAATGCGACACCTTAGCCCCGAACGTTTAATTAACCTGTCTAATGTTGTTATGGATCCTGGAAAATTTGATCCAATTTTTACTTCTTTCGCTTTGGCAACTGGATGAATTTCCAGAAAATTGATTGCTTCTTGGTCTTCCTCTGGGCCACTTTCGTCAAACCGGTGCCTTCCTTTCGGTTGATACTTCCCTCCTCTTGAAATCGGTTTTTTATGTTTACTATCGTCGACTTGCTTCTCCCATAATGAACAGCTACTTGCCGAATAGACCAACCACCGTCTAGTTTTGCTAAGATTAGAGCTTGATCAAATTCGGAAAGATGCGGCGGCATTTTTTTACATTTGGATGACACTGACATGCAAAACATGATGTTGTCAGGAGTCTGTGACATTGTCACGTATAGGAAGACAATGCCGTACTATAAAAATTTTAAAAATTAAACAGGCTGATAACTTCTGCTGTACCAGTTTTATGTGGAGAGAAGTGTACGTAATTTCCTAATTTGATTAAAAGATTTTTTATGACATTTATTTTATTGGAATTCCGCAATAATCCCATTCTATAAAAAGGTTTCTTTTTTAAATCTTGTATAAACTCACATAAAAATCATTACAGCAGGAAAATACTTTTTAAAGGAAAATACTTACATGACCTACAAAACTTATCTATACATACAGGGTGTCCTAAAAATCCGAGTCCACCCTAATATCTCCAAAACCAAAAGAGACCGAGAAGTAAAATTTCATATAATTAGATGGTTTACAAAAAAGTATCTTTTTGGATGCTAATTGTGACGATATTCATTATGGGGGCGGAGCAAGGGCGGAATAGAGCTTTTCATTATGTTTCTAAAAATACCTAACATGTTACCTAACGGTTTTTAAATAAAATGACAAAAACTTTTAAATAAATCAATGATTTAGACAAAGAATCACCGAATATCTGTTTTCTTGTTTACCTCATTGGTCTTATGGAGATTATTTTCTCATTTTATTTAAATACCGTTAGAGAAAAAAGTAACATATTAGGTATGTTTGGAAGCAGAATAAAAAGCTCCGCGAAGCAGGACAATTCTAGAAAGGAGGAATTTATTAGATATTTTAAAGAAAAGACTCAAAAAAAGGCCAAGTATTTCCAACTTTAAAAAGTAAATGTCACAAAAGACAAAGTAAACAAAAAAGTAGGGTTATACTGCCCTGTTAAGTATAAGAGTCGTATCTGCACCTTTTGGCAATTTTGAGATTTTCTGGTATTTCACATCATATCAAAGTTTTACATCTATTTGTTAGATCAAAATATCGTAAAACATTCATTACTGCCCAATAAACTATACTATTTCTTTGTCGTATGTGAAATTATGCTCACTTTGTTAACCCAAATTGTCCAAACTGCATATTTTTAGGTATATATGTCGTATTTTCAGTTCAAATACGATAAATAAACCTAATGCATGCGACATATTTACTTAACAATGAAGTAGATACGTCAAATTCATTTAACACCAGCTTTGCCGCGCAATCTAGTATTTTGACGCTTGACAGATAAATATACCCAGCAAACACAAATCGTCGGTATTGAATCGGGCCAATGTCGACAACGTCGGCAGTGTGTCGTCATCGGCGACTAGACTCTGGCCCGATGTTGGTCAGATTGCGATTTTCAGTTTTCGGTTAATAATCGGCAACTGACGGAGGTCCACATTACTACAGTCGTCTTTATGCCGACACCACTTTAGGACCTACGATGCTTAGATTAGAACTTTGTTTAATCGGTCGAAAATCGGCAACTGACGATGGCCTGATTTACTATAGTCGACTTTATGCCGAAGCCCACTTTATTTGCTTTAGGGCCGACGATGCTCCGATTAGAACTTTGTTTAATCGGTCGAAAATCGGCAACTGACGATGGCCTGATTTACTATAGTCGACTTTATGCCGAAGCCCACTTTATTTGCTTTAGGACCGACGACGGTTCGATTGGAACTTTGTTTAATCGGTCGAAAATCGGCAACTGACGATGGCGGGATTTACTATAGTCGACTTTATGCCGAAGCCCACTTTATTTGCTTTAGGGGCGACGATGCTCCGATTAGAACTTTGTTTAATCGGTCGAAAATCGGCAACTGACGATGGCCTGATTTACTATAGTCGACTTTATGCCGAAGCCCACTTTATTTGCTTTAGGGCCGACGACGGTTCGATTGGAACTTTGTTTAATCGGACGAGAATCGGCAACTGACGATGGCCCGATTTACTATAGTCGACATTATGCCAACGCAAACCTTATCTACGTTAGGGCCGATGATGGTCCGATAGGAACTTTCTTTAATCGGTCGAGAAGCGGCAACTGACGATGGACCGATTTACTATAGTGGACTTTATGCCAACGACCACTTTATTTGATTTAGGTCCGACGATGGTCCGATTGAAACTTTGGTTGATTAAACTTAAAATTTTTAAACTGCTTAATAGTTTCTTCCTAGTATGTAGAGATGGCGCTAATGTCACTATGTTCCCTGTACAGTGGGAGATAATATTATTCGTATATATATAATGAGCAAAGATATTTCAAAACTAGAATGCGGACTTGACAAGATGGTGGTACTTCTCTACAAGAATCACCTCTTCTGCCACTTAAACCAGCCCGATTGGTTAAGCACCCGCATCATCGAATCTTTGTAGTTTGCCAATGTCGGGCCACTTTAAGCTACCACCGACGGACCTCCGTCAATCGCCGACCTTGGACTGCTTTAGGAAACCAATGTCGGACTTGAATAGTTTACCGATGTCGGGCTGAGACCAGCTTGCCTACGATAGACCAACCAAATTAAGCATATATGGGCGGATGGTCGGTATCATGTGGTTAAACCATATCGGACCTTAATCGTACGGCGACGGTATGCCGATGTCAGCAAAAAGTAAAATTTACCATTGGTGGGCCACAGTCTAACGATTCATCGGCAAACATACATTGGGCCTACATCGCAAAGCGGACAAAAAATACTGCTGGTCCGATGTCGTAAATCGACGTCGTGGCGATGACGACAAATTCGGCAATCGACATCGGACCAACGAAGGCCTGAAGGAACCGTGTTTGCTGGGTAACCTCTATAATCTATTTGTTCGTTTTTGTTGGGACAGTGATACCCACACTTTGGAGGACTTTAAAAGAGGGTGAGTAAGTTGTAAATTTATTGTTATTCCAAATAGATAGTCATTTCGTCGGCCTCATGCGAACACCTCGTAACTCCAAAATTGTAAATATTACAGAAGAAGCTAAAAACTCTTTAACGCTTTGTGTTCCTTTAGTTTTTGTTTGTGTTCCGTTAGTTTGTGTACTAAAATTATAGTATTAGAATATTTCGGTTTATTATACAGGGTGGATTCTTTACACGGAACGGTGCTTCTAGCGGGTTAGAATTTGGTTTTAAAAAAAATCCAATTTTTTTATGTCATTTTGTTTACGAGCTATGGCAAAAAAAATTTTTTTTTAAATAGGACACCCAGTATAGTTTGACATTTTTGAATTCTAAAAAAATTATCTTTTTGACAATACCACACACTAATACTCTATCTCTTACGGTTTCCAAGATAGAGGCATTTAAACTTGCATAAGTATATATATACAGATTTATATAAAAATATCTTGATTATCGTAAAAGATAGATCCTACTGTGTAGTATTGCTGAAGGGAGAATTTTTTGCAGATTTCATAAATTGCAAAATATACAGGGTGTCCTATTTAAAAATATATATTTTTTTGCCATACCACGTAAATAAAATGACATAAAAAATTAATTAATTAAAGGAAATAAAAATCTCAGTTGACGTGTTTTTGGATTTTTTTATTCAACCAAATTCTAACCCGCTAGAAGCACCGTTCGTTTAAAGAATCCACGCTGTAATTACTGCGTTTAATGATTTTCTTACGTAAATAGGCAATATTCTGGAGAAACGGGGTTTCATTTCTAAAAGATAAGTTTTTGAACTGTAATTACAATGTAGAACAAAAAATAATACCATTAAATATATATTTTTGTAAAATCATTTATATGAAAAAATTTAAGTTATAATATACATTTTAACCTTTGATAAGTGTAGTTTTTCTACAGAGATGGTCACTCACGATTTGTAAAACTAATCATCATTACTATTTTAGTTGCTGATTGTTAGGCAAATTTGTCGTAACTAACAAAAACATGTTTTATACTCTTAATTTGTAAAAAAACAAGTTTGTACTTATTACAATTTAAAGGATGGCAGAAAGACAAGAGGTTTTTTCTTATTTTTTTAAAATATTCAAATATGGAGATACGACTCTTATGATTAACAGGGCAGTATACGTCAAATCGGACCAGAGATCAAATTTAACCAAGGAATATAAATTTACCTAACCGTTATGCCTCTCAGAGTGCTCCATCCGTTCGTTCAAAATTTGCCACTTTTTCTTTGGTGATATCCATTCCCCATATGTTCTATTTGCCCTGACTTGCACCCATAAGAGTTCTTGGCTCTTCATTTTTTCCAGGCTAACTTGATTGGGAGAGTTATTATTGCTACGACTTTTTTTTAGGAAAATGCATGGGTAGGGCCGTTATATAGCATCTCATAGTTAATTGGTTTGACCCCTATGTGTGTTTGCTTGTCTTTCATTTGGAGCCTATCCTTCCAGGAGTGTTCTTAGTTACGTTTGATAAAAATAAGCTAGAAATCATACGCTTTTTACACGATGTCAAAGAATTTGAAATATTGTCACATAGAGGCCACTTATCCATAAACAAACTACCTTGAAGTCAGGCACTTATCTAAATAAAATAGATGCACTTCTTATGGTTTTAAAAGGCATGCATCTCGTATAATAAAATAGAAAGGTATCGGCAACAGTTTGGTACCTATTTGAAAACTGTCGTCACGATCAATATTGCACTACTAAACTAAGCGTTCGGTAACAGCTTCTGGCCGTCGGCTGAGCTTCGTTACCAGTTTCTAGACGTCGTCTCTTTTCTTAACCCTGAACTTGTGGCTCCTGTGTTCTGCGTTCCCCGAGTCCTACCCGGTATAATCCACATTGCAGCAAGGCTATAATAATAATGGCCGCATTTATGGTTCTCCGTATTTTTTTTGGGTAGGTTAGATAAAATAGTCGTTATTTATGTATTAAACTCCGCTGTTTTGATCATTTTGTACGCCCCCAAAATACAGTCCCTAAGTCCATTTTTTCTTTCTAAGAGATTTAGAGAGGATGCTGTTATTTCGTGATATATTTTGAGAGGGCACCGTTTTTATTAATGTCATTCTGACAGATGTCAAATTAAATGTGACAATATGGCGACAAATATATATACTCACATAAAATTGGAGGAATATTCATGTTGTAGGAATATTCCACCCTCTCGTGATAATCTAGTTATTTTTATGAATATTCTCAAAAAGAATATTTTTTTCACGATCCTGGCATGTTTGCCAAAAATATTACTATCTTGTGAAAAGAACGCGATTATTATATAATTAAAATTTAGTTTAATGTCATCTATTGTAGGTATCTATTGTAGGTAGATGGCAATAGATAGAATCAATATGTTCTCTATGTATCAGGTAATATTATCATACACATAAGACAGCAAAAAGTTATTTAGGTAATATTTTGATAACTAATCTCAAACTGTACATCAACATAATGGTGATACCTTGATATACCTATATCGATAGATTGCACTTTAGTGGAGACTAATGGATATTTGGTGGATATTAATGTGGATATTTTATATCCACTGCATAACTTAGGATATCCATCTCGTGGCCATGTGGACATGTCTTGAATCACAAAATCATATCCATTCAATATTTAATAGGGATATATATTTGCTATGTGGGATATTATAGTCAGAGTCATTCTTTTAAAAAAACATTCTGGTCATATTATAGTCTTGTTTCACGTCACGTTTCTATCACATTTATATCACCTGTATGAGCTAGAACGTAACTTATTGCCGGCATGTGTTAGTAATATTCCCAATGGTAAAATATAACATTTCAATCACATTCTTTGTTCTCTAAGTATATGACTATTACATTACAGGTATGTTTAATTGTTATGTGGGATATATATATATATAATGGGTGTAACTGTTGAACTGTTCATTCGATTATGAAAAAAATCATATCAAGGGGGCTATTCCAGTGGCTCATACCGATATCGTTACGTAGCGAATTCGTTATCGCGGCAACACCGCGGTTTGTTTTGTTGTTTCACAATGGCCGCGGCCGTGTCAATTCAACTTTGACAACTAAACTCGCACAAAAATATAAGTTTTGATTTGATTGAGAAAAATTAACATGATTTCTTCTGCGATGGTTGCAGACATCGGGAAACAAAATACTTTTTATAATTCCTGCTGCCTAGTTTCTCCTGTGATCTTGTGTTCTCCAACCACCCGAATGGAAGACGAAAATAAGTTCACATCATATTTGGAGCCCACAAAGAACGGCACAGTAAGTAAAACTAGCTTTTGTTATGGGGAAATATTTGTTTTACTTATCCCAAACTTGTACATCACTGCTATTTTAAGCTGGGTTTATATTTTATACTCTTCTGTAAAGGGAATCGCAAGCCCTTATGATAGAATATAGATAAGCGTGGCCCAACTAGTTAAGTTTATCACCCACTTAAATTAAAGTCAGGCTTGGCAAGAATGTGATACATTGAGTTTATTTAAAATGAAAACTACTGACTTAGATTCTTGCAGTTCACCAAAGAAAAAATAACTACTTAAAGCTGTGATCAGATTTTGGATAAGTACTATTTTGATAAAACTTAAAGTGTATACTTCTTTTTAGGTATAACATGCTAGGGTATGTGAATGGAGCTACATGTGAGAATCATTCTAGTAGGATAGTACCACACAAAACCACAACTCGGGCCACAAATTAACTATGGATAGATTCAAGTAAGACACAGACCAACCTTCCAAGGCACTAAATGAAACTAGACAAAGATTCGATGTTCAATAGACATAGTGAAACTAACTTTCAGAAGAAACTGATGCAATATACATGTATGCTAAATGTTATTTGTTCTCCCATTAAAAAATAATAAGATAACTTTTAATGAATTAAAAAGTTGTGTAAAATATAGTACAGAAATAAAATTTTATTATTTAATTCTGTTAGGCCACATTTGTTTAAATAAGAAAATTTAAATGTCACTTAAGTGATAGTTATAGAAAATTGGACCTATTGTAACTACGATTTTAGAACTTTTTCAAAAAAACTCGCAGATTTTTTGGGGGAGTCATCGAAAAAGTGTGGGTCACTTTATATTATTTTAAGTTATTGCAAACTTTTTAAAATAAGGCAGAGTTTTTTTTTCAAGAGCCTTTAGATTGGTTTGGTGGGGTAAGTTAAGTACAGTATTAAGTTATTTCAAGCTCTGATTGCTATAAAAAAGAATTGATGAAGATGTTTTAAAAAATTGGACTGATGTGATTTAATATTTACCTAAATGATATTTCTTCATTATTTTACATCCATTTTTAAATTACCTAAATGATATTTATTCCCACACACACGTAGCATAGCTTGATATTTATATAGCAGTTGGCTAATTAAGCAAATTATTTTAATTTTTAATACCTGAGTAATATAATTTAAGAAACCTACTTAGTACCTACTTCAAATAAAGGGCCTTAAATGTATGCTGCATTTTTAAATTAACTCTAAAGTTTTACTGACTGACATGGCAAGTTTTTTACAATGCATTTAGATAAATTTATTTTTTTGGCTAGATTAATACTTTATACTAGTTTTTAATTTAATATTACCAATTTATTACATTAAATTGATTTGAGTTGATTTTGTCACTTTTAACATTGCTATTAAAAAATAATAAAATTTGGGATAAAAAAACTGATTTATTTTACTTATTGGTTTAAATGTTACTTAGAATTACAAATTGTTTTCTAATATTTCAATAATTGGTGGATTGCATCCTTTCTTTCATCAGCTTGGGCACTGCTAACCTGAAACAAAAAATAAGATGTATTTCAAAATGTAAGACAGTGAAATGGCTACCTAAGATTGAAAGCTTTCAGGTTTGGTTTATAAAATCAATCAATTACACCAATAGTAACTTTTAATCACCTCACCCTTTGAACAAGAGTATAATCCGACTTATTAGACTTACATCGACTATATCTCACCAATTTTTTGGCCACCAGTTTTATTGCTGTCTGCCAATTTAGATTCTTTTAGAAAAGTACGGACCAAGTTTTACATTAGATTCTACTTTGAAAATTTTATTGTTGACTATCTTTTTTTTACCCCACATCTTAATATTTAAGGTAAAGTAGAAACTTAAGTGATGGTCAATGCTTGTGTGAATTTGGTCCAACGCACTTTGATTTAGAAACTAAGGGAGAGGATAAAACAACTTTCTGGCTAAGGTCGTAAAAAAACTTGCCTGTTAAAAAAAACGATATGAATTTGGCCCTTGTATATATTATTTAGAAAAAGTAATGTAAACTGTCGATCAAAAAAAAACTATCAAGAATAATAATTTAAAACCTTGGGAAAACAAAGGGAACAAGTTCAGAAAATCTAACAAGTTGGGATCCAAGTGGAAAAAGACTTGAGTTTTTCTTGTAAATTAACGAAATAAGTGTGGCTTATCCCCTAGTTACCACAAGATCTTTAATTGTTATTTAATGTTTTTTTTTTTAAATATCCTGTGGACATAAAAAGTTACCTTAAAACTTTATTCCTCCTTGAATTTTACTAATAAAATTTGAAATATTTAGGTTTTGGTGGCTAATAAAAATAGTAGAAAACAAAAACTTAAATTACAGCAATAAAGAAGTGGAAATTTATGTGTGGTTGAAACGAAAGTAGCCAATTTTTTTAATTTTACTGATGAATTTTTGGATTTTAAAATGTTTTCTTTTTAATGTGAAGGTAGCTTACCATATGTGTTTTGTCCTGCTAAAATGTTTAGTTGCGTAGGTGGGGTGGGGTGCTGCCTGCTTAAATGTATTCATCATACATCTTAATAATTACGAGAAATCATTGATCTGAAATTAAATTTAAAGTAATTTATTATAGGTGTGATGTATGCAAATCTATAGTCTAATCAGCTAACCAGTTAGTTCACTTGAATTAATACTTCAGACAATAGCAATACCATGTGCTATTTTTTTTTTGTTTTTTTTTTCCCAATATTTTTCCAATTTTGTGCCAAATTTAAAGTTAATCTTCTCATCTAGGCCTGAATCAAAATGAATGAATGACCTTTCAATACGAGGAAAAAAATGAGCTAACTTTTTCATGTAAAAAGTTTAGATTTTTATAACATATTTTAGGTACTGTATTATCAATTTTACTTATTCTTTTTATTAGTGACATCCATAAAATCTGCATAAAATATGTTACGTGAATTAAATAATCCAATTTTTTAAACGTTATCTAACAAAAATGCATAAGATTTGTTATATAGGTGTATATGGTTACCCAGTGGCGTCCCAAAGGAAGGGGGAGTCGAGGTAAAAACCCTCTGATACCAGTTAAAAAACGAAATTATCTGAAATTATCCCAATAAAATGATTTCTGAGTAAAATTACAATTTATTATTATTAAATTTTTTAAACTTTACTAATTTTGATGAATGATGGGTTAAATAATTTACTGATAAGAACTAGTAAACTTTGTAAAACAGTAAATAAAAACTAAAAAAGTTTTTAAGACAGGAATTTGATCAAATTTTGATTTTGACAAATGTGAGAAACTTGGTCTTAAAATTATGTAGAAACGCAAAGGTTAAATATTTAAAAATGACTATTTATTACAGACATAATTGCGAAACTTAAAATGATGTTTTGTCAAAAACCACAATACTCTACTTTTACACAAAAATATTATATTTACACAAATTTTTTTGTTTACTAGATTTAAGTAAACATTTTTAAAACTTAGAATCTAAAACCGAGAGTCCAACACCTCCAATAGGTGTATGAAAACTCGATAATACCTGACAATACTTGACTGTATGGGACAAAATCTTAGGATAGTTTGCATTACTTGACAATAGGTGTACCTACAAATTTAAAATCAGGTGTTGGAATTGAAAACTTACCAAAACTGATTTCTATGGATAATTTATCAATATACATTGAGCAGCTACGGGAAGTGTTTAATCCCAAACTTCATAATTTATTTTCTCTCTTATTAGCACTACAGCATGGGTCCTGCTCTTGGAGATTTTCAACAGTTGACCTAAAAAAAGAACAGTAAATTACATTACATTAAAACATTAAAACTTTGAAAACCTTAAAAAAAGGAAATGTGTACATCAAAATTTGTTTTAGCAAAAAAAAATATATGAAAGTTAGGTACATGACTCTTATCTGTCTGTCAGAGGGAGGGAGTTCAAAAGATCTACTATCCTGTGCAAATAAAATAATTGAAGAAGGGGGGGACAGTATGAGAAGGGATGCAAAATTTTTACTTGATCGTGCATAGCAGTTCAGAATCAGCCGCCTCTCTTCAACTAGGTACTTAATGTGGTCTGTTGTAAGTACTATTATTTATACAAGGCATAATATTTAGTAATTTGGCTATAACCTCAAAAAATACAAACATAAACTGTCCAAATAAGTAATATTTGATTTTTTCTCGATATATAGGTAGATATTAGTTGATATCAGATTTTTTTTAATAAAAAGTCAGTGTAATAACCTTGGATCAAACAAATACTGCATTCTTGAATTTCCAACTTTTTTTTCTTATAATGTATGAATATTTTGTAAAATTATTTTTCGGTTTTCTGGCCACTGGCTCACGTCTTTTCAAAATGTATAAACTGAACTTAAAACGGACCTACTATATCTTTTTGTTTACATTATGTAAGTAGTGTTCTTTAAGCACCAAAAAGAACAGAATAGAATATAAGATAAAGTAAATATAAGTACTTACCCAAACAAAAAATCTGGAGGCACTTCCACACAAGGCCCATGTGGATTTTTCTTCACAGAGAACGTGGCTTTTCCAAACAAAATTCAATAACGGTTGACCACCATCACATTGTGAGCAGATTTTTAGTCCATATTGCGTGCAAAAAGCTCATGAAAATTATTTTTTTCCCGAAATTTCGCCGCAACAAAAATCTAAACAAACTTGACTGACTGTCGGCATTTGACAGTTGTTTTGGGAAAGTATTGCTGGTTGCGTGCCATTTAAGCCTTCTTTTTAATTAATAATAAGCGATGTTGCCGTAACAGTGAAAATAATGGCGATAGCGATCGTTATCTCATAACGATAGCCCACTGGAATTGCCCCCCAGGAACAAAGAAAATGGAGGTAGTATTTATAAAAAAATCGATTGGTTTTCGAGGTTCAAGAAAAATTTAATTTTACTTATTGAAGCTGAGAGATTTCTCTTTTAAAAAAACTAAAAATCTCAGATCACCGGACTAAGAAGACTTGAGGTTACTTAAAGTGTATTTTTTAGTTGACATTTAAGCTACATTGACATTGAAATTCAATCTCCAGTTTTGACAGTTTGACTTATGGCAAAAGCAAGTTACCATTTACATTGGAAATAATTCAAAGTACACTTCAAAATCAACTTCGAATTTAGTCAAAGTGTTTGACAGTTGGGCAATTCCATGATAACTGACGGGACAAATCTTAAGTAATTAATTTTTTGATCTAATTTTTCTCTATTTTAAAGATGTTCCAGAATGACCACATCTTAATGCATTATGTAGAGGGTTTGTCAGAATAATTTAAAAGTAAGGCAAATTAATTTTTTATTTAGGATCCAAGATATAAGAAAAAATTGGCAGAAGTTATAAAATAGTTTCAAAATATACTTTTCTTCCCTAAATATAATAAAACTTGCCTTGATTTTATGTTAAATGTACTTTTGTGATAACTGACGGGACATTTCTTAGAAAACGCTAATATTTTTTTGCCTATATATTGGCTAGTCGCTATTATTTTATGATTTAGAGAAAAGTTATTACGTTATAATGATT
This sequence comes from Oxystoma pomonae, assembly GCA_963921995.1. Taxonomy (NCBI): domain Eukaryota; kingdom Metazoa; phylum Arthropoda; class Insecta; order Coleoptera; family Brentidae; genus Oxystoma; species Oxystoma pomonae. Next base: position 56,281,248 of record OY998164.1, read on the forward strand.
GTACACGTTTAATCCCAGTAAACACAAATACATTCACTGAACGTAAAAGGGATAGCTTACAGCAAGCTAGGTGTTTCCACGTGAGAATAACGTTCTTAGAATATAAAATAAATATTCTTCGAGCATGAAAATAATATTTTTTAGAAAAATTACTTGAATATTCCTCAAATCTATTAGAGAATGTGCGACTGAAACGGATAAATATATTTATAGAACAATCATAGCATACAGAAGAACAGTTCCCGCATATATTTCGAGTAACCCAAGAATCCTCTGAATATTCTCTATTACATTTTCATGAATGTTCATTTCACATTTTGTCCAATATTCTTAAGGAATATTTTAAGAACATTTCCTGTTGAATCGACGTTTATTTATTAACGTCTTTCCCCTTTCCCCCTATCCCCTATCCTAAGAGAACTTCTTAGGACAGAATGTTTACACAAAGAATGTAAACCACTAAAGATAGGTATGCTTTTTAACTAACAGTTATAAATAAAACATTACGGATAGTATTGAAGGTGTTCCGAGCGAAGCGCCATCTCGACTCTAACGGTTCAACTTAACAAACACAAACCACTCAACACTTTAAGGGTGAATTTGAATAAAAAATGCGTTTCTCCAATAACTTAATCTTCAAAACTGTTAATCAAATCTGTATCAAATTTTGTACGGTGAAAGTTTAAAGCATTATCCCTGAACCAATTCACGAATTTAGCATAATTTTAAGTTTTTTACATAATTTCACGGTCAAAATTATCGATTATTTTAAAAAAGTAAATAAAAACAAGATATATATATTTTTTTTAAAAACCACGCGAATGGTCTATGGGGGATACCAGAATCCTTCGCTGTGCAAAATTTTGTTAATTTTTGATGTGCGGTTTATCTGTTTAAGTAAACGAACTGTTTTTAGGATTCAAATTCACTCTTAAAGACTTTTACAGAGCATTCATAGAATATTCCCAAGAATATATTCTAAGAGTATTTGAAATCTTCCATGAATTTGTAACTTTCTACCTCAAAAGAATATTTAATTTTTTCTACTTCCACAAGATTATAAAAAATACATCCATATTTTATGCGTTTGGACTTATCTGTAGGTATATAAAGTCGTCATAGCCTTACTTTAATAAACTCGATTTTGAGGAAAATTCTATAGATAAACCACTAGATTTAGTTAATATTGTGTTTACTAAAAATATTTGTAAGTAATATTCTTAGAATATATTCCGTTTGTGTTTACTGGGATGATACCCCAGACACTTCTTCGGTGGTTAAAGTTAGGTTTAAAGATTGAATTTTTATTAGATCTATTCTGATTTTGAAGATGCTGCTTTCGAATCTTCGGAATTTGATGGGTAATATATGCTTTGCCTTTCACAACGCAAAAATTTGCCAATGTAAATTGTAGGTTTTTAAATGTCAAATTCGACAGTAGTACGAATTTCAATGTAAATGTAATTTTAAGCTAGACTGAGACAATAGAACTTTTTCTGAGGCGTTTTCTCGCGTTGAAATTATTTTGAAATATTATTTGAAACTATTTAGATGTGACGTCATCATTTAAAACCGAGAAAAAAATGAGTAGTTCAAAACGCTGACGTAGTTTAGTGTAACCTCACTTTTTTTCGTTTTTCTGTTTATTTTTTCGGTGTTTAAAATTAAAACGGATCAACTACTGGTTTATCTAACAAAACCTTCGAGTGTACGACCCGTTTTAGTAGCATGGATGGCAAGCAATGGAAGCTACATGGATAGTGAAGTTTTTTTATTTACTGTTCTTTTAAGCCCAGAAAATCATATAAGACCACAGGAATACCATGAAGAATGTCTAACAAGATATCTAGAATACGATTTTTCATACATTTTCACGCAAAAACAAAAAAAAATCGGTTAAAACAAGAATGTAGAATTTTGACGTATCTTCTACGCACGCGTCAGTTTTGAAACTAGAGTGGATTCCGTTTCAAAATATTTTTAACCCGTTTCGATGTGACGTCACCGTTGCAACGCGAGAAAACAAATGTTTCAAACTTTTTAAAAACATTTTAAACAATTTCAACGCGAGAAAACGCCTCAGAACTACTTCTGGATGGTTCGACGAATGCGCATTTTCAGAAACAGTACTCACTCTGGGCAGGTATTGCGTAGGATTTTGAGCGGGGGTAAAAAAATATTAGTAATTTTGCGTTTGTGATTGATTTGATTTCAGCATTAAGGGAAAACCAAATAAACACATTTATTTATATTTTATACAAATTTAGTACTAGTAGGTAGTAATGATACACTTCAAGTTTATTTAATTCTTTAGTCTGCTATATACAGTGGCATATCCAGGAGGGTTTTGGTGGTTAAACCACCTCCCCCCCCCCCAGGAGGCCCAACCTAATCTACAATAAATTAATCATGGTCAAGGGCCCCAGGCAGAGCTATAGCTCCCCCACTTTTTTGATTCTTTACTACGGTTTGTGACGTGTGTTTGGTGTGATGTCTTTAATTTTAAAAATTTAGCCTGCGGTTCTATCACGTCATTAATTGGTACAATTTTAGTTTAATTCTAGGGTATTTTTAACGTGTAATAAATGGCATTCTTAATATAATTTTTGTTTAAATTTTCTGCGGCGCATTTATGATTTGGCAACAAAATCTATACATATCACCGCACCCCACCCCTTCTAACCCATTCTATACTTTTTCAAAAATATTTGACAAAAAACGTGAGAGGTAAAAATTTTTTGAAAATGTTTGGGTTTTTTTGTAAAAGTTTTTGCCTGCGGCGTTATAGCAATAATATATATTGTTACAATTTTATTTTATTTTAAGCAATTTTTTTGTCAACAACATTTGAAACCCGTAAAATGTATCATTTTAGTGTAATTTTGTCAAAATTTTTGCCTGTGGTGCATTTAAGGGTTAACTTTGAAAAAAATCTGCAAATGAGACCAGATGAGACTTGCTTTTAGAAATAAAAGTATCTTTCTCAACACCTATTAAACCGCCCCTCTCCCCCTCCCTTCAGTTCAACAGCTCAAGCAATAGACCTGATTTTTAAAAATTTGTCATAGGGAGGTAGTGGATTTTTATTAAATGATGAAACCCCCCCTCAGGGTCGATTTCTGGCTACGCCAGTGCTAGATAGAATTGAACTTTTTATTAAAGAAATATTACACCCTGAAATGCGCAGTCGGACGTTTTTTTGTTAACTCCGTCATTTTAGAACTCAGTTCGCTGACTCAACTAGCGACTATTTTTGATTGGGTATTGTTTTTAAAAGAAAATAAATTAGTGGCTGATAAAAGAAAATGGAAATATAAAATCTAAATATTAGGTACTCATTTACCGCATAGATAAGATTTCGTCGATATAAAATCTTTTTAATTTAATTTAATTTTGTCAACAAGTTTAATAATTAATTTATACAAGATTTCCGTCTTTTTCTCAGTTTTTGCAATTAAAAAATTAATCCCAATTTATTCTCGGTTTTCACATTTCAAGTTTTAGGATCTTTAAGTTCAGCCGATGGGATTTTTTTCATAAATATCGTCTGCTGAGATTTTTAAACTAAAATACCTGTATGTTTGTTTTATATACAGGGTGGATTCTTTAAATGGAACGGTGCATCTTGCGACTTTGGGAAAGAGGTTTTAAAAAAGCTAAAAACGAATCTTTACGGACTTTGCGCCCATGACAAAAAAAAATGTGGGGCCCTCAACTGGAGGCCCAGGGTTTACCAACTATTTTTTTTTTAAATGAGAAGGTACCACTTAACGCATTAGTTTTTTTTTACATCTGTCAACCACTTTTTTTTGTCAACTCTTTTAGCTTCAAAATAAACTACATATTTCTTTATTTACTAAGCGGAATAAAGAAAATACCACATAAAAACATTATTAGCGGTCCATTTGGGGTCCTTCACTGAAGGCCCAGGGCCTACCAACTTTTTTTCATTAGGAGGTACCATTTGTGGCACCTTTTTGGAAAGCTTGCTAAAAGAGAAATTCCACTAAATAAATTTTTTGACATCTGTCAACCCATGTGTTGAAAATTTTACGTCAATAATATTCTTGTTTGGTAGTTTCTTTATTCCTATAAAAATTGACAAAAATAGGTTTTTAAAAATTTTGACAGATGTCAAAAAAATATTTAACCGAATTTCTTTTTTAACAAGGTTTCCAAAAGGGTGTCAGTATATTCTTTATTCCGCTTAGTAAATAGAGAAATATGTAGTTTATTTTGAAGCTAAAACACATTAGTTGACAGATGTAAAAAAAGCTAGTGCGTTAAGTTTCTTTTTTAACGAGCTTTCCAAAAAGGTGCCACAAGCGGTACCTTCTCATTAAAAAAAAAAATCTTGGTAGGCCCTGGGCCTCCAGTTGGGAGCATTAAAGATTTGCTTTTAGCTTTTTTTAAAACCTTTTCCCGAAAGCCTCTAGATACATCGGTAAATTTAAAGAATGCATCCTGCATACTACATTTTAAGTCTAATAAACTCCAGATTTTAATTTTATTTTATAATTAATGTTTGGATTTTTGCAACTTCTTAAGATGGATACCTAAAGGTAAATTTTGAATTGCTAATCATTGAGGTAGTACGTCCAAAAGATTTTGTTATATTGCGAAAAGAAGAAACGTTAGTCAATTTATTTTTTCTTTCTGGATTCAATTCAACTGGGATTAATCGTACTCACAATTTCACTATTTGAGTAGGTGGTGGTGGTTGCCATCTCATTCACCAAACATATATATATATTTTTTTTTAGATGTTTGCTTCAGCACAACTTCCAAACGGCTTAAGCGCTTTGCATAATTCTTTTTTTGTTCGATTCAGGAGACCTTCAACTTATAAGTCCCGTTTTTGTAAAAGATCCATTATCACTGCAATACTCAAAAAATCATAGGATAGGGGTCATTCCACGGTCACGTACGGGACATTTTTTCGGCATTTTTTTCTACTTTTTGTGTTTTTTAATATACTTGTTGCCCAGAAAAGTAGTATAAAAAATATTTTTTGTGTGGTTTAATGTGTTGGGAAAATAATAAAATGGACCGAAACCCTGCAGGTTTAATGGTAATTTAGTAACAAAATCTTGAGAGCCCGTCACGTACAGGACACATTTTTGGAAAATTAGAATGTCCTGCTCGTGACGCGCCTTTTAGAGTTTTTTACTACTACTTACGATTCGGTTCATTTTATTATTTTCTTAACACAAAACTACATGAAAAATATTTTATATACCACTTCTCTGGACAACAAGTATTTTAAAAAACACAAAAAGTGGAAACAAATGCCAAATGTACGTATTATGTATGTATTATGGCAATACTCAAAAAATCATTAGAATGTCCAAAATGTATATAGGAAATTGCCACTTTCGACTAATACCGATGATTTAAAAATAAGACAAATAAGACAAAACGGTCTAGTTGGTAGGTATACATAAGAAAAGCACTAAAAATTACTGTAAAAAGGTTAAATTTTTCTAACAACTTTTAAAACATGTTAAAAATGGCATTTTTAGTATAACTTTCTTAAATTTTTCGTCTGCGGCGCATTTCAGATATGATTTTGGTGACAAATCTAGAATTGAGACACTATATAGATTCGGCCAAGGATTCGTGTCCTTACTTTTTAGTATTTAGTTTTTCGTACAAACAATTAAGTCCAACCCAATACATACTAAACCGGGGAGGGGGTCAGGGAAAAACTTTAAAAAATGGTCCGGAAAGCCGGGAAAATTCAGGGCATTTGGTATTACAAAAAAGTGGCCACTATGTAAAGATCTCTACAATCTACCCGAAACATCGACTGACTGTAACTGAAAAAAATCCATTTTAAGCGGCAAGAAAATTTTGTAACACACTACCAACAAATATTAAAGAAATACAAAGCATTAAAACTATACAAAAGAGCCTGCTGTAATTAGACACTTAAAGTGAATATTTCAACGCATCGGTTTCGGTCATGTTTCGGTATACCTAACCAACACCGTTCTCAACTAAAAAGCCAGTTAACTCTTATCTATTCAAAGCCAAAATACACTACATTTTTGACTTTTTTATGCGATATTTCGTACGATGCCCGCTTTTTTAAAGGGTGCGATGACAGAACTGCTGATTGAAATCGTTGTGTAAGTTCGTGGATCCGTAACGTTACGTACATCTTTTCGTACGCAACGAGTGGAATGAGCTCTTCTGTCACACACCCGTCAAAAAAGCGGGCATTATTCGAAACATGGCAAAAAAAAACAGAAGTTAAAAAACCTCAAAATCAGCTACTTCAACCGAAAAGAAACTAAAAAACAAAAGAACAAAAGATCTTGGGTGGAAATAACGAAAATTCAAACTTGGATGAGCATCCCACAAGGAACACACAAAGGACTAAAGCGAAAAGAGAAATGATTAAACGATGTTTCGCCCTGGGTAACCAGCGTAGGCTCATCAGTGGTTTCACTGCTCACCCTCCACCATACATCATTAAACACCATCATACACTTTGATTTTCACCTTTGAATCACTCACAAGTAGGCATCGTTCCGCACTGGTACTCATCCAAGTTACCTGATACGGATTCGTCCTGGGGTGTTAATATTTCCAGTAGGATTATGCTCCTAAGGCAATTAAGACAAAAAAGAAGTTAAAAACCCTCCAAATCAGTTACTTCAACCGAAAAGAAACTAAAAAACAAAAGATCGAAAGATCTTGGGTGGAAATAACGAAAATTCAAACTTGGATGAGCATCCGACAAGGAACACACAAAGAACCAAAACGAAAAGAGAAATGATTAAACGATGTTTCGCCCTGGATAACTAGCCTGGGCTCATCAGTGGTTTCACTGGTCACAAATATTTGTGAGTGATTTAAAGTTGGAAATGATGTATGGTGGAGGGTGATCAGTGAAACCAATAATGAGCCCACGCTGGTTACCTCTTACCTAACCTGGTTACCCAGGGCGAAACCTCGTTTAATCATTTCTCTTTTCGCTTTGGTCCTTTGTGTGTTTCTTGTGGGATGCATCCAAGTTTGAATTTTCGTTATTTCCACCCAAGATATTTTTATCTTTTGTTTTTTATGGCATAAAAAAGTCAAAAATATAGTGTATTTTGGCTTTATTTCGAACGCGTTAGTTATACCGATATCGATGCGTTGAAATATTTACTTTAAGTGTCTATTATCTTTGTAAAATTGAGCCGTACACCATTAAAGAATTCATAGATTACAAAGAATGAGCAAATTCTCCAAAATTTAGGAAAATTATCCGTATATATATTTTTATTATTATAATTAATATGTAACCCTGTTATGTTCTGTTTTATTTATTTTTTTTTATTTTATTAGTGTGTGTGTAACAAGTAACATCTTGTTGTGTGCCTCTAAGAAATGTGATCTGATTTTCTTTATTTTTTAATCTGTGCCGTAAGTACCTTTTTATTTGTGCGTAATTTTAATTTTAAAAACTAGAAAATCAAACGTAGTTGTTAAGATAACACAAACTTCAGTTCATAATTAAGTTTTTGACGACTCAAATGTACAATTGTATATAATTTGAAAATAAATATATGGGTGGATTATTTAAACGGAACGGTGCTTCTAGCGGGTTTGAATTTGTTTTTTTTTATGTCGTTTTGTTTACGAGGTATGGCAAAAAAAAATTTTTTTTTAAATAGGACACTCTGTATAGTTTGACATTTTTGAATTCTAAAAAAAAATTAACTTTTTGATAATACCACACACTAATACTCTATCTCTTAATGGTTTCGAAGATAGAATGCCCTGTTTTACGGGGTATATTTGAATGAATATCGAAGTTTTCCATACAGATTTAAATAAAAATATCTTGATTATCGTAAAAGATATATGCTACTGTGTGGTATTACTGAAGAGAGAATTATCTTTTTGACAATACCACACACTAATACTCTATCTCTTATGGTTTCGAAGATAGAATGCCCTATTTTACGGGGGATATTTGAATGAATATCGAAGTTTTCCATACAGATTTAGATAAAAATATCTTGATTATCGTAAAAGATAGATGCTACTGTGTGGTATTACTGAAGAGAGAATTATCTTTTTGACAATACCACACACTAATACTCTATGTCTTATGGTTTCGAAGATAGAATGCCCTGTTTTACGGGGGATATTTGAATGAATATCGAAGTTTTCCATACAGATTTAGATAAAAATATCTTGATTATCGTAAAAGATAGATGCTACTGTGTGGTATTACTGAAGAGAGAATTATCTTTTTGACAATACCACACACTAATACTCTATGTCTTATGGTTTCGAAGACAGAATGCCCTGTTTTACGGGGGATATTTGAATAAATATCGAAGTTTTCCATACAGATTTAGATAAAAATATCTTGATTATCGTAAAAGATAGATGCTACTGTGTGGTATTGCTGAAGAGAGAATTATCTTTTTGACAATACCACGCACTAATACTCTATCTCTTATGGTTTCGAAGATAGAATGCCCTGTTTTACGGGGGATATTTGAATGAATATCGAAGTTTTCCATACAGATTGAGATAAAAATATCTTGATTATCGTAAAACTGTGTGGTATTACTGAAGAGAGAATTGTTTGCAGATTTCAAAAATTGCAAAATATACAGGGTGTCCTATTTAAAAAAAAAATAAAATATTGCCATACCTCGTAAACTAAATGACAAAATCCAAGATAGCACGATTAAAGGAAATTAAAAATCTCAGTTAACCCGCTAGAAGCACCGTTCCCCTTAAAGAATCCACCCTGTATATTGTATTGTATTGTATTGGACATTCTAATGATTTTTTTTAGTATTGCCGTGAAAGTGGAGAGGGAACTATATTTTTCAATAAAACAAGATCAAATTAAAGCTCTCTGAGTATAAAAAGTCGTTCAAAAGTTCACTCCGGGTGGAATCGGCCCGAAAAAGTGCGCAGGTATCCAAATTGGAGTGAGCATGCAACCTCGGCTTTGTTTTGTCTTTCTAAATCTCCTATATACATTTTGGACATTCTAATCATTCTTTGAGTATTGCGGTGAAAGTGGAGGGGGAAGCATATTTTTGACCAAAACGGGACCAAATTAAAGGTAAATATGGGCACCAACTACAAAAAAATTGGATTTTATATATAGAAATAAAACCTACTTTATTTTTTATCACAAATCATTTCGTGACGTTTAAATGCTAAAATAAGAAACATTAGATTTATTATTAATAGCGTGGGAAATTGCACAATTTAAATGATACATATCTATTATTATCGTTTGCACTTTTGCTGGAAATTTCAGTTATTTTTCAATAATTGAAAAAATTACATTCTAGTAGATTGGCGGGTGTTTTCTTATCACATATTTTTTTTACCTAGCCCTACTATTTGGAGATAAATTTCTCTTATTTTTTAACACAGGTTAACTTTACGTTGTTTATAGTTAAACTGGACTACTCGATAGGTACATATTTTTTTTACAACATGTTCATAAATCTATTTAAACTTCAAAAAAACTCTTATTCTGAAAGACTCGTCATATTCAGCATATTCCCATGTAGGCGTACACCTCTGTATCGTGGACCATCTAAACAAAATTTATTTTTTCCGCAAATATTAACACGTTTTTTTTAACAAAAACCTTTTAATAATATAATTCTGCTAACTTCTTACGTAAATTTAGGTAAGATGATAAAATTAAAAACGCCTTCAGGGAGTCTATTCTTGAATCGAGAGAAGATTTGCTCCCAGGGAGTCAAATTTTCTCGCTACTATGCATATCATTGGTCCAAATCTTCGGTTTAAATCGGTTTCTCTCACTTTTGCCCGATATTGATCGAAAGTAATTCTATTGGTTTTGACTATAAGAGAATTACTTTCGATCAATATCGGGCAAAAGTGAGAGAAACCGATTTAAATCGAAGATTTGAATTTGACCCCCTGGGAGCATTTAAGAATAGACCCACAGTAAGAACCAATGAAACCGATTTTTATTAAGTTCATCGTCACCTGATTTACTGGAACTTTTTCCATTTTATTGTATTAAAAATAAAATCAATATGTCGCAAATTGCGTCGCATGGTACCTGGTATAATCTATTTCGATATTTTGATGCTAATCAATTTTCATTTAATCACTTTATTTAGACCAGTTCAAATACCCTGATTATGAATATTAGAAAAACTGAGTTGTTTGCTTTTGGCAAATATGTGTAAAAATCAAAGGTGTATGCACTTTTTAGCACATCATCCCACTTCATTTTAATTTCAGTATTGTTAATCCTAAAAGTGCTAATGATATGGAAGTATTTCAAAGGGTTTACTTAACTTTCCCTGTTATTACCTATAAATAGTTAATTCTTGGTTAATGAACAATAAGGTAAAAACCTCAGCATATTTTAATAACAAATTTACAAAAACAGAAAAAAATTGTATATGTGGCACTTATGAAATAGTAATGGAAATTACTTAGATACGCAGCTAAACTTAAAAGAACACTGCAGCTACATTAAAAAAAAAGTTGCTTCAAAAATATATTTTTTGTATAGGTTGGAAAACAAAGTGTCAATGTTTGCTAAATTAACAGTTTACAAATCTATTAGACACTTAAAGTTAATTTTCGGTTTAATCAGTATTCGTATCCTTTTCTATTTCGAGTCGACCTATCGAGAAGGTGTACTTTTAAACTAATGGCGAATGCGTGACAGCTCCAGCTGATCAAATGCGTGAAAACATCGTTTCGTACGCAGGGATGGTCGTAACGTTACGACTGCTCCCTTATCGTACCTAACGAGGTTTTTGTGCATTTGATCAACTGGGGCTGTAACGAATTCGCCATGATTTTAAAAGGGTACCTGCTTGATTGGTCGACTCGATAGAGATAAGGATACGAATGCTGATAAAACTGAAAATTTACTTTAAGTGTCTATTACAGCGCCCCATTTTGACTATTGTTTTACGTTGTTCTATTTCAATAATATTGAAGAAATAAGGTCACTCCCAAAAATTCAAAATAGAGCGATGCGGACAATACTTATGTATAGTAAACGTACTCATGTGGTAGATATGCTAAAAAAACTATCCTTAATATGCATTATTCAGAGGTTAACTTAAATATCTTTATTTATAAACTAAAACTAAAGCATAATTTTTGACCAACATACCTGACTAAAGAGCTAACAAACACCTGTGAAATACACACAGATAACTCAAGAAGTCAAACCAATAATGATTTTTACGTGAGCGTCACGAAGAAAAAATCAAACACAATTTTGAATAAGGGGCTTGTTATATTTAATACAATTCAAGGGGGAATAAAGAAAATTATTTAACTAAAAAAACTGGAAAAAATTTAAATATAACCCTTCAAGCAGTACATCTTGAGTACTTTTTTTTGTTTATTTTGTATTGTATAGTGATTTTGTAATAAAATCGTTTTCTGTCTGTTATAGCAACAAAATAATAAAAATTAACTACCTACGTTATTTGTTGAGATATGTAGGTTGTGTACTATATATTAATCCAGTAAACAATTTACTACGGCTCACTGTTGGCTTGTTGCAGAATCATGAACAGTCATAGTAATGGCCTTTTAACAATCCAAAAAACGTACGGAAATGTCCCCTCGGCCAATAAAGATGCCTGACATAGACCATCAGTATCTCAATCCGTGAGACCGTCAATGCAACTACAATAGGCCATCGTTATAAAAAAAAGTGACAGCCTAATGCAAGCCCAGCATTAAGCTAGAAATGGCCTTTTGACAATATGTATATGGGACCTCGGTGCAAAAAAAGTACGGAAATGTCCCCTCGGGCCAATAAAGATGTCGATCTGGGACCCCGGCATTGTCTGCCGGCATACCAGACGATCAATATACCAATACGTGAGACCATCCATTCATGCCAAAAAATTAATGGTACACATTACTAAGACGGGCGATTTGATGCCACACACACTCTGTCTTGCATGATGACTTAACACTACGCAAGTAAATCGTGCGACAAGCATGCGTGTGTATGTCCGGCTTAAGTGTGGCAGCAAACCTGAACGTTTTAGTTCTTTATTGGAACATGAAAACTAAAAAAGTGGAAAGGGTAAAGAAGCAAAATGGTACCTAGACCTTTTAAAAACGGATTATATAAAATGTGAAGAATATCCTGCTTTCTAAAAATAAAAGAACGGCAACAAAAACTTCGACTTTACCCCTTTTAAGAGCTCAACGGTTGTTACCTATAATTTTGGGTTGCGTTATACATAGTTTTTGATTGTCCAACAGTAATTTAAAATAAAAAGTAATAACAGCTGGGAAACTAAGGGCAGGCCAACATATGCCCTTGGTCTTTAAGATGGTCGGATAACCAAGCAGTGCGTGTCAAACAGGGGCTGAATTCTCGAATCTCAAGCGCACAAACGCTCACTTCCGAGAAGTGAATGCTTCCCGGTGAAATAGATTTTTTTTCGCATACTTCTCTTGAAATAACGCTGTTCGGCTGCCGCGGACCAAGCGATCAAGTTGGTTTTTGAGTGAATGTGATCGGTAAACGCTGGTTCAAGAATATTACAATTATAATTCGTGTGTGTATTCATATGCGTTCAAAGGTCCAGAATCCTGCCCCAGAGCGACACCAGAAGAACTCTACATATTTTTTCTACTCGCGTGCGAAAAGTGAGGAAAGTCGCACTTTTCCGCACCGCGTGCAGAAATGAATTTACCCCCATACTTTTCCACCCAGGGATTTTTATTTAATAGCTTTTTTTCTTTACGTCCACGATACACGGTATGTCAGCGCGCACAATATGACGTCACGTTGGAATCATAATTTGAAATCTTCAATATCAAGTGTATGCTTTATATGATCTTTTATTTAGAAATATAGAATATTTTGTAACCAACTGGATTTTGCAAATGTAATATGTGATGAAATTACATCTTTTAATACACTATACACATATTTTTATTGAATTTATCAGTTAAAATTTCACGTAGGGCAGGGAGTAATTTACAAGGAAAATGATTGGATATAAAAATATTATTTGAAAGATCAAAGAACCTATCACATGTATACAGAATGAAAATGAATAGAAATCCATTATACAAATCTAATATTTCCAGATTTATCAATACTCAAAAAGAAAACTAAGGAGGACTACTGTTTCTAACATTTTTACTTCACGGCCATTATTAACCCATTACTAGAAAAATCGGCTGTGACTTCTATATGATCGAAACTATGAGTAGATTTTCTAATAGATAATTTCCTAAAACCATAGGATATGCAATATAATGTAACCAGAGCTTAAAGGGCGAACCTTTAAACTTTGGGTTGGACGGGACAAAAAATACAATAATTGAAAAAATATTATTTGCTTTATGTCCAAAACTGTTTATATATTTCGGCTTTGGCTTTTTTACATACCAAGAAAAAGTGGTATAGTGGTTTTATATGATTTGGAGTTATTTCAAGATTTTTAACAAAAACCAGTAGATTGTTAAAGCGTTTTTTTTATTTTTTTAATAAAATAACATTTGCTTGAAATGGCTCTTCAAATTATTTTTTTTTAATTATTTATGCTCACCCCCCCCCCCCCCCTTCCCCCCTGAAGTCAATTCCTGGGTGCGCCACCGAGTGAATTATGACATTTTCCATTGTTCACATTTTCATTGTTGCACAAGTTTAATTATAATTATTACTGAGTTTTAATTTTAAAAAAAGCTGAAATATTGTTTGTCTATTCAATTTCTTGATGCTGTTGAAAAAATCCCTCAATTTAAAACTTAGCCTTTACTTTTTTTAAAATAGGTAAAGACAATATATCTACGTAAATAGGGACTTATTGGGTGTTACTCTAAAAGGTTTTACCATAATAAGGAGAAACCGTATTATATTTAGGTTGAACTTTAACCATACTATAAAAAATGTGTTATTGGAAGTCGCATTACTTTTCCTTATTCCTAACCTAAAATTTCTAACCTTGTAGGGATTTTCCCTTATAAATTCTCGCAAAAGAATTATATCGTCAGTGTAGCTGAACCTCAACCCTGTAGGTTTCTCTAATTTATTGTTATTTTTCACATAAATTTTAAAAATTCACAAGACAGGTTTTGTTTATAAACAAAAAACTAAAAATGCAAAGAATATTAAAAAGTCGTGTCGAAAAACAAACCAACCATCACTATTATCCGCGTGCTAATTGAGGTTACGTTTAAAGATAAGGGACGTACGGTAACTGTAACGAATTAAGGGAACACCGTATTTTATTACGGTTCCCTTAATAAAAACGCAGGTCACGCCCATGCTCAGATGTCAAATGTTAATTTTCGTTAATAAGGGAACGCGAAAATGTACGCCCAATAAGTCCCTAATAAAAATGCTTTAGTTCTATTACCTTGTTAAGGGAATCCACAATATAGGTAGATAATTTCTATTAGATACCTATATGGAGTTGGAGAGAAATGAAAAACGTTAAAAATAATATACACTAATAAATTATTAATATCAAACTTTATTCATGAATTATAATCCACTCATAAAGAAGAAAAAGTAATAAAACAATTTAAAATCCATTTTCTCGGGCGTACCATTGGCGTAGGTGTTTTGCCAACATTTAAATTTAAAAAAAAAATAGAAAAAAGACAGCAGTTAAAAATATATATTATATTTTAACCTGAATTGAAAAATTATTTATTATGCGTGTTCTGTTTTTGCACTATAATACGTAGGTATGCAGATATTGCCATTTTAGGTACGTATATATTAAACTGCACGTATAAAGTATATAAAAATCCCTGTACCTTTATATTATATAGAAATATAATGGGTTAAGAATGGGCCAGAATCTGCGCGAAATGGCTAATAAGGGGGGAATCCATTTTGAATCACAGCAGAGTTAAATAAATGGTTGGTTGAGCTTGACATACGGCTTGCGTTTACATTTCAAATTTAAATCGAACTTGTATTCCAAAGATAAGTGTCAGTGCATCAATTTAAAAATATTCGCTGCCTTGCTGATTTAATATATTAGGATATTTGCCGAGAAATTAATTAAAAATAAAATTTGATAAATTGTATCCATGTTCAACAAAAGAAAAATGTTTTGAGCTGGTTCAAAATCTGCGTGTAAACATATGGTAAAATCAGCTGATGCCAAAAATAAACAGGAAGATATTTTAATTATTTTAAACAAATGTTGTTATCTCATAATATATGCTAATTGTTTGTTAGGTTGAGACTAAATTAAAGTTCCTTCTAGATTTGGACAAAAAGTGTCGATGCTGTGAAAGACCTTCAAAAAGTTTACTTATCGTTAAGGCAGGTTTTATATAGAACAAAAGTGCCTTAAGCTAGTTCAACATAAAGTAAACTGAAACCTTCAATAAATTTCTTTCCAAAATTGAAGCAAAAGTGGGACCAGAATGTTTAAACAAATGACTGATGCAGAGTATATTTAATACTTTATGGAGAATGTTCAGTGTCAGAGTTTAAAATATTATCTGAAAATTAGTTTATTAAGGGAAAAGTGCTTAAATGAAATCATTAATTCACCCTTACCTCAATGTGTAAAATTATTTTAAAATCTAGTTATTTTTGTAAACGAGTATTATTTAATATATTATTTCAATTAAAAATTAAATTCCCTGTAAGTGGTTTAAACATAAAAAGTAATAGGGAATGTATATAAAGTAAGAATTATTGCTGCAAGCAAGACAAATACTCTTAATTTTTACTTTTTTTTATAGTTCTCCTCGGTTAATACTTTGTTGGATGCAAAGATGTCAAACAGAGTTATTTAGTTACACACTTGTCAATCAAAACCTTATTGTATCATGTTTTTATTTTTAGTTTTGCAAGTCAATTTAATAAAATATTGTTTGGACATACAGGGTGTGCCGAAAGTTCGAGTCCACCCTAATGTCTCCAAAACCAAAAGAGAAGTAAAATTTCACATAATTAGATGGTTGACAGAAGAGCATATTTTTGGATGCTAATCATCGCAACTTTCATTAACAACCTAATGTGTTACTTTTTTCTCTAATGGTTTTTAAATAAAATGGGAAAATCATTTCTTTTTCTAAATCATTGCTCTTATTTAAAAGTTTTTGTCATTTTATTTAAAAACCGTTAGAGAAAAAGGTAACATATTAGGTATTTTTGGAAACAGAATAAAAAGTTCTATTCAAACTTTCGAAAATATGCAGGGTATATCAATTAAAAAACGTATTGTCTCCGCTCTAGCTCCGCCCCTTAATGAAGGGCGGCACAATTAGCATCCAAAAAGATACTTTTTTGTAAACCATCTAATTTTGTGAAATTTTACTTTTCTGTCTCTTTTGGTCCTGGAGATATTAGGGTGGACTCGGATTTTTAGGACACCCTGTATATATATATATATATATATATATATATATATATATATATATACAGGCTTGGCCATTTGAAAGGGTTCACCTGGATTTTTTCAAAAATTGTTAAGAATTGTGGAAGAAACACATCAGTTTTGTTTGTAAACGGGACACTTTTTGGCTACCTATCTTGAAATTTTTAGAGCACGCATCCCTTTCAAGGGGTAAACTTTACCCCTATATTTTGAATAGGGAAAGTGAGTCGAGTATTACCTTGTAAAGGTTTCCTAGATGTCTTGACAATCGTGTAAACATTTCGAAAATCTATTCATTAGTTTTTGAGATATATATAGCCCTTACAAACAAAATTGATGTGTTTCAGCGTTTTCTCGAATTCTTTAATATTTGTATAGGGTGGGAGCCTTAACACCCAAATCATAATCATATATTTAAAAAAATATTTGATATGTTGTCTTATGTATAGCCGCTTGAAAAAAATAACAACATTGATGTTTGTGCTGTTAAATCTCAAGGTAAAATCATGACATGTTGTCTTATTTTTTTTTAAACCAGCTGTATATATGACAAATTGATGGCTTGACAAATTTAAAGTATGTGATGGCTTAACAGTTAAAAGGGAGGGGAGGAGGTAGAAATATGAAAAACTGCATCAGAAGAGATACATTTATTTACAATACAACATTTTTTGACACTATGGTACACCTTTGTTTTGAAAAAATATTGAAAAAATGGAGTTTCAATACATACACTATAAATGGAGAAATGACAAAATTCAAAGTAAAATGATTTATTCAACCTTACAGTCACAATTACTGATGATTGAATAATATCAACTTATTGTCTTATTCAATTTGTTTCTTATACTTTTACCTTGTACTGTACATAGCAGTGAATTTTTTTACTTAAATTAAAAAACCTTATTCTAACATAACAGGCAACGATATTTTTAATTAGAATGAATGATTGGGTTCCAGAGGTGGAGTTTCCAAAAAGTGGTCAGTAATTTTTGGAAAAAGGTTCTCTGAATTTAGCCACGTTTGATATTTCAAGTCCTTATTTCCACAAGAGAAATATCAACAGCCTCTTCAGACTTGTCATACTGACAATATGACAGTTGAATCAATCACCCTGCAGTTTCCTCCCTCACCACCTGCTCTTATATGCAGCAGTAATCATCTAAGAGCATATTTGATTTGAAGCGGTGTTGGGTTGTTGTTTCATTCATTTTGGGATCTTAAAAGTGAATAAATATCCTTGTAAATAACAAATACTTTTAGTTAGGGCCGTCTCACATAAAGTTGCATGGGGTCACATAACGCCTGTGTAGCATCTCAATCACTGAACTGTAGATATTTTATGCTATGTGTTATGTACCTTATGCAATTTTGTGTGTGAAGGCCTTTCCATGTGATTTTAGAAATTTTACATTAACCAGCTATGTGTTTATAAACAATTAAAAAAATTTTAAATAAAAAAAACAGAAACTTTCCAGCTTAAAAATAAGGTAATTATTTAGTAAGTATACGATTTTCTGCCATTTTTGATTTTTTATGGAATTTTTTATGGAGGCACCTACTAGGGTATTTATATATAAATTTTTTAATTTGATCTGATTATACCTAGTCAATTGCTCGTTTTTATCCATTCTGTTGAACATTCTTTATCATGCAGGATTAATATCAAATATAGGTAGTGCATAATTGGAATAGTGTTTGTTCTAATTTTTGTCCTAAGAAATAACTACTGTTCATACTTGTCATACTACCTATTTGCAATAACATCTGTCAGTTTTTTGCAACTCACTGTGAATCTCCATCTTTGTCAGCCTCATATGAATGCCCCTGATATAAATATGAATGCCTGGACTCTTCAAACAACAAAAACAGACAAAAATTTAAAAAAAAATAAGTCGAAGCAATTCAGGTTCAGACCAATAGCAAAAGCACATTTTTGTTTTTGCAATAGTGATAGTCATAATAAAACCTGTTTGACATATAGAGCAATAAAACAAGAATTGCATGCGAGTCTTCTCTTTTCATGTCACTTTACTGGTACTACTATAAAGTGAGATGAGAAAGGATGACTTGCGTGCAATTCTTGTTTTATTGCAAGTCGTCTCTTGTCATCGAGCTTGCTTTAGCAGCACCAGTGAAGTGAGGTGGAAATAAAGGACTTGCATGCAATCTTTATTTCATTGCAAATACAAAGCAAAATCACTCTATGAGCTCTCCCATTTTAAACAGCTAGCACTTTTTAACTTTCTAAAATACACTGAAATTAGAACAAACACTGTGACTATGAAGGATACTTTTGGCTACACCACTATACTTAACTTACAAATGATATTTTATTAATGGATCACTATTCAACCTTTCGGCTGATCTACAGTTTTCCACTGCACAAGGCATTGTTCAAAAAAGTCACAAAAACAATTTTAAATCGATATAAATATCCACTAACTGCCTAATAAAAATTCGAAGAGAAAAATATGAAAACAAACACCAAACGACAGACAACAGTCCGTCCTCTGTCAAAATCAAAGAAAATGACATTGGTTGGTTGCGGATACGGCAACTTCCAGTCGCCCGATCTGTGCTGTGATTCAAAATGGATGACCCTGGGGTCCTCCGATTTTAGGATGCGCAGTCGTCTTTGCACATTCTTAACCCATTATATTTCTACACGTAGCCACGGCACTACGCGGTATTTTGGTCTTTTAATTGATATTTCCCTATTAGAAACGAAAACTAGAATATTTAGTTAAACTCTATGAAAGTCCTGAACAATCATAATTACAAAAATACGATCGAAAAATCAGTGAAATCACAAAATACTTCCAGCTCTCAGTGGAAAACAAACAATTCTGATTTCAGCGTGTGTCGAATCTGTGACGAGAAATCAGCATACCGTGTTAGGTGTATCGTGGTTACGTCCACCTGACTCTCTCGGGGCAAACTCCACCAACGCGTCGTTTGTCCATCTGAAATCGCGTGCGAAAAAGTGGAACTTTCCGCACTAGTTAGGTAAACTACTATTTTATGTACCTAAATAAAGACCTTTTGCACCTCTAATTTTGATACCATTTTACTTTATCGCCTATCTTGTGCAAGCGCAGTTACTGGATAATAAAGAAATGCGTTACTAACCGATATGTTGACGTTACCTGCCGATACCGTGCCCCTTGTACTGACTGTTCATCGTCAGTAACTACACAAAATATTTCTATTTGATTATAAAGATGCCAATTATTGTTTAATAATTTTCTTTGGCTAGAATTACGTAAGAAAAGCAAAACATATACTCGCACTAGCAACTGTACCAAATTGATTCAGATCTGTTTATCATACACTCTCTTCTTCCTCTGTTTTTTTTTTCGAGTTTTGAATGGTTAATATTTTTGTAAGACCCGAGATCGAATTCAGGCCTGTTGATACAACCGGATACACTATCGAGTGGCATGCTGAGTTCGCCGCTGTAGAAGTGATATCCGAGAAATTGTTCGTAATATGTGCATACCGGTCCTGTCTAAGTGATAACTTACAGTTATTTCTTGACAGTTTTGAGAATATGCTTTTTGGCCTACATGACAAATATTCTAAAATATGTATCGTGGGCGACTTTAATATTCATTTTGACATTGATAACGATGTTCTCAAAAACTTCATTTGCATTTTGGATAGTTTCGGACTTAAGAGTCACAATAACTGAAAAACCTCGAATAACAGTAAAATCTGCAAGTTGTATTGATAATATACTGACAAATATACCGAAAGAAAACATTTATTGGTCTGTATTTCAACCAAACATTTCGGACCACACTTGTCAATCATGTGAAATAATATGCAACTTACCTTTAAAACCCCAGACTATATTGAAAAGGAAACCATTGGTAGAATTGACTCAATTAATAAGGCCTTTGCAACTCTTAACTGGCTTCCCTACCACCATGATATACAAAAATTATCGACTCTTTTAACCGAAACTTGCGTCAGTTTGATTGACTATCACCTGCCCCCCGAAAAAGTACCTATTTACTGTTTCAACAACAATCTTAAAATAATGCGCAACCAACTATCTGCTATAAAAACTATCAGGGATGTTAAAGGGGATCCAGTGTCCTCTCAAATGTTCACCATTATGAACACTCATTACAGGGAAACAATAAAATATACCAAAAAAAGGGCATACAATGAGTACATAACTTAATAAGTCAAGAGATATCTGGAAATTGGTAAACTTTGAAAAAAATGCAAATGATCACCAAAAGGTAGAGTCAAGATTATCAGCTGACCAGTTTAACTTATTTTTTTCCTCGGTAGCTAGTGACATTATCGCATCACTAAAGGTAGACCCTGCTGAACAACAAACTCTTATACAAAGTATACCATTCTCTGAGCAAGTATTTCATTTTTCCACTATCTCTGAATCAGAAGTATTGCAAACCATAAATTCACTTAAAAAGTCATCGTGTACTGATTAGTACCATATTAGTAGCAATTTGTTAAAAAGCATCTCTAAAAATCTTATCACGCCGTTAACGCACTTGTATAATGAAGCAATAAGAACTGGAATTTTCCCAGAAAATTTTAAAATATCTAGAGTTCCAATTTTTAAAAAGGGGGACGCTAATGATGCTGGCAACTATAGGCCAGTATCTATAGTACCTATTTTTGGAAAGATTTTTGAAATTTTGTTTAAAAAGAGACTGGTTGACTTCTTTGAAGGCAACAACAAGGCATGAAAAATCAACAATACAGGCCGTCAGGTGGTGAGTGACGTAGTCGAAGGCATTGAATCTGAAAACTTGGTCGATTTAACATTGTGTGATTTGAGTAGCTTTCGACTGCGTTTCGCACGACTTATTATTACAAAAACTTATAAAATGTGGTGTACGGGATATACGTTTGAAACTGGTTGAATCTTACCTAAGCTACAGAAAGCAGTGCGTTAGTTATCAGAACGAGGTTTCTTCTGTTAGTCAGTTAAGACATGGTGTACCGCAAGGTTCGGTATTGGGTCCCCTATTATTCGTCATTTACATAATAAACGATCTCAACTTGGCTTTTTCTGGGGTAATTCAACCTCGTCGGATACAATATTAAAACTTCAAAAACAAGCTATACGAATCATTGCAAAAATCGTTTATCGAGATCATTGTCATCCTTGGTTTAGAAAATTTGGTATTATGCCCTTACCATGTGTCTGGTTGTATCAACAACTTGTGGAAATTCATAAAAATAGGAAAAACTTTAGAACAAGTTCAGATAATCATAACTATCACAGCAGACATGGCAACAACCTACTTAAACCACAATTAAAACTTAAAATATCAACAGATAACTCACTACATTTTGAACTTTACAATATTTTAGGCAAAGATGTTAGAAACCTTAATAATTTATTATTTAAAAAAAGGATAAAAAATTTCCTACTCTACCATTGTTTTTATACTGTTAATGAATACATCGCTAGTGCAAAAACTAACACAGAACTTGTCGTTTCTAAGGATTAGTAGATATTTCAGGCTTCATAGAAATCTTTTTTTTTAAATGTATACTTATATATGTATTTAATGTATGTTATATTCTTGTTTTTGTTTATATTCAAATTTTTGTTTGTTTGTTATTAGTGTAGAAATGTGTGTTTTTATATGTTAAATTATTCTTCATTCTTTGTTTTTTACATATCGGTATTTTTTTTATGACTTGCTATAATTACAATGTAAAACGTAGTCAATAAAAAACTTGAACTTGAATTTGAACTTGAACTAGTAACTTACATAACAAGAATGTTATGATGGTCATTAAACGCGAAGATGAAGTTTGAGACGCGAGCCGCAGGCGAGTGTCTTAATTTATCTGGGCGTGTAATGATCATAACATGCGAGAGTGTACTATACTTTACCTACGATCAACAAAAATGTCATCATAAATATCAGAAATTATTAAACATATCAAACGTGAACACTCTTAAGTCAACAACCTTCATAACCTGAAGTTTCAATGACATTCTATCTAAAACGTCAAAACAAATAAGGTTACTAAGGGACTTTTCATATATCTTTTTAAAAACAAGGATTTTTTCTTTTAAATATGCGTAACATGTCAATTTAACGGGACCCTTTTTTGGGTAGGTACTAAAATTATATTCGATTTATTCACGTTTAATAAATATTTACTGTCTTAAAAATATAGAAAAATAATTGACATTTTTGCTTGTCAAGCCATCTTGTGGTTTACGTCTAAGCTTCATTATTATCCTAGGAGCGTAAATGGTCCATTACATTCATGTTGGGACGCTCGTTAAATTAGTATTATGGATTGGTCGTAAGTAAAGAATATAAATAACCAGAATGTACCATAAAAGAATGAGATACTTTATTAATGTAAAATATTATTATTTCTAAAAAATAAAAATGATGCCTTAAAAATAAAGTAGCGACGTGCAAAAGGTCTATAATATTTTAACTTATTAAGGTAGCTATCAAAAAATTTATTCGTACAATATTAATTATCTATTTAATTTCGTCACTGAGATATGGCTATAATATATCATAGAATTATTTTTAGCCAAAAATATTTGTGATTTTCTAGATAATAAACTTTCTCATTAAACTCCAAAGCATGCCTAACTCACGTCTTCCAAAAATCTGTTTTGAACGCCAGTTGCTTACTAATAAATACAACTGACTTTAACTTTGTGTAAAGTAGTAACGCCTTAGAAGTTTGGAGCAACCTACCAACTCTCTCCAAACACCTGCTGTTTAGAAACGACTTAGCCATTGCCCAAAACTCAACATATATCATCTTTTACGCGAATATCACCTATCGCATATCTCAGCCTGCTAAATATCTAAATTTTTGCAACCCAATCTATATAGATAGATAAATCGCCCAAACTCGCCTTTCTAACAAACTCTTCTGTCGATTTTCATATAACAAGTTCATATACAGCTTTAGCCCTCAGGAACTCTGCTCAGAATGAAAGTACGAGATGGAGTCTCTTGAGCATGTTCTCCTCGATTGCCCTTTATACATCTGTTGTCGAAACCAACATTTTTTAAATTTAAACACTTTACTTAATCGAACCTCAAAAACTGCAAAAATATTAACCACCACAATTGCCAATATTTTACAACTACGTGCATTGCTCAGAAATGATTAGCTTGAGGGGACTAAGCTCTTAACATATAAATTATTTTTTTTCTGCCCATGTTTGTGGTCTATGTATATAATTCAACTTTAACTTTAGTACAACAACTTTGTGTTTTTTTTATAAAAACTTCTCTTTATATATATATTTTTTAAGGAAATTTAAGGTGAATTTCTAAGTTTTAATTTTGTTTTTTAATTCTATTTTACAACCCTAGCAGAATCCTTGCTATGGAAATTTATGTGATTTCCCAGAAACAATAAATAAACTGAATTGAAATCGAATTGATTTTCTAGTCAATTGGAAAAAACAATCGTTTAAAATAAAGCTTTGCTTTTTTTTAAAGATGGTGTTTAGTAGGTAGTCGGTGACACTTATTATGCAAGTGGTGGAAAGGATCAGGATTCTCGGAAAACTCATAAGCTTGGTCTTTCTACGACATCAAACAAAAAGTTTTAAGGCTATAGTTTCTCCCCAGATTTTAAGTAAAAAAAAGTACAATTGACAACGCCTTGTTCTTTAATTTTTTAATCGTTTGCCAGAGTGCACAGGGAAAACTAAACATCAGAATTAGCTGAAATTTTGCAGGGGTGATCGTTTTTAAAAGCTTAACAACAGTATCTGAAGGATTTTTCAAAATTTTCAATTATTTTTTCTTCAAAATAAAAGCTCCGGTGCTGTCATCTATCCCAAAAGCCTCAAAATAATTACGATTTAGAACAAACCTTTTTCCTCTGGAAAACTAAGTTTCCTTTTCCTGAAAGTCTGTGCACTCCGGAAAAGAAAACCTATCAATCAATCACACTTCATTGAATTTGGGAGACACACGCAGTTTAAGTGTTGGCCGATAGACCGCAGAATTTATACGATTCTATGGTAACTGCAGGTGTTTTGTCAACAAACTTTAAATCAGGCCGCAGTGGAGCAGAAGAGTATTTTTACATTTTCTGACAGAAAACCATCGAGTTTATGTTTATCTTTCAAAAATGTGAAATCAATCCGCGTGTGCAGTCGCCCGCCGAAAAAGACCTAGCGCTGCGCGGGCATTACCCCGAGTCTATCAAAGAACCAAGAGAACTTTACTGGCTCGCTGGGATTACTAGGAATTCGCATAGAAACATTGGGCGCCCATAACCCCACATAATTTTGTTTTTATTTTGATTCAACCATTTTTTTTAAATTTAAATTATTGCGGCATAGTTATGTACAATTGTACTAGTGAAATCTTGGAGTGAAAAGGATAGATTTTAGAACCTCAGTTTCAAAAACACACAGATACTTGGAAAGACTCTTGTTGACGCTCCTGTTTAAAATAGAATACGATTATTTCGTCTAGCGCCAGTAGCCGATTTTTAAATCTGCATGCTTTTAAGTTAACCTGTTGTCGGTATCAGCTAGCGGGAGTGTTTACAATCCAATTATACCCAGTTATATTAATACGTAGTTGGGTAGCGTTTTTTAGCAGGTAATTCTACAATAAATGGTTTTCTTTTATATTAGTATTTTACTTGGTTTTTTAGCGGCGCAGAACGCGAAAAGCCCAAATAAGTAACCTAACCTTAAATTTTTGACCCGGTGCTAAAAAATCTCTAGTGTCCCACTGTGGATAAACATAAATAAAGTCTGCGCGTTGCCATGGAAAACAAATTCAATGACGCAAAATTTCGCAAAAAAATCAGGTCGACATAGGTAAATTGATTTCCCGTACAGTGTTTCTAAAAACAATTCCCCAGATTATAACAAGGAATACCCAGACATTTAAAAAAACCCTCTCCTCTATACAAGAAGAAAATAGGTTTTAATTCTTCCAATAGTTTTTATAGCCTCAATAAAAAGCAGCGGATTCGGTTCAGTAGATTTTAAATGAAGGTCATAGACAAGGCTCTAAAGTTAGTTTTGTTAAAAATAAAAAATATTTATTAGAAAATGTTTAAATCAAATATAAATAACAATATACAAACATACCAATAAATTAAGAATAAAAATATTCGTAACAAGTTAAAATTAAAATTGTTTTGCCTTAATTAAATGTATATGCACATAAAAAATAAACTATTTATCCCTAGCATAAAATTTGGCTGGTTATTGAGGTTCTGGAATAATACAAATACTACTACGAACTATTTGCCCTATAATAGGTTTTTACAGGTCCTTACAGGGTGGCCACATGAGAGTCCTGTAAGTCTGCGAAAACCTGTTAATAGTAATTTACGTTTAATTTTATTACAGCGATTAGATGTTTCCAGACTAGGCCAAGGGGCCGTAGCTGAAATTTCTAAACGACTTTTGTAATCACAGCTTGCCAGACATATTTTAACAAAAAATAACTATATTACAAAATTACATGTACCTATATCCGGAATATGTTCCTAAGCAATACTTTCCAGCCTAGTCATGCAATGCTCCAAATCTTCCAAAGTGAAATTGATGTAATGCAAAGTTACTCATTGCGGTCAGAATGGAAAAAACAACATCCGGATCAGTAAGATACATAGAGCGAACGCCAGCGTAGAAAGTACCCCCTCCCCCCCCCACCGTGGGAATTTCCGACGCGGAAAACGGTTGTCCAAGTAAATAACTCACTATAAATAGAATATTTTTAAAGTCACTAAAAAAATATCGGTTATTAGTTTCCGAGATATAAGCGTTTTTCTTCAAATGTACCTTTGATTCTTCCCCTATAATAAGTGCAAACACCCTCTGTTTCGCCCCCTCTCCGTGATAATTGCCGGCTAAAACCTTTTTTCTTGGTGTTGCCTTTCTGATTACGACATATAAAATAACCGCAATTTGTTTTCCGACAGGAACTTTTTTAAACTAACCTTTCTCTTTTAATGTGTTTAATCTACCTGAATTTTATCAAGACCGGACGATTAGTTTAAATACTGTAAAAAAGTCTTACATTACGCGGCAACATCAACAAAAATATTAATAATAGGGCGCGGAACAGAGAGCGTACACTTATAGGTAGGACCAAAGGTGCGTTAGTTTCCGAGTTATAAAGCTTCAAAATTGATCATTTTGCAAAAAAGCGCTTATACCTAATAAAGTAATAACCCGATTTTCCTACAAGTGGTATTTTCTTAAAGGAAAAATGGTCTTCTATAAGTTTCCGTCCTAGTGACTTTTTTTTACTTTGACATCATAATAATATAATAACGGGGGGGGGGGGAGGTCATATCAGTGACTCATCGTCTAACAATACATTATTTTATATTAGAGACATAAAGCTAATTTGTAACTCATCGCGGTATACGTATCCGCATCTAGCGAGAACCAAGCACATTGATTGGTCCGAAACTTGTAGCACGTTTGAAAAGAGCAGATATATGGTAATTTAAGGTGTTCTTGAACGCGATAGGTGTTGAGATGCGTTAGGTATCACGTATCGTTACGGCACACGTATCGTATCTATATCTGCTCTTTTCGAACGTGCTACAAGTTTCTGACCAATCAATGTGCTTGGTTCTCGCTAGATGCGGGTACGTATACCGCGATGAGTTACAAATAGCTTTATGTCTCTAATATATAACGATGGGGTTAATTATAGTTGTGTGTCATAAAACTTGCCATTTTGTTAGAAAAGCGAACGAAAATAAGAAATAATATAACAAGAAAGAGGAATAAAATTTTTGAAAATATCGACACAAGTTTTATAAAAACAGTGATTTGTGCGTACATAGTAAGAGGGCTACTTTTATACAAGTCACACTTCGGAAGTTTGGTATTTGTTGACATTTATATTTTTGTGGCTGTTTTTACATACATTAACAGACTAATAAAAAAGTTAAAACTTACTCTGAATGGGAAAAGAATTAAAAGGTGGGTTTGTAACCAATTTAAACTGAGGTCGATGGTTACTTAGTAATCATGGCTGAGGTGTGGCATCTACAAGATATTCCCAATATTGATTAACCAGGAAGTTTTTAAAAAATTCCCTAATCTGCATTGAAGTAAAGTACAAATGCATGTCTTTGATAACTAGACCTTAAATCTAAATTGATCTCCAAAAATGCAAGCCTACATTATATATTTTATAATTAAATTCTTAAATTGCATAAATCTTAAAATTTACGTACAGACTTTATTTTCCGTTATTTTTTTGTATTTTCCGTTATTTTTTTTGTCAAAATTAAAGTTTTACAATGCTGTAAAAACCGCAGTATAAAAATAAAATATTTTATAACATTACACTATTTATAGGTACTTTGACTAGTACAATATAAAATCTAAATACAAAATATCCATCGCTTTAGTTTCTTAGTCATTTTTGTTAATTTTAAATTACACTTTATTTTACTCTTACTTACTTACTCATACGCCTTTACCTTATCCCTGTTGTGTAAATAAGTTAGACTTTCGTTATCCTATATTCATACGATTTTCAAAGAAGAGCCTAAATGAAATACCCGACAAATTCCGGATGAAAAAAAAATCAATTTTGGCAAACTAGATTTTCTACATTATTTTTTAATTTAATTCATTTATTTTCACACATTTCACAGAAAAATACAAAGATTTTAAAGAGGCTCTTCTCTTTAGTTACATCCTACTCCAACAACCATTGTAAAAAAAATCAAACACAATTTTAAACAGGGTGTCAATTTCGGACTGCACTTAGCAATAATTAAATACCTTTTTGCAAATATTTTGAATTAGCGAATCCAAATCTGTTAGTTAACCAATCAGACATATTTTTCTAAACAAATATTTATTAAGAAGAAAAAAATGATCAGATGGTTCATAATAAGAAAATTCTTTTAGAACTTAAAAACAGCAAATGAACAAAAAACATCAACAATTTCACCATTAACAAGTAATTAGCCTATTTCCTGGCCCACAAAATTTTTGAGCCAAATTTTATAAAAATCAGTTTAGCGGATTTTGAGGCATTGGATCTCTGACAGACAAAAACCATCACAAAATTTTGTACTTGACAGATAAAAAGGTAAAAGCAGTTAATTTTTGCCTCTTTTGAAACGTCCAAGGCTAAAGGAAATATTAGAATTATATTCTGGGAGCACTTTTTCAAATTTGTTTTAAGAAATATACCTTCCAAAGATTTGAGAAAATATATCAGCAATTTAACGTTTTTCCAAAAAGGGCTATGTAGCGGTTTGACGATTTTCAACCCTTTAAAAATACAAAAGGTTTTGAAAATCACGTGAAGTATTCCCAAAGGCAAACAAAAGAAGTATTTTTTACCTCAGTTTTCAAAGGACAGTTTTTTTTTCACCATTGTTTTTGTAGTTTTCAAATATCGTGACTCCCTATATTAACATTCCCACAAACCCTATAACCCCTAAGTAGACTAATAATGTTTATCTGACTTTAAAAAGATGGGTTTTATCAAGTTTTCTAAAGTTTCGTCAGTAAGTTAGTTTTATTAAATAAATCCATATTAAATTCGCATTTTTTCCCACAAACCTAATAACTGATGATTGGATGATTATGTAGTGACTAGTAAATTAAAAACTACTTTTATTTGAATAACTAAGAAACTTCTTCTGGGGCCTCGGGCTTCTCAGCTCCAAGACCGAAGTTTTAAACGAACTTATTTTACCAACTTGACTCAAATGTGTCATGTAAACTGTTTGAAAAAGAAGAAGTGCTAAAAACCATATTTTATGATTATCCATGTTTCCATTTAGATTGGTAGCACTGCATGTTGACGTTGCCATCTTTGCTATTGTTTTGTTTCTTTCAAAAATGAACCTAAGCCCTATGCCCACCAATGAGTGCCCATGCAGGGTGCTTTGAAGCGGGTTGGGCACTCGGCGTTTCCTGTTCACACCGGCGCGTTTTTGCCCAAATTTCCTAGAAATACCTATGTTGGCAACACTCCGTGCGTGTCTCATGCATCTTTTTGACATTTAAGATAACCTAAAATATATTTTTTTTAATTTGCACAGTTTTGTCAGGAAAGTGCAGCAAATAAATTATTTTTTAGAATTATCATGAGAAAACGAGTTAAAAATTAAAAATATATTTTTAGATGCACGCGGGTATGCCAACATTCAAAATGTTCTATTTTTCCACTAGAATCGCATTTTTTGTGATTGAGAGAACTTCAACAAGAAATAAATGATGTGGATCCAAGATTGCAGTAAGTACTTAATTAATTTATATGCTAATTAAGGCTGTGGCAAAAATTATGACCATTTACCGTTTATGTGATTGGGTTGCTTTGGTTAGCGCTTTTTAGTATTGGGTTTCGATTAGGTGAGTCAATTTTGTTGATTTTCTTGTGAAAATTTAAAAGATCAGGTTTTTCCCGACTGTTGTAACCTAAGCATTTGTGATACTAAGCTACAACAGCTTGTGTAAAAAAGACACGGACCAGTGGCGTATGCAGAAATTATTTCTGGGGGGGGCTTGAACAACAGCATAGTCTACAGAACACCATTTTTTTCTTGATTTTGGGAAACAATTCAATCTTTAAGAGGTGATATTGAATGGCTCTTGGTTGGCGGGGACTTGAGCAACTAAGCCCTTTCTCCCCTTCCTGACTACAAAGGTGGAGGTGACTGTCGTACTTAAGCCAAGTGTGATTGTGAGATTGAACAACACTGTCCATAGAAAATATATGTCAATAAAATTAGCCTCTGGCACTAACTATAAAATGACAGTTTAAGCTATTTAATATTATAGCACATATAGGTAGTTACAATGTCTCAACTTGGGGCTCTAATGCTAGAACCAACCTTTATATTAAACATTTTATATAAAAATTATTTTTTCTGTTATTTGTTTTTTATTTATTTCGGATACCACAATTAACAAGTTGCCAGTTAAGCGAGTCAACCAAGTCTTTATTAAACATTTATCTACATATATTTTGGCAC
Source organism: Oxystoma pomonae (assembly GCA_963921995.1). NCBI lineage: Eukaryota > Metazoa > Arthropoda > Insecta > Coleoptera > Brentidae > Oxystoma > Oxystoma pomonae. Next base: position 56,311,592 of record OY998164.1, read on the forward strand.
TTAGCTATAGAGGATATAATTATAGTGCCTTGCCAATTTTTTTAGGACTTTTCTATATGGAAAATGTTTACTTTACTACTTTCATGGATAATATAGCGTTTCATTTAAATTTAATCGTTCACAACAGGTTTAAATTATTATGTATAGATATTATAATAAAAATTAATTTTACTTTGGATTTTTTTGTGTCTTATTTTAGGTCGTTTATTTATTACAATATTAAAAAACTAAAGAACAAAATATAATATTTCAGCCCTTTAATATTATTAATAATATAATTATAAAATTATAATATTCACATTTTTGGTAAAATGCAATCTGGCGCCATCTAGCGATAATTTAATATACTTCTTGTAGTCCAGACCTCCAAGACATTTATTGATCAATATTTGGAACCAGGAAAGTCACCAGATTTAAACTATTATTATTCTGTGTAAAAAAGATGCATAGGTGTGAACAGAAAAGGCATGCAACTTTTCACCCTTCATTTTCACACGGGCGCTTCAAACAACCCCTTGCGTCAAAAAACCCACATTGGTGTGCACAGAGATTTATTTTTAAAACTGTATTGTAAGCTCTTAATGAATAAAGAGGAGAACTAATAATGAAATATCTAAATTACAATCAAATAAAACTTCGAAAAACAAAACAAAATTTCCAAAAACAGAGAGAACAATATGCTCATTTACCCACAAAAATCCCCAAAATAAAAAAAATAACTGATGTGTATGTGATCTTGTCCAAATTTTAAAAAAAAAATGTTTTACTTTCAATTTTGTATGAATGAAGCTAACTACCCCACTCCTCTACTGCCGATACTAATAAAGACGTAAAGAAAAAACAAAAAAGACAATAAAGTGGGAAGGAAAAAAATAAGGAAGAGAAGAAAAGACAAGAATAGAAAAGTGACCATTGCTGTCAGACAAACTTGAGATCTACCGCTGGGAGCTGGTATATTGCTAAGAAAAAGAGAAAAGTCAAGAAAAGAAAGGTTTTCTTGCACCTTTTGTGTCTTTTATGGACTGAGCCATTATAGTCTTGTAATATTTATGGTTACCATTTGGCAGTTTGATGATTTTTTGAAAAACGTAATTCTCAGTCTACTACCTTGGAGGCGCCGCCGGCGCTGTAGGATGCACATCGTGTATAGACGGAGGAGGGGTCTCGGGGAAGAGACTGTCATAAGAGGGAGGCAAGTCCTTGTCACGTTCGATAGGAAGTGTTGTTGTTTGAACGAGGGGAACCTGACTGTGTGCAAGGGGAGCCTGACTGTGGGCAAGACGAGTCGCTGTGTTGTCGCTTAGTTCTACTCGCTGTGCCTAAACATAATTTTTAAATAAATAAAAGGGTTCATGTTTAAAAAAAATATCATTTTTTGATTGTATATTATATCTTTAGAACTGTAAAATTATTAAAAAAGTATAGTTTTTATTTACTTCGACCCTTTTTTGCGTGAAACTTAAAAAACAATGTTGGGTTGGTGTGTCCAGACGGTTTTTAATAGAACATCCTACTTATATATTTGTGTATTTTAAGTATTCTAGTACAAAATGCTTTCAAACAATACCACTTACTAAGGGTTTAATTGAAAACATGAATTCATAATTTTTATCTGTTAACATTCTGGTGTCGAAAGAAAAGAAGCTTTCCGCCAGTAAATACCATTTTGACAACTATAATTACGACTTTTATTTCAACTGCTGTCATTTTGCACGAACAAAATCGATATAACAGGTACTATTCTCTCGCATGTCCTTTATTACTTTTGGTTATATAATTAGCCACAAAGTAAATATTTGAATACATCGGTATACCTAACGCGTTCGAAACAAAGCTAAAATACACTACATTTTCGATTTGCTCATGCTATGTTTCGAACAATGCTCGCGTTTTTGACGGGTACGATGATACAACAGCTGATTCCACTCGTTGAGTATGGAGCGATGTACGTAATGTTATGACCCCACGAACGTACGCAACGATTTCAATCAGCAGTTCTGTCATCGCACCCTTCCAAAAAGCGGGTATCGTTCGAAACATCGCATAAACAAGTAAAAAATGTAGTGTATTTTGGCTTTATTTCGAACGCGTTAGATATACCGATGCGTTGAAATATTTACTTTAAGTGTCTATATTTTCCCTCGATGATTTATTTGTCAAATATTTTTTTATTTATTTATATATTTTCAGTTTTTTAACAACACAACAAATGAAAAAAATATAAATTATGGGCTATGTAAATGATTCATGAGGGCCGATTTGCTACTTAACAAATTCCCTGTAGCACTGGATATAGTGAAATAACACATGAAAGAATATACTAACATTAAAAAGAAAAAAGTTTGACAAGAAAAAACTATTCTTAGCGAAGTTGAAGGACACTCATCTCCTAAAATAATGATGGAAGAAAAAATAACTAGTTTTACAGATATCTCCCAAAATAAATATTCTTCACATACAAAAGTATTAAATTTGTGGGTATTTCTTTACCCATATGCACCAACTTTTTTAGATTTCTAGTCCTAAGAGTATCTTAGGGTAATTCCTTAGTTAATTAAGGTAACTCACTTATTAACTAAATAACCTCAAAGTTTGTTGATTTCGAAAATATTACTTTTAGTACAGTAAAACTGTCATGAGGTCGAAAAAAATCCGGGGGGCTGAGTTTTTGGTATGTTCTTTCGGGGGGACTGAAAGTAAACCTCCCAAGCTTGTATGTCCCCCACTCCTCGGGAATCCTTCGCCATTTTGAAAAATCTTTGTAACCGACACAACAAATGAAACAATGAAAAAAATATAAATTCATCATCAGGAATCATCCGCCATTTCTATTGGTCGGAGGCGAAAAAGTCTGAGAACAAAAATATTCGACCAAAAATTTGCAAAATTTTTGTCCAAGTGCTCAACTTTCTGTAGTTAGTTTCCAAAAAGATAGAGGGCGCCAAAGTTACAAAAAATCAATTTTAACGTATTTTGACCAACAAAAAGTGATTTTTTCAAAAAATTTTAAATGAAAAAGTTGTAGATCTCGGAAAAATCCTATAAAAATATGTATCTTGTTTATACTGAACAGTCTCTGAGCTACAGCGACTGAAAGTCGGTAAAATTCTTTGAGAACTGCTTTCTGGGCATGCATGAAGTCGCGTGTTGTGGATTATATATTATTATTTATAGTAAGAGCAGTACAAGTGATGTATCAAATTAAAGCTTGTGATGTACACTTCCGGTCACATAAAATGCGTACAGCAGAAGTTAGCGGCAGGTCTGTTGTACTTAAGTTTGGATAATTGCGTTGCTTATTGTAACTGACTTTCATGTTTTAGAATTACAGGTTAGATCTTTTGACATTCTAAACACAAAAATTACTGTCTACACTTTACTAAAAGACTATGAATAAAGTAATGAATAAAACAATTTTTTTAAACTATTCAACATTTTATTATAAAAACTTATTCTTAAAGCTCATTATGGACGAAACAAGACCACAGTTGTGCGAATAAGAAGAAAGTATCAAGAAGGAACTGTTTGGCGAAAGGAAAGCAATAACTTACTCATAGTCAGCGCACCTCTGCAGGATCGGTAAGTTTAAAGTAATCTAAGTCTTTGCAGATAACCAAAAATGTTTAAAATCAAAAAGAAATTATTAAAACACTACGTAAATAAAAAAAAACGAGAAAACGTTTCTTCAGTAGCGTGTCATTGCCCCGTGAAATTTGAAACAATGACTTCGTCGTACCCTCTGACTATGAACTCCATTAAGTGGTTGAAATTTCTGGGAACAATATTCATTCGTGTTAACTTTTTTGCTATAAGGCCCACACATTTTTCATGGGATTGGCATCAGGAGTTTTTGCCATCTATGGTAAAACCTCTATGTTGTTTTGCTGGAACCACTGTTTAGAAATGCGTGCGGTATGGATAGGACAGTTATCCTTTTGATACACAAAACCTTCTAGATACAGAACGGTAGCTTCTGGAAGCACAATATTTCTCATCATATCAACATAAATCTCAGCCGTAAATCTTTCATAGATTCTAAAAAGAGCCCGATATCCTCTTGCCGATATTCAACTCCACCCAATCACGGACAATCTTCCAGCTCGGTCTTCGTTCCCAGCAATATATGTTTCGAGATAGCCTGTTCGTGTCGGGCGATATACCAAAATTTATTTGCTGTCATAGTGGGACTAAAATTTTTTTTCATCCGTGAAGACCACTTGTTGCCAAAATTCTTCTTCTTATAGCGAATAGTTTAGTGCAAAAATTCACCTGACTTGCTTCTTTTCCGCACTAAGTAGGATTTTCTTGGCAGCAACGTGATATCTAAGCCTAGAACGGCTTATCCGTCTGCGCGTCGTTCTTATGGATCCAGGAAAATGTGCCTCAATTTTTGCCTCTGATCTTCAAGAAAATTTTGAAAATTATTGTCGTCATGTTAATTGGAACAGCATTGGACGTGCACCTGATCCGATTGGCACTTTTCACAAGGTTGTGGTGGACAACTTCCAACGAGCGTTCCCCTTGCGTTGGGTTAAGCAAAAGAAAACTCAAGTAAAACACTGGATAACGTTAGGTTTAAAAATCTCTTCCAATAACCTTAGAAGTTTAAACTATCTTAGGAAGTACTTTAAAGATAATTGGTTTATGGAATACTGCAACAAATTCCGTACTTTACATAAAAGTCTTATTAGTGCTTCAAGAACGAAATATTATGACTCTAGACTACAAAATTGTAAAAGTAAACAAAAAGAATCTTGGAAAATCATAAATGACATTAGGGGTAGATCAAATAGTAGTAAGACGGATGTTGATGTGGATGAATTAAATATCTTCTATTGTAGTATTGCCAGCACCTTATCACAGAATCTTCCGACAGATACAGACCCTTTGCACCATCTGTCTGACATTAACGTCTCTAGTTCTTTTCAGTTTAGGCCCGTTAAATCATGTGACATTCTTGAGGCTCTTAAGGATATCAAAAATAAGAAATCAGGTGGTGAAGATGAAATTTCCGCCGAGGTCTTATCGAAATTACCTCACAGCGCCTTATTGGCATTGTCTGCCGCTATTAACAAATCATTTGATTCTGGTTCGTTCCCCATATGTCTTAAATCATCTATCGTCATTCCTCTGCATAAGGGTTGCGCAACAGATGTTCCAATTTCGCCCAATTTCCCTTCTTCCGACCTTATCCAAAGTGGTCGAAAAAATTGTTAAGCAAAGAATGTGGGATTATTTAGTCAAATTCAAATTGATTACGCCCAAACAGTATGGGTTTCAGGCATCAAAGGGTGCACATGATGCCATTTTTAGTTTTTTAGAAAATATTTATCCAAGGTATTTGACTGTGTGGATCACAGAATACTGCTGGAAAAGCTCGAGCGGTATGGATTTAGGGGTTTGGTGTTGGAATGATTTAGGTCTTATTTAAGTCATCGTACGCAATCGGTGGTCGATGGAGGCTCTCGCTCTGCTTCTCTAAATATCACTTGCGGCGTGCCCCAGGGGTCAGTATTGGGTCCCCTGTTATTTCTTCTTTACATTAACGATCTTGTACGTTTAAAAATTGCAGGTGAATTTACATTGTTTGCGGACGATACTTCTGTTTTGTGGCATCATAAAGACATAGAATATCTAAAATCTATTATTTCCAACGATCTATCAAAAATTAAAAAGTGGTGCGATGCCAATCGTCTTTGTTTAAATGTGGACAAAACTAACATTCTCGCTTTTAAGTGTAGTTTGCAGAATGTAAAATTGAGTGAGGATCTTCTACAAAAACAAAATGTATCTAAATTTCTAGGTGTACATATTGACAGCCAGCTGAGATTTGATGAACATATCTTTAAACTCAGTAAAAAACTTTCTTCTGGGTGCTTCGCAGTGACATGTGTGAGATCTGAACTGGGAGTTAATATGGCTAGATCTGTATATTTCTCTCTTTGAGTCACACTTAAGGTACGGCTTGCCGTTTTGGGGATCTGCGCATCAATATTTGCTATCAATAATTTTAATATTACAAAAAAAGGTTGTTAGATTCATTTCCAATGTAAACCAAAGAGAGTCTTGCAAACCTCTATTTGTCAAACATAAAATATTAACACTTACATCACTTTATGTTTTGGAAACAGCATCTTTAGTTTTTAAAAATTATAAAAAAGGGCCCAAGTCTCAACAATATCATATAAGACAAGAATTTAACATTCGATTGCCAATTCCAAAAAGCACTTTAGCACAAAAATCTCTTATATACGAGGTAATTAAAATATTTGCCAATCACCCTCAGATGTGCTACCTCTGTTAAAAAATTCAGAAGGGATCTAAGGGAGAGGCTTTTAAAGTTACCTTTTTACTCGCTTTCTGAATTTTATGACACTCAGTTATAAACTTGCTGCTTTTAATGTGTTTTTTTTTCTTTTTTTATGAATTATTTTAGTGACTAGATATTTTTATTATTTTTCTTTTTACTGTTGTAGTGTTGTCCCCTTTACAATAATTGTTGGTGCAACTATGTTATGTGTCTGTTGTGCTCCTTTTTAAGTGGGTAATTTTTATTATTAGTAATTTAGTATAAACATAACAAACTTTTTCAATTTGTTAGTGATTATAGGTTTAAAACCACTTATTAATGTACTCAAATTTGACTTTTTTATGAACTTACATTCTACCTAAAATAAGCTTCAATAATAATGTGTTTTCTTTATGTTCCTACTTATTTTACATGTTTTTATTTCTTTTAGTTTTTATCCTGCTTTGTCGACAGAATTTTTTTTCTTGACAATAAAGTATTTTTTGATTGATTGATTGATTAAAAGTGTTCCTTCTTCTTGATACTTTTTTCTTATTCTTACAATTGTAGCCTTGTTTCGTCCATAATGGGCCGCTACTCTTCGAACCGACCAACCACCGTCTAATTTTGCCAAAATTTGGGCATTTTCGAATTCGTTTAGTTGGGGCATCTTTAAATATAAGCGTATGACAACAACAAAATCTGACGGTGACATTTTTCGTCAATTTGAAGTATCTAAAAGGTTACTGAGTTGTGAGGTCCATAATACAGTATATAAAATCGGCGTACGCATTTTATGTGACCGGAAGTGTACGCTACACAAATGAATGAATTGGAAACCAGGATGTTAAGAATAGAGATCCTTTTTTTTCGGTCAGTGACCTTAGCTGAGGAAATGTCGAAGTGACGTTCAAAACGGGTCATGTGATATCCATACCTTTTGGAGTCAAATACACATCAGAATTGGCTGAACTTTGAATGCACTTTTTTGATTTTTTGCAGAATAAGCTAAAAGTTCTTTGATTCAAATGTTTGAAAATTTCAAATTGGTGGCCTTAAAAAGAAATTTTAGTTTATTCGGCGAAAAAATAAGAAAGTGCTTCGAGCCGTGTCTTATCTTTTTAAATGTGAACTTTCTCATATATAATGGCAGACTTTATATTTGCTAGTCTCGACTGATGCAAAAGTTATTTTTTTTTTGTTTTTTTTTTAAATGACAACATTTTGGTTTTGTTTGAGAAGCACGCTCCTGTCAGAACTATTTTAAACAAAAAAAGACCTTATGTTCCCTGGTTAACTGAGAATGTTAAGTTTATGCTTAAACTAAGAAGTCAGGCCCTAGAAAGATTTCGATTAACAAAAAATCCCGCCCATTGGGACTATTATAAACAGCTCCGGAATTATGTAACTTCTGCAATAAGATGTGAAAAAAAAGCATATCTTAATCATAAATTTCAAAATTGTTCCCAAAAAGAAAAATAAAGAGAGAATTAAAAAAAAAATAACATTTCTCTAAAAAAACAAAATATTATTCTTGATTAAATAATTTTTTTACCCAAGTAGATCAAAATAACCTCACACCAGATCAAGAAATCTTGAACTTTTATGAAAATCATACTTGCACAAATAGCACTTTTGAATTTACCCCTACCAATGAGACTGAAGTATATGAAATCCTAAAAAATATTAAATCAAAAGCAATTGGCGCTGATGCCATAAATATAACCCTTTTACTTCTTTGTTGCCCTACCATTATTCCTTTTATTATGCACATTGTTAATTATTGTATTGAGCACTCTTTTTTCCCAATTTTTTTTCCCCATACCTAAAAAATCCAACCCAGAATATTTTTCTCATCTTCGGTGTATTTCAGTGTTGCCAACTCTATCTAAAGTCCTTGAAAAAATCATAGAAAAACAAATTAATTTATATTTACATCAAAATAACCTGCTTCCTGAGAAACAATCCGGCTTTCGAGCCGGTCATAGGTGTGTAACAGCCTTATCTGAAGTTTCAAATAATATCTATCAATGCTTATTCCCCTATACCACACCAAGGCATTTGATATGCTAAATCATAAAACTCTTGTATCTATCTTAAAATTTATTGGTTTTAGTTTAAAATCTATTAATTTAATCTGCTCTTTTTTGACAGGCCGGACACAGACTGTGGTTTTGGGCAAAAATACGTCAGAAAACGCAACATAGAGCAAGGTGTACCCTAAGGGAGCATATTAGATCCTTTTTTGTACTCAATTTACACCAAAAACTTTTAGAAATCTCAGGACTTGGCTAGGTTTTTTAGAGAGTCTCGGGCACATCGTTTAAAATTAAATCCCACCAAGTCAACTGCAATTCTCTTTTGCAGTGATACTATTCGTACTCATCTTTTTCATAACCTCAAAATTTCAGTTAATACTACACCTATCATTTTTCAAAATTCGGCGAAAAATTTGGGGGTTATCTTTGACTATAAACTTAGATTTAGCGAACATTTCCGCCAAACTTAAGAATGCTTATTATGCATTAAAATCATTATACTCACACCGGCATTATCTTAATAAAAGCACAATTGAACTTGATACTCTTTATGGTCCAGCATTAGACTCTATAAATACCAGAAGAATACATAAACTTATTGACGCGAATTGGCTTAACATATTTAACAGAAGCCTACACCATTCGTTATGCTTTTTCTACAAAATTATTAAAACTAAAACCCCATTTTCAAAAAACACATTGTCGTTCTCAATCTTATGATCGCAACTTAAGATTCTCTATTCCGTTCTCAATTCCAAGGCATCATAAAGAGTTTTTTAAAAGCTCCTTTTCTTATAATGCAGCAACTCTTCTTAACAAATAAAAAATTACTAATTTTTCCTACAGAATAAACCGTTTTAAATTAAAAATGAAATCAATAATTTTTGATAAACAGTGAACGAATTTATAATTTATAATACAGATAAATTTATAATATAATATAGCTAAAATGACTCTATTTCTATCACTTTGTCATCGGGATAGTTTTATTTTATTTTTTGTTTCTTTTTTTTTTGTCAAATTTGTGACTTACTTTTTTTTTTAATCTTTAAAATTTGTTGAAAATAGTACGAAATTTTTATTTTCTAAGGCTTACACTTATGTAGTTGTAGTAGTAGAAAAACTCATATTGTAAAATGCTAGCTTTAAGTGCTTGTCATTAGATAAAGAAGTACTTGAGTTAAGGAAAAAATGTTTAAAAATATGGTTCTAACGGCTTAAACAGCACTTAGGTTGTAAAGCCGGGAGGTTGCCATAATATCCAATTAATCTATTGTATTTCTTTTGGAGTAATAAACGTCTTTAAATAAAATAAATTAAATTAAATTAAAAGTTCAGCCAATTCTGTCACTTCGACATTTTTTGAGCTAAGGTCACTGACAGAAAAAACAGAATCTCTACTTTTAAAGGACAAAAACAACACCGCCTCTAATGGCACAGGCCGTATTCGCAAAAATCATTAATTTATGTTTTCAACATTAACTGCAGATATTTCATAAACGGATGAATGAAACTCCTTAGACAGTGGTATTGTTGCAAAGAATTTTTTCCCAAAATTACTAAAATATAAAAATATATGTTTTGGCTCACTCTGTTAACTACAAATGTCATTTATTGAATGCTTTTGTTTGATCTTCCTAGGGCCAATAGTCAAAATCTTTCCCTTGGGGAAGGTTTATAATAAATGCCCCTGTAAACGAAATCCGCATAAATATGTCATTATAGGTCTATTTTCTACACTAATAACACATGACGTCCTCGGGACGTCCTTTTTAGGTCCCATTAGGTCCCGACGTCCTGGGACCTTAAAAGTACGTTTTAAAATGTACTTTTTCGAACCTTTTAAAAACGTCAAATTTAGACATACTTAAACTGTCATTTTTAGAAAGCTTTTATTTAAAATTTTTAAAAATATACTTTTTAAGCAAAGATCCGTATTAAACAACTCTTAAAAAGTTATTCTTTAAAATGTACTTTATTGGACGTTTTTACAACGTTCAATTTTTGAGCTTTTAAAAACGTTCTTTTTTTGTCCAGAGAGTTCGTCATTTTATAAACAAAAAAAAATACCAGGTAAAATTTTTACACTGGACTTTTCACTTTTTAGAAATATCGTAATTTGGAGACTTGCTCCCTCTCAAAATATCCGTTTTTTAAATGTACCGAATTCGACATTTTAAAAACGTCAAACATACTTAAAATGTATTTTTTACGTCACAAAAATTTGACATTTAAAAGGAATAAAGTAGGTACTTATAGAGGTAGGGATGTTCATACTTCAAATTTTTAGGAATATAATAATTAGGTATATACTTTTTAAGCAAAAGATTCATATCCAATAACTCATAAAAAGTATACCACGTCTTTAAAATGTTGGATTGAACGTTTTTACAACGTTCAATATTTGCCGTTTTAAAAACGTTCTTTTTTGACCCGAAAGTTCGTCACATAGATATTATATAAACAAAAAAATACTAAGTAGAATTTTTAGACTGGAATGTGTAACTTCAAAGTTCAAGGATTATTTAATTTGATGAAATATGATTTGGTGCAGCTGACCGTCTACAATATTTTTAAACACATTTTTGTGGCAAGATATTTTCTAATTTTTAAGTAAATTGAAAAGTTTTTTATTTAGAATTAAATTACCAGAAAGTTACAGCGTTGTATGAAAAAGCTGTTCATACAACGGTTACAGTTACAGTTTGAAAAACGTTTTTTAATGTCGTGTCTAATACCACTTTAAGAAGTGCAAAAAACTTTCCCAGTGGACATCCCAGGCTGTAAGAAAGGTGGACGTCTCCGAGACGTCGTTAAAACGTCTTTCAGACATATAGGTCCCCAAGAGTACGTCTCTGGGGCGTCCTGTAAGTCCGACTGGAACTTTAAAACGTTTCAAAACCTCTTTTAAAAACTTTGATAGGTCCTTGAGGGACGTCTTTTTTGTGTCCCGGGAAATTCTTTTTAGGTTCTGAGAGCATCCCGAGTAAGTCTTAAAAAAGTCCGAGATCGTCCTAATAAAAGCGGGCAAAAATGATAATTTAGGGACGTCCAAAAACAGTTCTTAAAACTTCAAAAGACGTTCTGAATGGACGTTCCCGAGACGTCTTAGGACTACACAAAAACGTCCCCCAGACGTCTTAAAACCTTCTTTAAGACATATAGGTACCCAAGAGTACGTCCCCGGGATGTCCGGTAAGTTCGACTGGGACATTTTATTTATTTATTTATTGACTTTTGAGATTCCACTACAGTATCCACTTAATAATAGAGTTATAGTAAACAGCCAAAATATTAAAAAAAATAACTAAACATTAATAATTCTAAAAATAAAAAAAGGCCTGGTGTTACAGGAAGCCTTAAAATAAAAATAATAAACTATACACTAAAGTGAGAGAAGAAAACTGTTTAATCTTTTCCTTAAAAAATGGTAGAGACATATTGTATAAATCTATCGAATTTAGATTGTAATAATTAAAGTTACGCAAAATACGACACAAAGGGGAGTTATAACCTAAGTTTGTTCTTCTATATGGAACTACAAAAGGACACTGTTCCCTAAACTGCCTAGCAGGCACATAAAGCTTTACTTTTAATAGCAATTCTGGAACGTCAATAAGATTATATAGGGTGGGCCACAAAATTCCGCACTTTTTGGATTGGCTATAACTTTTGACCTGATTACTCGATTTTGAAATACATTGACTTTGTGGAAAGATAAAACGTGAGAGTTTTTCGATTCGGCTAAAATACAAAATTCAAGATTGCGGACAGTTCTAAAAAATGTGTGATTTTCACCCCCCCTCCCCCTGAAAAAAAATTTATGTGCGACACTGAACAAACTCTGAAAATTTCACTACAAACGCTCATTGTTTCTGTGTATATTAAAGTATCATTTAATTAAATCAGTTGGGAAATAAAAAAAGTTATAACTTTTTTGACTATGTGTGTTTTGGCTTCGAATTGAAAAAAAATCACAAAATTACATATATTTTCCATTTTATATCTTTTGACTTAATTTTTTAATTAAGAAAACACATCTAAATACCCATAATTTTTTATTTCTTATCCGATATAATTAGGTGATACCTCGATATACGAAGAAAAAATTGAGATTTGGAAATACTAATTTATATTTTGTCCAGTGTCTTACTTTAAAAAAATAAAGCATGTAAAACCTAACTCTTTTTAAAACTATCCGCCATCCTGATTTTTTTTTAATGTCAACTTTTGAAAAAACGGACGTAACTCTCATGTAAGTAATCAGGCCAAAAGTTATAGCAAATTGAAAAAATAAATCATTTGATTTGATCAAATGATACGTCAATATACACTTAAACAATGAGCTGTAGTGAAAGCTTTAGAGCTAGTTTATTGTCGCACACAAATTTTTTTCAGGGGGTGTGAAAATTACACATTTTTTAAAACTGTCCGCCATCTTGGATTTTTGAGAAATTTTAAATTTTCAACTGAATCGAAAAAGTATCACATCTTATCTTTCTAAACAACCAACATCTTTAAAAATCGAGGACTTAAGTCAAAAGTTATAGCCAATCCAAAAAGTGCGGAATTTTGTGGCACACCCTATATAATAGTTTATATAGAATTACAAAATCTGACATTTTCCTTCTCAAATCTAATGGCAATAAGTTATAATGAAATCTTATTGTAGTGTAGTCATGATTAACAATAGGGATGTTGAATTTAAAAGATAAGAATTATAAAAACTTTTTTCACTCTTTCGATTCGGTGGATGTGAACATTATAATTCGGAGACCATACAGGAGCAGAAAATTGCAGTTTACTGTATATAAAAGCATAATATAATGATAATAGTAAAGCAGAGCTTTTAAAGTCTTAACAGGTACGTTTTATAAAGCCCAACATTTTAAGTGCAGAGTTAACCATCTGCTCAATATGCGTAGTAAAAGTCCATTTGCAGTTCATAATGACACCCAGGTCTCTAATATCATTTACCTCTGCGATACCCACATTATTCAACATGTAATTAAAATGAAATTTGATCGTATTTCTAGTAAATGAACTTTTATAGCATTTGTCTACATTTAACATTACGCCATTATTACGACAGAATGTAATAAATCTTATGAGATCTTCCTGCAACCCCTCACAGTCCTCAATTGACCGGATTATTCTAAAGATTTTTATGTAATCTGCGTAAATCAATTATCTTACAGTAGAGAAAACATAACCTGACTGAATTTATAAAAATATCAAAAAGCAGAGGACCTAAATGATTTCCCTGAGGAACATCGGAGGTTACTAAAAAAGAGTCAGATTTAAAACCTAGTACTAATAACCTGGAAGATCTCCCACAAATATAAGATAACACCCATCTGTAGATGAACGCGTCATGCCGGTTTCCGAAAGTTTAAGAACTAAAATACTTTGATCAATACGGTCAAATGCCTTACTAAAATCCGTAGAAACTGCGTCAACCTGCCTCTGTGCGTCCAACGCCTCCGTCACATATTCAGAAAAGCACAGTAAGTTTGTTTCCACGGATCGGAGTAAAAACCATGTTGTTCTTGAATAATGTTGTTCTCGAATATGCCTTTTACCTCACAAAAGATTATTAAATAAACAAATTTTTCCAATATATTCTTTTACAATAAAGGAATTCTTCAATTTTACGGGAACCTAGCTGAAATGAAGTGATTTGTTATATATTATGTAAAGTGGCTCGCATAGACTCAAAGCGCATTTTTTAAGAAAAAGTGGCGTCAGACCATCTGGAGCAGGGCCCTTAGTAACATCTAAGGAACTGTTGTAAAATTTTTTCTTTGTCTATATATTTTGAATAAATATCACAATTTTCATTTGGGTCACACGGCAGTATTGTATTATTAGGAGGAGTTTGCGTGTTTATACTAGAAAAATTATTTTTAAAAGCTAAACAGATGTTCTCCCTCCCTATAATGGTTTAATTGTTAAAAGTCATAGAAGCAGGAAAAGAGGAATCAGAACCCTTCTTTTGCGAAACAAATTTCCAAAACTGCTTCTTACTCGAGGTTATGTTGTTCTCAGTATTATTCATAAAATCTTGATAGACTTTTTGTATAATTGTTTTAATCTAGATCTTGAATTGCGGTATACAAGTCATAAGAATCAACATCCCCATTTTTTTTCCATTTTTTGTGTGTTTTATTCTTTTATTTTATTATCTTTATTGTGATTGGCTTAAAATAAATTGGAAATCGTTTGCGTTTCTGATTTTTTTAAAAACATTTTTAAAACTATTATGTGTTATTGCAGTAATTGTCAGCGGTAGTTATTCTTTTTTGTCGACTGTTCACATAGAGAATCCAATTAGCAATTTGTCGACGACTCAACGTTATGCGTTGCGTGGCAACATTGCATCACAACGTTTACTTTTATTTAAACATGACCGTCTTTGGCACTAATTTGGTGAATTATTTTTTGGTTGACTCAACGATGCGATCGCGACTAGTCGGGAATCTGTTAAAGTGTTAGTTAAGTGGGTTTTGGAGTGCAATTATTTGTTCAAAAATAATATTTATTACCTACACTAATAAATAACTTATTTAACTGAAAAATTAACTATTTTTAGCCCTAAAAACCATGCACACTTTCTATTTAAGATGATGTTATATAATAGAAAAAAATATACTGAATTATAAATTGCTTCAAAAATGCTATAGAAATGTTGTTTAATCTACCTAAGGATTTATTTGTCAAAGATCTTTTGTAAAAGATGTTTAGTGAAACATTTTACAGTGTAATATACCATATTTTATAAAATAAAAAAATATTTTCTAAAATATGGTATAAAATGTTTCATCAAACATCTTTTATAATAGATATTTGACACATAAATTTTATAGTGTAATACCGGCCTAAAGAAAAAATTTCAGCTTTTACCTCGGCTTTTACATAATAAGTAAAATAATTTTTAAATTTTGTTTACAAATTAACGTATTATGGCGTCTCAACTTGTAACTCAATTTTCTCGAATCAATCTTTACGGCACGTGTTAGTTTTTATGACAACCAAAATATTCCTGTGTCCTGACGGATTGAACTACTATATTGCATTTTAATTTAAACGGATCCCCGACTAGCAGACGCGAACACGCCCCAATTTTACTCAATGAAAATTGACAAAGGGCAGTGATCCAAAATTGGTTAGTTGCATAAAAATTGGTTAGATAAAAATAGTCGCAGCCGCGTCTATAACATCCCGGCCAGAAAACGTCGCCCTCACAATTAACAAACCGCTAAAAAAATTATTAATAAAATAGACGGGTTATAAACAGTTGTGCCGGTGACTACAGTTGCGATCAACGTTTAGTCGTCGTAAACTTGTCGACGTTGAATTGAGTTTTCAAACAACTACTATTTACTTCCATTGTCTGTATTTTATTTATACACGACGTCATCAACCAGTCTTTGTCTAATAATATCTAGCGATTCCTTTATCGGGACATTGACCGCTTCATTTGTAGAAAATTTCAACCATTTTGTTAATATTCTTAAATCTTTTGTTTTAGGACCCGGGGATAGATTTGTCAGTTTTGATGTCGAAAGTCTCTACATCAATGTCCCGATAAAGGAATCGCTAGATATTATTAGACAGAGACTGGTGGATAACGAATCCCTTTATGAACGTACCAGCCTGCCACTGGAGGGAGTGAGGGAGTTGTTGGAGTGCTGTCTACATAACTCTTATTTGCAGGTGAAAGATAGCTTTTATGCTCAGGATGACGGTCTGGCAATGGGTTCATAGCTTTCGCCAGTAGTGGTCAATATTTACATGGTGTGGTTCGAATCACACGCGGTTGATACCGCAACATATAAACCTAAGATCTGGCTGAGATATGTTGATGATACTTTTATTATCTGGACCGGGAAAACCAACAACTTTCAGAATTTCTTCACCACCTAAATAACATAAGACCCAGCATTAAATTCACAATGGAGTTGAAGCAAAATTGTCAAATTCCTTTTCTTGATGTACTTGTCAACCGAGTAGACATCAGAACAACAGTCTATCGTAAACCCATTCACACAGGACAATATTTAAATCAAGGTTCAAATCATTCTACTACAACCAAACGAGGCATAATGAGAACTTTGTATAACAGAGCCGCTCAAATTTGTAACAATTCTCATGACTTGGAAATCGAAATAAGAAATATTAAGAAGGATCTGCAGCAGAATGGTTACAGTCTTAAACTTATAACAGACACTATTTCTAAATTTCAGCAAACAGGACAGAGATTACAAGACCAAAACCAGGCAAATGCATTCCTTACAATTCCATACATTAAAGGAGTATCAGAGAAAATTCGAAGATTAGCGAACAACTTTAATATTAAAACAGAATCTAATAACACAATTCGAAGCCTTCTTAGTAAAACAAAACCGGAGAACAAACAAAATAAGGAATGCATTTACCAAGTTCCTTGTGAGCGAGGTGAATCGTACATAGGCAAAACGAAAAGACCACTATCTGTGAGGCTTAAGGAACATCAGACGAATACCCAAAGAGGTGAAACAACGAAATTAGGAATCGCCGAACATGCATAGTCAAAACAACACTGAATGAAGTGGACAGAAGTAAAGGTTTTGCACAAGGAGTGACACTGGAAGAAACGAAAATTCCTTGAAGCTGCGTTCATTGGGCAGAATCAGGGTATTTGCAGTAAACCAAGTGTTGAAATTCCAAATATTTGGAAGCCCCTCCTTGGGCGGAGTCAACTTCTTAAACTTCTCGTTTGAGTGATAGGAATAGATTGTAGTTTGCACCTGAAGTCGATCAGAGATTGTACTGATTGAAACGTCGTATATATAATATAGACAATGGAATTCCGAAACACAGAGTTAATATCATACTATTTACCTATAAAACAACGTTTAAAGGTGGTTCAATTCAAATTTGCACAACTAAAAATTGCCACTTGGACTGTTTTGACTGTGTGACAATGTTTAGATGATAAACCCTTAATAACTGCCTTAAAAAATACAAAACTGCGTCATCCTAGTCCTAGTACAAACGTCTTTTCTCCAGTGGGCTTACCAATGTAACGCATTTTTCTGAACTTTGATATCAAATATCTCAGAAACTAAAATTAAAATTTTGGGTGGGGGTCTTTATAGATTTCAATATTTGGCTAAAATTTGCTAGAACTAATAAAGAATAAATACTTATTCAAACACATAAAAAAAGATACTTACATTGCTAGTGATCGGTGGAGTGTTCTGTCTCGGATGAGCAAACTGGTCCGTCCAACAAAGTAATTTGTGTTTTTTAAAGACCCACAAACTTAAAATGAACAACAAAAACATTATAAAAATGAGCGACATTGATCCTATGAATACCCTACTTTCGGTGGAGAGATTGGAACGACTATCATCTTTGTGCTCCTAAAAAATAATAAAAGAGCTTTTTCGCTTTGGTTTTTTTATTCCTAACAGAAAACATTTACCAAATTAAATAATTTTTTTAATGACAAAGATTTTTTTACGGAAATAATAGGTAAAAATACTAGAAGAAATAAATATGTTTTCTTGAAAGAATTACTATAACTTTTATATAGGCAAAAACTTTAAATGCGTTTTTCTCAAAATTACAAATTTTAATATTCGCTCTTCTTTATAAGCACCGCAGTATACAACTCAGCACTATTTTAGAAATTTTGCCAAGTGCCATGCTCTCTTCGAACGTTGGCTATTATCAGCGCGATCATGGCTGGCCAGAGTCACTGCACTACACTGTAGCCTAGATTATTGTGCACCCTTTGATTCTAGTTTAATCACTCCATTAGATTTATCTCCTGTACGAGTTTGTACAGGTCCTTAATGGAGCAGTTCCTAGTGGTTATTGGGTCCAGTTCAACTTCCCCATAAGCCAGAGCCTCGTCTGTTTTAAACAGGATCCCACGCCTAAGGCGAGCACGGTCTTTAACTGTTCCGGGCAGATATTAAGGTTACGTTATATTCTCATCACTATCCGTTACTCCCCCTTACTCACACCATACCATTGTCTAAGATTTTTAGCCATGATATCCGACTACGACCTGGACCTCTGAAGTGCATTCTCTATTATTTTGCTACTATAGATATTAAACAACAGATCCTTATTTGGATCTCTTCGGACAGTCTAATTACAGTAAAGATCAGCGATTATCTTTAGATCTCGGTCATCTAGACCAACTTCTTTTAGAGATTCTATAAGCTTTTCATGTTGGACCCGCTTTCTCATAATCTATGAAACGGGCATATTCCGCACTGACACATCCCTAGATCGCTGAACTTAGACTTGAATGCCAAACAGGGCCCCTCTTGTCCCGAACCCACCACATAATTTAAACTGCGTGTCGCCCATAAAGGATTCTAATTTTCCATAAATTATTTTATGGATAATCTTTAGACATATTTTTAACATATAGCTTATTAGGCTGATTAGGCGGTAATCACTACACCTCTTTGCTGAATATTTTTTAGGCAATGTAACAAAGGTTGATTTTAGCCAGTCATCAGGTATTTTACCGCTGCGATAAATCAAGGTAAAAAGTTTGACTAGCCTATTTAGCTTTAAAACCGCAGTATATATTTTGTCTTGCCCTACCGCTTTTCTGTTTTACCTGAAGATATTGCATGTTGTACTTCCTCTGGTGTTATATCTATGATATAATATGCCATGGTTACTTCTTACTGTTCGGGTCGGTTATCGGTAAAGAGATGTTCTATGTAGCTACACTATTCTTTTAGTTTTTCTTTAGTATCCGGCATGATTTTGCCCTGATTGTCCAGAAGGATTCCAGCGTGTCTTTTATTAAATAATCCGGCTGCTTCCTTTATACGTTTGTGTAAATTAAAAGTGTCATGTTTAGCATGTAGATCTTCGATTTGTTGACATTGCTGTGTTATCCAGTCTTGTTTTTCTGACCTTATCTTGTTTTTCATTTCTCTATTGATTTCATGGTACTGATCGCTGCCTTTTTTACTCCGTCTTTTATCCATCAACTCAAGGATTTCATCGGTCATCCAAACTTTCTTTTTATTTCTTGTTTCATCCTTGCTTAAGAGTGTTGTGCTTTCGACTATGGCACTTTTAACCTTTGTCCAAACCATTTTTTGCATCTTGATCGGTAGACTCATTGATATCTTTAAGCTTTTTATTAAATTTGACTTTAAGTTTAGTTGCTACCATGTTATCTTGAAGTTCGTCCAACCTGGATCTGGGTTTCTTATTTGGGCGACGTCTGCGCCCGGGTAAGTTTTTGCACATTTAATCCAATTTCTAAATCGTTTATTAATTAATATAAAATCTATTTGGTTTCTAATGATACTCTCACGATTGTCGGATTTAGAAGTCCAAGTATAAAGGCGTCTAGCTGGAAGTTTAAAGAAAGTATTTGACACGACAAAATCCCTTTCCTGACAGAACTGGAAAAGACGATTTCCACGTTCATTTGATGTACCAAGACTGTATATTCCATGTTTTGCGTTAAAGTCCCCCATAACAATGGTGATTTCTGTCTTTTTTGTAAAACTAAAGGCAGTTTGAAAATGGTCGTAGAATGAATCTACGTCATCATCTGAATATTTACTAGTTGTAGCGTATACTTGAATAATATTGACATTGAAAGTCTTAGAGTTTAGCTGAAGAAATATGACTCGATCTGACACAGGAACAAAAGAGATAACGGATTTTTGAATTAATTTTTTCAAAATGACTGCTACGCCTGTATAGTGGTTTTGGCCGTCATTGCCTGCGTAGTAGACATGGTAGTCGTCTATCTGATATTTACCTGAGTTAGGCCATCTCATTTCGCTAACTCCTAGGATCTCTATGTCTAATAGTTCCATTTCTCTGGTGACATTGTGGACCGAGTTGTGGACTTTTCCAGCCTGAAACAAACTTCGTATGTTCCATGCAGCAATCTTCTTCATGACTGGTCCGGAGATTCTTAGCACCCTCTGGTCACTTAAGACCTGCCGGGGACTGTAATGAGGTAATTTCCCGTTGCCTTCCTCATCGCAGCATTAAAACCGTTAAAACAATCCTTGTCTCGCCTTTAACTATGTAATTTGTTGCCGTTTTTGTTTCTATATTTAGAAGTAAATCTGGCTACCCTCACATAGTTTGGCCTGCAGGTTGAGTCAGTTACCGGGGTGTGGCACGTGGCAATTGGTTATTACACGTTCAGATGAACTAAGACGCTCTCCTTTGGCTCGAGGGTCAAACTTCATCCTTACGTGTAATGACCTTCGTTACTTGCTTGTTACGTAATATACTATTACTTACTATTTTACAACTATGTTCATCTATACACTCTACAAATGGACAATTCAGTGCAGAATCTCCAAAAAAGATTTTATGTATACAGACTTTTCTGAATTCGTCACAAGCTCTAATTTCTCTCGAAAACATCTTAAAAGACTTGGAGCAATCTAAAAATCAAGTTCAAATTAGATACTAAAGCTAAAAATCACAAACAAACAAAAGTCCATAATTTAAATCAAGTCTGAAAGGCTCATTATACAATAAAAACTTCTAACCACATGCAAGGAGGAGGATTGACAATCAATTATCATGGCAAACTTGATAGATATATATATAAACCAAAATAATCCTGCACAAAAAAAAATGTCTCCTCTAGGTAGCGCTGAATCATTATAATGTGAATGAATATCAAATTCATTCCAAATTCAATCGGACCAATTTTTGACATTGACAATTACTACGTTTATACTCCTCTAAAACCGCTTTTTATATAAAACGGTTTTAAATAAAATCTCTTTTATACGTCCTTCATTAAATGTCAGCTTAAAAAGAAAACAAATAAAACAAACTAAGTCAACAACAGATTTTTCAGTACAACGAGGGTTGATTATTTCTATAGGTTAGAAGAAATGCGCTAAGTTTTTTTAAAGTCTTTATACCGACCCTAAAATAGGTTTTAAAGCGATAGACCGCTTTCTTAAATCGCTTTAAAATTAAATCGATTTAGTGCTTAAAACGGTTCTAATGGTGTTTATACGATAAAATTTTCAAACCGTCCTTATATAAAAGCGGTTTATATAAACAAAGTAAATGACAGTTCCTTTTAGTTTCTGTGTTAAAATATCAGTCATATTGAAAATTGGTTCGGAGAATTTGGAATGAACAGTAATAGATCGATGACCCCAGAGTCAAACTACCCCCCTCATCGGGTACAACAATTTCACTAAAGGCATTCAAAAGACTTTACCATACCTAACCAAAAAACCAACCGTCTGCCAGCGATCGGTGGTGGCCTGCTCTGGTGGTGGCCCGCTCCGGTGGTAACCTCCCCAAAAAGAATAGGGGTCCTTAAAAAAATATACAATGTGACCGGTCTTTTTACACTAATTCGACCCGGCTGATTCCAAATCTGTAATTTAAATTTACCTACTAAGTTGGTTTTAGTAGAAAATTTAATTTAAAAAAATGGCGCCAGCACGCACGAAAATCTTTTTAAAAAAATAAAAAAAGATTTTTTTTCCAAATTTTTTTTTTAATTTTCTGGTGGTTAAAAATATAATTATCTATCTTAATGGGAAAACTGCATGTCGCTAGCTGCTACGGTTCATAGGTTACAATTTTTTCAAAAGTTTAATCGCACCTCCTACCCTCTTGCCAATCCCCACTAATCAGCTTATCGCGTGGTGCCAGATAATTTTTGAGCCAAATTTGATAAGAATAGGTTTGACGGTTTTTGAGTAATCGTGTTACAGACAGACAGACAGACACCATGACAAAATTTTGTATATAGGTCTTTTTTGACCCAAGTAACTCATTTTTAGTGGAAATAAAAAAACTTTTTTCTGACGATCCCAATCGTCTCCATACTATGTATGGATGGCTAAATATACATTTTTTGAGGCGTATATTTTTTGAAAGCTAGTTAGTTGCTATTTTAAATAAAGAAAATATTTTACGTATGTCTTAGCGAGAAACACCTTAGAATGTTTTATGATTATTAGTCTATTTGCTTAGAGGCCTCTGTGTTTTGAATCCTCATACCCAATACGGCTCAAACATGGAAAACAAGACAATTTTGGAAAATTCACAACTTTTTTATTTGTCAACCGATTTTTTTTAAGCTAATTTAATTTTTTGAGGGAAAGCGCGATATTCATTGATTTTGTTATTTATTCACCCTCGCTAAATACTTTTTTTAATTTATCAACTCCAGAGCTTAGGATATATGTAAAGATAATTATATCTGTCTCCGTAAAGACGCTTAATTTTCCTTCAAATTGAATGTACATCTGCCAATTCAGCAATTTGATAGATGGTTGTATTTTACATGAATCTTTTGTCAGATTTTTTCATCATCATTTCATCTCCTAATTCTTAACACCGTACTGATGAACACCACAATTGCGAAATCCGGATCTACGGTTACCATTACCTTTTTTGAGGGAAAACTCGCTATCCATTGATTTTATCATTTTATTTTGTTCAAATAATAGTTTATTGAATGCATCATTCATTTGCATTTTAGATGTTTATGTGTCAGAACCTGTTTTTTTGCTTTTTATAGAGTCGATTCCTCAAAAAAATCACACGATACAAAAAAGGCGTGTATTAACAAGGTGTAATATTTGTAATATTATATGTATGTAAAATATTTAAAATTTTTTAAACATTTTTTTCGTTTTCGCCTGCGGCGCTATACCAATAATAAATACTGTTACAATTTTGTTTAATTAAGCAATTTTTTGTCAACAACATTCGAAAAGCGTAAAAAATACAATTTTAGTGTAATTTTCCCAAAATTTTACTAGATCAGACTTGCTTTTAAAAATAAATATTTAACTGATAAAACCCCCCGCCCCCCGGAGTCGATTTCTGGCTACGGCACTGATAATAGGTACCTCAGCATTGGTTAAAAGGTTCCGGAGTTTATGCTTCAAAAACTGCGAAAATCGCGTGTCGGCTATATGGCACTCTCCAAACACACCCCACCAACGTAGTTTTTTCATATTAGGTGTTCGATTTTCAAACTCAACTTTAAAAATTTCATATTCGTAGCCGCTTTGGTTCAAAAGTTATCAATTTTTAAACAGCACCCACACACCAACAACGTAGTTTTTTTAATAATACATATTATATTGGCGATTATATTATCAGCGCTTGGAATTCAACTCTAAAATTTGCATATTTGTAGCACCTTTGGCTTAAAGGTTATAAATTTTTAACCATATCAATCCGGTTTCATTCTCTCAAACATGTCATATTATATTGTGGCCGAGGTGGAACTCGTGGCATGTTCGTAGCAACTTTGCTTGAAAAGTTCTGAATGTTTTATTCTTTAAAATATTTTCGCCAGGCACCAATGTAACACATTTTCTAAAAATCGGGTTTTTGCATCGTAAAAGTAGACAGTAAACCTCACTTTATCATTTAGTTACTGAATTAACACATAGGGCTCAATTCTTGAAATAAGTTCATATGCGAATTTTCTAGAAGTTCAAGAAGTTCTTTTCAATGTGAAAGTAGAAAAGTATGAATAGAATAAAATAAAAATAAAAATGAGAGTTTTACCAACAGAAAACTATTGGATTTTTGGCCTCCCCTACCAGTTCTACCACTGACTGGTTTCAGACAGAGTTCATCCATCAGTCGGGCTTTTTACTATGACGAATCGATAGCAAAAAACGAACTTTACAAAATACACCGGAGTATCACAAGAATACATATCTGGTGTCACTTGGAGACTAGACGCAGACACGTGTTTCGCCATTGTTAGGGATCTTCAGTGCGACATAAGTTTTTATAGTCGAATAATATGAACGATCAAATCAACAAGTCATGGACAAATGCTCGGCAAAACATTAGATAACAGAATGAGAAATAAATTCTCAATTTCCATGGTGGAGTTAAATAAGTACCTGTCAATTGACATAAAAAATCCGTCCGATTACCTATATAAAATATTAATTATTTTTTCTCAATTTTGGCGTATTAATACAATATCTCCAACCTCCTTACCCCACCATAAATTATTAATTTTGAAAAAATTTAAAAAAAATACACTGTTTTAAATTCCAGACTCTATTTCATTTGGTTTGACACCTTACAACCCATATTTTGACGGACATACCTCCAACACCCCCTTCCCCCACCCCAAATTATTACAAAAAAAAAATAATCAAACAAAAAAATATTAAATAAAAATATCAGCGATATGCTCAAAAAGCTTAAGACAAAACATGCAGCATTCGCAGATGACACACATTGCCATTGTAACCCACTGACATACCGAGCTGACCTTCAAATGGATATTCATACAATCAAAAAATGGACAATAGAGTGGCAGATGCCACTTAATGATGTTAAGTGTACCATCTTGCACATAGGAAACAACAATCCCCAGCTTCCCTACTACATAGATCAGACCGAGGTAACTTCAGTAGTCGAACAAAGAGATCTAGGAATAATGATCTCAAGTAACTTAAAATGGGAAACACATATAAACTCCAAAATTAAAAAAGCCAATAGTCTAATATACTTAATTTCAAAAGCTTTTAGAAACTTGCACTCTTCTATTGTCATAAAAATCTACAAACAATATATAAGACCTAAATTAGAATACGGTCAAAGTATATTGAGTCCGTATTACGCTAAAGACATAGAAGCACTAGAAAGAGTGCAAAGAAGAGTGACAAAATTGTGCATTGATCTGAAAAATGATCCGTATGAAATTAGGCTAAAAAAAGTAAAACTTACCACCCTTGAAGAAAGAAGAATGCGTGGAGATTTAATAGAAACATTTAAGGTACTTAGAAGTCACTACCAATGTCCTATGCAAATTTTTCATATGTCTCAAAATAACTACCTCAGAGGTCATAACTTTAAATTATCCAAAGAAAGATGCACTAAGCTTTTACGAAGAAATTTTCTGCCAAATCGAGTCACTTATAACTGGAACAGATTGAGTGAAGAAACAGTAAATGCTACATCAATAAATCAGTTTAAAAATCACCTAGACAGGGAAATGGCAGATTGGGAAAACAACTTTGTGCATTACTCAATGTGATAAAATTGTACTCTGTGAAATCCAAAAATGTGATAAATTTTTGATACCTAAGTATTTATTTATAATTAAGTTATAAAACAGTGATAGTTTCA
The DNA here is from genome assembly GCA_963921995.1 of Oxystoma pomonae. Lineage (NCBI taxonomy): Eukaryota > Metazoa > Arthropoda > Insecta > Coleoptera > Brentidae > Oxystoma > Oxystoma pomonae. The sequence goes on from OY998164.1 coordinate 56,337,068, forward strand.
TCGGACTTTGTCCGCTTACTGTTGAATAAATAATAATAATAATAATAATAAAATTGTTTCAAATTTCAGACCCTATTTGTCTGTTTTTCCTTTAGTTGTGTACCCCTCAACCCATATTTTAACAGACATACTTTCAACCACCTTCCTCCACCCCAAATTAATATTTAAAAAAATCCCGACACTATTAAGGCAATAGTGATACCCCACAACCCATATTTTGACGGATTAAAATACTTATCGGATATGGAGGGGTGGTTCTACCCTTCATGTTCAAGTTTTCGAAAAATCCGAAAAACCTATTGACTAACTTTTAAAAGTCCAAGTATTTGTAAGTTATTTGTACGGCCAAAATTTAAAAATTCCGAAGTACGCGTTTGCTTATTTTATCAGTAGAGACTATATATCAATTTTCAGATCCCTATCGCTAGAGATCGACTCGCGTCGTTACCATCTATCTCTCTCTCTCACACACACATTTGATTACCGTAACTTTTTTGAGTCCCGTACGTACTATTAACTTAATCGGACGGGTCATCGACTATTCTCGTAGTCTACCGACTAGGTCCGCCTCCATGTGATATCCGATGCCATCCGGCCTGGTTACCGGCGTGAATGGAGGGGTAGGACCTAAGATACCTTTTACACTTATTTACCAGACCAGTCTGATGAGCACCTCCTAGGAAGGCGGTTTATATACTCCGCACCATAGTACGTTTTACCTTAATTTTACCAAATTATGTTATTTAATAAGAAAAAGTCCAAGTAGACTACCGACTGCCCCGGGGATCGAACCCGGATCTCCTGGTTGAAAGCCCAGGGCCTCTATTCTAGGCGTAATAGAAAGATCATACCCTGAGAACTGATCAATCGCACAAAAGTCATTCGAACGACGCACGGTGGTCGATTTTCCGGAAAACGCGGTCATAAATAGAAAAATTAAAAAATTCAAAATGTATCTAAATTTTCCCCTTTATGGTTGTCAAGATACTAGGCGAATAGTTGGCCAAAGAATAAACTATGCTTTTTACGAGTTTGACATTACGTATCAGTATTCAACATCAAATTTCAAATAGAAGATCCAGAGTATGACAGTATTCAACTGTTAATATCTCGAAAACAGTTGAAAATCGACATAGGGTACGTTATATAAAAATGCTTAGAATTTCAAAACAGAATGCAAAAATGCAATAATATACTGGGTGTTTCATTTGAAAGTTTCGGTTGGTATTCTTTTTAATATATCCTATATAAATAAAAATATTCTAGTATACTGTAACATTTATATATTGTGTCAATTACTTTAAAGTAAATTTGATTGTTCTAAACTAACATTTTTAGTTTAATTTTGTGAAGTGAGTTTAAAATTAAAATATCATGTGAGTTAAACTGTAACCAAAATTATCACGTGACTGGACACTTTTAAATAGTCACGTGACCATTAGTGCTTTATTCAAACTGTATTTGACATCACAACATTTTTGGCTAAATAAAACCCATTCAACCTCCAATCGTCTTTCAATCTACATGTCCTTCGTAGATCCCCCCTCACACCTCCATCACAAATTTAGCTAATTAATAAATATATATCTTTTATCTCTTAAAAATGTCTTAAGATAAATGTGAAAATTCACACGATCATGTGTATCAGCTAAATAAGAATAAATTTATCGTTAAAACGGTCAAGTTTGCCGTAACATGCGCATTAGCGAGTTCGGTCACATGATGGTTTCGTCCAATAGTGTGCTCTGAAATAATACGAGTAACGTTTTTCACACGAGCTTTCCTACAACTCCCAACTACTAGGTCTAGTCGAGAGAACGGCTTCGCTCAAAAATTGTTGTTCGAGGCAGCTCTGCGCGTGACCGTAATAGTTTGGTGATTATTCGATCGTCTCGTCACTGCTTTTAAGTGCGTTTATTGGTTGAAACTACTTTTCTTCTCTCAGGCGAACGATCACTTCCTATCACTTCCAGAATCGGTACCCTGGTATGTACCGACTACACCAACCAGTGCGGTCCCACCATCTATCTAGAATATTTTTCAGGACAAACAGCACGTTCGAAATTCAGTGTGTATGGTCCAAAAATGCGCGCTTGATATACTATTATGCTCCCACGGCCTTGTAAATTCCAGGCCCGATACTGCGTGCTTGGCCTACTATTATGCTTCCACGGCCAGCTAAATTCTGGACCCGGTTTGTTTTTCCGGCCGGACACCCCAATCCGGACGGATGGTAACCCTACCTATGCAAAACTTACTGAAGTAACCAACTTCAATGTTATTTTATAGTTTTCTGCTTCTCCTGTAAAAATTATACTTTTGTTATATATATTCGGGGTATTGCGCTTCCCAAAACTAAACGATTAAGCGCTGTTTACAACGAACATTTAGAGATATTATCCGCCTAAAGACGATACAAAAGTTGTTAAATAACTTATAAATATGATTTGCACCTACCTACAAAAGGAGTAAAAACAATTTCATATTCCACTCGTTCATGAGCCTCCAAAGGAATCCTTGAAACAAATATCTCTACGGTAATCTCACCACTAGGATCATAGAACGTTACTAAATTGTTGCTGTTAAAATTTGGAGAATACCTGTCTATCACTCCGCAATGTTGATCTCTTTTGAAAGGACTTAAGAAAGATCCAAAGCCTCTAAACTCTATATAGTCTAAACAATTTTCTAAAAAACACAAAAAAAAATATTAGAAAAAATTGTGAGTAAAAATGTATTTACAACAGACACTTAAAGTAAATATTTAAACGCATCGGTATTGGTATACCTAACGCGTTCGAAATAAAGCCAAAATAAACTACATTTTTGACTTCTTTATGCGATGTTTCGAACGATGCCCGCATTTTTGAAGGGTGCCATGACAGAACTGCTGATTGAAATCGTTACGTACGTTCCTGGGTCCGTAATGTTACGGACATCCCTCCGTACGTAACGAGTGGAATCAGCTGTTCTGCCACCGCACCCGTCAAAAAAGCAGGCATCGTTCGAAACATGGCATGAACAAGTCAAAAATGTAGTGTATTTTGGCTTTGTTTGGAGCGGGTTAGGTATACCGATACCGATGCGTTGAAATAGTTACTTTAAGTGTCTAATACTGTATCAGGTATCCCACGATATTTTAAGTTCCTGTTAATTTCTATACGAGGGACTAAGAAAAAATTTAAAGACAAACATTTTATATCTTTTTCCAAATTCTTTAAATCTCTGATTGTAAAATGTCATTCTAATTGTCAAATATTGAACAACTTTCTTTTAAAGGAAACACCCCATATTTTATTATATGGTTAAAATTTTTAGGGTGAAAAATTGATAACATACAGGGTGTCCCAAGTCCGAGTGCATCCTAATATCTCCAAAACAAAAAGAGGCAGAGAAGTAAAATTTCATATAATTAGATGGTTTACAAAAAAGTTTTTTTTGGATGCTAATTATCCCGCCATAAGGGGGCGGAGCTAGGGCGGCGACGATACTTTTGGGACACCCTGTAGTGAGCATTTTTTGAGCTAAAGTAATTTGAAATATGTTTACCAAGTTCGCCATGACGTCCAAGGAGAACGACTCTTATTATAACAACTCTTTTACTGGGCCCATATTCTTCAATATTGGGGAAGAGAGTGTTCCCGGGAATTAGAAGCGCACCTGATTGGCCGAATTATCATTTTCTTGTCACATTTCTGTCAGTTTTGGCAGTAATGGCATTAGTTCTGAGCGATTTTGTTCTCCTGCCTATACGAGGAGAACATACTGACAGCAAAACGCTCACAAACAAAGTCATTAGTGCCAAAATAGACAGAATAGTGACAAAAAACTGAGATGTCGACCAATCAGGTGCGTTTCTGATTCCCCCAAAATGGAAGAATAAAGGCACTGCTCTATCAAAGATGACTTTCATGTGTCATATTCATTTTAATTGACAAGCAAGCCTTTATTTGTCAAAATCATAGTATTTTCCATATTATAAGGACCCTGCCCTTACATTTTTAGAAAAAAAGTCGAAGCTATGATAACTCTCCCAATCAAGTAAGTCTGGAAAAAATGCAGAAGCAAAAACTCATATAAGTATGAGATACTATAACGGCCCTCTGCCTTTGCATTTTCCGAAAAAAAAGTCATAGCGATAGTCATGATACAATAAACGAAAGGTACGATAAGTAGCGGTTCAAAATTCGTCCAGATCCGCGCATGACGTCACCTGGTGAGATTTTTGTGGCGCGAACAGGGAACAGCCGATACCAGTTCACCTATAAACATGAAAATTTGTGGATAGTTTGGGTTGATAACGGAGGATCTCACCAAGAAAATAATTTTTATTATTTTACCCCTGAAGGGGTAAAAATAGCGATTGAAATTTTAAAAGGATTTTCTGTATCTCAAAAACGAAAAGCAATATAAGTTTAAAAATTGGTATGTAGACTCTACTAATAAAATAAGTAACGTGTTTCGGCATTTTTTAAAATTCAGACATGGGGTTGAGAAATAGGAGTGAGTGTGTTTTGAAGGTGTACAAATAACTCACAATTACTTAGAGTCCCAAATCAATGTAGAGCTAAAAATTCACATTAAGGTTCTTCTTGAACAGTTAACAAATAGATGTTTTTGGATTTTTGGAAAATTTAAACGGTTGGCTGCAACCACCCCCCTGTATCCGATAAACATTTTAATCTGTCAAAGTATGGGTTGTAGGGTATCAAACCAAAGGAAACAAAGTCAGGAATCTAAAACAATGTTTTTTTTTTCAAAAGTAACAATTTAGGGTGGGGGTGGTTAAAAAGTTTACAAGATTTTAAATTAAACAAAATGCAGTCTGGAAAACAACGAAGGGGTGGGAGATTGTAAAGGACTAAAGCTGGATTCAGAGTTCCAGAAGGTAAGCGGTATGACGAAGTAAGACGCAATGAAAATAAATTACGGAGTGGGGACTTTAAATGGAATATTGGATTTTTAGAAGCTAAAATTTTAGGCACGGACCCTCAGAAAGGGGTCTTTTTTTTTCAAATTAGAAGGCCCCGCTTGTGGCATTTTGTTGGAAAGCTTATCAAGAAGGAAATGTAATTTTTTTGACATTTGTCAATCCATGTGATCCCCAAAAAATTATTGTGTAAGATTTGTATTGTGCAACTCGTGTTTAAACACGCCAAAATAATCATTATAACAAAATGTTTCCATATACCTTCCATTTTTTTGTCTTTTGGAAATCTGAAAAACTTAATGTCACGCGAAAAATTTTTTATCTGATTATCGACACCACATCGGTGTGCACAGCTCCTCATTTTGTTAATTTTTTCCATTGAAGAATTATTAAAACTAATTGTAAACAAACGACCACCTCGTAATAAAAATGGCGACTAAGTGCTCTCACGTCTCTCACCAGGTGACGTCAGTTAGCCACGTCTACTCCTGCGCGATATCATATTTGTTTTACTTGTATTATGAGCGATAGTAGTTCTCCTTATCAAGTTAGCCTGGAAAAAATGCAGAGCACCCAAAAACCGTGCGCACTTGATCGCTTGGCTCGCAGCAGGCGAACGGCTTCATTTTGGGAGATGTGTGCGTATAAATAACATTTTATATTCATTTATTCAATTTATTTTTATTTATTTGTTTTCGTTTACCGGGGAACTTTCACTTCACAGAAGTGAACGTTCGTTCGCTTCAGATTCAAGAATTCAGTCCCTGAGCGAAAGCAGAGTGTGGCCGACATGTCCAGCAGATTTTTCGCCTTTGGCCTTGTCCAAGGCTAATTTTAATTTTTACATTATCTTCTTCGTTTTTCAAAGTTATTATTGTTACACATTTTGCAATCCCTGGGCCATTATAGTATCTTATAGTTAATTGTATTTTCCGACCAAGAAAAATGTAAAATTTTTTCACTTTACATTGAAAATAGCAAAATTGCCAAAAGAGCTCAATAGGAATCTTCGCAACTAAAAACACCGCACATCCACGGAGTAAGCTACGCATTTTATATCAACCAGTCTGTGAACATGTCATAGTCATTTCATAAACATTTGATAAAAGAAAAGAAAGTCAACAGTCATTTACCATAGGGTTTACGATATAATTTACTACCTATGTGGTTTACATATTTTATACATTTTTGGACTCAGATTAAAAATTCCAATCTAACCTTAAAATAAATTATGACCAGTTTTAGTTAAAATAAGAAAGTTGTTGTCAATATTTTACAGTTAGAATATATACAAAATATGGAATAGATTAAACTTTTGTGCTTTATAGTAGGGCAGATGCCCCATGTAAAATAAGTTTTATTGTAGGCTGGAAATGCCCTTTTAACAGGTGGTCCGGGACCCTTAGCTGATTACAAAAAATATATTTTTTTATTATATATGCACGCGGGCAAGGGGGCAGGGGAGGGGGAAGTTTTAATTTCTTTTTTTTACATGTAATGTATTATATTTCATAATTTATATTTCAAAAACTGCTTAACTAATTTAGTTAAAGATAATATCGGTTGGAAGGTTATACTTGCCGCAAAACATGTGACAAGTATAAAGCTTCAGCAATAGTCCCGGAGGCAGCCACAGAATTACAAAATTTTGATTTAAAAAAAACCAACAAAAAATTTTATGTTTTAAAATCTAAGTTTGATGTAGCCTAACAATTTTATTTTTTTACATGTAATGTATTATATTTCATAATTTATATTTCAAAAACTGCTTAACTAATTTAGTTAAAGATAATATCGGTTGGAAGGTTATACTTGCCGCAAAACATGTGACAAGTATAAAGCTTCAGCAATAGTCCCGGAGGCAGCCACAGAATTACAAAATTTTGATTTAAAAAAAACCAACAAAAAATTTTATGTTTTAAAATCTAAGTTTGATGTAGCCTAACAATTTTATTTTTTTACATGTAATGTATTATATTTCATAATTTATATTTCAAAAACTGCTTAACTAATTTAGTTAAAGATAATATCGGTTGGAAGGTTATACTTGCCGCAAAACATGTGACAAGTATAAAGCTTCAGCAATAGTCCCGGAGGCAGCCACAATATTACAAAATTTTGATTTAAAAAACCAACAAAAAATTTTAGTTTTTAAAATCTAAGTTTGATGTAGCCTAACAATTTTAATTTATAAGTTAGAATACAACTAATCAACTTTTAATTATGCCTAAAATATACTGCGTATAAGATGGTATAAAAATGTTTTATAGATTTGTTTTCATATTTAAAAAAAAATATTTTTTGTCTTCTGTCTTCTTCATTTTACTTATTTTTACTTAATTGATTCTCATTTAAAAATATTTTTTTCCTGGTAAAATAAAAACCTATTTTTATTTGGAAATATATTTTTTGTGCTTCCCATTATTTGGCCAAAATAAAAAGTAGCTGCAAAATTGACCTTAATGTCCTTGTGGTTGTCTAGATGTCACTAAATTAAATGATTTTTCTAAAAAGGACCATTTTAAAACTATATCTATTTTGAATGAATTTTTGAAAGGTGATTCTGGTTTTGACTATGGAGTCTTAACCACTAAGGGTAGAGCTTTCGCATGATGTATAAAATAATATACGGTTCTATGAAAAAAAAGTTAGTTTTAGAGGGTTCAATTCCAAGAAAATCGAATTTATACGGATTCTGCGTTGTTGTTGGGTGGATCCCCTAAGTTAAATTGGTTTTGCGGTAGGCTGGGAAAACTTGAGGGGAACAACAACAAAAAATAATTTTCTTCAATTTACAATTTTAATAAAGCAGCTATAACACATTGAATTTTTACATTTGTTAAAGTAATTATATACGGTATAAAAATGTTCCAAAGAACTGTTTCCCTATTTAATAAAAAAAATTGTTGGTCTTAAGAATACCGCATTCCTTAAAAACATGTTCGATTTTTTCTTGTCATCCTCTAGCCCCTCCCCGACTCTCTCCACCACCCATTGCCAGCGGGTTAACACGTGTTCTCCCATTTTTTTCCTTTAAATAATCATAACTTTGGTTCCCGTGAACCGATTTTGATGAAATAAAGCCTATATATGTATCTCCCAGGAGCCCAACGAATCCAGTACCCAACGAATCCAGTAGTGTATTTCAGTGATTTTTACATGATGCTGAGACACAAAGAGACAAATATTTAAACTCGGCTAGAATCCAAGATTATTTAAAAAATGTTCAATGTACATTATATGTATATATGTGTACGGTTGAATAAAATGAATGAAAATAAAAAAAAATTAGTTTTAGAGAGGTAGATAAACTTAACGAAATTCAAATAATAAGGATGTTGTGTTGTCGTTGGTTGATTTTACCGTGGACCAAAGTTTTTTTTTATTTTTTTCTGGCTCCTGTTTTTACTAAAATGTTGGAGAAAAATGTTAAAAACCGAAAAATTAAAAATCAATAAAAATTCAATGTCAGATTTTGTACGTATAAATGTCAATATACAAAAAATTTTGACACATACATAATAATATGCTATTCTGAAAATCCAAAATTTGCATGGTTCAACAAATAATTTTATTTTAGTCCCCGGGACGAAAAGTGCCATTTTAGTTCCTGAAGTGCAAAAAATATTTTTTGCAGCAAGCCCATGCCCCTGGAGCTACTGTCTGAGAAAATTTGGAGTGCGATGGTAAATATATATTTAATAAGGCATATCTGTTCTATAACGATATTTATAAGAGTGAGTGTATTATATATACATACTTAGATATATACTATATTCGTGTATTATATATACATACTTAGATATATACTCTATTCAAGTTTTTTTCTCAGAAAACCCTATATTTTTAGTACATCTTAAAGTTCTGTCCAACTTTTCTTCTCTTATTTGGGAGCACGCAGATCAAAATTATTGCTAATTTTTTTTCAGTATTAAATAATGGGTAATAAAACAGTTGTGTAATATTATATATGTTTTTGTTTTGGAACAAAAAATGTTAAAAAATGAGAAATATAGATTACTTTTTTTCTGTTTCGATAAGTACCTTCCTAATTTACAAGTGAAAGGTTTCGGACCTCCATTTTCTTTATACTTTTTCACAACGTTTCAACTGATGTAATTTCTTTAGTCAAAACGTTGTGAAAAATTACAAATAAAGATAATGGAAGTCCAAAACCTTTCACTTGTAAACCAAGCATTGTCTACAACTTTCAAGGATCTAATTGCTACTTTTAACAACGGCATCAATAGCTCTAATTTTGGATGTTATGACAGGTTCTTTTGAGTTAGTAAATTTTTTTGGTTGCCTATTTTATTTAGAAAGTAAAATATCAAAAGTTTGACGCCGCTCTTTTTTTTAAATTTAAGGATTCAGTGTTATGCGTCCTTAAGAACGAGAAAAATAACAAAGCTTTCATATTGTTATAATTTAAAAAATAAAATAAAACAATTTCATATAAACAAAAAACAGTTTCTTTTTTTTTAAAACCAAATTTTTCAGCAGAAAGAAAACTAATTGCTCTTTTTTCTTTATCTTCCTACAACCTTGTTTGTTTAGATCAATAACAACGGCATCTTATGACAACGTTGTAATATGGATTTAAATATTTAGGATCAAAGTAGTTTAAAAAAAGTTTTACTAACGTTCTAGTTCTGGCCTTAAAATTAAATAACACGCCTGCAAAGCATGAAAAAATATATATTTTTTTTTTAAATTTTCGCGATACCTGGTAGTGTGCGGTATCTTAATGAGCGCGGTAACTTTCTTGACGGTAGAAGTCTTGCGCTATAATATGTATGCGCGTTTTTTTTTGTCGCGTTAATTGCAGGCGCTCTTAAAGTATTTCGCGTTAAGTCCATTGCGCTGTATTTGCTTGCGCTGTAAATTATTTCGCTGGTAGCTCCATTCGCGGTAAATTTTTTGCGCTGTATATAATTACGCGGTAAAAAACCTCGCTGTTAAAAAAATCGCGGTAAATGTTTTGCTGTAGCAGCCGCGTACCATAAAATCTATTTAACATAACAACGCAGAATCCCCATAAATTCAATTTTCTCGGAATTTAACCCTCTAAAACTCATTTTTTTTTCATAGAACCGTATATTATTTTATACATCATTTGAAAGCTCCGGCCTTAGAGGTAACGAGTCCATAGTCAAAACCAGAATCACCTATCAAAAATGCATTTATAATAGGGAGAGTTTGAAAATGGTGCATTTTTTTAAAAATATTTTTTCTATTTTTCTAGTTTGGCGACATGTAGACAACCACAAGGTGATTAAGGTCAATGTTGTGGCTACTTTTTATTTTGGCCAACTAACGGGAAGCACAAAAAAATATTTCTGGATAAAGATAGGTTTTTATTTCATTGCATAAAAATGAGGAAAATGTCTCAAGACAAAAAATATGTTTTTTTAAAATATGAAAAGAAATCTTTTGAAGATTTTTATACCATTTTTACGTAGTACACTTCAGTTATAATTAAAATTATATTCATTGTATTCTAACTTATTTATTAAAATTGTTAAGCTACAGTAAAGTTAGATTTTAAAAATTAAATTTTTAGTTATTTCTAAATTAAAACTTTGTAATTTTGTTGTTACATCCGGGCCTAATGTCGAAGACTTAAACTTATTACATGCTTTGCGTTTAAGTATTACGTTCCAATCGACAGTATTTTCATTTAAATGAGTTAAGTATTTTTTTACAAATGACAAATTTAAAACTCCCCCCTGCCCCCATGCGCGCGTGTATGCATAAAAAAATTATTTTTTTGTAATTTGCTTATGCCCCTAGAGCTTCAGTTAAAAGGACAATTCCAGCCATTAAACTTTTACGAGAAATCCCAAAATCTGCCCTACTATTAAGTTTTTAATTTTTCAGAACATTTGTGCTATTTTTCAAAAACGCTGACTCCTCGGCAATTCAAGAATACAGGGTCAGGTAGAAGCGGGTAGAGAGTATACTTACTAGTGTTTTCATCCCTTCTTAAATTCATTCTTTGAACGACGGCAATAAGTCCTGACTTGGGATACATTGACTGCATTCGAAAGTTACAAATGTCATTTTTCTCCCACAAAGTGTTGTGGTTATTGACATATTTACCTTCCGTTACTATTACAGAATGATTTAGAGAATCCAGATATATGGCATTCAGTTGTATCGGACTGCATAATGTATGGTCACTTGTAGGTACTAAAATAACAATAAAAATATTGATAATAATATTCACAAGAAACGACAGATCACTACATAAGGGGTAAACCAATCCCAAAATTTTGTCCCTGTTAGGTCCTGATAAGTTCTGTGAAGTCCTGTCAAATCTGTTCAAAAATGTGTTTTATTTAAAAATTCACACTTGATGTTAAAAATTAATTTTTTGACATTTACCATAACCTCGACCATAACATTTAGATTTCGACAATAACGCACTTACACAAAAAATGCATTTTTTACAATTAAACTCTTTTTAACATAAATCTCCCTCCACCTACACGCCGAAGCTAAACTAACCAGGTTTAAAGGTTGACCACTGTAGATATAGGCAAACATTTTTAAAAAATTTAACAAACAACACATTATTTAAATGAGACACCCTGTATATTAATTAATTTTTAAATTGGACTTGAAATTTTTAAAGTGCTCTTATCTTTGGTGGCTTGTAAGGAAAATGCCAAAAAAAATTATTTACCATAAGCATAATGTGTTGATACTTGTTGATATTCATCTGGTTTTTTTAACTATTCAATTGATGCAACCAATCAATACCATCACTAATTGATCCACAATAAATGCCACTAATTGTTGTGGTTAATTTTTTACATTTTATTTTATATATTAATTGCTTTTAATCAAATGTCAGATAACTGCCACATGCTTAGTCATATGTAAAGAAACCATCAGTTTGGTATTAATTGTCAAAGCAAAGTCACTTTGCTTGGTACTGCTGTCCTGCAATGTCCTCCCTGGTTCTGCCCAGTTTTTTGTAGTGTTCAAGCGTACCCTTTGTTGGTACACAACTGTTTCAGCATGAAAAGCCGGGTTTACCCTTGAACATATGGATTTTTTTTAAACTGCATTAGTGTAACAGTTTATGTTCCCGAAAATATTCAATTTTCAATAAAATAAAATGAATACAAAAAAAACTTTAAATTAAACGGGTAAAAAGTAAATATGTATTCATTAAGAAATTCCCGGTTTTTTCCCGGTTACTTTATACTATTTTCCGGTCCTTTTAGACTTTTTCCCAGCATTATTTAATTTGCACTTTATGCAAGGGCGGACCTCGTCTCAAACCTAGAGGGGGGGATAATCCGACTTCGAGTTGTTTATTTACCTTAAATTTTTTGCCAATAACATGCTTTAAAAGCCGTATGCGAAATAATATAGAAATAAAACATCAGGAGCCGTTGCAGCTTTTTTGAAGTGGGGCGAGGACGATTTAGTGTTGATTGATTGAGTGAATGTTGATTTAGTTTAGGTATTGTGTTGAATTAATGTGTACAAAAAAAAATACTTTTTGATGTTTAAAAGTAAGGGCGAATCCTCGGCCGGATGTAGTCTCAATTTTAGATGTTGTTGCAAAAGTTATGTGTTGAATGCTCCGCAGGAAAAAATTTGCAGAAAATTACGGTAAAAATGCAATTTTTGCCCTTTCAATTGTTGCTGACAAAAATTGCATAAAATTAAACCACAATTATAAGAATTAATAATGTTATAGTGCCGCAGGCAAATTTTTTTAAGCAGAAAATTATTTAAAAAGATCTCTTTTCGTGGATAGCAGCCAAGGAGAGGCTGGGCTAGGGTGAAATCTAGTCTCAATTATGCATTTGTGAACAAATTCTGCCATAAAATTATATATTAAACCGCAACACAACAAATGAACATTAATAAGTCTCTATCGTTTCCAACGGAATTTTCAATTTTTTAATTTGCCTTTTTTTTGTTAGAAATTCCAAAGGTGGATGCTACTCGTATTATTAATGACCAAGCTAGTTTAAAACTTTATATGGACCAATTTAATGATTGGTTAAGAATAGTTTTAATTTGCCAATTTAAAAGAAAAAGTAAAATTTACACACTGGGTAATTTATCCCTTTTTAATCTGAGACATTTAATGCGAATTATCCTTTTTTATATTTCCTTGCCTGGAAAAGTTGCAAAAAATTACTGGCGTTAAAAATGTATTCGATCCAAAATAGACCAATAATATTTTGGTTCAAGATTCCCGCCCAGACATTCACCCTCTCAGGCTATTGAGTTCATTTTCTTGTGTCCAATAACGAAAATTTTGACTATTTGCCCCTCCATTTTTTGTAAACATGCATTCATCAGTAAAACATATTCTAATAATAAAATTGGCATCGGCGTTAGCCCTTTCTATTTAAGCTACGAAAGCATAGAAGGGTCACAAAGCAATTTTTATTTTTATTTTAATTCCAACTTTGAACTCGGAATTCCGACTTACAACTGGGAATTCCGACTTTAAACTCAGAATTCCGACTTTAAACTCGGAATTTGACTTTAAACACCCCAAAAAAATTGAGGGGGGTCCAAAACTGTTTTTTAATTCTTAAACGGTTATACTTACAATAAAAACGATGAAAGTCTTTTCCCCACTTAATAAAAATCCTATTCATTATCAGACATAGTCGTAGATTTCCCGAATCGTATTGAGAACGAGGACTGGAATCATTATATTAAAAATTTATTTTATAAAGTTTATAAGGGAGGGGGGGTGGTAATTTTTTTATGTTTTTTTTTTTAAACTGGCGACCAACCAACCAATTTTTCTTGAGAAAGGTCGAAAACACCCCCAAAAAAAAAGTTCGAAAATTCGATATTTTCCAAACAAGTGGTGTTGAAAGAAAAGGATTGAAGTCTGTGTATTTTTGCCAACCATAACGGAGCTAGTCGCACACCAAAAAAAAAATCGGGGGGGATGAGCGTAATTTTTCAAATACAAACGGTTGAGATAATCGAAAGGCGTAGCATACGACTGTTGCCAAAGATACAAAAAAAATCTGAGTCCAGGTGTCCTTGTAGCCCCCTACCATTTTTTTAAAAATATTTTCGAAACCAAAACCAAAGTATTACTTGAATAAAGAAAAAGACCCTCTCCTACCAGTTTTTCAGAGAAGGTACGTAAGGGATTCAGGCGCTTATTTGAAGGTCTTAGTGTGGTCTCCGATACCGACCAAGCGCCTATGGGATAATTTTAAATTATTTTTCCCCCCAGAAAAACGAAATTTGCAGATAGCTTACGAGAAACCAAATCGAAAGTGTCATAATACTCGGATTTTTTTAAATATTTTGGTCGCCCGTTTAAAAAAAAAACATTAAGAAAATAACCTCCCCCCCCCTTTTAAACTTTATAAAGAAAACAGTTTAATATAATGAGCACTGGAATTCTCAATAGGATTCGGGCAATCTACAACTATTTCTAATAATGAATATGATTTTTATTAACCCTCTCCCCATTGAAAGTTTTCCAGAAAAGGTCCACAAAAGATAAAAAATTTAAAAACACCCAGAAAAATAAGTTATAAGAGTCAGTGATATTATAAATGTTATTGTTTTTCAAAAGACTAACTTTCATAACACTGGCCCCCCTCTGATTTTTGACATTTACACTACTAAAAAAATATATATTAAAAAAATAATATATTGGAAAAATGTTTGAAAAAAATTTTTTTTTACTATTTCTTTCATTTTTCGAAAGAGGTTATATTTAACGGATTATGAAAAAAAAATTATCTCGGGTAGATAAATAGTAAAAGAAAAAAAAATACTTTTCATCGTTTTTGTTGTAAGTGTAACAATTTCAGAATAAAAAAAAACGCTGCTTTGGTCACCCCTTAATTTTTTTCCAGTCGAAACTATATAAGAGTTAGAAAAAAAAGTTAAATATAAGAAATGTTCAGTTTTTTAGGGACAACTAATATTAAAAAAAGTAATTAATTTTTGCTGAATTTTTGGGTTTTTTTTATTGTTTTATTTTTTTGGTGGTGTTTAAAGTCAAATTTCGAGTTCTAAGTTGTAATTCCGAGCTTAAAGTCGGAATTCTGAGTAATAAGTAGGAATTCCGAGTTCTAAGTCGGAATTCCGAGTTCTAAGTCGGAATTCCGAGTTCTAAGTCGGAACTCCCGGTTCTAAGTCGGAATTCCGAGTTCTAAGTCGGAATTCTGAATTTAGAGTCGGAATTCCGAGTTCAAAGTCGGAATAAAAATAAAAATTGCTTTGTGGCCCTTTTAGGCTTTCGTAGAAATCTGCCCTTCTTTTTAAGTGACCGAATAATTGTGCTCTGGTTCTTTTCAAATCTATTTGCAAGGTTTCTTGAAGATAGGTTCCGGTTTTGATGTAAGGCCAGACAGATTTCTAAATCTTCTTGCTCATTGTGTACCTTTTGTCCTTAGCGAAATCTGTTTTCGACACTTCCAGTTTCTTCAAATTTCCGGACAATCCGCATAATCCTTTTCAAGTTTCTCTTATACAAAGCTTCTGGTTTCTTTCGGCAAAGTGTCCAACAGTAATCTGCTAACATCAAAACATTCCACTTCCCTTGGTATCTTTTTTCCATATTTGCAATTTCTTGATGGAATCGTGCTCCATGTTCGTCACTCACATCTCCACAGTTTCGGGGAAGTAGTCTAAGGGAGAGTGTACAAAGTCTATTTTTTAATGATTATGTTTAGGATTGTAGCAGTTTCTTCCATGCCTCTTTTTCTTTTCCCTTAAGCACGCGTCAAATCACGAATCTACGAGAAGCTTTCTTATTTGAGGTACCACAAAAATTCCCTCTTTAATCTTGGCTTCACTTATTCTGGGAAATTTTTGTTTTATGGTTTCTTTCATATAAGCAGCATAACCAATTGGAATTGGAGCTCTATGTTTTCATGGAGCACATAAAAAGCACAAAACTGTAAAATATTTTATGTTTTTTTCAGGCTTTATTTAAGGGTGGGCCTGCTAGGTTTATAAAAAGGTAGCGGGCCCACCTTTTTTTCTAATTTTCTCAAAAACTAGAAGAGCACACACGAAATTGGCACATAAAGAGCACATACTGGAATAACAAAAATTTGGAGGTTTATGAAGGTTTATTTTACAATGTCAATTTTTCTTGTAATCTGGGTCATTTCAAATCAAATCAACCAGAGGTTTAGCAGACCAATTCCCCGATTTCGATAATTTTTGGTACATTTATTCTACCCATAAAGGGAATGAAAAATCCCAAATTTAAAATTTTTTTGACCATTAGTTTTTTTTTTAATTAATTCTTGAAAATCAAAAAAAACTACCATTTTGCTTAAACATGTACCTAAAGAAATGGAAGAAAACTAGGACAGTGATTTATAGCTTGTTTAAAAGGTATTTTAAATATCTTTCTAGTCATGTATCATATGATATACTTTTTGTTAAAAAAAAAATTAAATAAGTTTTTTTTTTAATTTTTGACAAACAACATTTTTATTTTTTTTTTCAAAAAATATATATTTTGTTTCCGGATATTTCGCCAAACTATTTACAAAACTGAGAGTTTGGGTTCATTAAAAAAAAAAAAAATTTAAACATTTTGAAAACAACTTTTCAAAAAAAAATTAGGTTATCATATATATCAAAATGGGCTTTAAAATACCTATAAAACAAGGTATTACTCGCTTTTGTACGGTAAACAGTTCTCAAGATATTACTCTTTTTGTGTACCAGCACATTTGGTTAAAACTGACTTATTTATCAAAATACGAATATCTTGAGAACTACACATACTACAAAAAAAGGTTTTTTTTATTTCAACTTTTATTAAAACAAAAAGTATATCATGTGATACATCATTCGAAATGTATTTAAAATACCTTTAAAACGAGCTATAAACCATCGTCCAAGTTTAAGTAGTTATCGAGATACTTCAATTTCTTTAAGTACATGTTTTAGCAAAATTGGTAGTTTTTGTGTAAATTATTTTTTTTTTAAATGAATCGAAAAAAAAAATTCAAATTTGGGATTTTTTATCCCCTCTTTGTTTAGAATAAATGTACCAAAAATTATCGAAATCGGGGAGATGGTCTGCCAAACCTCCCTTTGTTTGATTTCATATGAAATGACTGACCTGCTATAATTGATTGATTTTAAATAAAATCTAATTTTGTTATAAATGACAGGACATTTCTTGTAAAACGCTTATATTTTGTTTGTCTATATTGAAGATTGGTGAAAAGATATTTCGTTCTAATGAGTGTACACGCCTCAAACTTAACAAATAATAAACATATATTCTTTAAATGAGACACCTCCTAAATTTAATTAACAATGAATAATAATACTAATAATAATTCTATGCAACATACTTATGCTAATTAACAGGAAGGTTTTTAGCATTTTTTCTCCCAAATTATAATTACTATTATAATTATACATTATTATTATACAAGGTGTCTCATTTATAGAATGCAAGTTTCTTGTCACGCCTTGTAGATACTCCTAACTTCTAAAAAAAACTAGAAAATTTAATCTTTTAGCCAGTTTTGTTGGAACTTTTTAATATTCTTAATTTAGCTTCTAAGTTGGGGGAAGATTTACATGAACACCCAGAACATAAGACAAATTAAAATACAAAACTCATTTTAAAATAAAAAGTCACCAACCTCAATTAATCAGCTGTTCTTGGAATGATCTTCATTAACTTAGCGACCCCTCCTCAAAAAAATTAAAATATAGTCACACCATAATTGTGTTCTAATTTCGCCGCTAATCTAAAATTTTTGTGCTCCTCGGGTTTCTGAGAAAATCGAAAAAGAAAATGGGGTAGCTAGGTTAATATTAACTTAGCAGCTCCACCAGAAAATATGGCGCCAAACTAAAAATTTTTTGTTTTAAAATGATGTGCTAATTATGTGCTCCCCAAATATATAAGAAAAAAATCGAAGTTTTCGTTTTAAATTATGTTTTCTTTAAAAAAGGATGGGGGGTAGGTTAATATTAACTTAGCGACCCCACATGTTTAGGTATTACCGAGGGTATCACGGAATTTCAAAATTTCAAAAATCAGTATTTTCTGCATATTATGTGCTACTTTCGTCCATGATCAGAAAATTTTGTACTCATCTGGTTTCCGAGAAAATAAAAAAAAGCGAGGTTAATGTTAAGCTAACTACCCCACTAAAAAACTACACTGTAAACTTTTGTAATAATATATTTTTACTTTGGAATCATACTTCAGATTCCGAATGCTAGGTTATTACGAATGATTTAATGTAATATCGTTAGATAAGTACAACATTTTTTGATCATGGACGAAATTAGCACATAATTTGCAAATATTGGTTTTTAAAATTTTTAAATTCCGTGATACCTTAACATGTGAGGTGGCTAAGTTAATATTAACCTAGCTACCCCACCTTTTTTTTAAAAAACATAATTTAAAATGAAAAATTCAATTGTTTTCGTGGAGCACATAATTTTAAAACCTAAAATTTTTAGTTTGGCGCCTTATGTCCTGGTGGGGTTGCTAAGTTAATATTAACCTAGCTACCCCATTTTCTTTTTCGATTTTCTCAGGAACCAGAGGAGCACAAAATGTTTTGATTAGGGACGAAATTAGTACATAGTTAGCACAAAATTATGGCATAAATAAATTTTGATTTTCTTGGGGTGGAATCGCTAGGTTAATGGAGGTCCTGGAATGGTACAGCCATGATGATAATTTAAGGTCTAAAATATTTTAGCATAATTTTAAGCAGAAACGTTTTTATTTAGTGAATTTTTTTGTAGGTTTGTCACATTTTTAAGCCACAGGTTTAGCCACATTTTATAGTTCTCTTTCCAAAATGTCAATTCATGGAATAAAAACCTCACTTTTTATTTTAATATTTTTCTCTAAAAAAAAGGCATACATTGTATTTGTTTAAATCGTTAAGTATGTAAGACATAAGGTAGTGTTAGTTTATTTCAATCAAAGTTCTTTATAATCTTTAAAATTAATAAAAAACACTGCACAACTAAAAATATGATATTTAACTGAGTATTAAACAAAAATACTTTAGGCTTTATCATGGCCATACCATTACTTAAAAGGCTCAGGTGAAGAAAGGTTTCTTCATTCTTTTTAATTTATGATTTCCCATCAAACTCAGCAGCATATTCCCAGTAAACACAAATATATTCATAGCGCATTCTAAGAATATTCCTCGGAAGATTGGAACATCCTTAGAATAGTCTGCAAAGGTTGTACGCACATTCACAGAACGTGAAAGGAATAGCTTACAGCAAGGTGTTTTTATGTGATTAGAAAAATACGAGGGGGTAACAGCTGCCGGCAATACCTGTACAAACTATGTAGCATTACGCGGCATTACGTGTGCATTACTTGGCAGTACATGGCATTACATGAGTTACGGTGGCAGTACATGACATTATGTTGGCAGTACATAGCATTACATGGAATTACATTGGCAGTACATGGCATTACATTGCATTACGTTGGCATTACATAATATTGCGGTTGGTTCTTGCACATTATGGCACGATTTTTTGTTTGTGTATAAGTGGGTAAGTTAGGTAAGTAGCAAAATGAAATAAGTTTATATTAAAAATAACAATGTTCAATTGTTATTTATGAATAGTTCTAAATAGGACTGGCAAACTTTATTCTTGAATCTAGGTACTTGTTTGAATGTGCGTGAGTGTGAACTCATAATATATTTTTTACTAGTTTATATTAAGGGTAGTTTGATTTTAGCTTAAAAGGGTATCATACCATACTAAAATGTGAAAAGAAACTAAGGCGTTGGCATTAATTTAAGGAACAAAAAATATTCAGAAATATTGCTGGAAAATAACTGTCGAATGCAGAGAAGTCCTTTATTATAAATTTCGGTAATTTTCTTGGTTCTAAAACCGATATTTTTAATTTTTTTTGGAAATTATTGCCTTTTCCGCATTTTGTACTTAATTGTAGTAAGATTTTACTCAAAATATTTTTAGCAAAAATGCAAGTTTTCCCTTGACTGTCTTACTTCAACAGGCTTTCATCCTACTTTTACTCATACTACCAGTTGGCAGTAAGTAACAAAAGCAAAGCGGGATGTCAGATTCCGTTCGCTCTTCAAATATTCCATATATTTTAAAGCTTTGCATGTAACAACACTAAAGTCAGTTAAATTCGAAAATTAAAAAAACAGGACAGAGAATTTGTGTTTTTATTCTTTTAAAATCTTTTAAAATTATGCTTCACCAGTAGAAGGGGGAATCACAATAATAAATCAATAAGTGACGAGCTCGATGGTGAGGAAGATATATCTGACTTGCGAGAAGAAATCCCGGACAAAATTTCCTCGGAAATATCCAATGATCTGCAAAATATAGCTGAAGAACTTCCCACCAGTTCAGAAATAGATTTAAAGAACGTGAAAGACTATTAAATATCTATAAATTGTCGTATAATAAGGCCAAAAAAATCAACACTATGCTGGTTGTACTCAGATAAAACAGGTCAGTTGTCTTCTGCCAGACTACTTAGGATTTAAGCAATGAAAAATGTAAAACAACTGACACTAAAAAGAGAAAAACCAAAGGCAGTAAAATAATTCAAAATAAAAATCCCAAAAGAAAAAGAAAAGAATCCAGCCAAAGTGAAACAACACCAAATGAGTCAGATTATGAGACTGAGTGATTTTGAAATTGAAGAGTTTGAAGTCAATAAAAATATTGAAGAAATAAAGGATAATAAAACCAAAAGTAAGCAGAACAGGCGGTACAATTAAATTTATAAAGATTAAAAGAAAACCATGTCTTAGTTTGTCAAAAAAAATGTGTAAAAATAAATTATTTTGTTTGGTATAATTTTTAGTATTTCTTTGAACTTAATGTTTTGTTAATATCACCTTTGTAGTTATATCTTCGGGCTTTTTATCACAGAAAATAAAGTTTTTGTACTAGCATGCGTACTAATTATTTAAAATAAAATTGAAATAACTAAGTATTTATGGGAGTAGAAAAAATCTTGATCCTAACTCTTGAGAAAAGTAACTCTCCCGCACTTAACTGCCTGCCATCGGCAGTTCGCGTACGAGAAAGTATAACTTTCCGCACTTGTTAGGCTAATAACTATTTCCCACAATTGTGCGGAAAAGTAACTTTCCCGCATGATTTAAATAGTGCTGAAAAGTTACTTTTTGGTACGATTTTGTTTTACTTTTCTACTATTAAGAACTTATTTTTAAGGAAGCTGAATATTAAAATCTTTGGTAGAAAAAAAATTATACCTAACTCTTGCTTAAAATGTCTTTTTCGCCCTTAACAGCGGCAGTCGCGTGCGGAACAGTATCTTTTTGCAGCACTAGTTAATAACTTACATTACACTTTATTATGTTGGAATTACACAGCATTACCAGGCATTACAAAACAAAACTTGGCATTACCAGGCATTACTTGGTATTACTTACCCCCCAAATCGCATTACATGGCATTACCAGATATACAAGGCATTATGGCATTACATAATAAATTAGTTGGCATTACTGGAATTACAGTAAAAAAGTTAAATTTTGGCAATACATGTAAAAATTTTGGGTTAGCTGTTACCCCCTCGGTAAAATAAATATTCTTCAAATATGAAAATCTTATTTTTTTGGAAAAATGACTGGAATATTCCTCAAATCTACTAGAGAATGTGCGACTGAAACGGCTAAATATATTAATAGAACAATCATAGCACACAGAGAACTTTCTAAGAACATTTCCCGCATATATTTTGAGTAACCAAAAAATCTTCTGAACATTCTTATTACATTTCACATACTTCTCACCTATCCTAAGATAACTTCTTAGGTAAGAATGTTTACCACTAAAGATAAGTATGCTTTTTCACTAACAGTTATAAATAAAACATTATGGATAGTATTGAATGTGTTCTAAGGAAGGTGCCATGTTGACTCCAATAATTCAACTTAACAAACACAAACCTCTCAACACTTTAAAGACTTTTACAGTATTTGGAATGTATGTTCCATGAATGTGCAACTTTCTACCTCAAAAGAATATTTAATTTTTTCTACACCCACAAGATTAGAAAAATTCATCCATATTTTATGTGTTTATTATTATTATAATATTAGGGACTTGTCTGTATATAAAGTCGTCATAGCCTGACTTTAATAAAGTCGATTTCAAAAGATTGTGAAGAAAATTCTCTAGATAAAGCACTGGACTTAGTTAATATTCTGATTACTAAAAATATTTATTTACACAAATATACTTGTAATGATATTAGGATAATTGCAAAAAGATTTTTTTTTTACAAAGATACTTGGAATATTCTGGAATTAATATTCGGAAATCAAATATTCTTAGGATATTTCAAAGGAACATCCAAAAGGGAATATTTCAGGAATGATACAAGAATGTGACAAGAATAATACAAATATTCTTTTAATTTACTGGGTTATGTCATTTGTCAAAGAACTGATAAGATCCATAAAAAAAAAATCTGTTGAATTTCCAAGCTTCCCCTGTACAGGGTGACTGTTTATAAATCAAATATTCTTAGGATATTTCAAAGGAACATCCAAAAGGGAATATTTCAGGAATGATACAAGAATGTGACAAGAATAATACAAATATTCTTTTAATTTACTGGGTTATGTCATTTGTCAAAGAACTGATAAGATCCATAAAAAAAAATCTGTTGAATTTCCAAGCTTCCCCTGTACAGGGTGACTGTTTATAAATTTAGAAAAACTTTTTTGTTATCTGTCACAAAAAAATTAATTAAAAACTGAATTACTCATGAAATTATGTAAAATTTCTTTACAGTTTCAGATTTTTCTTAATCACACCTTATACACAGGATGGCCCCTGGGATGGCCCTGAGGTTGTTTTTATAATGTATATTTTTTTAAATTTTGATAGTTTTTTTCTTCCTGAATGCAAAAATATACCATATGTTACCTTTGCCTTTAATGGTCATTGAACAAATTCACAAAAACATTGCCATAAGATTAATGAGTTAGACAAAAAACGACAAAGAACTGCCTAAACTATTATTCATTGGCTAACACATTGCCCTTAAAGCAAATTAATTTTGATTTTACCCGGGATCACTCAAAGATCAACCATACATTACACAAAGAAGAGATCTATCAAAATTTAAAAAAATATACAATATCCTTGACAGGGTATTTTATTAAAAAAAGACAACTTTATTGCATGTAGAGAGAAAAACCTGGAAATGTGACAGAAATCTACTTAATTCACTTTTTGACTTATCTTTTTGTGTTGCCAAATTAAAATTTAATTTAAATCATTAGTAAAATCCCTTTTTTGCATACCAAAGTTGTCAAGTATTGTGCTAAAGACACTTTGCTGGGTTGTGCCTGATCCTTCCAGGTTCTACTAAGGTTTTTGTACACTCCTGCCAGTTTGCCACCCCACACATTTCTTTGGGTGTGATAGTTTTTTATATACAAAAATTTAAAAAATGCCAAAAACCTTCATTGGGCTTGGAATTGCTCTGTTGCTGTATGCATTTGCCATTTATGATAACTTTTTTATTTTGCCATTGGCACATTCCAAAAATGACTTTTTAGGCAACAAAAAATAATTTTAAACATTCATGTTTGCAATGTATATCAACAGTTGTTAATTTAAATACATGTACACTTTTGTCTGGTAATACATGGGAAATTATACTTGGTGGGTAATATGTGGGATACATGGATAATAATTGGAATACCTGGGAATACTTGTGACCTTAAATTTTGACTAGGGAAAGTCCCTAGGTTAAACTCCTAAACCTCACTTAAAAAGTCAAGAGAACAGACCCATTATGCCTAAACCGAGATTTAAACTCAGACCAGTTACCAGTTGTTGCTATGATAAAGCTTTATAAAAAAGGGTAGGTACCTGTAAGCAACCTGTAAGTACTTTGAATGAAGATTTTATTAAAAAATAAAGTAGTTTTTGGGTAGCTAAGTACTTACTAATACTATAATCTCTTGTAGAACCCCACGCACTATTTTTGGCAAGGAACAGGAACACAAACAAGAGACCAGCTATAGACCACATGTTTTTCTTTAGGGCATCATTGAATTTATCTATATATTTCAATTTATCATTTTCAGATAAGTAAACAATGAGCGAAATTTTCCTAGATATATTTACGTTGTCTTCTTAGACTGGACTGAGCTGGGTGATAGTGGGTCGGATAAGTTTTATAACTGGATTTAAAGCACGTAGGTAGTTAAAAACCCATTTAAAGCCTTTGATTTTTTATAGAAAATTTCGTAATCTCAAGAAATAAAACACTAATGGTGATTTGTCACCTTGACACTTCTTTGTTTACATTTTCTCTGGCAAAGATAATAAAATGGTTAGGTGTTAGGTCGTTTGGTTAATTCTCCATTAAGGCTCGACTACCATAAGCATTTTTTCCGCGCGGATTTTGAAATTTGACCTTGTCTGTCTGTAAGTAAAACAGTGACAGAATGATTGGCACCTTCACCATAACATGAAATCCGCGCGGAAAATCTGCCAAGGGGAGGCTAGCCTAATTCTCCTACAACGGTGAGAAAGAGATACATAGAGTTTGGTCCACTCAACCAAAATTGGGACAACCTCCAAAACAAATTTTTGTGCTATATTTTGTGTTTTGGGCAAATGACTCCTAAAAAAAAGGTAAGATAAGTAATATACCTATGTAATGATTATACCCTATTGATAAAGAGGCTAAAGTGGTATTACTTCGAGGTTAATTTTGTATTGTTTTTCTAGCATAGTGGAATTTGTAGCTTTTTTACTAAATATACGACTGGAAAAAGTTCGAGGTGAGGTGGATTTAGAAGCAGCAATGGTAATTATGTAGTATAGGGTTGTCTTTTTTTTTCAATTTTTTTGTGTTTTTTTTTCATTTTTTTTACTAAAACAACCCAACCCAACCTATTCCAACCCAACCCAAAACAATCAAAAACACTTTACAACCCCCCCCCCCGGTACCATTTAAAAAAAAAAAAAAAACGGCGCAGGCGGATTTGGGGTCCTAGGAACCCTAGTAGGAACCCTAGTAGGTGCTCCCATAAAGAATTTTTCATAAAAAATAAAAAATGGCAGAAAACCGTATACTGCATAATTACCACATCAATCTCGACTTTTAAATACTGTATCATGTTTTGGGGAAACTTAGTAGACACTAACTATTCTAAAAATACAAAAAAATGCATCATCAAAAAGCTAAAAAATTATGAAAGCTGTAAACAACACTTTATAAATCTAAAAATACATAAAGTATAAAACATGTTCATTTTAGAAAGTATAAGCTTTATCTCAGAGAACCCTGATCTGTTAGAAAAATATAAAAATATTCATTCATATGAAACAAGACAAAAAAATTATTTAAAAACTAAAAAAGCTGATTACAGCTACTTACAAAAAAATTCAACACACATCATTTTAAAAATCTGGAATCTTACCAAATACATTAAAAGCTAGGAACACATGATGCATCTTTTTCATGCATCAAATTTTGTAATAACAGGTTAAAAGGAAACAATCTGCTTGCGTCTTTTTCTATCTTGTGAAAACTAAATTTGATGCATGGAAAAGTTGCATCGTGTGTTTCTAGCTTAAGCAAGTCAAATTATGACAAGAATCAAAAATTTTCTCAAGAACAAAGCCTACTACAGCCCTCGCTATAGCCTTAACGAATTTATTAATTAAGATCCTAGTCAAATTACAAACATTTACAAATATCCAGAAATATCCCTAAAAACTGATAGATTGACTGTCTTGTGCCTGTATCCATAAAAACAAAATAATAATAATTATTGTGAGCTATTGTGAAAGTCTGATTTTAAATGTGAGATTCAATATTTTAATTGTAAAACTAAATAAAACACTTTTAATGATATTAGGATAGGTTAAATGATATTATGATGGTAATTTAAGGCCTAAAATATTTTAGCATAATTTTGAGATGTAGAGAAGTGGTGCAAAAGATGTAATATGTGAGCCTGTAAAAAAGATCCCAAAACAAGATCTCATGGAAAAATAAAGCAATATATTTCTGGAGCACCTTGGGGAAAAATAGCACCAACAATGCCAGGTCCATACTCAATGACAGAATCTGGGAACGAGTGTTGTCAAAGCCTACTTTCAAAATAGCCCGAAAACCGAAAGGTTCTGATTAGGTCAAAGATTTTTTTATACACATTTGGATCTCTGTTGATGTCTGGTATTATGTCCGTGTTGAATGTTCTGTGTGGGAGTGCCATGAAAAAATAACAGTCTTACGTCAAGAATATTGGCTTCAGAAAATAACAGTTCTGTTGAGTAAAGTTTTTTCTTTTTGAAAATTATTTTTAATAACCACTTTTGCACAACATTTAAATTTTTTAGGTGAGTTTTTGCTACTCCGCCCCAGGCTATCAGGCCATAGCAAAGATTGAGCTAAAACGAAGTAAAGTATCTTAAACTCTTAAGGGTAGCAGTGACCACAGTTTTTTTGTCACATAGTCACATATTCCATGTGGTGGTCCCATCTTAAGTGACTGTCAACATAAATTTCCAAATATTTAAATTTTAAGCATTTTTTCATAGTGATTTTTTGTGAGTTAAGGGAAAGCTCTAGGGGACTAAAATTTGGCAGATCACTAACATAGCTAGTTAAAGGCATAAAATAGATTTTTTTTAAGTTGATACTTAAAATGTTAAAATTCATCACATTCAAAAAGTCTCCCCAAGTTCTACACCACTTAGATGGTCGCAAACCATTCTATTTTATTTTGATAGTCAGCCAGGAGTTCATTAGAGCCCATTTTATTAGCTTAAGAGATTTCTAAAAAAGAAAATACATTATTAAAAAGTGATAAAAAAAAAACATCATTTTATTATTATTTTTTAAGTTTATTTAAATCTTCTTCACTTCTGGTCTTAATTATGGTGCTGTCTCCTTCCTTTCTCACAAAAATGTGACCTCAATTTGCCCAGATATATTGGAAACCTTCTTTCTTTAGATGTCTTGCTTTATTGTACAGTGTTTTTTGTTCTTTGCTCATATCTTCATTAAAATATATTGGTGTATCAACTCCCTCAATGCCGCATTGGTGTGTGCTTATTTTGCCTTTTATTTTCCTTTCTTGCAGGAAACTATTTTTGAGTTCCTTGCTGTTAATTTCAAGTAGTATTGGAAAAATCCCCTTGTGTTTGTTCTCAAATAAAATAAATTAAGGAGAAAATCACTAAAATGCTTGTTTTTTTTTTAATTTTGTTTTTACTGTTTTTATTAATTTTTTTCTGCTAATATCCTCATGTTTTTCCAGTATGCTCTCTTCATTTCAAAGACAGGACCTCAAAAGTGTTTTAAAAAACAAAAGCCTTGCCACTTGGATGGTAGCAATCATTCTTGAAATAGAACATTTATTTCAAGTATTGTTTCTGAAAATAAAAAAAAGAAAAACATAAACTTGGCAGTAAGCTTCGTAAAATATAAACAGAAAGAAAAACATCATTTTATTCACTTTGTGTGTTGTAATTGTAATTGTCTTTTATTTTAGCATGTTTAATGACCAATTTCTAACAAAAATTGTAAAGATTATAAAACTTTAAATTTCGCATAAATATAAATAAGATATGGGCATTGTTAGTTTAATGGTTTAAGTATGACATTTAAATTATAAACTTCTAATGTTTTAAGTAATTTCTAATTACATATTCAATTTTTTTTAAAATTAAATTTTTAAAACTACTGTGATATAATAACGACTACATTGTAAAGTAAGTTATAGAATATTGACAAAGACTAAATTACGACAAGGCACATGTTTGACTTAGGAATTGGTCGTAACTAAATGCTGTAAAAACTGTAACACCTTTATAAATAAAGATTGATTTGTTAGTTTTATTTCAAAATTTTTTGGGGTAAGGTTTGGTGTTACATATTTGACAGCTTTCTTGGCATTCCTCTTGATGCCCTCTGTCCAGGCGGTGTCATTTTCTGCAATATTGTACTGAATACCAACAATCACCAAATTGTTTTTTTTTTAATTTTCATTGACATCCAAAAGGCTTTTAATTTTAATGACTTCATTCCTTATTCTTTAATTTTCCTTTTTCTTCTTCATACACATTGTTACGTATTTTCTGTTCTTCAAAACATTCTGAGTAGAAAGTAAGGTCATTTCTGTAATTTCTCATTTCTTTTCTCATATCTTGCAGGAATGTCATAACATCATCCAACGTAAGGCCATGGTTTTTTTTTATCGATGTTCCTGTTGTACTATAGAAACACGGTAAATGCAGCCGTGGGATATACCCTGTCAGGCGTCAATATTACTGACAGGACAGGAGATGAATATTTCCGTAGAATTCATGTGCGGCAAACCACCAGAGGAAGGTGATGAAGAGGTATCACTTCCTAATTATGTTGTTGACCTGCAAGACTAGTTTTCTAGGAAGAATTTGTTGTTGAACTGCGACAGAATGAAGCTAGGCCTCGACAAGAAGTCAACCCTTAACATCTTTAGAGAAAGAAAGGATTCAGCCCCAAACTCCAGCGACCGTGGGAAGGCCCATACAAAATAATAAAGGAGATCAACGACTTGTTATACCGTATCCGTATACCAGGTAATTCAGTGTTGTTATATCAGTCTCAGAGAAAGAAAGGATTCAGCTCCAAACAACAACGATCGTGGGAGGGCCCATACAAAATAATAAAGGAGATCAACTACTTGGTATACCGTATCCGTATACCACCAACAGTGGTTCACGTTAAGAAACTAAGCCATTATTGAAGAAAAGAATCGCTGGATTGCTGATTACCTGGTGAAGCTGTTCGGGACGAAGTAAAGTAACTAAGTTTTAGGAATTAGCTAATAGTTTTTAAGTTTAATTTATGTAGGAAATTGAAAAATCACCGATTGTTTCTTATAAACAGTGCCGAGAATATGACAATGACTAGCAGACATCAGACAGAATTGGCTATTCCACAGCACACCACAGCTTTTTTTGAAAAAGGGCCTTTTTATCAGGCGATTAAGGCATACAGAGCACTGCCAACCCATATAAAAGAAATGCAAAACATCATACCATTCAAAAAAGCAGTAAAAAGCTATGCGCTAGAGCAGTGTTCTTATGAATTTAATTCTGCATTATGAAAATTTTAGATTTTTATTATGCTGTACAATGTAACTTTAGTTTTTTCTTTTTTCCTTTGTTTCTGTTCTCTCAGATTCAAATTTTTAACGTTGCATTGTTTTAACACTTTTGTATTGTATGAAGTATTGATGGCAATAAACAGATTATTTATTTATTTGATGCGCGTTGCTAAGTTTTATAGATGCTTAATCTACTTTCTGTTACAGTTATAGTCGTAACTCAATTTGTTTTATTTTGAATGTGAAAATTATAATTTATAAATATAAATAAAAAAAGGCATGTTAATTTCACTCCCCAAAAGAGACTATTTTTCTCATGGCAATTTTAAGCGACTTGAAGCAGATAACCAGTGCCTTTAATCCTGCAAGTGAAGAGATCATTCATGTCCTATTGCTATGTTTTCATGGGTATTGAGTTCGTTTTCAAAACTCATTGTGTCTTTTTCTTTTTTATAGCGTGTTCTTGCTCTTGATAAAGAACACGCTCTATAAAAGAGGAAGATACAATGAGTTTTGAAAACGAACTCAATACCCATGAAAACATAGCATATGAATGTTGCGGGGTCAAACCATATCAAATCAACCACAAAAAAGTTGGTTTCTGTTTTGACCCTCTCCGATTTTGATGATTTTTGACACACTTATTCTACCTGGAAAAAAAATCGAAAATACAAAATTTTAGAATTTCTGGGCCCCAGTAGTTTTTGTTTTATGGATTTTTGAAAACACCAAAATTGTTAATTCTGATTAGTCTACTTCCGGTCCCTATAAGCTCCAACAAAAAGCTCAATATTTTGAATACTTTGATAGCTACGAGATTGAGTGATATCTTGTTTTAAAGGTATTTCAAAGAATTATTGAATGATGTGCCATATGATATACTTTTTTGAAATTTATCGTTTAAAATTTTTTCAAAAAAACCACATATTTATATATATTCTTTGATGTTTTCGCAACTCACAAAATTTTTTGGATGGGGAAGCGATGGGATCTATCTTGAAAAAAATACCAAAAGGGTGATATCTGGAAAAGTATTATAGCTATCACATTGAGCGATAGCTTGTTTAAAAGGTCTCTAGAAGACATAACATTTAAAGAAATAAAAGCAGTGAAAAACCTCAAAAATTATAAGCACAGGTATATATTATCTGTAGTTAATGTATTTTTTCACTTGTTATTTTTTGGAAAATTTAGAAGAATCTTCCACTTCTTTTTTTGAAATAGTGTATGTTCTTCCAGTGGCTGTATTTGGATTAACTTTGATCAATAATTAATGTTTCAGCAGGTCTTGGGTAAAAAAACGATGGAGTTGAATCATGAGGGTGTAAAAAGCTGATTTTAAACTCTTCACTTTCTGTGTTTTTCCCAAATATACAGCGCAACCAGAAGAAATTGTCATATTGGATAGTAACACAACCAGAATCAATTTTAAGCGAATGCTAAATTACCAAAAAAAGTGCTAAATTTTGTGTTTAAAAATTAAGAAAATTTTGCGAAATACTGCAAAATAATCAGAAAAGTTCGTTAAATGCAAAGACGCGTCACAAATTTTATCCTAGTGGTTACACCTTCGAAAAAAAAGAATTTTAACAAATACTGGGGAAAAAAAATACATTTTTTGTCTTCTAATCTTTCCTTTCTTTACAGATTTTTTCTATTCATTTTCAAAAACAACCAACACAAAAGACCTTTTCTGAAAATTTTAAATTATTTTTCTCGTAGTTTTTGGTCTTTTTGGATTGCTTACTTAAAAAATAAAAATGCCAACAGTTCGCGGTCGCCAACAATTTCATAATTTAAACAACTTCGAGAAAGGACGCATTGTGAGCATGAAAGAGGCTGGTTTTGGTTTACGGGAAATTGCAAGAAGGGTTAATGCCAATACATCAACAGTGTCAAGAGTTTGAAGAAAGTAGTCAAATGATAAGACTTATAGACGTCGTGCGGGTTCTGGACGCCCTAGATTATTACAAGGTCGTGATTTACGGCATCTTACGTAAGTATAAGTAAGAGATGTACTGACTGCAGCTACAGGACGAGTGTTTTCAAGGGTGACAGTTGATCGAAGATTGCTTGGTATGGGGCTGAGGGCTTACCGTCCGCTTTTGGCGCTACCTTTGACCCCAAAACATAAGGCTTGCCGCTTGGAGTGGTGCAGAGCTCGGCAAAACTGGAATGACGAATGGAATACCATAAGCTTCAGCGACGAATCCAGGTTTTGTTTAGGCGGCCATGATGGACGCATGAGAGTTAGGCGATTTCGAGGTGGGAGACGAAATGTAGACTTTGCTGTTGAATGTGATACAGCAAGACAGCAAAGTATCGTGGTATGGGGTGCTATATGTTTAGGAAGCAGATCACCTCTAGTCCTCATCAACGGCAATCTGACTGCTCGGCAACATATCCATAAAGTGCTGCAGTTAGTTTTACATCCCTACCTACAAACTATCCCAAATGCGATCTTTCAACAAGATAATGCCAGACCGTATATTGCTCGTGAAACAATGGACTTCTTACATGAACTTGGCATAGAGACTTTGGAATGGCCAGCAAGATCGCCTGACTTGTCGCCTATCGAACACGGATGGGATATGATAGGGCGCAATCTTAGTCGATTACCACGTCCTCCTGGAAACTTAGATGAACTCTGGCATGCCGTAAGGAGGATTTGGATGAGTGTTGCTCAAAATGATATAGATTAGACCGTCTTATTTTGTCAATGCCTAATAGAACAAACGAGTGCATAAATAACCATGGAGGAGCCACTCGTTATTAATTTTTTGATTATTATCATGGAGGAATCTTCTTGGAAATGTTATCAATTACTAAGAGCAGCCTAATGTATTAATTTATAAATAAATTACTTTAAAAATATTTGTTCTTTCTGGTATTGCATTTTTTTTGTTCTCCAGTATATTTTGTAAATGAACTTTTAATGGGAAAATAAAGGGACAATTTGCTCCAGTGCAAATGCATCGATTTGATTGGTCAATATTTTTTGAGGGGAATAGCCATGGGTAATATCCCGAGTGCAAATTATCATAATTTGTGATTCACAAAGGATACTCTGCAGACTATTTACTGAAGAAAATGATTTGTTATCATTTTCTATATTCCTTCTTTACAACTTGCATTTCAGTGAGATGTTTTCTTCAGCCATCATAAACAATAATCTACCTGACAGTAATAGGCAAAATATGTCTTAAAATGAGCTTTTTATGGAAGGCAATAATTTGCCCTAGTGCAAATTATCGTTGTAATTCGTTTCCAACTGGTCCAGATCTTTCAGCCGCATCGATTTTGCTGGTCAATATTTTCTGAGGGAAATAGTGACTTGTAGTTTGAAATTAGTAAGCTTTCCACAAAGGCTGTAAAAAAGTAACTTAATTAATGCCTTTTAAATAAAAGCTGACTGAAAAATTACATTTTACTTGTAGAGTGGAGAAAGTTCCACTGAATCAACTTCCGGCTCCACTTCGGGAACAAGCAGTTCAAGTTCGGGTTCCAGCAGTTCTGATTCCAGTTCTTCCAGCGATAGCGATTCTTCGACTTCCCAAGAATCTGCAAAGCAACAAAGTGGATCTGAGGCAACAAAGAAAACTGCTCCTGTACAAAAAGCACATAAAAAAAGTGCAGATGGGTCAAAAACAGTGAGTTTTTTCTATTTTTTTTTTTCTTAAAAGGTTTTATTTAGCTTGACTGCTATTATACAGGATGATTCAAAATTTCCTAGAAAGATTGGAACAGTAGTTAGATATCATTAATCCAAGAAAAGTTACGTGATTATTTTGTTTAAATTTAATATTTATTTTCTTTGAATTTAGGAGTAAAATTTTCGTATTTTTTGCGAATCGCCTTTAAAATAATTTATCAAGCAAGTTACGTGTGCTGACAATGACATGTTTTAGGGCTTCTGTCAAACATTTTGAAGTTGCCAAAGTTTGGTTTTCACAAATTGATGTTTCTACCATGTAGTAAAGGGTGCTTCTCAAAAAATATTAACAATTTTTACATGGAAATATCTCTGAAATGAAAGAGTTTACAAACTTAGTGGTGTTTAAGGCCACTCAATACAATATTTGGCACAAACTTAAAAAAATCAATCAATATTTACTTTGTGGTGTTTAAGGTTAAACCATACAATTTTTGACTCATAATTAAAAAACTCAAAATGGCTAATCCCAAATGGCGGACTTTCTTATTTATAAACTGATTTGTCTCAAAATTGATACTTTGCAGTGTTTAATGCCACACAATACAATTTTTGACTAAAAATTAAAAAAACATAAAAATAGCAGATACCAAATGGCGAATTTTCTTATTTATAAACCGATTTGTCTTCTTGAATTTGAGGTGTTTAATACAATTTTTGTCTCACAATTTAAAAAAATCAAAGTGGCGGATCTAAAATGGCAGACCTTCACATTTATAAACCGATTTGTCCCAAATTTAAAACTGTTTAGGGCCAATCAATACAAGTTTTTACCCATACCTAATAAATGGATCCAAATGGCGGACTTTTCTATTTATTTACTGATATGTATCAAAAATGGTAAAAAGGTGCAAAGATAGAGTTTGAAAGATGAGAAGTTTGTGTAATGATATGAGCCAAAAATCAAACTAAAAACTGGAAAATAAGAGTACGTAAAAAAAACGGTTTAGAATAAAATAGAATAAAAATTGTCTTTATTTTCATATGATAATACACATAGAAATTGAGTCAAAAGTAAAAAAAATACACTACATATAAAAATATAAAAAAAATAAATTTCACAAAAGTACAGATCAGTATGTATCCATATAACACCGTTAAAGTTAAACTTTAAAAATTCGTTAATTTCATAAGGGTTAATATTAATTAGCAATTGTTTAACTTTGTTTTCAAATACATTGATTGAAGGAGATAATTTTATTTCATTTGGTAAAACATTCTAAAATAAACAACCATTGAAATATGCACCTTTTTGATAAAGGGCAGTGGAATGTTGGTCGCTACTTAATTAATTTTTCTTTCTAGTTTCATATGGTCCATTCAAACAGTTTTTTTGAAAGATACTCATATTTTTCCTGATGTAGCAAAGTAACTCGTAACGTAAATGTACAAACCTGTAAAAGTTAAAAATTTCAAATATTTAAAAGCATCTCGGCAAGATCCAAAAGGTTTTATTTTTTTAAGAATACAAATAGCATATTTTTGCAATAGAATAGAAGTTGGCGTAGTATAAAGTTTTTAAAATAGTCTCACTACACTGATTCGACATCGTTCTCAAACCAAAACACACAGACGATAATTTTTTGCATAATTAATCGATGTGAGTGTTATAATTTAATTGATTATCTACATAAAACTATAGCAGCTTTATGTCTCGAGAAGTTTCCAGTTGCTTGTCGTTTAAGGTAAAATAGTTTATGTCAATATTTGACTTAAGTGATGGAAAAACCATACAAGCAGTTTTATCTGCATTGACCACAAGTTTTTTTTTTCATCCACTCGCAGACTTTAGAAAAGACTAGACCGATAACCATCCCTATGTTTTCGCAGTTCGAAACTTTAATTAGCAGATTTGTGTCATCTGCGTATGGCAATAAAATGACAGGTAAATTATTAAAAACGTTGTGTAAGTCATTGGCAAAAATTATAAAAAGGAAGGGTCCAAGTATAGACCCCTGAGGTACACCAAAAGTTAGTTCTGCGGTGCTAGAATAAATTGGCCTGCTGTCAGAAGACATTTTGACTCGCTGAGTACGACCACACAGATATGACTCAAACCATCGCCAAGCTATACCTCTAATTCCATAGAATTTCAGCTTTCTAAGTAGTATATCGTGGCTCAGCGAATCAAACGCTTTACTAAGGTCAATAAAAAGAGCGATGTCAATTCCTTTTTTATCCAAAATTTTATTAACTTCATAAAGAAACGAGAAAAGGGCTGTGTCCAAACTTTTACCCTTAACAAAACCATTTTGCGAGGAATGAATAATATACTTTGAAAGAAACGAATAACGATGGTTATACTTACCTTTTTCGTAGATCTTGGAAAACATACTAAGAAGACTTATTGGACGAGAATTTGCAACATCAGCTGGATCACCTTTTTTATATAAGGGCTTAACGATGGCAACTTTTAGTTTTTCTGGAAAAGAGCAGTTAACTATGTGTGCCAGCGGCAGGCTTATGAGATTTTTAACGTCTTTTAGAACTTTACTTGAAATTTCGTCGTGGTCACTTGAAAAAGAAGGTTTCAGTTCTGAAATAATTTTTACACTGTCCTTCCTAACGACTGGCGAAACAAAAAAGCTATTTTCTCGAAAAGTCAAACAGTTATTGATATATTCATCGTCGACGTCTTGTCCGAATGAATTACTTAATTTAGGTCCTATTGAGCTGAAATAATCATTAAAATAACAAACCGTTTCAATTTCAGTAAGACTGGTATCATTATTTTTGAGAAGTATTTTTGGTTGAGTTTGTTTCTTGTTGTTTTTATTAGCATTAATGATCTCCCACATTTTTTTTGTTTTGTTTTCGGAGTTTAGTAAGTAAGTAAGTAAATTGTTTTTTTTTTGCGCTAGATAGAATATTTTGATAAAAATTGTTAAGCTTGGCGTGGATTTTTTTCAAGTCAGGATATTTTTTCATCATAGTTGAAAGAGTATAACTAGTGAATTTTTTACACAGGTGATCTCCGGAGTAATCCAACATTTATTATTATATATTATTTCGACCAACTTTTTATCTTACACGCTTTAAAGGAAAACATAAACTAAAATAAAATGAAATTATTTTGAAAAATGAATCAAAAGCTTCGTTTGCATAAGACAGTGAGAGAGTTTATTTTCATCGGTAAAATATCCTTTATATATGCACTTGCATTTAGGTTTATGTTTTTCGCAATAAATTTTTAGAATTTGTGCATAATGATCCGAGAATCCGGTATTTAAAACGAATGCTGACACATTATTATTATTAATTAGAAACTTATCGAGACACGTGCGTGATGTGGCGGTGACCCTAGTTGGTGAGTTCAACATAAATTTAAAGTTATAGAACGTCATAAGATCTTTAAATTTTGATAATTCTTTCGAAGATAAAAGTGTATCTATGTTAAAATCACCCCCCAGAATCACATTATACTTAGTGGCTAAGATACCTTCGAGGAGAATATTTAAGTTAAGTAAAAAGTCACTGACATTGGAGCTCGGCGGTCTATATATCGAAATTAATAATAGTTTTCTGTCTGGAATTTTAACAGCAAAACACTCCAAGTTCTAGAAGCATTAAAGTTAGACTTTTAGCATAAATCGCTAACCCACCATGTTCGGAGATATCGCGACACTGTGACAGACATAGGTTTTATGTCAGGTTTTATTTTAAATCATCAGCTCTACCAACAACTAGAAAGTAATGAGCTCACCAGAAGAAATAATTCAAATGCCCCACATTTTTATTTTGGTCTGTTAAAAGACCCAGATAATTTATTTCTAGTTTTTGGTAAAGCTGATGATTTAGAATAAAACCGTTTAACTTAAAAGGTTTTTACCTAATGTTTTTCTCATTGACCCTGTCATGAATCATGTCATTAGTAAGGCCATTAGTTTCCTCTAAATACCTCCATTAAAATGTTTTAAAGTTTCTCATATAATAAGCTCCTTAAAAACTATAAAAAGTAGCAGGAAAATAAATTCTACCGCCAGATACTGTATATTTTTCCTTTATTCTAATGATACTGAACTTAATAAGCAATGTTGGTCTGCTTCATTTGTAAAAATGATTGCAGCCTATAGGTCGTGTTGGGTTGTGTGCGACCTAAATATCCAACTACTACTACCATTTTTCAAGCCATGAAAAAGTAGGACAGTTGTGTAAATACCGCAAAGTTTTACCCATATATAATATAATAATAATAATATTTAAAATTATATTATATAATAATTTTATATATATATATATATATATATATATATATATAATACTTTTTTTACTGTCCCAGTAATTTTTTAAAAAATTTTATGTTCTTAAAACGCATCGTTTTTTCTTGGGATTCATGAATGTCTTTTTCCCCAAAGCAGGAAAATTTAATCCCTCATTTTAATAAAAC
This sequence comes from Oxystoma pomonae, assembly GCA_963921995.1. Lineage (NCBI taxonomy): Eukaryota > Metazoa > Arthropoda > Insecta > Coleoptera > Brentidae > Oxystoma > Oxystoma pomonae. The sequence goes on from OY998164.1 coordinate 56,374,234, forward strand.
CACCTTTTCCAAAAGGTGTTTTTTATTAGCTGTCAAAGTAGTATTTTTTTACGTTTCGGTCACTCTTTCTGTGGGTATTTTATGATTTCTGAATTCCTAAAAACAATCTATTAGGCAGCGTCAGGAAAACCAGATACAAAATCTGCAGCCAAACCGAAAGCTTCTCCTCCTAAACCTGTGAGCAAACACACGGCAAAATCGACCAGCTCATATAGTACCGACGATGATGAAGACAAGACTCCATCAAAACAGGTAAATATCGCCGGCGTATGCAGGGGGCGCCCCCCCCTTCACCAGAGCCACTGAATATCGACACCCAAAGTTAAATTTTCCCCAAAAATCACAAATACAATTTTAATCTCAGACTATTCAGATAACTAAACTTTAACCCCCGAAAAAATAAATTCTGTCCACCCAAAAAATACCATTTATGAGAGAATATTGTGATGGAATATTCTAATTACACCAGATGTTCAGTCTTTTAGACCTAGTAAACCGTAGATCAAAAGATCTTGGGTGGAAATAACGAAAATTCAAACCTGGATGAGCATCCCACAAGGAACACACAAAGAACCAAAGTGAAAAGAGGAATGATTAAACGATGTTTCGCTCTGGGTAACCAGCGTGAGCTCGTCAGTGGTTCCACTGGTCACCCTCCCCATACATCATTAAACACCATCATACACTTTGATTTCCAACCTTGAATCACTCTTTTTTTAATTGCCTTAGGAGCATAATCCTATTGGAAATATTAACACGCCGAGACGAATCCGTATCAGGTAACATGGATAAGTACCAGTGCGGAACGATGCCTATTTGTGAGTGATTCAAGGTTGGAAATCAAAGTGTATGATGGTGTTTAATGATGTATGGGGAGGGTGACCAGTGGAACCACTGACGAGCTCACGCTGGTTACCCAGAGCGAAACATCGTTTAATCATTTCTCTTTTCACTTTGGTCCTTTGTGTGTTCCTTGTGGGATGCTCATCCAGGTTTGAATTTTCGTTATTTCCACCCAAGATCTTTTGATTTTTTGTTTTTACATTCTTTTCGGTTGATGTAACCGATTTGGAGGAGGTAAACCGTCTTTCAATTTTTTGCTTTGGCAATAACATCTTCATTAAAATTATTTCTGAAAATTAAATATTTGTATTATCCATAACTTTTAAAATGTGCGTCACTACTTTGCTTGAACGTTTCTTTTAGAATATTTTATTCCAGCATCCACAGTGTAAAACTCATTGAAGCTTTATTAAGGTTTCTCTACTACTCCCTTTCTCCCAGGAGCAGGAGCTGACCTCTAATAGACTCTATTATCACTAGATACTCCCTTGCCATATTTTTTATGTAATCTTTGGGCAGTAAGCACTCAGTTTAAGATTTAGTACTTTTATTAGCGTTTTCTATAGCTTGAGTTTTTCTGTAGCTTGAATTACACATGTATTCTGTAAAGTAAAAGTTGTTTTATATGTCTGTTGGATGTCTATATTTTTTCTGTACTCTAATGCTGTCAATCCCTATCTAAGACAATTCAAATTATCTTTAACTTCTAACTTTTAAAATGTGTTTATTCACTACTTTGCAATTTTTTTTTGGAGGTACGCATGTTTCTTTTAGAATATTTTATTCCACCATTCACAGTGTAAAACTCATTGAATTTTTTTCCGACTATTTCAACTGCAATAAAAAATTGTGGTTTCTCTACTCCCCTTCCTCCCCTGAGCTGACCTCTAATACACTTTATTAACACTAGATACTGCCTTATTTTTTATGTAAGCTTCGAGCAGTATGCACTCAGTTTAACATTGTAGTATTTTTATTAGCGTTTTCTGTAGCTTGAGTTAAATATGCATTCTGTAAAGTAATAGTTGTTTATGTGTCAGTTGATCCATATTTTTTCTGTCACTCCAATGCTGTCAGTCTCTATGTAAGATAATTTATAGCTAAAGAAGTCAAGTCAATAATGCCTGGGTAGCGCAGTGGGTAGCGTATCTGCCCACCGCACGGAAGGTCTCGTGTTCGAATTCCTGCCACATGGATGGATGTGTTTATCTTTAACTTTGCATAAAACTTGGCCAACAGTGGGCATTGATCCTATAAAATGGATGGAAAGTTCCAGTATAAAAAAAAGTCAATCATGTTTTTCCGGATCCCACTTAGTTAATTTTACTTTTTTTACAAAGTCAACTATCCTTTATATATAGCTGTGTCCGAAAAGTAACGATACCCTTAAATATCTAAAAAATCAAAAGAGGCAATAGAGTCAAATTCTAAATATACCCACTTAGACTGTTTACAAAAAAGCATCAATAATAGACGCACTGGTAAATTAATGCAGGAGTAGGCAACCCATGATACAAGGACATACGAAGAGTTTTGGCGCGCTTTTTATTATTAAACAATATAAATGCTCGAGTTTGGTGGGCGTTTTTACTGCACTAATTAGTTGTTAGTGAAGGGGCATGTGTAAGTCCGTGGGATTTTTAATGAAAGAGTGGGATTAATAGCTCTTTAGTCACACAATCAAGTGTTACCGTGTGTTTTGTTCGCATCCGTGTAGAAGGGGTTGATATGACGTCATCTTTCAAGATGGCTGCCAAAATTCATAAAAAATACAACTTTCGCAAAAACAAGATTTTTTGCCATTTTCTCTTTAAAAAAATCTTAATAATTCGACAGTAAAATTAACAAATTGCAAAAATAACATACTAAAGGGCGTTATTCATCAACTATTAAAGCGAAAAGGAGCAAATTTGGTAACAAAGATAAGAAGGTTGAGTCCAACAATTTTGTTAAAAAATTTGGTTCAGCTATGACGCGTTTCAATATGGCGGCTGATATATCAAAATGGCGACCTATATCCACATTTTATTTTATCCAATTTCGTAAAAAAGCAAAAATGACAAGGTGGCCATCAATTCAATCAATCAATCAAAAAAAAGTTTAGTTGATGCATAACTTTGATTGACCTTGAAATACCATGTACAAATGAAAACCCAGCAAATACCTGGTATCTCGTCCTCTGGTATGCCTCGCAGTTCGCTATAACGTGTCGAGATGTCTCTTCTGCCCGCCCGCAGGCCCGGCAGGTCGAGTCATTCTCCACCGCGATCCGGGTCATGTTCTTCCTTAGTCGGTTGTGACCTGTTATGATACCTGTCAGCAGACCAGCGTCCCTTCGCGATCTCCCCAGAAGCCATTTTTGTCTGGCTACATCCGGGCCCTTCACGAAGTCCTTGGTCTGTCTGCATCCTGTTCCTCCTCTCCAAGCGGTCGTCATGGCATCGTTGGCCCATTTATTGAGTCGACTTTGCAATTGCCTCTTGGTTGTTCCTAGGAGGGGTTCCGGCCCTACATACTGGGTGCTTGCCCTGATACGATTGTTTTTATTAAGTTTCGGAACTGTGAATTTTATGTCTAGCAACTTATAAGAGAGTTAGCAGAAGTTAAAAATACATTTCCATATTCTGAACCAAGTATTTCAGATGCCATTTTCCAAAATGGCGGACGAAAAACCATAAAAAATTCTAATTATGCCAGTAGGGCATGACTATACTTGTTTATTAACATTCATAATAAAATTCGAGGATGAGGATTTAACAGCTAGTTAGTCACACATTCGCGTGCCACCGAGTATTTTGTTCGCATCCGTGTAGAAGAGGTTGTTATGACGTCATATTTCAAGATGGCGGCCAAAAATAATAACAAAGCAACCGGGGCACAATTATACTCAATTCCATATAATTGGACAAGAGGATTCCAAAATATTTACTTTAATGTTACCCGATTTTAAATGACCTTAAAAATTTTTGCCATTATCTCTTCAATAAATCTTAATAATTCGTTTTGTCAGACCAACTTCAAATGTACCCCAAACTATTAGGCATGTATACCAAATTCGATCCTTAGAGGTTGATGCAGTTTGAAGTTTCATGACCGTGAAAAATACTCTAGTAAAGTTAACAAATTGCAAAAATAACATAATAAAGGGCGATATTCATCAACTATTAAAGGGAAGAGGACCAGATTTGGTAACAAAGATAACAAGGTCAAGTTCAACAATTTTGTTCAGATATGACGCGTTTCAATATGGCGGCTGATATATCAAAATGGCGACACATCCACTACACGGAGGATTAATAAACAAGTATAGTCATGGCCTACTGGCTAGGATTTTTTCTGAATTTTGGAAAATGGCATCTAAAACACCTGGTCCAGAACATGGTCATATATACCTAACTTCTACTAACTCTCTTATAGGTAATTTAAATGAGTCTGTTGGCTAGACACGTGAGGAGAAAATTCACAGTTCCGAAACTTAATAAAAACAACAGGTCATTTTTATAGGTCATTTTTACCGGGGCATTGCATAAACATCTGGGACGCCAGATCAAAAAAAATGGTAGGGAGGTTTAACATGAAGTGTTTATTTATGGCTAAGATGGTGATTTAATCTCCAGTACTTAAAGTTTTTTGCGTAGTGGTAAATTGGAAAAAAAACGCTACTAAAAGCTGGTTTTTCACTTGTACACGGTATTTTTAAGGTCAATCAAGGTCATGCATCAACTAAGCTTTTTTTTAGTAATAGTAATCGGAGATACCCAAGTAACATTTTTGGTTAAAATTTGGTAAAATATTCCCGAGATAAGCCAGTAATTTTTTCTTATGAAAAGCTGGGAGGTCAAAAAAGAGGGAAATTTCCCGCCTTTTTACCAAAGTGGGGACAAAAACCAAGGTAATTTGGTGGGATAAAATAGGTAATTAAATTTTTTTTTCCTGAAGGTGAATTTGCCCAGAGGACACTTTTTACCAACTTTTGGGACACATGTACACATCTGCATAAATGCTCAACCTAATTTGTTTTTGCCCTCTCAGTGCCCTCTTGTTTGTCTGTGACTGAAGCGCCCTCTACGTGTCGGAATAGAAGGAGATGAAAACATTTTTAAATGAAAATAAAAAAAGAGAAAAGTAATAATTATGTCCTTGGCCTACAACAATTTTGGAAATAAAAAATGGTGATGAAAAATCAGAGCTATATTTTAATCATAGGGGTTAAACTACTATTTTAAACTATTAATGGGAGGAAACCGACATGCGCCGAAAATTTTCTTGTTGAGTTGTTTACTTTTACTTCCATAAAATTCACGCGCCCATCGAAACATGCAAAAACATCGCGAAAATTGTGCTTTGGGAAAACACTAATTAAATATTATTTCCAATTTGTAATCATAATCTAATATTTGGGTACGAAACAAGTGTAAGCAAATCATTTCCATAAAGATTTTGTTGTTTTTTTTTCAATAAAAATAATAAAGACTTGCCCTAAAAGTCGTGTTAACCATGTTTTTTCCCTCAAACACAAAATTTCCAATGTTGAAGCCAAAATTTCTTATTAATTTTGCATCAAGGACGGTTTATCCATTTTTCGAATTCATTGCCAAATGTTCCCCGCACACCCCCTGCCCATTGTTCGGTTGTCATGTTGATTGTTGACATAAAGGCGGATGTGTGTATTCCCATTGGTTGTGTTCGGCACTTGTAGAGATTTCTTAGGACTTGTTGGGTCCCCACTATCACTTTTAATTTAACTTTTCTGTAAAAACTGCTTGATGCTGTGGAAAGGTTTGTTTCTTTTGGCATGTTAAAACACAAAACTGTCATGATCACCACTACTAGGTAGGCACTTTAACACAGAGTATCCTTTTCGACGATCAAAACGTGAATGCTCTCTCTTCCTTAAACCCAAATTTTACCTAAACATCTACTTTCTTTGTTTGAATTTTGAGCTTCCATCTGGATTTTCTTAACCCTTTTTATTATAGGAGGGTAGGTATCTAATAGGCCAAAATCCAAACAAAGGTTGAAGTTGCAATAGTTATTAAGGAAATATCTTATAATTTGGAAATACCGAGAAGGAACATGAAAGTTATGATTATTGATTAATCTAAACAGCTGATCATGACAGTTTGTTAGAGGAGGAGTGACGCAAAGGAGTTTTCTTGTTTTCTACCAGAACTACTTTCTTCCCATCAAGAAAAACAAAACTGAAGTTTTAACCTAATCAAATCTTAATATTCCATATGGTTAAATAAAATAGAATAATTTTCCATAAAGTTCGAACATATTTTTAGGTTGTACTTATTTGGTCAAGAAAACAAATTTTTGTCCTAAAACTTATTCCAAAAAAGAAACCCTAACTTTGAGGAATAACTGTAGGTCAAAAATAAGTAACTTTAATCCACTATGTTGGGAAGTTACAACAAAAACAATCATAATTTTGGATTTGTTGTAACTTTAGTCCAGTTTTAAACCAAAAAAGTTCTTAACATTGAGTGATTTCTTCAGGACATTAATAAAAACTTTTGACAAGCAATGTTGACCAAGAAATGCCCAAACAAGGCGAGAACCTCAGAGTAGAATCTCAAGTCAAGTTTACCATCAATTTACCTTCTCTTTTAACTTTATATTCGAAACAACTTTGAAGACATGATACCAGGAAAATAATTCGAAAAATATCCTAAAAGAAAACCTTTAAAATGTCGTGTATATAATGACAGTTCCTTAAGTTTATTTGGTCCAATTTAAAACTTATTTTCAAACCTCAAACTACAAAGTAATTTTCTGAAGGAAAACGGGGTATGTTTTGACGTATGATTGGTTATCTTAACCTTCGAACTTCCCAATATGCCCTAAAATGTTACTTGGGTAAGTCAACAAGAATTGTCATTTTTGTTTTTTTACGAAATTGGATAAAATAAAATGTGGTTATAGGTCGCCATTTTGATATATCAGCCGCCATATTGAAACGCCTCCTAGCTGAACCAAAATTTTTTTGACAAAATTGTTGGACTTGACCTTCTTATCTTTGTTACCACATTTGGTTTTCTTGGCTTTAGTAATTGATGAATAGCCTCCTTTAGTATGTTATTTTTGCAATTTGTTAATTTGGCATACATGCCTAATAGTTTAAGGTACACTTGAAGTTGGTCTGACAAAACGTCAAATTATTAAGATTTTTTTGAAGAGAAAATGACAAAAATCTTGTTTTTGCGATTTTCAAGGTCATTTAAGGTCAGATTACCTTGAGAGTGAATTTTTTGGAATCCTCGTCCTCAAATTATAGAGAATCGAGTATATCCGTATCCCGTTTGCGTTGTTATGATTTTTGGCCGCCATCTTGAAAGATGACCTCATCATCCTCTTCTACATGGATGCGAACAAAATACCTGGTGACACGTAAATGTCTGACTAAATAGTTGTTAAATCCTCATCCTTGAATTTTATTATGAATGCTAATAAACAAGTATAGTCATGCCCTACTGGCTTAATTAGAATTTTTTATGGTTTTTCGACCGTCATTTTGGAAAATGGCATCCAAAACACTTGATTCAGAGTATGTTAATGTATATCTAACTCAGGCTAACTCTCTTATAGGTAATTTAAATGACTTTGTTAGCTAGACAACTGAGTAAAATATAAAACTCACAGTTTCGAAACTTAATAAACACGCCAGATCAAAAATAATGGTAGTGGTAAATTGGAAAAACACTACAAAAAGCTGGTTTTTCAATTTTACATGCTATTTTCAAGGTCAATCAAGAATAGTTTGAGATACACTTAAAGTTCGTCTTACAAAGAGGGAATGGCAAAATTCTTGTTTTTTGCGATTTTAAAGGTCGGATGACCTTAAAAGGGATTTTTTTGTAATCCTGGTCCTCGAATTATATGGAATCGAGTATAATCAAGCCCCGGTTGCGAAAGTTGTATTTTTTATAATTTTTGGCTGCCATCTTGAAAGATGTCGTAATATCAACACCTTCTACACAGATGCAAACAAAACACCCGGTAACACTTGATTGTGTGACTAAAGAGCTATCAATCCCACATAGTCACAAAAGTACTTCATTAAAAATCCCACGGGATAGAAATTATCGACACTATATGTACATACTTTTGTTTGAGAAAATAACCTCCTGGAAAACTAAGAAAATAGGTTGGTAATAGTTATTTAACAAGTGCGTAAAGTGATACTTTTCCGCTGCACCGGTGTTTGCCCGAACGGCGCGTCAGCGGAGTTAGAGCAAGCCGTAAATTTCGAAAAGACGCTTTCCGCACTTGTTAAGTACAACATTTTCCCTACGAGCGTGGGAAAAATGATAAACTTCTTGTTTTACATTATTTTGTAAAAAAATGCCCACCGAAAAAAATTTTGTGTGCGTAAAAAGGCTTTTCTGCAAATTTTTTTTTCACGCATGCTGTGCAAAAAGCGGGCACTTTCCGCATGCTCGTAGAAAAATATTACAAAAAATGTTATAAGATTTTTTAAGAATGAAAAATAAGATATTTTTTTAACAACAATAAAAAAGTAACACATATTGTAATGGATCTATAGTGAAACACTTGAAATATTTAAATGTTTTTAAATAAAATGACAAAAACGTTTCAATAAGACGAGCAATGATTTAGACAAAGAATCATCGAATATATATTTTTTATTTAAAAAGGCATTTAGCGAGGGTGAATAAATAACAAAATCAATGAATAGCGAGCTTTCTGTATAGAGACGCTTAATTTTCCTTCAAATTGAACAGACAGATGGTTGCCTTTTACATGAATGCTGTGTCAGATTTTTCCATCATCATTTCATCCCTAATTCCTAGCACCTTACTGATGAGGACCACAAGTGCGGAAACCGTGTCTACAGTTACCATTACCTGTTTTGAGGGAGATTTTACTATTCATTGATTTTATAATTTGTTTTTTTTATCTCATTGGCCTTATGTAAAAGATTTTTCCATTCTACAACATATTAGGTATTTTTGGAATAAGAAACAATTTAAAAGCCTTTTTTTATATTTGTAAAAATTTACAAAGTGTCCCATTTAACCAGCATGGTTTTCGAAATATTTTAGGGGTGCCGTTACTTTTCAGACACTTCGTTTAAAATAAAGAAAACTGAACAATCAACTATATAATTTTACTAAAAAACATGTGATATCCCCTTCCCCAGAAAAATATTTTTCTGGCTGTACAATCAAATCATCATTTGAAAAAGATGCTTTCAAATAGAATTTTTTTCAAAAAGAATGTTATTTAAAAAAAAATATATATTTTTTACAAATTCATTTTTGAAAAACAATGCTTTCAAAATCATGATTTAAAAACAATTTAGGCGACTCCTTCATAATAGAACTAAGAATTTTTTGTGACTTCACTTTTAATTGTCATCAAAAATCTTATTCATGATAAATTCTTTCAATGGCCTCTATATCGATGGATCTCATTAAATTACACTTTTTCCTTAGGTTAAACGAAGAAGCAGCAACGCTAAGCCTAAAAGCAGTGCCACCATTACTCCAAAGCAAACCTCCGGCAGCAGTCAAAAATCTGCATCAAAAGTTGCCCCGCCGGGAAAGACCCCTCCTACGGGAGGAAAGCAACCACCTAGAGGTATAGTGTTACTTTTTCATACAGTGTGTTTCAAATAAGACTTTTTTTTCTCTATAAACATGTTTATAGGTTCCCTCTTTTGTTAAAAATGCTGGATGATGTAAGCCCTAAAACATTTAAAATTTAATCTAATTATCTCAAAATCGACAAGAGCTAACTTAAACACTTTGTATCGGATGTTTATATGAAAAAAGGCTGGTCGCTGCCCGAGTATGAATAAATAATCTCTGCAGACAAATACGTTAAGTCGTGTTTTATTGGATTTTGCGCAAGACGTGATAGTTTTATATCGAATTTTCTATCAAATCAAAAAGCATCAAAGGCTGACAAATCTACTGTTTTTTTGTCAAATGCCATCATAATACGTCTTCTTGGGTTCTTTCAGTTAACCCCTGATGAAGACTGTGTATGTACTGTCGAAACATGTTGGTTTTATAAAAAAAGCGGAGAATAACCAAAGCATTTTAAATATTATCAATTGTGTTAAAAGAATCATGCGTTTTCAAAATAAAAATGTGTTTTATTAGACTTTTATTTTTCACTCTTCTCTTGAAAATTCATCCGCAACTATCACAGACATTGAAGGTGTTGAAGGAGAAAATTCTATTTCTTGCAATATCTTTATTAAAAATTAAAATTTTTTGCCCTTGTATTAGGTACAAAATAATGTTGTCTGCTAGTAAGTCAAACGACAAACGTCTTTTGTAGTAAAATCCGACGTTTACGTAGTCAGGTACGCATATGTGAACCTTAAACGACGTCAAAATAGGCAACGTAATTTGTACAAATATTTGCCCAGACGGATTCACGTCAGTTTACGTTTCAAAGCCGACTGTTTTAACGCCTATACCTAAATCGGCCACGAAACATCGTCGGCCTTGTTACCTTAATCGACGTCGAATTTTAGGGCCCTTATTTGGATACCTACCAAAAAAGGAACGAAGAACGAGGCTTGCTGCCAACCAAAAATCTGATGGACCTTCAGCTCGCACTTATATTTCTTCGAGTCCACTTGATCTGGAGCATTAGTGGGGTCACACTGATATTGTTTAATGTCGCTTTTTTTGGAGGGGAACCAACAATTGTTATCCTCCTCACACATCTGCGGAACAGGTTCGAGCTCATTCAGTGCTTTAATAAATACAATTTTAAAATAATCCATGTTTTTAAAGAAAAACGGAACTGTCATTCTTCTTTTAAGTCAGTTTTGGTTACATGGCCAACGAAGAATGGAGGCGGATTGCGAAGGTTTGCACATATTACATAGTTTACCGTTGGCTGGTTAGATTTGGATAAAATTAGGGCTGTGGTGTCCTTGTCCAAATTGGTGATAAATTGGTAAAAGTACTATACCAGCCCAAATTCGGCCATTTTGGAGTTGCAAGCTAGGGCAGCCATTATTGACAGCATTCTTTTTCTTGTTTTTATTGAAAAAAAAACAATAAAAGAGACTTAATAATGCCTTAAAGATGCGTTTAGTATTATTTTTGAGTGATTTTAGTATTAATTACAACCGAAATAGTGCTTTAAAAAAATATATATTTTAAAATATTTTTTTCTTGTTGCTATTTTGTGCTAATTTGGAAGGGGGGGGGGAGTTATTTTTCGCCCCATCTTGACCAACTTTGTCAGTAAAGTGGGACTCGCAAAAATATTTCGCTCTAGATTAATCGGTAAAGTGCCCTTTTTAATAACAGAACTTTTATTGTTAATGAAGTAAAAAGGTGGCCATTTATTTTTTTGTGTGTTGTAATTCGTTAATATATATTTCACCTAAAATTTACTAAACAAGTACCACATTAAGTAATCAATTAAATAATTTCGTCGTCATAGGTAAACTACTATACCATTGAAGTACAATTAGCGACGTCGAGTCGACCCGAATTTGTATTCGCCATTTACGTCGGATTGGGGTCATATGGAATGAGATTTGTAGTCCGCTTGCCAACATCGGGGTTTTTAAGCCAACGAGTAGGGGACGTAGTTTGACGTCCAAATGCTACTTGGGCACAGAGTTGCTTTATAAAATCAAAAACTTAGTATTATATTATTTTTGTTAAAAATTAATTAACAAAAATAATATAATACCGAGTATAATACTAAGTTTTGGATTTTATATTCTGAATATTTTATAGTTTTAAATGAAACGAACGTCCCTTAAAGGATTTTCGATTTACAATTGATCCTGGTTCTGGTTGAACCAGAACCGCAACCCGTCCTTTCGTTTTAAAGCAATGACACAGTTGCAACCCGGTTATGGAATTTTACAACCAGCCTGGGAGGTTGGTTCGGCCTTTTGGTTGTAAACATAACCACTAAAATTGTGCAAAATTATAGGTAGTCTTTTTTTGAGTAAAATCAAAGATATCGTCACAAATTTTAAATGACGTCACCATTGTCACGAAACCATTGTAGAAACCATTGTCCCTCGAAGAAAAATGTTCGCTCTATTATAGCTACCTAACCTGACGTAGATGCTGATGATACCCCAAGGACGAAAGATCACCATCTGAATTTTTAATAAAGATATTGCACGAAATAGAATTTTTTGACAGACATGCCTAAAAAAAGTAAGCTCTGTTGCCAAAACAATAAAATTAAACAAATACATTTTTATTAGATGACATTTTAAAAAAAAACGTTAATTTTGATGTATAGATGTTTTTTTGCTAATGATTATATTGCGAGACTAGTTATTGGAAAAAATGTATTGAGTAAATATTTTTTATATTTTAAAAACAATAACAACGAATGGCAAGCTTTTCCTCAAAAAAGATGATGGAAAGTTTCGCACTAGTGGTACAATATCGGCTTATGACTATTCATTGTTTTATTATGTTTTTGAACCTAAATTGTGTTTGACAAAATTGATATTTTGAAAGGACCCCTTGGTTAATCAAGATATAGACGGCGTTATTGAAAACGAAAAACTTAATACAAATCATTTTTCTGTTTTCAGGAAAGGATAATAAACATGCCCAAAAAACTCAATCAGCCTCCAAAAGTTATATTGATCCCAAGAAAAAAAGTATTTTTTCCCCGGAAAACAGCTCGGAGGACTCTGACAGTCCCAAAACAGGTAAGAACTATACAAATTAAAAGCCGCTTTCCAAAAATCAAATATCAGTCAAGCTACCCCTCCCCTCAACGAAACTCAATTTGGATATTGTAAATTTGTTAGTCCCCTTTTAAAAAATGTTGTATTTAATGAATATCGAAAATATTTGCACCTAAAAGGGGGTGGCTTGGAGCTAAGCTGCTTCCCCCCATGGTTAGGAGATAGATTTAATGAAAGTTGATATGTCATAATTTTGTACTAACTATGTACTCTTAAAGAAGGGTATTTTTAGTTTAGAAAAACCATCGGTGATCAGCTTTTTGGACAATTATTTTTATTTAAACTTTTACATCAAGTGCCGACGTTTCGATCCTAATCCGGATTATCTTCATAGCAAGATGTTTCGAGATTTACAAGAGTAAAAATGGTTTTTACGAACTAATAACATTATAAAATCAACAAAAACGTACGTATGTCACAGCAAGGTGTCTACAGACAGACTGTTGATTTTATAATGTTATTAGTTCGTAAAAACCATTTTTACTCTCGTAAATCTCGAAACATCTTGCCCTGAAGATGATCCGGATTAGGATAGAAACGTAGGCACTTGATGTAAAAGTGTAAATAAAAATAATTGTACAAAAAAGCTGAAACCTTTTTCATTTCAATTCAATCCAGGGGACGAAACCATAACAACATTATATAAGATTTTTGTTTGTTTGTTATGGGATGTGTAGCTTGATATCAAGGTACACCCCCCTCTGCTTAGGAAAGAGGTTCGACCAAAAATGACTATGACTTCTTCTAAAAAATTGCCTACTCTCAAGATAACCTGATTTTTTTTTTATTTTGTGGTTGTGTAGCTTGATATCAAGGCCCCTCTGCTTAGGAAATAGATTTTAAAAAAGTAATTATGCCATAATTTGTTACTAATTATGTACTAATTTCGTAAACTTTTAAAAAATTGGCTACTCTCAAGATACCTTGATTTTTTTTTGTGGGGTGTGTAGCTTGATATCAAGGTACACCCTCCTTTGCTTAGGAAAGAAATTTGAAAAAAGTAATTATGCCGTAATTTGCTACTAATTATGTATTAATTTCGCCCCCTTCTAAAAAATTGCCTACTCTCAAGATAACTTAATTTTTTTATGATTTTGTGGGGTGTGTAGCTTGATGTCAAGGCCTGCTTAGGAAATATATTTTCTATATATATATATATATATATATAATTTCGTTCTCGTTTAAAAAGCTTCATGCTTCCAAGATATAACTGTCTAAATTGAGTTAACATGCACTCCCCTCTGCTGCTATGAAAGAAATTCGACAAACTCTATAGATCGATCGCCCAGAAAAGAATGAAGGTCCATAAACTGTTGATAAAGGCGAAATTAGTACATAATTAGTACCAAATTCTGGCATAGTCACTTTTGGCCGAATCTCTTTCCTAAGCAGAGGGGGTGTACCTTGATATCAACACTCTCATAACAAATAATCAAAAATCTTAGGAACCGATGGTTTTTGTAAACTAAAAGGACCCTTCTTTAGTACATAATTATGACATATCAACTTTCATTAAATCTATCTCTTAAGCATGGGGGATGCAGCTTAAGTACAAAATTTTTTAAAAGGGAACTAAATTAGTACATAATTTTTACAATATCCAATTTGAGTTTCTTTGAGGGCTTGACTGAGCTAAAAATCGAATCTTTTAGAATTGTGTGTTAAGAACTGGTTTTTATTTTAACTACAAAAAAAACACTTGGTTTTTTCTCGAAATGATTTTTACTCGGATTTTTATGATACAAAAAAACAAATCTATACATATAATAAATCTCTAGATAGACCATTTCTGCACATTGAATATTTTTTTTAATTTTTTGATTTTGGGTTCTAACCAAACCATATAGATACCAAAAATTCAATTTTTAGAATTTCTCTGTGTTTATTTGACTGCCTGTTTGTCTGTCTATGTGTCTGTATCACGCAAAAACTACTGAACGGGTTTGATGGGAGTTTCACTACTAGATTATGGGAAAAAAAGTTATGATATTTGAAGCCAAAAAACTGGAAAAACCACAGGCAAAGCTGGTATTTGACTGGATAGTAGTTTAGGCGAAAAACAGGGCGCGGAATGGGTTAGGGGAGAAGTGTGGTGAGGTGGAGGGGGAATGGGAAGCTGCCATTTTAAACACGCGAACAAAGTCGTGGGCAACAGCTAGTTTATAAAAATTCGGTGTGCCCAATTTTTTGTTCGGAACGCTTCTTAACTTTAAAGTGACACAAAATTATTTTTTTTAATAAGCCGAATTCTTACAAACTTTTTTGTATGTATTTTGCGAATTAAATTTGAATCCGACGCATTTTGTTTTCAAAATACCATTTCTGGGGTCCAGATGTTGAACACGAATCTGTATTTTTCGTAAAATTATATTTTTAGACAACCTCACACTGATATGCCAATAGGTACGTCGAAATAAATAACTTGACATTTTTTTAAATTTTATTGTCAGCATAAGAAGTATAAAAAGAGGCTGCATCGCTTCATCCGTGTGTGTGTGTGTGTGTGTGTAAATTTTCATCTCTTTTTTTTACTGATTTAATGAAAGGTTCGAAATCCCAATCAAAGTCAAGCACAGCTCAGTCGAAATCCAAGCCGGAACCAAGGCCGAAAGCGGCAGCAAAACCTGTTGAAAAATCGAAACCTGCTGAGAAGAAATCATCTGTTGGAAAATCGCCAGCGAAGGGAAGTGGAAAAGTCAAAGGTTCTGAAAGCAGCGCCACTAGTGCTTCGTCCGAATCAGGTATAATAAATTATTTTAATTACTACGTTTATACGCACCTAAAAGCGCTTTTATATAAGGACGGTTTTGAATAAAATTGCTTTCTCCGAGGGTTTATAAGTCCTTCATTAAATGTCATTAACTATGTCAGTTTAAAGAAAAAACAAATAAAACAACAAATTTTTCTGAAAACCAGGGATAAGTATTTCTTTGGGTTGGAAGAAATTCGATAAAGCGTTTTTAAAGTGTTTGTAATGACCCTAAAAAGCCATAAACCGCTTTCAAATAAAATCGATTTAGTGCTTTAATCGGTTTTAGTGGTGTTTATAGGACGACATTTTCAAACCGTCCTTATATAAAAGCGCTTTAAGAGGTCCGTATAAACAGGTAGTAGTAGTAGTAGTAAGGGGCGGCCCGCAGGCCTGGCAATTAGGCCTCTTCATGGGCCCTTTCTGCCATCCCCCTATCTTGCACCCTTATCCTCCCACTCTCTCTTTCTTCTTCTCTTCTTTCCTGCCTTCCTTAGGAAGGTCAGCACGTCAGCCCATCTTAGAGAGTGTAGCTCCTCCTCTTCTATTGTGGGGGCACCCCACGTCTGCTGCCTCAATCTGGCATACCCGTCACACTCTCCTATCAGGTGCACCACTGATTCCTCTGCCCACCCACATGCTGGGCAGGCGGAGTGTTCCCAACACTCTGATGCATGTCAAGTGCTTGCGCAGCCGATTATGCCCTGTCAGCATTCCTACTAACAATCCAATGTCCTTGCGAGTTTTTCCCAGGAGCCATTTAGTTATGGATGTGTCTGGTCCACTCACGAACAGTTCGGACTGTCTGCACTCGCTCTTCCCTCCAGAACGACTTCAGTTGATCGCTCGCCCATTTATTGAATTCTCTCTACACCTGTTTTCTTGTGATTCCCAAGAGCGGTTCCGGTCCAATATATTGGGTTTCGGCACCAGCTCTGGCAAGTTCGTCCGCCTTCTCATTCCCTGGTATTCCCTCGTGGCCCGGGACCCACATCAGTGTCACCCTCTTGTCTTCAGCCAATGTCTGTAGCGACTTACCGCACTCCTCCACTAGGCTACTAACAATTTTTGGTGAACTAAGAGCCTTGAGGGCAGCCTGGCTGTCGGAACATATGCAAATGTCCCTCCTGCCATTTCTGACCTCTGGTAGGGTTGCCGCTATGATAATGGCGTATATACCTCCGCCTGAAAGACCGTAGCGTGCTCGCCAAGCGGGTAGCTTTCTTGAATCTCTTGGTCTTCCGCATACACTCCTGCGCCTGTTGTCTGCCTGGCTGACAGTTTTGATCCGTCAGTGCAGCAGACCGTCGCGTCTCTGCTTAATTCGTTTCGGAATTCTTCTCTCTGCCACCAATCCCGTTCAGTGTATGACTTTGTACTTTTTGTCAAAACTCCATGGTTTCGAAGGAGTCCCTACTGGCATCTTTAGAAGAGGCAACTCTTTTGTTACCAGTTCCTCGATTGCCAGATGACCCACTTTTTCCCCTCTGCTCTTCCGCTCTTCCATAGGCCCTTGTCTCTCAGTCGTAGGTACGTCGCCATCGCTTCCTTCTTGATCCAAGTTGGAAGCGAGGGGAGACCTAAGATGGTTTCTAGGGCTCTAATGGGGGTAGTCCTCATTGCGCCTGCTATTTCCCTGCAGGCTCATGAGCTTTCTGGAAGTGGTCAGTTTTTCTACCAGACCACTGACACATATTGGATTCTCGGTCTTATGATGGCCTAGTATAACCAGTATAGGATCCAGTATAGGATCACCCCCAGGTTCGACCGACCACTCGGCGTAACTGCCATATTGTTGCCTGGAAGAGGATCATTTCAGTTTTTGCATTATTAACTGATAGGCCGTTCTGTCGGCACCAGTCTTCTATGATTCTAATCGCCTTTTGCATTCTTTCGCAGACAGTGGCGAGGAAGCGGCCAACCACCTTCACCACGCCGTCGTCTGCGTATGCATCACATCCACCTTCACTTTGGACTCTCCCAAGCTTGCCTGTGCTTCCCTCTCTATTAACGCAGACTTTACTCATTCGGTCAGACATACTTCAGCTCCTCTTTCCTGAAGGGCAGATGTTATTATCTGCGTTCTTGCCTTGTCGAAGGCTCCTTCCACGTCAAAGACTACCATGAGTGCGTACTCATTGTGCTGAAGGGCCTTTTCTGCCTTGTGCGCTACTGCATGAAGAGCCGATTCCATTGATCTACCCTCTCTGTATGCGTGCTGGTCCTTGTGGAATGGTCTGTTGGCCAGTATTCCCTCCACCATCTTCTCCAGTGCCTTCATCATAAATGACGTGAGACTTATAGGTCTGAAGCATTTAGCCCCATATAAACAAAGTAAATCTTAGATTGCATAAGTGGTCGTGAGCATCCTTGCTGTAGACAGGCTTGGCACTACTTCCAGTACCTAAGCTAGAAATTTTGTGCCCACAGATCTACTAAATTATTTATACTAGTAATTGAAACACTTACCACCATAGAGGTCAAAACCCCTGCAGATCATAAGATATAATATAGACTTTAAACTACGGAAGTTTTTTCACGTAATGCCTCATTTGTTTGCCATTCAAGTACCGCAGGAGGTCTCACAATGGCCCTTAAACCAAGTAAGAATCCTAATATAGTCCACTGACGTCATTTGTTGTTGTCAGTTGAAGTAACAGTTGAAACAATCAACGACTTTTTTACATATTTATTGTCGCTGTCTAAATAGAGATCCAAAAAAATTACGTCAGTTCGTTTATCAAAAAATTGGACTATACCGTTTGTAAGGCGTCTTAAGTTTGGTGGAACCACAGATGTCACAAGGAGACACCACATTCAGGTGTGCCACGAGGAGACAGACGCCACAGTCATTGTATTCCTATCTCCCAGTAGGCCATAGCCATTTCTGAGACGGCTGCCCATCACAGGACACAACAGCCCGCCGACCAACAATGCAGTGTAAACAATAACTGCCACCCTCTCTCTCTCTCTCTCATTTTATTGGTGCTATCTCTTAGTGAGATAATATGCCAGCTCAAGTGGTACAACGCAGAATTATCTGACTCTAAGTCACTCACACTGTCCTGATGAGGACCCCCTAGGAAGGCAGTTTTCTTTTCCTAGAAGGATTTAATTTAGACCTAAACCGCTTTTCGAGGCTAGGGATCTTTAACGTGCTCCTCTATCAACATATATATATAACACGGGACCGTCCTCTCCGAGAGACGGTATGGAATCGTGTTAGCCTGCCTTCTAACTAACACGGCCTACTCCGCTCCATACGGCGTTTTCCTTAATCTCACAATGTAGTTTTATAACAAAAAGTCCACCGACCAGGACTACCGACTACCCCGGGTATTTTCCCCGGGTCTCCTGGTTTATAGAACGGGTATGAATATCATGTTCTCTTCATCTCTCTCACTCGGTGTTTGTACCTTGTCTACTGCTTTTCTGAAAAATGTCGTTGTCATAGACCTAGTGACGAAAATGAATGACAGCAAACCATCCAAGTAGAAGCGTCGGAAATAGACCCATTTTCGTCCCTAGAGAAGAAAATACTTTCTTCTCTTGAGATGAAAATGAAAAAAAATAATAGTAAAAAATACGAAAATTTAAAAAGGGATTTAGTGAGGGTGAATAAATAACAAAATCAATGAATAGCAAGCTTTCCCTCAAAAAAGGTAATGGTAACCGTAGATCTACGGTTACCATTACCTTTTTTGAGGGAAAGCTTGCTATTCATTGATTTTGATAAAAAATACGAATTAAAAGTGGATAGAAAGTAACTTTCTTACACTCGCCTGTTGTGTCACTCGGCTAGCGCCTCGTACACAACATTCACGCTCGTGTGAAATATGCTCGGAAATATGTCACTTTCTTCTCTCGTTATGAAATATACTATTTGGTCCCTGTTGCCCCCTAGGGTCCACATGTGTCATTTTTATAACACACTAGGGTACGTTGCCAGAAGGCCAACCGACATATGTGCCAAATTTCATTGCTCTAGCTCAAACCGTCTAAATTTAAGAAAAAAAATTGGCACCCTAACCCTAACTTTTGACTGCAGCATTTTTGCGGTTGTTAGCAGGTTAGGCAGTGTTGATGGGTCCATTAGTAATCGATTAAAATAAGTTTCGTCAAATCTTCATCAAAAGGCCCATGGAAGCCAATTTTCTACATATGCCCACTAAGTAATATTTGGATCCATATTTTACCAAAATTAAAGTCAAAATTCAAAAACTATTACTTTAAAATGAGATTAAAATTTCTGTATTTGTATAGAAAAATGTGGGGCCAAAAATGCCCTTGTGCGCAGAAATTTTACATGAGTAAGACACGGAGAAAAGCGAATAATACTCTACTATGACCAAATTTTTCATGTTTATGTCCTTTGATAGTAAATAATCCTCATCTGTTCCTAATCTATTCCAAGCAGAACGCCCACATTACATATCTTGAGCATTCACGACACTGATTTAATTTTGTTGAAGGATCCAGAGTATCCTTTTCGATTCTTATACGGACTTCTTGTTGTCCCACATATATTTTTTCGATAATCTATAGAAATATTTTCACCACATGATTAATTAGGCTGATAATAAGCGGTAATCACTACACTTATTTGCTGAATGCTGCAATTTTACAATAAATCAAGTTACAATCTTTAACTACGATTTTAGCGTATTTTGGCCACTGCGAGTTGGGAGTAAGAAAAATGCCATTTGGCGCTGGGATTTAGAAGAGAATAAATTAGTGATAGTTTTAGACGTATATAAAATACATACAAATAAAATAATCGGAAGAACATGATAAAAAAGGGCCAATGCTTGAAATATCGGGCGTCGAATGCCCTCTATAACGTAGTGCGGCTTAGTGAAAATTAACGACTCCTTGATACAGAATGCCTACTGAAGATCCTTCAGACTCCTTGTTACAGAATGCCTACTGGGGTTGACCGCTTGTAACAACGTGTGCTACTGAAGACCCAGTAGACTCCTGGTTACAGAATGCCTACTGGGGTTGACTACACAGCGAAAACGTTAAGTTTAAAAAAGTGACATACTGAGATACCTAACCTAACCCCGGAACTATAAACTTGACGTTGGCGTCTCTTTCTCCCTTAGTAAAAAAAAGAAAGATTCCTTAGCGTCGAACAGTAACAGAACTACCATCCAGTTTATAAATGGGAAGTAAACCCTTCGCAAGTATAATTTAAAGCTATATCTGTCGTTGTCAAGACAAAAAGTTCAAATATAGGTTTAAAGCAATGATTTTACCGTGCGTTATTCAATGATTTAAAGTAGATCACAACAAGTTTTTTGTTGATGAATCTCATGTTATATTTATTACTGAAAAGTCAATATAAAAGATATTAAAATACCGTAGAAGAATAAAAAGCCCAGATTCATATAATATTTGGAATTATTTTTAGGAACAACAAGCAGTTCTGGAAGCGAATCAAGCGCCGATTCTTCGGAGGAGAACAAAGATAAAAAAGTGAAAAAGCCTGTCAAAAAACCCATCGTCATTGCCAAGGAGTCTGCCAGACATTCTGATTCCGAAGCTGACGCCGAGGTGCAGGCTACTGCCGAAATTAAAGAGGTAGGTGAAGGATTGGTGGAGGTTTACTACTTTATTTTTACTTTTAATTGTAAGCTCAGAAACTACTTGCTTTTCTGTTTTTTCCAACCAACCAACTTCTTCGTATTTCAAACTGTTCTTATTATTCTACCAAATTTAAAATTAGGAATTTGTTTAATGAATTTAATCAAGAATTTAATTTTACTTCCTTTAAAAAAAATTTTTACTGCAAATTTTATTTTGGTGTCTACCCAAGTAACATTTTCAATTACCTCAAGTTTTATAAGTTTGATTACCAGTTCTTATAAAGGTGATCGGGTTTTATTACCAGGTTTCCTGGTTTCGTAAAATTACATGAAGGCACAATAATTTTTATAATAGTAATTGTTGTAACCTTGCAACTTATTGGGTTACTAAACACGGTTTTATTAAACTGCCACTACATAACTGCAACAACAATTACTTAAACAGTTATAAAACCAGATTCTTTTTTTATAATAGGTCCGCTATGAAACTGATAGTTTGTTAAATTTATAAAGGTTTCATTATAAATTACATCACTTGTGATTCTGCTTCTACAGAAACCCCTTTCTTTTAATAACACAGAGCTGGTTTAACTAGTCTTTTTCTGGAAATGATTCGTCGTCTTCGTCCAACTTCTTGCTGCGAGCTTAAGCCTCAGCCCTCACCCACTCCCGCAGGACGACGCTTAGGCGAAACAAACGTTGAAAAATTATTCTGTTCTGTTTTCTTGAAAAATGGTTGAAAAGCACTGTTTTTTTATTTTTATAGGTTATTAAACCATCTCTCACTCTTTAATGGCGAATATGGCGGCGTAAATTTTTTTCAATATTATTATAATTGCTTAAAATATTAAAAACTCTTTATATTTTGGTTTTTCATAACAAATATTGTAGTTTTTATAATTTCATAATATAGTACAAAAAGAATCAACAAAAAAAACGGAAAAATGTTGAATAGAAAAAAATGATTTTTGTTTATTAAAACAAAACAATTTGCAGGCGCGCGTGTTTTTTAGTTTTTTGACATGTACTTTAACAGTAAAGTTTGCGCAGCATGTAGTTTTAGGGGGGTGGAAATGTATTTAAAAGTCATTTTACCATCATATAATACTTTATCACTGCCTATTTATAATTTGATGCTGTTTTGATTCCATGCTTTTTATTACGGATCCATAATTACTTTTTTAGAACCTCAGAACCATCAAAAACATTTTTCTACTGCATTTTCTTATAGGGGGCACTCGGGTTACTTTATTTCGTTTCATAAATGTTGCAGACACCTTTATGTCTCCTAATTCGCATAACTAAAGGTAATATAAAAGTTGTAAGAAGGTTCTCACACGCAACTTCTAGGTTTTTAAGGAGTTTATAATAAGGTTGCCACTACCTTTATAAGTTCCACCAGTTAAGGCCAATAAGAGGGTAATAAAGGTTCCGAGAAGGTTCTCGTTACTTTTCTATAAAACTTTAAAGTTTATAATTTGGTGGCGGTAACTTGTTCGCAGCATCTATAAAAAGTGAAAGTAGCACGTTTTATCCCGAGGCGAAAAATTGTTTGGGGCTACAATTCGCTGAGATAAAAAGACACTTTAGTCACGTGGTAGATATACTATTTTTTTGCACTAGGACTAAAATATAGTTTTGAAACTCTTGAAAAAAAACAAAACGTCAAAAGTGACAGTTTGCAGTTTGTTAGTTTTAAAATTCAATTACGTCAAAATTAACAAAAATTTCTTTAGGGCTAGATATGATTATGACATGGACGAGTATAAACAGTGAACAATTTTTATAACCAAAATTATAACTAATGATTTAAGAAGACCAAAGTGTAATAAAAAGACTCATATCACTTTTGGATTATCTACTCTAGAGGCC
Organism: Oxystoma pomonae; assembly: GCA_963921995.1. NCBI lineage: Eukaryota > Metazoa > Arthropoda > Insecta > Coleoptera > Brentidae > Oxystoma > Oxystoma pomonae. The sequence continues at coordinate 56,397,011 of OY998164.1, forward strand.
CTGTATACGATTTTTACAGTTATTGTTTTACCAGAGGTGAGCAACTGGATTTGACAGTTGCTAGGGAAATGTTTAAAAATAAATTGTGTGTTGGCCATGATAGTTGGTAACCCCTGACAATAAATAATTTTGGCACTGTCACATTTTTTATTAAGAAACGTCCGGTTTAAAAATGGAATTTTGCTGTATCGCCTTAACGAATTTGTATTGTGCCGTTGTCCAACGGAGAAAGAAACTCAAGAAAAGTGGAATAAATAACACATTATGTTTCCGTGTTTCATTGTAAGAAAAAGAGTAACAAAAATATAGGAGTCTTTATATTTTACCTATTATTTACATTTTTAGTATCTCTGCGTGTATATTCACTGTTAAAATAAATAACATTAAGAAAACGTAGGTCTATTTTAATTGAAATATCTCGTAAAGTACCCTTCCCAACATGATTCCACATGAAGTTAGCTTCCATTAACTTCCAGATTAACACATAATAACGATGCCTATTTGTGAGTGATTCAGAGTTGGAAGTCAGAGTGTGCGATGGTGTTAAATGATGTCTGGATTGAGGGTGACTATTGAATCCACTGACGAGCCCACGCTGGTCACCCCGGGCGAAACATCGTTTAATTGTTTCTCCTTTCGCTTTGATCTTTTGTGTGTTCCTTGTAGGACACTCATCCAATTTTGAATTTTCGTTCTTTCCTCCCAAGATCTTTTGATCTTCTCTTTTTTGTGATTCTACATATTTACAAAGAAAATTGGTCAAAGTTGAAACACATTCAATTTGTTTATAACAATTGTAGAATACAATTTTTAAATAACAAAAAAAAAATATTTCAAACATTTTTCCGGTGAGCTCATACAAAAACACAACTTTTATTATTCGACATTTTTTTCATACATCGAATATTTTATCAATGATTGAAAAATGTTGAATTTCATAAACTTCAAAAGTTCAAAAAATCATAACTTGAAAAAAAAAATTATTTTGAAAAAAAATACGTGTCGTTTATTTCTCGCTAAAGAGTGCGAGAAAAAATTTTCCATTCCATTATTCCAGATTTTTGGGACACACTGTTTATTCTAATTATAAATAAAACATAGTTTTACCAACAGAAAACTATTGGATTTTGCTATGGATTCGTCATAATAAAAAGCCCGACTGAAGCATGGACACCAGTCAGTGGTAGAACTAGTGGAGGAGGCCAAAAATCCAATAGTTTTCTGTTGGTAATACTCTCTTTTTTTATTTATATTTAACTCCACTATGGACATTCCGAATTTATTTCTCATTCTGTTATCTAATGTTTTGACAAGCATTTGTCCATGACTTGTTGATTTGATCATTCGTATTATTCGTCTATGAAACTTCTGGCGTACTGAAGATCCCTAACAAGGGTAAAACACGTGTTTGCTTGTAGTCTCCCAAGTCGCACCTGGTATGTATTCTTGTGGTACTCCGGTGTTTTTTGTAAAGTTCGTTTTTTTTCTATCGATTATTCGTCAGTAAAAAGCCCGACTGGTGGATGGACTGTGTCAGTGGTAGAACTAGTGGAGGAGGTCAAAAATCTAATAGTTTTCTGTTGGTAAACTCTCTTTTTTATTTATATTTAACGCCACTATTGACATTGGGAATTTATTTCTCATTCTGTTATTATAATCTCGATTCCCAATGAGCATTTTCAGAAACTTCTGGTGACAGATTTTTATATAATTATTATAAAGAGGGTTCCATTGATACCCTAGGGTATTTAGAAGTTTCCTACAAGAATTGAGTTTGTATATTTGTTTTATTAAAGGCGCTAAATTGATGGTACCCTAAAGTAACATAAAACTGGCGTTAACAATATTTCCACGAACATCTTTATAAAAATTAAAGTCATCGGTTCAAATGTTATATAAATTGGTGTTAACAATGTTTCCACCAACATATTTATAAAAATATAAGTCATCAGTGACAAAAGTCATATAAATTGGTGTTTGAAATCTTTATGTCAACCCACCTATAAAACCGTAAGTAACTATCAATTAAAGATATATAATAGATTGGTTTTTAAAATGTTGCTATCAACCCATTTATAAAACTTAATTAACCAACAACAAATTTATATAAGATAAGATTGAAAATATTTCGAGAGACACTTATAAAAACTTGGGAACTCACACACAATAGTTATATAAATTGGTGTCTATAATATTCTTATGAACTCATTCATAAACCTTTTTTGCCAATAGGGTTTTTTTCTATAATTTTGTTATTAATTTCTTTATATAGTGATTATAATACAAATGTTTTTAGAACAAAAAAACCAATTTTAATTTATTTTGGCAATTATAAAAACAAAACAAACAAGATTTTTTAAGGTTAATTTTGTGACATCAAAAGGCGCGTCTTTGCGATATCAAAAGGAGCCTATTTGCGACATCAAAAGGCGCGTTTTTGCGAGATACCATACCATTATTATCTTGTTTTAATTACATCAATCTGAGAGAGATAAGAGATCCAAATCTTTTTGAGATTGCCGATGACAGATATCGGGATCGAATGCATTTTACACCCGATTCCCACCAGCGTTTCCCATGCGCAGTCACCCTGACTCAAAAAAACTCATCACGTGGTCCGACATGAACTTGTATAGGCAAATCTCGCTTAGACCACGTGATACGTGTTTTGATTCGGGGGACCCACGAATGAGAAACGCATAGATATGGGAACCGAGTTTTAGAAAAAGAGAACAGTATAGTAACCGTGTTAAGGTCTCAAAAACGCACCGTGAAACGTCGAGCGCATACGCTGATACTGCTGGTCGGCGGCAAATGTGAACACCCCGGAAAATACTCGCCTGTACACCCTTCGACCCCTCAATCTAACTTGAGATAGTTACCTCTGACAGTTATGCGGGCTTGAAGTGTGTGGAGGCGGGTATTTTTCCTGGTATGTGTAGTATGCTGGATCTCTCGAGGAATGCATTTAGGAAAAGAGAACAATGGTAACTATGTTAAGCTCGCAGAAACGGACCATCAGTGTTCAACACTGCGCCATCTGTAGCCCTTTGTTCCAAGTGGCATCATTTTTTAAAAGGGTTATAAAATAGTGTTGAGGAGGTAAACAGTGGTATAGTTGTATTGTTTTTTTTATAGTATTGTCGGAAATTTTCGCCATTTTGGATTACAAAAATAGGTTTTTGGCCTAAATAAAAACGTTATTTATGGGGTTTCAACATGCGTTTCAATCGAAATATTGCTTGTTAGGGTTAAGAACAACATACAAAATTCAATATTTGACCCAGAAAGAAAAAAACGCGTATGAAAAAAAAAACGATATTTAAATTAATATTTTTTTTTCCCGTTTTCTCAAGTATTTTTGGAGACCATGAAATTTACGTGAGTGTATTCGAAAACTATAAAGTGCACACGGGACCGCAGCTGATTTTCAAAGTAGGATGACTTGAAAAACAGCTTTTATTTGACTTTAGTATATAAATATTCATATTCCTGCTTCAGCTTATCTCACTTTCATTTTTATTTATTTTAGAAGATTGCTAAACACCATTTTATAAATTTTTTTTATTGTAAAAAGAAAAAGAATAATACGTAACAAGCAAAGGGAAGAAAGACGGAAAATCTATATTTCTAAATCCATAAAAACCTTTAAGTTGTTATGTAGTGTTGTTAGAACAGTTGTAAAACCTTTTTATAATAATCTCTATACTTGAGGGCTCATAAGGAAGTTTTATAAAATCTATATGTTGTTTTTCTATCCATTACTATGTACCATAAATTTTTATAAGCTGGTGTTGAACAGTTGTTTTTCAAGTCTTTTTTACTCATTTAAGAGATATATTAGAGTTATAAAATTATCACCAACACTAAATAATATAACTTTTGGATATTTTATGAAGGTTTTATATTATTTGCTGTAACTTTTATATAGACAAAAATGCTCATTGGGTTATAATTATGTTTCAGTACAATAAACATGATGGATCATGGATCTTTATTCGCTGCGACTCTTTATATGACTTATTTTTCGCAGGTAACAAGGAAATCAACTCGTTCGGCCAGCGCCCGCACATCCAAACACGTCTTGGGCAAAAATGTCTACTCGGACACCGATTCAGAATCTGAAAGCACTAAAAGATCGCTGAGCAGATCGCCGGTAAAAAAGGCGCCCACCAAGGGAAAGACCAAACACAACAAAAGACACGATCACAAGTCGAAAAGGAGTGAGGCTACGATCGTCGAGAGGACCTGCCCATTGGAAGGTAAGAAATGGATTTTACATTTCATAATAAAGCTTTTGAAAATTGTATTTTCAAAAATATGTTTTTGAGATGAAGAAAGTGTTTTTTTTTAAAATGTTTTCAATTTTTTTTTTTGGTTGAAAATGCAATTATCCATCTTAATGTGAAAACTAATCAGCTCTGCGTCTGGTGAAAAAGAATTTTTGTGCAAAATTTGATAAAAATCGGTTAAGCGGTTTTTGAGTAATCGTGTTAACGACAGAGACAGGCAGACAGACACCATGACAAAATTTTGTAGTTAGGTCTTTTTTGACCCAAATAACTTATTTTTAGTGAAAATAAAAACTTTTTTTTTTGAACATCCGACCCAAGTAACATTTTTGGTTAAAATTTGGTAAAATATTCCCGAGTTAAGCTAGTAATTTCTTCTTATGAAAAAATGGGAGGTCAAAAAAGAGGGAAATTTCCCGCCTTTTTACCAAAGTGGGGACAAAAACCAAGGGAATTTGGTGGGATAAAATAGGTAATTAATTTTTTTTCATGAAGGTGAATTTGCCCAGAGGACACTTTTTACCAAATTTTGGGACACCTGTACACATCTGCATAAATGTTCAACCTAATTTGTGTCCTATTGTACACAATGCCCTATTAATGTCCTTTTGTTTGTCTGTGACTGAAGCGCACTCTACGTGTCAGAATAGAAGGAGATGAAAACATTCTTAAATGAAAATAAAAAAAAGAGAGAAATAATAATTATGTCCATGATTAAAATCACAGTTATATTTTAATCGTAGGGGTTAAACTACTATTTTAAACTATTAGTGGAAGGAAACCGATATGCGCCGAAAATTTTTATGTTGAATTGTTTACTTTTACTTCCATTAAATTTCCAACGCCGATCGAAACAAGCAGTTTTAACAAAAAAATCACCAAAATTATATTTTCGGAAAACACTAATTAAATAGTAAATTTAGATAATTTAATATTTGGGTATGAAACAAGTGTAAGCAAATCATTTCCATAAAGATTTTGTAGTTTTTTTTTAATAAAATAATAAAAACTTCTTAAAAAAGAGAAAAAACATGGCGCTTTACCTTTTTTTTTGGCGACCGTGCCCTAAAAGTCGTGTTAACCATGTTTCTTTTTCCTCAAACACAAAATTTCCAATGTTGAAGCCAAAATTTCTTATTAATTTTGCATCAAGGACGGTTTATCCATTTTACGAATTCATTGCCAATTGTTCCCCGCACACCCCCTGCCCATTGTTCGGTTGTTACTTGTCATGTTGATTGTTGACATAAAGACGAATTTACGCTGGTGAGCAATTAAGCAAGCAAAGAATTCGAGAAAGAAACACACAATCGTTTACGCTCGCAAATGTCATAACTTGACATATGACATTTACGAGCGTAAACGACTGTGGGTATTTCCATTAGTTGTGTTTGGCACTTGCAGAGATCCACTAGGACTTGTTAGTCCCCACTAACTTTTAATTTCTTTAACTTTTCTGTAAAAACTGTTTGATGCTGTGAAATATTTTTTTAACTTTTGGCATGTTAAAACACAAAACTGTCAGGATCGCCACTACTAGGTAGGTACTTTAACACAGAGTATCCTTTTTGACGATCAAAACGTGAAGGAAGAGAGGGTCTTCCTTAAACCCAAATTTTATCTAAACATCTACTTTCTTTGTTTGAATTTTGAGCTTCCATCTGGTTTTTTTGGAAATACCGAGAAGAAACATGAAAGTTATGATTATTGATTAATCTAAACAGCTGATCGGGGCCCGTATTCTTGACGCCCTATGAGGTAAGTAGTGACCGGCGAGTATTTGCCTCTCTTACTTTTCACATGGTTCAAAGGAGGTGAGAAGTGAGAAATTTGTTCACACTCATGGGCAGTTCGTTAGAGGACACATGACGCAAAGGAGTTTTCTTGTTTTCTAGCAGAACTACTTTCGTCCCATCAAGAAAAACAACTGAAGTTTTAACCTGATCAAATCTTAATATTCCATATGGTTAAATAAAATAAAATAATCTTCCATAAAGTTCGTACATATTTTTAGGTTGGTCAAAAAACCAAATTTTTGTTCTAAAACTTATTCAAAAAAAAAAACCCAAAGTTTGAGGAATAACTGTAGGTCAAAAATAAGTAACTTTGAGTTTAGTTTTAAACCAAAAAAGTTCTTTACATTGAGAGATTTCTTCAGGACATTATTAAAATTTTTGACAAGCAATGTTGACCAAGAAATGCCCAAACAAGGTGGGGACCTCAGAGTAGAATCTCAAGTCAAGTTTACCATCAATTTACCTTCTCTTTTACGAGAAAAATATCCTAAAAGAAAACCTTTAAAATGTCGTGTATATAATGACCGTTTCTTAAGGTTATTTGTTCCAATTTAAAACTTATTTTCAAACCTCAAACTACAAAGTAGTTTTCTGAAGGAAAACGGAGGATGTTTTGACGTATGATTGGTTATCTTAACCTTCCAACTTCCCAATATGCACTAAAATGTTACTTGGGGAATAGCCTCCAAGCCGAGGGGTTATCCACCCCCTCAAAATATGTACACCTACTGCTAAAATTATAGGGATTTATTGTCAGGATTTCTACATACTGCCAGTGCTGCCAAGTACTGCAGTAGTGCGAGTGCTGACAAATACTGCCAGTACTGCTAAAAATGTGTACACCTACTGCCAAGGTGGACAACCCCTCCCTTCATACTATGTATTGGATGGCTAAAAATAATTGTCCGGTTTAAGAGTGAATTTAAATCCTAAAAACAGTTCGTCTACTTAAACAGATAAACCGCTCATCATCTGGTATCCCCCACACACATATATCTTGTTTTTATTTAGTTTTTTAAAATAATCGATAATTTTTACCGTGAATTAAACTTCTTAAGGATACGTACAATTATGTAAAAAAACTTAAAGTTATGCAAAATCCGTGAAATTGTTTCGGGATAATGCTTTCACTTTCACCTTACAAAATTTGATACAAATTTGATTAACAGTTTTTTAGATTAAGTAATTGGAAGAAGCGCATTTTTTATTCAAATTCACCCTTAACAGAATAAAGGAGAAAATTCGTGTGAAGTTGCACCCGAGTATAACAAACCAAGATTTGTTATACTCAGGTTGAAACTTATTGATAATTTTGAAAATGTTTTTTTTTTGTGCTCTGAAGGTGTGGACCGATTTATCCGTTAATAACTTTCTCTAAGAAAAAAGAACATGATACAAAAACTGCATAATATATTTTAATATTATTAATTATGGTAGTATGGCAATTTTTCATGTAAATTTGGAAATTTTTAGGAAGGATATTGCACGAATGGGAGGAGCAATCACCCAATGAGCATTTTCAGAAACCTCTGGTGACAAAAATTTATATAATTATTATAAGGAGGGTTCCATTAATGCCCTAGGGTATTCAGAGGTTTCCTACAGGAATTGAGTTTGTATATTTGTTTTATTAAAGGTTCTAAATTGATGGTACCCTAAGGTAACATAAAACTGGCGTTAACAATATTTCCACGGACATCTTTATAAAAATTAAAGTCATCGGTAACAAATGTTATATAAATTGCTGTTAACAATGTTTCCACCAACATATTTATAAAAATATAAGTCATAAGTGACAAAAGTTATATAAATTGGTTTTTGAAATCTCTGTTAACCCATCTATAAAACCGTAAGTAACTATCAATTAAAGATATATAGATTGGTTTTTAAAATGTTGCTATCAACTCACTTATAAAAACTTAATTAACCAACAATAAAGAGACACTTTTATATAAATTGGTGCCTGTAATATTTTTATGAACTCATTCATAAACCTTTTTTGCCCATTATTTCTATGTTTTTATTAATTTCTTTGTATAGTGGTTATAATACCACTGTTTTTAAAACAAAAAAAGAATTTTAATTTATAACAAAACAAACAAGATTAAAAAATCTTAATTTTGGCTTTAAAAGGTGCGAGATATTATACCATCATTATCTGGTTTTAATTACATCAATCTGAGGAGAGACATAAGAGATCCAAATCTTCTTGAGATAGTTTTCGATGACAGATATCGGGATCGAATGCATTCTACACCCGGTTGCGACCAGCGTTTTCCATGCGCGGCCACCCTGACTCAAAAAACTCATCACGTGGACCGATATGAACTTGTATAGGCAAATTTCGCTTAGACTACGTGATCCGTGTTTTGATTCGGGGAGCCCACGCATAAGAAACCCATAGATGGGAACCGGATTTTAGAAAAAGAGAACAATATAGTAACCGTGTTAAGTTTGCAAAATTGCACCGTGAAACTTCGATTCACGGTGCATACAGTTCGCACGGCTGGTCGGCGGCAATTGTGAACACATCACCATACGACGCGACGGAACGCAGCCTCAAGGTCGGTTTCTGCGAGTTTGACATACTCACTATTATCCTCTTTTTCTAAATGCATTCATCTGAGAGAGATCCAGCATACCAGGAAAATACCTGCGTGTACACCCTGCGACCCCGCAATCTAACTATCTTCTTGAGATAGTTACCTCTGACAGTTATGCGGGGTTGAAGGGTGTGCAGGCGGGTATTTTTCCTGGTATGTGTAGAATGCTGGACCTCTCTCAGACGAATACATTTAGGAAAAGAAAACAATGGTAACTATGTTACGCTCGCAGAAACGGACCTTCAGTGTTCAACTCTGCGCCATCTGCAGCCTTTTGTTCCAACTAGCATCATGTTTTAAAAAGTTGATAAAAAAGTGTTGAAAGAGGTAAACAGTGGTATAATTGTATTGTTTTTTTTATAGAATTGTCGTAAATTTTCGCCATTTTGGATTCGAACAATAGGTTTTTGACCAAAATAAAAACGTTATTTATGGGGTTTCAACATGTGCTTTAATCGAAATATTGCTTGTTTAGGGTTAAGAACAAAATACAAAATTCAATATTTCTCCCAGAAAGCAAAAAACATATGTGAAAAAAGTATTATTTAAATGAATATTTTTTTTCCCGTTTTCTCAAGTATTTTTGGAGCCCATGAAAATTTTGTGAGTGTATTCGAAAACTATACAGTACACACGGGACCGCAGCTGATTATCATAGTAGGATGACTGGGAAAACAGCTTTTATTTAACCTACAGTATATAAAAATTAATATTCCTGCTTCAACTTATCTCACTTCCATTTTAATTTATTTTAGAAGATTGGTAAACACCATTTTATAAATTTTTTATTTTAAAAAGAAAAAGAATAATACATAACAGGCAAAGGGAAGAAAGATGGAAAATTTATATTTCTCTCGATAAAACCTTTAATTTGTTATGTAGTATTGTTAGAACAGTTGTAAAACCTTTTTATAATAATATCTAGACTCGAGGGTTCATAAGGAAGTTTTATAAAATATATATGTTGTTTTTCTATCCATTACTATGTACCATAAATTTTTATAAGCTGGTGTTGGTCAGTTGTTTTTCAAGTCTTTTTTACTCATTTAAGAGATATATTAGAGTTATAAAATTATCACCAACACTAAATAATATAACTTTTGGTTATTTTATGAAGGTTTTATATTATTTGCTGTAACTTCTATATAGACAAAAATGCTCATTGGGCACTTCTCCCTCCTATATTCGCACATGCAACCAGATTAATCCATAAACGAAATTTTGTACATACAAGTTTTTTTAGGCATAGGTTTGGGTCTTTTTTTTTAGGTTGTGACAGTTCAGGTCATTTAAGTGGAAAATTTGAGAAACACTTTACCTTAGAAGGATGTCCACTGTATCACAATTTGACACCAGCACAATGTAAAAATGAGCTAGCGGAAAGAAAAAAACGGGAAGAAATATGGAAAAAATCCTTAGAACAACATAACAGGTCACCTAAGCCCTGTACGCAGGAGCAGAAAAATTATCTGGCGAAAATCAAGGATCTAAGAACTAAGTTCAAAGGTAAATAGTAAAAAACGTCTTTTAATAACAAGCTTTTATAAAAAAAATCTTATAGCATAATAAAAACGATGGGCGCAAATTAAATTTTTAATTTCAAGATGACGAGAGATATAGAAGTAAATAGTAATAGAAAGGCTCTTATTACAAATTTAGTTACTTATGCGTATGTAAAGTGGATCCCGGATCGAATCTGACCAATTATTGAACGACTTAAATATAGTATATGACAAACTCAAAAGGACTTGCTGTCTCCTTTAATATCACCTCCCATATCAGCCCAACCACCTCTTCCCCCCCCCCCCCAATCTGAAAACTATATTCGTCTGCTACGAATATTTTTCGCTGAAATGTTATGAATTTTCAAATATATCAACTCTCATATGCATAATCGTAGAAACTTTAACATGTTTGCTAATGAATAGCAATATATTGGTAGTCCGAAATTTAGTTATGCGAATTAGGAGTTAAAGTAACCCGAGTTCAGCGCCCCCTATAAGAAAATACAGTAGAAAAATGTTTTTGAAAGTTCTGAGGTTCTAAAAAAGTATTTATGGATCCGTAATAAAAAAAACTAATTTATAGGTAGGCCGTGATAGAATATTATGATGGTAAAATTATTTTTAAAGAGATTTCCACTCCCTAAAACTACATGCGACGCAAACTTTACTGTTAAAGTACAGGTCAATAACCTAATAATTTTGATAAAAAAAAAATTTCTATTCAAAATTTTTTCGTTTTTTTTGTTGATTCTTTTTGTACTATATTATGAATATATTATAAAAACAACAATATTTGTTATGGAAAACCAAAATATAAAGTTTTTTAATATTTTAAACAAATATAATAATATTGAAAAAAATTTACGCCGTCATATTCACCATCAAAGTTTCTTTGCAGTATTCTGGATTTGTAATAAATCCAGGTGACCAAAACTCTCTAATAAATCTGTTAAAGGAATTGGCCGATTGGCCCAAATCATGCAGAAGACTCAGAAGAGTGACAGATGTTTTAATATCTTTCAAGAAAACAGAACAGGTCAGAATCATTTTTCAACGTTTGTTTAACGTTTGTAAAATCCGCCTTAGCGTCGTCCCGCGGGGGTGGGTAGAGGTGTCCACTGAAGGGACAATTTTAAGGTGGCCGAGCAAAAGGGCTGAGGCTCAAGCATGCAGCAAGAAGTTGGATATATATACGACGAATCATATCCAGAAAAAGACTGGTTACACCAGCCCTGTGTTATTAAAAGAAGGGGGTTTTATCTCTATGATGCTACAGAAGCAGAATTACAAGTGATGGAATTTATAATGAAACCTTTATAAATTTAACAAACTATCATTTTCCTAGGGGACCTATTATAAAAAAAGAATCTGGTTTTATAATAACTGTCTAATTAGTTGTTGTTGCAGTTTAATAAAACCGTGTTTAGTAACCCAATAAACATTAAAGTTGCAAGGTTACAACAATTACTATTATAAAAATGATCGCGCCTTCATGTAATTTTATGAAACTTGAGGTAATTGAAAATGTTACTTGGGCATATACTGAATGCAAAACTTTAGTAGGTTCGTAATTCTGAATACCTACTTATATGAAACGTATTCTTTTGAAAAAAAAATTCTTAAGTATTTCTGATTAGACCACAGGAAACGGCTTTGATTCTTCGCTCGCCTGCGAATGTGTTAATGGTTTAAATAGACCCTAATCTGTGGTTTGATAAAATAAAACAATACTATTTTCAAAATAGTAAAGATAATAATTAACAAAAAAGTAAAATTATAAAAAAATCTCAGGATCACCTTTTTTTATCAAAAGATATCTTTTGATCGCAACAACTGGATGTAAAATTGTCTTTAAATATTGAAATATCATCGAGGGCCATTCTCCATTGCTTTGAAATAAGTCTCTCATAATGATAACTAAAATTTAATTTTCCATCCATAATTATGTTAATATTTTAAGCCTTTTTATAATTTTATTTATTACAAGATATTTAGTTTGAACGTCATTCAATTTATTAAGTTTTTGCCCATTTAAAATAATTTTAATTTCTAGATTGATAATTTTAACAGCAATATTCGTTGATGCATGGTGCTTTTAAAATCGAACATTAATTAAAATTGCTTTATTTAAATATAATATCTTTTTTTGAATAGAATAATTTATTGATAGTAAAATTATCTAGACAGCCCTATACCAACTAAAATAACTTTTGTTGGGATATATAATAATGTAAAAAGCGCGAAGCTCCATCCTTGATACTAACCGTACAGCATAATAATTAAAATTAATAAGAAATTAAAGACTTTAAAATTTTTCACTCTGCTTCTGTATTTTCAATCAGTAAATTGTCGATTTTATAAATTTATATCATCTTTCGTTTAATCTAGCTGAGCCCCATGAAGATGTCAAACCTCATATAGACAAGTCCAAAGAGCCTGATCTATCAAATTTTGTGCCAGATTACGATTTAAAGCTGTTCAAAGATGCACAAGCCTTGGCAAGTGAGAAAATTGAGGAGTATTTGAAAAGCTTGCCTAGTACCAGAGGTATGACAATTTTTTTTTGCACAATTTTAGCCACTTTGTGTAATGTTTGTTTTGAAAACTTCCTCTTAAAACTTTTCCATTGTAAAAAATTCAAGAAACTGTGTTCTGCGAATGTAAACAAAAGGTTTTTGGACGCTTGTTACGCCAGAAGCGTAGTCAGGATCTACATAAATTAACAGACAACGACCAGAAACTGTCACGATAACGTGGTCGACTCGTGCAGGTTTAACAACGCTATTTTCCATCAGACGTAAAACAAAATTATGATTGTTTTCCACAAACCAAAACTACACTTTTTTGCATGCAATGTTTATTGTTTATCGTCTCCTGATGATGCTAACGTTGTTAGCAAAACGCTCGTCGAGTGCAAAAAAGTGTAGTTTTGGTTTGTGGAAAACAATCATAATTTTGTTTTAGTGCAACCAAAGGTTCCAAATTCCCAACATCAGACGTAACGTGAAGATCCAACTTAAACAAAGTAATTATTTTGTAGAGTAATCCTTTCTGAATAATAATAATAATAATAAAAACCGGAATGATTTTAAATGGCTATAGCTTTGTTAGTTCTTTATCGATTTTAACGGGTAATAGCTATATCAAAAGCGCGTGAAATTCCCCTTCGACAAATTAAAAAAAGTTGGCGGCCATTTTAAAATCAAAGTTGGTGGACATTATCAAAATGAAGCATATATTTCTACTCGTTGATTGGAGGAATCCACTTAAATGAAATAAAAAATTAGCACTATTCAAAAGTCTAGTCTCTACCAAGGCGATCGACATATGGCTTATTAAAATCATTTGAGTACTTTAGGATTTATACCCAAAAATTTGGGAGAAGTTCCAGTGCTCTATATGTAAATAATGAATATATTCATATCGCCGCAACTTTTTTTTATTTCTTAACCGATTTTAATGAGAGGTAGCTCGTTTGATCAAGATTTAAATTTTCCTGAGACGACCAAAAAATAATTTTCGATTACCTATTTTTGAATTGAATTATTATTAATCTCGTTTATTTTTATCGAACCCAGTCAAGCAAAGTATCGAAAATAATACTATTCAGAAGCCTAGTCTCTGCCTAGACTTTAAGGACTTTAGGATTTACACCTAAAAATTGGAAGAAGTTCTAATACTCTTTAGGTGAATAATGCATATATTCATATAGTAGTATAATGACAAAATCAAAACATCAAGGTAGCCATGTCATCTTCGTTTGTTTTTTTTTGTCGATCGGCTTGGCAGAAACTAGAGGCGTGACCTTCGGTCACTAATTATAGCCTACCAACTCGGTTGTCAGAATAGATCAGCTGTGGATAGAAGTTTCAAACCTGTACGTATGACGCTGTCCCCATTACCGTCGGAAAAATAAAAAATAAAAAAATTCTTTTTCATTTTTCAACGTCACTGTCAAGTCCATCTTTTCTTAAAATTTGTTTAAAAAATGCCGAACGTTTGCTGTATTATTAATTGCAAAGGCAATTATAGGTACGGGTCAAAGGTTTCGGTCTTTGCTTTCCAAATGATCCCGATATCTGTGGAAAATGGATCAATGCCATAGAGCGATCACATTTTGTACCGACCAAAAATTCTAGGGTAAGTTTTTATTCTTATATGATACTTATTATAGATAGATAGATAATTCTTTTTTAGCAATGAAAATTAAAACATTACAACAACACTACACACTAGAACAAAAAATTAATAATATAATTTTAACATTTACCTTCAATAGTAACTACCTATTTTATTATTTTATATCATAATATATAGGTAGAAGAAATCCTGATTAACCTCTTATGAACAACAAGAATTCTAATCTCTATTTTCATAGGTCTGTGAGTTGAATTTCAAAACAAGCGATTTCATAACATCGATGAAGAGTTTTGATGAGAAATCGGGAAAAGTTTTATCAGTACCATTAAGAAGAATCAGACAGAAGAATTAGTTGTTTATTGTTATTTGCTATGTAAATACTTTATGAATATTAACTAGATTAAAAGACAAGGATTTTAAAAATCCCTACTTAAATGTAAATAATGTAAAAACGATTAGCACACTTATTATCAAATGTCTATAGTGTCCTTAATTATATGACGAACTTCTTATTTTCCATGATATTGGGAAACCTAAAAGAGATAATTTGACTGACATTGACTGGAGAAACCACTATCAACAGCTGATTGATAGGCTATGATTAACGACCGAAGGTCACGCTAGAGGCCCTGTATACGATTTTTGACAGTTATTGTTTTACCAAAGGTGAGCAACTGGATTTGACAGTTGCTAGGGAAATGTTTAAAATTGTGTGTTGGCAATGATGACAATAAATAACTTTGTCACTCAGATTTTTGATTAAGAAACCACAAAGCATATACCTACGGACTAACTCTTACTAAGGGCATCGCAAAAAACAAGTTACAGCGCTTCTGGGGACTCGGTCTCGAAGCTAACGCGACAAATTGCGCCGATGACATCTATCTTAATCAATATCCATCAATGTCATCGTCTTTTCGTTCTTTTCGTGAGGTCTTTTTATTTAAGTTTTGTAGTTTTGTGTGTTTTTGGCCTTTCTTGAACTGTAATTTCTTGGATTTTTGTAATAAGTACGATTGAAAAACTATACCCAAGTGTTATGTTCCAGAGATCTTCTGTTTCATCGCTTTCCACACCCTAGAGATCAAGCTCGCCAAAGACAATGGTTTGCCATCTGAAACGCTTTATAGGTTTAGAGTATGCACCCTACATTTTAAACCAGAAAACTATTGAAAAAAACTGGGGACGAAGTCTTGTAATTCCATCCTTGCATTTACCGCCAGTCTGAAACAGACTTTAAGGGTAAGTACCAGGCAAGGTTATCTGGGTGCCGATTCTGGAATTTTGTAGGAAAGGACGCACGGGAGCGGTCACCCCCTTAATATCGACCGATAACGGGCTAAAGCTATCACGAGTTATCCGAAACCTATACGACCACGGCCGAACCTCACCCGGTATCATCATACACCTGCCTCTGAGCAGAAGAACGGGTGCTCTTAAAAAACGATAATTAAGTTACCTTTGCGGGTGCACCGTAGAAGCTTGGCAGCTTCTAAGCATTCTTATTGGTCGAAACGAAGGATGTGAACGTTTCCAAGCGACTATTCTCTCGAAATTCAAGAATCGGCACCCAGAGGAAAAACAGCCTATTCAATAGAGAGTTAATAGACCACTAACTTATCGTCACCTTATTTCCTTAACGTATTACCGTAACTGAGACGCTAAAAGGAGTTTTTAAACCACAAACACAAATTACCGTAACCGTATTCTTTTGCCCACATACAAACTGCCAATGTAAATAGAACAGAAAAGAAAAAAACAATTCCTGTTTTTGCAAATTAACTTCCACAAAAAAATTAAAAGCCTAACTAAACAAAAAAACAAATTATCACCTATCAGCTGCAGCTTTTGCTCAGAAATAAATCTGGTTGGTTGAAAAAAATAATCGAGTGGGCTCCGTTAAGCCTCCGTATTTCGGTTTGGTTCTTTTTGGATACGGGAGAAAAATAACCGATTTTGCCTGGTCTACTAACGCTCCAATATTTAGCCTAATGCTGATGGGTGACCAGTTATACCGAATTTTTTAAAAACGAAGAAAACTCGGAAGTCTTAAAAGAAACTGCTGCTATTGAGGCCGACATGGAATGCATAATAAATGGTTTAATAATAATTGCAATAGTTAATTAGAATAATATAATATGTATATTAAATACGACGCATTTGTTTTATTTCTTAAATTTAATCATTAGAATCAACAATTATTGATGAATTAGGTTTCCCAAAGTAATGTTGTTTCTAAACTGAAATACTTTAAAAAATACCTGAATTCAAATTTCCCGGCGCCAGCGCCGCTCAACACCGTTCTCAACTAAAAAGCCAGTTAACTCATTTTCGTTTTAGTATCCTTTGGCCTATGATCGGTGCCATATTGACACCAAACTGACAGAAAATCCATGTTTTACTTGTCAATTTGGTTATAAAAATGGCAGCCACAATAGGCTTAAGGGCACATCAGCGGTAGGAGTTAACAGGCTTTTTAGTTGAGAATGGTGTTGCGCCGCTACCCTAATTCAAGCTTCGAGACCGAGTCACTAGAGGCGCAACGGTAGCAAAAAACTTATAACAGGGCCATAAGTCGTCAGATCGCCTTCTATACCCGTAGATACATATTTTGTGTAAGAAACGTCAGGTTTAAAAATGGAATTTTGCTGTATCAAAAACTGTAAAAATACGTGTCTCGACGAATTGGTATTGTTCCTTTGTCCAACGGAGAAAGAAACTCAGAAAAAGTGAAAAGAAAACATGCATTTACCAAGCTGGAAAATTATTAAAAATAGCCGAATTTGCGAGGTAAGTGAGCTACAAGCAGTATATACAACATATGCATTTAGAATGTACTTCGTTAATAAATAACACATTATGTTTCCATGTTTTATTGTAAGAAAAAGAGTAACAAAAATATAGATCAGAGGAGTCTTTATATTTTATCTATTATTTACATTTTTAATATCAATTTACTGTTTGTTTTTGTATTTTTTTGTCAAAGCTTAACATATTTTACTAACCAAAAAAAAAATCAATCTTTCAAAAACTGTCTGGGGAAATTATAAAAAGAGACACAAAACATTAGTCCATTTCATAAAATCCGTTTTACATGCAAATATGAAAAAAACTAGAAAGAGAGGGCAATATGAGTTGCCCACCTCTGGTAAAACAACAACCGTCAAATGTATAGAGGGCCTCTAGCAGAGACTAGGCTGTTGGGCGGTTTTATTACTCGCTACTTCGCTTGATTTGGTTCCAAAAAAATAAACGAGATTAAATATGCTTTATCTCATGTAAAATCCGCCATATTGAATTCAAAAATAACCGCCAATTTTTTTTGTCGCTACAGTTAAATTTAATTCTCGAATAAACGAGCTCTCATTCATTAAAATCGGTTAAGAAGTACAAAATTTGCGGTGATATGATTATATACATTATTCACATAAAGAGTACTAGAACTTCTCCCAAATTTTTATGTTTAAATCCCTGTTCTTGAGTGGGTTCCATAAAAATAAACGAGAATAATTATGATTATCTCATAAGATGCGTCATCTTGAATTCAATAATGATCGACAATATTTTTGTCCTCGCAAGAAAATTTAATTCTTGATAAAACGAGCTATCAGTCATTAAAATCGGTTAAGAAATAAAAAAGTTACGGCGATATGAATGTATTCATTATTTACATAGAGCACTGGAATTTCTCCTAAGTTTTTGGATATAAATCCTAAAGTACCCTAACGATTTTGATAAGCGATATGTCGATCGCCCTAAAAATTAAAGAAAATAAACAAAAACTATTGAATACTAATTTTGGTCGGAATAGGTTAGGTATACGTATACAGTGGTCGTAACGGTACGTTCAATGTAACGTAACGACCGGCCCGTATTGGGTCTGTACATGCGCAGTTCGATACGTATTCGGATAAGTGAAAATTTTTAAACGTGCTAAAAGTATCTAGCAATTTTACACCGACTTTTTTATTGGTTCAGTAACTATGAGACCAACAACTTTTATTCTCATTCTATAGAATGATTTGCACCGACTCTATTTCGCCTTTACATAGTCATTACTAGTCACAAATTCGGCGATAAATTCCATAAAAAACTAAATTTTGATTGTCCAAATTGTCAGCATCATCCAAGAAACCAAAATGCTTCTTGCTATGACACTTTCATTTTTTTAACATAACAAAAGTTCATAAAAACCCGTAAAAGTAGGCTTCCCAAGTAACATTTTTTGGTTAAAATTTGTTAAAATATTAATTTTTTCTTATGAAAAACTGGGAGGTCAAAAAAGAGGGAAATTTCCCACCTTTTTACCAAAGTGGGGACAAAAATCAAGGTAATTTGGTGGGATAAAATAGGTAATTAAATTTTTTTTCCTGAAGGGGAATTTGCCCAGAGGACACTTTTTACCAACTTTTGGGACACATATTTGTGTCCTATTGTACACAATGCCTTTTCAGTGCCCTCTTGTTTGTCTGTGACTGAAGCGCCCTCTACGTGTCAGAATAGAAGGACATGAAAACATTTTTAAATGAAAATAAAAAGAGAGAAAAATAACAATTATGTCCATGGCCTACAACAACTTTAGAAATAAAAAATGGTCATGAAAAGTCCCTGTTATATGTTAATCATAATGGTTAAACTACTATTTTAAACTATTGATGGGAGGAAACCGAAATGCGCCGAACATTTTTTTGTTGAATTGTTTACTTTTATTTAAAATTCACGCGTCCATCGAAACATGCAGCTTTAACAAAAAAAATCGGGAAAACCCTAATTAAATATTATTTTCAATTTGTAACCATAATTTAATATTTGGGTATGAAACAAGTGTAAGCAAATCATTTCCATAAAGATTTTGTAGTTTTTTTTAAATAAAAATAATAAAAACTTGTTAAAAAAATAAAAAAAACATGGCACCCTACCTTTTTTATCGACCGTGCCCTAAAAGTCGTTTTAACCATGTTTCTTCCCTCAAACACCAAATTTCCAATGTTGAAGCCAAAATTTCTTATTAATTTTGCATCCATTTTTCGAATTCATTGTCAATTGTTCCCCGCACACCCCCTGCCCATTTTTCGGTTGTCAGTTGTCATGTTGACTGTCGACAGAAAGGCGGACTTACGCTGGTGAACCATTAAACAAGCAAAGAATTCGAAAAAGTTCCATCATATGGGAATACACACAATCGTTTACGCTCGCAAATGTCATAACTTGACATATGACTTGTGAGCGTAAACGATTGTGTGTATTCCCATTGGTTGCGTTCGGCACTTGTAGAGATCCTTTTCTGTAAAAACTGCTTGATGCTGTGAAAGGTTTGTTTCTTTTTTCTTTTGGCATGTTAAAACACAAAACTGTCAGGATTACCACTACTAGGTAGGTACATTAACACAGAGTATCCTTTTTGACGATCAAAATCTGAATGCCCTCTCTTCCTTAAACCCAAATTTTAACTAAACATCTACTTTCTTTATTTGAATTTTGAGCTTCCATCTGGTTTTTCCTCTCCCTTTTTATGATAGGAGGGATCTAATAACCCAAAATCCAAACAAGGGTTGAAGATACAATAGTAATTAAGGAAATATCTTATAATTTGGAAATACCGTAAAGGAACATGAAAGTTATGATTATTGATTAATCTAAACTGCTGATCATGACAGGTCACGTGAGGCAAAGGAGTTTTCTTGTTTTCTACCAGAACTACTTTTTTCCCATCAAGAAAAACAAAACTGAAGTTTTAACCTAATAAAATCTTAATATTCCATATGGTTAAATAAAATAGAACAATTTTCCATACAGTTCGAACATATTTTTAGGTTTTGCTGATTTGATCAAAAACCAAATTTTTGTCCTAAAACTTATTAAAAAAACCCTAACTTTGAGGAATAACTGTAGGTCAAAAATAAGTAACTTTGAGTTCAGTTTTAAACCAAAAAAGTTCTTAACATTGAGGGATTTCTTCAGGACATTATTAAAAACTTTTGACAAGCAATGTTGACCAAGAAATGCCCAAACAAAACAATTTTCAAGACATTATACAAGGAAAATAATTCCCTAAAAGAAAACCTTTAAAATGTCGTGTATATAATGACCGTTTCTTAAGGTTATTTGTTTCAATTTAAAACTTATTTTCAAACCTCAAACTACAAAGTAATTTTCTGAAGGAAAACGGGGGATGTTTTGACGTATGATTGGTTATCTTAACCTTCCCAATATGCCCTAAAATGTTACTTGGCTTATATATGCCGTAAATTCACCTTAAGCCGAAGAAATCCTGGGCTTACCTTAAATTTACCACTAAATGATGATGCAATGAAACAGGTCCACCTTAAGGGAGACTGGTGCAAGTAGCAGTAAGCCGGTCAAAGATAAGCGATAAATAATTCCAATTATTAAACACTTAAAGTAAAATTTCAACGCATCGATATCGCTATACCTAACGCGTTCAAATCAAAGCCAAAAGACACAATATTTTTTACTTGTCTATGCTATGGTTTTAACGAGACCCGCTTTTATGGTGGATGCGAGGCCTGAACAGCTGATTGCAATCGTTGCGTACGTTGGTAGGTCCGTAACGTTACTTACATCCCTCCGTACGCAACAAGAGGAATCAGCTGCTCTCTAATCGCATCCACCATAAAGGCAGGCCTCGTTCGAAACATGCCGTAAACAAGTGAAAAATGTAGTGTCTTTTGACTTTGTTTTGAACGCGTTAGGTTTACTGATACCGATGCGTTGAAATATTTACTTTAACAGTGGGATTTACTAATATCTAAAATAGTACTTCTCACAGATCTAAATATTTACAACTGTAGGGGGTACTAAATTTTAAAACAAATTTTCAAAAAACACTTACCCATACAGAAAAGACACAAAGTTATTGATTATTTTGTATTGTTATTGCAAAATACCACTGAAAAACTGCTTTTTTTCGCAAAATACATCATATTTTAGAAGAAAATGTCCTAAAACTAATTTTTTTTGAAGGTTTCAAAATGGCAAATACGCCAAAAATTTGGCACATAATAGCTTCATTATTTGTGTTTGAGGTTATAAAGTTGGTGATTTTTTAAACAGGGGTTTATCGCTTAAAAAGTTATAAACACTTTAAAAACGCTTTAGCGCATTCCTTCCAACCTAAAGAAATACTGGTTTCCAAAAAATTTGTTGCTAACTAAGTTTTTTTATTTGTTTTTTTTTTAACTGACATATTTAATGACATTTAATGAAGGACGTATAAAACTTCGAAGAAAGCGTTTTTATTTAAGACCATTTTTATATAAAAGCGCTTTTAGGTGTGAAAAACGTAGTAAATGATGTGTTTGAAATTAACTCTGTATTTCAAATTTTAGCTTATTAGCACTATCTAGTAGAGGTTACCATTGGTAAAATTGGTACGCCACTCGTAGTGCCCTAACACTGGCTTGGTGCTGTCAAAAAATTGCGTCAGTGCAGTCTGAGTGCAGATTGAATGGAACATGAAAAAAACTGCACCCAAACCAGAACCCTCGTTTCATTCAAACACTTAACTCATTTTATATAAAAGTAGCTTAGGACCACTGAAAAACTCTTTCTGAGGTTGATTAGTGGGTTTTGACTTAAAATATAAAGGCGGGAAAAACTTTTCGGTGCGCCACGAGCCCTCAGAGCCGGTGCGGAAAAAGTTGCACTTAGTGCAAAACCCAAATTATTAGTTTGTCAATGGAGCATGAAAACTGAAAAAGTGCACCCTAATGGAACAGCAGCACCGATTCAGTTGTGCACTGGTGGCGCACCAGTTTTACCAATGGAAACCGCTATTAGTTTTTACAAAATGTGTCTTCCATTCAAAGTTCAGCCAATTCTGATGTTATCAGACTCCAAAATGACATAACCCGTTTGATTTGAACGTCACTCCGACAATTCTTGAGCTAAAATTACTGATAAAAAAAGGGAATCCCACTATATAGCACAATCACAATATGGCAACGTTTGTTTGAAAAATGAACATTTAGGTTATTTTATCTATCACTGATCTATCATTGGTGACACCTTCAGAAATAAGGATACTTTATTCGCAAAGTTTCCAGCCACTATCATGTTAAGTAAACTGATAATCTGGGTTTTATTTATTTTTGTTTATGGTTGAAATAAAAGTGTAAACAAACCAAGTGAATTTGAAATAAGAAATTCGCTTAAAAATTGAAGTTATACATCTAGAAAATAAAATCAAAATTGAGTGTTTCAGATACCTTAAACAGTGGTTGCCATATTGTGCAAAATAGCAATTTTCGTTTTATGGAAATCATAGCCAAATGAAGAATACTACAGAAATGAGATTTTGCATACAAGCTTAAAATTTCACTCCCAAATGCGCTACGAGAGCTTTTTTAGAAAAAAAATTGAAAAAAAAATAATTTCAAAATTAAGATTTGGCACATTGGGCTCTGTAGCGCAATCTGGAGTCACATAATTAGTATGTGAAGCTAGGACTGGTCCTGGCTTTTAAGTTAATTAAATTAGTCTGATTCCAAAAATATTATTTATTATTTACTTACCTAGGTTAAATTTCAATACTTTATTTAGGTATAATACTAAAATTTAATTGTTGGTAGGGGAAGGACCACTTTTAAAATTGGATTAATATTTCTATTGGTTCAATAAAAAAAATCTTCTCAAGAGAAACCTAATTTGTTGATGGGATTTGAGCCGGAGGTGTCAAATCAATGATTTATAATATTTGTTTGTTGTCTTAGGCACAAAATACATAGAAATGGGCAAATACGAGATGGAAGTGTGGTACCAAAGCCCCTACCCTGAAGACTACGCTCGCCTTCCGAAACTGTACATTTGCGAGTATTGCCTGAAATACATGAAATCGAGAACAATTTTGGAACGACACGTTTTGAAATGCGTTTGGAGGCATCCGCCAGGCGATGAGGTCTATAGGAAGGATAAAGTTAGTGTTTGGGAGGTAGGTCGACTACTGATTATTTTGTTTAAGATTTCTTGCTTGTTCTTAAAAATTAAAATATATATTGAATAAACCGTAATGTTTTTCGGTTCATCACCACCCGTTTTTTACACATTCAAGAAGCTTGCAACGTAAATTTAGATTCTGTTTATTCAAACGTATAGGTATAACAACCTGTATAACCAATTAAGGCTAATGCAATGCTCATTTTGTACCGAAAAAAAATAGAGGTCGCTCCGTGACAGTCAGTTATGCCAATATTACCACTACTATGAATTATTATGTTAAAAATTAATAACGCAAAACTGTTAATTCTATTTAAAATCAAAAAATTAAATCCATTCCCAGATCAAGGCTGAGTCATCAACATATTTTTCTTATTATGTATAAGTAACCTGTACTATGCTCTTTATTACACCAGTCTATTCTGTTTTAGTAATTGACTTTTTCATACTCCGCCCTACATTTGTGTAGCTTTAATAATCGCTTCAAAATCAAGCAAAAATAGTTTCCAATCACTTTTTTTTTATAAAATTACAAGTCAATTATAAACAACCCCCTAACGAAAGATATAGGGGGTTAGAGGTTGGAGTCACTTTTAACAACGGAACGAAAAACAACCCAAACGAATATCTCAAAAAATTGAACTGTGCTGTTTTCTTTGCTGTATTAGGTGGACGGGAAAAGATACAAGCAATACTGTCAGAATCTCTGTCTGTTGGCAAAATTCTTCTTAGATCACAAAACTCTGTACTATGACGTCGAACCGTTCCTTTTTTATGTCATGACGTTAGTGGACAACGAGGGATGTCATACTGTTGGGTATTTCAGTAAGGTAAGCGTTTTTTGTCTCTTAATTTGCACATATTTACTGGATTTTTTATTGTTTTGGAGTAAACGGATTATTTGTTGAAGAAAAATTGAATAAAAATACTACATGTACGCCCAGTTTTAGTACAGGGTTTAGTAGTAATAGTATAATTAGTAATAAGAAATGGTTTGCAGCCGCATGCCAGCAATTGACTTAGTTAGTGGCAGGCGACTGAAAAACATTTCTCTATTCTGTACTAAATTCTTTTTAGAACTGGGAAGTCAGGTAGTTCTTTATTTTTTTTTTTTTAATGTGTCACATGATATAAAGCTTTCACCCCACCCTGTACTCCTTGGTGGTGGGGATGGGGACTCAGTCGGCGAGGGGGGGAGGAGGAGTTACTATAAAAAAGCAAGAAAAATTATCAAAGTCGCTTTATATGTAAGGAAGTTATCGCCTAAGATCCGCTATATTGTTTTAAAAAAATAGCCTACAGCACTCTTGGAACTCTCAGCATTCCAGCGATAGCACTATTATAAAAATTGGTTCAGCCGCTTGGTCTCTTAGTGTGCAACATACACTTCTCCCCACATAAAACTGGTACAGCAGAAGTTAGCTGCCAATACAATTTTTTATGTTTTCCTATGTGCAACACCGACTTTATGACTTTGTCATTTTAGGTTATATTTTTGGCATGTATAAACTTGACGGCTTGTTAATTTTTTACTAATTCAAAATATAAGGCCACTAAAAATAAAAACCACATTTCAGAAAAGCAAAAATGTTTTATTAACTAAACCAAAGCTACACAGTAATTGGTCTATTCGACTAGCTGAATATGAAAGAAGAAAGTCTATAACGAAACGTTCGAAACATCGCATAAACAAGTCAAAAATGTAGCGTATTTTTCGAACGCCTTACGTATACCGATACGGATGCGTTGAAATATTTACTTTAAGTGTCTAATGATAGTAAGGCAAGTCCAGGCTACAGCAACGCATCATGACTTACACGGACGCGTGCCAGACCGCACACAATTTACGAAAAAAGCGAAAGAAAAAAAAACTTATGTGCTTTAGCGGCGCGGAATGCGAAGTCAAAATAAGTAACCTAACCCCAAATTTTTGATCCGGTGCTAAAAATGCTCTGGTGTCCCACTGTAGATAAACATAAATAAACTCCGCGTTGCCATGGAAAACAAATGCAATGACGTAAAAAGTCAAACTGATTTCCCAATAGTAACCATAATAAATCGGTTTCAAGAAAAAGGCACTAGCCCTCGAAAGGAAGGCACCGGTTTGAAAGTTACTAGCCCAAAACAATTAAAAGTCCAGATCAAGTTAATGAAATAAATCAAATTTAAAAAAAAATATTACAAAATTAAAAACATATAAAAAAATACTTATTTTTAATAGCGCTTAATTGCACCGTTGACTGCAATGATGTTTTGAAGTCTTCCTGGCATTGAATTGGCTAAATTTTCAAATAAGTTTGGATTTTCATCTAATAACTTCCCTATTGTTCTTCCGATGAGTTCCATTAGATGTTCTGGAATAAGAGACTCTCACCTCTGGAAGCATTGCATTTTCCAGCATATTAACGTAAACTTCGTCTGTAAATCGCCCATTAATTCTAAATAGAGCACCATGTCCTCTAGCCGATATCCAGCTCCAACCATTTACCGAAAATCTTCCCGCCCGGTCTTCGTTTCCAGGAATATATCGTTCTTGGTATCGGGCTCTTGGCGGTCGATAAACCAGAATTTGTTTTTTATTGCTGTTGGACTTAAAGATCTTCTCATCTGTGAAAAACACCTACTGCCAAAATTCTTCGTCCCCCAGAGAAAACTTTCGTTTAGCCTCGCACGTTTAATCCTCCTGCCTAATGTTGTTATGGATCCTGGAAAATTTGATTCAGTTTGTACTTCTTTCGCTTTGGCAAACGGATGATTTTCCAAAAATTAATTGGTTCTTGGTCATCCTCTGGGCTAGTAACTTTCGTCAGACCGGTGCCTTCCTTTCGGTGGATAGTTCCCTCCTCTTGAAACCGGTTTTTTATGTTTATTATCGTAGACTTGCTTCTCCCATTATGAACAGCTACTTGCCGAATAGACCAAGAACCATATAGTTTTGCTAAGATTTGAGCTTTATCAAATTCGGAAAGATGCGGCGGCATTTTTTTAAATTTCTATGACACTGGCATGCAAAATATGATGTTGTCAGGAGTCTGTGACACTTACAGGAAGACAATTCCGTACTATAAAAATATTAAAAATTAAACAGGCTGCTAACTTCTGCTGTACCATTTTTATGTGAAGAGAAGTGTACATAATAACACATAAATATATACTCTATCCAACTCGAAAAACATTACTTTCCTGCTATAGGCATTTGGATAAAAAGGTTGTGTGTGGAGCCTGATTTTCATTTATGTAGTCATATTAAAATTTAAATATTTTACAACCCCATTCAAATAATACTTCAACGGGACTGGTTCTGATGGTGTCTGTTAATTAGAATAAAATAAAAGGGCCAATTGAATAGTTAAATTATACCGAAATTAAAATCAACTAACAAACAAAAATGAAGCTCTACTAATTATCTGGACATAATATGAGTCATGTGGTGCAGACCTACATTTTTAAGTTATTTTTTCTTTAGAAATATATTTTTTACTATACACACAAAAAAGTTAATATAGGTCAAACATAACCCTAAATAGTAATTAGATACATCGAGTCTCTTGTTTGATCTTTTTTTCGTGATTCTAAGTCTGCGTGTTATCCACCCTCGTATCCATCTGGTTAGTCAACCTTAATATCAATATGATCAAACATCAACTACGTGTCACGAAAATTAAACCGTTAAATTTTTTTACTTGTTTTATATATTTTATTAAATTTAAGAATACAAAGTAAAAAAATTGGTGAACTACTTATTGAAGTCAAATGAAAAATAAAGTTTTATTCGGCTCTACTTTAATAGGAAAAAAAGGAGGGTTCGGGCGTGACCTTCGGTAACTAATTATAGCCTAACAACTGTGGATAGACGTTTCTAACCTGCACGTATGACGCTATATAACCGTCAGAAAAATAAAAAATAACAAACCTCTTTATCATTTTTCAAAGTCACTGTCAAGTCCATCTCTTCTTAAAATTTGTTCAAAAAATGCCGAACGTTTGCTGTATTATTAATTGCAAAGGCAATTATAGGTACGAGCCAAAGGATTCGGTGTTTGCTTTCCAAATGATCCCGATATCTGGGGAAAATGGATCAATGCCGTAGAGCGCCCACATTGTGTCGAGCCAAAATTCTAGGGTAAGTTTTTATTTTTATATGATACTTATTATAGATAGATAATTCTTTTTTAGCAATGAAAATTAAAACATTACAACACAATCCATTCCTATAAAAAAAAAATTATAAACACTACACACTAAAACAAAAAATTAATATTATAATTTTAGGATCTACCTACAATAGTAACTACCTATTTTATTATTTTATATCACAATATATAGATAGAAGAAATCCTGATATCTTGAATAACAAGAATTCTAATCTCTATTTTCATAGGTCTGTGAGTTGCATTTCAAAGCAATCGACTTCACAACATCGATGAAGAGTTTTGATGAGAAATCGTGAAAAGTTTTATCAGCACCATTAAGAAGAATCAGACAGAATAATTAGTTGTTTATTATTATTAACTATGTAATTACTTTATAACTAACTAGTTTAAAAGATAAAGATTTTAAAAATCCCTACGTAAATCGTTTTTTTTTTAAATAATAATACTTAGGTATACCTAAAGGTAAAAAGTATTACTTACTTTATAACTAGATTGAAACTGAAAGATTTTGAAAATACCTACTTTATAATACTACATAGGTACCTACAGTTAAAAAGTAAAGAATAAATAATTCAAAAACGATTAGCACACTTATAAGCAAATGTCGAGTGTCCTTAATTATATGACGGACTTCTTATTTTTCATGAAACGCCAATGAACATGACAATAATATTGGGTAACCTAAAAGAGATAATTTGACTGACATTGACAGGAGAAACCACTATCAACAGCTGATTGATAGGCTATGATTAGTGACCGTAGGTCACGGTCAAACTAATATTTTTTATCATTGCCACCCCTCCTAATGGGTACAGGGTGAGACAGAAAATAAGGTTAAAGTTAGAAAATTGACTATTTTGTACCTCAGTAAATCCTTGTTTTTACGGAAACTATAAAATGGAGAAGAGTGAGTTTAAAGTATTTTGTTTGGTAAAGCACAACTAACATTTTTTGCATCTACTTTTTAGTCCGTATTTATATAGGGAGGCTCAAAAATTGTTCATAAATGGCTAAAAATCGTTATTTTTTTCAAAATATTTTTGATAGTCTTTAAAGTAATAAAACAATAAATGGTTTTCAACTTCATGTGTATCAGTAGCGTACCAAAAAGATTTTTGTTGGGCGGGGAGGGTTCTACCGACGACGAAATTATTAACTTTTCTTTTACTTACTGGGATTATAAGTAGGTAATTATAGATTCAAACTTTACGTTTACTGCATAGTCATCTTTTAAAAAAACCTTAGTAAGGGGAAGGGACTCACATCTATTTAAGTTATTAAATTATTATTACGCAATTATGTTACATCACGTACGTCTTAAGTACTAAGGCTTAAAATTAATCACCTTAACACTATCTCACCGTATCATATTTGATTCCCCCCCCCCCCATTACTAAGGTTTTTTTTAAAAGATGACTTTGCAGTAAACTTAAAGTTTGTTTCTATATTATAATTACCTACTTATAATCTCAGTAGGTAAAAGGAAAATTCATATTTTCGTCATCGGTAAACCCACCCCCGCACCCCGTATTGTTTTATTGCTTTACAATTTTTTTAGCTTCCCTGTATAAATATACGTTAGTTGTGCTTTACTTAATAAAATGCTTGAAACTTACTTTTCTCTATTTCATAGTTTCCGTAAAAACAAGGATTTAGTAAGGTACAAAATATTAAATTTTTGAACTTTACCCTTATCCTCTGGCTCACCCTGTACCCATTGGGAGTGGTGGCAATGATAAAAAAATATTTGTGTGTGCCCACGCTACATAGGAAATTGGCGGGGTTCTTTGTTTTTTTATCAGAATGTGCCCTTCTTACGCGCATATAAGTAGCTATGCGAAATCGTATAAACGTTCTACAAAAAGTTTTTTAGTAATTGCCTTATTTTACCCAGTATAGTTGTGTATATCTTGGAATTATCCAGTTGTTATTTTGCTTATTTAATAATCTTCTCATCATACTATGGTGGTGTGTCATGTGAGGTTGTATGGAGTTGAGAATAATAGCTTTTTCATGTGCGTGAAATATTCTAGATTTTTATAATTGATGTATTTATTGACGCTGTTTTCTTAACTTGGTGTTGTTTTTAATTCGTATAAAGTTGAAGTTTATTAAATAGAATTTTATTATTTTCTTGGTGAGCTGACGCTCTCGTGTAAAATTTCAAGTTAATTGATGTTTTTAATTCGTGTAAGCTTCAAGTTTATTAGTTAGAGTTTTATTATCTTCTTGTACTGTGCTGGAAAAGTTTCAAGTAATCGTTCGTTTGCTTGTTTAAAACTGCATTTCGTATTCTATCCCTCCCCCACCCCCTTTCTCCTCACTTCTGCTGCTCAATCCC
Organism: Oxystoma pomonae; assembly: GCA_963921995.1. Taxonomy (NCBI): domain Eukaryota; kingdom Metazoa; phylum Arthropoda; class Insecta; order Coleoptera; family Brentidae; genus Oxystoma; species Oxystoma pomonae. The sequence continues at coordinate 56,426,797 of OY998164.1, forward strand.
TTCCACTCAGTCGAATATCCGCTTTGCCTGCGTTTTTTATTTGTGTTGTATAAATCCTATGTCCTGTCCAGGAATCCAAGGAATACAGTCGTAAAGGTCTCATCAAAAGCCATTCAGTAGTTTCTGCGTGATGCTACTAAAATTTATATTGGTTGGTTTAAAAAAATATTTAAGGATAAATTTGAATAAAAAATGTGCTTCTTCCAAGTACTTAATCTAAAAAACATAATTTTACGTATCCTAAAAACGTTTAATTCACGGTAAAAATTATCGATTATTTTAAAAAACTAAATAAAAACAAGATTTATATATTTTTTTTAAAAAACTATCTGTGGGGGATACCAGAAACCTCCGCTGGGCAAAATTTTGTTAATTTTTGGTGTGCGGTTTATCTGTTTAATCAAACGAACTGTTTTTAGGATTCAAACTCACTCTTAATATACAAAAGTGGTCTATCTATACATTTATTATATGTATAGATAAATATTTTCAACTTGCGTAAGTTAATGTCGATTGAAGGTGGGTGGCGAGAGGAGGTTGATTTAGGGACCTATCTAGGGAGGCTGCCGTATGTATCCCAACTACCGATGGGATTTGCTACCTGATGCAACATGGAGCAGGCCCGTCTCTGCTGTGCTAGCGCGTCGCGACGGACGCTCCGGACGTTGACCTTGTCGACGCGTCGCGACGTCGGCCATGAGCGCTTGAACACATAGATTATTTATTTAAAACATTACAAGCAAAAGTTGTTATATTAATATAGCCTAGAATATTGAATTGTAGTTTTTACAACTAGTGGCTAAGCGAGTTAAAAGACCAGAGCTAGCTGCAAAACACTATTTTTTTAACGTTTATAAAAGATAAAAGAACCTATTGTTTAACAAAAAATTTAAACTGATTGTTGGATCTAACTTCTTTTTATCAGCAATATGCCAAAGGTATAACGGACGGCTGATAGATGGTGCAAATGGACCAAAAAGGGGGTGCATAGCTAACTTCGGACCAATTTTTAGTTCACCATACCAATATGGTATGGGACTATTAAAATCGTGAAATTTTGACTTTTCTTAATTTTATTAAAAATTAGCTACGAAGGTTCCAAAATACCTTAATCGACGAAAAAAAAAAGTTGTCTGTCGGTCTGTTTTCTGTCTGTATACACGATAACTCAAGAACGCCCCAATCGATTTTAACGAAATTTTGTAAAAAAATCCTCTATCGGCTGACCATGAACTGATTAACTTTTGGGTAGGGTTGTGGGGGGTTGAAGCTGGGAGAACGGGGATAAAATATTTAAAGAAATTGTTACTTTGGAACAAAAGCAAGTAGCGATATACGGTTTTCAGATTTAAGTTTCCGTGAATATGGACTACAAATTTGGTTATAAAGTCAAATTCGTGGGAGCGTTTCCGACTTATTTGAAAAAACGTTAAAATGTATAAAAACCCTCCCCCCCCCCCCTTCGGTGCGCCACTGCTTCTTTTAAAAATCAACAAACCAACTGCTTTTATCCACTTTCCAAAATAGCTTACGACAGTCCCTATACTTTTTACGCAGGCTAAAGTTTCGAGGGTCGTTTTTCGTTTTTTTTTTCTTTTTTACATTTTCGCAAGAAAACCAACACAGCACAAAAAATCGCTAACCAACGCAACCCTACCCCACAAACAACTGTTGTAATTCTAGACATGACCACGATACAAAGTGTCGTGGATATGACTGACTTAATTTCAGACACTGTCTTTAAATTAACATTACGCCTTATGGAAAACCACTACGACAACGTTGAACTCTCCTATTATAAAATTTATTTTTAAAGGAAGAGAATTGAAGAAAACTATTCATTTTTAACACCAACGCTCTCAAAAAAATATGAAAACAACAGCTGATTGTTTTGACATGTGCCGTGAAAAATCTAATTAATCTGGATTTAAATTTTTTTAAACCTAGCCGAATGAGGTGTTAATCGAACCTGGTTTAACTACCCTTAAATCATGGTTTTTACTCTGCGGTGCAAATGGACATAAAGGTCTGATTTCTTAACAGATTTATAAAATCTTCAAAAAGACGAAAAAATCATATTTTATGCATCAAAATATGTTTGTTCACCTATTAAGGTCGCAAATAGGTTGGTAAAGTAAAGAGACTTTTTTGCTGTTAACCCTTATTTTTACTTCCTGCGCCGTTTTATGACTATTTTTATAGATTTTGTGATTGAAAAAAAAGTACCAGGCGAAAATATGTATTTTTAGAAAAATGTTATTTAAATTTTTTTATCTCGGATTTTTAGGAATGAAAAATGGAAAAGATGTATTCGCTAGTGATAAAAGTTAGTTAAATTCAAAAATTTGGCATTTGAAGTATTTAATTTTTGTAAAAATCCCCTTGAATAATGGGGTGGTCCAACATTTTTGGGAAGCAGCGCAATTATGTACATACCTTCGAGAGAGTTATTCAGTATGTTATTTTTTCCGAAAACCTTGGTTTTGTCGAAAAACTTTTAAAGTTGCACTTCTCCATCAAGTCTCAACAAATATTTCAGGCAACAAACTTTACAAGGAAAGTAGTTTGGTAGTGGCCTTACACCTATTCCTAACCTAAGTTTAGTTCATATCTGTCAGCGTCACATATGTTTTGTAAATAAATATTTTCAAATTTGATAATATAATATGTATAAAACGGTGCATCAACCATCGATATACCAACCTAGTACGTCGATGGCATCAACCCATAGGTTTATTTTATAAAGTTTACAAATCAAACAGCAGTAAAAACTTTCCAAATATAAAAGTTTTTATGTGAACACAATTGAAAATAACTTACAATTGTATTTATGTAAAAAGGTCTTTCAAAATAAACACAAAATCAAGCGCAAATTCGGGAAAACTAATGGGTACAGCAAATGGTTTGTGACTTATGGTAAAGCCATGATGGTAATTTAAGGCTTAAAATATTATAGCACAATTTAAGGGATAAGGTCAAATGGAGGGGGGGGTTAAACAAAATTTTTTATTTATCGAAAATTTCATTGCAAAATCATGGTTCAATGCGCCGCAGGCAAATTTTTTGAGAAAATAACACTTAAAATGCAATTTTTGACATAAAATTAAAACAAATCGTAAATATGAATGAGGTTTTGGTAAGTTCAGTTGCTTATGTACCCTTAATTTGTTTGTAAAAATGCAAAAATGCGCCGCAGACGAAAATTTTTGAGAAAATGGCACTTAAAATGTCATTTTTGACAACAGATCGCAGGCAAAATGTTTTGATAAAATTACACTAAAAAGACCATTTTGATGGTGATCCAAATTGAAAAGAGATAAAAAAATCAGACATTTTTTCAAGCGGTCAAGAAAAATTTTGCAATTTATTATTTTTTAAAGAATTTTGTTAAAAATAAAAGTCCAGGCTCTTGTATTTTATTCCGTATATATTTTGTTTGCCCCCCCCCCCTCTCGGCGCGCCACTTCTTTTAAAAATCAACAAACCAACTGATTTTATCCACTTTTCAAAATAGCCTACGACAGTTCCTATACTTTTTACGCAGGCTAAACTTTCGAGGATCGCTTTTCGTTTTTTTTTTCTTTTTTACATTTTCACAAGAAAACCAGCACCCAACACAACACAAAAAATCGCTAACCAACGCAACCCTACCCCACAAACGGCTGTTGCTTCCTTTAAATTAGCGTTACGCCTTATGGAAAACCACTACGACAACGTTGGACTCTCTTATTTTAAAATTTATTTTTAAAAGAGAAGGATTACAGAAAACAATTTATTTTTAACACCAACGCTCTCAAAAAATATGAAAACAAAACAACAGCTGATTGTTTTGACATGTGCCGTGAAAAATCTGATTAATAGGAAACCAGTTCTGTGCCAATCTGGATTAAAAATTTTTTAAATCTAGCCGAATGAGGTGTTACCGAACCTGGTTTAAAACAGATTCATAAAATCTTTAAAAACACAAAAAAAAATCATATTTTATGCAGCAAAATATGTTTGTTCAGCAACTAAGGTCGCAAATAGGATGGTAAAGTAAGGAGACTTTTTTGCTGTTAACCCTTATTTTTGCTTCCTGCGCCGTTTTATGACTATTTTTATAGATTTTGTCATTGAAAAAAAAAAGTAGCAGGCGAAAATATGTATTTTTAGAAAAGTAATATTATTTAAAAATTTTTATCTCGGATTTTTAGGAATGAAAAATATGCAAAAGATGTATTCGCTAGTGATAAAAGTTACATACATACAAGACCAATATATTTTTGTTAAATTCAATAATTTGCCTTTTGAAGTATTTAATTTTTGTAAAAATCCCCTTGAATAATGGGGTGGTCCCACATTTTTGGGAAGCAGCGGAATTATGTACATACCTTCGAGAGAGTTATCCAATATGTTATTTTTTCCGAAAACCTATTGGCTTTGTCGAAAAACTTTGAAAGTTGCACTTCTCCAACAAGGCTCAACAAATATTTCAGGCAACCAACTTTACAAGGAAAGTAGGTAGGGTAGTGGTCTTACACCTATTCTGCCGTCCTAACCCTAAGTTTAGTTCACATCTGTCAGCTTCACATAATTATGTTTTGTAATAGTAGTTTACGTAAGGGCGATGTTACACTATAAAATTTATTTGTCAAAGATCTTTTGTAAGAGATGTTTGATGAAAAATTTTACAGTGTAATATACCATATTTTATAAAATAGATCTTTGACACACCGGCCCAAACAAGCATGTTATGATGGTCACTAAACGCGAAGATGAAGAATCTGAGCGTGTAATGACCATAACATGCGAGTTAGTGTACTATACTTTACCTACGACCAATGAAAATGTCATCGTAAATATCAGAAATTATTAAAAATATCAAACGCGAATACTCTTAAGCCAACAACCTTCATAACTTGAAGTTTCAATGACGTTCTATCCAAAACGTCAAAACAAATAAGGTTACTAAGGGACTTTTCATATGTCTTTTTAAAAACAATGTTTTTTTAAAAAAAAATGCGTAATGAGTCAATTTAGACTTATTTTTGGTTAGGTACTAAAATTAAATTGGATTTATTTATTATTTTAATAATTATTTATTGTCTTATTGTCTTAAAAATATATAAAAATAATTCACATTTTTGCGTCAATTGGTGCTCTTATGAAATAAAGTTTCATCGCTTGTCACGGCATCTTGTGGTTTACGTCTAAGCTTTATTATTATCCTAGGACCGTAAATGAGCATTAAAATCGTGTTGAGATGGTCGTAAAATTAGTAATATTCATTGGTCGTAGGTAAACAAATGTTTTTGAATTTAATAATATATGTATAAAACAGTGCAGCAACTCATGGGTTTATTTTATAAAGTTTACAAGCAAACAGCGGTAAAAACTTTCCAAATATAAAAGATTTTATGTGAACAGAATTGAAAATAACTTACAATTGTATTTATGTCAAAAATTCTTTTAAAATAAACACAAAATTAAGCACAAATTCGCGAAAAGTGATGGGTAAAACAAATGAACTAAACCATCAGATTTATTTTGACAGCAAATGGTTTGTGACTTATGGTAAAGCCATGACGGTAATTTAAGGCTTCAAATATTTTAGCATAATTTAAGGGATAATGTTTTTGTTTAAGCAATTTTTACTATGTTTTTCACATTTTTATGCCATGATTTTGCTCATATTTTAAATCTTTCTTTTCAAACTTTCGATTTCTAGAATAAAACTCTCACATTTTTCAAGTTTTCTTTGTTTTTTAAGCATTCAAAAAAAGTACTGGCAACAATTTTTTTTTCTCTGTTAAAATGAAAAATATTTAAGGTGGTTGAAGAGAGACAGCAGGCTATAAAAGTTTAATAAAAATTTCTGTTTTATCATCTTTAGTGGTTTCGTGCATATGATTTTTATTTGGCAATTTTTATCCAAAAAACATGTAAGACATAAGATGGTATTAATTTCTTTCAATCCAAGTTCTTTACAGTCTTTAAATTTACCAAAAAACGTGTCCTACTATAAGTGTATTTTAGCACATCTAAAAATAAGTTAACGGGTATTTAATTAAATTATTTTAAGGGTCATCATCGCTCAACCATTAGAGGACGAGAAATAAAGGTAATAGATTTAACAATAAAATAATAATTTGAACCCAGAACCTCTAGAATACCAGTCCAAAACTCTATCAATTGGGCTATCGAGGCGATCGTTTTTAATCGGCTGTTTGGAAAACTTTTACGCCGATTTATTCCTTAGTAGTGGGGCGAAAACTGCTCTTTACGCTTCAACCCATTTTTCTTTAGATTATCTATTATCAGTTCCTGGTCCATGTGACTGACCCCTTGAACAGGGCTGAAATACTGCGCAAAGCAGAGTGGATTTCCGCTTTACCCTTTTGGCCACGGGCAACACAAAAAAAAACACTCATACCACACACATACAGACAGACGGACAGACAGATGATTGTGTCTGACCTGGGGGTCTGGTTTATGACTGTCGCTCTGGAGGGTTGTTCACCCCTACAACAGGTTTTGTTTGGGTTTTCGCCAAGAGGACCCAAATTTTGCAGGGTATTTTTTATCAGATAAAGCCTTGCCAATGTAATTTGCGTTTTTCCCTTTTTTATATTCCAGGTCCACTAGATATAAAAACTACCTTTTTTTGTCAACTAACGGCTTGTTTTTTTGCCGCTTGCCGAATTGCTAAAAAATAAAACATTTTACGGGGTTAAAACTTTACCATCTCTCATCGAACGCCTATGGAATTTATCAGACCGTATTTAATAAAAAAAATCATCGTAAAAACGATTCACCATAGACACTGCAATTCCTCAAACCAATTTTTTCATATCAAACTCATCCAATATCAAACCCGGAATTCGTAAAACCCGTAATTTATCAGAAAATTTTTGCTAAATTGATTGCGCCTTTGCCAATAACACATGAATGCAAGACGGGTGAATGCAAGTGACATTTATACACAAACTATTGAACGCCACCTGTAAGTATGCGGGCGTAACAGCGACAAATGCATCAAAATGCCGCGCCGCTGGGCCACCTGCGTGTACGCCCCGGTTCATGTGATATTGGCGAATGCGCAATTAATTTAGCAAAAATTTTCTGATAAATTACGGGTTTTACGAATTCCGGGTTTGATATTGAATGAGTTTGATGGGTTGATGGGTTGGAATAAATACGGTTCGGATAAAAAATTGGTTTAACGAATTGCTGTTCCCATAGTGAATGATTTTATAACTGAACTTTCTTTTATTTAACGATAAACCGTGGGCGTCCCTCTCATCTATATTTTAAAAACTATCAAATTAAAAAAAAGATGGTGCCAGAAAGCACAGATAGTCCACCATACAATCAATTATTTTATGTTTAAAGGAAATGAAAATATCTCGAAAACTGTAGCTTTGAAAGATTTGAACCTTATAACAAAATTTTTCGGTAATATTTACGAAAACCAAAATCTGAAAACCGCATATCAATAGCTGCTTTACTTCTAAAGTTATGATTTTTTTTAATATATTTAAACGGTTTTGCAAATAACTCGGAAACCAAAGCTCCCACGAATTTGGACTTTATAACAAAATTTGTAGTACATATTCATGGAAACTTAAATCTAAAAACTGTATATCGCTACTTGCTTTTGTTCCAAAGTTACAGTTTTTTCAATATTTTATCCCCCTTTTCCCCCCTTCTACCTCTCACCCCCTACCCAAAAGTTAATCAGTTCATGGTCAGCCGATAGAGGACTTTTTTACTAAATTTCGTTAAAATCGATTAAGGCGTTCTTGAGTTATCGTGTATACAGACAGACCGACAGACCACTTTTTTTTTCGTCGATTAAGGTGTTTTGGAACCTTAGTAACTCATTTTTGATAAAATTAAGAAAAGTCAAAATTTCACGATTTTAATAGTTCCCCATACCATATTGTTATGGTGGACTAATTAAGGACAAATAAGAAATTCGACTTTATAGTGTAGAGAAAACTCATGGTGGATAGTGTCAATACTTCTCAAGGACCACAAAGTCAATTTTTACTCTCGTTTTAACTATAGAGGCTGGATTCTTTAAATGGAACGGTGCTTCTAGTGGCTTTAGGGAAGTTGTTTTTAAAAAAGCTAAAAGCGAATCTTTAATGATTTTTTACGGGCTTTCCGCCCATGATAAAAAAAAATTGAGGCCCCCAACTGGAGGCCCAGGCCCACCAACTATTTTTTTTTAAATAAGAAGGTACCAGTTGTGGCACCTTTTTGGAAAGCTTGTTAAAACTATTTTTTTTTTTACATCTGTCAACCAATGTGTCAAAAATTTAAAAAAACTCTTTTTTTGTCAATTGTTTTAGATTCAAAATAAACTATATATTTCTCTATTTAATAAGCAGAATAAAGAAAATACCACACAAGAACATTATTGGCGGCCCATTTGGGGCCCTCACTGGAGGCCCAGGGCCTACCAACAGTTTTTTCATGAGGATGTACCACTTGTGGCACCTTTTTGGAAAGCTCGTTAAAAAAAGAAATTCGATTGAATACATTTTTTTGACATCTGTCATCCCATATGTTAAAAATTTTTAAAAACCTATATTTTGTCAATTGTTTTAGATCCAAAAAAAACTACATATTTCTTTATTTACTAACTGAAATAAAGAAACTACCACACAAGGATATTATGGGCGCCCCATTTAGGGGCGCAGCCTAATTACCTTTTTTTAAATTTACTAGATATTAGATAAAAGGAAATAGATTCAAAGCACACCTCTATCTTCTTTTTCACTCACCCGTTCTTAACCAAAAAAAAATAGGTTTTTTTCAAAATTTTCGACACATGGGTTGACATATGTCAAAAAAATATATTTAATCGAATTTCTTTTTTAACAAGCTTTCCAAAAAGATGCCACAAGTGGTACATCCTCATGAAAAAAATGTTGGTAGGCCCTGGGCCTTCAATGAGGACCCCAAATGAGCCGCCAATAATGTGCCACAAGTGGTACCTTCTAATTGAAAAAAAAACAGTTGGCAGGCCCTGGGCCTCCTGTTGGGGGCCCCAATTTTTTTTTATGATAGGCGATAGATCATTATAGAATCGCTTTTAGCTTTTTTAAAACCTCTTCTCTAAAGCCGCTAGAAGCACCGTTCCATTTAAAGAATCCACCCTGTATATGTTAGATATGCATTATATGGTACAGGTTGACTCACCATATTTTCCACCCTCCCCTTACCTCATGTATGGCAATCTAAGAAATTGGCCGCCGTGGGAAAACAATAAACAATGAATTTTTTGTAGGTTTTTGAGAAAGTTGGTGAGTTTTTCAACAGTTTTTTTTTCTGTTCTAAGTAAAGGGCATTTTTGTGATTACGTATGACCATATTTTAGTGTAAATATCGACCCAAACCTGATGGGTGGGGTGGCTGTTTCATACTGAAATTAATTCAGAACTATTCACAAATGTCCTATTAATAACACAACATTATAAACTTTCCACCAACTTTCTCACAAAACTATAAAAAAGTTCATTGTTTTTGTTTTACCCCACGGCGGCCATCTTATCAGCTGTTTTGTTAGACTGCCCTATTGAAGCTGGAAAAAAGTTTTATGTACTTTCTGTATTTTCTGTAAACTTATAAACTACGTGCTTAAAAATTAAGAGCTGTCATCGCAACTGTCAAATTTGGACGTTAACTTCTTTATTTTAAATAGAACAGTTTTGTATATTTTTTAAATTTAGAATGGTGTTTTTGAATTTATCTCGGACGGTTCTCGAGTAAAAAGAAAAATACTCTCTTATAAGTACAATGTGTTCTTCGTTCAACATATTACTCTTATGGGAAAGTATTTTTTTTATACCTTCATCAAAAACATGATTTTAGTAACTGTCTGCAGATAACTAAAGCATGACTTTTTTGGTTAAAAACTTTTTTTTTTGGTCACGGGTGAAAAAAAGATTTCTGTCCGTTTTTTACTCAAAATTAAAGAGAAATAGCGGAATATAGTAATATTCGCAAAATCTAATTACTTTTGCCTAAAAATTAAGTCATTTCCGCCAGTTTTCACCAAGTTATTTACGAAAAAATCATTTAAAAACATCGTCAAAATATGAAACTGTCAAAGATTAAAATGTCGCAATAATGAACGTCATCGAGTAAAAAGGCACATCGCTATGAAAACCGCATTGTTGTTTCATTTACCAGCCGCCTTGATTTATAGTGTAAAGATGTTGTGTTGCGAGAAGTGCTCTTCGTTTGAGATTTTTAAAAGTATTTTCCTGTTTTTCTTCGATATTTTGATAAAGGTATTAAAAAAATAGTATTAACAACTCGCGGCTAAACTGTGCTTTTTTTACTCGCGTTTTTAAATACCCAGCTGCGCTCGTTATTTAAACCAACGCTTGTAAAAAAAGCACTATTTTAGCCACTAGTTGTTAAAACTACTATTTCCTTTTACTCGATAACCATCCAACATAAATCAGACATATTATATATTTTTGGAATCAAGAGAAAGCGGTCATTCTAAATTTAAAAAATACCCAGGGTGATTTATTTAAAATATAAAATTTAATTGTAGAATTTGATAAAAGTTTGCAAAAAATTATGAAACTTCTGTACATAAAACTTTTTTCTAGCTCTAATAATAAGGGAGGTAAGGGGAGGTGGAAAATATGGTGAATCACCCTGTACACTCTGATATGTCAGAAAATGCAGCCAGATAATTTTTGATGGTGACGAGTATTTTTTATGATACGTCCTGTATGTTAGATACCGGGTGGCCCAAAAAAAAACGGAATGATTTTAAATGGCTATAGCTTTGTTAGTTCTTCACCGATTTTAACGAGTGATAACTCTATTAAAAGCTCATAAAATTCCCCTTCGACAAACTAAAAAAAGTTGGCGGCATCTTAAAATCAAAGGTGGTGGACATTATCAAAATGAAGCATATATTTTAACTCGTTTCTTTTTAAGGAATCCACTTAAAAAATTAAATTATTCAAAAGCCTAGTCTCTACCAAGGCGATCGACATATCGCTTTTTAAAATCGTTTAAGTACTTTAGGATTTATACACAAAAATTTGGGAGAAGTTCGAGTGCTCTATATGTAATAATGAATATATTCATATCGCCGCAACTTTTTTATTTCTTAACCGATTTTAATGAGTGGTAGCTCGTTTGATCAATAATGAAATTTTCCTGCGACGACAAAAAAAAAAGTGTCGATCATTTTTGAATCCAAGATGGCGGATCTTATATGAGATAATCATAATTAATCTCGTTTATTTTTATAAAACCCAGTCAATCAAAGTATCGAGTATAAAACTATTCAGAAGCCTAGTCTCTGCCGAGGCGATCGACATATCGCTCATTAAATTAATTTCAAAAATGATCGACAAATTTTTTTTGTCGTCGCAGGAAAATTTAATTCTTAATCAAACGAGCTATCACTCATTAAAATCGGTTAAGAAATACGAAAGTTACATATAGAGCACTGGAACTTCTCCCAAACTATTGGGTATAACTACTAAAGTACTTAAACGATTTTCGATATGTCGATCGCCTTGGTAGAGACTAGGCTTTTGGATAGTGTTAATATTTTAATTTTATTTAAGTGGATTTCTTAAAAAGAAACGAGTTGAAATATATGCTTTCTTTTGAAAATGTCCACCATCTTTGATTTTAAGATGGCCGCCAACTTTTTTTAATTTGTCGAAGTGGAATTTTATTTTCTTTTAATAGAGCTATCACTCGTTAAAATCGGTAAAGAACTAACAAAGATATAGGCATTTAAAGTCATTCCGGTTTTTTTTTTCGCCCACTCGGTAGATACCACCTAATGAGCTTCCTACAAAAAAAAACAATGAAAATAAATGGCAACCGGTAAAGTAGTTAAATTAACTTTTATTTGAAAACCTCATGTCTGTGGGTGGCTTATGAAGAATAGTCCTGCCTATAATGACACTATCATTAATTAAATATTAAAATTATGAATTGTTTGAAACTTAGAAAAGGTTAAAGGTAATTTAATATTGTTGATATTTTTCACTTGTTAATTTTTTTCTTTAAACAAAAATGGGTGTTTTGAAAAATTGTCATACTTGGTACACCATGAACACCAAAAATTATACTACATTACCTATGTAGTTTTTGTTTTATCTCTTTAGTCGTCCGATATTTATAACCGATTCCAACAGTACAAGCCTTTAACTATGACACAAAGTACAAGCAGATAAAGAGGGGCGGGAGCGGCGCTCTTTCAAAAAAAAAACTTCCAATATTTTGCGCCTGTGCGTGAAGTGCTATTTCGAATGAAAACTTTAAACAATAATTTTTGGTCAAAACAAATTATTTTTATTCATTCTCGTTCCCTCCCTCCATTCCCTTTGTGCGAGATGTATCGCACCTCGCCTTGTTGCTGAATAAAATAATATATTAAAAGTTTTCAAAATACCGGGTGAAGAAAGTAATAACTTTATTCCGTTTATGCATGCACGAAACCAATATTACGACTACAAAAAAACAACAAAATTACATGTTCCCTTTAATATAAAAGGCATATCCTTTCAAAGATAACTTCTGACAAGGCGTTATTTTATGGGGAAATAATTACCAACATTATGGGTTTCAGAAAAATTATTTCGTGAGGGTACAGGGTGTCCCGCTATATTTTGACCCCCCCCCCCCCCAGTTAGCGCCGTTATTATTAATGTTGGAAAAAAGGTTAAATGCAAAACTTGTATAACTGTTTGCATAATTTAAGAGCTATCTGTCTAAAATAGCTAAATGTCATTGCAAATGTCAAATTTTGACACCAAGTTTATTATTTTAATGAAATACCCTGTATTTTATAAAAATTTTGAATACGCCATTCTTTCCTGATACCAAATATGTTACCTCTATCTATATTAGTTTGCTAGAAAAATTACAAAATCCTTACCATAAGGCCAATGTGCTAGAGAGAGAATAATCTAAGCTTTAAGGCCACCAAAACGGCATAGATTTGACAACACTGCTTTGCTATTTTTTTGAAAGATCAACAATAGGTGGCATCACTAATGTCGTTTCGAGTGAGATCGTGCAGTGTTTAGAACACAGTGCGAAAAGTACAACTTTTTAGGACTTATTAGGAAAGTAACAAATTTCTGTATTCTTATTTTCATCACTTGACATGTGTCAATTTATTGGCGGAATGTTCTATCAGACAAGTGGCCAGTGGCTATGCGGAATCTGAATTCCAATACTCCAATCGAACTCACTCAGTTTCCTTCGGCCTACCAAATTACGTAATCTTGGCATTTTCATAATTCCGGCAGAATCTCGCTTATAAAAAAAAACATAACTTTTTTGTTATCAGATAATAGGATTTATAAAAATCTACAACCGTATCCAAAGAATTTTTTAAAATTTGGTGTATTTTTTTCAAAAAAGAAAAAAATTCAAAAATTGTTGTTACAGATTACTGTATTATCGACAAGGCTAAAGAAAAAGCCAGGTAAGATTTTTGGCTATTGTTAGCCGTGTTTATTTTATTTCGGGAATGAAAGAGTCCAGCAAAAAACTGTCTGGATACGGTTGTGAGGAATTCAAAAATAAACATTCCTGACAAATTTCAACAGATTTCGTTTTCTCGTTTCCGATATTCTGCCCGGTAGAGATTGGCACAAAAACCGCAAAGCAGTGTTGTCAAATCTATGCCGTTTTTGTGGCCTTAATCTCTCTCTAATACATTATGCTTATGGTTAGGATTTTTACATTTTTCTTGCAAACTGATATAGACAGAGGTAGTGTTTGGTATTTTTTAAATTAGGAAGAAAAGGGCGATTCAAACGTTTAACAATATACAGAGTGTTTCATTTAAAATAACAAACTTGGTATCAAAATTTGACATTTGCAATGACATTTAGCTACTTTAGACAGATAGCTCTTAAAGCATGTAAACAGTAATACGAGTTTTGCATTTAACCTTGTTTTAATAAAAGCAATTTTTATCCAGCATTCCCTTATAGTGGAGTAAATTCGTAGGGATTTTCAAGAGAAAGCTGCAAAAAGGGTATATTTTTTTATGTTTGGCATAGTGATACCTCATATCAAAAGATAAAATTCCAGTCGAGGATCCATCATTTTCCGGCCCCAGAAACCAAGATGGCGACTTTCAAAGTTAGGAAAAAATTTGTTTTCTACGTTTTCAGAAAAATCAAATCGAAATCAATTGGGTAATAGTGAGGAGGTCCCACTTACTCCAAAATAAAAAAAAGTCGACATGTCACTTCAAAACAAAATGGCGGCCTGATTTCAAAAATTTAGTTTTTCTTAGATTTTTTTTTTACTTTTTAAGTAATGATCTTTTTTTAATGTCTCATATTAAAGCTACTGACCGGCTTCTTGATCTTACAATAAAAAAATTAGAGTTTATGAACGGGTACAAAGATGGCGCTTGATGTGTCAAAAATAAAAGAGACCTTATTAACCTATTGACAACTATAAAAAAAATATTTTTTTTAGTAGATGCTATTAGCGATGAGTTCGTCGCTGCTACAATTTTAAAAAACATTTGATTTGATATTCAAAATGGCGGCCAAATTATCGAGAAAAAAGTAATTTTCCCTTTCTGATGTGGATTTATACTAACGTCACGCAATATATCAATTTGCACTAAGTCGAGGACTTGTCTCAAAAATTGATATAATGCATGACATTAGTATAAATAGCACACCAGAAGGGGAAAATTACTTTTTCTCGATAGTTTGGCCGCCATTTTGAATATCAAATGTCAATGTTTTTAAATATTGTAGCAGAGACGAACTCGTCGCTAATAGCATCCACTAAAAAAATATATTTTTTTAAACGTTGTCTATAGTTTAATAAGGTCTTTTATATTTTTGACATATCAAGCACCATCTTTGCACCCGCTTATAAACCCCCTTTTTTTTATTTTGTAATCAAGGAGCCGGCAGTAGCTTTAATATGAGATATTAAAAAAGATCATCACTTAAAAAGTAAAAAAAAAATCGAAGAAAAACGAAATTTTTGAAATCTGGCCCCCATTTTGTTTTGAAGTGACATATGTCAACTTTTTTTCTATTTTTGGATTAAGTGCGACTTGCTCACTATTACCCAATTAATTTCGATTTGATTTTTCTGAAAATGTAGAAAACACAAAAAACGCAAAATGGGGGATCCTCGACTGCAATTTTAGTTGTTGGTATTAGGTATTACTATGCCAAATATAAAAAAAAACACTTTTTGCAGTTTCTTTTTACGAATTTACTCCACTATTTAAAAAAACACCACCAAAGCTGATGAGCACCACGAGTACGAAATTCTAGTTCATTCATTGTCTCTGATAATAGGTACTCGAGCCTATAGACCGCTTATTTTAAGACAACTAACAAACAGAAACCAATAAATTTTTATTGCCAATGTCTTAAGATAATAGACCAATAAATAAAAACATTCAAGAAAAACTATATGGGTCGTAAACGTACCAACTTACAGCCAAATTTCAGGTTTGTGACAGGATTGGTTCTATTGTTTTCAAAATAACTAGTCGGACCAGTTTTTTGACACTGACAATAGCAGACCATGGGGTACAAAAACGACACTTTATCATTCCCAACCATAAAGGTATAAATTAAATAGAGACATTATGTTTACCACAGTTGCGATCAGACATAAGGTAAACAATTTGGCGACAATGCCAGATTGCGTTGAAAGTTGTATCTCTACACGTAATGTTTTTAAAAACATATTATTTTTATAACTTTATCATTTACATGCAATGATGCAAATTCTCCGGTTTTGTTTTTTTAAACATGGAGAAACACCTTATTATTATTCAAATAATAAAGAAATTTATATTTGTATTTAATATAATTGCATTTAAATTTCCTTGAATCTTCACAATTTTAAATCAATAAAGAATTTATAATGTGGATGTACATGTTATGGTACTTGAAATATACCTCATTTTTTCGATCGAAATATATAAAATATCTGATATTTTGGCCGAAGGAATAATTCTTTTTATTTCCCAATATATATCGGGAATAAAACCTACAACAATTTGACAACCTCGCATTTGTGGCGGATCAGCCATATACACGTGTGTACGCTGTTCCATTCATAATTTCTCTACGGCGTTGTAGCTTTAGCATAATCGAGGTTTTGGTATATTTTACAGATTAATCGAGAGTTTCTTAATATTTTTTCAATAGATTTTTAAGTGTTTGTGACAAAAGTGATTTGACAAAGTGCGTAGTGTGACGAAAACTGGAGTTTGCAGATGAAAACCAAACATTTCCCAGGTTTGTCATCATATGTTTTTTCGCCGCCATCTTGTGAAAGGCCGCCATAGGCGTGCAACTAGTGTTGCAATAAATATGTAAAATGCAATTAATAAATATAGGAAAGAAATAAGTTTTTTTGGGATATTTTTGCGAATTTGTGATAAAAACAATATGGTAAGCACTTATAATTAATTACACTATATTTGTTATAATGAACCAACCCCAGCTGCGACATTTTTAAATTTCCTATATGAGTATTTTTGATACTATCTGTAGTCAGCTTATTTTTTCTGCGGAGATTTGTTTATAAATAGTACACGCGTTCCCGGTATAAATATAAATTTTTAAAACATTATTATGTCAGACACAGGATAAAGAATTTATATTTGTTACAACTTTTTATTTATAATATTTACATAGGTAGATACGTATATAAGTATCTTTACATTTTTAATAAATACAAAAAAATTATAGTAGAGCCACCACGAAAAACCATCATATAGTACCTATAATATAGGTATCATCCTTTTTCGAAATACCACTATTTTTAGTCGAATTTGCTTATTTTTTCCACATTGGTTTTTTGGTAATTTGCCTAAACACTGCGGAAAGTGATACTTTTCTGCACACGATGGCCGTTAAGGGTGAAAAAGGCACTTTTCGCACGTTTTTAGTACAACAATTTCCTACTTGCATAAAAAGCTTCTGCCTAAGGTTATATATATTTGGTATTTTTAAAATTAAAACCAAAAAATAATTTTGTTTCCATTTTTAATTTAATCTAGTTTATAAATTCATCTAAAAACTCCAATTAGACTTAAAATTTACGCCATGCTAAAAAAATACTTTTACCTATGCTAATTTTTTAATAAAGTTTTGCAGGTCACTTGACATTAAACAGGTAAACAAAACTACTTCGCAAATGCGTGTGAAAAAGTCTACTGTTACATATCAATTTTAATGTGGAAAGTTCAACTTCCCACACGCCGTGGGTAAAAAAATAAGCACGACGTGCATAAAAAACTGTCATAGCGTTCGTGAAAAAACGTTTAACGCACGCAATTTTTTTTTAAATGGTACTTTATGGACCAAATTTTTAAATTTTGAATTTGAAATGTGTGTTCTAAAAACTACTTTTTGATTAAGAAAATCATCATAAACACTCCTAGAAAAAAAAATTCTACCTAACCCTTGCGGAAGTGTCTTTCCCGCCCGAACTCCTCCCGTGCGTAAAAGTATCACTTTCCGTACTAATTAGGCAGATAACTATCTGGAGAACATTTAAAAAATTAATATTTTCTATGTTATATCTTTACATAAATTTTCACAATGACAAATATAATACCTCTTCATACCCTCGGTATCAATTATTAAGTATAAAAAAATTAAAGATTGTATTTCCAAAAAAATTTGACAAGTCTGAAAATAACGACGAAACCTTTTTACATTTATAAATAACGAGCCGATTCTGACCGCTGCTAAACGGTGGTTGGAGCATGTGTGAGGAGGAGCATGTCTGGTGCAGCGTTGCCAGTGAAACTGAAAATGATTTTCCCTAAATCTAACGACTGATCGCGTTTCAAAGCAATTTATGAATGACTTGATGGGTCTATTTTAGTTAAACGTCTTTGTTCATAACTAAATACAGACAGTCTGCCAGTGATAGGTAGTGGCCCGGTGACCACGTCCCCAATAAGAATAGGGGTCCTTAAGCGGGCCTCCGTAGCGCAGTGGGTGGCTTATCGGCCTGCCGCACGGAAGGTTTCGGGTTCGAATCCCGGCTAGGTGCATGGATACTTTGTGTTGTTAACTTTGCAAAAACTCGACTAACACTGTGCATTGATCCTATAATGGATGAGAGTCCCAGTATAAAAAAATAGGGGTCCTTAAACTGCTCTTAAAGAAATATACATTTTAACGGCTTTTTTTATACTAATTTGACCCCACTGACTCTAAATCTGCAATACAAATTTACTTACAAAAAAGGAAGTTAAAAAATCTCCATATCAGTTACTTCAACCGAAAATAAACTAAAAAACAAAAGATCAAAAGATCTCGGGTGGAAAACAACGAAAATTCAAACTTGGATGAGCATCCCACAAGGAACACACAAAGGACCAATACGAAATGATCAAACAATGTTTCGCCCTGGGTAACCAGCGTGGGCTCGTCAGTGGTTTCACTGGTCACCCGCTCCAGACATCATTAAACATCATCATACATCATCATACACTTTGATTTCCAAATTTAAATCACTCACAAATAGGCATCGTTCCGCACTGGTACTTATCTAAGTCACATAATACGGGTTCGTCCTGACGTCTTATATTTCCAATAGGTCTACGCTCCTAAGGCGCCCAAAAACCGGAAGCGTACTTTTTATTGAGATAGACATCTTATATTTGAGATATTGCAATATAAAAGATAACGTTTCAACTTAAAAAGCTTCTTAGACCTCAAGAAAAAAGTATTTAGCTATTAGGTTTTTTTTCGTGGTTTGTTTGTTATCTATGTTTTTTAAAACTGAAAAAATTATATGCCCTACCCTGGATTTATATTTTTTATGAAAACATTTACAAAATCAAAAGTAGGGCCTAAATTGCGGAGCAATAACACCTTTGATATTGACGGTATTGACGGTATTAATTTAATTTTGTATTAAAAATGGCAATTGTATAGTGTCATTTTCTTAAACATTTTCGCCTGCTGCGCTTTGAAACCCTTGATATATTTTCAATTTTAATTTAATTTTAAATAAAAAGCATTTTTCAGTGCAATTTTCTTAAAAATCTTCGCCTGCGGCGCTATGATACCGTTGATATTTACGATTTTAGCTTAATTTGATTCATACATTGCATTTTTAATGTAATTTTCTCAAAAATTTTTAGCGCATTTAAACATTTTTTTAAATAGAAAATGTATGAAATAAACAACTTAAAATCTGAGTACTCCCCCCCCTAGATTTGAGGCCAGATCCACTCTTGTAGTTACTAAGTTTTTTTTTGCATATATTGATATCTTCCTCATAAAAGCTATGCTTTTATTCCAGATTTTTTTCGTATCGAAACCGCCCCCCCCCTTTTAAATGGCTGGGACCGCCACTGGTTTGATAAACCATAGGCGTTCTTTGTTGAATGTGGTCGCGCAACGTTACGCGTTATTGGGCCCTATATGCAGGACGGTAGTGTAGTGTCTGAGAAACGACTATGCATACGGTCCTTAGGACCGCATGTATAGTCGTTCCTCAAGGCTCCCTCCTTCCTCCGCCATAAGCATAGATTAAGGAACTATAGATCCGTCACTTCACCCTTCCCGCCAATAATTATTTTTCGCGAAAAGTGTGGTTATGTTTCCGCGTGCAAAGGAACTGCCAACATAATAATATTTAGGTTGGCAATATTCTTTTTAGAAATCTGCAGCTCCTCCTCTTGCCCCTTCTAGGGTTGTCCGTCAGAGGGCACATTATGACAAAAGTGACAGAATGTCGGTTATGACTCATAACTTATGAGTTCCATTTTGAAAACTGAGGTTTGCCAAGGTTTTTAAAAAGTGATATTGTGATTATTCCTGTTCAAAAAATTGTGATTTTATCCGTCGATTACAATGGCTGAGAAACAAAGAGTTAGAGTGTGTTGTATTCAAAGCTGCGGAGACCGTGCCATGATCCCAACAAAAAGACGGGGAGACATCGTTTCCCCAAAGGCAATCCTGTAATTTTTCAGAAGTATAGTGAAGCCGTTATACGCGAATAAACTAAGATTTTACGTGTGTGATAAATATTTTGCTCCAGAGGACATTTTGCAGACTGGACGCAGAGGTCTTAGAGAGTGATGTCCCACACTTGCATTTGGACTCCATTTAACTATTTATATATAGTGTTAAAACACCCTTTCCTTATTTCATCAAGTTTAGTATGGCTAATTTTTGTGGATATCAATAATAAGTTAGAAAATGCGACACTTGTGTATTCCAAACCAGGGGTATTAATATTATTTACACCAAGACTTTTTCTAATGTGTGGGTTTACCATAAATTGCCCCACATATACAGTAAAATTTTTTTGAGATTAAAATTATTTTTTTCTGTTTCACAAATTTAGTTTGGAATACAAAAGAGTGGCATTTAGTGTTTTTTATGTACTAAAAACAAGATAGGTATAAACATTTTAAAGAAAATTATTTAATATTTAAAAAAGCACAGACGAGATCATATTGTAATATTTTCTTTATTGTGAAAAATATAAACTAACATGTTTCGAAATATGCCATAATCTATAATAAAACATCCAGAGGTTTTGTACTACAAGTGCATTATGGGTAATTTGTATTTATTTCTTAAAAATATGCTTTTTTATTTTAACTTAACATAAGTAACAATTTTGTTTTGTGTCTAGTAAAAAAGCATATTTTTAAAAACTAAACACAAAGTGCTTGCAAAGAAAGAACCGTACACAAATTACATTGGAAATGGCTATTGGCTAAATGTCATAATTTTTTTATATGTTGTAGTACTCAATAAACAAAGCACAAAAATAAAAAACCGAGATACGGAGCAGGATTACTTTCTGAGATATGGAGCTTTAAAGTTGACGTGTTTTAAGGCTATATCTTTGGACATGTTCTATTTTTTTTTTCACAACTTTGTTGATTACCGCCAAAATAAAATAATTCGTTTCTATATTTGTCCTGAATGAAACACCCTTTCCATCCAAGTAAAAATGTCGTTTGGTACCACGAACCAACCGGCCGTAATCAACAAAGTTGTGAAAAAAAAACTTGTACCATGTCCAAAAATATAGCCTAAAAACATGTCAACTTTAAAGCTATATATCTCAGAAAGTAATCCAGCTCCCTATCTCGTTTTTTTTTATTTTTGTGCTTTGTTGATCGAGTACTACAAAATATAAAAAAATTATGACATTTAGCCGACAGCCATTTTCAATCTAATTTGTGCAGGGTCCTTAAAAAAAAAGGGAAAATTTAAGCGAGCACCATCTAGTGGTCATATTACAAACAAACAAAAAATCGATAGTACGGTTATCGCGAATTTAACCGTGAGTCATCTAGTGGTCGTTTTACAAATTAAAAAAGAAAAATCAATATAAAAGTATGGTTATTGGTCGCGTGCATATCTGCGCAGACTCGCCAAACTCCAAATAGTTCCGAACCGTTTAACACGTAATTGTCGTATCTATTGTACCTCCTTAACCTATGGCCATAAGAATTTAAATTACCCAAGGAAGAAGAGATCCTTCGGATTGACTATGAATACGACTGAAGACCTCGCAGCTTCGCCTGCGATTTTACCCGTGTTTTCCCTCTCAATTTGATTTTGACGAAATAACGCCCGCCCAATACTCCAAGGAATCCAGTAGTGAAATTCCCATCATAATTCGTTTAGTAGTTTTTGCGTGATTCTGGAATAAACAAACAGACAGACAGAGATCTATATAGTTTGGTTAGAAGCCGACGCCAAAAGTTTTAAAAAAATATTCAATTATGTTGGGAATTTGGAACCTTTGGTTGCACTAAAACAAAATTATGGTTGTTTTCCACAAACCAAAACTACACTTTTTTGCACTCGACGCGCGTTTCGCTAACAATTGTTTTCCACAAACCAAAACTACACTTTTTTGCACTCGACGCACGAACAATTGTTTGTTTATCGTGTCCTGATGATGCTAACGTTGTTAGCGAAACGCGCGTCGAGTGCAAAAAAGTGTAGTTTTGGTTTGTGGAAAACAATCATAATTTTGTAAAATATTCAATGTAAAGAAATCGTCTTTCTAGAGATTTATTATACGTATAAATAGTGGCGCGTTTTTCTTCGATCCTCATTGATTTAAATAGTGCAGTGGTCTATATGTATATCGTATTGTACAACTCCAACATAAATTAGACGCTTAAAATACTTAAATTTTCATTTTAGTAATCAAGTCATGGAATCATCGGCCTTTCTTATACTTCATCTTTTATTACAATTTTATGTTTTTTATGCGACCTAAAATGACTACTTTCGTACTTTAAAAGTTCGTTTACGTCTAAAATGTGCGTACATAATGTATTACACGAATATTTTTAGTAAAAACACAAAGTAAGTTTATGGTAATAATCATCATATATTTATCAAAACTAGGGTGTTTGGCGATTCTGTCCCTTGCCTTTTAAAGTTTTTCAATCTATTCATCTGAAAATTTTTTTGTTTGTTTGTTCCATGCGGCATCACGAAAATACTACTGAACCGATTTTGCATTTTCTTCAATATTGCAATATTGCACCACTTTTATACAAGCCTAGGTACCTACTAATTAACTTTTATTAAATATCAATTCATCCAAAACTAATCTATGTACATTTTCAAACCTACCCCAATGTAAAAAATGTTTTTATTTAGTTTTTTTTGTTATTCTGTTATCTTACGAACCTTTTTTCTTGGTCTTGTAGAGCCCTGAAGATGACACAATAAATTGTTGAAACGTCGGCGAAGAATAAATTTGGTTCCTTTTATCTCGCCCTATCCCACTAAGGCGCACCAAAAATAGTAGTCTTCACAACTAGTGGCTAAAATAGTGCTTTTTTACAAGCGTTAGTTTAATTAACAAGCGCAGCGAGTTATTTAAAAACGCGAGTAAAAAAAGCACAGTTTAGCCCCGAGTTGTTAACACTATTTCTTTTAATCCCTTTATCAAAAAATACAACAAAACAGGAAAATACTTTTAAAAATCTCGAACGAAGAGCACTTCTC
Source organism: Oxystoma pomonae (assembly GCA_963921995.1). Classification (NCBI taxonomy): domain Eukaryota; kingdom Metazoa; phylum Arthropoda; class Insecta; order Coleoptera; family Brentidae; genus Oxystoma; species Oxystoma pomonae. The sequence goes on from OY998164.1 coordinate 56,449,806, forward strand.
GCAACACACCATCTTTACACTATAAATCAAGGCGGCTGGTAAATGAAATAACAATGGTTTCCATAGCGATGTGCCTTTTTACTTGGTGACGTTCGTTGTTGCGACATTTTAATCTTTGACACCTTGAAATTTTCACGATGTTTTTAACTGATTTTTTCGTAGATACTTGGTGAAAACTGGCAGAAATGGCTTAATTTTTAAGCAAGAATAATTAGATTAATTTTGCTATATTTCTCTTTAATTTTGGGTAAAAACGGACAGAAATCTTTTTTGCTCCCGTGATAAAAAAAATGTTTTTTGCATCGGTAAGTTACTAAAATCATGTTTTTGATGAAGATACTCAGATTAATAAAAAAAATGAGATATAACAGTAAACAATATTACCCCGATCAACCAGCCACAATGTTTATTTCCCAAAAAATACATGGTTGCCAATTTACTGCGGGGTTTCCCTAGAAACAAAACAATTCATAAACTTCTCGAAGCTCTTTTGATAATATTATTGATTATTTGACATATTTTTATATAGGATAATTTTTCTTATGCTAATAACTTAATTCTTAGTCTTAATTTTTAGTCTCAATAATTAACTTTTTTTAATTTTTAATAAGTAGAATTTCGAGATTTATAAAAAAGAACACAAGCCGGCAACGTTTTTTCGACGAGCCGCGAATAAATGCCGACATGTTTGGTTGCAGCTGACGGCGTTGTTGTTAACGGGGGTTTGTGTTGTTCGGTGATTTTTGAATTTTATTGTGACTATTTGTGAAAAAAGAACTGTATCAAGCTATTTTGAGGACCAACAAAATGGTTTAACATTGCCTGGTATGCAATAAAAGCGGATATTCCAGCCCAGAACTAATATTTCGGAGGTAAGAAAGATCCTGTCATTTTACGTTAGTCATGGGCGTAGTATGAGGTAAAAAACTGCGTAAAAAGCTTATGATTATACTATTAATACATCAAAAATCTAAGGCTAATACTAATCTTTTTTTAGAAACAAAAATACCAGATAATTTTGCTCCTTTTGCAGCATGTAAAATATTTATTTATTATAATTTATACATAACAAGAGAAGACAATAAGACCAAGTGCTGATAGTCAGGTACTGGGGCAGGTATTTTTTGTATTTTAATGGGTACCTGGGTACTTTCTATAATGTGAATAAAACCGTTTTGGAGATATTTACTCTGAGCCAATCTTATTTTTATTTTCATTAATATTTATTATTTATTTTTTTGCCTTTTGACTCCTGTTTCCTGAAAAACTACTAGTAATTTTTTACCTCTTCCTTAAATTTTCCTTGTGTTCTGTATTCAGAAATGAACATGCAGCCAATGTGTAAAGAATAAAATTTGTTGGCCTTAAAATTTTCATAATTAACATCACAAAAACTTCTCTTAATTTGATAAATAAAGTTGATATTCCACTAAAGAAAACTAAAAGAGACATTATTATCATAGTGAAAAAAACGCTTAATAAGCCGTTTATTAGCGTGTTTTTTTTTTGGACAAAAACGTTATAAAACGGGTTATTAACCGTTTTTTTTTTTGCTATGAAAATATTTTTTTTTACTTTTGTTTTGTGGGATACTGCACAATTAAAAAAAATATATAACAGCCATCTTGAATAATTTACCTAAAAATCATTTCAAATGCTCGTTGGTAAACTTTTGATCTGTTCGTAAATACCTACATTCCTCAAACTAAACTTTATCCTTGAATAAATCTATTTTTTGTGGTTATGCAAGTTCTGGCAGTTAATTCTTTTGAATAAGAAAATCCGACCAACCCTACCTTATATCTCGTTTTCACATTTATATATTTAAATTAAAATTAACGCCGCCACTGGTAATGGGAAAAGCAATTTTTGACAGTGTTGCCGTTTTATTGCTCTATCTCTTTTCTGTTCATATAATCGTCCAGAAGGGTGTTGGATTGTAAACATTAGAGGATTTCAATAGGGAATGTTTGGTCTCTCTTTAGTTATTAGTCTGAGTGAAGATATAAAGAAAATATACTTTTCGAGTCGCAAACCAAAAAAAAAGCAAATGTTTGCCTGTTTGTAATGCAATGAAACTTTGGGGATTTGGTGTGCGCAGGCCTGTAAAAATAAATGGAGTTAAAACAAAACCGCAAAGCATATCTGCAATATTAACGAAGTTCCCAAGCTAATCCCATCAAAAATGTACTGTAGCGATATGTTTTCCTTTAAAAAAAATCACAAATATCAGAGAGACATCGCTATAGAATTCTGCAGAACAAAATCTAAGCCCGGAACCGCTAGCAACGCAGCGAGCAGATTCATATATTTACTAACAATATTTTTTGCGTTTTTCGCCAATAAACTTAATTTTAACCAAAGTTAATTTACTGGTATTTGTGTTTATATTAAATTAGCTTCATACGATAGTGGTTCACATAAATATATGATATAAGAATGTGCCGGATTCATATATGTCATTTTAAAAGATTTTTATCAACAGTAAAAAACAAGACTGGAGATTGAAGATAACAACTACTGTATGACATGTGTGTGTGAAATTATTGAAAAACATCTACCTATAGTACAAGCGTTCGCAGTAAAAATTATGATGGATAGATCCTGAATACGAAATGGACAATCCTGTACTTCAAAATTGTCGATAAGGTCTCGGCACCACAATACAAAAGTGGGCAATTTTAGAGGTCACGTGATGGATAGGGTAACCCCCACCCTTTTCACATATATGATGTAGTAGTACCACCAGACCAAAAATGACCTGGTGTGCCGAACCCTTATCCATGAAAAGTGGGCATTTTTAGAGTGGTGTGCCGAACCCTTATCCATGAAGGAGGCCCGGCACACCAGTTGATTTTTGGTCTAGGGGTACTACTGCGTACTATGTGAAAATGGTGGGGGTTACCCTAGCCCCTCTAAAATTGCCCACCTTTGGATTGGTGTGCCGAGCCCTTATCCACAATTTTGAGGTACAGGATTGTCCATTTCGTATTCAGGACGAGAAAATGCACATATTATGAAAAAATCCATCATAATTTATACCTTGAACTCTTGCTCTACTAATCTGGGTCCTGAACGTCATACAAGAAATAATGTAAAGGATAACAATAATAATGTTTTAAAAAATATATTTGTTGAAAGAGGAAACTTTACGTGAAAGTTCGAAATGCCATCCGCTTAATGACGTCAAACAGGGTGTCCACATGCTGGAAAAACCTGGAAAGTCATGGAAAGTCAGTGAAAAAAAAAGTGGTCATGGAGAGTCATGGAGCTTACTCAAAAGTCAGAATAGCCATTCATATGCTCTTTCAGAGTATTAAAAATGCCCTTTGAAGTTAACCCAACAGACTTTTTTCTACTATTTCATCAAAACGTGAAAAAGATCAAAATATTAAATTTTTTTTAAATTTAATTTTAGCCACCTTTCTTAGCACCGTTCAAAACATATAGAAAATTCATTTTTTCAAATTTTCTAAAAAAATTCGCCTGCGGTGCATTTATCCAACATTTATCACATAATTTTGGCAATTAATCTATAATTGACACTAAGAGATGCCAATTCAAAATGTATTTTACAAAAAGCGTCAAAAAATAATTTTCACAAAGAATTTTCTGTATGATTTTTAGAATAATGTCTTCAAGATTTTTGCCTGAGGCGCATTTTAATCATTATTTTCGTATCGCTTTTTGAGATAGACAAATAAATCTGAGTGTAACGAAGTACCTTCAAAAAAGGAAGAAAACATTTTAAACGAAAGGTTTGATCAGTTGTAGTATGCTGATTTTTTTAAAAGTAAGAGTCATGGAAATTTTAACAAGTTTGTCATGGAAAGTCACGGATTTTTTTTCGAAAAATTCTGTGGACACCCTATCAAGGTTTGCTGTCACTTAAGGTATTAGACATTTAAAATAAATATTTCAATGCATCGGTACCGTTATACCTAACGCGTTCAAAACAAAGCCAAAAGGCAATACATTTTTCACTTGTTTACGGTATGTTTCGAACGAGGCCTGCTTTTTATGGTGGATGCGATGAGAGAACCGCTGGCCCCTCTCGTTGTGGGCGGAGGGATGTACGTAACGTTAGGGACCACCAACGTTCAAAACATAGCATAGACAAGTGGAAAATGTAGTGTCTTTTACGTTACATCGCACCCGTCAAACAAGCAGGCATCGTTTGAAACATGGCATGAACGAGCCAAAAATAAATATCTCAACGCATCCGTATCGGTATATCTAACGCGTTCGAAAGAAAGCCAAAATACAGTACATTTTTGACTTGTTTATGCGATGTTTCGAACGATGGAATCAGCTGCTGTGTTATTGCACACGTCAGAAAAGCGGGCATCGTTCGAAACATGTCATGAGCAAGTCAAAAATGTAGTTTATTTTGGCTTTGTTTCGAACGCGTTAGGTATACCGATGCGTTGAAATATTTACTTTAAGTGTCTATAATATCTCAACGCATCGGTATCGGTATATCTAACGCGTTCGAAAGAAAGCCAAAATACAGTACATTTTTGACTTGTTTATGCGATGTTTCGAACGATGGAATCAGCTGCTGTGTTATCGCACACGTCAGAAAAGCGGGCATCGTTCGAAACATGTCATGAGCAAGTCAAAAATGTAGTGTATTTTGGCTTTGTTTCGAACGCGTGGGTATACCGATAACGATGCGTTGAAATAGACACTTAAAGTAAATATTGATGACGGCGATGACGTAAAAACTGACAGCAATCGTTGAGTGCGTTGGGATGGACGTAACGATACGCATCACTCCGTACGCATCGATTTGATGTCAGCTTTTGTGTCATTGCCGTCATTATGAAAGCGTCCTCGTTCGAAACAAGGTATAAAACATTCAAAAATGTAGTGTCTTGGCTTTATTTCGAACGCGTTAGATATACCGATACCGATGCGTTGAAATGTTTACTTTAAGTGTCTAATATGCACTTTAAGTGTCTGTTGTGTACGGAGAGATATACGTAACGTTAGGGACCTACCAACGATCAAATCATAGCATAGACAAATGGAAAATGTAGTGTGTTTTGAACGCGTTAGGTATAGCGATACCGATGTGTTAAAATATTCGACACTTAAAGTAAATATTTCAACGCATCAGTATCGGTATACCTAACGCGTTCAAATCAAAGCCAAAATATACTTGATTTTGGCATACCATGTTTCGAACGATGCCCGCTTTTTTGACGGATGCGATGGCAGAACAGCTGATTGCATACGTATGCGTTGCATACGGAGGGATGTACGTCAGCAGTTCTGTCATCGCATCCTTCAAAAAAGCGGGCATCGTTCGAAACATCGCATAAACAACTCAAAAATGTAGTGTATTTTGGCGTTATTTCAACGCATCGGTATCGGTATACCTAACGCGTTCGAAATAACGACAAAATAAACATTTTTGACTTGTTTATTAGATGTTTCGAACGATTCCCGCTTTTTTGAAGGGTGCGATGACAGAACTGCACAGAAATTTAAGAGGTAAGGAGGGGAGTATACTTGTTATATATGAAATTAAAGATAATTTTATAGGCTACACTACTACACACACACACACACACGACTAAAGGATTGGTGTAAACCCTTAGGTTCGATTGGTGTTTTTGAATTCCTCACACCAAGCCTACCTAGTTATTCGTGCTTTATTTAATAAATTAAAAAAATAAGAAGATATTTTTTAAAACGTAATTTTTATCATAATAAATAAAAGCAATTTCAAATTTGACAAAAAACTATATCCAAAAATATTGGATTTTTTTGCGGGTTGATTTGAGGTTAAGGGAGAGGACCTATACTTGTTATATCTTAAATTAAAGATATTAGCAAAAAACTGAAAAGTTGTAGGGGTGAGTCCCCTTTCTAAAATAATCGTATTTATACAAAGTGTGTTGCTTCTTTCATAAAACGCCCAATATGGCTAAAATTCTAAATGTAGCGCATCGATTAGAAAGAGAGTTCTTAGTTAGAAATCAGGGAATATGTATTCCCTTTCTATCGATTCAAAAATTAGGCCCCAGTGTTATTATACACTTTTCATTACAACTAACTCCAACAATTAATTCCACGTTACGTCGGTTTTTTACAGTTTTCGCATGCTTCAAAACCCCTGTAATTAGACTCGCAAGTAACAACTGTAATAATGCAATATTCCAAGCTGCATGCAATGAGTTATGGCGAGTTACGGCCCTTATAAATTATTGTTTGCACCTTCCCGTAAAGTGGCTAATTTTCATGTATGAATCATGGATTTGAAAGCGATATATGTAAATGTGTTCACGATCTCATAGAAAAAGGATCGGGTTTAATTTTACAAGGCGGGTGTCTTATTATATTTTGAACCCCCTGTTAACTTATTTAATTGACACCAAATAAAACTTTAAATGCAAACGTTTTAAAATTATTAATTAAGTGCTTTTGGATTTACCTGTCAAATTTAGACATCAAGCATTTTTGTGTCGGCCTTTCCTTCCTGATTTCAAAAATACTTTTTAAATATAAAAGTAAATAAAAAATTAGTTATTAGATAGAATTTTTTATATCTCTCGTATAATGAGTTATGATGGAGTTTAAAAAATAATGAGACACCCGGTACCATTTTAAAACCGCTCCTTGTATTTAAACAAATAACAGCACCTTTTTCTGAGCTAAAACTGGACGCTTAGGACACAGTTTACCTAAAAAAAACTGTGTTTAGGGGCTGAGTCAGGGACAAGACATCATCCCGAAGTTTCTACAGTTAAATTGACGTCAACTGTCAGAGAGAATTTTCGATCTAGGGTGTTTGAACTTCTGTCAACTTTCAAACGTTGTTTTGTTTAAATAAAAATTGAACGGACTAACTGAAGTTGAAATTGAATCTAGGTATGTAAACTAAATAAAACTAAACTAAATAATATTAAAATATTCTTTAGGTTATATTTTGGATTGGATTATACTTATTAAAAAACACTAGAAAACAAAGGATAATTTCTATATAAGGTGCCTTTTTAAAAACTTACAATGGCAATATGTATTTTCTAAACTAGTGGTAGTGGTAGTAGTAGTAGTGTAGGGGCGGTCCGTGCCATACCCCGTTCCTTACCCCTATGCCCCTACTTCCGCTGCAACTCTCTCCGGGCCTCCCTGTCTTCTTTACGAAGTTCAGTATGTCGGCCCATTTGAGCAAGTGCAGCTCTTCTTCCTCTATCGTGGGAAATCCCCACTTCAGCTACCTTGATCTGGCATATGCATCGCACTCTACTATCAAGTGCTGCGGCGATTCCTCTTCGACCCCGCAAGCGGGGCACACGGGATCTCCTGCTACTCTTATTTGCGTCAGATGTTTGTTCAGCCGATTGTGCCCAGTCAGCATCCCTGTCAGCAGTCCAATGTCCTTTCGGGTCTTGCCTAAGAACCATTTAGTTCTGGCTACATTCGGACCATCCACAAATAGCTTGGACTGTCTGTATTTTGACTCTTGCCTCCAAGACGTCTTCAGTTCATTGTTCATTTTTTGAGCTCACTCTGTACCTGTTTCCTTGTTATTACCAGAAGAGTTTCCGGTTCAATGTGTTGGGCTTCGGTCCCTAGTCTAGCAAGTTCGTCCGCTTTCTCGTTCCCTAGTATTCCCTCATGTCCTGGGACCCACATCAATGTTACCGTCTTGTCCTGAAGCAGTGTTTGCACTGCTTCAGCGCACTCCTCCACCAGACTACTGACTATTTTGGGTGCACTTAGAGCCTTGAGGGCAGCCTGGCTGTCGGAGAATATGTATATGTCCCTCCTGCCATTCCTGACCTCCAGTAGGGTTGCTACCATGATAATGGCATATACCTCCGCTTGAAACGCCGTAGCGTGTTCTCCAAGTGGATAACTTTTCTGAGCTTCTAGGATTTTCGCCTACACTCCTGCGCCTGTTGTCTGCCTGGCTAAACTAAATGTAATATTAAAAAAATAAAAAATAACGTTTTTTATAAAAACAGAGAGGAATTTGTATTTTCGATCAGTCGTAGTTTTTACCCCCAAGAAGGGGTAAAATTTAGAGATGTGTAGTGTGTAATTTTGAAGGTATTTAAATTTCCTTTACAGATGTCAAGTTTTGTGAATATAAATGTAAATGTATATTTATTGCCTTTTAGGCTTAATACAGAACACTGGATACTGTCAAAATAGAAACAAATTAAAAACATAAATTACTAACAAGCATTGAGTTTCCTTTTTCTTTAATATAAACATTCCTTTAGAAAATTAGTCAGTATAAGCGGAAAACATTTTTTTTCAAGTTTTTTTTAGATTTCTTTTTTTTTTTGTGATTTATCAGTATTTCCAGATTGATCGACTCTACTTACTCACTTATCGAAAAAAGGGAGTAGAAAGGATTTTCTAGGAAATAGCCAAAGGATTTCTTTTTAAAAGTTTTTTCTGATAATACACATTTTATGTCTTTGGGAAGTTTGTTATAAACCTTAGTGCCCATATATAAAGGAGTCTCAAAGAAAGATGTGTTGTGATTAGGCACACTAAGGTTGTTTTGTTGCCTAGCTTGCATTTTTTTTATCTATGTCAGTGTTTGTTTGTATTCACGAATACCAATAAGCAGTGTAGATATAAAGAATAAACAGTCATGATTTTAAGTTTTAAAAATAATGGTTTGCAGTGGTCTAAGTAATCGGCTCCCGCTATCTTCCTGACTATTCTTTTTTGAAGGACTAGCAACCTTTTTGTGTGAGTTGACGAACCCCAGAGAACAATTTCATATCTGTCTTCTTGAAAATTCATTAATTAGTTTCCGAGATATTTACGTTTAAATTTACGATTTTGATGGTGTTTTCCATAGTTTTTATAAACTTTTCTAGATCTTTTTGATTTAGTTTATTATTGAGTCTATTCTGCCTAAGTTTTTTATGAGGGTAAATTTCACCCCTTAGAGGGGTTGCATCACCCAAAAACTGAAAAGGTGGCAAAAAAGGCTCCACAAAAAAATTAAATCGTTCGAAATTAATATATTTATATTATAATACGTTATTTTCAAGATAGAAACAATTTACTACCAAGTAATTTAAAAGCATTTGTAATTCCGAGCTCCGCCACGAGTCAAAGAAATAAACATAATTTTCTTCTTGCCCCAAATAATCTAATTAGTACCTAAATCTAAATTAATTTTTCATTTCAAGGTAAACGCTTTACTTAAGATCTTCAAGTTTTTTTTTGAAGCTTAGTCTTGCCTCGCCAATTTCCTTTAGCATGAGGCCACTGCAGAACGAATACTTCCGGGTGAAAAAAAAATATTGGCATTTTTAAAAGCCGAGTTTACCCAACCTCTAATAACTGAACGCGATACAGATCTAACTACACCTCTTGTTAAAAAAGAGAAGATGAAAAGATCTTGGGAGGAAAGAAGGAAAATTCAAAATTGGATGAGTGTCCCGCAAGGAACACACAAAAAACCAAAGCGAAAAGAGAAACAATTAAACGATGGGGGCACTTATTGTAAGTCACCTGATAAGACAATTAAAACAAGAAGTTAAAACTTCCAAATCAGTTACATCAACCGAAAAGAATCTAAAAAAGAGAAGATCAAAAGATCTTGGGAGGAAAGAAGGAAAATTCAAAATTGGATGAGTGTCCCACAAGGAACACACAAAAAACCAAAGAGAAACAATTAAATGATTTTTCGCCCGGGGTGACCAGCGTGGGCTCGTCAGTGGATTCACTAGTCCCCGTCAATCCAGACATCATTTAACACCATCGCACACTCTGATTTCCAACTCTGAAACACTCAAAAATAGGCATCATTCCGCATGGTACTTATTATATAATGATACGGGTTCGTCCTAGCGTGTTAATCTTTCCAATAGGAATATGCTCCTAAGACAATTAAAACAAGAAGTTAAAACTTCCAAATCAGTTACATCAACCGAAAAGAATCTAAAAAAGAGAAGAACAAACGATCTTGGGAGCAAAGAAGGAAAATTCAAAATTGGATGAGTGTCCCACAAGGAACACACAAAAAACCAAAGCGAAAAGAGAAACAATTAAACGATGGGGTGACCAGCGTGGGCTCGTCAGTGGATTCACTAGTCACCTTCAATCCAGACATCATTTAACACCATCGCACACTCTGATTTCCAACTCTGAAACACTCACAAATAGGCATCGTTCCGCATAGTACTTATTATAAGTCACCTGATACGGGTTCGTCCTGGCGTGCTAATCTTTCCAATAGGAATATGCTCCTAAGACAATTAAAACAAGAAGTTAAAACTTCCTAATCAGTTACATCAACCGAAAAGAATCTAAAAAAGAGAAGATCAAAAGATCTTGGGAGGAAAGAAGGAAAATTCAAAATTGGATGATTGTCCCACAAGGAACACACAAAAGACCAAAGCGAAAAGAGAAACAATTAAACGATGTTTCGCCCGGGGTGTCCAGCGTGGGCTCATCAGTGGATTCACTAGTCACCTTAAATCCAGACATCATTTAACACCATCGCACATTCTGATTTCCAACTCTGAAACACTCACAAATAGGCATCGTTCCGCATGGTACTTATTATAAGTCACCTGATACGGGTTTGTCCTGGCGTGGTAATCTTTCCAATAGGAATATGCTCCTAAGACAATCAAAACAAGAAGTTAAAACTTCCAAATCAGTTACATCAACCGAAAAGAATCTAAAAAAGAGAAGATCAAAAGATCTTGGGAGGAAAGAAGGAAAATTCAAAATTGGATGAGTGTCTCACAAGGAACACACAAAAAACCAAAGCGAAAAGAGAAACAATTAAACGATGTTTCGCCCGGGGTGACCAGCGTGAGCTCGTCAGTGGATTCACTAGTCACCTTAAATTTAGACATCATTTAACACCATCGCACACTCTGATTTCCAACTCTGAAACACTCACAAATAGGCATCGTTCCGCATGGTACTTATTATAAGTCACCTGATACGGGTTCGTCCTGGCGTGTTAATCTTTCCAATAGGAATATGCTCCTAAGACAATTAAAACAAGAAGTTAAACTTCCAAATCAGTTACATCAACCGAAAAGAATCTAAAAAACAGAAGATCAAACGATCTTGGGAGGAAAGAAGGAAAATTCAAAATTAAATGAGTGTCCCACAAGGAACACACAAAACACCAAAGCAAAAAGAGAAACAATTAAACGATGTTTCGCCCGGGGTAACCAGCGTGGGCTCGTCAGTGGATTCACTAGTCACCTTAAATCCAGACATCATTTAACACCATCGCACACTCTGATTTCCAACTCTGAAACACTCACAAATCCACTGACGAGCCCACGCTGGTCACCCCGGGCGAAACATCGTTTAATTGTTTCTCTCTTTCTGAGGAACAATAATTCATTTTTCTTGATTTACCAACCAGCCGACGCTCTTGGGAAATGAAAGAGCTTTTTCTACCTCTAATAAAACCTGATGAAAGCTTTGATTTACGATCAGGAAGTCTCATACAACTTGCTAACCAATTTGAAAACTTGGCAAAAGTAACGGTGGCACTTGACAAACCGAAAGGAAGGGAATTCATTTGAAACACTACGTTTTGATGAATTAAATACAGAAACTTTCGGTCGCCTTTGAATATGGGAATATGGAAGTAGGCTTGGGTTAAATCTATCTTTACCATATAATCGCCCGGTTGAAGGAAGCTGGGAACTTTTAATGATTTAGAAGTCTAAAATTTCTCGGGCAATGGATTTCTTTAGGCCCCGAAGATTGAAAATCGGCCTTAACGTTCCGTCTGACTTTGGAACTGTGAAAATCTTAGAAAGAAAAAAATTTGATCGCGGTAGCGCGGCAAAGTTAAATTTTGCACAATTTTAACGTATTTTCTGCACGTTCGTACAAAAATACTAGTTTACTTAACAAGTGCGGAAAGTGCCACTTTTCCGCACGCAATTGCGGATGACCGAACGAGGCGTTTGCGGAGTTCGGCCAGCAATCAAGAAACTACGCGCGTGTTATATACACTATTTTTTTACAGGCGTTTGGGAAAATTCCAAAAAAAATAAGCCAGAAAAAAGACTTTAAAAGTTAATGGAACCAGTTTTCAAACAAAATATTTGTCTTTTCATACCTATGACGAGATTTTTTCTAAAAATGACTGGCAGATCTTCATCTGAAGAATCGGTTTAGTGTTTTGAGTGACAGGCTTATTTTTACATTGTTGCTATAGTGATTCAAACTTCACTGATTCAAACATTTACTACGTTTATACGCACCTAAAAGCGCTTTTATATAAGCATGGTTTTAAATAAAATCGCTTTCTCCGAGGGTTTATACGTCCTCTATTAAATATCATTAAATATGTCAGTTTAAAGAAAAAACAAATAAAACAACTTAGTTACCAACAGATTTGCGAAGAAATGCGCTAAAGCGTTTTGTGTTTATAACGACCCCAAAATGGGTTGTTAAGCAATAAACAGCTTTCTTATATCGCTTCAAAATAAAATCGATTTAGTAATTAAATCGGTTTTAGAAGCCCGTATAAACAAAGTAATTAATTTTATGGGAGAAGAACCATTTTCTTTTTATTGTCTTTACCCAATCAGTGCGATAAAGTTAACGTTGTGACACTTTACCGCACTAGTGCGGTAAAGTTACTACGTTCATTTCAAAAAATTAAAATAAAGATATACATAATATTTTTTTTGGAATTTCTGAGGCTTATATGGGTAAAGTATCACTTTCCGCACTTGTTAGGTAAATAACTTGCTTGATCGCCCGCACTCTGCTACGTATCGTCTAGAGCAATATAGTTAGAAACCTTCGAGAAAAAAACCGCAAGTGAAACTGCAGTTATTCAGCTCGTTTAAAAACAATAAGGCTGACAAATAAAAGTTTAAAAAATGAACTCTCAAACCTCCGCCGCCGCTCCGCTTCGTTAAAGTTAGAAATGTAAATATTAGAGGTTTATCAGAATTTTGGAACGCTTAAAATTTTAACAACCTTGACAGCCGTTATGGTAGTGTTTTACAACCACTACGACTACCACGCGCCGATTTTAGCAGAGTTTCTGAAACACATAAAAAATTGTCACTTTTAAAAAACTTTAGATATTAGAAAAAAACACAATATTGGGCTTTATTTTACAAAATAAGCGATTTATATCTTGGAACCTGTTATTATTTTATTATTTTTAAAATTAATTGCGCCAAAAATCTCTAAAATTAACCATAAAATACCTACAAGCACAACGAAATGGATTCGTAGCTTACAGCAGTGACATTTAGCTATTGCGTAGACGTAGTAATTACCACAACCACTGCGAAGTGTCAAATAAGTGTTCCAAAATTTTCCTAATCATGAGATTGACCATAAAAACTGCATTTTTTTTGATAAACCATAGGTAAGGTAGGTGTTCATTATACATACGGTTGAATATAAAATCAAGTACATAACTATAATGTTTTTATTATGACAGAGCGTTGTTAACCTATGCGTTTTCCGGTTTTCTTGGCATTAAAATTATCAAACATTAGTTAGTGTTGCAGATAACCTTCCAGTGTGATTCAATGTAGACCGTTACCAAGGAATTATAAATAATAAAAGCAAAGCCAATATCAGGTCGGCGTTGGTGACGTCATAGGAAATGCCTGAGATTCCGCCACATCCGAGAGGACGATCCGAGGAATGTCCTCCGTTTCTCTTTGTCGCTTGTATTTGCCACTGAACTATTTACTAAAAGTAATCAGCAACAACAATCAGACCGGTAACCTTAACAAAAAATAGATGGACAAAAACCACAACAGTAAATAAAATATAATTATTTAAAGTAAATTAGGCCCTTGGAAATTCGAGACTCCTGACTAGAAAAATTACACAAGTACTATACTTTGTAGTGTTTGTAATCAATTAAATTAAAATTAAGGTTTGCATCGTTTTTTGTAGTAATTTAATTTTCTTTGTCAAAGACTGAGTAAATAAAGACTTCAAATACGATGTGGTAGCTTTGACTAGTTTTTAATGAGAGGCAAAGCCAATCCAGCACATCAGCACCGAGCCAATCACACCGGGTTGAGGAACCACAACATAAAAAAATGTATAGCATACAGAGAACCGATAAGAGTTTCTGTAGTGGTCAAAGCATACGGAGCTGATTAGGTCAAACGCTTTTCTGATATCAAAAAAGATTGCAGCAACCAAGGTTTGGTTTTTATTGCCACATTGGATGAGGTGAAGCATTGTGCAAAAAACTACGCTGTCCAAGTTTTAATGATAAGCAAACTCACGGAAAATATCTCACCGCAATCCTGGAAAATGTTTGTCTATCTACTGAAAGAAGCACAAACGGTTCAAATATAAGGTTAGGTTAGATTTGTTAAGGCTATAGTTTCTCCCCAGATTTTAAGTAAAAAAAAGTTTAATTTTTTAAATATTTTGCACAGGGAAAACTAAACATCAGAATTAGCTGAAATTTTGCATGGGTCATCATTTTTAAATTCTTAACAATAATATCTGAAGGATTTTTCAAAATTTTCAATTATTTTTTCTTCAAAATAAAAGCTCTGGTACTGTCATCTATCCCAAAAGCCTCAAAATAATTACGGTTTAGAACAAGCCCGATTTACAAAAAAATAGAGAAATACTCACAATTTCCTCTGGATTACATTTTTCCTTTTTATATTTCTTTGCTTTAGCGAAAATAAAGTTTCCTTTTTTTCTAAAAGCCTGTGTACTCCGGAAAAGAAAACTGATCAATCAATCACAATTCATTGAATTTGGGAGACACACGCAGTTCGAGTGTTAGCCGATAGATCGCAGAATTTATAAGATTCCATGGTAACTGCAGGTGTTTTGTTAACAAACTTTAAATCGGGCCGCAGTGGGACACAAGAGTATTTTTACGTTTTCTGACAGAAAACCATTCGAGGTTATGTTGCTGCGCGGGCATTACCCCGAGTCTATCAAAGAACCAAGAGAACTTTACTGGCTCGCTGGGATTACTAGGAATTCGCATAGAAACATTCGGCGCCCATATCCCACATAATTTTGTTTTTATTTTGATTCAACCATTTTCTTTAAATTTAAATTATTGCGCATAGTTATTTGCAATTGTACTAGTGAAATCTTGAAGTTCAAAGAATAGATTTTAGAACCTCAGTTTCAAAAACACACGGATACTTGAATACTAATAAAACAGGTCAGTAAAGCTCCATTTAGAGGTTGGCAAGACTCTTGCTAGTCGTTGACGCTCCTGTTTAAAATAGAAGAATGTTTAAGTTAACCTGTTGTCGATATCAGCTAAATGTAACCTTAAACATTACGCACCCAGTTACTTTAATAGTAGTTGGGTAGCGTTTTTTTAGCAGGTAATTCTACAATAAACGGTTTTCTTTTATTTTAGTATTTTACTTGGTTTTTTAGCGGCGCAGAACACGAAAAGTCAAAATAAGTAACCTAACCCCACATTTTTGACCCGGTGCTAAAAAATATCTGGTGTGGAGAAACATAAATAAAGTCTCCGCATTGCCATGGAAAACAAATTCAATTTAATAATTTTTATAAATTTAATAAAATTATGCAAAAAAATCAGGTCGACATAGTTAAATTGATTTCTCGTACAGTGTTGCTAAAAACAATTCCCCAGATTGTAACTACGACCTTAAAATTAAAAATAATAAGTTATTTTACCACAACCATATAAATATAATTTAAATATTTAAGTGTCAGTATACTACTCCCCAAAAACAAGGCACATTTTCTTTAAAAAAATTTTCGCACTAGTGCGGAAAAGTAACACTCTTAAAACTAAACTGCGTGCCAAAAAGTAGATTTTTTGCACGCCAGTAGAAAACAATTATTACCCATCCTAACTCAAGCTAGACCGACACAACCCAACCCAAAATAAGAGTATTTTGGATTTGTACGTACTTAAACTTATTTTTTAATGTGTAACAATCAATTTTTCCTGGGGGTTTCTTTCCGGGTTTTTTCCCAGAGGTGTTTTACGTTTACCGATTTTTAGGGCTAGGTTAATGTTTAAACTTGCCAAAATAAATTATTTAAAAAAGTTTCAAATGTACTGGAGAACAGCAAAAATGTTTCCTAGACAGCAAAATCTTACTTGTTTTATAATACTAATTAACAATCTGTCTTGGAGAAGTGTCAGTTAGCTCCAGTTTTATAGATCGATGCTAATTATGATAATTACCTATCTGCCCTTAATATATGGAAAAAATTCGACCATTAAATGGGAAATACCTGAGCTCAGTCGAGCCACACCCCCCCCCCTTCCCCCCTCAACGAAACTCAATTTGGATATTGTAAAAATTATGTAGTAATTTAGTCCCCTTTAAGAAAATTTTGTATTAATGAATAACGGAGTTATTCGCACTTAAAAGAGAGGGAGGGTGGCTTGCCCCCCCCCCATGCTTAGGAGATAGATTTAATGAAATTTGATATGTCATAATTTTATACTAATTATGTTCTCTTAAAGAAGGATACTTTTAGTTTACAAAAACCGTTCCCTAAGATTTTTGTTTTTTTGTTATGGGATGTGTAGCTTGATATCAAGGTAAACCCCCCTTAGCTTAGGAAAGAGATTCGACCAGAAGTAACTATGCCACAATTTGGTACTAATTATGTAATAATTTCGCCCCTTTCTAAAAAAAATCCCTACTCTCAAGATAACTTGTTTTTTTTTTAATTTAAAATATGGGGTGTGTAGCTTGATATCAAGACACATCCCCCTCTACCTAGGAAAGAGATTCGACCAAAAGTGACTATGCCAGAATTTGCTAGTAATTATGTGCTAATTTCGTCCTCTAAAAAATTGCTGACTCTCAAGATAACTTGATTTTTTGTTTATATGAGATGTGCCTTGATATCAAGCTACACACCCTATATAAAAAAACAAGTTATTTTGAGAGTAGGCAATTTTTTAGACGGAATTTGTACATAATTAGGAGCAAATTATTTCAAATCTATTTCTTAAGCAGAGGGGGGTTTCCCTTGATATCAAGCTACACACTCTATAAAAACAATAAAAAATGAAGTTATCTTGAGAGTAGGCAATTTTCTAGAAGGGGAAAAAATTAGTACATAATTAGTAGCAATTTATGGTATAATTACTTTTTTGAAATCTCTTTTCTAGGCAGAGGGGGGTTTGCCTTGATATCAAGCTACACACCCTATAAAAACAAAAAAAAAATGAAGTTATCTTGAGAGTAGGCAATTTTCTAGAATGGTAAAAAATTAGTAGCAAATTATGGCATAATTATTTTTTTATGAAATCTCTTGCCTAGGCAGAGGGGGGTGTGCCTTGATATCAAGCTACACACCTCATAAAAACCAAAAAAAAAATTAAATTATTTTGAGAGTAGACAATTTTTTAGAAGGAGGCGAACTTAGTACATAAAGAGTACCAAATTCTGGCATAGTCACTTTAGGTCAAATCTCTTTCCTAAGCAGAGGGGGGTCTACCTTGATATCAAGCTACACACCCCATAACAAATAAATTTCGCCACCAAGAGAGTCTTTTGAGCCAGGGGAAAAATGTAACCAGGGCGCCAGTAGTTCCCCTAGAAAATATTTTTAGTACCTCCACTTCATACATAAAAATTTTGAGAAGGCTGTGGATAAAGAAGGCCATACTTTAGTTATTTAAATTTAAATTAAATACTGCAGGACTATTTAGAGAAATGGCCCAGAGGCTACTTTCAAAAGAAGTGCCAAATTAGTGTCGTAAACTATAGATTCAATAATAAAAGTGTGCTATTTGTAACAAATAATATAGTTTTTTTGCGAGTCAACTTAAGAAGGCCATACTTTAGTTATTTAAATTTAAATTAAATACTGCAGGACTATTTAGAGAAATGGCCCAGAGGCTACTTTCAAAAGAAGTGCCAAATTAGTGTCGTAAACTATAGATTCAATAATAAAAGTGTGCTATTTGTAACAAATAATATAGTTTTTTTGCGAGTCAACTTAAATCTTTAATTGGTATTTTTCCGTTACTTGGGTATGGTTAAACCCAAAATAGTAGTTTTTACAACTAGTGGCGAAAATAGTGCTTTTTTGACAAGCGTTGGTTTAAATAACGAGCGCAGGGAGGTATTCAAAAAGGCGAGTAAAAAAAAGCACAGTTTAGCCCCGAGTTGTTAACACTATTTTTTTAATACCTTTATCAAAAAATCCACGAAAAACAGGAAAATACTTTTAAAAATCTCGAACGAAAAGCACCTCTCGCAACACACGATCTTTACAATATAAATCAAGGCGGCTGGTAAATGAAATAAAAATGGTTCCATAGCGATGTGCCTTTTTACTCGGTGACGTTCATTGTTGCGACATTTTAATCTTTGTCAGTTTCAGTTTTTAAATGATTTTTTCGTAAATACTTGGTGAAAACTAGCGGAAATAACTTCATTTTTAGGTAAGAATAATTAGATTTTTTCAATATTACTATTTTCCGATATTTCTCTTTAATTTTGGGTAAAAAACGGACAGAAATCTTTTTCTTCACCCGAGATCAAAGAAAAAGTTTTTTTACATCGGTAACCAATAAAGTCATGCTTTAGTTATCTGCAGACAGTTACTAAAATCATGTTTTTGATGAAGATGAAAAAAAAATTCGAAATTTTTCTCTAGTGATATTATTAAAGTCAGTGTGCATATGCAAAAAGCTCTTCTTATTATAAGAAACGGCCATTTATGGCGAGGCCTAAAATAACTTCACTTTATTGTTCGTAAACTGATGATTAAGTCTGATCTCCATCTGACTCATGTTGAAAATAACTTTTCGAAACGATAAGAATGCCATTTTTATTGCTGCTACAAGATACAAATCTGCGGGCGGCATATGTCATGCTATGTTTAGATTTATTATAAAGGTACTTCGACTTCTGCAAAAAGGAATCTGTCAGAAACGTTGTAAAAATGTGTAACCTAATTAAGGGGTTTAAACGCGCGCCAGCGCTATCATAATACAATTGTAAAATGAACTTTATTAAACGACAACTTATCTGGACGACAAAAACTGTCTTTTATGACACTGGTTTTCCGGCTACTAGCAACCCTCATACTGGTATACAATCATTTTGAAGAAAAAGGTGAAACAGAAAACTGAAACGAAGCTAAATTATAACAAAATAAATGACGCCATCAGGCACGTATCGCCATCCATAAAAACTTAAAAAAAATTGTTTTTTTTTCAATTTTTTTTTTTTTAAATGTATGTTAAAACCGCGTGTCGCTAGCTGCTACGGTTCGCGAGTTAAATTTTTTTAAAAAGTTTAATTCCCCCTCCTACCCTCTTTCCAACCCCCCACCCTCATCAAGAACTAATCAGCTCTGCGTCTGGTAATAAAGAATTGTTGTGCCACATTTGATAAGAATCGGTTTAGCGGTTTTTGAGTTATTGTATGACAAACAGTCAGACAACATCTCGAAATTTTGTATTTAGACATTTTTTTGACCCAAATAACTCATTTTTAGTGAAAATAAAAGAACTTTTTTTTGCCGATCCCAACAGCCTCCATACCATGTATGGATGGCTAACAATATGTTTTAAAGTTAATCCCCGTTTATATAGCGTTCCAATCCCTTCCGTAATAAAAATTAATAGAAAAGATTTGTGGCGTAGAGGGCAAAGGGTGAGGGAATAAATCGGAAAAAAGTTTTTCCTCGACTAGGATTTGAACCCGGGACCTCTAGAATACCAGTCTAATGCTCTACCAACTGAGCTACCGAAGGAGGAACTGGGGTTTTAACTGGCTATTCGGAATTCGAGGAAAAACTTTTTTCAGATTTATTCCCGCACCCTTTGCCCTCAACGCTACAAATCTTTTCTATAAATTTATTAGGGCGCTAAATTTTCCCTTCATTCATTAATATTTTTCCGTTGAAAAAATGTGAAAAACGTATACTTTGTATCTGAAAATCTAAGGGCATAACGTTATAACGAGTTTTGTTGAAAATGTAATTATCCATTTAAATGTGAAAAACGCATTTCACTAGCTTCTACGATTCGTGAGTTAGGTTTTTATAAGTATATTTTTATTTTTCTTAGGGCAAAATTTATAGTCATCTTTCAAGGCTCCCTTGTTCCTTCAAGGAGGCCTTCGTGCCAATTTGGTATTTATGGTGGTGAAAGGCATACCCTTGAAGGAATCCTTACATCAAGGTAGCTAAAGAGCTACCTTGGGCCTTCCTTGGCAAATAATGTGAGGTTAAAAAACAAAAATATTGTTGGGTTTGTTTTGATAATTGGTTTTTTGTCATTTTGTGGGTTTCTTTTTAAAATATCCTGAAAATAATAGATGGTTTTTTGGAATTTATTGATCGGGTGGAAGAAGAAGTCCCTGATCATTATGGTCGTCTTCCAAAGGGATACATACGGGACATGCAAAATCCCTTGTTCTTTAGTGTTAGATGAACTTCATTCTTGTATTGATGCATATGTTTATTATATTTTAAATAAAACACTTGTTTAAAATCAGCAAGGGTTTTTATATTTCCCTATTGTTATCATATCAAATTATTTCTAACGAGGCCCGACACAGAGAGAGCATAAAAATGTTCCTGGGTACCAAAAGCTACCTACGTGCATATGCAAAAATAAAAAGAAAAGGAGTTTCTGGCCACATATATATTTTCAAAAAACACCACACTGCAGATTACACTAAAACATGATCGAAGATCAATTTAATCACCCAAACAACCGGGGTCGCATCCAGTGTCCCCAATGTTGGCCTTAATTGATATGTACCCTACGGTATATGGTACTGAAAGGTAGCTAGGTAATGTAAGTAACACGTACGACACAAAACTAACCTGCTAACAGAAAAGACAAACTACACATTTATTCAAAATTCGGTAAAAAACAACATTATTAAAATCTGGAACAACCTTCCTCAATTGGTCAAAGATTTGCCCGAAAAAACCTACTAATTAAATTTACTTTTTTATCTTTCTGACAGTTCTTTTCTTGATAAGGAAAAGTTACATGATTTGTACTTATATATTTATTTATATATACATATATATTATAGTTATTTATTATTTATTTTTTTTAATGGAAAAGTTCAACACCTATGTAAGGTAAATAATAATCGAATAAATAAAATGTATTGTATTGTGTGTATGTACCTTTTATAAAGTTGGATTCATAGTTATGAAAATTATGAAGTAAGAAGTAAGACGCAAATAAAATAAACTATCTTACATACATTTTTTGTTGATACGTGAGCTCAACTTATTCTTATATCTTTGAATCAGGAAAACCTTTCCTGGCTAGTGTGGGGTGTTAAGGGGCCTACCGACTGCGTTTTTTTTCGACAAGCAAATCTGGTCGAGCAAAAAGACGCAAGACCGAGGTGTGTGCGAAAAATTGTAATCTTTGCTGGCGTACACAACCGATGCAAATATCTGGCTTCGCTTGATTTTGTTCATAGCAGATGTTCGATTTAGTAATACAATAAAACTAAACCGAAGTCTGTGTGCAACTCGCATTCGTCTTTTTTGCTCGACCAGATTTGCTCGTCGAACATAACCATCCGACAAAAACGCAGTCTGTGGGCCCCTTGATAGTGCCCTCCTTTTGAATTTTATCTTCAAAAAGAACCAAAATTTTAACAATGACAAAACCTTAACCACAAAAATTATAACAATGAAGTTATCAGTAGTTTATTTGCACCAACCCACCATCATTTTTGCGACGTTGCCGATGCAGCTCTACCTTGAAATATTCCTTCCCGAAGGAAAGGACACCTTCGTCAAGGAGGCCTTGAGGCTTCCTTCGACGTCGGACTATAAATTTGGCCCTAAAGATATCTCAACCTCAAAAACTACGAATCTGACAGCCTTGAACGTTGAATAGTTTTTGTTGAAAATGTAATTTATTCGTCTAAATATTAAAACCGTGTGTCCCTAGCTGTTACACCCGGTTCCCACGTACGACTTTTTCGTTCGTGCCCGCTTACGCGTCACATGTGACGCGTGAGTGAGCACTCATATAGTTTTTATAGAAGCAAACGTCTCAGGATTGGAGTATTCTATGAACATAGGCTTTTAATGTAAAGAGAAAATTGTAGCACTAAGGCAGCGAAATGTAAAAAAAAATATATTTTGAATTATAAGGCCTGTAGAAAGCGATTCATTTGTTCCTTTCCATCTCTCTCTCTGCTAGAACTAGGTATACAGCGACAAATAATAAGTGGTGAAAAATTTGCCTCTGATACTATCTCAATTAAAATGCCATCAGTTATATCAGTGCCCTTTGACCTACGTGGATTTAGTAAGCCTCTGTTTTAGAAGGTCAATATTATTATAAGATTAACTTGTCGCCATTACTAAAAATAGCAAAGAGCTATGTCGGTATAGTAAAACCCAAGAAATCCTTGAACAAATAAGGATATAATCCCAAGCTTTACATGCATGACACCCACATTCTTATCCTATAAGATAACAATTAAATAATGGGAGAGACGCTAGCAAACAAGGGGTAAACTCTCGAGAATCTAGAAAAAAAACGGAAAAAAATTCGGAATAAAACCCCCAGGAAAAAGAGTAATATTTTTTTTTTATTTTCACGCATTTTTTACCTATTTTTTAACATGTAAAGCTAGGAACACACGATGCATCTTTTTCATGCATCAAATAAGTCTTCTACTGTTAATTTTATTAAAAACGCCCTTTTAAGCTTAGATACAGACGCTATAATTATACCAAAACATTATTATACGTAATTAATATTTTTACAACACAATTTGTCCTTTGTTAAGAAAAAAAAACAAAATATTAGAGACATAAAGCTATTTGTAACTCATCGCGGTATAAGTATCCACATCTAGCGAGAACTAAGCACATTAATTGGTCAGAAACTTGTACCACGTTCGAAAAGAGCAGATATATGCTAATCTAAGGTGTGAACGCGATAGGTGTTGAGATGCGTTAGGTATCACGTATCGTTACGGCACACGTATCGTATCTCAGCACCTATTGCGTTCAGAAACACCTTAAATTAGCATATATCTGCTCTTTTCGAACGAGCTACAAGTTTCTAACCAATCAATGTGCTTGGTTCTCGCTAGATGCGGATACGTATACCGCGATAAGTTACAAATAGCTTTATGTCTCTATTTTTTATACCCGAGTGCAATATCGCAATATTCTTTCCCAAACATTTTTTCAGAACAAAAATGCGATAAAAAAAATATTTATTTCTCCCCAGCTTTCTGGATCATTAGAGTACCTACGTAATTAATAATATCTGTATTTTAATACTTTGCCGCACTAGTGCCATATTATTAACTTTACTGCACTGATTGCGATTAAGCAGTGGCGTAGCCAGAAATCGGCTCTGAGGGGGAGTTTTGTAGGTAAGTAAGTAAAACGATTATTATCTTTCTCAGCAAAATTCTACACAGAATACAGTAAAAAAAATCTAAATAACACTAAGAGATAATTCGGATGGGATTCGCTGTTGGAGCGTCAATTTTACAGAATATTTAAAGGTAAATTCCACTAGAAATAATTTAATATTACTTACATAAAAAAATAATATTCAAAAAAGAGAAAAAAAAAATAAATAAAGGTACCTTCCTCTTAGAATAATTTCATCTTTTATAATTACGACAAATATATTTAAAATGGATCCCCCTCCTTTTAAGCGGACAGGGCGATAAGAGAAGAAAGGTTAAATTTTATTATAATTCAGATTTAGTTTGAAAAGGGTGAGATTCAAGAAGAGAACCAATTTTTAAAAATTAGATAGGTACCAACCTATTGATTTTTACAGATGAGGTTAGCACGAGGGTTAGCAGCGTCAGGTGGCTCCTGAAAGTGGGGCGGGACTGAGCTCTTGAACTGTAGAGAAGGAAGAGAGGCGGTTTAGTAGGTACTGGATTAGTACGTACCAAACAAAAATACTTATTTTGAAAAAAAAGGGGTTATCTGGCAATCGAGGAACTGGTAACAAAAGAATTGCCTCTTCTAAAGATGCCAATAGGGACTCCTTCGAAACCATGGAGGTTTGACAAAAAGAACAAAGTCGCAATACCTGATCGGGATGGGTGGCAGAGAAACGAATTAAGCAGAGATGCGACGGTCTGCTACACTTCAGTTGATCGCTCGCCCTCTGGAGGTCTATTCTTGAATCGAGAGAAAATTTGCTCACAGGGAGTTAAATTCTCTCGCTACTATGCATCTCATTGGTCCAAATCTTCGGTTTAAATCCGTTTCTCTCACTTTTGCCCGATATTGATCGAAAGTAATTCTATTGGTCTTGACTAAGAGAATTATTTTCCATCAATATCGGGCAAAAGTGAGAGAAATCGATTTTAACCGAAGATTGGACGAATGAGATGCATAGTAGCGAGAGAATTCGACTCCCTGGGAGCAAATTTTCTCTCCATTCAAGAATAGATCCACAGAGGAGGAGGGACATTTGCATATGTTTCGACAGCCAGGCTGCCCTCAGGGCTCTTAGTTCACCAAAAATTGTCAGTAGCCTAGTGGAGGAGTGCGTTAACGCGCTACAGACAAGAGAAGACAAGAGGGTGACACTGATGTGGGTCTCAGGCCACGAGGGAATACCAGGGAACGAGAAGGCGAACGAACTTGCCAGAGCTGGGGCCAAAACCCAATATATTGGACCGGAACCGTTCCTGGGAATCACAAGAAAACAGATGCGATCAATTGAAGTCGTCCTGAAGAAAAGAGCGAGAGTGCAGACAGTCCAAACCGTTCGTGAGTGGACATGACGCAGCCAGAGCTAAATGGCTCCTGGGAAAAACTCGCAAGGACATTGGACTGTTAGTAGGAATGCTGAATCGGCTGCGTGGACGAGAGAGTGTTGAACGACTCCGCCTGCCCAGTATGTGGGTAGGCGGACGAGTCGGCGGTGCACCTTATAGGAGAGTGTGACGAATACGCCAAATTGAGGCCGCAGACGTGGGGTGCCCCCACAATAGAAAAGGTGGAGCTACACTCTCTAAGATGGGCTGACATGCTGACATTCGTAAGGAAAGCAGGAAGACCCGGAGAGAGAGACAGGACGAGTTGAGGGTGTGGGAGGATAAGGGTGCGAGACCGGGTATGGCAGAAAGGGCCCATGAAGAGGCCTAATTCTCAGGCCTGCGAGCCGCCCCTTACTACTACTACTACTACTACTACTACTACTTTTTTGAAAAGCAAGGGCGGATCCTCTGGCGGATCTTTTCTAAATTGTAGATATATTTTTTTAAACGAAGCCTTAATTGCGCCACAGGCAAAAATTTTGTGAATACATATTGCACCAAAATCCTTTTTTTTACACGTTTGAAATGTTGCCAAAAAAAAAGTTTTTTTGTAAAATATTTTTGAAAAATTAGATTGGGATAGATGCCAACAAGGGCTGGATTGCGGTGATACATATAGATTTGTGCGAAAATCATATCATAAATGCAGCACAGACGAAAATTTTAAGAAAAATTATACTAAAAATACCATTTATTACACGTTTCGAATGCTTTTGTTAAAAATAGCTAAAGTTAAACTAAAATTCTAACAATTAATCCCTTCATAGAAAATTTTTGAAATTTAAAATTACAGTAACGTCACAAACCAGCGTAAAAAGTAAAAAAGTGAGATGGCTATAGCTTCCCCTAGCGCCCCCGACGTGACGCCCTTGCATGATTAATTTATTCTAGATTGAGTTAGACCTTCTGGAGGAGGCCTTTACAGGGTGTCCAAAATTCGACGGTTTTGGAGGGTTTCGGGTACTTCTAGAGGAGTTAGAGAAAATTCGATCCCCCTTTGCGAGGCTCAAATTTCAAGACAAGACAAATGGTAAAAACCGCATTTCAATATGTCACCCCGAGCTACGGGGGCTTTTTGAAAAGTCTGCATTTTGGGATAGGCCCTATAATGGTAGTAGTAACTAGGGGGCGGCCCAAGACCTGGCAAGTAGGCCCAATCGGTCCCTTTTTACCTTACCCCAGCCCAGCCCCCTAATCCACCACCTGTACCGCTTGAACGGTGGTGGGCTCTCCGGGCATTCCTGTTCTCTTCACGAAGTCCAGTACTTTGGCCCATTTGAGAGCTCGTGGGTCCTCTACATCCAGGTTCGGTTGTCCGAGTACCTGATGTCCTATTCTTAGGTATGCTTCGCACTCCACAACGAGGTGCCGGGACGTCTCCTCAGTCCTCCCGCAGGCATGGCAGATAGAGTCATTCCCGATCCCGATGCGAGTCAGATGCTTACTGAGTCGGTTGTGGCCGGTCAGTATACCTGTCAGTAGTCCAATATCTTTTCGTGTCCTTCCCAGGAGCCATTTGAGTCTGGCTGCGTCCGGTCCGTCGATGATTTCTTTGGACTGTCTGCTTCCTATTTCGCTCTCCCAGAAGTCTGCCAGTGCATAGTTAGCCCATTCGACTTTGCAGTTGTCTCCTTGTTATACCTAAGACTGATTCCGACCCCACGTATTGAGTGCTGGCCCCGATCCGAGCGAGTTCATACGCCTTTCTCTTGTCTTGACTTCCAGTGCTTCTACGCACTCTTCCACCAGAGTATTGGCAATTTTTGTACACATGCTCCTCCGGCCCATTGCGAACCTCTTCTAGTGTTGCCGCCATTATAATGGCTTATACCTCGACTTGGAAGACCGTAGCTTGCTCTCCGAGCGGATAGCTCATCCGAACTTTTCGGTCTTGCACGTAGACCCCCGCCCCTGTTGTCTGCCTCTCCGATAGCTTGGAGCCATCGCTGTAGCATATCACAGCGTTCCTCTTGAACTGTTGGTGGAGGTTCTACCTCTGCCAGAATTCCCTATCGGGAATGTCGACTTTATACCTCTTATTGAATCTCCAGGGAATTCGCGTTGCCTTGATCTCAAAGGACGCAACTGGCATCTCCCTGGTGGCCATTTGGGCGACCCTTAGGTGTCCAACGGCTTCCCCTCTTCCTCTCCACTGACCAGAGTCCCTCAGACGCAAATGGGTCGCCATCGCTTCCTTCTTGATCCCAAGTCCCAAAATGGTCTCGAGGGCTTGGATTGGTGTCGTCCTCATGGCGCCGGTTATTCCCCTGCACATAAGCCCTTGCAGGCTTGTAAGCTTTTGGATGGTGGTCCTCTCCACTGCCGGCCACCAGACGATGGATCCATATTGGATCCTAGGTTTTAGTATTGCGTAATTCCCCAGGTCCGACCTAACACCAGACGCAATTGCCATATAGGCCATATAACTTTTTTGTTTATGAAAATATCTTCGTAGTGTTAATTGCATTTTTGTAGAGTTTCTAAACTAGAATTTAATTACCAAATAAGATTTCATGAGTTACTTTTTATTTATTTTTTTAATGCTTTTTTAATTTCCTTCAAAACGATGTGCCTTTTGCGAAAATCGGATAAATAGTTGTTGTCCATCTGAGATGATAAAAATAATTTGTTACGAAGAAATAAAAAACTATTTTGCTTTTTAAATGAATTCAAGGAATACTATTATACCTATATTTTATGCTCAGATAGTCAACCAAGGCACTCTAGATTTTTTTAATAATGTGGCGTTCCGGCTTTATCACAGTCTACCGTGATTTATGGAAAATATTTAATAACTCGACAACTATTTATCCGATTTTTGCAAGAGGCACATCGTTTTGAAGGAAATTAAAAAAGCATTCAAAATATGAAAAAAAATTGAGGTGTTCCAAGAAAATACCGACTAAAAGTGACTCATGAAATCTGATTTGTTAATTAAATTCTAGTTTCAAAACTACAAAAATGGAATTAACACT
This sequence comes from Oxystoma pomonae, assembly GCA_963921995.1. Taxonomy (NCBI): domain Eukaryota; kingdom Metazoa; phylum Arthropoda; class Insecta; order Coleoptera; family Brentidae; genus Oxystoma; species Oxystoma pomonae. Next base: position 56,477,530 of record OY998164.1, read on the forward strand.
GAAGATATTTTCATAAATAAAAAGGTTATAGGGCCTATCTCAAAATGCAGACTTTTCAAAAAGCCCCCGTAGCTCGAGGACGGAGTGACATATTGAAATGCGGTTTTTGCCAAAAATCTTGTCTCAAAATTTGAGCTTCGCAAAGGGGGATCGAATTTTCTCTAACTCCTATCGAAGTACCCGAAGTTCCCAAAAACCATCGAATTTTGGACACCCTGTACACCAAAATCCCCACCCTGGCTACGCCACTGGGTTAAGTGCACTTTACGCCACTAGATATGTGACTATTTAGGACTATTGCAAAAACTACTGTTTTGTTGTGACCTCCCGTACCTCATTAACACCGATACATTAAATTAGAGCGTTTCATTGGCTAAAAATAGCCGGTTCATTGAAACTGTTTTTGTAAAAAATCCTCTCACCACTAAAAATAGATGTGTTCGAATTGTATATCGCTATTGGTTTATTAGTCAAATGATTTTAAGCATAAATAAATGAGTAAATGCTTTATTAAGTTGTCTGTCTGTACAGCGCGTACTTATAAGGATAAGAATGAATGGAAATGTTGGCCAATGTTTTTGTTACTGTAGGTTTACAAATTGACTTAAAATTGCTATTTGATATTTTTGCTTTATATTAGCGATTTCGTTTGTCTTAGGTTATGGGGTTTTTTGCCGATAACATATATGTTTTATGACACCACAAGGACATCAATCTTCCTAAACTTATCATCTCCCAAGCAAAAAAATCCAATATTCTTGGGTTTAAACAGTGTCGTAGCCAGAGGGAGTTTTGGGTGTTAAGCCCCCCCGCCAGGGGGTCCAACAGAATCTACAATAAATGAATCATGATCAAGGGCCCCAGGGACAGCTATAGCTCCCCCACTTTTTTTGACCCTTTACTCCGGTTTGTGACGTGTGTTTGGTGTGATGTCTTAAATTTTAAAAATTTTGCCTGCGGTGCTATGACGTCATTAATTGTAACAATATTGATTTAATTCTAAGGAATTTTTATCACCAGTATTCCAAACGTGTAATAAATGTCATTCTTAGCATAATTTTTATTAAAATTTGGCAACAAATCTAGAATCTAGAAGAATCTAGAAGAATGTTTTGTTTTTTTTTTTGGTAAAAATTTTCGCCTGCGGCGCTGTACCAATATTAATTTCGTATATACACTAACTTAGTACCTATTAAACCGCCCCTCTTCCCTCCCTTCAGTCCAAAAGTTTTTTTTTAATTTGCCATAGATAGGTCATTGGTTTTTATTACATAATGAAACCCCCCCCCCCCAGATTCAATTTCTGGCTACGCCACTGGTTTAAATGTGATATGCAAAACAATACCTTGAATGATAAATCCACTGCAGTGTGACTCTGTAACCAAGTTGTTGGGTAGATAATCCTTTGCGTTTTGATCAATATATCTTTAAACTAAGCAAAAGAGTCATCTAGGTGCTTTGCCGTTAGATGTGTAAGATTGGAACAGGGAGATGAGATGTCCAGAAATATATATTTTTTATTATTTAAGTCCCATTTTAAATTTGGCATTCCTTTTTGGGAAACAGCCAGTCAGAAGTCCCTATGTTTTATTAGAATTGGTCTTTATCAGACCATTTTTTCACTTTCATTCACTTTAAAAGCTTAATTTATACTGGGCGCTCGCCGTCTGCGTCTGCGTTCACGTCGGCGCTGTGAAACATTAATATATGGGAATCCTTTACTTCGTCATTGCGTCGACCCGCCGCTGGCTGCCGCCCGAGATGAGCCAAGTTTATCTTTTTCCGTTTGCCGTCCGTAGGCACGCGTAGTCCGGCCAATAGAAAAGCATGTTGAGTGGTCACGTGATTTTTATTGTTGTTTTTGTTTTGTTTTTCAAGAATTCTAACCTAACTTACCCAACCTGTTTTAATTGTTTTCTTTTTATGAACTATTAATTTTTAAAATGAGTGATACAGAAGAAAGCCAGCTGAGGGAGCTGTATGAAGAACTAATACTCGAGAAAATATCAACAAAAACGATGTTTTCGAGGTTAAAACAACGCGCCGACGCGACGGCAGTATAAATTGCTGCTACGAACGGTAGACGGCGAGCGGCGGCGGCGACGGCAACGGTAGGCGGCGCCAGTATAAATCACCAGTAAGAGACGTAAGTCGGCAAACCCAGTTTTCATCAAAATCGCATTTTGTAGAATCAATTCTTCGTCAGACCATTTTTCAACAGATTCGCATGTGACCCTGCAATGTGTGTGGCTCAAATAGGTGACGTGGTTACTTTGACCACGCCCACATCGTATAGCAAAGGTTGTTTATTGGCAGGGTTAGGCTAGATGCCGTCCATACATTTGACAGTTGTTTTTTACCAGAGGTGGGCAACTCATATTGTCCTTTCTTTCTAGTTTTTTACATATTTGCATGTAAAATCGATTTTATGAAATGGACTGATGTTTTGTCTTTTTACAATTTCCCCAGACAGTTTTTGAATGATGCTAACTTTTTTGGTTACTAAAATAAGTCAAGTTTTGACAAAAAAAAAACAGTAAGGTTCATGGAAGATTTAAAACTGTTAATAGTAGGTAAAATAGAAAAAAATATTAGTGATCTATCTTTTTATTCCTCTTTTTCTTAAAATAATTGCAATATTTAATATTATTTAAATAACTATTCTAACTTACCTCGCAAACTCGACTATTTTTATTAATTTTCCAGTTTGGCAAATGCATGATCTCTTCCCTTTTTGCTTGCGTTTCTTTTTCCATTGAATAATGAAACAATACAAGGTCGTAGGCGCGGGTATTTTTAGAGTTTCTGATACCGCAATATTAGATTTTTAAACGGCATATAAATACCAATCAAATTTAAAATTGCATGTACCTAATGGTAAAGCCATAATTTAAGGGGTAACGCTTAAGATATTTTCACTATGTTTTTCGCATTTTATTATTTCCAAACTTTCGATTTCTAGAATAACACACTCACATTTTTCAAGTTTTCACTGTTTTTTAAGCGTTCAAAGTAGTGCCAAAAACATTTTTACTCTGTTAAAATGAAAAATATTTAAGGTTGTTGAAGAGAGACAGCAGGCTATAAAAAAGTATTTTAGAGAAAGATGAAAATAATTTAAGGCAATTGTTTAATAAAAATTTCTGATTTGTCTGCTGTCTGTAATCTTTAGTAGTGTCGTGCATATGATTTCTATTTTGCCATTTTTATCCAAAAAACAGCAAAAATTGTAATTGTTCACAGTGTAAAGTGTAAGACAAAAGGTCAAGAATAAGGTGGTATTAATTTCTTTCAATCAAAGTTCTTTACAGTCTTTAAATTTACCAAAAAACGTGTCCTACTATAAGTATATTTTAGCACATCTAAAAGTAATTTAACAGGTATTTAACTAAATTATTTTAAGGTTGATCATGGTTCTACCATAACGTTTATTAATCAAAAATGTGACATTGACAAAATTATTTATTTACAATAGTTGCCAACACACGAAAAAATTATCGACATTTCCCTAACAACTGCCAAATCGAGTTGGTTACCTTTGGTAAAACAATAACTGTCAAAAATTGTTTAGAGGGCCTCTAGGTTAGGCCATAGATAACATAAAATAATTAATAAATTGTCAATGTTTCTCTATGTGTGCAAAATTACACCCTTCCTTCTATACACCATTAAAAATGTGCAAACAATATCGACTGGGGGGGGGCTAACCTGGTTTCTCGAGAACCCCACTGGGACCTAATTCTTGAATTTCAAGAAAAGGAACGCTCCCTCAAGAGAAGGAATCAATCCCGGGAATGATCCCATCCCCCGAAAAAAAGATGATTTTTCTTAAAACCTCTTCGAAATTTTAGATTGAAAAATATACATTTTACGCGCATGCGGGGAGCGCGAACTCCCAACCGCTCAAGAATACGAATTACGATCAACGTGGAATCATTCGATACAAAAATAACGCTTGGGGGGAGCTCATCTGGTGGTTACTCGAGAACCCTACTGAGAGCTTCTGGGGGATGTACAAAATTTTAAATGAGGTGCGCAAAATTATAACTTTCGAATTACATAAAATTTTGAAAAAATAAAAAATATATTCTGGAGGGCATTAGCCCCCCTTCCCATGGTGGGAGGGTGTGCGACATATTGGCATACATTTTTTTTCTAAAACGATGTCTGGGGGGGGGGGTAAACTTGATCGAAACATAAAGAAAGTTCTTCCAAATGAAAATCAAAGAAAATTACGTAGTCTGGATTTCCCAACTCTATATCTCTTACTTTAATTTTCAAAAAACCTGTGCCTCTACCAATGCCCGAAAGCGATTTAACTCAAAGGTCTCCAAAATACTAATAATTTTACGTTAGTGTATTGACGACCCTCGATTTCTTCACACTTATTAGCACGCCTGACCATTATTTTGATGAGGTGGTCTTTATATCTCATTCCACTCTATCTCTAACTCATGTCTAAATGCTGCCATCAGAGTCTGCGACCCAAAATAGCCTACACATTTTTGATTCGAGACAGAATAGGAGAAATTTGGTGGCCTTGGTAAGCAGTTAGTGTAAGGTTATTCTAGCCATATGCGGTCTGACGTTTTCTGGTCGAAATGCGGCATTTTCGGTTATCTCAAGATATGGCACATATGTGGTTGCACTACTTCCTTAAGGTAACGGATTGATGTCATGTTACCTAAAAACTAAAGCTGTCCTGCTTCCATATGCAATGGACCATCACATTGCTTCAATGATCATGCCTTTCCATATCAAACTGTGAATCACTTCTTTCATCAAGTGTCGCCTTCTTACTCTTACCCATCATGCAAGCCAAGTATGGAATAGAATAGAAGTCTCTCCCCTGCACCATTGCACAAGAAAACGACGTGTCAAAAACGTGATATCAACATTTTGATATGGAAAAGATTGTTTATTATACGGTGGGTGTGCCATCGCATATTGTAGCAGGCCATCTCTAGCCTTTATTAGAGGTAACATGACAGCAATTATTAGGGAGATTTTGGTCAGGCAGTTTAACGGCAAATTTCGTTACTCTTATGGTTACCGTTACCGTAAATAAAGGTAACTTCAAGAGGTTAAAAAAAGAGCTTTTGAACGTAGTCAATCATTTGGCGGTAAACATAACCTTACTTTTTTATTGACTTTTGTTGTTTTTTTCTCAAGTCTCTTTTATTTGCTTTTCTAACGATATCATGGAGGAAAATATTAATTTAGTCATAGGACTGGGAGACGGAAACCCCAACATAAATTTAGTCAGGCAAATGATTTTGCAAGATATCTTTGGTGAAGCAATAGAACAAAATAAGCCTCTGCAAACTTATTTGTACTTACTTACGTGTTTCTCAAAAAAAAAAACCGTAAAAAAGGCACCCCACTACTACTATAAACACGGTTAACAAAAAACTAAATCCAAATAAACAAAATCACATCAAGTTTGGTTGGTTGTCTTTTTACCGGTAAAGTTAGTCGCTATTGGACGCTAATTAGCGCCAGTGGTTACCTTTAATAAAGGTAACAGCCTGGCAGAGCGCTACTGCGGCTGCCCAGAATAGAGGTAAGAGTAACAGACTGAAAAAAAACCTGACCAAAATCTCCTTATTTTCATCCTGGAAGTAACGGTACCACATGGGTGACATACCTTCTTCTTCTTCTTCAAGTGCCATGCTCTCTTCGAACGTTGGCGCAATCTGCACCCTGTCCACTACTTTTCGGAAAAGTGTCGTAGTACTAACACCATACCATTGTCTAAGATTTTTAAGCCATGATATGGCAAATATGGCCAAAATATTCAAGTTTTCGTTTTTTGATGGTAAATAAAACTTCAAGCTCTTTATTTATTCTAAGCAGAATATCCACATTAGTTACTCGGTCCATCCAAGATATTCTTAATATTCTACTATAACACCACATCTCGAATGTCTCTAACTTTTTGCACATGGCCTCAGTCAGTGTCCATGCTTCCATGCCATAATATAAGATGCTAAGAACATAACACCGAAGCACACGAATTCGGAGAGTGGTATTAAGATCGCGACTACACAACACTGGTTTCATTTTGATAAAAGATGATCTGGCCAGTTCTCATTAAGGAGACAACCTAAGTATTTGTATGAATCCACGCGTTCGACTTGCTGCCCATTTACTTCTAACATGCCCCGGATGTTCTTTTCCTTGGATATGACCATCCATTTTGTTTTTCCAACATTTAAGTTAAGCCCGAATTGCGAACTTTTGGCAGCAATTTGATTCAACAACTCTTGTAGGCCTTCCAGCGTGTCTGCTATTATGACAGTGTCGTCGGCATATCGTATGTTGTTGATTTTGATACCGTTTATGGTCAAACCCTCTTCGCAGTTATGAAGTGCATTCTATATTATTTTGTTACTATAGATATTAAAGAACAGCAAAGACAATATACAACCTTGGCGTACTCCTCTTCTTATTTGGACCTCTTCGGACAGTTGGCCATCAACCTTTATTTAAGCAGTCTGATTCCAGTATAGATTAGCGATTATCTTTAGATCATCTAGACCAACTTCTTTTAGCGATTCTATGAGCTTTTCGTGTTGGACTCGACATGTAGCAATCTTCTTCATGACTGGACCGGAGATTCTTAGCACCCTCTGGTCACTTAAGACCTGCCGGGGACTGAGGGCCTGGGCTTTTGGTTTTCCAGTCATGATGATGGAATGAATGGGGACGGTAATGAAGTGGTTTCCCGTTGCCTTCCTCATCGCAGCATTAAAACCGTTAAAACAATCCTTGTCACGCCTTAACTGTGTAATTTGTTGCCGTTTTTCTTTCCATATCTAGAAGTACGCCGAACAATTACTTTTAGTGTTACTGCTTCCCAACACTAATTTTCTCGCCATATCTGGCTACCCTCACATAGTTTGGCCTGCAGGTTGATGCAGTTACCGGGATATGGCACGTGGAGCCATATGTGAGAGCTGAACGCCCTGTGAGGACCAATTGTTAAAAACCATCTCCAGTCTATGACTCTCGATGCAACCATTTTAAACAAGAGATACTACCTCTACAGCGCAGCCCATACAACCCCACATACCTTCAGATGCTCGAAAATACCCTAGTTCAACAAGGCTACGCCAGACACATGTGGCTAGACTAACCTTAGACTAGATCTAGATCTACAGACATGAGTTATAGGCAGGGTGGAATGAGATAGGTACTCCAAGAGGAGGAGGACGGAAGACGATCTGGCCTGTTCAATTCTTGCACGAACTTCTTGCATGTTGTCCCAGTTCTCATTGAGGAGGCAACCCAAGTATTTTTATGAATCCACGCGTTCTACTTGCTGCCCATTTTCTTCTAACATGCCTCTGATGTTCTTTTCCGAGGATATGACCATCCATTTTGTTTTCCCAATATTTAAGTTAAGCCCAAATTGCGAACTTTTGGCAGCAATTTGATTCAACAACTCTTGCAGGCCTTCCAACGTGTCTGCTATTATGATAGTGTCGTCGGTATATCGTAGGTTGTTGATTTTTATGCCGTTTATGGTCAGACCCTCTTCGCAGTTATGAAGTGCATTCTATATTATTTTGTTACTATAGATATTAAACAACAGCGGAGACAATATACAACCTTGGCGCACCTCTTCGGACAGTTGGCCATCAACCTTTATTTGAGCAGTCTGGTTCCAGTATAGATTAGCGATTATGGTCAGACCCTCTTCGCAGTTATGAAATGCATTCTCTATTATTTTGTTACTATAGATATTAAACAACAGCGGAGACAATATACAACCTTGGCGCAAACCTCTTCTTATTTGGACCTCTTCGGACAGTTGGCCACCAACCTTTATTTGAGCAGTCAGATTCCAGTATAGATTAGCGATTATCTCGGTCATCTAGTCCAACTTCTTTTAGCGATTCTATAAGTTTTAGGTGTTGGACTTGATCAAACGCTTTCTCATAATCATAAGAGTTGAATGCCAAACAGGGTCTCTCTTGTCCCGAACCCACCACGAAATCCAAACTGTGTGTCGCCCGTAAAGGATCACTACACTTGTAACAGTGTAACAAAGGTTGATTTTAGCCACTCATTAGGGATTTTACCGAATCTTCGAATAAGTCGACTCAGAAATATTTTACAATTTTATTAGATTTATTAAATTATACAGGATTTTTTATTATTAAATTATACAGGGTTCCTAAGCCTTAGGGGGCCAAGCAGCCGTGTATAAGACGCAGACAAACGGAAAAGCACATTAGGCAGAAAAGGATGGGCATGGGGCGATGTTGTCACTACATCTTACACGTAGTAAATCCATTCCAGGTTGTTGTTTTCTAATGTTTTCCATTTTCATACCTTTAGGACTGGAATAAAAATTGTTTTTGCTCGACTTTAATACCAAACTGATGAAAGATATCGTAAAAAAAATATTTTTCGGCTTTTCATTTTGTAACCATTGTCCTTACGCACTGTTTACAGGCTGGGGACTAAGATACATGCAAGTGCCTAACCTAAAGCGTTCATACACGGCCGGAGAAATCGACTGAGATATTTCCATAGAAACTTTATCAAGCAAATAGGACGGGTTGACGCCTTCGAACGTCCAACCCGGGTTTTGCACTTTGATTCGAAATCGAAAAGGAGGAACAGTCAGATGTGGGGCCGTGCACAAATTACGTAACGGTGATTTTACCAATTTTTGACCCTTTCCCTATGTAATGTTTTGTAACGGTTTGGCACGCCACTCCCCTAATATTACGTAACGATTTCAAGACCACTACCCCCCCCCCAAAAAAAAAAACTTTTCACTTATTTTCATTCCAAATTTTGTTAGATTCACACAAATGCAAACGCTGTCGAAAACCCCCCTCCCCCATACGTAACGTTTTGTAACCCCCCTCCCGCCTATGGTCATTACGTAATTTGTGCACGGCCCCTGTAGTCCCAGTGGAGGAGGGCGAGAAAATTGATATTTGTTTCTTAAAAATTATACTCTTTAGACCTATTTCTTTGCGTTCCTGAAATTACGTAATTTTTGAAAAAAAATTGTAAGCGGCGCCATTTTTATTTCGTGCTTTGTTTTTGTAACATTTTTGCGTTCGGCTAATTTAATTGAAAAATTTTTGCCTGCGGCGCCCTTTATCTTCTCACTCGAAACCAAGATCCCCCGTTTTAGGAAAACTGATCCCGTCTCTGTTTCTAAATTTTTTCGAATAAAAGTAGAGTATGACCATGGGGGAAATAATTTTTTCTACGGTATGACGAAAATTTCGAGAAAGTTGAAGAAAAAAATAAAAAAAGTGGCAGAAAAAAATAGAAAAACAGCGCCGTTTATTGATTTCTTTGTCTGCTAGTGCTAGCTGCATGGTTTGGCCGTTTCCGGATAGATGTCACTAGTAGAACAGAATGGAAAGAAATTCAATTAAAAGCGAAGATATTTCTTTCTAATGTTAACAACCTCACGAGTTTATCGCTCAGTATCGTAAATAATGGACCCTGCCGCCTCGTTTAATCAAGAAAAAGCTGTGGTTTGGACCTGAAAACATCTAATTTTTAATTAGATTAGATCTTCAAATCTGTCCCCTTCTTGAGCCTCACAATATTCCAATTTATTGTAAAACTCTTGGCGCGTAGCAGCCAACATTTCAGGGGTGATAGAGTTGCCCGCCTCCAAAATTTTCGCCCTCAACTCCTGTATAGTCGTAGGCCGTAAGTGAGGGTGTTGAAAAATTTTGTCGTGCCAAGAACCCAAGTCATTTGGCGCAAGATCTGGTGATCGAGGAGGCCATCGGATATTTCCATACGTGGAAATAATTCTATCACCAAATACCTGACGAAGGTAATTTGTAGCCTGGCATGAATTGTGGGATGAACAGCCATCTTGCTGAAACCATAATTCGTCCAAGTTTATGTTGAGTTCCCTCAACCGTAGTAAAACCTGGTGTTGGAGAACATCAACATATTTTTGGCTATTCAAATTCCCTTCAATGAAAAAGGGTCCAATAATGTGATCCCCGACAATACCGCTCCAAACATTTAATTTTTGAGGATGTTGCGTTCTAACACTTGCGTGCAGATGTTTATTTTCGCGGGGTCAATAGCGACTATTTTGTGAGAGCTATGAAGTTCAAATGTCTTCTCGTCACTAAACAAAACTTTTGATAGGAAATTTTCGCTCCTATCACATTTATACCTCATAACCTCACAATATTCTAACCGGCGAAAATAATCACCTGGTTGCAATTCCTGCGACTTCCCAATCTTAAACGACTTGTAGCCGTATTTTTTTAGGATCCATTGGCAAGTACTGTTGGGAATATCCAGTGCCTCCGCAATCGGTTTCGTCGAACATGGTTCATGTGCCTCAACGTAAGCGCATACCATTTCGTCTCGTTCCACCCTGTGTGGAAGAACGGGATGCTCTGGTATTTCGCCGTCGTGGTAACACTTTCTACAACCATTTATGCACCCGTACCTTTCAAAACGATGATAAATGTTGTAGACAGTTTGAGCCACAGGAACCGGTCGATCTGGAAACGCAAAAACAAAAAGCCCAATGACCTCGTCCGCACTGTCACTTTTTATCTAGTTTTTAATAATAAAAATCTTTTCTTCTCGAGTATACGGCATTTTAAAATTTGCAGACATCTTGTCAACGGTTATTATTGCAACTATGATTTATGCTCACAATGAAAGAGTGGCGACAATTTTTTCTCAAGAAAGCAGTCCAGAGATAATAACAAACTGGGACCATTGCTCAATATACCTGTTTCTTTTGTGCGCGCAGAACTTTCTATGCCATTTCTGTTTGATTTATTGAAATCCTATCCCTAAGGAAAATCTTAGGAACCCTGTATTATACCTATTTGTGACAAACGGAAAATCCTTTCGCAGTAAATAGATAAATTGTTATCGGTTAATGGTTAGTTGGTTAATAATTTGATTACTTGTGGTTATAGAGTTACTAACGGAAAATCCTTTAGCGATAAATAGAAAAATCATTAAGGGTTAATAGTTACTTGGTTAATAATTTGATCACTTGTGGTTATAAAGTTACTTGTTTACCACAGATAGATAGTTATTTTACCACAAATATATTAACGTTAAGTGGATAAATAATAATGTCAAGTAAAAAATTCACTTAGAGCCAATAAGAAATCACTAAGGGCTAATAAGTTCAAGCCAAATAGGTGGATCTGCTTAAGGTAACTGAGTTGTGTGTTTAGGGTAAACAGAAACTTCACTGACCACTAGTGGAAAATGTTAAGTAGGAATCCTACTTGGTCATGCTTTCTCAATGTTAACATTTTTTTTATCTACGAAGTCACGTAAATTGTTCTTACAAAAGTTTTCTTGAATTTAATGAATTTGATTTAATGATTTGATAAAATTTTGAGAAACTGTTGCTACGTTTTCATGGGAATTGAGTTCGTTTTGAAAATGATTTCAATCCGATACCGTCCATAAAAACGCCCGTTTTCGCAGTATCGACAATCAAATGCCGATTTCCCATGAAAACGGGGATTAAGAAGATACTATCATACCATTACCGTAATTAACCTTTAAAAAGAGTTTTTGCTTCGAGTTTTTTAAATTTATTGGTAGGTAAGATCATGGAAAATCACACGACAAGTCCTCCCCAACAGTCGTGGCTTCTTTGGCACACCATCTCTTTTAAACGTTTTTAGCTTTATTTATGCCAGTCTTTCTGCACTTCCACTTGCTAACAAAGGTATTTTGATTAAATTTAAAAAGAAATGTAATTTTTTGAGTAAAATACATTTAAGAAAAATTAAAACGAAATTATAAAATTAATATTTTTGACATAACAGAACTACAAGTTATATAACATATATTTTTCAGACATGTTGAAAACAAATGCAATACTCATGAAAATTTAGCTGATGTGTCTTGTCACCAATTTAATAAGGAGTTTTTGGACCAGCGAAAATAAGATCAAATTGGACAGTAATTATGCTTATTTTTATTAAGACACATTTTTAGAGATTTCGGCGAGAAAATATTTTGAGGTTAAAAAAAGCATAAACGCAGTGCCTATTTCATTTACCTCCCCTCTTTTTTTTGCGCAGCCGCACTAAAAGTACGTTGGGTACGCCGCTAATATCGAAAAAACCGTGCACTTTTTGATTGAGAAATGCCGCTTTCAGTGATGAAATTTAATGCCAAAAGACAAGTTTTTAGATCCAGAGCTACCTCTAAATCCATGTAGAACACCAAAATGGCGGCCATTAAAGATGGCTGTGATTAGAATCTTTAGGAAATATTCTATCTTTCCTTCTAGTGGTCCGATTTTAATTATTTTTTTTTTGTTCGAAAGCTTTTTATAAAAATAATATATTTTTATCTTTGCAGGGTGATCTCATGAAGTTGACCACCGAATAAATATCTGCAGGTGTCTCAAAAAAACGGAATAAATTAAAAAAGCTGCAGCTTTTTCAGTTTAAGACCGATTTTATTGCATTTTAAAAAGTAGCTGCCATTTTGTAAACCAAGATGGCGGATCAAATCAAATATTTATTATGATTTCACCTTGAACCTAGAAAAGAAAAAATTACCTGTAAAAAACACCAACCACCACTGCAAATTTTTGTTAAAAAGGCGAAAAAAAAACTAGATTACAACAATTTTTTTATTTGACAACTATTGCTTTGAAAGTTTCTGTAAGACTTTTATTTTTAGCCATCCATATGGAGGCTATTAGGATCGCCAAAAAAAAAGGTTTTTTATTTCGACTAGGTTAAAAAAGACCTAAACACAAAATTTTGTCATGGTGTCTGTCTGTCTGTCTGTAAATTTGGGACCAAATTTATTGGTCACCAGACGCAGAGCTGATTAGTTTTTGATGGGAGTGGGGAGTTGGCAAGAGAGTAGGAGGGGGATTAAACTTTTAAACAAATTGTAACTCACGAACCCTAGCAGCTAGGGACACGCGTTTTTCAACCAAAAAAAAAATAAAAAATTTTCACTTATAATCTCCCTAGAGCTTGAATTATATCCAAAAATTTTTTTGAGGTGCGAATTTTCTTATAAAAATTCGCAACAGAGAAAAAATTTACGGAGATTAATTCAAGCTTGCGCGAGATTCGGTACGAAAATTTTATACCAAAAATTATTTAAAAAAAAAATCAAATTTTGACAGTTTGGCAAGCGTTTATTTTGCTTTGATGTTTGGTGTTTTAATATAAGGTGGCTATTTAATTACTTTTTTGACACTTTGAATGTCTGTGTTACCTATATTGTGGCTATACACTTATTCATCTATTATTTTTACAATTCCCTGGTATTCTAGTAAAATAAGATTTGCATCTTTGTATCAAGTTGATTATATTCTATTTAAATCACACAATATTATAGTACTAGAGGATAGGGAAAAATAGGTGTATAGGCACTGTGTTATATTGGACGCTAGGTGTTTTGTATTTCAAATAGTTTGAATTTGTTTTTTTTTCATTTTCCCTTTGCCCTAGTAAAAAAACGATTCTCAAAATCCCGAAATTAACACATTTCTTCATACTCCAATAACACTGTCTAACTCAAAAATAGCTAATTCTTAAGTATTTTCATCCAGTGAATTCAAAAATCACCAGAAAAATTAGAGATTAGCTCTAGTTTTGGAGATAAGGTGATATTTTACATTTTATATCCTCTAAAAGCATCGAAAGAGAAAATAATAGAAAGGGCAGAGAACTGGATAGGGTGGGGAGTTAGAAATAGTGGTACGCCACCATCGAAATTGACTATCGATGATATCGATAGAGACAAAACTACAGAACTATCGATAGTTTTAATTTAGCTATCGATATTTGCAATACCGCCCAACTATTCTCGATATATATAAGCGGGGACTCCCTCCTTTCCGAACTAATTGCGTATTTGCGCGTCTTTTTATTCAGGGCGACCGATACCTTACAGTTCAGTTTCATGTTTCTAATCGAACGCACAGTTAATGTAGTGTGTATGGTATTGTTATAAAACTAGATACACGGAGACACATCGCAAACTGACTATAGTGTTTATGCTGTAAATCTAAGGTTTACATTTTACATACAATATTTGTGTTGTTTAGTGCAAAATTTGTTATTTTGGAGTGTTTTTAAAGTAAAAATTATTGTATTAACATGCCTCGTAAATGTGTAAATTCAGTTAACAATTTTTGTTATATTTGTGGAGAAATAACGTTTTCTTCACAGAAACGCAATTTGACGCCTCTTGTGAAGACTGCTTACCAACATTATTTTGGAATGAAGATAGGAGACCAGGATAAGTCATGGGCTCCACATATATGTTACAACTCGTGTTCAGTTCTATTACGAGAATGGCTTAAAAATAAAAAACGATCGATGGCTTTTGGGGTACCCATGGTTTGGCGGGAGCCTACAAACCACATAGATGACTGTTAGACTGTTATTTTTGCTTGATTCCGCCTATCAATGCAGGATTGTCAATGAAAAAAAGAGGAACAGTTCAATATCCGAATCTCCCATCTGCTATTCGACCTATACCACATTCAGACAGTTTACCAATTCCTACTCCATCTCAAAACTAGGAATTGGAAGTAGTGAGTGAAGACAATGTGGAAGATGAGGAATTAAACATTCCTTCAATATCACACGACCCTGATTTTGAAGAAAAAGCTGATCAGTCACACAGATTGAGCCAGTCTGAGTTAAATGACCTCATTCGAGATCTTGACTTGTCACAGGAGAAGTCAGAACTTCTAGGATCAATGTTACAGCAATGGAATCTTCTTCAACCAGATGTCAGGGTCTCTAAGTACAGACAGCGTCAGCGGAATCTGTTACCTTTTTTTAAGAAGGAGAATAATCTTGTTTTTTTGCTGTGATACTAATGGTCTGATGAAAAGTTTGAAAATGGAGCAAAATCCAACTGAATGGAGGCTATTCATAGACTCTTCCAAGCTTAGTTTAAAAGATGTATTGCTTTATAATGTCAATCGTCTTCCTTCTGTTCCTGTTGGTCACGCAGTTTATATGAAGGAGACTTATGCAAATATGGCAACCCTCCTCAACTCAATCGTGGCGACCTAAGATCTAAAAGTCATTGCTATACTATTAGGAATACAATTAGGGTACACTAAATACTGTTGCTTTTTATGTATGTGGGATAGTAGAGATAGGAAATCACACTATATCCAAGTATATTGCCCTGCAAGGAATCTTAAATCTAGTGAGAAAAATGTCGTTGCCGAGCCTCTCGTGAAACAAAAAGATGTTCTTCTTCCACCCCTACATATCAAGCTCGGTTTAATGAAGAATTTTGTCAAAGACTTAAACCAAGATGGTCAGGCTTTTAAATATTTGAGAGAAAAATTTCCCAAACTAAGTGATGCAAAAGTCAAGGAAGGCATTTTCGTTGGGCCACAAATACGTGAACTCGTAAAGGATCTTGCTTTCGACCTAGTTCTGAAAGGAAAAGAAAAGGAAGCTTGGGAAGCTCTTAAGGTAGTTATGCATGGATTTTTAGGGAACAGAAGGGAGGAAAATTACACTCAATTGGTAAAAGTACTTCTAGAAAAGTACCATCAACTCGGATGTAATATGTCACTAAAAATAGATTTTCTCCACTCCCATCTTGATTTTTTCCCACCCAGTTTTGGAGCTGTCAGTGAAGAGCATGGAGGAAGATTCCACTAGGATATTTCTCTCATGGAACGGAGATATCAGGGCTGCTGGAATGAAGCAATGCTCGCGGATTACTGCTGGTTTATGTATAAAGATGCTCCAGGAATTACTTACAAGAGGAAAGCCAAAAGACAGCGATCTCATGAAGCCCCCAATTAATTCTTCATATATTCAACCACCGGTGAGTGTTCTTTTGTCATTTATAGTGTGTAACTGTCATTAAAAATACACCTTTTAATATTGTTAGCATACATAATTAATATTTTTCGTTACCTCATAATCCTTATTAAATGAAAAACTCATTATTTTTTATCACAGAAACTAGAGCTAATAAAAAATCTAAAAAAAAATGAAATTTTTATTTTTTTTATTTTCTCCATGGCACACTGAGCAAAACCCTGCATACATGATAAAGGTTTGTACCTAGGCAACAGAAGTAGCACGACCCAGTGAGCGCGAATCTTCATTTAACTGAAGTCACGCAATGTTCCATTGATAATAATAAATGCCTGCTAAATTTTGTTCTGACTCAATTCGAATCACTTAAAGTCTGATTCAAACTTACCTAACTTGACTTCTGACTTTCTTTGTAGCTGACAAATCATTAATTCATTAAAATTTAATTTTTAATTGAAAATGAATGAAAAAAAAATAAAAAAAAAATTCAAATTGCCCATAATTCTATGGATGCCAAACTAAATGAGTAGTGACAAGCAATTACCTTTTTAGAAGATCTTTCAAACAAAAAAATATCATTGAAATCAGACCACTAGAAGCAAAGATAGAAAATTTACTTAAGATTCTAATGACAGGCATCTTTAATGGCCGCCATTTTGGTGTTCTACGCGAATTCAGAGATGGCTCTGGATCTAAAAAGTTTTCTTTTGGCATGAACTGCTACCCCAGAAAGTGGCATTGATTTGATTTGTCTCAACATCAAGTTTAGGTCTTGAAATCCCTGACACTGCAGCTTCTTAGCTTATTGTATCTCTTGCTGTGCTTTCCTAATCTAAGAGGTTTGACGACCTCGCGAGGAGCAGCAGCCCCTTTATTAGGTTTCTCTGGCAGTTAGCTTCTCTGGAGGGGTCGTCCTCCAGGAGGTTTTGTGTTCTGCAGAAGGTTAGTGCTGGGCACTCAAATATGATGTGAGCGGCTAATTCGTCATCGTCATCACATAGTCTGCAGGTGGGTTCGTCTCTATAGATTCCCATTCTGTGCAGGTGTTCTCTCAGTGCGCAGTGACCGCTTAATAGCCCCGTCACTTGTCTGATTTCTTTCCTATTCAGTTTAAGGATTTCACAGGTGAGTGGTGCTGAAGGGGATGTCACCATTCTTTTGCTGTGGTTTTGTCCCGATATTGAATACCAGTGGTTTCGATATTCTTCGTGCACCCATCGCTTGATATAGCCACGTATCGAGGTTTTTGGAATTCCAGATACAGGTTCAGGTCCTATAAATGGTCTTTCTGATCCTTTTCTTGCTAAAGAATCCGCGTGTTCATTGCCTGCCACCCCTGCGTAGCCGGGCACCCACGCAAGGGAGACTCCATTGTGTTTCGCTAGGGTTAGGAGGGTTTGAAAGCAGTTCCACACTAATTTTGAGTGAATTTGTTGGCATGCCAGCTTTAATAGCTGCTTGGTTGTCTGAGAAGATTAGAGAAAGTGGCATACCTCAATCAAAAAATGAACGATTCTTTCATGTACCCAACGTATTATAATAAGTATAAGCAAAGAAAATATTGTTTTAGGTGGGCCAAGTTCTTAATATAGTCACACTCTTTGAGTTCGTGTATCGTGTCTACAGAGCAGGAAGTCAGCAGTATTATTTTTATTAATATTACGGCACTTAGACAGACCTTAAGAATTATGCGTTGTATGTTATTTATGCCCTGTTATAGTTAATTTATTCGTTATTAATAGAGCGAACTTATAAGGGTATACTTAATTTTAATTATTATTAACAATTAGCAGAGCAGCAATTATTAAAGTCTGATTTTGTAAAAATCCTTGAACAAGTCAATTTTTTATTCGAGGGGAGCACTTTTTGGCTAACTAGCAAAAGTGTTAAAAATTTAGCGATTAGTTTCTGAGATATTCACTTTTAACGTTGCAGGGACAAGTGCAAAAATCTTTTTTTTTACGAGATTAAAATTAGATTAATAGTACATTTTATTATTTCATTTTTTCTTCTAGGACACATTACTACGGGGGGAAAATTTACCTGTACAATTTGAGCTTACTTTGAAAGTAAATATCTCAAAAACGAATCGATAGATTTTCGAAAACAGTTGTTAAGACATTCAAGAGACCTTCAAAATAAGGTATCGCTTGACCCACTTTCACTATTCAAAATAAAGGGGTAAATTTTACCCCTGGAAAAGGGTGCATGCTACAAAAATTTTAAGATACCAAAAAAGTGTCTCCCTCGAATAAAACATTAACGTGTCCGAGCCAAAATCAGATAAATACGTAAAACGCCTCTGTTTCCTTTTCTTTAAACCACACTGTATATTTAAAATGTCTTCTATCTAAAAGAACTCCAATTATGTTAGTTGTTTCGCTAACCCGATTTCTAAAAAATATTAAGACTACCAGAAGTCTATTACTATATCAGCATTTTCCGATACAACATCCAACTTACTGGAAACGGTTTAGCAAATCTGGATATATAAATCTGACTTCCTGGAATTCTAAAGCGGTAATAAGCGCCGAAATGTTAGTGTCATATTTTTGTCGGTAAAATTGTTTCCCCTATAACTTTATTAGTGAGTGATATTCGATCCAGAAGTCGAACAAAGTTGAAACCTACTTGCCTATAAAAAATGCCTCCAAAATTATTCATAGAAAGCAAAACGAATTATAATTTATATACTACTAGCGGTCAACCCGCGGCGTCATTTAACAGCTGTCAATATTAAATAAAAAGTGGCCTATGTTTCAATCCAAGTCATACGCTATCTTCTTACCAAATTTCATTCAAATCGGTTCAGCCGTTTTGGCGTGATTGGAAAAACATACACACAAACACACAAACTTTTTCATTTGTAATATTAGTGGGATAAATATTATTTTTGAAACCTACTGCTTGATAAAGAAAAAACTAGATTGTAATAATAAACACAACAAAAAAGTGATTGACAGACGTGATTAACTCGAAATCCAAACCAAATTACAAAATAAATTCCTTAAAAAAGCATTTTTGAAAACGTCTTTTTTGCACTTTAGGGACCAGAAACGTATTTTACTCATTTCAGGGACTAAAATGGTACTTTTTATCCCCGGGACTAAAATATTTTAGTCCAGCTTCTTATTATCAGGCTATCTATATAAATTAACTTTTCCGCAATCAGCTTCGATTTAATCATTGAATAATGAGACCAAACTGTTGAAGCCTTGAGGTTTTTGGCATGATGAAACAAATATGCCAGAAGCACTTAAATCCCTGGGTTACTAAAGTGTCTTTTTATCCCTCAGCGAATTGTAGACCTCCCTCCGGTTGGGCTACAAACATTTCGCCTCGGGATAAAAAGTACCACTTTAGTCCCTAAGAATATAATGTACTATTATGCCTTCATCAAGAACATGATTTTAGTAACTGTCTGCAAGTAACCAAACCATGTTTTTTTTTGGTTACCGATGCAAAATAGAAACTAGTTTTCACAACTAGTGGCTAAAATAGTGTCTTTTTTACAAGCGATGGTTTAAATAACGAGCGCAGCGAGGTATTTAAAAACGCGAGTAAAAAAAAAGCACAGTTTAGTCGCGAGTTGTTGACACTATTTTTTTAAAAATCTTTATCAAAAAATCCAAGAAAAACAGAAAAATACTTTTAAAAATCTCGAACGAAAATCACTTCTCGCAACACACCATCTTTACACTATAAATCAAGGCGGCTGGTAAATGGAATAACAATGGTTTCCATAGCGATGTGCCTTTTTACTTGGTGACGTTCATTATTGCGACATTTTAATCTTTGACAGTTTGATATTTTGACGATGTTTTTATATGATTTTTTCGTAAATGTGGTAAAAACTGGCGGAAATTGCTTAATTTTTAGGCAAGAATAATTAGATTTTTTAAATTCTACTATTTTCAGCTATTTCTCTTTAATTTTGGGATTTTTGGGTAAAAAACGGACTTAATCTTTTTCTGTACCCGTGATCAAAAAAAAGTTTCTTTGCATCGTTATAAAAAAAACTTTTTTGATAACGGGTGCAAAAAAGATTCCCATCTATTTTTGCCCAAATTTGAAACAAACTGTCAGAAATTAAAATAGCCAACAATAAGGATACGCTGTAAAATTTAAAAACAGAGTAGGCGGTGACCATTGTTTTGTCATCCATCAGCCGCCTTTGATTTCAAATATAAAAGATAAGCTCAGTCAGTGGATGTTGTGTTCGAGTTTTTTTTGCAATTATTTATTTTTTTTAGATTTTTAATTCAATTATAACTAAATTATTACAACTAGCGGCTAAACTGTCCTTATTTTACTCGCTGCACTCATTATTTAAACCAACGCTTGTAAAAAAAGACCTATTTTAGCCGGTTTAAAATACCATACTGTTTTAGTTATAATTGAATTAGATGACTTAAAAGATGTTTTCATATTTGAGTTTTTCTTAAACCGAGCAAATTAAACCCATCCTGGAAGCGGCAGGGTGACACTAGGCTTCCAAGACATAGGGAACATCCTGGAAATCAAAAATTTGACCAGGCAGGCCTGGTTGGGCTCAAAACGATTCTGCAAGATTGCTATAAGAGGAGAGAGAAACATAAAAAACCAAGGAGCAAACACCCCGTCAAACACCATTAGGAAAAAGACCCCTTTTAATCATAGAGTATGTTGCATGATGAAAAAATACTCTGTTTTTGTATTAATTAAATACTACGTTTATACGCACCTAAAAGCGCTTTTATATAAGAGCGGTTTTAAATAATATCGCTTTCTCCGAGGGTTTATACGCACAGAAAACAAGAATTATTTCAGTCAAAGCAAATTGCTTTGATTTAAGAAAAATCTGCTTGCCTATGCCCGAAGACAATATTTTCTTAACAAAAAAAAATAATTGTTTTGAACTAGTCATTTTCCTTGAAAATAAAGATTGCATTACCCGAAGAAAATCCATTTGTCTTGACTTCAGTCAAAGCAAATTGCTTTGATTAAAAAAAAACTGCTTTCCTATGCACGAAGACAATATTTTCTTAACAAAAAAAAATAATTGTTTTGAATTAGTCATTTTCCTTGAAAATAAAGATTCCATTACCCGAAGAAAATCCATTTGTCTTGAATGAAAGCAGCAACCTTCTTGTTATACATAGACATTAGCTTTAAAAAATATTCCATACAAGTTTAAAACAATAGCCTAGCGATAACATCTTGCGCTGAAAACATTATTTTCTTGTTTTGACATAGTTTTTCTCATTTGAAGAAAATTAGAAAAATACGTTTTCTTGATTAAATTAAATTTTGTTTCGCACCAAAAACATCATTTTCTTGTTTTGAAATATATTTTTTTCATCTGAAGAAAATTTAAATAAATAACTTTTCTTGATCGAATTAAAATTTGTTTTGCTTTAAATAATTTTATCTCTCTTAAAGGTGAATTTGAATAAAAAATGCCCTTCTTCCAATTAGTTAATCTAATTTGTATCAAATTTTGTATGGTGGAAGTTTAAAGCATTATCCCGGAACCATTCACGGTAAAAATTATCGATTATTTTCAAAAACTAAATAAAAACAAGATATACATGTTTTTTTGAAAACCCACGCGAATGGTCTGTGGGAGATACCAGAAGCCCCCGCTATGCAAAATTTTGTTAATTTTTGATGTGAAGTTTATCTGTTTAACTAAACGAACTGTTTTTAGGATTCAAATTCACTCTTAAAAACCTAAAAATTTTCGCGACATTGACACGCCACCCACACGCACAAAGGGCAAAATTTAAAATGCCGAAAGGTCTGAACTTGTCTTCTCGTTTGAGAAAAAAATAATAAAAATAAATATAAATTATATAATAAATTAAAATAAAATTGTCATTTTTGTTTCGAGAAGTTCCGCTATTTTGAGTTAAAAAAGTATAGTTTTTAACGGAAGTAAAGCTTTTTTTGTGCTAAGAAGATTTAAGTAAAAAAATGTTATATCTTGTTTCGAAATCACTTTTTCTTCTCTAAAGACAGTTTGTTTTAAATCAAAACAATTTTTCAAGACGTTTTTATAATTTCAATATCCGATCTACGTTCTACGACCCATATGTGGGTCGTAAAATAGAATTTTGACAATTCTGTGTTTCATCGCGCCGCGCTATATTGGTTTTTGGGAGCATAGAAACAGGTGTTTATTAGTCTTGCAGATAACTGGCCATCAAAATAATTTTATCACTTTCCTCAAGTGTCATGATCAACGTGATGTCCATATGCTTTCCACGTGTGATGATCAAATGAAACTTTTTGGACAAAAAAGAAATGGAGAAGATAAAACCAAACCTCTACCTGTAATAGATTATAACAAGGGAAAGCAGGGCGTAGATATCTCTGACCAATCACCTAGTTATTAACCATGTCTCCGAAAGTCTTTGGTTTCGTATAAAATATTGACTGTTGTATGAATTTGTGGGACACTTATTGTCAATACTTCTATTTTGTATAATTCTGTACGTCCAGTGAAAGATTGAAAATTACAGACTTACAATGAAAAGATAAAAAAGCAAGAAAAACAGGAAGGAACGGAGGAAGAAACACACAAGCTAGAGGAGGCACCCAGAGATGATGATGGTGAGAAAATATACAGCAAACGCTGTCATGGATGCTATAGAAAGTTGAGAAATAATCTGAATTCAAAAGAAGCATGTAAAAAAACTATAAACATCTCAACTTTTTGTCGTCAGTGCAACCAAGCATACCGTATTTCTTACAGAAAAGATTTGTGGCGTAGAGGGCAAACATGTCTAAGTTTTTAAAGCCGCAGTAGGCTTCAGAGATCTCCCCACTACTAACAAATGAATCGGACGGAGGGATTTCCGAATAGCCAGTTAAAACCCCGGTTCCTCGGTATTTCAGTTGGTAGAGCATTAGACTGGTATTCTAGAGGTCCCGGGTTCAAATCCTGGTGGAGGAAAAACTTTTTTCCGATTTATTCCCTCACCCTTTGCCCTCTACGCCACAAATCTTTTCTGTAAATTTATTAGGGTGCTAAATTTTCCCTTCATTTCGTATTTCTTGTTATGACTAAACCATTGATTTTACACACTACTTTGTAATGTTTTCTGTATTTCATAAGCATTATTTTTATAAGATGTATCTCAGTTATTTTTTGGCATAATAAAATGATTTTTTTACCAACATGTAGCTTTTTTTTTTCTTCAGCGTCCTCTTAAAGACCACAATCATTTACTCACACGTCCTTTTTAATATTACGCTATAAAAGAACACACTGTTACGATCCATATGTGGGTCGTAGAGTCGTAGGACAGTGAACGTGTTAAATCGGTTTTAGTGGTATTTATACGACAACATTTTCAAACCGCCCTTATATAAAAGCGCTTTAATAGGCCCGTATAAACAAAGTAATTGTCTAATATATAGAAAAGTCGAGCTTATGGACAAATCAGTCAATTAACACTTTTTTTGGTCCAAATCATCAAATATCTTGGACAAAATGACAAATTTTATTTTGGATATATTAAAATAAAATGTGTGACCACGATTTGGCCCAAAAAGCGTCAACTGTTTTGTCCATAAAGTTGTGTAAATTTCCATATATATTAAACAATGATTAAATGTTAAGGCGACCTTTGCTATTTTTAGATACCCAATAAAGTGGAATGTCTCGAAGCTCTCTTTTTTTATCTACGTTAAACACATAGCAACAAAGTATAATCGGCAAACCAAAAGCCGAAATGTATGCAAGAAAATGTAAATATAGCTCAGACACATTATACAAAAACTAAACAAAGTGTTGTATTGTGGTAAATTGTTTTAGAAGATTGTTAAAAATTTTGTTTTTTTTGGGGTATTTTTCATCAAAAATGTGTTAAAATCAGGATCTTTTCGGTCAGTACATTTAATGGCGAAGTTATCTGTTGTTGTTTATTTTGATTTTTAATAACGATAACGGAATGTTCGCAGAAAGAGTTTTTGGTCAGATCCACTTTTGTAGTTGACGTTAAAAATAACCTAACTTTTTTTGTTAAATATAACCATACTTTTTACCGATTTTCTTCGAATTAAAGAAGGATGAAGCACCTTTTCAGTAAATTTAGCAATTTTATAAATACGTTTTTCAAAAATATTGCGAAAACAAGTTATATAAAGTTATTCTTCCTTTAACACCGCACACTGTTATGGTTAATAACCACTACGGAATGTGATGTAGCAACTGCGCAGTGGCAGAAATAACGATAACTATAACGAAAAGTCAAAAAGAGAACCCACAAAAATATGAATATGAACGAAAGTAAAACACCCAGAAACTAATGGATACGAATATAATATTATAGAATTTTAATTTACTCGATCCTTAAAAGAAACGAATATAATTTAACCGATTATAATTTTCCCGAACCTTAAAATATCAGAATTACAAAAGTATCGAAAATAATTGTGTAGAAACCAAAAACCCCCGACCCGCAAATTGATAGAAAATAATATTCCCGATCCTTAAATGAGCAGAACCACAATCCAGCCGAATCGCTATTGGGCATGCGTCAAATTTAAATCTCTAGAGCGCCGTAGGCCCTGGATTGCGGCGTTGACAAATTTCTCTATTTGGAAGATGACACGGGAATTTTTTTTTATCAAACGATTTTATTAAACTTAGCTGTTTCTGGCTGTCTATCAAATTACTTATACGACATACGTAGAAAATTTGGCTTCCGTGAGCCTTTTGATGAAGATTTTATGAAACTCATTTTATAATGGATTACTAATGGACCCAACAACATTGCCTAAATTAACTCTGTGTTTCGGACTTCCATTGTCTATATTTTATTTATCCACGACGTTTCCATTAGTACAACCTCTGATCGTCTTCAGGTGAAAACTACAATGTATTCCTAAGGCTACGTACTTATATACTATGGGAAATCACTCAGAATCCCAATCTGGCCGAAAATGATTTCAACCAGGGCATAATGCGTATTCCATGGGATTTTTGATGAAGATTTTACGAAACCTGTTTTAATCGATTACTAATGAACCCACCAATACTGTTTAAGCCGTTAACAGCCTCAAAAATGCTGCAGTAGGGTTAGGGTGTCAATTTTTTTCTTAAATTCAGACGATTCAAGCTAGAGCAATGAAATTTGGCACATATGTTGGACTTCCGGCAATGTACCGTCGTGTGTCATAAAAAAATACAAATAGGGGCCAAAATGTGTTTTTAAACCATTCCTCATACCTTCTATACTAATGCACCTGCACATCTGATTATTAGTCAGTTGGTAGTTCATACTATTACCTACAAGTCCACCGAAAAAAGTTTCATAGTTGTTAATAATGCCCCTAGGTTAGGGGCTAAAAATTTTGTCGATTTCAATTAAAAAATTATATTTCACTTATCTTTCACTCTATGTTAACAAAAATGCACCACTAGGGGCGCAGTGGACCATTTTTCAATTTTGAATACCCCTAACTTTGTCCCAGCCCCTAGGGGCTGAGAGATCTGTTATTGAAAGTAATATGAGTGTTCGGACATATATTTTAATAAATTATGACCAACAAGTTCAATACTTAAAATTTTAAGCCCTCCTTTAGAGGCCGCCCCTAGGTCCTAGAATTTTATATTTAATAATATTTTTGACGCCAAATTGATGAGGTTTAAATGTGCATATTAA
The DNA here is from genome assembly GCA_963921995.1 of Oxystoma pomonae. Taxonomy (NCBI): domain Eukaryota; kingdom Metazoa; phylum Arthropoda; class Insecta; order Coleoptera; family Brentidae; genus Oxystoma; species Oxystoma pomonae. The sequence continues at coordinate 56,503,007 of OY998164.1, forward strand.
GTGGTTTTCTGGAATATAAAAATGGTAAAAATCTTGCCCTCCTACAGCCCCTAGGAGCTGGGGCAAAGTTCGATGTAAAAAATATATGCTCTTAAAATGTAATTGTTTTGACTCAAACTTGTAATTGCCAAAAAATTTTGCACTTTTTGAATTTGTTATAGTAAATTTTGAATTTGGTAAAATTTTTAACTCCTATTTAGGGGTCACCCCTAGGGTTTGAGATTTTTATATTTCATAATATTTGTCACACCAAATTCATGATTTTTAAATGTGCATATGAGTGTTTTCTGGAATATGAGAATGATGAAAATTAGATCTCGCTCCCTTGGTGGTGCATTTTTGTTGAAATTGGCTAAAAGATTAGTGAAATATAACACATTTTGACCCCTGTTGCCGCCTAGGGGGTACGTTGCTGGAACGCCAACATATGTGCCAAATTTCATTACTCTATCTTAAACCGTCTGAATTTAAGAAAAAAAATTGACACCCGAACCCTACTTTTTGACTGCAGCATTTTTGAGGCTGTTAACGGCTAGTAATCGATTAAAACAGGTTTCGTAAAATCTTCATCAAAAGTCCCATGGAATACGCATTATGCCCTGGTTGAAATCATTTTCGGCCAGATTGGGATTCTTGAATTTTGTTGTTCTGCATTATTGTTTTTATCAAATTACAGTCGTTCGAAATATTTTCTAACATTTTGTGTTTCTGTAAAAATATGTTTTGTTTAAATTTATTTGTATGCATATATTTTCTAGCGATTTGATTTTCGAGACAATTTTTTTCGGACCAATTATTTTATTTTCTGTTAAATTCTGAGAAATTATGTTTCTGCCAAATGTGGTTTGTGGTTTTTTACATAGTTACATCTTGGGTCCTGTTCTAATGTGTGAATAGTATTCAAATTTATAAATATTTTATGGATGGAAAGGATAAAATTTATTGAAAAGCTGTCGTATCTATTTAGCTGGATATTTACTTTGATATTTTATTACCTGTATTAAGTTCTTGTATTGTGACGCAGTCTAGCCAGGAAGTGACACTGACGCTTTTAGCACGATTCTCTACTCTTTTTCATGAATGAAGATTTGAAATTCCTTTCAAAAATAAACTTTCTAAATATCTTATCTGATATATATCGTCTTTGTCTGCAAATAATACAAGGATAATCATAAATTTTTTGAGATTTTCTTTTTGAAAATCGTTATTGAAAAATCATAAAAATTTTTGGGAACGATTTTCAACTTTGAGAATGGTGAAGCACGTGGGGATATTTTAAAATGTGTTATACAATCTGAAAACATTTTTTAATGCCTTAAAAGAAATTCGACTCGACCCACCTGCTACAGTCCATTCCATTTTTATATAGACAAAACCTAACCTCAATGACCTACTGGACCAAACCAGGTTTCTACGTTGAGGAAAATCTAAACGCCCTAAATTGAGGTCGGTCAAGCCACACCCCTCCCCCCACCTCCCTCCCCCCTAAAGATATTTGAGTTGTGATAATGCTTATGATTTCGAACCAATGTCGAACTAATTTTGAACCACTCCTTCTTGGTTGGGTGCAGCCGGACGTCAAGCTACACCCCCCTCATTTAAAGCGTAGAGAAAAATGAAAAGCAACTATTCCAAAATTAAGAACTAATTTCGAATTCCTAATATCACCAAAAAGAGTTTCGAAAAAATCATTATTGATTTGGATGCGCAATAAAGATCTCTGCTCATATAGTTCGCATCAGCTAAGAAGCACTATTGGAAAAATCAGGTGCTTTACACATGCACATATTAGGTATCAAAAGTCCAACAAAGATGGAAATAGTTTTTCTTACGAGTAGTACAGTAAAATTGTCATAAATAAGAGGGGTATACCTCGAAAAAAATCCGGGGAGGCTAAAATTTTTATATGTTGTTGGAGGAGGTCTAAAAGTAAGATCCCTAAGTTGGTGTTTCACCCACCCCTCGGGAACCATCCGCCATTTTGAAAAAACTTTGTATTTGACTTTTCTCCATTTCTATTGGTCGGAGGCGAAAAAGTCTAAAAACAAAAATATTGGGCATAAAATTTTCAACACTTTTGTCCAAGTACTCAACCAATACCACCTCCACAACTCGATCCAATATGGCCGCGGAAGTCGAGGAACATATAAATCGCGCGAATTTTGCTATAGGGACCATTTATAAGTTATGTAACGCAGAAATAGGGGGGGGGGAGTAGGTAAAAGTGTTGAAAAGTGTAACCAGGCAGGGACGGGGGTGTGCAACTGCATTTACATGACAATTTGATCCGAAAGATATTTAGAACACGTATTTTTCAGGTTTTTAAATTAAGTGTGTAATTTTAGGGAGACGGAGTTGCAAAAGAGTGAGAATTTATGGACGTCCTTAAAGTTATATTTTAGTTGAATGTCTTTGTGGACTCCCCTAGACGAATATTTTGTTCCTGGTTTTCTTTTAAACATTTTCTTCCATTTATCTGATTTTTTTCAAAGCTTAATTTTAAATTTGACTGAAAACTAGCAAAGCTATTTTGATAGAAAAAATAACAATAATTAGTTGAAAAGTATTTGGGTAACAAAGCGAAAACTATAGTTTTCCGTTTTTGTAATTATCCATGGACTGACACTTTTATTTTGGAATTTTTGCCAGATATTGTCTAATGTGATTGTTTCAATGCTATCTTCTATAGCTTTAGAGAGAGCAGCATTGTCTAATTTCAGTCACTTTGTATTTGGACTTTCTCATACATTTTCTTCTTTTGTCAAATATTTAGGGCATTGGAGGAGGTCTAAAAGTAAGATCCCTAAGCTGGTGTTTCACCCACCCCTCAAACCATCCGCCATTTTGAAAAAACTTTGTATTTGACTTTTCTCTATTTCTATTGGTCGGAGGCGAAAAAGTCTAAAAACAAAAATATTGGGCATAAAATTTTCAACACTTTTGTTCAAGTACTCAACTAATACCACCTCCACAACTCGATTCAATATGGCCGCGGAAGTCGAGGAACATATAAATCGCGCGAATTTTGCTATAGGGACCATTCATAAGTTATGTAACGCAGAAATAGGGGGGGGGAGTAGGTAAAAGTGTTGAAAAGTGTAACCAGGCAGGGACGGGGGTGTGCAACTGCATTTACATGACAATTTGATCCGAAAGATATTTAGAACACGTATTTTTCAGGTTTTTAAATTAAGTGTGTAATTTTAGGGAGACGGAGTTGCAAAAGAGCGAGAATAGGGGAAAGGAGTGTTGAAATGGGGCAAAAAATGGTGGTACATAATTTATGGACGTCCTTAAAGTTATATTTTAGTTGAATGTCTTTGTGGACTCCCCTAGACGAATATTTTTTTCCATTTATCTGATTTTTTTCAAAGCTTAATTTTAAATTTGACTGAAAACTAGCAAAGCTATTTTGATAGAAAAAATAACAATAATTAGTTGAAAAGTATTTAGGTAACAAAGCGAAAACTATAGTTTTCCGTTTTTGTAATTATCCATGGACTGAAACTTTTATTTTGGAATTTTTGCCAGATGTCGTCTAATGTGATTGTTTCAATGCTATCTTCTATAGCTTTAGAGAGAGCAGCATTGTCTAATTTCAGTCACTTTGTATTTAGACTTTCTCATACATTTTCTTCTTTTGTCAAATATTTAGGGCATCCTGGCAGCTTTGCTGAGATAACATCTAAAATTTAATAAGTAAACTTTTCATATCTCTTTCAAGAAAACAATGTTGTTCCCTGCAAGCAATTTACATTTGCTTGTGGTCATCAATGTAAAAAAAAAATTATGCACATGGGTGCCTCGGTCAGGTTAAATTGTAGACTACTGCCATAAATATAAGTACATGTCAACCAAATGTGCAAGTAAGTCAGGGAAAGGATTGTTTACACACACACACACATACATATTATATTATAGCTCAAAGAGGACATGGTTTGTAAGTTTTGTGCAAAATTTGGGTCTTTAAATAAAATCTTGTAAAATGTATTTAGGATGTAGGTTGTATTTTTTAAACTCGCTTTTTTTTAAGCGTTGTGTTTTCAATGGAACATTCAAAATATTTTCTGTAGCTGTGTAAAATTGTGTGGACCCTTCAGTATCTTCGGCTTTAAAATGTAGTTCACAAACACATGTCAAAATATAAAACACAAATAGGTAGGTAGTTACCAACTTGGAGATTTAAAGAATACCACACTTCGACCGTACAAGGTAAGTTTTTTTGGAAGAGTCACCAAAAGACAGGAAAGTTTATTCAAGTGGTACTGAAAAATAACCTACATTTAAAGGTCGGTAAGTTTGGGCCTTTCTTATCATACTGCAGTCCGACATTTTGGCACAACACATGATGAGGCATTTTAATAATGTTTGACAAAAACAATTATAATTTCACTAGGTATTTATACAACAAAACACACCATAAAAACCAAACATAACCTCCGTACGCGACTCTTGACTGAAGGGCACTTGTATAAAAATAGAAACTAATAGTACATAAACCGAAAAACAGCCAAAAATAACGATTTTCACCTTTTCAAAACACGAAAAATGACCTGCTACAAAATGTAAACAATCAAGTGTCACCTCGACCACCGACGCCATGTTTTTATCGATTTTTGGAGCTGAGACACTTTCCCTTTAGAACGTATTGACTTAACTTTCTGTAGTTAGTTCCCAAACAGTTAGATGGCCCCGATGTTACAAAAAGTCCGTTTTAACATACTTTGAACAACAAAAAGGGATTTTGAAAAAAAAATTAAATGAAAAAGTTGTAGATCTCGGAAAAATCAACAGTCTCTGAGCCACAGCGTAGTAGTAAGTAGTAAAATACTTGAGAACCGCTTGCTGAGCATGTATAAAGTATCAAATTAAAGCTTGTGACGTGCGCTACACGTTGCCGAAAGTATCTGACAGACTGACATTTAGCCGTTAAACTGATTTTTCGTAATTTCAACGCCCTCTAACTTTTTTAAAAATAACTACAGATAGTTGAACCTGTAACAAAAAATATTGAAAATTTTATGCCAAAGATTTTTGTTTTCACACTTTTTTGTCCCCGACCAACAGAAAGGTAGAAAATCGGTTCCAAAGTTTTTTCAAAATGGCGGATGGTTCCCGAAGAGTGGGAAAACACAAACTTGGGTATTTTACTTTCAGACCCCCTAAAGAACAAAAAACTCAGCCTGTCCGGTTTTTTTTTTACTTCAAATAACAACTTTACTGTACAATTACGTAAAACCATTTTTCCAATTTTTGACCCCTCCCCCACTGCAACACTTTATAACATTTTTGCAATCCCTTTCTTCTCCTTTTTAGCACTTAATAATATTTCTACCTACCCCTCCAACCCTTCTTTTCGCGTTTATGTAGTCGACTATCGGTACCCGACTAAATGTCATTATGTCAGTTACTTTTGGCAATTTTCATGCCAACAGACTGGGTCATTTCTGTAGCATACGTCACAAGCTGTAATTTGATACCCCATTTGTACTGCTCTTACTATAAATAATAATATATATTCCACAATACGCGACTTCATGCATGCCCAGAAAGCGGTTCTCAAAGAATTTTACCAACTTCCAGTCGCTGTAGCTCAGAGACTGTTTAGTTAATTATAAACAATATACATATTTTTATAGAAATTTTCCGAGATCTACAACTTTTTCATTTAAAGTTTTTGAAAAAAATCACTTTTTGTTGGTCAAAATACGTTAAAACTGATTTTTTCTAACTTTGGCGCCATCTATCTTTTTGTAAACTAACTACAGAAAGTTGAGCACTTGGACAAAAATGTTGCAAATTTTATTCCGAATATTTTTGTTCTCAGACTTTTTCGCCTCCGACCAATAGAAATGAAGAAAAGTCGGTAACAAAGATTTTTCAAAATGGCGGATTCCCGAGGAGTGGGCAAAACACAAACTTGGGAGGTTTACTTTCAGACCCCCCGAAAGAACATACCAAAAATTCAGCCTCCCCGGATTTTTTTCCACCTCAGATGACAATTTTACTCTATTAGTGATTTCTAAACGTTTGTAGTGTATTTCTATGTCTTCCAAACTGACTGGATTTCAATTGGCTAAATCTAAAAAATCACAAAAATTAGGGTGATTAATTTTTTTCTAAAGTTGTACAAAATTAGTTCAAAATTATAAGCATATCAAAGTTCGAAATTTTTTTGAGGGGGGTGTGGTTTGACGTCAACCTGCACCCCCTACCATATTTAAAAAAAAAACAGGGTTACTAGTGGATTTTTCGAAATTCTTTTTGGTGATATTAGGAGTTCGAAATTAGTTCTTAATTTTGGGATAGTTGCTTTTAATTTTTCTCTACGCTTCAAATGAGGGAGGTGAAGCCTGACGTCCGGCTTTCCCTCAAAAAGGCAATGGTAACCGTAGACCCGGGTTTTACACTTGTGGTGCTCATCAGTACGGTGCTAGGAAAATGGAAGATTGAAAAAATCTGAAATAGGATTCATGTAAAGGACAACCATCTGTCAAATTGCAGAATCGGCAGATGTACCTTCAATTTGAAGGAAAATTAAGCGTCTCTACGGAGACAGATATAATTATCTTTACAGATATCCTAAGCTCTGGAGTTGATAAATTTAAAAAGGGGTTTAACGAGGGTGAATAAAACGTTTTTTAATATCCTTTATATTTGCGTGAAATTCACCCAGATTTTTTATTTTAGCAAATGTTCTTTTAATTTGATAAATAAAGTTTGTACTGTACAATTTAACATTTCCAGTGCTCCAACTTTGGTAAACTTTTGATCTGTTCCTAAGTACCTACATTCCTCAAACTAAACTCTATCCTACAATAAACCAATTGTTTGTGGTTATCCCAGTTCTGACACTAATTTTACAGTTTTTTAATTTTAATTCTTTGGAATGTAAGAAAATCCGAAGTATTGCACCTACCAACCCAAACTTATATCTCTAATTTTCACGCCGCCACTGGTAATGGGATAACCAATTTTTGGCAGTGTTGCCGTTTTATTGCTCTCTCTCTCTCTTTTCTGCTCATATAATCGTCCATTTGGATTCAAAGAAATTAAAAAAATCTACATTGCGCACTCCATATATTGAAGGCAAATTTTCCAAATTAGTAAGCAAATCTAAGAAAATTGCTGAGGAACAGTTAGGGCAAAATTGTAGAGTCGCGTTCTGATTGGTTGGCACTATTTAAAATGTGTCGGTTTCATACAGATGTGTTGTTTACCCGTCAAAAGATAGTTCCGGCGATTTTTCGGCACTTTTTTCACCTAACGCACACTTCTTATGCATTTTTATAAGTCTTAAAAGAAAAATATAACAATAACAATTGCAAAAAATACAAAAAAACTAACAAAAATCCGACGGATCGGTCGGACCTAACATGGCAAAACGTGCCTCGACAAATCAATAACCTTTTTGCTCTGGTTTGTCAGATTGTAGGGAGTAAATTTCCTAATCACGATTTCAATAATTGTTTCTAGAAGATAAAACAAAACATTATGTTAAGGTCGTAGTTACAATCTGGGGAATCGTTTTTATCAATACTGGACCTAAAATCAATTTAACTATTTTTGTAAAATTTTACGTCATTGAATTTGTTTTCCATGGCAACGCGGAGACTTTATTTATGTTTATCCACAGTGGGACACCAGAGATTTTTTAGCACCTGGTCAAAAATTTGGGGTCAGGTTACTTATTTTTACTTGTGTTCTGCGCGGCTAAAGCACATAAGTATTTTTTATATTCGCTTTTTTTCGTAAAGTGTGTGTGGTTAGCGCTAAAAAGTTTATAAATGGTATGATGGCAGGTTAACTTAAAAGCATGCAGACTTAACAATCGGCTAATGGCGCTAGACGAAATAATCGTATTCTATTTTAAACAGGAGCGTCAACGACTAGCAAGGGTCTTTCCAACCTCTAAATGGAGCTTTACTGACCTGTTTTGTTAGTACTCAAGTATCCGTGTGTTTTTTAAACTGAGGTTGGGATCTAAAATCTATCCTCCAATATTTCACTAGTACACTTGCACATAACTATGCCGCAATAATTTAAATTTAAAAAGAATGGTTGAATCAAAATAAAATCAAAATTATGTGGGGTTATGGGCGCCGAATGTTTCTATACGAATTCCTAGTAATCCCAGCGAGCCAGTAAAGTTCTCTTGGTTCTTTGATATACTCAGGGTAATGCCCGCGCAGCGCTAGGCCTTTTTCGGCGAGCGACCGCACACGCGAAGTGGTTTCATATTTGTTTTAGAACAATGTTTTTGAAAACACATTTTTTAAAGACAAACATAACCTCGAATGGTTTTCTGTCAGAAAATGTAAAAATACTCTTCTGTCCCACTGCGGCCCGATTTAAAATTTGTTGACAAAACACCTGCAGTTACCAGGGAATCGTATAAATTCTGCGATCTATCGGCCAACACTTGAACTGCGTGTGTCTCCCAGATTCAATGAAGTTTAGTTTTTATTTTCGCTAAAGTAAGGAAATATAAAAAGGAAAAATGTAATCCAGAGGAAATTGTGAGTATTTCTCTATTCTTTTTGTAAATCGGGTTTGTTCTAAACCGCAATTATTTTGAGGCTTTTGGGATAGATGGCAGCACCAGATATCCTTCAGATATTTTTGCTAAGCATTTAAAAATGATCACCCCTGCAAAATTTCAGCTAATTCTGATGTTTAGTTTTCCGTATGCACTCTGGCAAAAGATCAAAAAATTAAAGAACAATGCATTGTTTTTGTAGTACTTTTTTTTTACTTAAAATCTGGGGAGAAACTATAGCCTTAAATAAACTTCCTTATATCTACTTTATTAGAATAATGTATTGCATTTATGCTACCTATTCCAATATTACTTAATTATAGGAAATAAAATAAGGGATAATTATGGAAACTCGGCAACCGCGGTCTAAATTTCTGGAATTTCCGCCTAGATGTGTGATTTGTCTACTGTTTTTATGCGGTTTCTGGTTTATTTTAATTTCTTCGGTTGGATTGTAAACCTTAGAGGATTTCCATAGGGAATGTTTGATCTCTTCTTTAGTTATTAGTCTGAGGTTATATTCTTGAGGTGATCCAATCTTATGGACTCATGAAAATCATACGTTCCCCATTGCATGATCCGAACCCTGGGAACAGCGTCGAATCTACTGACGCTTGCGCAATAAAAAGGTTTTTTTCTGTAGTATTTCCTGAACTGCAAATAAAAATCTTTATCTCAAAAGGGATTTAGCGAGGGTAAATAAATAACAAAATCAATGAATAGCGAGCTTTCCCTCAAAAAAGGTAATGGTAACAGTAGATCCGGATTTAGAGAGCTTAGGATATCTGTAATAGGTATTTATGTCACTAGACCGGAAAATTGGTCTTTACAGGTCGACGCAGGAAATTTACAGGGCGAGCCGCAGGCGAGTCCTGTAAACCTGCGGAGACTTGTAAAGACACTTTCCGGTCGTGTATCGTACGTACTTTTTTTTTCAAACGATCAGAAAAAAACATTTTAGTATCTATCACTTTCGTCGACGCCTAGCCGTGTTGCGTAATTTAGGAACAGTCCCCTGATATTTTCTGCTTCTTGTTGGCTAGATAGCCATTGCCGCTAAGGCCGATAGTTTTTAAGATGAAAACTAAGAAAAACAAGTAAAGTTTTGTGGTTAGAAATGATTTTTGTATTTTTAACTTGTGCAAAATTGTATAAAACATTAGAAAAATTATAGTGTAGTGCCTATTAGCTTCACACAGCTAAATCAGTGATGACTGACGACCAGTTATGGCCAACCATGGCCAACTTATCAAGCAAAATAATGATAAAAGAGCTCATAAATTTCTAGGTTTGTTCTTTATTTACCTATATTTATAGTATACTCTTACTTTGAGAATTAAAAATGTGTGGTCGATTTTTCGGTGTATGTGACTCTTGAAGCAGCTTTTATTATTTCCTCTGGATTCAACTCATTTTCTAGATCTGAGTCCATTTTTGTAAACAAAACTTTTCAAACAAATTTAAAGCAGCTTTTTTAGAAGTGTCAAAACTGCCCAAAAAATCATGCTAAAAGCTGTCAACAAGAAGTCATAGCCAACTTGGCCAAAAATGGGACCGGAAAAGGATCAAGGGACCGGAAAATTGAACAAAAAGATCCTTTCTGGAGAGTGGAATTATTTCGAAAGTAATGTAGAATTTTCCGTATGAAAAATCGTACGGAAAGTGGCTATTTTCCGGTCGTTTGAAAAAAAAGATAATTATATCTGTCTCTGTAGAGACGCTTAATTTTCCTTCAAATTGAAGGTACATCTGCCGATTCTGCAATTTGACGACAATGGTTGTCTTTTACATGAATCCTGTGTTACATTTTTTCATCATCATTTCATCTCCTAATTCCTAGCACCGTACTGATGAGCACCACAAGTGCGAAATCCGGATCTACGGTTACCATTACCTTTTTTGAGGGAAAGCTCGCTATTAATTGATTTTGTTATTTATTTACCCTCGCTAAATCCCTTCTGCGAAAATGTCTGTTACGAATAAACACTAAAATTTAATGAAATCCAATAATTTATATTCCTAAAGTATTCCCTGTTTACCATTAAATATATTGGTTTTTCAAAAATATTTTTTTTTAATTATAAGTACCTTTTATCTACGTTTTACATCTCTGCAGAAATATGAAGTATTTTTGAGGTTAAATTGAAGAAAATTGGTATAAATAATCTGGCAACACTGATGGTGATAGAGAATACACGTCCAGCTAGTTTGGTTATTGCAGCCTCTTTATTGGTGTGTTTAGGTAACCTCCCTCCTGAAAGAAAATTTTCTATCAAATCATGAATAAGGGCCCTGAAGTTCGAAACTTAAAACGCAAAAGTATTTTTTTTTATTCGGTTGGCAAATAAGAGGTTAAAACTAAAATGTAAATATTTCATAAACAAACCAAGCTGGGATTTCCCAAATTTTCAAACAAAATCTCGTTTCTCGAATTGGTGTAACAACAAAAATGTGTCTGGTTTCCATGCAAGTTGTTCAAGGTCAGCATAAAAAATCGTGAGTAAATTCGTCCAAATATTTTCAAAAACATCTGTTATTTTATACATAGCCCAATAGCGTCAGCAAATTTTGAGTTTTTCCGATAAAACTCGATTTTTATCAGATTTTGGTTTAGTAGGTAGTCTGTAAAAAATCGTTTTCCTACGGCCACATATGAAAATGATGAATTTCACACGATTTGCATTGTTAGAAAACGTTAAATTTCACCCGTGTGCAGAAATTTTCCGCACGTCTATGAAAAATTGCCACCATACTTTTCCGCACATGTGTTACAAAGTACTTTTGATTTGTGCAAAATTAAAGACCAATTTTTACAAAAAATTAGTTCAATTCAGTCTTCATAGGAAAAATAGCGTACACAACTCGATAGAAAGTAACTTTCTTACACTCGCGTGTTGTTTCACTTGGCTAGCGCCTCTTTCACAACATTCGCGCTCGTGTGAAATTTGCCACTTTCTTCTCTTGTTATGTAATATACTATTCCGCTGGGAGACGCTTGCTTCCTCCACCATCTTGTATTGAAGATGGGGACGACAAGGGTATTATTCACAAAATCATGACCCTTATTTATAAAACTCTCTGCGTTATGAAAAAAACTCAATAGGCAGTTTAAGTTAAGATACACACGAGGTGCGTAGACATGGAATTTTTCGGATGGAATGTTTCTGTCTTTTACATTTTAGTTTCTATCTTGCTGATTTTTTGAACTCTTCGGCAAAACTCGCTGCGTTAAACAACGTTACTTAACGTCTGGTCTGTACGTAATAGATTGCGTACATGTGACCTTGTTAATAAAGCTCAACGCAAGACCGCAGAGATTTTGATATCCGTATTCGAGCGGAAGTATTTTTTTTACAGATAAAAGGAAGACAGAATATTGTGCTGTACTCCACGTCTACGTTCTAAGGACATTCCAGTAACCTTCCTTCCGAACATAAAAAACGTTCCAGGAACAGCTCAAAATGTTCTCGAAACGGCAAATGTAACGTTCCCTTGAAACTTTCCTGGGATGTTCTCTTCTAATATCAAATAAATAATTAAATCGTAAAGTATTGCTTCAAATAAAATAAAAAATATATTTTTGTGCTCTAAAAACCATGATTTATCACAATACAGCCTAAGAAAAAAAATTAAAAAAAGTGAAAGCAATGACGGGAACCCTTAACCTCTATAGAAATGTTTACCTATATTAACGTTTTGGCAAAAGTTGGATTCTTGATAATCGTTCTGTTATTAATTCTTACTACAACGCAATTTGACTTTGTTAATATAAAATACTACCAATGCCACAATTAAAAAATATTGCGATCCCCCTCCCCACCTTTGAACTCCCCGAACTGATCTGTATCCAATCTAAATATGAGACGTTTGTGAAACGAGGTTCGTTGAAAACGTTGCTGGAACGTTCTAACTAGAGCGGGAAGGACCAACCAATGGGAACCTCAATGAAACGTTCCGGAAACGTTGTGTGTTGTTAAGGACCATCTTAAACTGTCTATTGCCAAAAAATGCGCACTTTTAAGACATTTACATAATGAGTACTAGTTCTGCGCTATTAGGTTTGTTGGTTAAAAAATCTCACAATTTACCTAATGGGTACTCCGACACAAAAATAATTTTTTCAAAAAAGCTACAAAAGTTAAAAAACTAAAAGGCTTTCCCGTAAAAAATATTACCTTTTTTGGAATATACATGAACATACAGGTCAAAGAAAACCACTTAAATACTTTTTTCTCCGAGAAAGTTAGGTTCCCTATGTAAAAAAAATATTTTTAGACATGCATAAATTTTAAGAAAATCATAATTTTTTTATTATTATTTTTACCCGTTTTGATATATTTTTTTCTGTGCATAAAAAATTTGAATTTAGCGCCAAAATCATGAATGAGAAAATTTAATGTTTTGCTCTGTCAATTTTGTTGTTTACGTTTTATTTTACTCCGAAGTTAGGGAAAAAGGTTACAAAGAGGCGGAATTTTACCTTTTTCCACGGGGCGGCGAAACTGCTAGTGCCGGCCCTGCTTTCGGGGCGTTTGTCACATATTACTGTGAGATACTATAATGGCCCAAGGTTGCAAAATGTGTAACAATAATAACGTTGAAAAATAAAAAAAATCATTTAAAAATCAGGGTTGGCCCTGGGAAAGGCCAAAAGCGAAAAATCTACTGCGCATGCCTGACGCAGCCGACTCGCGCTCAGAAGAATTTTTGCCTGTGCATTTTTTCCAGGCTAACTTGATTGAGAGAGTTATTAGACACTTACTGTAAGATTTGCTCTATTTTAGAACAGTTTTGGACATAGTTTGATTTTTAAGAAGAATTTTAATAAATTTGTTTATTGCATAATCATCTTAACACAATCTTTTGTTGGATTTAAGAAGAAAGTTTCAATTTAGAAGAAAAGAAAATTAAAAAATTTAAGCCCATGCGGGTTTTGAATAGTAAACACTCTGTAGAACAAATTAAAATTGGGGTTATATGTCACTCTAATTAAAACTTACCCTTATTAATTAATTTTTCCAATTAATACTTGATGTCACACAACGATTTAAATGGGTAATAATAAAATAAGGAGTAGATTAATTTCGTATTTATATGAAAGGTATTTTTATTTATGAAATGTATTAAAAAACTTAAATGGAAGTTTGTTTACATTTCTGTCACTGTCGCAATGCCCGTTTCTAAATATTAGCTGCGTTCAAATCACAAACAGTGAGTTCGGATCTCTTTACTCTGCTTGTACCTTGGCTTGCACCAACCTTGAAATGAGTGGCCTTTGAGTAAGGAAAGTTTTCTTGACTGAGCTTTTAGATAACCTCAATGTTTTAATTTCAGTTTTTAAATAAATTAATATAGTTGCTTTGGGTTTTTTTTGTTCGGTATATTTTCGTGCATATTCTGTGACCTTCACTTATGTTTGTTTTGCCTCGTAGTGCCCTCATAAATATATTTTTTGTGATGAAAACTGAAATGAAAAATTGGAGGGGTTTTATTAGTTAATGAACAACTTGAGATATTAAATAAGGTAAATTAATCCTTGTAAAAACGGTAACTTAGGGATATTATAAACGAACTTATTACCAATTGCCACAAAACAATCCTTTCTGCGGGCTAGAAATTGAAACCACCCCCCAGAGGTGGTCTAAAAAATCACCAACTTTATGACCTCAAACACAGATAATGAAGCTATTATGTGCCAAATTTTTGGCGTATTCACCATTTGCCATTTTAAAACTAAACTAAAATATGGTATATTTTGAGAAAAAAAGCAGTTCTTCAGTGGTATTTTGCAATAACCCAGCAAACACCGTTACGTAAATATTACGTTAAAGTTACATCACATGATTACTTTGTTACATAAATTCTATGTAACCTGGAAGTCACAACAAAGTAAAAAGTAAATTCCATGTTCTACATTATGCCATGCACAAAGCTCCCTACTTTTTACGTAAATAATATGTAATTAAAATAACGTAAATAATACATAGCAACAAAAAATTGGGAAACGGCAGATATCATTAAGTAGTAACTAGAAAGTAAATCAAAAAGTAAAATAGAGGTAAATTTTTTTACATAATATTTATATCTGTTACAAGTAACATTAAGGTAAACTTGACGTCACGTATATAACGTACTTTTTATGTAACTACTATATAAATTTATAACATAAATGTTATATAAATATTACGTATAGGAATGTAACATTTATGTAAAATTAAAGTCATGTTGTGTACATAAACGTCACAACAAGGTAAAAAGTTACTTCCATGTTCTGCATAATGCCATGCACAAAGTTCCCTTCTTATTACGTAAATAATAATGTAATTTGAAGAAAACATAAATTAGGTTATGTAAATATTATTTAAATTTTATATAAACTTTTTTTATGTAATTTTTTTACTCTACTCTTGTTTGCTGGGTAAGTGTTTTCTGAAAATTGGTTTTAAAATTTGGTACCCCCCACAGGTGTTAATATATTTTATTATAGACCTTAGTAAATCCCACTGTTAAAGTTGCACAAATAGAGAGTGCTTAATCGTAATCGTATCTCAGTGCGCATGCTCAGAACAGATACGTCGTAACTAGCTAGAGTATCGTAACCATTTTATTATCTGTGGAGTTTCACTCGTTCTATTCTCCATTCTATTGCTCTCTCACTTTTTTCGACAAGGAAGGGAATAGAAGTGAGCGGCATCAAGCACTGAACAAGAATTGGTTTGGTTACGTCGTACGTTGTAAGCAAAACTTTAACTCTTTTTTTTTAAAGAACGCTTTCACAAATGCATTTAAAAGTGTGGATTTTTTTCGAAAAATGCAAAGGCAGGGCCATTAAACTATCTCGGTAAACGGAAAAAACTTCCGAAAAAAAAACGGAGAAAAAACCCCAGGAGAAAAAAAAACAGAATTAAGTTAAAATACGTGAAAATCAATAATTACTTGTTGGGTTGTACGGGTATAATAATTTTTTCTTGGGGTTTTGTCCGGGGAGGGGGGGGTTTCAATATCTCCTATTTGCTTCGTACTTTTATCGCCCGTCAACCACATAGGAGTTGTCTTTATATGCGTGCCTTCGACTTTGATTTGGAACTACTTTCACACACCTACAGTGGTCGTAGGTTACAGTTTTTACAGTTTTAATTGAAAATTGCGCCAAGACATATGAATTTTTTAACAATGTTTTCAGAATTCTAAAAAAAAGAGGATAAGTTTTTTGCGAAGTCGAATTAACTGATCCACATCAAATTGTAGACCGATCTTTATGAGGGTCTCAGTCAAGAACCGAGAAAATTTACATATTAATTTGGTTTTTATTTATATATACGAGATTTTGAATGTAATAATTTGCGAATGGTTTGGTACCTATATGGTGTGAACGATCGGTTCTTAGAAGTAGAAGCCTTGAACAAAGAAGTAGGTAATAATAAAAACGGTCCTACTAAGTTATGACATAACATAGTAGTTGAACTGGTGTAGTCACAGACCTAGAAACAATCTAGGTCTGTGGGTGTGGTCCACTTTTGTGTACCCTCGAAGCCGGCTCCAGACCTTTGGCTGCCTCGGGCAAAACCATAAAATTGCCAATCTATTACCAACGAAATTAAAAAATATATAACGTATAAAAAATAGATTAAAACATGTTGCCTTTTTACAGGAGAAAAACTCCTTTCTAAACTACAATGTATCCTGCATCCTGACCCTACCGCCATATCAGAGACAAGGATATGGTCGACTGCTGATTGATTTTAGTAAGTACAATATTTTTTTTGCAACCTTGCTTCTATTTGCACACTACTTTTTGGCGCTTAGAACTTTAGCCAGTTAAAACTTTACAAAACAACTTTAAGAAAATTATATAAACAAGGACTCTTTAGTAAATTGAGAGTTTTTTGCTTTATACATTATGGAATTTAATAACCTATATTAACTCCAATACGCAAAAACTTAAGGTCGGCCAAGTCATTCTAGAAAATAATTGCGCTTATAATTTGGAATACTTTTATTATTAAACTAGCCATTCCCCGCGGCTTTCTTGATGCCCTCTTCCCCGTCCAACCCAACCCCTTTTATCTCTCTCCCGCCCCCTTTCCCCTCACATACTGCCCCTCAAACCCTTCCATCCAGTCGAATACCTACTGTGCTTCCGGTTTTTCTCTGATTTTTTGTGGTAATAAATTTCTTTGGTTTCCGTGAACCGATTTTGATGATATAAAGTCTATGTGCTGCCCAGGACAGACAGAAATGGTAAAAATTAGATTATTGGTTTCTATATCCTTTGGTCACCGTAGCGCAGTGGGCAGCGTATCTGCCTGTCGCACGGAAGGTTCCGGGTTCGAATCCCGGCTAGGTGCATGGATATTTTGAATTTGTCCCAAAAAACTTTACACTTGGCTCTCACTTTGGCCACACTGACCATTGATGCTAGAATGGATGGAAAATTCCCAGAAAAAAAAATTTTTTAATTAAAAAAAATATCGTTTATATAGAAACCGACAACAAAAAAAAAATATATTCAATGTACAGAAATGGTCAACTAGGTACCTACTTAATTTGAATCTGTACTCTTTTTAATTTCTAAAATACTAAATTATACTACAAATATTTGAAAAGTAAAAATTGATTAAATTAACAATAAAATGCAAGAAATAAATAAAATTGTGAAGCTCAAAACCAAATTTAACAATAAAAAATTTCCTCTAAACAAGAATCGTCTGGGATTTTTCCTAGAATGGAAGCTGCGTTACCGCGTTGAATCGCGAGACCTATTTGTTGTTTAATGAAACAATCTGCGTTTTTATTGTTTATTAATTTTGATAATTTATCAACAAAAGATTTAGCTTCTTCACCCCAGGGTCCCAAAGTTTCGACGCTGAAGGGTACAAAAATGTTCCCTTTGGCTTCTAGCTCTTCATATTTTTTTATTTTTTGATTTTCTCCGACACGTGCAGCTTCTCCTGATTTTTTGGATGTTTTGTCTAGATAAGATAATGCAAAAGTATCTCTGCAAGTGGCGTCCCAAATTAGGGATTTTCCTCTGCACCAGGGAAACAAGGATAGACCATCCACTCGCTTTCCGTCTCCCGTACACATACCAGGAGGTTCAAGCATGAGGGTATTCCTGCAGATACAAGAGCCCTGCTAATAATGCTATTGAGTAACCCATGGCGAGACGAACGACCGACCGGCACTTTTGTAGCAGCTTAAGGCATGGTGCCCATAAATGTCTACAGTTTTGCCGCAAGCAAAAGTGGAATCATCCAAAAGATTCCCTAGTGCAGATGAAGGTAGAGCCTGTAGCCAGGCGATGCTCTCGGGTTCTTGCAGAGCTAGAAGCCTAGCATGATCTTTGGGATCACTGGATGAATTAAAAATTGCTTCGAATTTAGAACGACAAATTATATTATCAAAATCTTTTTGGCGATTGAGATTATTGAAAGTAATATTATTGGTACTAGAAATAGAAGTAAAAAAATCAAAAGTTTCTTTAAAATCGTTCAAGATAATCTAAAATTTCGGATACGATAGCTTTAAGAAGATTGAAAGCATCATTTACTGAACCAAGAAATGCCGAAAAACAAAGACTAGAAGCATCACGAATGCCGAGGCCTCCCATTTTTATAGGAATACATTAAGAACAAGCAGTTTCACCTATATGGCAGTTGGTAATATTTTCTAACGTTATTTTTAGATTTTTATCAAAAGAAAGATTTGGGACCTTCCAGCAAGGAGCACAGCGAAGTAAATAGCTTATTCGAGGTAGTGCGAAAAAATGTCTTTAAAGATAATAGGCAGAGTGCGAAACAATTAAACATATTTTTTTTTATTGTTTGTTAAAAATATTGATTTTCGTTTGTAAATAGTTAAAAATAGATCGTGTAGAAAAAGGGCTTCCTATAAGTGGTAGGTCTTTTTCATCTATTTGTAATATGGAAGAAACCTCAGGATTTTGTTCAACAAAATTAGTAATATTAAAATCTTTAGAAACAGAAGATAATTCACATTTTTTTAAATTTACTTGAAGGCCAGAAGAAGAACATTCTTTAAGATTTTTTTTAAAATCATTTAAAACAATTTCTGGCTCACCAGCAAGGCTGCCGTCGTCTAGGTACCATAAGTTTACTTCGGATTTTAAGGAAAGAATGATAGGTTGAATTGATGTGCAAAATAAAAGAGGACCTATAGGGTCCCCTTGCTGCACTCCCCGCTGAGAAAAAATCAACTCCTTATTAAAAGATAAAAATGATTTTTCCTTGTAACAAGAAGCAATAAAATTGTAAAATTGGGGAATAGACTCTTTTACATTATGTAACAAATTGCCTCTATTAATCATGTTGAACCCTTGAAGAAATCAACTTTTAACAATATTTTTGGGCTTTTATGAGGGAAAGACATATATTTTCGAACAGCATGAACGGTGGCTTCACAGCCGGATTTGGTAGCAAAACCCAATTGATGTGGACGAAAATATTTGCCGAGTTGTGAATAAAGTCTAGAGCAAATATATTTTGCTACAAGCCTGCGAAAACACATACCAACTGCCATAAGGTGTATACTGCCATCTTTCTTGTTTAATGCACATAGTGACGCACCAAAAAAATTGGACGAATTGAATTTGGAAGGGAATCAGTTAAAACAAAAACAACAAAAGAGCAAATTGCTTCAATAAGAATATGCGATATGTTACCTAGTTTCTCTTGAATTAGGTCTTTCAGATGTTGCGGACGGAGGGCGTCTAAACCTCCAGACGATCCTGGTCTAAAGGAATTAATTAAATTTTTAATTTCGGAATTCGACACATCATGAAAAAAAATTTTATCCGGTAGGTCCGGGAAAACTTCATTGAGGGGAGAGGACGGATGTTTTTCAGTTTTTCCAATGTAGTTGAATCGTTGTTTGCTAATGTATCTTCTGAACAGAGAAGTCGTATGGACCCTTTGATATCATTTTCGGAAAGTTTACTCTTAATTTTGCTTTTCAAGTGGTCGTCTTCAGATTTCTTCTTTTTTGATTTTGATTTTGACTCTGAAGGTTTGTAAAAATCTTGAAGATAGATGGATAGAAATTTTTGTTTTATCCTTATTAAAAGGTTTTGTTTTGTCAAAGTAGTTAAAGAATGCTTTTTATTTTTTCTTATTTTTTCGGGAAGTCTTAAAACAGCATAGGGGAACAGGAACAAATTAAACCATGAACAGGTAGAATTTTCGGACGTACATTTTCTTAAGAGGCATTTGCTATACAGGAACGAGCACCTTTTAGAATACGGCGAACTACTGGGAAAGCAGATCTAAGTTCGGCTAAATATTCATTTTTTTCTTCTCTACTTAAAATACAACTATCAGACATTTCTTCTTTCATTGATTTATGTTGTTTTAATCCCCTTTCACCTTGAAAAAACTTTCCACAGATAGAACATTCGATTTTATTTATAAATTTGAAAGAATTAGAGGATTCGATTCTTTTACCAGGAGGTGAAGAGTTAACTTGTGATTTATAATTATTAATAACTGATATATCACATGATGGTTGTGCCTTATTAATGGTTACGTTACTGATTGAGGAATTTAAATTTAGTACCCCCCGTGATATTTAGATGCGGTTTAAGTATGTTATATAGGACACACTAACAAATATTTTTTACAATGGTACACCCTTGGAGCTATGACAAGAGAGCCGAAATTAGCTGTCAAAGTTTGACATGTAATATCCAAAAGCAGGCAAATTATGGCCGATTTTTATTACCAAGGTGTCAATTCCTACTAAGTTGAGCAAGCTGCATCAAAAAATGCTAACCATTTTGACAGCTGCCAATTCCTGACCGACCTATTTTTTTTTACTTTTATATATGACATTTTATACTTTTGTCGGAACCCTGAGTCAAATCCTGAAAATAGAATAAAGGCGCTTTTTTAATTTTAACAACCAACTATTACACTTCACTGGCACTTTGCTATAAATTAGACAACTTATTTAGTTAAAACAAATAACAGGTCCCTATAGCTGTCACTTTCTTTTCAATTTTTGTATTCAGGGATATCACGAAATTAAAAAAGGTCATATGACATTTCACAAAATATCAAAAACAAAAAAAAAGGGTTAACAGATGTCAAAATCTGTCACTTGTAAAAAGATTTTCATTTGTATTTATTGCCAATAAACTATTTCAATATTAAATAAAAGCCAAATTGGACACCTTTTTTAGTTAAAGCAAATGGCAGGTCCCCACAGCTGTCACTTTTAATTCAATTTTTGGACTCAGGCTTCCGACAAAAGTATTATAGGTCACACATGTCACAAAATATCAAACTAAAAAAAATAGGTGCCGTCATTTTGACAGGAACTGACAGCTGTCAAAATGGTTAGCATTTTTAGATTCAGATTGCTCAACTTTGTAGGAATTGACACCTTGTTAATCAAAATCGGCCTTGTTTTGCCTGCTTTTGGATATTACATGTCAAACTTTGACAGCTATTTTCGGCTCCCCTGTCATAGATCCAGGATTGTGCCCATGGTAAAAAATGTTTCTTAGTGTGTCCTATATAACATACTTAAGTTAATCTAAAACACTGTTAATGATATTTCTATCAAATTTAGTACCGTGAAAGTTTAAAGCATTATCAAGAAACCATTCACGTGAATTTGCATAATTTTCATTTCAAATTCAATTCAAATTCAAAGGATAGAGTATAACGGTTTTTACATTCCTGTCTTGGTTTTTCACAAGCTATCGTTTTATACTGTTTTTAACCCTGGGTTTAGATATAAAACGATAGCTTGTGAAAAACCGAGATAAGGATGTAAAAACCGTTTTGCTCTATTCTAAGGTGACCAACCGTCCCGGTTTGGCCGGGACAGTCACGATTTTTAACCATTTGTTCCGGGGAAAAAATCCGTCCCGATTTTTCAGCAAAAGTTCCGGTTCGCCCCGGTTTTGGTACCACTGTATTTTGTAACTTTAAAATCACTATCACATCTATAAATTTGAATTGAAACCTTACTTAAATTATTTTTCTTTAATAAGTATTTTGGAAAATACATCTTAATATTATTAGGGGTGCATATAAGAAAAAAATACATGATATACAATACATTGAATGGCTGGAGTGTCCCGGTTTTGCCCCTTTAGGAGTTGGTCACCTTATCTATCCTTAACCGTTTCGATGTTACGGGCTGTCAAAGTTAAAAAATGTCAATTTTCACCTGTCAATATTTTAAAAATAGTTATAGGTATAAGACATGGTACATAAAATGTACCTAAAATATTTTGTAGAATCCAAAAATGCAAAAATATACAGGGTGTTCAATTTAAAATAAGAAAGTTGTTGCCAAGTTTTCCTGCAAATGGCAACACTGCAAATATGAAAGTATTTCATAAAGATAGTTTACATGGACTGATGTTAGAATAGGAAATTTGAAAAGTTTCCATTGCATAGTTTCCAAAATATTCTAATAGGTTACTCACCTTGGGACACCCGGTATATATTTTTTTCAAAAACCACGCGAATAGTCCGTGAGGGATAGCAGAAGCCTCCGCTGTGCAAAATTTTGTTAATTTTTGATATGCGATTTATCTGTTTAAGTAAACGAGCTGTTTTTAGAATTCAAATTCACTCTTAAACCTCATCCAAATATCACGGTGAACAATTTTCCATTTAACTACTGCGTGGTTCTTTTGACTCATATCCTTAGCCTTTCCGAATTTGTCTTTCCACGAAGTGTTTCTCAATGACTGGGTGGTCTGCGGGGACTTAATATTGGTTAAACCTCCCCGTTTCTCCCCCCCCCTCCCCTCTTGGAGCGACAAATTAATTCTGAATAGTTTATTTGCATGAAAAAGGGCAACTTCCAATAAAAAAGTAATAAAAAATGCATCAACGGAGTAGGGAAGCTTTTCTAAAAGTTTTTATTTTTAATTTAACCGCCGTTGATGGGTGGTTTGTGGTTTGTCGAGTAACGATTTAATTCTTCTGTTTATTTTACCCATAACGTACCGAGCACAAAAAATAACATACAAGTTAGGCTATTTTCTGCTCTACAAAATTGGTGTTTTCCGGGCCCACTCTATAGCGGATTGGCATTTAAACAGTTATTACGTTTATACGCACCTAAAAGCGGTTTTATATAAGCACATGGTTGACACTGTTTCTCAAATATTGCCAAAACCACAGTATTTTTCTTCTGTTCTTCAATGTTTATTTTTGTTTTTCTAGATTTTGCAAAAAACGTGAAAAATAACAAAACTTTTAAAAAATTTCCTTATTAATTTGCAAAAATTTTTGCTTGCGGCGCGGCGCGATAATATTATTAGTTATTGCAATTTTACTTTAATTTTACAGCCTTCCAAGTTCATCACATTTATTACATATTTTAGCAACACAAGAAAAGCTGCGACCGCTCATGAACAAAGTTTCGCAAAAACGTGAAAAATATCAACATTTTCGAAGAATTTACTCCTATAGAACCTGGAAAAGTCAGGGAATTAAAAAATTTAAAATCAGTTTCAACTCTGGAGGATGGTTTTAAATAAAATAGCTTTCTCAGAGAGTTTATACTCCATTAAATGTCAGTTTAAACTGAAAACAAATAAAACACTCGATAGAAGCCGAACAACTAAGTTAACAATAGATTTTTCGGTAAAAACCAGGGTTAAATATTTCTTTAGGTCGTAAGTATTGCGCTAAAGCATTTTAAAGTGTTTATATCGACCCTAAACCGCCCTTATATAAAAGCGCTTTAAGAGACCCGTATAAACAAAGTAAGATGATTTGTTTATACGGGCCCCTTAAAGCGCTTTTATATAAGGACGGTTTGAAAATGTTTTCGTATAGACACTAGTAAAACTGATTTAAGCACTAAATCGATTTTATTTTAAAGTGATTTAAGAAAGCGGTTTATTGCTTAAAACCCCATTTTAGGGTCGTTATAAACACTTTAAAAACGCTTTAGCGCATTTACCCAACCTAAAGAAATACTCAACCCTGGTTTTCGGAAAAATCTGTTGTTATTTTTTCCTTAAACTGACATATTTAATGACATTTAATGAAGGACGTATAAACCCTTGGAGAAAGCGATTTTTTTAAAAACTGTCCTTACATAAAAGCGCTTTTAGGTGCTAATAAACGTAGTAAGTGAAACAATAAACGTCACCAAATTGGCTCGATTCCACCCAATATTTATACGAATTTAATTGACGCCAACTCTCAGCATTTTCGGTCTGATGTTTAGCAGTTTTGTTTCTCCCTAAAAAGAGAGTTGGCCACAGTTTAGTCAGTACCACATTTAAGAAAATATTTTTCGATACAGAAAGTTTTCGAAAAATTTTCTGCAGGTTTCATTTATTACCTCGTTTGTTACCTAATGTATAAACTTAATTTTATGAATAGCGAGCTTTCCCTCAAAAAAGATAATGATAACCGTAGATCCGGATTTCGCACTTGTGGTGCTCATCAGTACGGTGCTAGGAATTAGGAGATGAAAGGATGATGAAAAAATGTGACACAGGATTCATGTAAAAGACAACCATCTGTCAAAATGCAGAATCGGCAGATGTGCCTTCAATTTGAAAGAAAATTAAGGGTCTCTACAGAGACAGATATAATTATCTTTACAGATATCCTAAGCTCTGGAGTTGATAAATTTAAAAAGGGGATTTAGTGAGAGTAAAAATATAGCTAGCTTTCCCTCAAAAAAGGTAATGATAACCGTAGATCCGGATTTCGCACTTATGGTGCTCATCCTCCAGAGCTTAGGATATCTGTAAAGATAATTATATCTGTCTCCGTAGAGACGCTTAATTTTCCTTTAAATTGAAGGTACATCTGCCGATTCTGCAATTTGACAGATGGTTGTCTTTTACATGAATCCTGTGTCACATTTTTTCATCATAATTTCATCTCCTAATTCCTAGCACCGTACTGATGAGCACCACAAGTGCGAAATCCGGATCTACGGTTATTACCTTTTTTGAGGGAAAGCTCGCTATTGATTGATTTTGTTTTTTATTCACCCTCACTAAATCCCCTTTTTAAATTTATCAACTCCAGAGCTTAGGATATATGTAAAGATAATTATATCTGTCTCTGGTAAAGATAATTATATCTGTCTCCGTAGAGACGCTTAATTTTTCTTCAAATTGAAGGTACATCTGCCGATTCTGCAATTTGACAGATGGTTGTCTTTTACATGAATCCTGTGTCACATTTTTTCATCATAATTTCATCTCCTAATTCCTAGCACCGTACTGATGAGCACCACAAGTGCGAAATCCCAATCTACGGTTAGTACCTTTTTTGAGGGAAAGCTTGGTTGATTTTGTTTTTTATTCACCCTCACTAAATCCCCTTTTTAAACTTAATTTTATCCCAATTTCTTTTTTTCTCCAGAAAAATTCTGTATTCTGTATGATGGTTAAACATTGATAAACACAACACTTCTCAAAATGATTGCTCACTTTTTCAGCATTGTCTAGCCAAAAAAAAACATACAAACTTCGATGGTTTTGGGGGATTTCGGGTATTTCCAGAGGCGATGGAAAAAATTGCCCCCCCCCCCTTGCGAGGTTTTAAGACAAGTTTAAAGGTGAAAACCGCATCTTGATATGATGCGGGGACTTTTTAAAAAGGTCTGCATTTTGGGATAGGGTCTATAACTTTTTGATTTGTAAAAATTTCTGTTTGGCATAAATGACTTTGAGATTTTTTAAAGCAATACCCGATGTCGAACTAAATTTTATCGGTAACTTTAAGTTTTTAACACAACACAAAGTTAGTATTTTTCTTATGGAATGGCACTTTTTTACAAGCTTTTATTTAACTTACATTGTATGTAACTATGTTTGTTCGGGTGGAATCTTGCAACTTAATTTTGACCAAATTCCCCAAATTTGGCATGCTTATATAGTTGCGGTGACAATATAAGAATATAGTGTGATGAAATTGAAAGCTCCCCCCTACTCGAAGGGGGTGAGGGGGTACAGTTGAAGTACGCCCGATTTCGTTGAAATTTGGTGTGTTGGGGCATTTGGGGATGGAGATAACGAATTTCTAATCAGATTTTAAAAATTCAGTATGGCGGATTCAAGATGGATCATTTTTGGTCATCTTTTGCTAATCAATTTTAACTAACTTATACACGTATATAGTTCCGGTGATAATACAATAATATGTCATAATTAGGCACCCCTCAGTGGAGGGGGGAAAACACCTAAGTTTGTCCGATTTCAATCTTTTATCTTTCTTATACCATAATAAAAGCGATAGGCGCAAATTAAAAATTTTAAGTTTACGGTGATAAAGAGAGAACTACAAAAGAAGAACTAAATTCTTCTTCTATTCGAATGATAAAACATAATGCTTTCATCTAAAGAAGCTGAGAACGGGTGAGATTGCCGTGCTTACCAAGCCTTCGAAAATGTCCTTAGGTTATAGAGTAATACAACTGTTTCTTAGGTGAATCGTCGATGTGACCGATATGCGATACCCAGACACTGACGATACCTAAAGTTAACATTTTTAATTTGCGCCCATCGCTTTTATTATGGTATAAGAAAGATAAAAAATCATTTTCTACTTTTAAGTGCATTTAATAAAAGCTTGTTCTTTTAAAAGTTTTTTTTATAAAAATTTATTTATTTGATTTTTAAAATCAGCTTAAAATTCCCTTTAATTGATGATGTATGACGTATCGCACTTTGTGTTTTATTTTTAGTATTTTTTATATATTTTCATTCATATTTACATATACTCAATAAAAAATACTAATGGAAATTTCCATTCCGTTTTTAAATGAGACAAACCATTTAGTGAGATGTTGATAAAATCGCCTTTTGGGGAGCGTTGAGGTTTGCTTGCCAAAGGCGCCTTCAAGACGTCCTTCGATTTTGTATTTCTTGGCAGAAGGTGGCCGAACGGCTCTTTCAAGGCTAGCTTGCGCAACTATGAATACTGTTTTGACCCGAGGACACCTTAAGGACGAGTTGTTCTTTGAGGAATACGGCCCTTATTCTTATTTCTTTTAAACACGTCACACTTTTTAGTTTCTCTTTTATTTATTTGTTTGGCCCCTGCCACTCAGAAAAATTTTATTTTTCGAAGCAATTACGCCAACTAAAAAAATTGGCGCTAGAAAGCACGGATAAATATTATCAATTATTTTATGTTGAAAGAAAATGAAAATATCTCGAAAACTATAGCTTTGAAAGATTTGAACCTTATATCAAAATTTTTGGGTAATATTTACGAAAATCAAAATCTGAAAACCGCATATCAATAGCTGCTTTACTCATAAAGTTATAATTTTTTTTATATATTTTAACGTTTTTTTTTCAAATAACTCGGAAACTGAATTTGGACTTTATAACAAAATTTGTAGTCCATATTGATGAAAACTTAAATCTGACAACCGTATATCGCTACTTGCTTTTGTTTCAAAGTTAAAAAAGTTTTAAATATTTTATCCCCCTTTTCCTCTCTTCAATCGCCCACCACCCTACCCAAAAGTTAATCAGTTCATAGTCAGCCGATAGAGGATTTTTGTACCAAATTTCGTTAAAATCGATTAAGGCGTTCTTATCGTGTATACCGACAGACAACAGACAAATTTTTCTTTGTTTTTTCGTCGATTAATCAAGGTGTTTTGGAACCTTACTAACTCATTTTTGATAAAATTAAGAAAATTCAAAATTTCACGATTTTAATAGTCCCCCATACCATATTGGTATGGTGGACTAAAAATACTAGGTTTTGGCAACGACACGACAGTGAGACGCGATTTTCGACTTTAATTTAAAATGTAGGCCCTAAGTAAGGCTAGAAAAATATTTCAAACATATACCTTGTTCATATTAATAACTGGAATTTTTTTTTTCTGGTGGAAGTGGAAATCTTTAAAAATCGACACGTGTCAAAAATTTCCACGGAAATCGCATCTTATATCTTTATATTAGATTTTTTAATGTTTTAAATAAAATTTGTCCTCTGATGGAAATATGCAGTTTCACTCGGTATATTCTCTATCAAAATATAACGCTTGCATATCAGATTTCCTTCCCGGATATTTTTAAAAATTTCGTTTTCAGCCAATTTTTTTTACCAAAAGCTTGAGTGCATGAAATCCGCGTGAAGGATTTTTTCTGGCTTCAAACAAAATTTCCAAAAATTTCCTGGAAATCTGACATGCCTTACTACTGATAGGACACTCCTAAATATTGTTTTTTTATTTTATGATAAACACGTCTCGGAGCCCTTTTTTGCTTTTTTGCTTTTTTGCCAAATAGGCTGAAATCAAAAAACTTGCTTACAAAATGTGCCTTCCATTTAAAGTTCAGCCAATTCTGATGTTTATTTGACTCCAAAAAGTATGGATGTCACGTGTCCCGTTTTGAACGTCACTTCGACAGTTCCTGAGCTAAGATCACTGATAGGAAAAAAAGAATATCTACTCTTAAAGTGCACTTTAACGCCCGGTTGTGCATAAAATAATGAATTAAAGAAAAATCGCCCTTATACGACTGAACATAGCAAATTTCACTTATATACCATCATATTCAATAAGTCCTTATTGAGAGTCATAGATAGAGAGAAAACCCACTTCTTCGATATAAAGTCCACGTTTTTTTCTTCGAACAACTGTTCTTATTTTTAAACTCTTTTGAATCAAATAGACTGAAATACAGTTATGTAAACTACCCGCTTTTTTTTAAAGCTTTACTAAAAATATTGTCCTTGCAAAACCCTTTTAAATTCATAGACCTTCATACGAATCATCTATAATAGGTTTTATAAAGCAATTTTGCTTGGCTGCTCGTTCCGGGGTTTATAAAAATCTCGTTTAAAATGCGGAATGAAAGCATCGGAAGAGCTCATCCTCCCCAACAGGAGGTTGCGATGACCCCCAAATTAAAAAAGGATAGAAACGAGTCTATGGAAAGAGGAAAAATATAAAAATAGAGGCAAAAATAAAAGATGTAGAATGCTTTGTCTTTTGTCTGCTCTTGTTTATTACTTATATCTTTTCTTAGCTTTTCCTGAAATTATTCTGTGTTTTCCATTTTAAACCCCCGACCAAAAAGAGGAGTGTTATAAGTTTGAAACCCATGATAGATTTCGATACGTTTTTTTTTGTTTGATTCTTATCCTTCAGAGGGAGAACTATATTCGATAAAAATAGGCCAAGTAGTTCCAAAGATAATACTATTTTTACATGGTGTAACTTTTGAACCGTTTATCCGATTATGATTAAATTTGGTATGTAGATGGGTGGGAGAGTGGGTGGGTGGGGCCACGAGGGAATACTCCTGGGAATCACAAGAAAGCAGGTGCAGAGCGAGCTCAACAAATGGGCGAGCGATCAACTGAAGTCGTCCTGGAGGGAAGAGCGAGAGTGCAGACAGTCCAAACTGTTCGTGAGTGGACCGGACGCAGCGATAACTAAATGGCTTCTGGGAAAAACTCGCAGACATTGGACTGTTAGTAGGAATGCTGACAGGGTATAATCGGCTGCGTAAACACTTGACATGCATCAATTTATTATGAATTTATTGTTAGAAAATAGTTATTTTAGAAAGAAATCTTTGATTGTGCAATTGAACTGGGAATGAACTGAAAAAGCCCGCGGACAGTTTAAAACTTTGCGGAAAACTGGTTTACTTGTGGTCCATTTGCAGAATTTTGTTCTTTATAGAGAAAGAGATTTGTTCAAGTTTGTAATATTCTTTTGGATTACTAATAAACATATTTATTTATTATAGAGTGTTGGAGGACTCCGCTTGCCCAGCATGTGGGTAGGCGGAGGAATCAGCGGTGCACCTGATAGGAGAGTGTGACGGATACGCCAGATTGAGGCAGCAGACGTGGGGTGCCCCCACAATAGAAGAGGAGAAGCTACACTCTCAGATGAGCTGACGTGGTGACCTTCGTAAGGAAGGCAGGAAGGCCCGGAGAGAGAGAGGCAGGACGTGTAGAGGAAGTGGGAGGATAAGGGTGCAAGGCGGAGTATGGCAGAAAGGGCCCATGAAGAGGCCTAATTACCAAGCCTGCAGGCCGCCTCTTATTACTACTACTACTACTACTACTACTGGTGTGTAAATGTAGATTAGGCAATTGGGGATAGTTTCTCTTTCTTAGGTCTATGCTCTTTTAAATGTCCATGGCAAAAAGAGCAATCGGATAAGAAAATTGCGGGGAACAAGAACCGACGAGAACAAAATGGAAACGTATCTTTCATGGAAAAGGAAAAATAATAGGAAGAGCTCAAGGACCAAAAAAGAAGAAAACACTTTAAGAGGCGCCTCGAACGCATAAATAAACCAGGATTTTAAATTGACCAACATACCTTTACTATTTATTTTGTTTTGCAAAATACGGAAACCTGTATTTTATTCAAATCGAAATTACTTCAGTTTATTAGCTAGTGTGAAAATCAGATCTAACTGCAACTTGTCAAAAATACAGATTTTGGGGCAAAGGGAATCCTACTTTCTTTTGTTTTTAACAAATATTGCGCATTGTTAGGAGGCCAAAAAAAAATAGTTTGTTTTCATATCGTGCTCAATACGTATCGAAAATTAGGCATTTTGTTCTTTCATATATCAGAACAGAGAACAACTATGAAAAAAAAGAAGACAATCGCGGACTCTCCGTCGTAAATTTAAATTCGCCAGCAGTTGCGACGTCCCCACTACCTTCGCAAACCATTTCGTCGCAAACCAACTCCTTCGCGAACATTCGTGGACCCATCACCGTCGCATATAGTATCGTCGCAGATCCACTATGTCGCCAACATTTACGTCGCGGATCCTTAAGTCGCATAGGACATTGCGACGTGCCCACCAGCGTCGCAGAACTGCCTAGTGTTCAATCGAAATTCTGCGGACCAATTTCAATATGGCAGCTGCTGTCATTTTACCATAGAAACTAACGGTGGGATTTACTAAAAAGGTTTAGTCTATTTTAGAACGGTCCTAGGTTTAAGTGAAATTTTCGGTTTTAAGCATTTTAAACCAAACCTCCTTGAGTTTTGGAAATAGTTTGATTTATAAAAAGAATTTCAATAAATTTGTTTATTGTACATATAATCATCTTAACATAATCTTTAGTTGGATTTAAGAAGAAAGTTTCAATTTAGAAGAAAAGAAAATTAAAAAATTTAAACCCGCGCGGTGTTTAAATAGAAAACACTCTGTAGAACAAATTAAAATTGGGGTTATATGTCACTCTAATTAAAACTTACCCTTCATAATTAATTTTTCCAATTAATACTTGATGTCACACAATGATTTAGATGGGTAATAATAAAATAAGGAGTAGATTAATTTTGTAGTTATTTAAAAGGTATTTTTATTTACGAAATGCATTAAAAAACTTAAATGCAAGTTTACTTACATTTATATATTAGCGCTGCGTTCAATCACAACCAGCGAGTTCGGATCTATTACCTCTGCTGGCACCTTGACTTGTACCAAAAATGAAAGCTACGGCTTTAAAAATGAGTGGGCTTTGAGTAAGGAAAGTTTTTTTGACTGAGCTTTTAGATAACCTCAATGTTTTACTTTTAATTTGTAAATAAATTAATATAGTTGTTTTGGGTTTTTTTGTTTGGTATATTTTTCGTGCATAATCAATGACCTTCACTTATTTTTGTTTTGCCTTGTAGTGCCCTCATAAATATATTTTTTGTGCTGAAAACGGTTTCAAAATATGGCGTTTTTCTGGTCAAAATTGGAGGTGTTTCATTGGGTAATGAACAACTTGGGATATTAAATAAGGTAAATTAATCCTTGTAAAAACGGTTACTTAGAAAAATTTTAAACGAACTTATTACCAAATGCCACAAAACAATCGTTTCTGGGGGCTATAAATTTAAACCACCCCCTTGAGGTGGTCTAAAAAATCACCAACTTTATAACCTCAAACACAAATAATGAAGCTATTATGTGCCAAATTTTTGGCGTATTCACCATTTGCCATTTTGAAACCTGTCAAAAAAAATTAGTTTTAGGGCATTTTCTTCTAAAATATGGGGTATTTTGAGAAAAAAAGTAGTTCTTCAGTGGTATTTTGCAATAAAAATACAAAATAATCAATAACTTTGTGTCTTTTCTATATGGGTAAGTGTTTTTTGAAAATTGGTTTTAAAATTTAGTACCCCCCACAGGTGTAAATATTTAGACCTGTGGGGGTTACTATTTTAGATCTTAGTAAATCTCACTGTAAATGTCCTATGCGACTCAAGGAACCGCGACGCAAATGTTTGCGGCGGAGTGGATCTGCGACGATACTTTATGCGACGGTGCTAAGGACGTCGCGTCGGAATGTCCTGTACGAGATAAGGATCCGCGACGCAAATGTTTGCGACGGAGTTGGTCTGCGATGAAATGGTTGGCGACGGTAGTGAGGAAGTCGCGATGTCCTATACTACTTAAGGATCCGCGACGCAAATGTTTGCGACGGAGTTGGTCTGCGACGAAATGGTTGGCGACGCTGGCTTAAAGGTGCACAACGCAAATGTTCGCGACGCTGGCTTAAAGGTGCACGACGCAAATGTTCGCGACGGAGTTGGTCTGCGACGAATTGGTTGGCGACGGTAGTGGGGATGTTGCGATGTCCTATGCTACTTAAACATCCACGACGCAAATTTTCGTGACGGAGTTGGTCTGCGACGAAATGGTTGGCGGCGGTAGTGGGACTTTAAATTTACGACGGAGTGACCGCAAACCGTGAAAACATACTAAATGTTACAAAATGTAAGACAAAATCATTCAATGCTGAGCAATACAAGACAAGGTTGGTTTTTTAAATTATGATGCAGGGGAGATAGAGGAAACTGATCCCCACTTGCGATGTTATATATTTTTTTTATTGCTACTCAAGGGTTAAATCGGACTTAGGGACTGACTTTAATAAAGTCAGCACTTTTTTTGACAGTTCCACACAAAAGCTACACTTACACATCTGTTATCGGACGGCGATCTTCTTGGTTGCTGGAGTTATCCAAAACCTACGTTTGGGCTATCCAGCCAGAGCTTTTTTGATGGCGGCGCTGTCAAAATAATGTTGACTTAACATAATGTTTGTGCCTGCCTTTAATAAAGGACGGCATTAACTTTAATTTGTCAACTTTATGGATGGCACAATATGAGCATATTTAGATGACATGTTTATTTCACAGAAATGTCAGAAATCTTTCAACCTTGGTGCGAAACTGTCAAAAATAGTGCCGAGTCATTCTATGCCGACTTTATGTACCGATATTAGGATATATTAGGGACTTATCGCTACATAAAGTTGGCATATAGCCTGACTTTAATAAAGTCGGCACTATTTTTGACAGTGCCACACGAAGGTTAAACAATTACTACATATTTTTAGGTACGTTACTCATCTGTTAGCAAATGACTGGAACAAATCCCATCCCACTGACAAAACTGTTATTTTTTTTATGATTTTATGACATTTTTCCAAAAAAATTATGACATTTCTATGACATATTTTAAAATAATATATGTTATTTTACTTGCATGCACCAATGAAGGAAGAACAAAAAATATTTAAAAAAAATCGTGTATTATCAATAAAAGAACATCAAATAGATCATTCCCTTTTAAAGAACTATTAGTCATTACTTAGCTACTACCTATGTTATATTATAAACACATACTAATATAAAAGGAACAACGTTATATAAAAACGCCTTTTCCGTGCAATAAGCAGAATAAGAATCATTTTTATCCTGGTATTAGCCAGGCATATTTTTCCTGCCAGTCAGGATTATATGTTAACTATGTTGGGAATTTGGAACCTTTTGTTGCACTAAAACAAAATTATGATTGTTTTCCACAAACCAAAACTACACTTTTTTGCACTCGACGCGCGTTTCGCTAACAACGTTAGCATCATCAGGAGATGATAAACAATGGTTTGTCGTCTTCTGATGATGCTAACGTTGTTAGCGAAACGCGCGTCGAGTGCAAAAAAGTGTAGTTTTGGTTTGTGGAAAACAATCATAATTAGGATTATATGTTGTTTTTTTTTTCGCTCATATTTTTGTTTTACATTTTTTTTAAAAGCCGCTATTGCACATAATTTTTTAGGTTAGGAGCCAAAACTAAAGAATTCAGATTATAAAATTAAAACCAAATTATTCTTCATCTCTTTTTAAAAGCATAAATCAAAGAAAGATCATGGTATAGCAGAATTCAGTCACTCTAGTAGTCCGTTTACATACTTTTAATGAGACCAACTAGTCCAAAATGTTTATTTCCCTTTCCAATAAGACACATCTCTAGAGAGACAAACGTTAAACATGACCTAGTATTTCTTGGATTTTAAATACACCAAATCAATGTATACAGGGGCTATTTTAAAAATAAAATTTGTAAAATTACAAAACTCTTAAAAAATAGTGATCCGCAAAGGGTAGATTGTTAAATTTTGTGATTTTTATGAAATTTAGCCACTTTTAGGACGGTTTTAGGACACATCTTCAAAAATTATGACAAATTATGATTTTATGACAGTTGTTCACCACGAAATCCTCGCATTTTTCAGGAAAGTTTCACTTACATTTTCACGTTTAGGTGCTCTTATCCAACTATAAGATGTAGTAGTAGAATAAGGGGGGGCTCCCGGCCCGGCGACTAGGCTCTACGCGAGCCCTTTTCGCCATATAACTATAAGATAGAAAACAGTTATTTTCATCAGTACTGATTATTATGACAAAACTGGAGTTCTCTCTCTTCTTGATTTCCGGGGCTTTCGGAAACCTACGTTGGTGCATAAAGTAACTTTATGGTTCGGGCTATCTGGCCATAGCTTTTTTGGGCGAGATACTGTCAAAATAATGTCGAGTTTTATAATGTTTGTGCCAAAGGACGGCATTAACTTTAATTATGGCAACTGTCAACGATGCCACGATATAAGCATGTTTAGAACATCACAATGTCAGAAATAGTAGAAAGAATATTAACCAACTTGGGGGCCATCCATAAATTATGTGACGTAGCAAGGTGGGGGGAGGGGTAGGTGGAAGTGCTATAAAGTGTTACAAGCGGGAGGGATGGGAGATTCACACGAAAAATGCGGCTCTGTCAAAAACGGTGCCGAATTTATTGAAGTAAGGCACTATGTACCGATAAATGTCTATTTAAAATAAAAACTCAGTCTTTTTTAGTCCACCATACCAATATGGTATGGGGGACTATTAAAATCGGGAAATTTTAATCGACGAAAAAAAAAGTTGTCTGTGTGTACACGATAATTCAAGGACGCCTTAATCGATTTGAAATTTGCTACGAAAATCCTGTATCCGCTGACCATGAACTGATTAACTTTTGGGTAGGGTAGTGGGGGGTTGAAGGGGGGAAAAGGGGGATAATATGTTGAATTTTTTTTTTACAAAAGCAAGTAGCGGTATACGGTTTTCAGATTTAAGTTTCCATGAATATGGACTACAAATTTTTCAAAGCTACAGTTTTCGAGATATTTTCGTTTCCTTTCAACGTAAAATAATTGATTGTATGGTGGACTATCCGTGCTCTCCAGCAACGATTTTTATTATTTAACTCATAAAACTTCTTTAAGTTTGCATATTCGACTAACGCAAGCAAAACATGCAGATTGGCAGTGGCAATACCACGAAAAGCAATTAGTTCCAAGAGGCCATTATTTGACAATTGCCTTTGTTTTACAAGCGCAATTCATTTTTATTTCTGAAGTCGAAGCTTTTAGAGTGTTGTTAAAGTTTTTTTAATTCTAAAAAATTTACAGTGGGATTTACTAAAAGGGTTTAGTCTATTTTAGAACGGTCCTAAGTTTAAGTGAAATTTTTGGTTTTCAGCATTTTAAACCAACCCTCCTTGAATTTTAGACATAGTTTGATTTATAAGAAGAATACGAATAAATTTGTTTATTGAATAATTATCTTAACACAATCTTTTTTTGGATTTAAGAAGAAAGTTTCAATTTAGAAGAAAAGAAAATTAAAAAATTTAAACCCACGCGGGAGAACAAATTAAAATTGGGGTTATATGTCATTCTAATTAAAACTTACCCTTGTTCATTAATTTTTCCAATTAATACTTGATTTCACACTACGATTTAGATGGGTAATAATAAAATAAGGAGTAGATTAATTTTGTATTTATTTAAGAGGTGTTTGTATTTATGAAAT
This sequence comes from Oxystoma pomonae, assembly GCA_963921995.1. Classification (NCBI taxonomy): domain Eukaryota; kingdom Metazoa; phylum Arthropoda; class Insecta; order Coleoptera; family Brentidae; genus Oxystoma; species Oxystoma pomonae. Next base: position 56,538,705 of record OY998164.1, read on the forward strand.
GTATTAAAAAACTTAAATACAAGTTTTGTCTACATTTCTGTCACTGTCGAAATGTCAGTTTCTAAATAGGGCGAGTTTGTAAATCCACCGGTGGTCCACCGGTGCCAACCAAAAGAGTTAATAAATTTGAGATGGATTCCACCAGTCCAACAATAGAGTTCCTAAATTTTTCGATGGATTTCACCAATCCAACAAATGTTGGCACCGATCGCCACCGGCTTCGGGACTCGGTGGAAAATCTTCGTTGGATTAAACATAACCCTACTTTATGGTTATTTATTTTTTCAAGTTTTTTTATAACTTATTCAAACCAAGATATTTTTATGCATTGGTTAATACAAGGTACAGTACAGGATGCTTAATGGAGTGGTAAGCCATATAATATTAATGCAAGACAGTTCAAGTGAAGACTCTGATGATGAGCTAGACATCATAATAAAACTGTCCAGAAGTACAGCATAAGTGCCTTTACGGATGGTATTCATAGTCGTTCCTCGAGGCTCCTTCCTTTCTTCCTTCACCCATAAAAAATTTACATTTCCCAAGGAAGAAGGGAGACTTAGGAGCGACTATGAATACGGCCCTTATAAGTCACATTTCCGATTTTCTCGAGCCGAAGTTGAGGTATGATTTTATTATTCGTTATTGGCACTCAACTGTTTACACCGCAACGCGTTCTTTTTGTAATCGATGGAACAACGACATTTCATCACTGCTAGATCTCAGATGGATGTCAAACCCATCTGTCAACTGAATGTTGGCACCGATGTTCCACCGCTGTCAAAAAATGTTGAATTTACAAACTCGTCCATATTAGCTGCGTTGGAATCACAAACAGCGAGTTCGGATTTCTTAACTCTGCTTGTACCTTGGCTTGCACCAACCTCTACTGATGAAAGCTCTACAGCTTTGAAATGGGTGGGCTTTCAGTAAGGAAGCTTTCTTGAGTGCGCTTTTAGATAACCTCAATGTTTTAATTTCAGTTTGTAAATAAATTAATATAGTTGTTTTGGGTTTTTTTTGTTTGGCATATTTTTAGTGCATGATCAGTGACCTTCACTTATGTTTGTTTTGCCTAGCAGTGCCCTCATAGATATATTTTTTGTGCTGAAAACGGGTTCAAAATATGGCGTTTTTCTGGACACAATTGGACGTGTTTTATAGGTCAATGAACAACTTGGGATATTAAATAAGGTAAATTGATCCTTGGAAAAACGGTTACTTAGGGAAATTATAAACGAACTTATTACCAATTGCTACAAAACAATAGTTTCTGGGGGCTATAAATTTAAACCACCCCCCAGAGGTGGTCTAAAAAATCACCAACTTTCTAACCTCAAACATAGATAATGAAGCTATTATGTACCAAATTTTTAGCGTATTCACCATTTGCCATTTTGAAACCTGTCAAAAAAAAATAGTTTTAGGACATTTTCTCTTAGAATACGGTACATTTTGAGAAAAAAAAGCAGTTTTTCAGTGTTATTTTGCAAAAACAATAAAAAATAATCAATAACTTTGTGTAGTTTCTGTATGGGTAAGTGTTTTTTGAAAGTTGGCTTTAAAATTTAGTACCCCCCACAGGTGTAAATATTTAGCCCTGTGGGGGGTACTATTTTAGATCTTAGTAAATCCCACTGTAACTGTTCAACAGAAAAAAGCATGTATAATATTATAAAGAAATTTTGTACTATTTGGTTTATTATTAAATCCTAGAGGCTGTCTTTTACAAAACTCAAATTAAGAATTACATGCTAGCCGTGGAGCAAATTTAGAATGCTCCTAACAACAAGAATCTAGCGATGACAGAATGAATGAGAATGAGAATGTTATATTTTTATTTGGTTAACTATTTCATGTAATTTTATAATTTATTGCTCAATTCAATTAAGTGGCATAAACTGTGGTACTTATATTTGAATTTACTTATTTAAAAAACTTAAACTTAAAACTGTGCAAAACGAATTTCTTATGGTATGGAAGGGCTGTACTGAAAATATTTTTATTTTTTTTTAAATTTTTTATTTTCTATTATTGTTAAAAGTAAGTGAAAAAAGTTAATAAGATAGTAAGAGAAAAAATAAATGCGTAGTAAAAAAATTATATAAAAATATAAAAAATAACACACAAAGTGTGAAACATCATTTTAATTGGAATTTTAAGCTAATTCTAAAAATAATATAGCCAAGGAGAATTTCATAAGAAAAATACCAACCAGTTTGACAGTCGAATTTTGCTTTAAAAAATCTACAAAAAAGCTATTTACAAAGAGAAATTTTCACAAATAAAAATAATAATAATTGCATTAAATTCAACTTTATAGACGCCCACTTCAAATAAGTTGAATTTAATGTACTTTTTAGTTACTTGGTTTAATTTTTTGTTACATTTTTTTAAATTATTAAGTTTGATTTATCACTTGTCGTAAAAATGGCAATGGCTATGTTTTTTAATAAAACGGGACTAAACTGGAGCTCTCCTAAATCGAATAAAAAAAGAATTATGAAAATTATATGAGCCGTTTGAAAGTTATGCTGGAAACAAAAGTCCTTTCCGGACAACAGTGAGCCCGGAGGGGCAGGCCAAGTATCTCAATTGAAGGGGGCATGCAACAATCAATGATGCAAAACTAAGACTTTGTCTTGTATTTTATATTACGCGTATAAAGCTCAAAGTGCCAAAAGTCCAAGAATATTTTAGGTTTGTCGTAAAAGTGGTGGGGAAAGTATGTTTTTTAATGAAAAACAGATTAAAGTAAAACGCTATAAATCAAATATAAAAAGAATTATGAAAATCGATTGAGCCGTTTGGAACTTATGTGAAAAATAAAACTTCTGCCGAAGTATCCAAATTAAAGGCAGCATGCAACGTTGACTTATAGCGTATTCCATTGAGACAATCACTGGTGCGTAACTAGTCCGGTTTTTGTGTTCCATCGACAGGCACTTTTTCAGTTTCCCTGGGTGCGTTCAGATTGAACGTCGGGTAATGCCCGGGCGCGCCCTGGCCGTTCAGATTGATTTGGTTAAAATTTACCCGGCTGTTCAGATTTTTACCGGACGCTACCCAAACGCGCACTTTCACACCCCACGAAATAGGTTGATAAAATTTGTCCCGCATGCGCAGATCAAATACTTCTAACTTTATTTCAGAGACAATATCTTTTGTATTTGTGTTTTTTAAATTTGAAGTCTAGTTTTTGACAATGGAAAGAATCAGTACACATTCCCATAATTTGGTGTTGGACGAGAAAGGCAATTTGTTCCAAATGGAACAATCAAGAGTGGTGAACTGAGTGAAAAAGTAATGAAAGTGAATCATCCTCAACGAGTAGTTCTTCATTTATAAACGCATTTACTATTACTTCTTCCATAATAACAATTTTTTTTTTAATCTTAAGAGTGTGGTTATGATAATGCGTCTTGTTCGTTCATATCGGACGAATCGCCGGGCACACTCTCTATCGGGTAACGCTCTGCGCCGGACTTCACCCGGACTCTTCAATCTGAATGCACCCCCTGTTCCATGTTACTGACACCTTCAGTGTGACACCGAGTTCCGCTCTTTTGCCACCAGCTATGAGGGCTCGTGCCGCACCCAAAACTGTTTCTCGCCATTAAAAATTTCAATAGCGAACAACGAAAATGGCAAGTGTGAGAGATTTTTGTACATTTTCTTCGCTGCTGAGTAGAGTGCAACAATGAAGACGACGAAGAACAATTTTGTGCCATACATCATCGCACTCCGTTTTTATTGAAGAGAGGGAGACATGCGGTTTTCGCATTACTGTCTTACTTTTTTGAGCTTTAAAAAATTATATTAACAGATTTATTCCGTCCCTTGTAGTTTTTGAGCTACAGGGGAAAGGTAAAAATATGTCTGTGGCAACCTTTTTAGAAAAAACAATGGTCTTTTCGAAATTTTAATCCAACGTTTCGTTTCGTAGATACCATCATCAGGATCAAAAAGTTAAATACGGACGAAAATGTTTTACTTGATATTTTAGTTTCTTTTTAAATTTTTTTGATAATAAAATATATTTTCTTTTATTTTGATTTTTCGATCCCGAAAAAAAATATCTTCAGGGCATTTTTTTTTCTGGGACGGCCCTGTCCCATTTTAACTTATTTGTTTTGAGGCCATTTATATTGAACTACTACATCGTAGACCTGGACAACCAAGATATATTATATGAACATACCGGGTGAACCGAAAAAAAACCGGACAAATTGTTTTTGCTTTAATTTAACCAATTTCAATGAAAAAAAAACTGTATTGATAAGACAATTAAACTTTTAAAAAAAACATTCGGTTTGCCGCCATGTTTAAATCCAAGATGGCGCATAAAATCAAATGCGCACCTTTTTTTAAACTTTTTATTTTGGTATAAATATTACTTTTCGACATACAAAACAAAGTATTTAGAAAAAATAGCAACATATAACAAAAAGGGGTTTAAAAAAGGTAGGCATTTGATTTTCTTCGCCATCTTGGATTTAAATATGGCGGCAAAGCGAAGGTTTTTCTTTCAAAATGCTTATTCGTTTTATCAATACAGTTTTTTTTATTGAAATTGGTAAAAGTTTTAGCAAAAAACCATTTGTCTGGTTTTTTTCGGTTCACCCAGTATGTTCATATAATATATCTTGGTTGTCTCGGTCTACTTTATAGTAGCTAAATGTAAATGATCTCAAAAAAAAATAAAATGGGACAGGGCCGTACCAGAAAAAAAATGCACTGAAGATAATTTTTTTCGGGATCGAAACATCAAAATAAAAGAAAATATATTTTATTATCAAACAAACTTAAAAAGAAACTAAAATCTGAAGTAAAACATTTTGGTCCGTATTTAACTTTTTGATCCTGATGATGGTATCTACGGTCGGATTAACATTTCGAAAAGACCATTGTTTTTTCTAAAAAGGTTGCCACAGACATATTTTTACCTTTCCCCTGTAGCTCAAAAACTACAAGGGACGGAATAAATCTGTTAATATCATTTGTGTTTTTCTAAAAGGATTTCCACAGACATGTTTTTACAGAACTCAATTATCTCTCAAAAACTACAACGGAGAGAATAAATTTGTTAATACTATTTTTTAAAGCTCAAAAAAGTAAGACAGCAATGCGTAAACTGCATGTCTCATCTTCAATAACAACGGAGTTGTACAGTCGACCCGAAAAAAACTTTAAAATACAGTAGAACCTCACCCTGGGGGGGGGAGAGGCGATATAACGCATTATTCAAAAATTGTATTTGTTTCCATCCATAGAAAACACAAAAATTGCCAATCATTGGATTATGGTACATTTGGCTTACGATCCACGGGTCGGATTTTGTATGGTAGAACAAAAACAATGTGCCATTACAACAAAAATTATAATATTTTGGGAAGGAGGAGCTCTTCGCAAAAGAGTATTTTCAAGATTTTCTTAAACTTTTGAAAGAATATTGGGGTGCCAAGCGAAAATAATTTAAAACTGTTGTTGTTTAACGTACTTTCTTAAACATATTGCTATATTTATTCAGAGAACTTCGTGTGCAGGGCATTTGGGAATATTTGGACGGCGTCCTTAAGGAGAAAACAAAAAGTAAAATAGCCGTAAAAGATGGGGAGCTGGGGCCGTAAAAGAGACGCTCGGCATAAAGTGTGTTTTTGTCTGTCTGGTGGTTTTATTATGTTATCTCATAAGGGAGCAAACCGGCTGCATTGTTTTCATATCATTAATACATTACACCTTTTTAACAAGAAATTGATTTTACATTAAATCCGTTTTTTTTCGGGCCTTATAAGTAGTCCATTATTAGTGTTGCCAGGATGTTCGAGACGAGACGAGAGAAGGCCTTCCCTCGTCTCGTCTCGAACATCCCGTAGAAACATTCTTCTCTCCGTAACGTAAATCCAATTTTTTAAAAGATGATTTTTGCACATTTCTCATTCTGTTAGTTATTTACCTAACAAGGGCGGAAAGTGATACTTTACCGCACGCGACGGCAGTTGACCGAACAAAACGACGCGAGTTCGGTCAAGCCGGCACAGTGTGCTGCAAAGTGCCATTACGTTATCTTTACCGCAAATTAAAGTACAATCTTCCACATCCAAAAGACTGTTGTAAAATGCACTTTAACCGCACGCGAGTAGGTAAAATACTTTTTGTACAAAATAAATTGTTCATTCTATATCCAATCATATAAAGGGTGTTTACTAAAAACGCGGCAATATTTAAGGGGTGATTTCTAAGGTAATTTTATGAAAAAAAATTCCTATAAACATAGGTCCGGAAATGCATTGTTTCCAAGATACAAGGTAAAAGTTTTTTTAAAACAACATATTTCATAGTTCGGGTATTAAGGCCAGATTTTAAGTAAAAAAGTTCAACTAGCAACTCCTTGTTCTTTAATTTTTTAATCTTTTGCCAGAGTGCACAGGGAAAACTAAACATCACAATTAGCTGAAATTTTGCAGGAGTGATTCAACCATTTTTTTTTTTAATTTAAATTATTGCGGCATAGTTATGTGCAGTTGTACCAGTGAAAAACCTCAGTTTTAAAAACACACTGATACTTGAATACTAACAAAACAGGTCAGTAAAGCTCCATTTAGAGGTTGGAAAGACCCTTGCGAGTCGTTGACGCTCCTGTTTAAAATAGAATACAATTATTTCCTCTAGTGCCAGTAGCCGATTTTTAACTCTGCATGCTGTTGTCGGTATCAGCTAGCGGGAGTGTTTCCAATTCAATTATAAATGCACCTGTAAGTGCAACCTTAAATATTACACCCAGTTACTTTAATACGTAGTTGATAACCTAAACATTTTTTCTTCGCTGTTTTTGGTTATTTTATTATTTATTTATTTTTGGATAAACTGTCCATTTTTTACAAAAAAAAAAACATTTTTTTCCAAAAATTGAATTCCGTTTAAGTATTTTATTAATTCCTTTGAAATCTTGCACTTTAATATTTCAGCCCTGACTACCAACTGTTGTGTTTTTAAGTTATATTTTTCTAGATGTCAAAATAAGGATACCTAATATTAATTGTAAAGAAAAAAAATATAAATGTTTCTACTTATTTTACCTCAACAACCGCAAAAGGCGTCCCAAAGTCTCCTTACCTACCCTATAGAAACATGTAATGCGGTTGGTTCATGGAAAATTCCCGGGTTTCCCTTAACAAGGCGATAGCGTGCAACCTTGCATTGTCTTTTTCAATTTGACATGCACTTAAAAATGCATTAACTGTGTGGGGTGGAATTTATTTGAGGTTTGGCTTTCCCCATTGGATTTTTCAATGAGACTAACTAGCTGATGAGTAATCGGTCATTTTATTAAAATTTAAATGCCATTTTTTGTTTTTACTTGTCTTAGTGTCTTACAGAATTTTACTTTATTTTATTAATTTTAATAATTTTTAATTATCAATGTTTTACTTTTGGTTATTTTTCCACTACCCATACAGTACTTGTGTAAATATAACTTTACTGTTTTACCGTATTTGGCATTACGTATTGCGTATTTTGCATTGTTTTTACAATTTTCGGCTGTGAGACTGCATTGTTTGTCGGTTTAAGTTTTTTGATCTTCTAAAGTAGGTATACTCGTGATATTATGCCTATCTAATCATACTAAAAAAAACGGTAAGAATACAGTTATATCTCGTAATTGAAATTGAATAAAGAAAATACAAAAACTTAACACTACAGTTTCAAATCATGTTGGCGCTATCATCATCAAAAAGTTGCAACAAGAAAGCGATTTACTAAAAACTAACAATGCGGATTGTCAATTGGATTTTAATAATTGCGTAAACGAAGTCAAAGAATGGGTCGATAGAACTAAAAACATAATCATATTTAGATTACCTTAAGCCAACATCGATCTGCGAGAAACCGATGAAACTCTTCGATAAATCTTACCGACAAATTTTAAATTATTATCTAAAAGAACTCCTACGACTCTTGGTTAAATTATTATCAAAAAACCAGTGGAATTTTTCTTCAAACCCATTCAATAACAAATTCGAAATTTATAAGATCCGTTTTTAATCGAACCATTGTTCATCAAACTCGTAATTTGTAAAACCCGTTTTTAATAAAACCCTGAATTGGTCAAACCCTTATATTTAAAAACCGGAATTCGTAAAACCCGTTGTTTATCAGAAAATGTTTGCTAAATTGACTGCGCATTCGCCAATAATACAAGAACCGGAGACGTACACGCAGGTGGCGCGGCGCGGCGTTTCGATCCATTTGTCATTCTATGTGCGCACACTTAGCTAAAAGTATTCACAGGTAGTGTGTCAATACTTTGTGTATAGATGTCTCTCTATTGTTCTTAACTGGAATGCAAGTGACATCTATACACAAACTATTGAACGCTACCTGTACAAGTATGCGCGCGAAGCTGCGATAAATGGATCGAAACTGTTTTATTAATGAAAATTAATTTTTGCTGTAAATTTTATCAGTAACCTTTAGTTTTTAAGATATAACACTAAGTTGGTATTTTTCTTATGAATGACATATTTTTACTCGATTTTTGTCAACAGCATAAAATTTCCTTTAAAATGATGTATCGCACATAATATTTTCTTTTTTTTTATATTGTAATTTTTTTTATATTCTTAATAATTTTGTTGTGTTTTTTTATTATATTTTATTTTCGTAAAAAAAGTATTCTGTAAAAATAAGAAAAATAAAAATAAAAATAGGTATTACAAAAACCAAAAATAAATATAATTTTAAAGGAAATTTTATGCTGACTCCATAAAAAAACAACTTAGAAATGAAAGAAATGCTCATTGTAAAAAGTTATAGGCCAAATTCTGCAATGCATATTTTTCAAAAAGCCCCGGTAGCTCAAAAACAAATTGACATGATGCATTTAATTTGCATATGTGGCTTTCATCGTTCATAATTTTTCAAAAATCGAGCCCGTATTATAATGGTCGCGATTCTTCAGAAACGAGAGAAAATCTCACCCGTCAGAATATTGAAAAGTGGCGATTTTTAGTTATCGCCTCATTTAAAATAAAAACACAGAGTCCTTCCTAGTTATGCTAACGTTGTAAGAGAAACTGCGTCATTTTTTGAATAACATTTTATACATTTAATATTTTAAAGTTTTTCTGCAGGACTAGTTTATGGCGGAGCTAAATTGTTTCTAGGTGTACCAATAAACGTAAAAAAGTGTCGAAAATTCTCACCACGAAAAAGAAAAGACAGAATTTGTGTGACTTTTCTGACGGTGACAGCGAAATATTCCATGGCTATCTATGGTTTTGTATGTTAAAAGTTTTAAAGGTTTGTTTACACATAAAAATAAGCCTAATAACAGACATTTATAAATAAAAAACAGGGTTTTCAGAAAAACAACGTACAAAAATGCAAACTGACATATTGTTTCTTTACTAGAACAGTATTAAGAAACTAAATTTTAAGTAATATTAGCAAATAGTCCTGACAAAAAAAGCATTAAGTGTAAACTTGTGTTTAAAAATCGTCAGATTTTTTGTAAGGGCGAGATTTTCTGACGGTTTTTAAGAATCGCGACTAATATATTAGTTTCTCCGTTAGAAATACCTAAAACCTCACAATCTTCTCGAGTTTAGACCACCCTGTACAAAAATATTTACAAAACAGGAAATTTATTTTCACTTCTGCGGAGTTCAGTTCAATTAGTACTAAACAAGATTTAGAACTCACAACTTAGATCTGCATTGAATCAAGTAAAGCCAAAATTGGAGGATAGAAACCACATTCATTCATAGAAACAGACCTATAAATTGAAAAAATAACTTTCCCAATGAATTCGGAAAAATACGAAAAATATCAAAAAGGGGATGGGTGAAGGGGCTGCGATTTATGGATCCAATATCCAATTTTTTATGGCTCCCGAACACAATTTTCTTTTTTCCCAATTCACTTTATTGTCCAGGGTTATTTCCCCGATGTTCTCAAGGAAAGCGGAGGGAAAGATCGTCGAACCTAACAGGAACTACGTTATGCCGAGGTTATGCCTCATCCCCGTTCAAACCCTTGAATAAACTCGATATAATATCCCCTCAGCTTTCGGCTTTCGACAACTTTTCAATAGGACAGTCGCGGGGGTTGAGTGTCTGGAAGGGAGGGAGGGAAATAGGGTCCCAAAACATCTTCAGGATGAGTAATTTAAATTTAAACAAAATATAGATTTTTTTAACTATTACAATTATTTGTATGTTTTTACTTCGTAACATATAGCGATCACATAAGTGAATATAATTTTCAATAAAATCTGAAAACCGTTTTTCACCAGCATTGTAATTTTGAGATTTTTATAAATATATTTTTATTTTTCTTAAATATCGTTACAACCACAGACCTGATAAACTTCGTCATTAGTATGATTTTTGTTAAAAATACAACTATACATATTAATTTAAAGCTCGTGTGTTGCAAGCTGCTACGGTTCGTGAGAGGGGATTTTTTTAAAAGCCACCTTCCTACCGTAATTTTTGAATTTTTGTAAATATAATAATAATAATAATAATAATAATAATAATAATAATAATAATAATAATAATAATAATAATAATAATAATAATAAATAGTCTTTATTGAGAAATTGTAGCTCATAGTAACAATAAATGATTTAAGAAACTACCTACATATTAATTTATAGTAACAACTCTCTAGCTGAAATATATTTTATATTTTTAAAAATATCGGTACAACCACGGATCTCGAAAATATAATTATACATTTTAATTTAAAACTTCTGAGTTGCAAGCTGCTACGGTTCGTGAGAGGGGATTTTTTTAAAACCCACCTTTTTATCGTAATTCTGGGATTTTCATAAATATATTTTTTTTTCCTAAATATCAATACAACCATGGATCTGATAGACTTTGACATTACCATAATTTTTGTTGAAAATATAATCATACATTTAATTTAAAAATCATGTGTCTAAAGCTGCTACGGTTCGTGAGAGGGGATTTTTTTTAAACCCACCTTCCTAACGTAATTTTGGGATTTTTGTAAATATATTTTTATTTTTTTTAAATATCGTTACAACTACGGATCATTTTTGTTGAAAATATAATCATACATTTAATTTAAAAATCTTGTGTCTAAAACTGCTACTGTTCGCGAGAGGGGATTTTTTTTAAACCCACCTTCCTACCGTAATTTTGGGATTTTTGTAAATATATTTTTACTTTTTTTAAATATCGTTACAACTACGGATCTGGTAGACTTCGACATTAGTATAATTTTTGTTGAAAATATAATTATACATTTTAATTTAAAACTCGTGTGTTGCAAGCTGCTGGGGTTCGTGAGAGGTGATTTTTTTAAAACCCACCATCCTACCGTTATTCTGGGATTTGTATAAATATACTTTTATTTTTCTTAAATATCGTTGCAACCACGGATCTGATAGACTGACATTAGTATAATTTTTGTTGAAAATTGTAATTATATATTTTAATTTACAAATCATGTGTCGCAAGCTACTACGGTTCTTCTTAACGTAATTTTGGGATTTTTGTAAATATATTTTTATTTTTTTAAAATATCGTTAAAACTACGGATCATTTTTATTAAAAATATAATCATACATTTATTTTAAAAATCGTGTGTCTAAAGCTGCTACGGTTCGTGAGAGCGGATTTTTTTTAAACCAACCTCCTACCGTAATTTTGGGGTTTTTGAAAATATATTTTTACTTTTTTTAAATATTGTTACAACTACGGATCAAGCAAGCTGCTGGGGTTCGTGAGAGGCGATTTTTTTAAAACCCACCATCCTACCGTAATTCTGGGATTTTTATAAATATATTTTTATTTTTCTTAAATATCGTTGCAACCACGGATCTGATAGACTGACATTAGTATAATTTTTGTTGACAATTGTAATTATATATTTTAATTTACAAATCATGTGTCGCAAGCTGCTACGGTTCGTGAGAGGGGATTTTTTTTAAACCCACCTTTCTACCGTAATTTTGGGATTTTGGTAATTATATTTTTATTTTTTTAAATATCGTTACAACCACGGATCTGAGACAACTTCTTATAAATATATTTTTATTTTTCTTAAATATCATTACAACCACGGATCTGATAGACTTCGACAATAGTGTAATTTTTCTTGAAAATTCAATTATCAATATCTTAATGAAAAAACCGTGTGTTGCAAGCTGCTACGGTTTGTAAGGGGGGTTACCCACCTTCCTACCGGTCCCTCCCTCCTGACAATAACTAATCTGCTCCAGTGCCAAAGAATTTTGGTGCCAAATTTGATAAATATTAGTTAAGCGGCTTTTAAGTTATCGTGTCATAAAGGATTTTCGATTTAAGAATTGGTCCTGGTTCTGGTTGACATTATTTTGACATAAATTTTGACAGCGGTTCTAAAATAATGACGTCATTTAAAGTATTAAGATACCTTTGATTTTACTCAAAAAAAGACTATCTATAATTTTGCAAAATTTTAGGGGTTATGTTTACAACCAAAGGGCCGAACCAACCTCCCAGGCTGGTTCTAAAATTTCATAACCAGGTTGCAACTGTGACGTCATTGTTTTAAAACGAAAGGACCGGTTGCGGTTCTGGTTCAACCAGAACCACGACCAATTGTAAAACGAAAATCCTTATAGACAGACAGACATCATTACAAGATTTAGTATTTAGGTCTCTTTTGACCCAAATGTATTATTTTTAGCGGAAATTAAAAAAAATTGGTTACCGATGCAAAAAGCTTTTTTTTTGAGGTGCACGGGTGCAAAAAAAGATTTCTGTCCGTTTTTGACCAAAAACTAAAAAGAAATGGCGGAATATACTAATATTGAAAAAATCTAATTATTCTTGGCTAAAAATTAACCCATTTCCGCTAGTTTTTAACAAGTATTTACGAAAAAATCATTTAAAAACATCGTCAAAATATCAAACTGTCAAAGATTAAAATGTCGCAACAATGAACGTCACCGAGTAAAAAGGCACATCGCTGTGGAAAAGATTATTATTTCATTTACCAGCCGCCTTGATTTGTAATGTAAAGATGGTGTGTTGCTAGAAGTGCTTTTCGTTCGAGATTTTTAAAAGTATTTTCCTGTTTTTCTTCGATTTTTTTGATAAAGGTATTAAAAAAATAGTGTTAACAACTCGCGGCTAAACTGTGCTTTTGTAAAAAAAGCACTATTTTAGCTACTAGTTGTTAAAGCTACTATTTCCGATCTTAATTAATAGTCTCCATAGAGCGAGTTTGTAAATTCATCAGATTTTTTTTCACCGATGTCGTCGGTTTTGTGACAAATTAAATATGACATTAATCTGAAATTCCATGTCGTTGAGTTCGATGGGCCATCGAAAATTAAAAAACGTGATAAAATTCAGTCAGAATTTAGCTATAGCCTAGATTTTTTTTACAATTGAGAAATTTGTGATTTTTCGAAAAAATCCCATGTATTACAATAAAGACCTTCGTTCGGCCATTTCAAGCAAATGTAATTTTATAAAAAAAAAAGAAAAACGCTTTAACAATCTACTGGTTTTTGTTAAAAATCTTGAAATAAATCCAAATCATAAAATCACTATAACACTTTTTTTTGGTACGTAAAAAAGCCGAAATATACAAACAGTTTAGGACCTAAAACGAATAATATTTTTTCAATTATTGTATTTTTTATCCCGTTCAATCCAAAAGAAAAGCTTTACTAGTTCATGGTTCGCAATAATTTTTAACATAAATGTTAACAACATGCTTTCTACTTTAATTCCAATGCCTTTTGTTTAGTTTGGAAAAGCCTTGATGAAGCATTTTTGTAAAAAAATTAAATATATAAAAGTAAGAATTTACTAAAATTAAGTTTTGGTTTTTCTTGTCCCGTCCAACCCAAAGTTTAAAGGTTCGTCCTATAAGCTCTGGTTACAAGTTATTGTTTTAAACTATTTTATTACATAACCTATGGTTTTAGGAAATTATTTATTAGAAAATATAGTCATAATTGCAATAATATAGAAGTCCGTCCGACCGCCTGAAATGGCCATAGGAGGATATGGCGAGGATAAAACTTTATGTTCATCTTATACCAGCCCAAATTGAAGATTTATGTATCTCCTTATGCTAGGTTTATACATCAAATAAAATAAAACAAGAAATAAGAATTAGCCCTGCGATTGGTCAAACGTGATCATGTGATCACAAATAGGGTTTTTTTTTGTTGGGTGTTCTTATTCTTATCTTATTTTATTTTGCTGAATAAACCCAGCATTAGTCCTCGAAAACTGTCTTTCAAATAGTTTTAACGCGACTTTTTCTCAAGTCGGCAATCATTACTGAAAAAACATCAAATAAATAATTATTTACGAGCCCGATGAATGTCACCAAGAACCATAGATGAATTTACGAACTCGATCGTTTTCATCGGTGAGCTCATCGGTGAATTTACAAACTCGCCCATACTAGTATGGATGACTAAAACAAACGTTATATATTTTGGTTTTTACGGTAAAGATTCCACAGTTGCTGACCTCAGTTACAAAATTGCACCCAAAAAAATACATATTTTTATTTTGAAAAAGTAGTTGGACAGAAACAAATATTTTATTGGAACACTGTATAATTGTCTCGACGCTATGACGTCTCTTTGCTTAAGGGGGGCGCGGGGAATGGATTGGCGTCGAAAGGGGGGAAACAGAATGTGCGTAACGCGTCTGCAGGTGGCCCCTTCACAACCGAACGAGGGCATCAACCCTAGTTTCCCGAAAAAATCCCCCCTTTGCCAAAGTGTAAACAACTTAATAAAAACAGTCAGGACACACATATTCTTCAATGACAAGTAGAAAGACAATTTTTTGAATCTTGGAACCAATTCCTTTATATTGGTAACATCCATTGTTTAATTAATAAAACAATTAGCTTTTATTAATTTTTCATTTAATGGCTTTATGATTTAAAGCGATTGTCATTCAGGAATATATGGATAATATATACTTCCATTAAAGTTACCGGAGTGTTTTTTCCTGCGAATGTATAAAAGAAAGATGAGGGGTCCAAAATGCGAAAAATCATTAAGCAATGAAACTTGACACGCATACTAAATGGTTCTTTAGGTAATTTTTGAGATATCTAGCTGGAGAGGAATAGAGATCCTCTCTATTCCCGAAAGTAAAACACAAAATTCGTACAGTTTTAAGAAACTATGGTGGAGCGATAAAATTTGGCACAAATGTTCATTAAAGTCCCAGCAATCCTCCAAAAAGCGATAGAGCTACAAATTTTTCTTTCTTAGAAACTAATGTCCAAGATATGTTGTCACCAGAAAATCTTATGCAAAAAATCAACAATGACTATCTCATAAACGCAAAATGAGGATAATCTCATTTGGTACAAATGTTCATCGGACCCCTTAGAACCCATGTCGGGAATTGGTGCCCTCAAGTGAGCGACCTTGTATTTGCAATATATATTAAAAGTTACTAGGACTTCAACAAACATATGCCTAATTTGGATGCTTTATCATATTTAAAAAATTTTTAGAACTTTTTAGTTTATTTTTGGAGAATAGGGGCTCTTTGTCCAGGACTTCGAAATGACAATATTCAACAAATAATATTTATTGATATACGTGATCACGGTCAGTAAGTTTAATGTTTTTTTGCGTTAAAAGTGCGTTTTTGTTAAATAACTTTGGGAATAGGAGTCTTTTGCCCAAATCGGTCATTTGGTACTAGAGGGTTAGTGAGATATTCAGTATTTCTTTTTGGAGAGTTGGTATAGGCTAAGCTACATAGGAAAAATGGAGGAAAAAATTAAAACCCCAATTTTTTTTAATTAACAAACTTATGAAGGTAAACCGTTTAACATAGTGAAAGTCCCCGTTTCTACCCCCTCGGGAATTGTCATTTCTAACCTTAAAAAAACTGCAAAAAAATTGATTTTCTTGGATAACTCCTAAACGGTGCCAGACTGTCAAAAGTGACAAAGAGGAAACATGTTGAAAATTTAATTCTCTATCAATAAGTAAATAATGATAGTGTAACTTAAACCACTCCTTCTAACAGAAAAATAGAAAAAAAACCCAAGCAATTTGAACAATTTCTTGCATATTCCTTTTTAGCATTTTCATCAAGATTTCTTAGCCTACGAGTACCAAACTTGACAGGGTTGATCTAAGAACAATGACCTAAATTATATCAGAAAATTAATTTTTTCTAGTAGCGCAGTCCGATTTTCTTAACTAGAAAATTTGAAAATGTACCAAAACTCTTTGATACGCCACTGTTACTGATATATACAAAAAAAAGGCCTGGCTTTAAACTGGATCTTATACTAGATAAAATTACATTTCCATTTATATTTGCTGTTTCTAGTAATAAAATAAGATTTTTTTAAAGTCTTAATTGGTATTGGAAGAGTACGGGACCTTGGCTCTTTCATTTAAGAAATTTACTAAAAAAATATAAAAAAATTATTATTTTAAAAAATTCTTATGTTATTACTAGAAGCAGCAAATACAAGCGGAAGGTGTCGTTGGAAATGCAATTTTATCTTACATAAGATCCAGTAAAAAGCGGGGCCTTTTTTTGTATATGTCAGTAACAGTGGCGTATCAAAGAGTTTTGGTACATTTTGAAATATTCTAGTTAATAAAATCGGACTGCGCCAGTGGAAAAATTTTATTTTCTAATATAATTTATGTCATTGCTCTTAGATTAACCCTGCCAAGTTTGGTACTCGTAGGTTAAAAAATCTTGATGAAAATGCTAAAAAGGAATATGCAAAAAATTGTTCAAATCGGCATCATTTTTGCTTGAGTTTTTTTAATTTTTCTTGTAGATGGAGTGGTTTAAGCTACACTATCAGTATCTATTTACTCATTGATAGAGAGTTAAATTTGCAAATTTTTGTCCATTAGTCACCATTTAGGATAGGATTAGGTTATCCAAGAAAAACTATTTTTTGGAGTTTAGAAATGGCAGTTCCCGTAGAGATAGTTTTAGTAGCTTTTAGTCTGTTAAACGGTGGACCAAGTTTGCTAATGAAAAAAAAATTTGGGTTCTAATTTTCCTATATTGCTAGTTTGCTTTTTTTTTGCTTAAGGTTAAGAGTTGAAGATGTATCTTATACATCTAATAAATCTCTAGAAAAACTTGGTGAGGGCTTCTAACCAAACTGTAAGAATGCAGTTTTTAGAATTTTTGTCCATTTATTCCAGCATCACGGAAAAACCGAACCGAAACTACGGTCATTCTCCACTAATAACTGAAATTAGAGAGTTGCTACTTGCGCTTCAAAATTGGCTGGAAAATTTCAAATAAACGGTGTGAGGATCGCTGTCCTTACTATAATCTAGCCCTACACTGTTTTCAGCCTGAGTTTAGGGTAGGTCCGGGGTCGTCGACTTCCCCGCGATTTTCATGGATGTTGAACCAGCTCAGCCAGCGGAGTTTTGAATGTTTTCCAGGACTTTATAACTTTATTTCTATTGCTTGCATAAATTGGAAATGCTCCTACATCCGCATAAACAAAAATAATTCCGGTTAGTTGAAGAACCTTGAAGTGAAGAAAATAAAAACTTTATAAAAAATTGAAGCAGACAGTTATAGCCTTCCATTTCGACTTTTTTAATGTTTATTTAGCGAATAAAAAATAATTATGAGAATCGGTAGAGCCATTTCGAAGTTATTTGTTTTTCGGGTAAAAACGACAAAAATCTCCACCTTGTCAAAATTCTTGTATATTTTTAGCGGCTAAATTTAAATTTTCGGACTTTTTTCTCGGGTATGAATAATAATAGCATCACGTAGTCTGTTTTTAATTTGTCAATTTTTTCTTCACCAAAACTCAGATGAGAGATATTCTTGCCCTACGTGTCGTGTGCCCATTTGTTTAAAAAAAAATTGATTTGCACAAAGAGTTGCAAAATCAGTGTCACTGGTTTATTTACTATAAAGGCTAATAATCTTGCCTTTTTTATTGTTCCGAGGACTGTTGATTCCCAGTCCAATACAATCGTTTTAAGTCCGATTTATTGCCCTTATATCGTCCTTCGCCGCCATTTTCATTCAATGATTTTAATTGGTATGGGGGACTAATCGTGAAATTTGAACTTTTCTTAATTTAATCAAAGGTTCCAAAGCACCTTAATCGACGAATAAAAAAGTTGTCTGTTGTCTGTCTGTATACACGATAACTCAAGAACGCCTTAATCGATTTTAACGAAATTTAGTACAAAAATTATCTATCGGCTGACCATAACCTGATTATCTTTTGAGTAGGGTTGGAGGGGGTTGAAGGGGGGAAAAGGGGGATAAAATATTTAAAAAAATTGTAACTTTGGAACAAAAGTAGCGATATAAGGTTTTCAGATTTAAGTTTCCATGAATATAGATTACAAATTTTGTTATAAAGTCCAAATTCGTGGGAGCTTTAGTTTCCGAGTTATTTTTAAAAAGTTAAAATATAATTATATATATATTTAGAAGTAAAGCAGCTATTGATATGCGGTTTTCAGATTTTGGTTTTCCTAAATATTACTCAAAAATTTTGTTATTCAAATTCAAATCTTTCAAAGCTACAGTTTTCGAGATATTTTCATTTCCTTTCAACATAAATTAATTGGTTGTATGGTGGACTATTCGTGCTTTCTAGCACCAATTTTTTCGCAGTGACATTGAGACAGTTTCATTTGGTTTCTGTGTTTAAATGTCAAGTCTCCAAATATCCCCAAATCATTTTAATGAGCTGCCGCTGTTAGCATTCACCATAAGTTTGAAAGTGCACCTGGTTGATTGAGCTGATAATGGTTTGCAATACAGCATCCTTGGAAATTATAAAATGTTCGACCGTTCTACAAAAAAAGAACGAGGAAAGGGGCGTAACCAGTGGCGTAGCCAGAAATTACATATGCTTATAATTGAACAAAATTTTAACAATAATGTTATAGACGAAAATTTTGGCAAAAACAAAACAATCTGTAAAAATTTTGATCTCTTACATTTTATGTTAAATATTTTTTTAAAAATTGGATTGGATTGGATGCCAGGAAGGGGGGGTCTACTGCGGTAGTAGACATAGATTTTTTGCCAAAATCATATTATAAATATGCCGTAAACCAAAATTTTAAGAAAATTATTAATTTGAATGCTGTTCATAAAAATTGATTAATAATAAAACTAATATAAAAAAAAAGATATTACACCAAATCACACGTCACAAACCGGATTAAACTGTCAAAATAATAGGCGGGGGGCTTTAGGTTCCCCTGGCGCCCCCGACGTGACGCCCTTGCATGATTATTTTAATGTAGATTGGGTTGTACCCTTCGACACTGGCGTAACTATAATCCTTTGTACTAATAAAATTTATACACGGCAAGCCTCTCCAGACCTTGAATGTTATTACTCGATCCCAGACAGAGGTAACAGGACGCCACGCCGTCTGACTAAGGGTGAGTCTGTGTTTCTTTGTCTGGGGACGAGACACAGTATAATATAGTCTTATTAGATAGATTGTGGCTGAGATTAAGCTGATCAAAAGTAGATTGTTCAAATTTAAAAAAAAATTGAATGTTAGACAAAGGTACCCCAGAAACTAGGAGGTTTTTAGCGTATTTTTCATTTTTCCATTCAACTCGACCCTAATATAGCATATTCCATATTATGAAGATTGTTTTCAGGATCACTGCTTAGTGGTAAGTATTATCTTTCCTGTGTTTCTTTAGCATTAACCACGTTTTCAATTTTGTTTTGTTTACCCTAGGAAATCAAGTCTTTAATCTTAATTCAAATGTATCATTACGACAGATCTGGGAGTCGATTCTACAGTATTGAAATAATATTTACTCGGGAGGGAACACTGGCTAACAGACCATTCCATAGAGACCAGCACGCCTACAGGGAGGGCAGATCTACGGACTCAGCCCTTCACGCAGTAGTGCAAAAGGCAGAAAAGGCACTTCAGCACAAAGAATATGCACTAATGGTGTTCTTCGATGTGGAAGGAGCTTTCGACAAGGCAAGAACGCGGATTATAACATCTGCCCTTCAGGAAAGAGGAGCGGAAGCAAGTCTCACTGAATTGGTCAAATCCGCGTTAACGGAGAGGGAAGCACAGGCCAAATTAGAAGAGTCCAAGGTGTTGCCCCCCCCCCTAAGACTGCCAGTGAAAGCGCCGCTTGAACCATGGAGGTTCGATAAAAAGTACAAGGTCACAATACCGGAACGGAATGAGTGGCTAAGGGAAGAATTCCGAACGGAATTAAGCAGAGAGGCGACAGTCTGCTACACGGATAGCTCTAAACTGTCAGCCAGGCAGACAACAGGCGCAGGAGTGTACGCGGAAAGCCTAGAAGTTCAGAAGAGTTATCCACTTAGAAAACACGCTACGGTGTTTCAGGCGGAGGTGTATGCCATTATCATGGCAGCAACCCTACCCGAAGTCAGAAATGGCAGGAGGGACATATACATATTCTCCGACAGCCAGGCTGCCCTCAAGGCTCTAAGTGCACCTGAAATAGTCAGTAGTCTGGTGGAGGAGTGCGCTGAAGCACTGCAAACACTGGCTCAAGACAAAAGGGTCCCAGGTCATGAGGGAATACCAGGGAACGAGAAAGCGGACGAACTTGCCAGACTAGGGGTCGAAACCCAATACATTGGACCGGAACCTCGTCTGGGAATAACAAGGAAACAGGTACAGAATGAGCTCAACAAATGGACGAACAATGAACTGAAGACGTCCTGGAGGCAAGAGTCAAAGTGCAGACAGTCCAAGCTATTTGTGGATGTTCCGAATGTAGCCAGAACTAAATGGCTCTTGGGCAGGACCCGAAAGGACATTGGACTGCTGACGGGGATGCTGACTGGGCCCAATCGGCTGAACAAACATCTGACGTAAATAAGAGTAGCAGGAGATCCCGTGTGTCCCGCTTGCCGGCTCCAAGAGGAATCGGCGCAGCACCATGCATATTCAATTCAGTTCAATTCTTTTTGGTGAATTTTGAATCAGCCTGTATAAGAAAATTCATAAAAATATCGCCATTTAGAGGAAATTTAGAGGTTGATTCAGTTACTCGTAATAGAATGCAAAAATTAATTCTTATTGAGCAAAATTGGCCAAATTATAACACAAATCTTTAAAAAAAACTGGAACTTCTTCTGGGAATAACAAGGAAACAGGTACAGAGTGAGCTCAACAAATGGGCGAACAATGAACTGAAGACGTCCTGGAGCCAAGAGTCAAAGTGCAGACAGTCCAAGCTATTTGTGGATGGTCCGAATGTAGCCAGAACTAAATGGCTCTTGGGCAGGACCCGAAAGGACATTGGACTGCTGACGGGGATGCTGACTGGGCCCAATCGGCTGAACAAACATCTGACGCAAATAAGAGTAGCAGGAGATCCCGTGTGTCCCGCTTGCGGGCTCGAAGAGGAATCGGCGCAGCATTTGATAGCAGAATGCAATGCATATGCCAGATCAAGGCAGCTGAAGTGGGGATTTCCCACGATAGAGGAAGAAGAGCTGCACTCGCTCAAATGGGCCGACATACTGAACTTCGTAAAGAAGACAGAAATGCCCGGAGAGAGAGGTGCAGCGGAAGTAGGGGCATAGGGGTAAGGAACGGGGTATGGCAGAAAGGGCCCATGAAGAGGCCTAATTGCCAGGCCCACGGGCCGCCCCTATACTACTACTACATTATCCCTCTTCATGGGCACTTTCTGCCATACCCCGTTCCTTACCCCTATGCCCCTACTTCCGCTGCAACTCTCTCTCCGGGCCTCCCTGAAGTTCAGTATGTCAGCCCATTTGAGCTAGTGCAGCTCTTCTTCCTCTATCGTGAGAAATCCCCACTTCAGCTGCCTTGATCTGGCATATGCATTGCATTCTGCTATCAAATGCTGCGCCGATTCCTCTTCGAGCCCGCAAGCGGGACACACGGGATCTCCTGCTACTCTTATTTGCGTCAGATGTTTGTTCAGCCGATTGGGCCCAGTCAGCATCCCCGTCAGCAGTCCAATGTCCTTTCGGGTCCTGCCCAAGAGCCATTTAGTTCTGGCTACATTCGGACCATCCACAAACAGCTTGGACTGTCTGCACTTTGACTCTTGGCTCCAGGACGTCTTCAGTTCATTGTTCGCCCATTTGTTGAGCTCACTCTGTACCTGTTTCCTTGTTATTCCCAGAAGAAGTTCCAGTTTTTTTTAAAGATTTGTGTTATAATTTGGCCAATTTTGCTCAATAAGAATTAATTTTTGCATTCTATTACGAGTAACTGAATCAACCTCTAAATTTCCTCTAAATGGCGATATTTTTATGAATTTTCTTATACAGGCTGATTCAAAATTCACCAAAAAGAATTGAACAGTGGTTAGATATCATTAATCTAAGAAAAGTTACGTGATTATTTTTATTTCTCTGAATTAAAAAATTAAAATTTTCGTTATTTTTTTGGGAGTTGCCTTTAAAATAATTTACCAAGCAAGTCTACGTGTGCTGCCAATGACATGTTTTAGCGTTTTTGTCAAGCATTTTGAACTTGTCAAAGTTTTGTTTTCAACAATTGATGTTTCTACCACGTAGTAAAGGGTGCTCTTAAGTTCAAATATTTCTGAAACGAAAGGGTTTACAAAAATATATTTTCCTAATTCTTGTTCAGAACAACAAAAACCTACAGTTAAAGTCTTTCTAGGGAATTTTGATTCACCCTGTATATATTATTCAAGAGGCCTAATTTTGCACGCCTATTTTGGTAGGTTGTACTTGGGAACCCAAGGGTTTTGGAACAAGTGGTGTAATGTGGTTCTTGCACATTTTTCAGTTACCGCATGGAAACTACGTAACAAAATATTTTTTTAAAAAAAGAGCGGAGAAAAACGCGTTTAAAGTTGAACCTCTTGAAAATCTGCTAATTCGACCATCATACTCTGAAGTTAGCGCGCCGATGACCTTGTTTGCGCTTAGCCGCTAAATTATTTTTGACGATTTCCACTTTGACGTTCGTGCGGTGCGGCCTTTTTGTTGTGATCAATTAAAAAATTGTTTAAATTTACCTTTTCGATACATATTGAAAAAGTAGAGTTTGATGTTTATTCGGTGTAAAAGATAAGTGCTGGGTCAACTGCTAGTAGTAGGTGAATAAAAAGATTCCGTTTTCTTAGAGCGGGTTTAAAGTCCAAAAAGTTAAAATCAACTGGTCCCACTACAAGTGCTTTGGAATGTTGAAAAAAGTTTTGACACTATTTCTAAAAAAGCTCTTTTAAATTTGTTTCAAAAGTAGTGTTTACAAAAATGGACTCAGATCTATAAAATGAGTTGAATCCGGAGGAAATAATAGAGGGTGCTTCAAGAGTCACTTTCGATTTGCTGCCTGAAAAATCTAAAGAGCGCTACCAGCGGAACTTTGATGCGTTTATAAACTGGTGCAAATTAAAAAACGTTAAGAATATGAATGAAGATGTTTGGTGGCATATTTTTTGGAAAAATCGACCAAACATTTTTAATGCTGAAAATGTAGAGTTGGGGATGGTCAATTGACCACTACCTATTTAACCGGTCAAAATAACGTAAAAATTAAAGAATATTTTATTTCGTCTGTATGGTGTTAAATATCGATGCTTTAACTCTATGCATTTGAGATTAGTCTAGTTTACAGTTGTCTTCATTTTACCAATTTTCTTCGTGTATATAACCTAAATATGATTAACAAAAATTTAAGAATAACGGAAATAAATATTTCTTCGTCTTCAGAAGATGACATGTGAGGTTTATGATGTCGAACAAGAGATACCCGAATCGTCGACTCCGATGAGAATGCACCTTTGTCAACGTACATTCATCATTAAATAAATAGGTTTTATTAAATATAATATTTTCG
Organism: Oxystoma pomonae; assembly: GCA_963921995.1. Taxonomy (NCBI): domain Eukaryota; kingdom Metazoa; phylum Arthropoda; class Insecta; order Coleoptera; family Brentidae; genus Oxystoma; species Oxystoma pomonae. The sequence continues at coordinate 56,562,564 of OY998164.1, forward strand.
ATCTCTTATGTTTCGATACTTTTTTGTAGTTTTTAAGTAGGCACCTAATAGTACATAGTTTTATTTTACTTTTTTTGATTTTTAATGTTCTTTTGTTTTATTTTAAGTTGGTTTATTTTCTTTTATTTAAGTTTCAACTAGAACATAAAAATATTATTTTGCATTATCTATTTTTTTTTATTTCAGTCAATTGACCGGTCAATTGACTGTTCATTTGACCAAAAACGTGTTGACCGGTCAAATCCTCATCCCAGGCTCAAAGTAAGTATACTATAAATATAGGTAAATAAAGGACAAACCTAGAAATCTGCCTTTCATGAGTTGTGTTATCATTATTTTGCTTGATAAGTTGGCCATGGTCGGCCATAACTGGTCGTTAGTCATCACTGAATTAGCTGTGTGAAGCTAATAGGTACTACACTATTTTTTTCTAATGTTTTTACAATATTGCACAAGTTAAAAGTACAAAAATCATTTCTAACCACAAAAGTTTCCTTGTTTTTCTTTAGTTTTGATCTTAAAAACTATTGGCCTTAGCGGCAATGGCTATCCAGCCAATAAGAAGCAGAAGGCTAACATTTTCTTAGTAGGGGACTGTTCATAAATTACGTAACGCGGCTAGGCGTTGACGGAAGCGGTAGTTACTAAAATGTTTTTTCCGATCGTTTGAAAAAAAAGGACGTACGATAAACGACCAGAAAGTGTCTTTACAGGCCTCCGCAGGTTTACAGAACTCGCCTGCGGCTCGCCCTGTAAATTTGCTGCTTCGACCTGTAAATACCAATTTTTTTGGTCTAGTGGCGTAAATACCTATTTCCTTGCCAAAGTCAGCCATTAATCACGTGATGACCCTTTAAAAATGGTGGGTGTAGGTTAAATAAAGCGATTTTTCATAAGACGTTATGCTATTAAAAATGAAAATTTTGGGAAAGTGGAAAAAGATACAGATTAAACAAAGTTACTATTTCATAGAGTAATCCTTTCTGAATCGGGGAGAAACGAGCATTTTGCCGAAATGTCCGAAATAAACTCAAAATTCACAGTTTAAAGAAGAAATATCATGTGCTTTTATCTCTCTCGCACTTGCACAGTGTGGATAGGCATTGTCTCTCTCTCAGTTCAGCCTGAAGATCGGGCCAGATCGGCTTGTAGAGAGACAGTTGCGCTATCTGATTTGAGAGAGATGCCGTTATCTGTAACTACACGGGTGCGACAGAGATAAGTAGAGGGACATTTCCACGTTTAATTGGGAATTTTGAGTTTATTGTTCAAATTTCGGCAAAATGCTTGTTTTTCCCCGATTCAGATTCTGTCTTTTTCCACTTTGCCAAACTTTTGATTTAAGTTGGCATTACGTCTTATGGAAAAACAATTTGTTTATCCTAAACAGGGCAAATTGGATCGGCCATATTATATTTGTTAGACTGCCCTATATATAAACAAATATTATAGGTTATAAACCTGCGCTAATTGGTCGGTTGACCGTAATCTCGGGCGGCTAGCGAAAAAAACCGGTCGTATTTACTGAAGGCAGGTTTACCTAACTTTTCATATTGATAATTCATAACTTTAATTCATAGTTTATAAGCACAATTTTAGTGTTAATACATAATTTAAAAGCACCTGTTTATCCAAGAGTTTATAAGCATCGTGCATTAGGATAAATTTTGACATACCAAAGTGACAAAAAAGAAGAACAAAAATATTTTTTTTCTTTACCTAACCTCAACAGGTTACGTATTCTTCCTTCTTGCTAAATTTCTGTTTTCTAATATCGGCTAAAATCAATCACTCCCATTTTGAAATCAACCAACCAAAATGTTTTCTTTGCTTTTTTCATATTGATGTATAGAGTTAAAATTGACCAACTTTTAAATTATGCACTGTGCTTATGAATTGTGAATTATAACTGAAAACTTGGATAAACATTTCTATTAAGAATAATGTATTTAACATTATGAATAGGAATAAAATTGTGCTTAGGCTATTAATTATCAATATGAAAAGCTGTATAAACCCGCCTTGAGTTTGCAACGTTAAGCACCAGTGACGTCACGAGGACTTACGGAGGTTTTTTCAAGGATCCCGAAATGTTGTGAGATAACTTTTCGGTAATTTAAGGGCCCCAAAAACATAGCAAAACAATAAAATCGTCATCTTTTATTAACGCACGAACTGCATTGGGGCAAATTTGGACGAACTTGGTACATTTAAATGACGCGAAAACATTTTTAAAATATTTACTACGTTTTCACGTGGAACTGAATATGTTTTCAATACGATTCACTTCCTTCACAATTTTTTTTTCGTTGGCCCTGCCCAAGTTTAATACCGCTTTTTTTGGGATCGTATCGAGCTCCAACTGCATGAAAACAGGCCGTCGTAGCGCAGTGGGCGAATCCCGCAGTGAGCGAATCCCGGCTAGGTGCATGGATATTTTGTGTTTGTCTTTAACTTTGCATAACTTTTGGCGAACGCTGCGCATTGATACGATAATGGATGGAAAGTCCCAGTAAAATAAAAATAATAAAAAAAAAATGACCCTAATAATAAGAGGTTAGCACTTACTTTTTTTAAAATTATATGATTGTGATGTAAACCTATTGGCTTTAACAAAGCAAAACAGAAGTCAAATTGACAAAACAAGCAAATATCAAAAGCTGAAAACGTGTTCAAAATCGTATTGAATTGAAGTAAAAATTTAAAAATATTCTTTAAATCAAATATTTTATTTTGCCAAATAAAAACTTACAGTAAAGTAACAATATATACATAATAGGGAGATTTTGGTCAGGTTTTTTGTCAGTCTGTTACCCTTACCTTTATTCTGGGCAGGCGCGGTTGCGCTCTGTCAGGCTGTTACCTTTATTAAAGGTAACCACTAGCGCTAATTAGCGTCGAATAGCGACTACCTTTACCGTTAAAAAGACAAAAGTACATATAAATTTGCAGAGGCTCGTTTTCTTCTATAACTCCACCAAAGATATTTTGCAAAATCCTTTGCCTTACTAAATTTATGTTGGAGTGCCCGTCTCCCAGTCCTATCACTAAATTAATCTTTTCCTTGAGAAAAAAACAACAAAAGTCAATAAAAAAGTAAGGTTATGTTTACCGCCAAACGATTAACTACGTTCAAAAGCTCTATTTTTAACCTCGTGAAGTTACCTTGATTTACGGTAACGGTAACCATAAGAGTAACGAAATTTGCCGTTAAAGTGATTGACCAAAATTTCCCTAATTACAATAATTAATTTTATGACAAAAATGGACCATCTCTCGACTATGAAGATGCTAATACTAAGCCTTTAAAAGGGCTCATGTAAGTTGGTGTAGCAAATTTCAAAAGTCGGTTTAAAAAGAGTTTTCGGAAGAGATATTAGATCTTCCAAATTATATCTTAAAATTTCGACCGGGGAGTTCTGCCATCAAGGTGCCCGTTTAATGTGCAAAATTATGGCATATAAACTCTTCTAAAAAAACTGGGAAGGGGGGAAAACTTGCCTGACCCGACTGTAACCAAAACATTTTTTTATTCCAGTTAATAGACACTATCTTATTTTCGTACTAGACGATATTTTAAATGTTCTGCAGGCGAAAATTTTGAGAAAATTGTATTAAAAATGCCAATTTGCCAGGCCATTTCAACTACTACTAAAACGAAATAACTTTTTTTATGAGGTTTTATGAGCTGCACAAGTCTTTCTAAATAAATCTTAATGGATGTGAATTTAAGAAAGCATACCAGATTCCCGTCTTTGACTATTGGTGAATTATTTTATCAAGAAGTAATCAAGGATAATTTGATGCTTTTGCCAAGAAATATATGAGCACGAAACATCAGGCTTAAGCCGAGTGCCGTGGAAAAAGGGGGCAGTCCCATCGGATACGCCAATGGAAAAAAATCTGTAACGCCCTTGAAAAGGTTTCTTTTCCAGATACATATTTAAAAATCAATGGAGGTTTAAGTTTTAATAATCGTAACTATATAATTCTATCCAGATCCTACCTCATAAAATAAATGATACCTACCTTATACAGGGTGTCCGAAGAGGTAAGATCAACTTTTTACGAAAACGCGGCGAATCTAACTCTTTTTTTTGTTGCCCTGCCCAAAATCAATCCCGCTTTTTTTTTGGGATCGCATCGGAATTCATCGAACTGAGTAATAACTACCACTACCAGTTATGTTGGGAATTTGGAACCTTTGGTTGCACTAAAACAAAATTATGATTGTTTTCCACAAACCAAAACTACACTTTTTTGCACTCGACGCGCGTTTCGCTAACAACGTTAGCATCATCAGGAGACGATAAACAATGAACTAAATTAATCTACGCTCTATCTTATATACAATCCTTTAGTGGGCGGAGATAAGACTAATAAATTGTGATTGATCACGATTTTTAATCCTACCTCCCCTCAACCAAAGAATAAAGTGTACTAAACGGGATAGGTCCTCTATCTTTATTTAAACTATTTCTGGATTTAATGATTTCCATACTTTCATATGCATTCAAAAGTCTTTTGTTTGGTACACTTTTTAGAAGTTTTAGGTTATCTAATGTGAATCTATGATTGTTTTCAAAAGCATGCTCGGCCACACTTGACTTTTCTGTTCTTCCGTATTTTAAGTGTGCTAAGTGTTCTTTAAAACGTGTTTGAATAGAGCGTCTCGTTTGGCCAACATATTTTTTATCACAATCCATGCAACTAATTTCGTAAATTCCACTTTTTTCTAGAACTGTAGTTTTATCCTTGGGATTTCCTAGTAAGCTTCTTATTGTGTTACCGGATTGATATACTAATTTAAGACGGGTGTTATTAAATACTTTTTGTAATCCTTTCGTATAATTAGGATTATACGGAATTGATACAAATTTTGAGTCGCAGGTATCTTTTTGTCTGAAAAAGGTAGAATTCCGAAAGGTCTTTTGAAAAGAATGTCTATTTATCAGCTTATTTATTAAGCCTTCGTCGTAACCGTTTTCGCCAGCTATATTCCTAATCCTATTCTTTTCTGCTTCAAATCTTTCTTTGTTTAAGGGGAAATTTACTAATCTATATGTTAAAAAGTGTAAACTTGCAAGCTTATGTTGTAAGCAATGAAAAGAGCCATTTGGAATATACCTGTTGGTGGCCGTGCCTTTTCTGTATAGGTCAAAGTCCAATTTATTTTTATTTCTTATAACTAAAGTGTCTAGAAATGGCAGTGTACCGTTGTTCTCTGTTTCATAAGTAAATTTAATAGTGGGAAATTTGTTATTTATTTTTTCCATAAAATTTTCAACACTAGTTACTTTAGTGTTGAATACTGCAATTAAAAGGAACCACAATGGGTAATAGTTTATCACCTTTTATCGCAAACCTATTTATGAGCAAATTTGAATCAGATATAAGTAAAGAATTTGAGTATTTCCCCAGAGTATGGTTCAGGTATGTAGACGATGTGTTTGCAGTATTCAACACTAAAGTAACTAGTGTTGAAAATTTTATGGAAAAAATAAATAACAAATTTCCCACTATTAAATTTACTTATGAAACAGAGAACAACGGTACACTGCCATTTCTAGACACTTTAGTTATAAGAAATAAAAATAAATTGGACTTTGACCTATACAGAAAAGGCACAGCCACCAACAGGTATATTCCAAATGGCTCTTTTCATTGCTTACAACATAAGCTTGCAAGTTTACACTTTTTAACATATAGATTAGTAAATTTCCCCTTAAACAAAGAAAGATTTGAAGCAGAAAAGAATAGGATTAGGAATATAGCTGGCGAAAACGGTTACGACGAAGGCTTAATAAATAAGCTGATAAATAGACATTCTTTTCAAAAGACCTTTCGGAATTCTACCTTTTTCAGACAAAAAGATACCTGCGACTCAAAATTTGTATCAATTCCGTATAATCCTAATTATACGAAAGGATTACAGAAAGTATTTAATAACACCGGTCTTAAATTAGTATATCAATCCGGTAACACAATAAGAAGCTTACTAGGAAATCCCAAGGATAAAACTACAGTTCTAGAAAAAAGTGGAATTTACGAAATTAGTTGCATGGATTGTGATAAAAAATATGTTGGCCAAACGAGACGCTCTATTCAAACACGTTTTAAAGAACACTTAGCACACTTAAAATACGGAAGAACAGAAAAGTCAAGTGTGGCCGAGCATGCTTTTGAAAACAATCATAGATTCACATTAGATAACCTAAAACTTCTAAAAAGTGTACCAAACAAAAGACTTTTGAATGCATATGAAAGTATGGAAATCATTAAATCCAGAAATAGTTTAAATAAAGATAGAGGACCTATCCCGTTTAGTACACTTTATTCTTTGGTTGAGGGGAGGTAGGATTAAAAATCGTGATCAATCACAATTTATTAGTCTTATCTCCGCCCACTAAAGGATTGTATATAAGATAGAGCGTAGATTAATTTAGTTCATTGTTTATCGTCTCCTGATGATGCTAACGTTGTTAGCGAAACGCGCGTCGAGTGCAAAAAAGTGTAGTTTTGGTTTGTGGAAAACAATCATAATTTTGTTTTACCACTACCAGTATTACTGGAAAAAGTAGAGCTGTACACTTATTGCCTTAAAAAACCGGAAAAAGAAGACAACTTGACAAGAGCATATCTCAAAATGTCACAGGCTAATGTCAAAAGTTACAAAGGTTTTTAAAATGCATTTTATTCGCTTATTGAAAACAGAAAAGTGGATCATATTGCAATTGTATTCAGTCGGCCCACAGTGATCTGGCTAGGTCGGAAAACGGTCAAAAGTCGTTTTGTCATTAACCACTTCTCAGATTTTGACTAAATTTGGTGTGTAGTCATAGAATAGGGTTCAGATGGTCCCATTTTAAGCACATTGAAATTGGCCTCCAGGGACGGAGATAATGAGGGGGGGACTTATTTAAAAAATACAATTTCATGCCAAAGATGGCTTGTGGGGTATCAGTCGAAATGTTTTTGAATGTGGATTGTGAAAAAAATATTTTTAGTTATCAACTGTCATTTTGACAGTTTGGACATATCTTCGATAATTGCAGAAAAAATGAACTTAATGCGATTGTGACGTGTGAGCTTTGGTGCCTTCAATTTGCAGAGTATTTTAGTATTTTAATATTTATAAGGCACAAGTGCAAACACCTAGGGGATATTTCGAACACCAAATATTCTCAATATCATTATTTATTATAGGAAGCTAACTAACTGTAAATTAAAAATTAATTCAGCCTTATGAAATTTTTAAATTTAATGATGGCAGGTAAGTTAGATATTTTTAATGAGTATTGGCGTATTTAAAAATTAAACAAATGTATTAGTTGAAAATAATTTAATTATGAAAAATAGCTAATTATAACATGTTTCAGAATACAAAATTTATTAACGAGACATATTATACTTAACCACAATTAAGAATACACAAATAACAAAGTACTTAACTTATACTTACCCCCCCCCCCTGCGCACGTTTATGGCGAATGAATTTTGTCTTTGTCCGTCATAATGATGTCACCAGTAAATCCCGTGAGAAATGCTTGGTGGCAATAATAACGCACCGGACAACGGAGTTTATCTCTCTTGTCCTCATGGGCGGGTCAGGTCGGGTAAATGTATGATTTAGATTTACTCAGTAAGCCTTGGGACATAATACTTATATACCAGCAAGCCGGAGCAAGGTGGATTTTAAAAGATCTACTCTATGAAACTAGCAGGAATTGCTTTTAAAATAACGTTTCATTAAAAAAAAAATAACGTAAAAACCAAAACGCTCTCACCATTTTTTTTATACTGCTGAAAAGCTCAATGCTTACCCTATACGCAAATGTCTTTAGTTTCTTTCACGAACAATTTTTTCCTTACTTATAATTTATTTTATTTTTTTTCTTTAGGCTTATGGTGATTATACACCAAAAATTATACAAAATGAACCCTCTATAACTTAAAAAAGAATAGATTTAGGAATTAACTTTTAATGGGTCGAATCCCTAGGGACATTTAAGAGTTCAATTAGCATCGGTTAAGGATGTTATCAGGATGTCGGATTTGAGTACTTATGGCCTAGCCCCAGATCACGGCGGCCGTGCTAACGTAGAAAATAATATGAGATGAGATCGTCCGCCTATGTCCGTACATTTTTCATAAAATTCCCCTGGGTCAAGAATCGCCGTCCTGATGGAAAGTGAAGGAAAGAGTCTGCAGGTCTATAAAGGAGGCACAAAGCGCGAAGGCAAAGATCCCGTCTTATCCTGCGGGAAAAGCCAACAGACGATGCTCTTTTGTCGTAATTCAATATAAATGGAGAGTGCGGAACGTCTGGAGGACCTGTTTGTCTGTCTGTCTGTGGCTCTCGAAAGCAGACGTAAACCTATGCCTAGACCTTTTTTTATTGTTGTAGAGAGTTTAGTCCACGATGATGTTCCATCTTGAATTTGCATGTTTTAGTGTCCTTTGGTTTAAAGTGGCGGCCATTTTGACATGTAAGTCATGTAACTGTCAACAGTGTCAAAAATGGCGTCTGTTTTGGACCGAAAGTGCGCTAAATCGGAAGTAATTAAGTGAACTATATCTTAAAGATGTCGCCTTGACATTTGTCAAATGTCAAAATGAAAACTTGTGTTTGTCATATTTACCGCAAATTATTTTAGAAAGTTTGCGTTTATCTCACCACCTGGACGAATTTTATTTATCCATTTTATGAAAATAAATCGAATTACACACCTCAGAGAAAGGGACGTCATGTCGGGGGCGCCAGGAGGGGCTATAACTCCCCCCACTATTTTGACCTTTTACTCCGGTTTGTATCGTGTTATTTGGTAAAAAAGAGAAGATCAAAAAATCTTGGGAGGAAAGAACGAAAATTAAAAATTGGATGAGTGTCCCACAAGGAACATACAAAAGACCAAAGCGAAAAGAGAAACAATTAAACGATGTTTCGCCCGGGGTGACCAGCGTGGGCTCGTCAGTGGATTCACTAGTCACCCTCAATCCAGACATCATTTAACACCATCGCACACTTTGACTTCCAACTCTGAATCACTCACAAATAGGCATCGTTCCGCATGGTACTTATTATAAGTCACCTGATACGGGTTCGCCCTGGCGTGTTAATCTTTCCAATAGGAATATGCTCCTAAGACAATTAAAACTTCTTGTTTTAATTGTTAAAACTTTTTGTTTTAATTGTCTTAGGAGCATATTCCTATTGGAAAGATTAACACGCCACGACGAACCCGTATCAGGTGATTTATAATAAGTACCATGCGGAACTATGCCTATTTGTGAGTGATTCAGAGTTGGAAGTCAGAGTGTGCGATGGTGTTAAATGATGTCTGGATTGAGGGTGACTAATGAATCCACTTTCGAGCCCACGCTGGTCACCCCGAGCGAAACATTTCTCCTTTCGCTTTGGTCTTTTGTGTGTTCCTTTCCTTCCAATTTTGAATTTTCGTCCTTTCCTCCCAAGATCTTTTGATCTTCTCTTTTTTAGATTCTTTTCGGTTGATGTAACTGATTTGGAAGTTTAACTTCGTGTTGTTTGATGTGCCGCTTTATGATTCAATTTCAAGCAACCTTTGTCAACTGCATTCAAAACTACGTCCCTAAAGTGCAAAGATCTTATTATTGGAAAAATTAGTGCTAATAAAGTCAAGTCACAAAATTTTGTGCTCTTGTAATTTCCAGGATATGACCTGCACAGCTAGCTACCGGTTAAAGATAGCAGTGCACCATGCTATAATGGTGCAGAAAAGTAGTAAAGTGGCCTAAATGATCCAGAAAATTAAATGTTGCCATTTCAATAAAAATTTTGAATTTTTTACTTTTTTTGCATATTTTTTAAAATAACCGTGGTGCACTGCTAACTTTAGGTCGTACACATATTTAGTTCTCGTGAAAGAAGACGTGGATGGTATTTTTGATTTTGGAATAAAGTGCTATTTAGGTGCTAATTAAATGCCCAAAATTCAAATTTTTGTGCTTTTGTAGTTTCCGAGATATGGCCTGCACTGCTAGCTACTTGTTAAAGATAGCAGTGCACACAGTGTTGGAGGGGTCTAAATGGTCCAGAAAATTAAATGCTGCCATTTCAATAAGAAAATTCTATATTTATTAATTTTTTCTCGGCATATTTTTTAAAATTAACTTGGTACAAACAAAAAAGAAGTTCAAAAACCTCCAAATCAGTTACATCAACCGAAAAGGATCTAAAACCAAAAGATCAAAAGATCTTGGGTGGAAATAACTAAAATTCAAACCTGAATGAGCATCTCATAAGGCACACACACAAAAAAACCAAACCGAAAAGAGAAATGATTAAACGATGTTTCGCCTTGGGCAACCAGCGTAGGCTTGTGTTTTCCTTGTGGAATGCTCATCCAGGTTTGAATTTTCGTTATTTTCATCCAAGATCTTTTGATCTTTTGTTTTTAACTTGCTAAACTGCAAACTTTAACGGGTAGCTAGCAGTGTAGGCCATATCTCGGAAACTACAAGAGCACAAAATTTGGTTGTTTGGCATTTAGTTAGCACCTAAATAGCACTAATTTATTTTAATATCAAAAACACCACCGACGACTTCTTTCACGAGAACTTAAATATGTGTACGACCTAAAGTTAGCAGTGCACTACGTTAATTTTAAAAAATATGGAGAAAAAGGTTAAAAAATACAATTTTTTTTATTGAAATGGCAGCATTTAATTAGCCTTTCATTTTCTGGACCATTTAGACCACTGTACCACTTTTTTTACAAGAGCACAAAATTTTTTGACTTGGCATTTAATTACCACTAATTTTTCCAATCATAAAATCTTTGCACTGCTGACTTTGTAACGCTAACTTTAGGGACGTTCCAAAACGTGTAAGAAATGCCATTTTTAGTATATTTTCCTAAAATTTATGATTTGATTTTGGTAGCAAATTTACTACCGCAATCCACCTCTTCTTTTTTAAATATTAAAAACGTGAGCGATCAAAAAAAAAACATTTTTTTTTTAATTGTAAAAATTTTCCTCCGCTGCGCAATAATTTTGTTTTTGTTTCAAGTGGTTTATTTTTTAGTCCACTATACCAATATGGTATGGGGCACTATTAAAATCGTGAAATTTTGACTTTTCTTAATTTTATCAAAAATGAGTTACTAAGGTTCCAAAACAGCTTAATCGACGAAAAAACAAGTCGTCTGTTGTCTGTCTGAATACATGATAACTCAAAAACGCCTTAATCAATTTTAACAAAATTAGGCATAAAAATTCTCTATCGGCTGACCATGAACTGATTATCTTTTGGGTAAGGAGGTGGGGGGTTGAAGGGGGGAAAAGAGGGATAAAATATTTAAATTTTTTTTAACTTTGAAACAAAAGCAAGTAGCGATATACGGTTTTCAGATTTAAGTTTCCATGAATATGAATTACAAATTTCGTATAAAGTCCAAATTCGTCGGAGCTTTAGTTTCCGAGGTATTTAAAAAAACATTCAACACAGCAGCTATTGATATGCGGTTTTCAGATTTTGTTTTTCGTACATTTTACCCAAAAATTTTGTTCACATCTTTCAAAGCTACAGTTTTCGAGATATTTTCATCTCCCTTCAACATAAAATAATTTATTGTATGGTGGACTATCTTTATAGCACCAACTTTTTCAGTTATTTTTTGTGAATCCATTTAAAACGCATCGGTTCCCACCTGTGACTTTCTCGTGAGTGCTCACTCACGCGTCACATGATGTCAATATGAAATGTTATGTCAGTCATGTGACGCGTGAGCGGGCACGCACGAAAAAGTCGTAGGTGGGAACCGGGTGTAGAAAACAGCATTTTTAGTGTAATTTTCTTAAAATGTTTTCCTGCGACGCATTTGAGGCTTAATTTGGGAAAAAATCTGCAATTGAGAGTAGATGGACCGGAGAATCCGGCCTTGTTTTAAAAATAAATAAAATAAAAAAATAAATTTTTTTCCTAAACACTAACCCAAAATCTTCTAAATCGAACCCTCTCCTTCAGCCAACTACTTCCGATTCAGTGCCCTTTTGGTCTACAAAAGCCGCCATTTTTGACTCTGTTGACAGTTGTTAATTGTCAAAATGGCCGGCCGGTGGTTTGGATCGACACCTCCAAGCTCAATCCTAATTTAGTTAACCATTGTGGGCGGATTTATGTCAATATGGCGAAGCAAAACCACACACCTAAATAGTGCGTATAACGAGTTGTAGACCATGGTATTTGTTTTCGTTCGGCCATGATTTTTCTACTGTTCATCCTTAAAATACCAATTTACACATGTGTATACCGTGCCCTTATTATTTTATTTGATCCCCACATCCCCGCCAGACACGCAACAACCCCTCCAGACACCCAAGAAGGGCCTAACCGAATATAGAATTAGTTTAAGGGTGGTAAGGGTTTTTGTATTACGTTTTGTCCCTCGTTTCTCCCCTTTCTTACAACCATAACGACTTAACAAAGTTTAGGTTAACTCGTGGTGGCCAAAGACAACGGGGTGATTTTTGTCAGGGTGTTCATTTTAAAACTTCCCACCCAAGATTTACGTATTTAGAGTTATTTTGGAGAAATCGTCGCACGCGCCCTCTTCGAGGGGTAAACTTTACCCCTATAGTACGTTTATTTCTTTAAAATTTTCAAAAACTTAACAGTTTTCATTTCCAGAAAACCCAATCATTGATTTATTTGAAAAGGTATCCGTTTTTGTTTCAGTCAGTGGTACGAAAACAGTAGCGGCTCGTTTTGGAGTAATGTTAAAATTTTCGCTTTTTCAACTTCTTTACAAGTTACTTTTCTTTGTTCTGGTTTTAGGTTTGAATTTCGAAATTATATATAATTATCTTTAAAATATTTCCAGGAGTACAAATTACGCTACAAGGGGCCTTTTTAGCACAAAGGGTACCGAAATAATTGATTTTTATTTTAAATCTGCAGCATCAGAGATTTTTTTTTTGCTTATGATATTTTTATGTATATTTTTCGAATAACGTTTAAATATACGTTTTAATCTTGCCACGTCTAAATTTAATAAATTCACTAATTAAAAATTCTGAAAATTTTCCTTAAAAAAATAACAACGCAATATATCTCGCTAGCATTCCCTTTTACAGCTACTATCACCTATGCAAAAAAATTTGGGTGGAATGAAGCTAGAGAGGTTCTTCAATACCCATGCTAGTCAAAAGTTCGTATGAAAATCGCCTGGTCTGGCCGATTAGGAGTTATAATAGTTAAGCAATGAAACTCGGCATGCATAATAAGTAGAGCCTTAGATAGTTTTTGATAAATATTGCTACCATATAAAGTCTTCTGAAAAGGACCCCTATTTCCGAAAATAACATAAAAATTCTTAAAGGTGTAAAAATTATGGTGGAGCGATGAAATCTGGCATTGACGCCGCAATTTTTTTTTGTCGTTTGTTACTCGAGGTCTCTCGCCTAGGACCCCAATTCTCGACGTTAAACAAAAAAATAGGAAAATATTAATAACAGCCATCCAAAAAGTGATAGAACCATCAGATTTAGCACAAATTAAATTAAAATATAAAACATTTTATGTAGAAGCCCCCAATTCTTGAAATTTTTTGAAAAAATAAATATTAAATATCACCTAAACGCATAACGATAGAATCATGGGATTTGGCGCAAATTATGACTGGGTACCTTAGTATCAAATGTTCTAAGACCATTGGCATAGGACCCTTACTTCCGAAGTTAACTAAGATATTGGGTAGTTTACCTAGACGCGTAGCGCGTTACTTTAAGAGAAGAAAGTATTTTCTTCTCCATAGACGAAATATTTTTCTCTTAAGAGTATTTTCTTCTCTAGAAAGGAATTTATTTGAAGTATATACTGTGTAATTTAATTTTTTGTTACGTATATGGTGGTTTGTAAATATCTTTTCCTACGAGCGTGCGGAAAATCGTATTTTCCAGAAAGTAACTTTTCCAGACGATAAATAATGCGAAAAGTAGTACTTTTCGTACGGTTTTACTTTTCTGCACAATCTTTTTCCGCTCAATTTTTACTTTTTCTGCACGATTTTTCTTTTTGTGCCCGATTTATGAAAATATTTCCAATTATGTCTAAAAAATGACACCTAGGTTATAATGGCGGTATACTTCACTGGTCACCCTCCACCATACATCATTAAACATCATCATACACTTTGATTTCCAACTTTGAATCGCTCACAAATAGGCATCGTTCCGCACTGTTACTTATCCAAGTTACTTTTACTTAAGGCAATTAAAACAAAAAATAAAGTTAGAGAAAAACCTCCAAATCAGTTACTTCAACCGAAAAGAAACTAAAAACAAAAGATTAAAAGATCTTGGGTGGAAATAACAAAAATTCAAACTTGGATGAGCATCCCACAAGGAACACACAAAGGACCACCGGAAATGGGGGTCCTTTTTAGAAGACTTTATATGGTAGCAACATTTATCGAAAATTATCTAACGGTCTACTTATTATGCATGCCAAGTTTCATTGCTTAATTATTACCTTTTCTTAATTAAACTCCTCATCGTCCAGACTAATATGCGATTTTCGTACGAACTTTTGACCAAAAAATTATTTGTGTGCCTGTTGCGTACAGAAAAACATTTCGCTTCGTTCGGTCAACTGCCGTCGCGTGCGGTAAATTATCTCTTTCCGCACTTGTTAGGTAAATAACTATTCCTGATCTTGCGATAACTGGATTGGCTAATTCATTTCATAATTAAAAAGCTTGTATCGTGTGTCTGTTAGTCTGTAGGTTATATTATGTTCCCATAGAAATCAAAAATGTTCCAGTCCAGCGGTCGACATACCGGGCGTAAGCCCATGCCAACAACCCTAGTTTCAATAATTCAACTCCAAATCGTGCTATTATCTCTGAGCGAATAAGGTTCGTCGTTTCCAGAGCGCTGATAGTCAGGGGGCAATCTTTAAATAAAATAATCCAATAAATAAATTCGAGGGGATTTTTACTGACGGAAATACTTGTAAACTTAAAAAAATAAATACATGGGAAACCCTTGAAAATATCTTATAATGTATATTGTATCTGTAGGAATACCTGGGAATGCTAGGTTAAAATAGGAATACCTGTACAAATGTTTGCCATCCGAAAGCCCCTCGGACAAAATCAATAGGATTTTCACTGTCGGGAATACTTGTACCCTTGCCTGTGAATTCATTAGGGACACCTGGTAATACTTGGGAATATCTTGGTATAACTGGGACTACATGAGTAATACTTGAGAACACTAGGTGACATGGAAATACTTGTAGTAATTTTGGGCAGTAAAAAACCCGTCCAATAAAGCTTAATTTGGCGACCATTAAAACTAAATTCGAGGGCACAATAGATAAGTTACTTATTAACAAGTGGGAAAAGTTATACTGTTTGCAATAAGCGGATTAGATAAAATTTAGGTTTTCTTTTTAATAATTTTTAGACCGGGCAGTTTTGTGAAAAAACAAAGGTCACATTAGGTAGGGTTAGGGTGTCAATTTTTTTTTCTTAAATTTAGACGGTTTAAGCTAGAGCAACCAAATTTGGCACATATGTTGGCCTTCCGGCAACTTACCCTCGTGGGTCATAAAAAATGATATATGTTGCCCCTATGGGACAAGAGGGGCCAAAATGTGTTTTTAAACTTGCTCATAACCTCTATACTAATGCACCTGCGCATCTGAATCTTAGTCAGTTGGTAGTTTATACTATTACCTACAAGTCTACTGTACCGAATTTTTTTTATAGCTGTTAACAAAGCTCCTAGGTTAGGGGTGTCAACAAAAATGCACCACCACCAAAATTACCCACTGTAAGCTGTAAGAGGGCGGGATCTAATTTTTACCGTTTTCATATTCCAGGAAACACTCCATATGGACATATGCACACTTTTTGATGAGGTTTACATGTGCTTATTGAGTGGTTTTCTGGAATATAGAAATGGTAAAAATCTTCCAACAAAAACTTTGCCCCCGAACAGCCCCTAGGGGCTGCACGCTGGGGAAAAGTTGGATGTAAAAAATATAGGCTCTTAAAATGTAAGTGTTTTGACTCAAAGGTCGCGATTCTTCAAAAACCGTCAGAAAATCTCGCCCTTATATCTCAAATCTGACAATTTTTAAATACAAGTTTAAACTTCACGCTTTTTGGTCAGGACTATTTGCTAATATTCCTTAAATATTTTTATGTGTAAACAAACCTTTAAAACTTTTAACATACAAAACCATAGATAGCCATGGAATATTTCGCTGTCACTGTTCAGAAAAGTCACACAAATTCTTTCTTTCCTTTTACATGGTGAGAATTTTCGACGTTTATTGGAACGCGTAGTAACAATTTAGCTCCGCCGTAAACTAGTCCTGCAAAATATCTCTAAAATATTAAACTGACAAAATGTTAATAAAAATATGTCGCAGTTTCTCTTACAACGTTGGGATAAATATGAAGGTTGCTGTGTTTTTATTTTAAATGAGGCGATAAGTAAAATCGCCACTTTCCAGAATTATGACGGGTGAGATTTTCTGTCGTTCCTGAAGAATCGCGACCAATCTGCCAAAAATTTTGCACTTTTTGAATTTGGTATAGTAAATTTTGAACAAGATGTTCGAGATTTAAAATTTTTAGCCTCTAGGGGTCGCCCCTAGGGTTTGAGATTTTTATATTTCATAATATTTGTTACACCAAATTCATGAGTATTAAATATGCACATGGAGTGTTTCCTGGAATATGCCACTAGGGGCTGGGCAAAAGTTAGGGGTATTTAAAATTGAGAAATGGTCCACTGGTGGTGCATTTTTGGTGACATTGCCTGAAATATAAGTGATATATAATTTTTTAATTGAACTCGACAAAATTTTTAGCCCCTAACCTAGGGGCCTTGTAAACTATCAGGAATTTTTTTTCCGTGTAGTAGACTTGTAGGTAATAGCATGAACTAGCAACTAACTGAGATTCAGATGTGCAGGTGCATTAGTATGGAATGTATGAGGGATAGTTTAAAAACATATTTTGGCCTCTGTTGCCATATACGTCATTTTTTATGACACAGGTACGTTGCCGGAAGGCCAACATATGTGTCAAATTTCATTGCGCTAGCTTAAACCGTCTGAATTTAAGAAAAAAAAATGACACCCTAACCCTACTTTTTGAGTGCAGCATTTTTAGGGCTGTTAACAGGTTAAGACAGCCTTGGTGGGTCCATTAGTAGTCCATTAAAACAGGTTTCGTAAAATCTTCATCAAAAGTCCCACGGAATACGCTATGCCCCCTAAGTATTTATGCAATTTCAAAAAAAAACTATTCTGTGTGTTTGATTTTGTTTAGTCTTTTTTTTTCGATTTATACCCATCGTTATTTCCTATAACTGCTAACGCAACTTTTAACTCTCAAATAAAAAAAAACTACTCTTTAGCGTTTACTCCCGGTTTTCTTTTCCGACCCGAGAGACAGAGAATTTGGGGCTGTTGACCCGTCTAGACAGGGATGGGGGTAGCAACAGGGCTCCGCCACTCTGCTCTGTATGCTGCAGGCCTATCCGGGATCCCTTTGCCAAACTCTAGTTGCTAACTCCTCTTATTAAACTCAAAGAAGCAATAGAAGACAGGCACTGAAAAATATCATTAAATTTATTTAAATACAATAAAAAAAGAACCAAACTGATAAAAATATTTCTTTTTTAATCTTTTAATATCTTTTAATATTAATTTTTCAAAGTAATTTTAATTAATTCAATTTTTAGTTACTAAATCCTGATTATTACTAAATCGTGATATTTTTACATGATACCTCCTGCAGTGTGCCGTTGTTATTACGCTAATTGAATTCAAAACGGGTTCATGTGATGTACATACTTTTTGCGGTCAAATAATTTTTTCAACTACATTCAATAGCGTGGTTCTCTACCGAAAAACTGGTGTACTGGAAGTAGCAAGTTAGCTACTCGAATACAACAAAATAGGCAAAAAACTGATTTTAGTAAAAAATCCCTAAAATCTGAAACCTCGAACTTTCAACACTTATATCTCTGAAGCTGTGAGTCGGATCAAAAAGAGGTCCATTTAAACGTTGATCAGGGAGAACAGCTAAGCAATGCTAAGTGAGCGGGGTCCTTTCAGTTTCAATCCGGTAAAGTTACTTTACCGGACTAGTGATGTAATGAATCATTTCCAGACTGAAACCGGTAACGTAATGGAGTATATTACAATACAGTATGGATTAAATTTCTTTCAAAGGTCACCAATAGAAATATTCAAACATCAGTGGCCTTACAAAGAAATTTTAGCTCACGCTACCCCTGGTTTTTTCATAAAGTTTAAGTTCCGTACCTTAATCTAGAGTCTCTCTAAAGAATAGGCTCCAAGCAGAAAAAAACCGCATCGAAATCGGTTCACTGGTTCGAAAGCAACATGCGCACAGACTCACACACAGGCATAGGGATCAAACATATAACACACCTTTTTTTCGCATTCGCCTCGGATTTTAAGAATGGGCTAAGTTGTTTCGAGAAAAGGTGGTAGCTACATAACAGTCATAACAGCAGTGCGGGAACTTGGCCGGCCTGCCTATATCATTACTGATTTACACGGTAAGATAACTTTTCGTGTTTGCGCCGTTGGTATATTACGATTGTTATTAAATAAATTATTCTACTACAAGTTGTAATTAGCAAGTTAACTGAGAAGATTACTAAAGAATTGCAAATTTTGATGTTTTAATTTTAAATTGGAACATTTTGTGGTTTGTATACCAGAGAACGGGTAGAAAGCGCAACGGTGCTTGTAGATCTAATAGCAGGTGTGTCGCTATTTACGATTTTTTGGAGAGCAAAAAGGTTGCACTAGAAGCGTTTTTAGATTTATCCAAAGCGTTCGATTGCCTGGATCATAAAATTCTACTTGACAAGCTAGAAAAATACGGTATAAGAGGTGAAGCACTATACGCTGGATACAGTCCTACCTTACCGGTCGTGAACAGAGTGTGATGCTGGAGAGAGAAGGGGAGTTGTACTTGTCAGATGCTTTAAATCTTAAAATGGGCACTGCCCAAGGAAGCGTTATCAGTCCTCTTTTATTTGTATTGTATATAAACAGCGCAAAGCAAGAACTAGAACATAAGACCTGTGAAAATTTTCAATTTGTAAATTACGCTAATGACTCGAATGCTTTAATAACAGTAAACACCATAGAAGAAGTTTTAAGAGAGGGAAAGACTTGTTTAGAAAATATTAAAAAATGGTTTACGAAAAACAAATTGGTTGTGAACAATTACTTTGTTTATATGGGCCTCTTAAAGCGCTTTTATATAAGGACGGTTTGAAAATGTTGTTGTATAAACACCACTAAAATCATTTTAAGCACTAACTCGATTTAATTTTATATGGATTTAAGAAAGCGGTTCATCGTTTTAAAACCCATTTTAGGGTCGTTATAAACACTTTAAAAATGCTTTAGCTTATTTTTTCTAACCTAAATAAATACTCGACTCTGATTTTCCGAAAAATCTGTTGTTAACTAAGTTGTTTTGTTTTTTCTTTAAACTTTATTAAACATATTTAATGACATTTAATGAAGGACGTATAAACACTTGGAGAAAGCGATTTTATTTAAAATCGTCCTTATATAAAAGCGCTTTTAGGAGCGTATAAACGTGGTAACTGAAAAGTCCAACTTTCTCCTTTTCACACCATGAAGGTCCTACAAGTTGTCAACTGCTGTCAGATAGTAATACCTTCAGCGATGGGGTGAAGTTTTTTTTTTAAATTGGCGAAAACAGATTAAACACATTTCCTGTAAGTTAAATTCTCTTTGTTATAGCTTAAGGGTACTTAAGGACTATACTGATTTCACAACGCTTAAAATTGTATACCATGCAAACTTTGCTTCAGCTGAGGTTTGGAATTATTTTTTGGGATGATTCTTCACAAATTGAAAAAGTATTTTTAATTCAAAAAAGGACAGTGAAAATGCTGTTAAATTTAAAATAGAACGTGTATATAATCGAACGTGTATTGTTTTTATGTAAAAATAAACATAAATTTGCGAGGCACTTATCTTCTCACAGATTAACAATAACCGAAAAATGCCCCGAATATTGCTGCATAAGAATGTTTAATAATCTACCGTTGGATATCAAAAAAATTACCAATTTTAATAAATTTAAAAGTAAAGTTTTCGAACTTTTATTGAAACTTGTCTAGTCGTATCTAGTGTATGTATTATACGTAAGTGGCTGATTGTCACGAGATGTCAACTTTTGTTGTTTACTAGCTGAAAAAAAATTTATTTTTTGTAAGAAGTGTTCAATAGAATTATAGAATATTGCTAAAAGGTCTGTTTGTCTTGTACTCGGAAAACCAATTTAAAATTTTAATATTTTCCATATTTTTTAAACATTTCTAACCTAAAATTATCATCTCCGTGACTGTTAATTTAATTGATTTCTTAACTTTTTTTTCATACATCAATACCAAAACGATTATGTTAAACCAAAAATGAAGAAAATTCCATTTAAAAATATGTAAAACTACTTAATTTTTCGAAATATAGAGCTGTTCCATTTTACGTTTAATATTTGCGTGAATGTAACAATAGATGGTCAAAGCTCTAATAGATGCCACTAGTCAAGAACACTTTAATTTTCTCCCCACTTAAGACACTTGAAGAACATGTCAGTATGGTTTTAGATGTAGGTAGAAAGAGTTCATTGTTTTTCTTGGCGAATCTTAGTGTATGTGATTTGGGCAATTGACTTTTTAATATCCGTGAAGTTAAAAAAATAGGCTAGTTTTAAACAAATTTTCATTTCTCTTTTGTAGAAATAGTTCTTATGATAATTTTGCAGAATTAATGCTCTTAAATTATATGTGTTTTTAATCTGATAAAATTTATTTATTTATTATTAATAATCCTCATAATTTCCGTGAATCTCATAATTATCTAAATATCTAAATACAATAATAAATATTCTCAGCATCTAAGTATAAATTTCCTTTTTGTCTTTTATCTATAGCTATCTTCAAAATGTATGTAATGGATATTTTACAATTATCATTTTTGTGAATCTTTTCTCATCATGTCGATTTTTTCAAGTATTTAGAAATGTCAGTGTTAGCCCTTTTTAAGTAAGAATAAAGTTCCCTAACTTTTCAACAAAAATTTCATTGCTTTAAATTATAATTCATACATATATTTAATTATTTGTGAATCTTTACTCAACTCCGTGAATGATAAATTTTTAAAAAGTCAAGTTTTTTCAAATAAAAAGCAGGTCCACATGTGGAAAGGTTTATCACTTTAAACATGTAACCTTAATATCCAAAATTAACAAAAAATATGTGATTTTATTTTTTATTTGTGATTTTATTTTTGCTTCCTTTTTTTTGGAAAGTGGACATCTCATGAGAATCAGCCAGGTATTTATTGTAACATGGTTTGACTAAATGTAAGCGTAATGGTAAAATTTGTATTTACAATTATGTGTAATATAGGATGTAAAACTATAAAAAACAAAATGACGAATTAGGAGTTATTTTAGTTTTAGTTTTCAACAATATTTGATTTCCAATATATTTCGGACTTGCTGAATAACCGCGGTTTTGCCTTCGGGTTTTTCCAAGTATCTTTAGCTTTAAGTGGTCATCACATTTCCGTAAACCGATTTCGATGAAGTAAAGCCCATTAAATTCCCATTAAAATATTTTATATAATTTTTGGGTGATGCTGATGGGACAGACAGCAACATACAAGCAGACAAATGTTCCTGAAATTGCTTTTTTGGTATCTATATCATTTTAATATAGGATATTGAAATCCTCTTTTCACTTACCCCATCATATCTCTGAAAATTACATTATTTGTAAAATTTTATAAAATTATGGAATCTTAAGAATCGTGCACTTGCTAATTAGCGGGTTTTTTTTTCAATTAACTAATTTGTGAATATATAACTTCTAGGCTAAATTAGTAGTAACGTTACGAAGAAAATAATAGTATTTATTAATTATTATAATTTTTCTTTATACGTAGAAAGTTTGGCTTCCGTGGGCCTTTTGATGAAGATTTTCCGAAACTTATTTTAATCAATTACTAATGGACCTAGTAACACTACCCAACCTGTTAACAGCCCAAAAAATGCTGTAGTCAAAAAGTAGGGTTAGGGTGTCAATTTTTTTCTTAAATTCAGGCGGTTTAAGCTAGAGTAATGAAATTTGGCGCATATGTTGGTCTTTTGGCAACGTACCCTCGTGTTTTACAAAAAATTGCATATGTGGCCCCTAAGGGGCCAAAATATTTTTTTAAAACTATCCCTCATACCTTCTATACTAATACACCTGCACCTCTGAATCTCAGTCAGTTGGTAGTTCATACTATTACCTAGAAGTCTACTATACCGAAAAAATTTTCGTAACTGTTAACAAGGCCCCCTAGGTTAGGGGCTAAAAATGTTGTCGATTTTAATTAAAAAATTATATTTCACTTATCTTTCACCCGAGTGGTGGCCCGGTAATGCTATACGCCGCCGATAGCATTTCGTGGCAATTTTAGGCAATTTGAAGCATTATTTCGAGGCATTTCGGGGGCATTTAGAGGCAAAATCGGGTAAAAAATACCTTTTGGTGTACACAAAATGACGACCCTATATCAAAAAAAAATGCACCACTAAAATTTCCTAATTTTGAATACCCTCAACTTTGTCCCAACTCCTAGGGACTGTAGGGGGACGGTGATCTAATTTTCACCATTTTCATATTCCATAAAACACTCCATATGCACATTTAAAACTCATTAATTTGGTGTAACAAATGTTATAAAATATAAAAATCTCCATCCCCAGGGCGACCCCTAAATAGAGGCTAAAAATTGTTCAACTTGTTCAAAATTCACTACACCAAATTCAAAAAGTGCAAAATTTTTGCCAATCGCAAGTTCGAGGCAAAACACTTACCTTTTAAGGGCCTATATTTTTTATATCTAACTTTGCCCCAACCCCTAGGGGCTGTACGTCGCGGAAAGTTTCTGAGGTTTGAGATTTTTATATTTCATAATATTTGTTACAGTCAATTCATGATTTTTAAATGTGCATATGGAGTGTTTTCTGGAATATGAAAATGGTGAAAATAACTAAAGCATGGCTTTTTTGGTTACCGATGCAAAAAAAACTTTTTTTTTGATCACGGGTGCAAAAAAAGATTTCTGTCCGTTTTTTGCCCAAAGTTAGAGAGAAATAGCGGAAAATAGTAATATTGAAAAAATCTAATTATTCTTGCGTAAGAATTTACCAAAAAATCATTTCAACAATCAACAATGAACGTCACAGTAAAAAGACACATCGCTATGGAAACGATTGTTATTTCATTTACCAGGCGCCTTGATTTATACTGTAAAGATGGTGTATTGCGAGAAATTCTCTTTGTTCGAGATTTTTAAAAGTATTTTCCTGTTTTTCTTGAATTTTATGATAAAGGTATTAAAAAAAAAAATAGTATTAACAACTCGCGGCTAAACTGCGCTCGTTATTTAAAGCAACGCTTGTAAAAAAGCACTATTTTAGCCACTAGTTGTTAAAACTACTATTTTAATTGAAATCGAAAAAAATTTTAGCCCCTAACCTAGGGGCCCTATTAACAGCCACGAATTTTTTTCGGTGTAGGAAACTTGTAGGTAATCGTTTGAACTAACAACTGACTGAGATTCAAATGTGCAGGTACATTAGTATGGAAAATATGAGGGATAGTTTAAAAACATATTTTGGCCCCTGTTGTCCCCTAGGGGCCACATACGTAATTTTTTATAACACATGAGGGTACTTTGCCGGAAGGCCAACATATTTGCCAAATTTCCTTGCTCTAACTGAAACCGTCTGAAATTAAGAGAAAAAATTGACACCCTAACCCTACTTTTTGACTGCAGCATTTTTGGGGCTGTTAACAGGTTAGACAGCGTTGGTGGGTCCATTAGTAATCGATTAAAACAGGTTTCGTAAAATCTTCATCAAAAGTCCCACGAAATACGCTATGCCCCATTATGTAACTTGATTTTCGATTCATAATCACATACCAAAGAAAATATTTTATTACAGTCTCAGTGCTCTTGGTTTAAGCTTTTTCTGACCGATACCTTGTTCTTCCTCTTCTCATGCCGTTTATTAACTTTTTGGTTGTAATATGTCCAACCAAATAGTTTGCGGTAACAGCTGGCGATCGTCTGATTTCTGTACGATCTTATCACAATTTAAACAAGAAATCTTTCAGTTGGTTTTGCTCGACGACGTTTTTATTTTTATTCTTATGAAGATGCATGATCAATGAAATGATGAAAAATTGTAATACTTTTTTCATTTATTAAAACTGATGAATTCACATCTACATTCACCATAGCATAGCATATTAGAAAGTTTTAAAGTAATTACCGATTTTTTCGTTTTTCATTAAAAAAATTTAAGACGGGTGTATTTTCCCTCACTTTTGTTTGATAATGTTCACTAGCTGGCAACCCTTCGGGCTCATTATTTTCTGGCCCTAAACTAGATAATCGAATATTCAGGAATTAATAATCAGGGCTAAAAAGATTTGGTGTGATTTAAAAAAAAAACACAAAAACAATAATTTTGTACGTTTTGCGTTGAGATCAAACCAAGCAGTTGTGCAATATTTATGCTAATTACATCTTTTTTGATGAATCAGATGACGATGAGAAAGGTGAAAGGGTTAAAACCACGGGTAATTTGTATCAAATAGAGATCCAATCTTTGGTGGAATATAATCGCCACCAAGATATATGTTGTTGCTTGAAGATTGTTCGCAACGTTTCGAATGCTTATGTATCTGCAATTGTCATCAGGTAAATACTAACAAAAAGTAAGACTACCTAATTTTATATACTCCCAGCAAACACCGTTACATGAATATTACGTAAAAGTTACAACACGTGATTAATTTGTTACATAAATTCTCTTAGATTAAAAAGAGACAAGATATCTGACACTTACGGAGACTTTGGTTATATTATTACATGGAACAAAAAATTTACTAATTTAAATAACATGCAAAAAATTATTCTGCCAATTTGAGCTTTGGAAGCTCCTTAATAATAAATGTTTGTAGTGGTTTTTATACAAAATAAATTTATTACAAAATTTGCATACAATTTATTGCAATTTCAATTTTCAACACAATAAAATTATGCCAAACATTAAAACAAACATAGTTCACATCACTTGGAACATTAAGCAAAAAAATAATATAATATTACCTACTATATATAATATAGTATAGGAGGCCTTTTTTACATGGGAAACATATAGGTAAAACTATATATGATTTTTTGTTTTAATTCTACAAAAGCAATATTTTATTTGAAATAAAAAATTTAAGTAGGTACTTATAAATAAGAAAAAACATTGTAATTTTTGCTCTCGTGATCCATGACTTAATAACCTACAATAATATAAGTAAGTAATACATCTAACACCTTGTTCAAAAGAGCCAAGTTTTAACTAAAGTGTACTGCTATTGAGAAAAAAAACCCAACACATATCAAGAGGAAGTAAACCGGTACTGGTATAGGTACTGTCTCGAGGAAAAAAAAATTGTAACTGAGCGAGCAAAGCGAGGAATCAACTGATTTTAATTCAAAATTTTTGCTATCATTAAAATTATTTCAAAAAGTCTTAGAATTACTGAAAATAAAGAAAAATTTTAAAAAATATTCAATGCATTTTTGTTTTATACTACCTTATAATAATATACTATATTATCAACAGCTATAAAATGTGTGCTAAATTTCACTTGAATCAGATTCTTATTATGCCAGACATAGTGCAATTTCATACCAAAAGTTAAAATATGAACAAAATAAAGAACACCTTAACTTAAATACATGTACTTATTATCTCCCTTGATATGATTTGATATACATTGAACAATATACCTTATTGATTTACCTTATAATATTCTGATAAGAGGTAGGAATTCAATATTCTTACAAACTTTACCTACCTTTATTTTATAGTATTTATAAAAAAAACCTTCGAAAATATCTCATTTGCGCATTAAATACTTACTTTATCAAAAGTATGCTTTATTTTATCGTCTTTATAGAAAAAACCTCGAAAAAACCTTCGAAAATATCTCATTTGATGCACTGAAAATTAAAAAAAAATGTGTTGGTTGATATTTTAATCTAAGGATCTACTACTACTACTACTCCCTTTGTTTTCAAAACATTGGACGATTTGTTCCAAAATATCACTTTAAATGCACTGAAATATTCTCCTACTGATAAAAAACACACTATAAACGTTTTTTGACAAAATGTGGTTTTAAAAAGACTTCCAAACTGCTTAAAACATACTGACATTTTAAAATAAATAACACGATAAAGCTTATGTCTGGCGACTTTCCCCGCCCACAAGCCAATCACGACCTAAAGTGGTTGACACAGAACTCTCTGTCCCTATCGTTCTAACGTATTTAAAAGGATAGAGAAATAATCGATATTTCTCACATTTGTTTTGTTTTGGTTTTATTTGTGAATAAACAGTGATTATTATTTGCCAAGGAGTTTTCGTTGGACCAGATATCTTGTCTCTTTTTAATCTAAGTAAATTCTAGTTAAACTGGAAGTCACAAAAAGGTAAAAAGTAACGTACATGTTCTGTATAATGCCATGCACAAAGTTCCCTACTTTTTACGTAATTTATAAGATTTAATTAAAATAACGTAATTAATACACGGCAATAAAAAATTGGGAAACGGCAGTTATCGATATACTTGTACCTTGAAAGTAAGTAGAAAGGTAAAATTTATAATATAAATATTACGTATTGCAATGTAACATTTATGTAAAATTAAAGTCATATTGTGTATATAATATTTATATACTTCTAATGTCACAACAAGGTAAAAAGTAATGTACATGTTCTGCATAATGCCATGCACTAAATTCCCTTCTTGTTACGTAAATATAATGTAATTAAAGAAACATACGTTATGTTTTGTATGTACTACGTAAATTTCAAATTTATGTAAATTTGTTGACTTTAGATTTACTTAAATTGTAACAGATGTGTTTGCTGGGCTAATATGTGTTCATTGAACCAAAAAACTAACCTGTGTTCAGTGAACTATGAAGTTTACATTTGGTTGACTCCGCCCTTTCATAGTTGAAATCTGTTACCTCCGAATATTATAATATAGTATAATAGTTGTGTGGTATAGTAGTAGACAGAATTCATAGGAAAAAATCCGACCCTGGTGATGAATATTTTACCGGACCCAATTTTTATAACCCGGCAAGGTGGTTTTTCGAGTATGTTATCTCACTTTTAGTGATGGTACCAAATTAAAATATAACTACCAGAGGCCGATCTTCTGAGAGTTTTACAAGCATCACTTGTCCAATTTTTAAGAGATTAGAAAGAACTCGTGATATTTTATTATTTTTAAAATAACCCGCGTAAAATTCTTTAAAATTAAAAAATAAGCACAACGAAAGAGATTTGTATCTTACGATCTTACGACATCGTCAGTGGTTAATTAGCACAACATTAGGCTATTGTGCAGTAGTTACACGAATACCACAACCACACAGGGCCGTAGCCAGACCTGCGTTGATACCAGGGCAAAAAAGCGTATCCTGTCTACTGTTGGTCTACTCATGAAACTAACTTCGTTGCACGTTATATTCTCGATTTTCGCCGCGGAATGGAGGCGTCGCCGACCGCGGTCCCGTTGCACTGTTGCCGACTCGTTGGATACTTCCCTACATTTTCTGTCAGCGCCCTGATCCGCCCTATTGTAGCTACGGCCCTGCAACCACAACGAAATGTCAACTAAACGACCCAAAAACTCCCTATTTATTGTTGGTGGCAACACAACCCAGAGTTAAATTTCTTGTTGCAAATGATTTTTAAACGCTCGTTTTTGCATATTAAAAATTAATCCGTGATTGAGATGGAAAAAAAAATGTTTTTTGTTTACCACCTTCAGATTTTGATCATTTTAAGTTGTTTACAAACGTACTATTATTTTGCAATTTTTTTTCTCATTTTTTTTTCTTTTTGCTTTTATTTTGTGGAACATAGTAAAAGTATGGACACTCCAACCTCCCAACTTTTCTAATTGCAAAAACGATTGCAATGGCGAATACAAAGCAAAATCACTATGAACACTCCCGTTCCAAACAGTACTTTTTAACTTCCATATGAAAACAACTAACACTAAAATTAGAACAAACACTATGACTATGACATTACCAATACTTAAATCCTAACTAATCCTTTTAGTGTACTAAATTCGTAGAGATTTTCAGGAGAAAGCTACAAAAAGGGTATATTTTTTTATATTTGGCATAGTAAAACCTAACACCAACACCAAAATTTAGTTTTCCGACCCCAGAAACCAAAATGGCGGCTGTTAAAGTTGGAACAAAATCATATTTCTACGTTTTTGAAAAAATCAAGTGAAAATTAGCCGAGTTATAGTCAGGGGATCCCACTTAACCCAAAAATATGAAAAGTTGACACACAAAATGGCGGCCAGATTTTAAAAATTTAAGTTGCGGTGGAAATTTTTACATCATTCCACCAAACCAACACCAAAGTTGCAAATATGGTGAAAAGGTTTAAAAAATACGTTTATATATGCAGTTTCAGCAAGTTGAACATAGATTCGAATTTTTATCTAAAAACACAATGAGCTATTAATTTTTTTTTTGTAATTATGGTTTTTGCTTTTGTTGTTGCGCCCTCGAAACCGCAAAGGCGGTTAGGTCATGACAGTACTTGCGCCATCGAAGTTTTTACTCGAACGGATCCAAAAGGTTTATGCGTTCAAATGTAAATGTAGTTGTGATCCAAACGAGTGGATATGCAACTTGTAGTGCTTGTTTGTGTATTGGACGTTTCAGAAATAAAGATATGGCTATGTGCGAGTTTGTAAATTCAACATTTTTTTGACAGCGGTGGAACATCGGTGCCAACATTCGGTTGACAGATGGGTTTGACATCCATCTGACATCTAACAGTGATGAAATGTCGTTGATCTATCAAATACAAAGTTGCGGTGTAAACATCTAAGTTATAACCACACAATAATACTGCCGTCCTTAACTAAAAAGCAGTAACTCCATAGGGAAATAATGTATTTTTACTGCTTTTTAGTTAAGGACGGCAGAATAAATTCGTATCTCAACTTCGGCTCGAGAAACTCAGAAATGTGACTTCTTATGGGCGAAGGAAGGAAGGAAGGAAGGAGCCTTGAGGAACGACTATGAATACCGCCCTTAAAGGCATAAAAAATATCTTGGTTTGAATAAGTTATAAAGAAAACTGTAAAAAATAAATAACCATAAAGTAGGGTTATGTTTAATCCAACGACGATTTTCCACTGACTCCCAAAGCCGGTGGCGATCGATGCCAACATTTGTTGGATTAGTGAAATCCATCGAAAAAATTAGGAACTTTATTGTTGGACTAATGAAATCCATCTAAAATTTATGAACTCTTTTGTTGGCACCGGTGGATTTAAAAACTCGTCCTATCTTTGTTTTAATTAACTCTGTGTTTCAGAATTCCATTGTCTATATTTTATTTATACACGAAATTTCGATCAGTACAGCTATATTTTTCATATGGAATTAGTTAGAATGAGTTTTACTTAGTTAGGATTAAAGTTTAATATTTAAAAAAAATGAATAATATGTTTGTTCGGGTGGAATCTTCTTGCAACTTAATTTTGACCAACTTCCCGAGATCCGACCGGCTTCAAATTTGGCATGCTTATGTAGTTGCGGTGACAACTCACTGGTGCTCCGCCCTACTCGAAGGGGGTGGAAGGGGATATAGTTGAAGTACGCCCGATTTCGTTGAAATTTGGTGTGTTGGGGCACATAGGGATGAAGATAACGAATTTCTAATCAGATTTTGAAAATTCAATATGGCGGATTCAATATGGACGATTTTTGGTCATCTTTTCCTAACCAGTTTTAACTAACTTTTACACATCCGATTGACTTCAAATTTGGCATGCGTTTATAGTTCCGATGATAATACAATAATATGGTATTAGCAGGTACCCACCTCCCCCTAACGAGGAAAGTGGAGGGGGAAAAAGATTTAGTTTGTTCGATTTCTATCAAAATTGGCATACAGGGGTTTTTAAGGAGGGGGATTATGAATCTTTTATCACATCTGAAAATTTCAATATGACGGATTCAAAATGGACGATTAAGGGTAAAAATCTAAAAATTAAGGGTGTGTGTTCAAATTTGGTATACGTTTATAGTTCCGGCGACAATACAATAATATGGTATTATTAAGTACACACTTCCCTCTAACGAGGGAAGTGGAGCGGGGGAAAAGATTTAGTTTGTTCGATTTAAATCAAAATTAGCATACAGAGGTTTTTCTGGAAGGGGATATGAATTTTTTAACAGAAAAGTAGAAAATAATAATTTGCGCCCATCGCTTTTATTATGGTATAAAAAAGATAAAAAATTATTTTCTACTTTTGAGTGCATTTATTAAAAGCTTGTTCTTGTAAAGTTTTTTTTAATAAAAATATATTTTCACTTTTTAAACATCGGCGATTATTTTTGGGCTCCTTTAATAAAAATAAATGTCCCGTTAGAATGTTTTTTATATATGTTCTTGAGCGAGGGAAGTTTTAGAGTAAACCTTTGCTCGATTTATTTTTGGTTAGTAAAATATAATATATCAAGCTTTGACAAAAAAAAACCAGTGAGGTAGATACAAGGTTGATATTAAAAATGTTAATTAATAATAGATAAAGTATAAAAAATGGTATTGATCTATCTTTTTGTTAACTACTCTTTGTCTTGAAACACAGAGGAACTTTCCGTAGGTAGTTCCTCTGTGCTTAAAATAGTAATCAAGCCATAATGGTAATTTAAGGCTTAAGATATTTTAGCATAATTTAAGGGGTAACGTTTTTGACGAAGCAATTTTTTACTATGTTTTTCACATTGGTATGCCATGATATTGCTTACATTTTAAACCTTTCTTTTGACTGTTTTTTAGGCGTTCAAAAAAAGTACTGTCTGTTAAAATGAAAAATATTTAGAGAGAGAGGGGAGAATTTTAGAGGTAGATGGAGAGATATTTTAGTGACGTGCTAAAATTTTTAAGGTTGTTGAGAGACAGCAGGCTATAAAAAAGTATTTTAGAGAAACATGAAAATAATTTAAGGCAAATGTTTACTAAAAATTTCTGTTATGTCATCTGTCTGTCATCTTGAGTGGTGTCGTGCTTATGATTTTTATTTTGCAATTTTTATCCAAAAAACAGCAAAAATTGTAATTTTTCGAAGTGTAAAATGTGTAAAACATAAGGTGGTATTAATTTCTTTCAATCAAAGTTCTTTACAGTCTTTAAATTTACCAAAAAACGTGTCCTACTAAAGTGTATTTTAGCACATCGAAAAATAATTTAACAGGTATTTAAGAAAATTATTTTAAGTGTCATCATGGCTTTACAATTCGATGAGAGAAATAAATAACACCAATTGTGGGAGAAATCACCAACATCGACCAATGGGAACCAATGGGAACCGAGCATTTGTGGGGAATTATGAATTATTTCCCCTGATCTCAAGAATACCTACATTGGTAAAACAGTAACTGTCAAGAATTGTATACAGGGCCTCTAGTCTTATTTAACAAAATCTAATATTTGTCATGTCATTTTTTTTACATAAAAATATGAATTCAGCTCATCCTAAAACTGCATATGTCTATTTTTTTTAATTTTTAGAATCCCTAGGTCTTGACTTAATAAAACCTAATATTTTTTCACGTACTTTTTGTTTAATTTATGAAAAAAAACAAAAAAAAAACTTTTTCACCTAAGCGTCCGCTAATATAAGTGTGCTATTAAAGTGTATTTTTTTTAACACAACAATTTAGCTCGTCCTAAAACTGCTTTTGTTTGGGCAAAAATACTAAAACGCAGAAAAATAATGTTATTTTTAGTCCACCGTACCATGATATGGGGGACTATTAAAATCGTGAAAGTTGGACTTTTCTTAATTTTATCAAAAATGAGTTGGTAAGGTGCCAAAACACCTTAATCGACGAAAAAAGTTGTTGTCGGTCTGTTGTCTGTCTGTATACACGATAATTCAAGAACGACTTAATCGATTTTAACGAAATTTGGTACAAAAATTCTCTATCGGCTGACCATGAACTGATTAACTTTTGGGTAGGGTGGTGGGGGATTGAAGGGGGAGAAAATGGGATGAAATATTTTAAAAAATTGTAACTTTGGAACAAAACCAAGTCCAAATTCGTGGGGTCTTTGGTTTCCGAGTTATTTGAAAAAATGTTAAAATATATTTAAAAAATCATAACTTTAGAAGTAAAGCAGCTATTAATATGCGGTTTTCAGATTTTGGTTTTCGTAAATATTAGGCAAAAATAAAATAATTGACTGTATGGTGGACTATCCGTGCTTTCTAGCACCAATTTTTTTTAATTTTAATTGCCGCCCGCCATCTTGATTTGAGAATAACATATGTATTTTTTTTGCAATTTTTGGAATAAGCATCCTCGATTTAGCATTATTCTACAGCATTTATTGCAAAAAAATAACTTACATTGTTGTTGCTTATCCTTCTAACTTTAAATACAATAAATACAAGGAAACCTAGAAGAGTATTCTCGCCCGTGGGTGTAAATGTACCTATGTCATTCATAAACAGAAAGCTTATAAATCAAAAGAATTATTTTTGTAGTAAAGTGTATTTAAATACTAAATAACAAATAACTACCTAAAATAATTAATTATGAAGTGAAA
Organism: Oxystoma pomonae; assembly: GCA_963921995.1. Lineage (NCBI taxonomy): Eukaryota > Metazoa > Arthropoda > Insecta > Coleoptera > Brentidae > Oxystoma > Oxystoma pomonae. The sequence goes on from OY998164.1 coordinate 56,595,383, forward strand.
AAACGTAGGAAAAATTTATAGTTTGCTTTTATACCTATTGAGGAATCATATAAAATGTTTTTTTTTTAAATGAGCAGTGATCTAGAATTTCTAGTAAGTTCCAAAATTTTTGAATAAATACCTAGAAACGTTGGCCTACGCTTTTTTTCATAAGAGGTTTTGCAACTGAGTTTTGTCTGTACCTTTTGTTAGACGCATGGTCAACATTTTCGATTTTAATTTTATTAGTAAAAATTTTTGTTCTTATATCAGTATAAATTGATACATTGCATAACACTAGTGTATCACACCAGAATTACCAAATGTCAATTTTTTTTTAAATTATGGCAGAGACGAACTTAGTGCTAATGGTAATCTACTTAAACTTTTTTTTTAACGTTGTCTTTAGGTTAATAAGGTCTCTTATATTTTTGACATATCAAGCGCCATCTTTGTAACCACTTACGAATGATTTTTTTTTATATATTTATTACTTTATCTTATAATAATTATTGGTAAACAATTGGCATTGACTAAAACTATTATTTATTTTTAAAAACTTAGGTAGGAATTCATAATTTTGTTGTGTTTTTTTCGCTCAAGATGAAAAACAGACGTTACTTTACTTTGGTAGAGTATCCAGCTGATCTTCGACATTTTTCTAGTATTTTTTTTTGGCTGTATCAGATTAGAAATGTTTTTGTTATTTTTATTAGTGCTAGAAAAGTAAGACCTTAACTTTTTTTATTGTGAGATTAAAGAGCTTGTCAGTAGCTTTAATATGAAATATTAAAAAAATAACATTTACTTAAATAGTACACAAAAAAAATAAAAATTGAAATCGGCCGCCATTTTGTTTTCAAGTGACATATGTCAACATGACATGACAGCTGCTATCTTTCTGGGGTCGGAAAATGGGAGATCTGGAAATTTAGCTTTTGGTATTAGGTATTCCTTTGCTAAACATAAATTACTTTTTTCAGTGTCTTTTTAGTAATTTACTTTACTATTACTAGATTTTAATTCACTGTGCTACTACTACTACAAAAGCACAGTGTAATATAAAAGATAAAAGCTGACAAAAGCAAAATTTTGCAGGCTCAAAGAAGCGAAATTTCTAAAAAGACCAACAAGTTGTCAAATATTTCGCGAAAGGGCCTTGTACGAGTAATAGTAAAACTCTTTAAAAAAACCATTCAAAAAATTCTTTCTTTCCGAAAATCGTCAGATGCTGTTTTTTCAGTGAATGAACTTCTTCCTTGCCCTTTGCTCTTCTCGCGCCTGCTTAAACCCTTTAATTTTGGGATTTAAAATCTGCGACGAATGATAATTGCTGCCTTCCATCATGCCATGATGGCATGTAGACCTAAGGTCACCGAGAGAACTTTTTATCCACCAAGTAAGTCTAAGTTTACTTTTTTAGTATTGAAAATACTACTGGGATCGCTTTTAATAAAAAAATTTACATTGGGTGTCGGTCTCGAGTCCGACACCAAAATGCTTCTCTAGTCAAAACAAAATAAATTATATCATGAAGGTCGACGCGTTAAGCATTTTGTTTATCACAGCATTTTAATGGCGCGCGACAGAGATATGAATGAGCCGCCAAAGAAAATATTATTGATACGTATAATATATCTTTAGAAGGACCATTTCTATACATTGAATATTTTAAAAAATTGTTGATGCTGGATTGTAAACAAGTGATACCAAAAATCCAATTTTTAGAATTTTTCTTTGTTTGTCTGACTGTTTGTTACAGCATTACGCGAAAACTACTGAAATGAAAGTTACACTAAAGCATTCCTGGGATTCCTGGGAAGGGTTTATTTCATCAAAATCGATTTACGCAAACAAAAGTTACCTTTTAGAGCAAAAAAACGGGAAAAAACCGGAAAAAGCCGCCGGCGAAGCGATGTTTCTTTAGCTAGTAATAATAATATTAATAATTTATGATTTTTACAGCGACAAAGGAAAAAAATTGGTGCTAGAAAGCACGGATAGTCCACCATACAATCAATTATTTTATTAAAAAAAATGACAATACCTCAAAAACTGTAGCTTTGAAAGATTTTGAACCTTATAATTTTTGGGTAATATTTACAAAAACCAAAATCTGAAAACCGCATATCAATAGCTGCTTTACTTCTAAAGTTATGATTTTTTTTTATATATTTCAACGTTTTTTCAAATAACTCGGAAACTAAAGCTCCTACGAATTTGGGCATACCAATGATATGAAGGACTATTAAAATCGTGAAAGTTGTCTCTCTGTATACACGATAACTCAAGAACGCCTTAATTGATTTTAACAAAATTTGGTCCAAAAATCCTCTGTCGGCTGACCATGAACTGATTAACTTTTGGGTAGGGTGGTGGGGGGCTGACAGGGGGAAAAGGGGGATTAAATTATTAAAAAAATTGTAACTGTGGAATAAAAGCCAGTAGCGATATACGGTTTTCAGATTTAAGTTTCCATGAATATGGACTACAAATTTTGTTGTAAAGTCTAAAGTTATATGAAAAAACGTTAAAATATATAAAAAAATCATAACTTTAGAAGTAAAGCAGCTATTGATATGCGGTTTTCAAATTTTGGTTTTCGTAATTACATAAAAATTTTGTTCAAATCTTTCAAAGCTACAGTTTTCGAGATATTTTCATTTCCTTTCAACATAAAATAATTGATTGTGTATGGTGGACTATCCGTGCTTTCTAGCACCAATTTTTTTAAAATTCAACTCCCTTTTTAATGCCTTACGCACCCCACCCCTATCAAAAACTAATCAACTGATCCACGGATGCCATAGAATTTTTGTACCAAACTTGCTTACTTTATGGTGTTACAGACAGACAGACAAGCGTACAGACAGACATACAGACAGACAAACGCCATAAAACAAATTATTTAGGTTTGTTTTAGTTTACATCCTCTTCAAAATAACAAAAAATGAATCCATGAAGGATCTAGAACCTCCTTAGCCTACTAGTAATTCCAAGTAAAAAATAACTTTAACAGAATATTTCATGAATTATTTATTGATAAAAATTTGTGTTAACTGTAACTCGAAAACCACCAATCATGCAGAAGTCATAACTTGTGTCTGATATGTTCGATACGCCTAAGATACTTGAAACATTTCCAGAAATTTTGTTAGGCCCAAATCTGTCGAAACTACATTTTTAGATATTTTGAGCACAACCTGGATTAAAATTTGAAATGTACCAAAAAAAAACTTTTTAAAATGACTATGACTTAGCGGCAAATTGTCCGATTTTAACAATATTTAGCTTTTTAGAAAGCCAAAGCTTCAAAATTTATAGGACCTATGTCAAACTTCAAATTTCCTAAAAATCCAAGATGGCGGACCTATTTAAAAATTAGGCATTTTTAACCCCCTTAGATATTTTTTTGTGTGCGACACTGTAATAAATCTAAAACATCGGTTACGAAGCCACATTCTTTCAAGGCGCATCGATATATTACTTTAGAAATTCGGACAAGAAATAAGGAAGTTTGCAATTTTTAAATAGTCCAAGTTTACCTGCAAAAACAAACTTATTAAGAAAAAATCTACTTGTTTAAATAGCAATAACTTTTTCAAAAATTGAACGATTTTAATAAGTTTAAACTTTTTCAAAGGCACAAGCCTCAAAATTTATAGGACTAATGATAAAACTGACATTTACTAAAAATTCAAGATATTTCATCCCCCTACAAAAAACTTTTCTGCGACACTGTATTCATTCTCAAACATCGGTTACAAGTCACATCCTTTCCAAGCACATCAATGTAACGTTAAAAAAATTCGTGCAAGAAATAAAGAAGTTTTAAATCTTTATACAGATCAGACTGCATGAAAAATCATCAAGCTTATTAAGAAAAAATTGATTGATTTTGCAGGCAAAATCTGGTCTATATAAAGATTTAAAACTTCCTTATTTCTTGTCCGAATTTTTTAAATATTTCATTGGTGTGCTTGGCCACATCCTTGGCTTTATAACCGATGTTTGAGATTGAATACTGTGTCGCGGAAAAAGTTTTTTCTAGGGGGGTCAAAAATGCCTGTTTTTTAAATAAGTCCACCATCTTAAATTTTTAACAAATGTTATTTTTGACATAAGTTCTATAAATTTTGAGGCCTGTGCCTTTTAATAGTTTAAACTTATTAAAATCGATCAATTTTTGAAGAAGTTATTGCTATTTAAACAAGTGGATTTTTTCTTAATAAGCTAGATTTTGAAGATATACTTTTGTCTATTTAATCCGATTTTTTAAAATGTTACATCGATGTGATTCGAAAGAATGTGACTTCGTAACGATTTATTACAGTGTCGCATATAAAAAAATATCTAGAGAGGTTAAAAATGCCTATTTTTTAAAAAGGTCCGAAGGACCAATTTCGACATTGGTCCTATAAATTTTGAAGCTTTAACTTTCTAAAAAGCTATACATTATTAAAATCGGACAATTTCCCGCTAAGTTATAATCCTTTTAAAAAGTGCGGTTTTTTTGGCACACCCTATATATAGTACAACAATATTTTTGTTATTACAAAAAAATGCATTCAAAAAAATTACTATACTTCAGTATGATAATGCGAAGAAAGTAGGCATATTTCACTATAGTAAGAGAAACGCATTCAGAGACGGGAACAGACTTGCGGCGTTTGATGAATGGGGATTATTTGCATATTCTTCTTCTCTGGAAGCAATAACCTGGGAAAGAAGAAAAGGCGGAATCAATCGCCATTTGGCGAATGCCGCAGGTCTGTTCCCTCACGGAAAAATTTTTTTTTACAAAAATTGTAACTGAATCTGTACTGGTCACAAAATTGTATAATAAAATTACATTTTATCACCGAACAAGCAATGTTCACTGACTTTATTGTATATTTTACCAACCAGTTTTTATATTTTATACAGAATTCTGTAATAAGTCTACACAACTTTTAGTTACCCACCTCAATTAAAAAAATTACACATGTATGTACAGGGTGATTCAAAATTCCCTAGAAATACTTTAACTGTAGCTAGAATTTGTTGTTCTGAACAAGAATTAGTAAAATATATTTTTGTTAACTCTTGCGTTTCAGAGATATTTGCATTTAAAATTTGTTAGTATTTTCTGAGAAACACCCTTTACTACATGATAGAAACATTAATTTTTGAAAACAAAATTTGACAACTTCAAAATGTTTGACAAAAACCCTAAAACATGTCATTCTCAGCAGACTTAGACTTGCTTGGTATATTTATTTTAAAGGGAATTCCCAAAAAAATACGAATATTTTATTCCTAAATTCAGAGAAATAAAATTAAATTTAAACAAAATAATCACGTAACTTTTCTTGGATTAATGATATTTAACCACTGTTCAAATCGTCCTAGGGAATTGAATCAGCTTGTATAAATTACGGGAAAACCCTCACTGTTTGAAGTCTGTCTCTTTTTTGTCACGAGTTTTATAAAACAAAGTGGCGTTTGCCAACTAAAATCTTAATTTTCGGACAAACTGATTCAAGACCGCCTTCTTCCTCTTCAGAATATTTTTCCGCCGAAGAGGCTGAACTTTTTTTAAAGAAACCCAAGAAAATGTTTGCATAAAAAAAGGGAAGGCAAACATAAGCGAGTGGTTTACTACTAGGTTTCTTCCCACTGTATCCTTCAAACTTACCCAACTATCTATCCTCCCCCGCCCCTCGACAACACCTTTTCTTGCTCTCCACACCTACCCCTTCCCCCACTCTCCTACACCTCCCCACCGCTTTCTCACCCCTTCCTACAGCTCCCATTTTCCTCACCCCACAACCCACTTTTTACAATTCTGTGTCTTTAAAAATTTTTTTTGCCTCAACTCTACCCAAGGATAACCTGGCTTTAGCAATTCCCACGTACAAACGGTAATAATAAGTCGCTTTCGCTACAGCAGGTTACGAAAAAAACGCTTTACCTGAACTTGGGTTGTCAAACCAAAAAAAAACTCATAACCAAACTCTTTCAGAGGAAGTATTATATACCTAAGTGCAATATAAGTATTCATGGGTATGGATTTATGTGCGACCCTAAACGTAATAGGTTGAATGCCCATCAAAGTTCCTGGTAAGTTTAGTACATTTTATGATATTTTAATTAATTAGTGATAATTGTCTGTCCTATTTATTTGTATCAGTTAACATGAGTGTAATAGTCCCCCCTTTTGTTGTAAGCTGACTTGCTTTGAAAATGGATTTACATCCGAAACGCGTCAGCACATGTAGAAGCTAAATATAGAAGTTCTGAACCTGAAAGCCACCTTTTCTTTTTTCTTGTTGATAAACAAGAAGGAAGCAGCTCACATTTTTTTTCTTTGTTCGATCGATCCTTAAACAGAACGGAAAAAAAACGAGACATCATTTACTACGTTTATACCGGGTATTAACTGCCCGGATTAAGATTAATCAGCGTTTATGCCGTGGATTTGCGGACGAGGATCATCCAGTTTATAAAGCTAACTTCATGATACTCTAGCGTTGTTACACTGTACCGTTTTTTGTGTTTTATATTTGCACTAAACAAATGAAATAACACACCAGCATAACAACTTTGTTATTAAATTTCATTTTTAATTATTTACAAACTGTCAGCTGGACGATGCTAACTGTCATACTCTATCTGAAGTTAGCCCCAGAAAGCCGTTAAATCCGATTTAACCGTTTATGCCGTGAATTTACAGTCGATTTAACTCAATCCTTTGGATTATCTTAAAGCGAAAGCGTTTATACCGTAGATCAAGGCAAAATTAATCTTAATCCGGACAGTTAATCCCCGGTATAAACGTAGTAATAAATTCACGGCATAAAGGGTTAAATCGGGTTTAACGCCTTTCTGGGGCTAACTTCAGATAGAGTCTTGACAGTTAGCATCGTCCAGCTGACATGTTCTAAGGTTATAAGTTTGTAAATAATTAAAAATGAAATTTAATAACAAAATTGGTATGCTGGTGTGTGGGGTTTATTTTATTTGTTTAATGCAAATATTAAACACACAAATCAAGCGACAAAAACAACAGAAGAGTAAAAACGGTACAGTGTAACAACACTAGAGTATCATGAAGTTAGCTTTATAAACTGGATGATCCGCGTCCGCAAATCCACGGCATAAACGCTGATTAATCTTAATCCGGGCAGTCAATCCCCGGTGTAAACGTAGTTAAGTCGAAAGATAAGTCAATCCTGAAAAAATGTTGGATTGGATTATCTTAAATCGAAAGCGTTTATACCGTAGATTAAGGCAAAATTAATCTTAATCCGGGCAGTTAATCCCCGGTATAAACGTAGTAATTAAAACATTTTGATTGACGGTAGTGATGGGCACATCGAAAAAAAACATCGATGTTGAGTATCGATGTCAACATCGATGGTGAAAAAACATCGATGTTTCTGAACATCGATGTATTTTTTTGCTTTTTTTAGAGAGTATTCCGTTATTCAAAGAAACTGTTTTATTTAAGACTTATTGTTAATTTTACACACAATACTTATAATAAGCTTACAAATAAGAGATTTATAATAATAATCGGCATATGATATATACAAAAGCTATATTAAATATCTACGCTAAAAAACACAAAAAATATGAGTAGTACAGATTAGGTACCGACTAGTGATGGGAACATCGAAAAAAAACATCGATGTTGAACATCGATATCAACATCGATGGTGAAAAAACATCGGAATAAAAACATTCATGTTTCTGTTTTATTTAAGACTTATTGTTAATTTTACACACAATACTTATAATAAGCTTGCAAATAAGAGATTTATAATAATACTCGGTACATGATATAAAAAGCTATATTAAATATCTACGTTAAAAAACACAAAAAATATGAGTAGTACAGATTAGGTAGCAACACCTATTTGGCGACAAAGCCGACCGACATCTCAAAAATAGGCAATTCTTGTTTTTTGAGCCGCAGTGCGTATATAGTACAAGTGCAAACTTATTTCCTATCAATATCGATCGATGTTCGATGTTCCGATGTTAAAAAAAAGTATCGATGTTTTAACATCAATGATATTTTATAGACATCGATGTTAAAAACATCGATGTTGAACAAAAAACATCGATGTTTCACTAATTGACGGGTTAACAAGGATTTACCTAAATTCTCACCGCGTTTGTACTTATTAGTCAGTCTATTAGTGGCCTTAGTGCACCGCGAGGTGAAACGATGCCTAGGCGTGGTTTAAACGGGTGACGTCACTCATTGACGCCGCGATGCTAGCGAGTATACGGCGTTTTAGCTGGGCCAGACGTCGAATATCGACCAGACCAAGAGCTTGCTCGAAACAGAGGAACTAACGAAAAAAGATAATAAAAAATTAAGCCCGACAGAATAGTCAATGCTGGAGTTTATCTGCAAAATTCAACTTTTAGTTGGGAAACGCCACATTTTTTATTAATACTTTAACATGAGAATCCAAACAGCGCAGGTTTTCCGATCATTCTCGGAAATAATATATGCAGCATTTGACATGACCAGCTTTCAGTAATAGATGTTGTTTCACATAAAAATTTTACAGAATTTGCGAACATCTGTCCTATTTACATTTACACACGAGAACCATCAATCGAAACAAAACTACATCTATTATTTTTGGTGGATATAAGCGGGGGTAAGTTTCAAAACTGTTTTAACATTTTAATTCAACCAAACAAAAAAAAACGTTCGTGTATATTGGTTAACGCCAACGAAACTTTGCGGAAGAAAACTTTATTTTAGAGGTGGTTATAATAATAATAATAAGTAAATTTCAATTTTAACAGAAGGATTGGATGATGGTCTCCATGATTTATAAGAATCGGTCTTCATCAGACCGTTTTTTGTAGAAATTTTCAGCATAAAAACAATTTACTTTAGGTAGTGTAACAAACAAAAAGAGTATACCGAATTCCAAAAACGATCGTTAATTTTTAAAATAATACTTTATAATTAACAAAGGCGGTCGAGAGTTTGGGGGCAGTTTAGTGGGTATTGGCACAGAGTACCTTGGTAGGTGATCCGTGGTATGGGGTTGTATACGTGTGTACGAAAAAGGAGGCTTGTTATATTTTAGTAAAGGAGTGGATCCTTCGGCAGATATAGTCTTTACAAAGTAGTGTCTTAAATACGCCGCAGGCGAAAATTTCTAGAGAATTTTGCTAAACGAATGCCTTTTTTTACACGTTTTAAATGTTGACAAAAATTCCTTAAAACTAGAAACTAGACTAAAATTGTAACAACCAATTAATGATGTTATAGCGTCGAAAGCAAAATATTTTGCAGTTTAAGCAGAAAACTTTATACAAATTTTGATCCTTTCAATGTTTTTTTGTGAAATATTTAAAAGCAATTGGGTAAGCAGCCAAACCATTCCAGTTTTTAGTTTTTGTTTTAGATTTGTTACTATTGAATCTTGCAGTCAAAAATTTTAAGAAAACTGTAAAAAATTGCCATTTTTTAACGTTCTAAGTGCAGTTGAAAAAATCTGCTAAAATTTAAACTAAAATTACAACAATCAATGACTATACAGCCACAGACATTTTTTTTAATTAAGGCAAAAATTCTTTAAAAATATCGATCTTTTAAGTATTTTTACGAAAAATTTAAAAGAAAGTGGGGTGACTTAGCTGCCACGCCCCTATGACCGCCACTGTAACCTAGTTGAGTTACACACCTAGAAAAATATTTTGAAAGGGGTCACAATATGATTTAGAAAACTTAAGTGATTTCGTGTTGTTTGTTTACCTAAAACTAAGGAAAACTCGCAAATAATAGTGAATTAATAGCGCCGCAGGCGATTTTTGCAATTTATGCCAGAAGTACTTTAAGATTTTTGATTTTTTAACGTTATTTTTGGGGTTTGATATTCCTTGATATCTGGTGGGTGTCTTAAATTATAGAAATAATAAAAATAAACTTATTGAATATTGTTGTCATATGGGAAAAGTTCTAATGTAATAGAGTAAAAAGAGTATAAATGGTCACACTATTTAAGTCATATTTACGATCTAGAGAAATCGTTTTTAGCAACACTGCACGTATGTCGGTAATTACTATGAAACACCAGTTAATACGTCAAAGGACATCGATTGAACGCCGAAATAGTACTGCGATCTATATTACAACCCTTGAACTACGCCCTTGATTTTCTTTGCCAAAATGCAAGGGCTTTTATAAAAGAGAAAATTTTCTTTCGCTAAAAAATTGAAAAAGGAATAAAACTGATAAAAAAGATTAGTGAATTTACACAATCAATCATTTGTTACCGTCCGGCCATAGTGCAAAATTTCTTGCTGCCTGTAATTTTACAAAAAGAATGTGAATTTACCTTACAATTTACATGTAATTTTATGCATGTTAAACTAAAATTATTTAAGAAAGTAAACTTAGTAGTAAGTATTCTCTTAAGCCGGCTGTCCATTGAGCGTATTATCCGCGCGGACTTCAGTTTTTGGTGAAGGTGCCCGGATTCCCGCCATTTTCAGAGAGCATCTGCTGAAAATCAATAAATTAATTATTAAGGCTATTTTTTAGCATTTTTTAATCAAATGTAATTTTGCCACAATTTATGACGTCAGAGCATTTTCTGCAAAAAGGTCAAACAGTTCAAACTTTAGCGGAAAAAAGCTGAAAATTTAACCTCACATTTCGAACATTTCATTTATTTTTCCATTTAAAAATTAAAAAAGTATAGTATTTTCCTTTTTTATGCCAAAACACACAATTTAACAATAACTTACTAGGTTTTACGCAAGTAGAGAATTATTGTTTTTACGCTAATTTTATTAGTAAGGAAAAGAAGAAAAGGGAAAATATCAGCATTTTTATGTAAAGGGCGGTTACCTATCAAGCAAACCCATAGACGGGTCACGTTTATCTGATCGTTTCATTTTGATTTTGCATCGTTTTGATGAAAAATGGTAATCATAGGTTGAGATTTTATTAAAAAACGGTCTTACAAAGAATGGATTGCGCTTTTTGTGGTAATTGTTCTTACAATAAATATTCTAACATTTTCAATATGGTTCTGTTTAATGTACATCCTGTTTTGTTAAATAAGGATTTGGACATTTTCCTGCCTCTTCAAAATTGTTTCTTGTTCTTTTCGATATTGAATTGTTCTTTTCACCCAAAAAAACTACACCTTTTACAGTCGCGGACTTTCTTGTTTGCAACAGAGTTGTACAGAAAACAAAGTTTGAGTCCACATAGTGGAGCTCGTAAATTTTTCACATAAAAATTGATGGTCGGTTTTTTTTATTTGGTATTACTAGACTATATGCTCCGGAGCTCAGGGGCCAGAAAACTTCTTCAAAAAATCGGGATTTGCATCCGAACATATGCACTGAACCCTAAACCCTCAAATATAGCCACAAAAACCTGTTTCAAACTTATTTTGATATCATCAGTGTGGCAAAAGTCAGGACTATATTTTTTTTTAAAACTCAAACCGATTTGTGTCTTCGGACGCCTTGAATTCCGAACATGTCCGAAAAAATCCGGCTAGAAGGTTACCCTGTTTAATAATAGTTTTCACAACTAGTGGCTAAAATAGTGTTTTTTTACAAACGTTGGTTTAAATAACGAGCGAGGTATTTAAAAACCAGTAAAAAAACACAACTTAGACGCGAGTTGTTAACGAGTTGTTTTTTTTTTAATACCTTTATCAAAAAATCCAAGAAAAACAGGAAAATACTTTTAAAAATCTCGAACGAAGAGCACTTCTCGCAACACACCATCTTTACACTATAAATCAAGGCAGCTGGTAAATGAAATATCAATGGTTTCCATAGCAATGTGCTTTTTTACTCGGTGACGTTCATTGTTGCGACATTTTAATCTTTGAAAATTTGATATTTTGAGGATGCTTTTAAATGATTTTTTTGTAAATACTTGGTGAAAACTGACAAATGGCTTAATTTTTGGGCAAGAATAATTAGATTTTTTCAATATTACTATCTTCCGCTATTTTTCCTTAATTTTGGGTAAAAAACGGACAGAAATCTTTTTTGCACGGTAATCAAAAAAGACATGCTTTAGTTATCTGCAGGCAGTTACTAAAATCGTGTTTTTGATGCAGGTATAAAAAAAATACTTGTAGAGTGGTTTAACGATCTTATTTTAAATTTTTTTGAAGTTGTAGGTTTATGGGTTGAGGGATCTTATTAATGAAACATCCTTTTTGTGAAATGCCAACGTTTCGCAAAATTTATTTGCTTCTTCAGGGCTCTAAAATTATATGTACAATAAATCCATTAAATTAAATCCACACTATTTTTATTGTACATTCAATTTTAGAGCCCTGAAGAAGCAAATACATTTTGCAAAACATTGGCATTTCAAAAAAAGGACGTTTCATTAATAAGATCTCTAAACCCAAAAAAAAAAATTTTTCTTATTTTTTGAATGTTCAAAATTTATGCACGTGTCTATGTTGAGGTCACTAAAACTTCTGTCCCGGCAGTGGTGCTTGTAACAAATTAAGTTTTAACCCTTTGGCCTTATTAACAATCCAGTCGTAGTAAAACACTTGAAACGCTAGGGACGAAAGTGTAAGTTTTTATCCTGCAGGAAAAGAAATTTGTAGCTCGAGTGAGCGAAGGCAAATTGCTAAGAAAAAATAGCAATGCGACATATTCCCAGCAAACACAGTATTCACGTAAATTTTAAGTCAAAAAATTTACACAAAAAAGTTTTCATAAAATTTAGGTGATATTTACATAACATAACTTATGTTTCTTTAATTACATAAGAAGTATATAAATGTTATATACACAATATGACTTTAATTTTACATAAATGTTACATTGAAATACGTAATGTTGATGTAATATTTATGTTATAAATTTATATAGTAGTTATTTTCGTGACGTCAAGTCTACCTTTGTGTGACTTGTAAGAGATATCAATATTATTTTAAAAAAATACCCTAATTTTACCTTTCAATTTCCTTTCTAGTTACTAATTATTCGATATCTGCCGTTTATTATTTACGTTATTTTAATTACATCTTTTTTACGTAAAAAGCAGGGAACTAGTAGTATTTATGTAACAATATAATCATGTGTAACTTTCACGTAATATTTACGTTACGGTGTTGGCTGGGTTATCAGTGACGGTCACGGCGAGGGGGTGATCGTCCCCTCTTTACACCTAACCCAACGCACCTGTTTTCTTAAAGTAAAAAATCTTCCCTAGCTAACCTACCTTGTTGTAAGAAACAAAACAATCAAATTAATCAATCAATAAATTGCTCTTCAATAACTAATATAAGAAGTGGTGCCGTGAAACTCGTATATACACTGGAAAACTGTGTGCTCCGATGTAAGGGTAACATTAATTTTATTAATCAGTTTCTTTGGTTTAATGCACTTTTTTATACATGTTATTTATAACTTTTTTATTAATAATATGCAAAAATACATTGAACTCATGAAAAAGTACATTTAACCAATGAAATTGAGTAATAAAATGAAATGCTAATTAACTCGAAAACCAAATAGTCGGATGCCTTTCACTAAAGCTTCAACTGGCATAAGTTGAAGACAAAGTATCAAGCCTAAATCAAGTTTAGTGGTCTGCAAGATTTTTTAGTTTCCTGGGTTGTGTGTGTATAAATTGCGATCTCATTAGATACCTGGGCACAATAAGCCCATTTGAGGCCGCAGTGCATGGTTCAGCCTTCGTTAGAGAGTTTTGCATACATACATACATCATTAATTTTATTACTATTCATTGGTTTAATGTACTTTTTTATAGATATCATTTATAACTTTTTTTATTGATAATATGCAAAAATACATCTAAATCCGAAAATTGCAATCGATAGCTGCATATTTTGTTTAATTTTTCAAAGTTTCTTGTTGATGTTAAACCCCCTTCTCCTCTTCAAGGATTACGGATTAATTGTATGGTAAATTCAGTTTTTTTTGTTTGTAAAGCGATTACTAAAACTTTACCATATTGTCTGTGTAACTAGTGTCCTGATATTATTACAAAGGTGATCCACGTGCTCGGATATTGGAAACATTATTATCTAACGGAAAAAGCCAACGGAAAGGTTTTCCTTTATAAAAGTTATGGATCAAATCCAAAAGTGCATTAATATTTGACCACGTATTATGGTCTGGGGGATAAGTCACGATTTTTAGGTGAAAACTTTTTTTTCATACCACAGTAGATTTTTTGGTAAAAACAAAAGATCGAAAGATAAGTGAAAAAAAACGAAAATTCAAACTTGGATGAGCATTCCACAAGGAACACACAAAGGACCAAAGCGAAAAGGGAAATGATTAAACGATGTTTCGCCCTGGGCAACCAGCGTGGGCTCATCAGTGCAGTGGTTTCACTGGTCACCCTTCCCAAACATCATTAAACACCACGACAACACTTTGATTTCCAGCTTTGAATCACTCACAAATAGGCATCGTTCCGCACTGGTACTTATCTAAGTCACATGATACGGGTTCGTCCTGGCGTGTTAATATTTGCAATAGGGTTATGCTCCTAACCCAATTAAAACAAAGAACAAAGAAGAAAAAGAAGTTAAAAACCTCCAAATCAGTTACTTCAACCGAAAAGAATCTAAAAATAGAAGATCAAAAGATCTTGGGTGGAAAACACGAAAATTCAAACTTGGATGAGCATCTCACAAGGAACACACCTAGGAGCATAACCCTATTGGGACTTAGATAAGTACGTATTTCGGTTAATGAGACAGTGGAAAAAAATAGGTTTAATTAAAATTTTACGGTGGGATTTACTAAAAAGGTTTAGTCTATTTTAGAACGGTCTAAAATAGACTAAGTGAAATTTTTGGTTTTAAGCATTTTAAACCAACTCTCCTTGAGTTTTGGACATAGCTTGATTTATTAGAAGAATTTTAATAAATTTGTTTATTGAATAATCATCTTAACACAATCTTTTGTTGGATTTAAGAGGAAATTTTCAATTTAGAAGAAAAGAAAATTAAAAAATTGAAACTTACGCCGGGTTTAAATAGTAAACACTCTGTACAATAAATTAACATTGAGGTTATATGTCACTCTAATTAAAACTCACCCTTGTTAATTAATTTTTCCAATTAATACCTGATGTCACCCAACAATTTAGATGGGTAATAATAAAATAAGGAGTAGATTAATTTTGTATTTATCTAAAAGGTGTTTTTATTTATCAAATTTATTTGTTTGTGTATTTCTGTCACTGTCGAAATATCAGTTTAAAAATATTAGCGCTGCGTTCAATCACAAACAGCGAGTTCGGACCTTTTACCTCTGCTTGCACCTTGGCTTGCACCAACCTCTACTAATAAAAGCTACAGCTTTGAAATGAGTGGGCTTTGAGTAACGAAAGTTTTTTTGACTGAGCTTTTAGATAACCTCAATGTTTTAGTTTCAGTTTGCAAATAAATTAATATAGGTGTTTTGGGTTTTTTGTTTGGTATATTTTTCGTGCATAAAAAGTGACCTTCACTTATGTTTGTTTTGCCTCGTAGTGCCCTCATAAATATATTTTTTGTTCTGAAAACAGGTTCAAACTATGGAGTTTCTCTGGACAAAATAGGAGGTATTTTATTGGGTAATGAACAACTTGGGATATTAAATAAGGTAAATTAATCCTTGTAAAAACGGGGAAATTATAAAATAACTTATTACCAAATGCCACAAAACAATCCTTTCTGGGGGCTATAAATTTAAACCACCCCCCTGAGGTGGCCTAAAAAATCACCAACTTTATAACCTCACACACAAATAATGAAGCTATTATGTGCCAAATTTTTGGCGTATTCACCATTTGCCATTTTGAAATGTGTCAAAAAAAATTAGTTTTAGTGTATTTTCTCCTAAAATATGGTGTATTCTGAGAAAAAAAGTGGCATTTTGCAAGAACAATACAAAATAATCAATAACTTTGTGCATTTTCTGTATGGGTAAGTGTTTTTTGAAAATTGATTTTAAAATTTAGTACCCCCCACAGGTGTAAATATTTAGACCTGTAGGGGGTACTATTTTAGATCTTAGTAAATCCCACTGTAAAACTTTTGGCAAAACAGATGTTATTTGGTATTGATTTATAGTATAGTAAAGTGACCTTTAACGCCTTTTTGATAGCTTTTAAATCAAAAGTTTCGATTAAAATTTGATATTTTGGGTTATGATTGACGGTTTTTTGACAGAATTTTAAAAAAATATATTTTCTTTTATTTTTACGAGAAAAAGAAAATATTTAACTTGCGACTGATGTTATTTGGTTTGATAAAGATGTAAGATTTGGTTAAATATCATTTACCAAGTTATTCTTTTTTATTAATACAAGTTTTTTAAATGTTAAAATATTAAAAACACCATAAATATAAAAATGCAGAAAAAAAAAATATTTTTTATGCATGAACCCATAGACTTAAGGGAAACGGAGATGAATCAAAAAGTGGGTAATTTTTGTATCAACGTATTAGAAAAATAAAATAGACGTGTATTTTAAATAAATGGCCACGCGGGAGGTCAAGTCACATTGACCGTATATATCTGTGAAACGACCTAAAAAATCATACTCAAGTGGTTGCCACAACTAAGAAATACACTAAAATTAACGTTGCATAAAGTACAAAAATTATTCACTTGTAGAACGGCCGCTATGATGAACGCGACAACGATGCCACATCGATGTTATTAAATAATGTGGCAACCCTCTTAAAACGTTTTTCTTTACTAGAATATTGTGGGGGTTTTAACGACCGGTTGAACGACGCTACAACGTTTTCAATTAACTACAGTTAATTTATTTACGTTCTTACGACGATGTTCTTTACTAGAAAAGTAAGAAAAGAAAAAGCAAAATTATAGTCGGTCCAGAGAGAGAGTTACAGTTTGGCTTTTGACAACAGCATGTTACCATTTACATTTGAATCAATTCAAATTCCACTTCGAAGCCAACTTCAAAGTATAACTATGATTTTGAAGATGCCGCGGAGTTTGGACTTAATCTCTATCGGTTACATGTGGTGCCGATTATAGTGCTTCAAATGTTCAAAATATTTTTTTTTCTACTACCGTGCGGAAAATTCACTTTTCCGCACAGTTTTGCGTGCGAAAAAGTGCACTTTTCCGCACTAGTGCGGAAAATTTAACTTTATGGTACTTTTCCGTATTCAACCAAAAATAAATATATATTGTTAAAAATTTTCTTTTTTGTGTTAGGTAAACATTTTAGTCACGATAAATAAAGAGTAACATTTTTAAAATTCCTTTTTTTGGGTTAAATAAATACTTCAGTCAAGCGAGTAGGAAAAATATTGTACCTAACTCGCGCGTAAAGTGAATTTTCCGCACTAGTTAGGTAAACTACTATTGATTTATGCATAGCTAAAAATTTTTGAATGTTAATGGTAAGTTTGGATGTGTCAAGTATTTTTTTACCTTTTTAAAATAGATTCAAAGCATTTTCAAATTCTCAGTATTGATTACGAAAAAATAATACACCGAGGTGCATTGGTAAATTTAAGGAAAGTTTTAATAATCCACTCTCATATATTATAAACTGTTATGTATTGCATGTTTATTAAAAATAATGTTTAGAAATTAGTCTTTTTGTGGTTTCAGACATGGATGTTTTGCTTTCAAATTAATTATATTTATAAAAATATTATCCAGAAGGCGCTCCAGTCGTAATCGCTTTGGCGACGTCGTGAAGACGTTGCACCCAAATGATAACGTTGTATTATCGAGGAATTGTTTCTTGGGTAGATATCATAATATTGGCTAATAATTGTATCGTCTCAAACGTATTCTTCTGCGAAAACTGTCTTATTTTTTTCGCGGAATGAATCATTTTCCAGTGAAAAGCATGTATGAACTTGCAGTTAAATTGGATTTTATGAGAGGTAAAATGTTATTAATGTGTTAGAACCGAACTCGAAATTGTTTCGGATTTTACCAGGAAATCTTATTTGTTCGGAAGGTTTCGCAAAACTCAATATGGTGGGTTTTCAAAAAATAAACTTTTCTACACAATAAAATTTTGAGCATTGCTCCTGTGGAAATTAGGTTATTTGTGATAAGGGCCGAAAAGTACACTTTTTAAATACTAGTACGACCAAAGTGCGCAAAATGCTTTGAGATGTGCAGGTGCATTTTAAAAACACATCTCGACCCCTGTTGAAGCAGCATTTTTGGGGCTGTTAACAAGTTAGACAGTTAAATTAACTCTGTGTTTCGAACTTCCATTGTCTATATTTTATTTATACACGACGTTTTGATCAGTACAATCTGTGATCGTCTTCAGGTGCAAACTACAATCTATTCCTAAGGCTATGTACTTATATACTATAGGAAGTCACTCAATTGTGAATATTATGAAGTTGGCTCCGCCCAAGGAGGGGCTTCCAAATATTTGGAATTTCAATACTTGGTTTACTGAAATCACCCTGATTCTGCCCAATAAAGGCTTCAAGGAATTTTCGTTTCTTTCAGCCACTCCTTATGCAAAACCTTTGCTTCTGTCCACTTCATTCGGTGTTGTTTTGACCATGCGTGTTCGGCGATTCCTGATTTCGCTGTTTCACTTCTTTGGGTATTCGTCTGATGTTCTTTAAGCCTAACAGATAGTGGTCTTTTTGTTTCACCTATGTATGATTCACCACACTCACAAGGAACTTGGTAAATGCATTCCTTATTTAGTTTGTTCTCCGATTTTGTTTTACTGAGAAGACTTCAAATTGTATTATTAGATTTAAAAGCTGTTTTAATATTAAAGTTGTTCGCTACTCTTCGAATTTTCTCTGATACTCCTTTAGTGTATGGAATGGCCTTTGCCTGATTTTGGTCTTGGAGTCTGTCCTGTTTGCTGAAATTTAGAAATAGTATAAGTTATGTTATAAGTTTAAGGCTGTAACCATTCTGCTGCAGATCCTTCTTAATGTTTCTTATTTCGATTTCCAACTCGTTATAAATTTAAACGACTCTATTATATAAAGTTCTTATTATGCCTCGTTTGGTAGTAGTAGAATGATTTGAACCTTGATTTAAATATAGTACTGTGTGGGTGGGTTTACGATAGACTGTTCTGATGTTGCTTTCTACTCGTTTGACAAGTACATCAAGAAAAGGAATTTGACTATTTTGCTCCAACTCCATTGTGAATTTAAAGATGGGTCTTAATGTTATTTAGGTGGTGAAGAAATTCTGAAAGTTGTTGGTCATTCCCGGTCCAGACAATAAAATTATCATCAACATATCTTAGCCAGGGCTTAGGCCGTATGTCATTTGAACCACTCCATGTAAATATTGGCCACCACTGGCGAAAGCGATGAACCCATTGTCAGACCGTCATCATGAAAGTAAGAGTTATATAGACAGCACTCCAACAACTCCATCACTCCCTCCAGCGGCAGGCTGGTACGTTCATAAAGGGATTCGTCATCAACCAGTCTCTGTCTAATCATATCTAGCGATTCCCTTATCGGGACAAAACTGACAAATCTATCCTCGAATATTAACACAAAAGATTTAAATATTAACAAAATGGTTGGAATTTTCTACAAATGAAGCGGTCTTGCCTGCAAACAGGTTAGACAGTATTGTTGGGTCGATTAGTAATCGATTAAAACAGATTTCGTAAAATACGCTCTACCCCTAAGTAAACGTAAAATTGATTATAAAAACTATAAAAATTCGATAAAAAAGTAACAAAAATAAAATTAATTAAAACGGGACAAAAAATATTTTACACAGGTATTCAGTATAAGACCAGTCGCAGATAAAAATAAAATAAAATAATCTAGCTAGGAAAACTTTTGTAGGCTATAGTATGCCTTGACTATGAGGAACTTTTTTAGGTTAACGGGAAAAGCAGAATAGTCATTTGAATTTTTTAAAAGTGATACTTTACCGCACGCGACGGCAGTCAAGGGCGGTAAAGGCACTTTACGCAAGAGCTAGGTACAGGATTTTACCTATGAGCATATAAAACTTCAAAAAATCATTTTAAAACATATTATGCAGTTCAGCACCAATATTTAAGGTAAACTATTTCAGTTATGTAAAATTTTTCTTTACAGCACGGCGTGCTGTAATTTAAAATTATAATAATTTAATATTATTTGGCGTTACTTTACATAAAAATTATATTTAAATTGATATTTTTATATAGTTTTACTTTACCGCGCGGTAATGTAAGATCATGCAAATTTATTATAATTTTTTAGAAATAATTGACAGTTTAAAAAAAGTTTAAAAAAATAAGTTAAAGACAAACACAAAATATCCATGCACCTAGCTGGGATTCAAACCCGGAACCTTCCGTGCGGCAGGCAGGTAATATAAAACTTTAAAAAATCATTTTAAAACTATAAAAATATGTATTATGCAGTTCAACACCAATATTTAAGGTAAACTATTTCAGTTATGTAAAATTTTTCTTTACAGCACGGCGTGAGGTAAAGTAAGATTTAAGAATTTAGTATAATTATTTATAAAAATAAAAAATCGTACTAAATCGAAGATTCTATATAGTTAAAATTTACACAATGGCGTGCTGTGGTGTAAAATTATAAGAATTTCATATTATTTGGCGTTATTTATTTAAATTTAAATTTTTATGTAGTTTTACTTTATCGCACGGCGTGTGTAACTTACCGCACTCCGCGCCGCGCAGATTTATTATAATTTTTTAGAAATAATTGACAGTTTAAAGAAAGTTTAAAAATTAAAGTTAAAGACAAACACAAAATATCCATGCACCTAGCCGGGATTCGAACCCGGAACCGTGCGGCAGGCAGGTACGCTGCCCAGAGCGCTACGGCGGCCGGTTAGGAATAAAATGACTTATAAGTCATGAAAATTAGATGACTAGTTTTTTAGATAGGTAGAAACAACATTTGTCTACATAAATACATACAATATATTAACCTATTGACTTATACACGGAAAAAATATCCCACTAATTTCAAGATTTTGAACCAACACTACACTCGATTTGATAGTCCTCAACAGCAACTTATACTTAAAACGAGTGTTGTGTTCATATTGGTCATGCATTCGGGAAATTATGAATCCAATATAGGTTATTCAAACAAAATATGATAAATACTTTACTAAATAGGTTAAAAAAGCTTAGAGGAGGTACCTCGGGAAGTACTGTGTAGCATTTGTAATCAGGGCAAGATATGCTTTTACTCAGAATAGGCCTTTTAAAGATAAGATTATACCTGATTTTACATCATTTTATTCTTTAAAAAAATCGGCTTGATTTCCTTTGATAAAATATATAGAATACGCATCTATTTGTTTGAAGTATTAAATATTATGTATAGAAGAATAATATTCCTTTTTTTCTGTATATGCTCTCTGCTAATAACCCTTGTCCTTTGCGTTCCGAACTCGGGTGTACAAAAATAGAAAGATTACAATGGATGCTTTTTTACAGTGATGTTTCTAAATAAGGAAGAAAATCACCTTTCTGTATCTGCTAGGTAACTCCTTCCCTTAATTGCGCCCCGAAGGTTTTGTACCATAAACTAATCTATCGTCTTTCTTTGCTTCAGGTTACCTATTAACAAGGGTGGAAGGCAAAATCGGATCTCCAGAAAAGCCTCTCAGTGACTTGGGACTAATTTCGTATAGGTCTTACTGGAAAGACGTTCTACTAAACTATCTTTGTTCCAGAGCGGGTACTGCGTTGTCCGTTAAGGACATAAGTCAAGAGGTAAGTTCTTGGATGAAATTACCTTATAATAAATGACAACAAAGTTTTTTTTTGACTAATTTATTTTCCAAATATTGTGAATGCTGAATAAATACAAAAAGTGTCTTTTTAAAAACATTTTATGCCAACCCGGGCGTAAAAGTGCACTTTAACGCCCGCATTTTCAAGCGTGAAGTGGTAATCTAACGCCCGCCTTGAGGCGTCTTTTATGCCCGCGGGCCTTAAAGTTCTAAAATAACTAGTTGTCAAGAGCAATCGTTTGTTGTTGTTTTAGGTGAGGTTGTCAAGTTTATATTTTGAAGTATTTTTTACTAAAATATATATAATATAATATAACTGTAAAATAAAAACATGTTCATCGTGCATGAAACGTTGTATTTAGATCGGTCAAAAACAGCTTTAACGCCCTCAGCGTGTAAATGTAATGTAATATGTAAATGGTCACGAGAAAAGTCAAGATATTTAGGTGGGAAGCCTGCCCTTTATACTCCTACAAAATTAACACATTTTTCGTCCAACTTTTACCAATTAATACAGGGTGTAAACGACCGCTCTGCAATCCGGTAGGAAAACTCCTTTGTTTCCAAGATATTTACTTTTTTTACAAAAAAAGTATTAGAACCGAATGATTTCAATTTATTATGATCCGAAATTCTACTACCAGGAAATCATTTAAAAGAGCCCGTAAAATTAGGGCAAAAAAACACGATTTTTTTTATTTTGACAGGAATATTTTATGATGAATCATTTCCCTTTTTATAGCGTGTGACTTTACAAAATTGTTTTTTTTCTTCGAACAAGATATAAGGTAAAAACAGTGGCACTCTGTATCTCGAAAACAGAGTACTTTTGACCCTCATTAGGATAAGCAATTTAGATAAAATTTTCTGAATAGAGAAAAAAATTAGAACCCAAATTTTTCTTTTCATTAACAAGCTTAGGAAGGTCCCTCGTTTAGCATACTAAAAGTCCCCAGTCCTACCTCCAAAAAAGAGTTTTTCTCGGATAACTCCTAAAAGGTGACAGACTGTCAAAGGTGACAAATGGGAAAAATGTTGCAAATTTAATTATCTATCAACAAGTGAATAGTGATAGTGTAGCTTAAACCACTCCTTCTACCAGAAAAATTGAAAAAATTCAAACAAAAATGATGCCAATTTGAACAATTCCTTTTTAGCATTTTCATCAAGATTTTTTAACCTAATAGTACCAAACTTGGCAGGGTTGATGTCCTAAATTATATCAGAAAATTAAATTTTTCCAGTGGCGTAGTCCGATTTTCTTAATTAGAAAATTTCAAAATGTACTAAAACTCTCTGATACGCCACTGTTACTGACATATACAGAAAAAGGCCCCGCTTTTCACTGGATCTTATATTACATAAAATTGCATTTCCAACGACACCTTTCGCTTGTATTTACTGCTTCTAGTAATAACATAAATTTTTAAATCATATTTTTTTTAGTAAATTTCTTAAATGAAAGAGCCGAGGTCCCCTACTCTTTCAATACCAATTATGATTTTAAAAAATTCTTATTTTATTAGTGGAAGCAGCAAATACAAACAAAAGGTGTCGTTAGAAATGCAATTTCATCTACTTAGAAGATCCAGTGAAAAGCGGGGCATTTTTTGTATATGTCAGGAACAGTGGCGTATCAAAAATTTGGTACATTTTGAAATTTTCTAGTTAAGAAAATCGGACTACGCCACTGGAAAAATTTAATTTTCTGATATAATTTAGGACATTGCCCTTAGATCAACCCTGCCAAGTTTGGTACTCGTATGTTTAGAAATCTTGATAAAAATGCTAAAAAGGAATATGCAAGAAATTGTTCAAATTGGCATCATTTTTGCTTGGGTTTTTTCAACTTTTCTGGTAAAAGGAGTGGTTTAAGCTACACTATCAGTATTTACTTATGATAGAGAATTAAATTTGCAACATTTTTCCTATTTGTCACTATTGACAGTCTGTCACCATTTAGGACTTATCCAAGAAAAACGCCTTTTTGGAGGTTAGAAATGACAGTTTCCGAGGGGGTAGGAATGGGTACTTTTAGTATGTTAAACGATGGACCTTCCTAAGCTTGTTAATAAAGAAAAATTTCGGCTTCTAATTTTTTCCTCTATTTTTCCTATGTAGCTTACATATTATATATTAGTCTATTTTGCATGGAATTGACGAAATCAATGATAAAAAAGGAAAAAGTCTGCCTCCCCAGACCGGGGTACGAGAAGGGGTGTGGTCCTTCAAAGAAGGAAATGTTTGACTAAATTAACGCCATTTGTTCTTGGTTGAAAATGCGATAATATGCGACGTGATGTCCCTTAAAACGAACATCTATTGCCAGACTTCCTAGTGGAGCACAGACGTCGCCCGATGACGTCTTGTGCTTCAAAAAAATAACGTCATTTGTACATGGCTAAAAATTTAGAGTGTTATAAGGGACGATGTCTTAAAAACCAAATTGCTATTGGGAGACTTTCCTAGTGAAGCCTAAAATGTCGGCAGATGGCGTTAATGTCGTGAATAAGCTAAAATTGAAACGAACACCCCGATTCTTGTTTCCCGGCGTGGTGGCAGACTTATTTTTCGTTATTCACCATTTCTTGCGTCTCTCGAACACGATCTCAACTGAAAAGCCAGTTAACTTTTTATCGTTTTAGTACCCTTTGGGCTACTATAGCGGTCATATTAACAGCCTTCTGAGTCGCGTTCGAGCCTAGGTGCAAAATGCATCCTTCTAAAATTTTGATAAAGCTTTACTTGCAATATAAAAAATTGGTGCTAGAAAGAACGGATAGTTCAGCATACAATCAATTATTTTATGTTGAAAGAAAATGAAAATATCTCGAAAACTGTAGAAAGTTAAGAATTTTTTTTAGATATTTTAACGTTTTTTCAAATTAAAGCTCCCACGAATTTGGACTTTATAACAAAATTTGTAGTCCATATTCATGGAAACTTCAAAGTTACAATTTTTTTAAATATTTAATCCCCCTTTTCTCCCCTTTAAGCCCCCACAGCCCTACCCAAAAGTGAATCAGTTCATGGTCAGCCGATGGAGAATTTTTGTACCAAATTTCGTTAAAATCGATTAAGGCGTTCTTGAGTTATCGTGTTTATAGACAGACAACAGACCGACAGACAACTTTTTTTTTCGTCGATTAAGGTGTTTTGGAACCTTAGTAACTCATTTTTGATAAAATTAAGAAAAGTCAAAATTTCACGATTTTTATACTACCCCATACCATATTCGTATGGTGGACTAAAAAGAGATAGCAACAGAAGATGCACGCATTGAGTGTGACGGGGGTCTAAGCTTCATAGGAAAAGCCGAACGGAAGAGACCAAATATTCCCGATCTTTAAACGACAGTTTAGTAAGGGCAAGTTTTTAAAATCATCTGAAATTCATCTAAACGTTGGCACCGATGTCAACATTTGATTGAACATCTGATTCTGACAGCCATCACTGATGATTAATCCATCCATCAATGGCCATCAGCCCTCGGAGCCGATTGCGATTGTTGGCATCAAGTCGGTTGCATCGGAAATCCAAAAGAACGCGTTTGATGGCATCGGAACTTTTCAAGAACCTGTTTGATGCATCGATTGCTTAATCGATGAGATTACAAACTCGCCCTAACTGGTAGGAAACCGTTTTCTCACGTTGAACCAGTTTTGAAAAACTTTTTCAATACGTTATTGATTAGTGACGTCACAACTCTGAAATCTCGTGTTATTAATGCTCAAAAACCATTTACAGCTTAGTAAATTCTTTATTTCTTCCCAACAATATAGTAAAATCCGTGTAAAGTTGAAAAGGTTTTGTTTTCTAATTATTTGTATAATTTGTTTAAATATGAATTTTTCTATCAATGACATAACTTTTCCACCAATTTGAATGGTTTCGAAACGAGCTTTTTGTTCGTTTCGAACTAGCGCATGCGTCTTTCGCCTAGAATCTACATTGAAACTTTTTGCCGCTGCCTTCTATTGCTTCTCACTCTTTTCGACAAAGAGAGAAATAGAAACCAGTGACAAGACGTTGGATTGTAGACTAGGCTTTATTTACGTCATATACTGTGGCTAACTTCTCGTCAACATTTAGCGTCTTTATTTTTGTTTTTCCACAAAGATTTTTTATGTAAATAGGGACTTATTGGGCGTACATTTTCGCGTTCCCTTATTAAGGAAAATTGACATTTGACATCTGAGCATGCGCGTGACCTGCGTTTTTATTAAGGGACCGTAATAAAATACGATGTTCCTTTAATTCGGTACAGTTACTGTACGTCCCTTATCTTTAGACATAACCTCAATTAGCACGGATAATAGTGATGGTTGGTTTGTTTTTCGACCCGACTTTTTAATATTCTTAGCATTTTTAGTTTTTTGTTTATATACAAGAACAGTCTTGTGGATTTTTAAAATTTATGTGAAAAAATGAATAAATTGGAGAACCTTACAAGGTTGAGGTTCAGCTACACTGACGATATAATTCTTTTTCGAGAATTTATCAGGGAAAATCCCTACAAGGTTAGAAATTTTAGGTTAGTAATAAGGAAAAGTAATGCTACTTCCAATAACACTTTTTTTCAGTATGGTTAAGGTTCGACCTAAATAAAATACGGTTTTCCCTTATTATGGTAAAACTTTATAGAGTAACGCCCAATAAGTCCCTAATGTATATGTGAAAAGGTTCCTTCTATATTTTTGGTTTTTGAAGATGGAGCCGATGAATCATTAGTTTATTCGAGCCACAAGCGCCTTGTTAAACTATGACGTAGCATGTGATGTTATTGTTTTGAAACTTTTTTTAAACAGTTGCATGTAAGAAAACGCCTCGGTATTATAAAGCTCCAAAAATTAGGTAGGGGTTGCGGGGAACAGGCGGAAGTAACTGTGGCACATGTTTTCGCGCTTGTAATTAAAGATTTATCAAAAACGGACGTCTACTGCATGTCTCAGACATACGGCGTTTTTGACCGCGCTCAAAATACTGATTTTTCTTATTATTTGTCGTAAATTTTGTCTATAAAATAGTTAAAAAAGGTTATTGGTGCAATGCAGATTACGAAAATGTAAGAAATTCTTTATTTTTTTTATTTCTTAATTTATATGTAAATCCTTGCCCAAAAAAAGCGTAAATGCTCGCTCGAACGCGCCTCTGTTAGAAAATCCCTGTTTTATCTGCGAATTTGGTAAAATAAAAGTAGCTTTTTAGTTGAGAACGATGTTGGTTTAATCCATGAAAAATATATCGTGTACAAAATGACGTTAGTTTTTCCCGCCAGCTCTTAGTACATATGACTTTTCTTTTTTTTTGACCGCCCCCATCGCTCATTAACAGGTTTGCAAAGCCATCGTTTACACGCTAAGCTAGGGAAAGAACCCCGCCAATATCTCATGTAGCGTGGCATCCGTTCGTTAAATTTTTTCAAATTTTAATATGTTATAGGGTAGGGTCAGACAAATATTTTTTATCATTGCCACCTCTTCCAATGGATACAGAGTGAGCCAGAAAATAAGGTTAAAGTTCAAAAATTGACTATTTCGTACCTCACTAAATCCCTGTTTTTATGGAAACTCTGAAATGGAGAAAAGTGAGTTTCAAGTATGTTTTTTTTATTTATACTTTAGCCAGTATTTATACAGGGAGGCTAAAAAAAGTGTTCAAAATTGGTAAAAAAACGATATTTTTCCGAAATATTTTTGGTCTTTAAAGCAATAAAACAAAATGATGGTCAATTTTATGTCTCTGTAAGCAGTGGCGTACCAAAAAGACTCTTCCTGGGGGGGGGGGTTCTACCGGTTCATATAAAAATATTAATTTTTCTTTCACCTACTGGGATAATAACTGGTAGTTATAAATACAAACTTAACGTTAGTTAGGAGGGGGACTCAAATATATCGTAATATTTAATTATTATGCAATGATGTTAAATCACGTACGTCTTAACCCTTAGGATCAGAATTAATCGCGTTAACACTATCTCACCGTATCATATTTGAGTCCCCCCCCTTAATAGGGTTTTCTTAAAAGATGACTATGCAGTAACCGTAAAGTTTGTATCTATAATTACCTCCTTATAATCCCAGTAGGTAAAAGAAAAGTTCATATTTTCGTCGTCGGTAAACCCCCCCCCCTCAAGTAAAAAATACTAAAATAAAAGAAAACCATTTATTGCAGAATTATCTACTAAAAAACGCTACCCAGCTACGTATTAAAGTAACTGGGTGTAATATTTAGGGTTGCATTTACAGGTGCATTTATAATTGAATTGGAAACACTCCCGAGCTGATACCGACAGCAGGTTAACTTAAAAGCATGCAGATTTAAAAATCGGCTACTGGCGTTAGACGAAATAATGGTATTCTATTTTAAACAGGAGCGTCAAAGACAAGCAAGAGTCGTTCCATCCTCTAAATGGAGCTTTACTGAACCGTTTTGTTAGTACTCAAGTATCCGTGTGTCTTTGAAACTGAGGTTCTAAAATCTATCCGTTGCACTCCAAGATTTCACTATTACACTTGCACATAACTATACCGCAATAATTTAAATTTTAAAAAATGGTTGAATCAAAATAAAAACTAAATTATGTGGGGTTATGGGCGCGGAATGTTTCTATGCGAATTCCTAGTAAACCCAGTGAGCCAGTAAAGTTCTCTTGGTTCTTTGATAGACTCGGGGTAGTGCCCGCGCAGCGCTAGGCCTTTTTCGGCGGGCGACCGCACACGCGGAGTGGGTTCATATTTGTTTTAGAACAATTTTTTGAAAACACATTTTTGAAAGATAAACATAACCTCGAATGGGTTTGTTCTAAACCGCAATTATTTTCAGGCTTTTGGGATAGATGGCAGCACCAGAGCTTTTATTTTGAAGAAAAAATAATTGAGAATTTTGAAAAATCCTTCAGATATTTTTGTTAAGCATTTAAAAATGATCACCCCTGCAAAATTTCAGCTAACTCTGATGTTTACTTTTCGCTGTGCACTCTGGCAAAAGATTAAAAAATTAAAGAACGAGGTGTTTTCAGTTGTACCTTAAAATTTGGGGAGAAACTATAGCCTTAAAGGCCATCAAAAATATTTTGCAAAAATAACGATTTTTGACCATTTATGAACAATTTTTTTTAGCCTTCCTGTATAAATACGGACTAAAGTGTAGATACAAAAAATTTTGTGCTTTACTAAACCAAATACTTGAAAACTCACTTTTCTCCATCTCATAGTTTTCATAAAAACAAGGATTTAGTGAGGTACAAAATAGTCATTTCTTGAACTTTAACCTTATTTTCTGACTCACTCTGTACCCATTTTTGTCTGACCCTCCCCTAAAACATATTAAAGTTTGAAAAAAATTAACGGGTGCCCACACACCATAAGAAATTGGCGGGGTTCTTTCTTAAAAAAATAAATATCTGTACACACTAGCAAATCCTAACTAGAATATAAGTACTTATCTGACGTTTCAAAATTTTTCTCGATTTTTTTAAAAATATCTGTCAGTTGTATAGATTACTTATAGATTTTATTTACACACTGTATTATTTCCTTTTTTTCTGTAGATGGCAATCCATTCGTATGATATCGTTTCCACCCTTCAAGCTTTGGGAATGATGAAATACTGGAAAGGCAAACACATCATCCTCAAAAAACGAGACGTGCTGGACGAGTACGTCGAACGGGTGAAACGAAGAGGATCCTTACTCAAAGAGGTCGACCCCGACTGTTTGAGATGGGTACCGCCGCAAAGTCAGCAGCCCACCTGAGAGTTGGAGTGATCTTTTTGTTCCGAAGGTTTTCCTGATTTTAATTCTTGACTCTAGGTAGGTACCAAGTTCAACCGATTACTTATAAACGACTGCATTTATAAAAAACAGGACCTAACCCCAAAAAAATTGGAACAACATATATTTTTTAATGGTTTGTTAAAGCATAAATTGTACTTAAAAACATATCAAAAGTTTACCAAAGTTTAAAAAATACAACAAAATTAGATTGGATTTTACGAGCTAATTGCAAATATCTTAAAAATGGTTGAATTTACAAAATAAACATTGTGCCACATTATGTTGGTTATCTGATTCTCTAAAATAATTAATTGCGAAATAAATTATTAAAATTTCTAATACAAAGTTCCAAAAAATTTTTAGATGGATTAAACAGTTTGACTCACATTGCATAAGGTTGATACTAATAATGTCCACGTAATTATCGAAAATATTTAGATCGGTATGTTTCAATTTGAAAAAGTTTTATTAGTTGCAGAAAATTAAAAAAATTAATAAGAGCTATTCCAAATATGTCAAAACTGACAACTTTTATTATCTCGAAAACTGTAGCTTTGAAAGATTTGAACCTTATAACAAAATTTTTGGGTAATATTTACAAAAACCGCATGTCAATAGCTGCTTTACTTCTAAAGTTATGATTTTTTAAATATATTTTTAAGGTTTTTTCAAATAACTCAGTAAACTAAAACTCCCATGAATTTGGACTTTATAACAAAATTTGTAGTCAATAATCATGGAAACTTAAATCTGAAAACCGTATATCGCTACTTGCTTTTGTTCTAAAGTTTCCCCCTTCAACCCCTCACCACCCTACCCAAAGGTTAATCAGTTCATGGAAAGCCGATAGAGGATTTTTGTACCAAAATTCGTTAAAATCAATTAAGGCGTTCTTGACCTATCGTGTATACAGACAGACAACAGGCCGACAGACAACTTTTTTTTTTTTCGTCGAATAAGGTGTTTTGGAACCTTAGTAACTCACTTTTGATAAAATTAAGAAAAGTCAAAATTTCACGATTTTAATAGTCCCCCATACCCATATTGGTATGGTGGAGTAAATAACATTGGATAATAAAATAAAATAAGGTAGGTTTTTTTAAAAGTGCATAATTTTTATCAATTTTTGAAAATGTTTGATTGACTGCTATGACTATGACGCAGGAAGAAAAAATTATGTTGGTTAAATTTTGGTAATCTTTTAAAATGTTGTAAAGTATGTTCGAAAAAACGTCCAAAAAACTTGTTTCAATTTTTTTGGGGTCAAACATTATTTTGCAGCCGTCTAAGCTGAAACTGTGAGGGATCTTAAAATAG
This sequence comes from Oxystoma pomonae, assembly GCA_963921995.1. Lineage (NCBI taxonomy): Eukaryota > Metazoa > Arthropoda > Insecta > Coleoptera > Brentidae > Oxystoma > Oxystoma pomonae. Next base: position 56,626,206 of record OY998164.1, read on the forward strand.
TTTCATTAGTAAGTGGTTTATTTATTTTAATAACAATTTATTCTTTGGAACTCAAGTTAGCCTAACTTGGTTTAGGTCCAAGGTTTATGTACCCATTATCCCATTTTTTAAAACTACTTGCAGCAGGCAGCAATATGGACACAACTTGCTATAAATAAACTCATTGCCTCTACTGACATTTAAATTTAGCAATACTCAAGTTTTAATGACTGATGCTAATGCTGCTCAGTGCGTAATGTATAATTTTCTCTTCTCTCTCTACTTTTTGAAGGGAAATAGACATAAATAGAAATAAAAAATTAAGCATCGGGCATTAAGCATTATGCATTCAAACTTGAGTAAATGGGCCCATAGTGTCGTCAACATGCCTCCAGTCATTGACCCAGAAGCTGTCAGCCACCTGTGTAATATGTTAACCTCCTAAAAATATTTTGGGCTGAGAACAGATAAACTATGAATTTTTGAAAGTTCCCGCTTTTCCTTAGAAATATGATAATTTAAAGGTCGCGATTCTTCAGAAACGACAGAAAATCTCACCCGTCAGAATTCTGGAAAGTGGCGATTTTTTACTTATCGCCTCATTTAAAATAAAATTACAGCGTCCTTCATATTTATCTTAGTGCTATAAGAGAAACTGCGTAATTTTTTTAATAACATTTTTTAAATTTAATATTTTAAAGATATTCTGCAGGATTAGTTTATGGCGGAGCTAAATTATTACTACGTCAAAAAGTGTCGAAAATTCTCACCATGTAAAAGGAAAGACAGAATTTGTGTGACTTTTCTGAACAGTGACGGCAAAATATTCCATGCCTATCTATGGTTTTGTATTTTAATAGTTTTAAAGGTTTGTTTACACATTAAAATAAGCTTAATAACATACATTTTTAAATAGAAAACAGGGTTTCCAGAAAAGCAGCCTACAAAAATTAATACTGACATATTGTTTTTTTACTAGAACAGTATTAAGAAACTAAATTTTAAAGAATATTACCAAATAGTCCTGACAAAAAAGTATTAAGTGTAAACTTGTGTTTAAAAATCGTCAGATTTTTTGTAAGGGCGAGATTTTCTGACAGTTTTTAAAGAATCGCGACCACCAAAAATTCTGGAGAAAGTCAGAAATGTTAAAAATGGCTTATTTTTCTTAATACTTAGGTGCCATAGCGTATTCTGTGGGACTTTTGATGAAGATTTTACGAAATCTCTTTTAATCGATTAATGGACGTAATGGACCCACCAACACTGTCTAACCTGTTACCAAAACTGCTGCAGTCAAAATTAAATTCAGACGGTTTCAGCTAGAGCAGTGAAATTTGGCACATATGTTGGCCTTCCGACAACGTACCTTGTGTCATAAAAAATTACATATGTGACCTTCAAGGGGGCAACAAGGGCCAAAATATGTTTTTAAACTATCTTTCATACCTTCCATACTAATGCACGTACACATCTGAATCTCAGTCAGTTGCTAGTTCATACTATTACCTAAAAGCCTACTGTACCGAAAAAAATTTCGTGAATGTTAACAAGGCCCCTAGGCCTATCCCCAACTTTGCCCCGAGGGGCTGTAAGGGGGCGAGATCTAATTTTCACCATTTTCATATTCCAGAAAACCCTCCATATGCATATTTAAAACTCATGAATTTGTTGTAACAAATATTATTAAATATAAAAATCTCAAACCCCAGGGGCGACCCCTAAATAGGGGCTAAAAAATTTAAATCTCGAGAAACTTTTTCAAAATCTACTATACCAAATTCAAAAAGTGCAAAATGTTTTGGCAATTACAAGTTCGAGTCAAACACTTTAAGAGCCTATATTTTTTTTATCCAACTTTGCCCCAGCCCTTACGTGCTGTACGAGGGCAAGATTTTTATCATTTCTATATTCCAGAAAACCACTCAATATGCACATCTAAACCTCATCAAAAAATGTGCATATGTGCTCGGAGTGTTGTAAACCTAGGGGTTGGGACAAAGTTGGAAGTATTCAAAATTGATAAATGGTCCAGTGCGCCCTTAGTGGTGCATTTTGTTGACATAGGGTGAAAGAGAAGTGAAATATAATTTTTTAATTGAAATCGACAAAATTTTTAGCCCCTAACCTAGAGGCCTTGTTAACAGCTATGAAATTTTTTTCGGTACATTAGACTTGTAGGTAATAGTATGAGCTACCCACTGACTGAGATTCAGAGATTCAGCTGGTGCATTAGTATAGAACAGTACCCTCTCCAGATAGGCCGATCAACTCATACCGATTTAGTGTCCTTTTATCCACCTTCGCCGCCATTTTCACTCAAAAGTGACAGATAATCCATTAGTTTTCTGTCAAAATGGCGGCGAAGGTGGATAAATGGACACTAAAACGATAAGAGCTGATCGGCCTATGTGGAGAGGGTAATGTATAGAAGGTATGAGGAATAGTTTAAAAACACATTTTGGTCCCTGTTGCCCTCTAGAGGCCACATATGAAATTTTTTATGAGACACAAGGGTACGTTCCCGGAAGAACAACATATGTGCCAAATTTCGTTGCTCTAGGTCAAACCGTTTGCATTTAAGAAAAAAAATTGACACCCTAACCCTACTTTTTGACTGCAGCATTTTTGGGGTTGTTAACAGGTTAGGCAGTGTTGGTGGGTCCCTTAGTAATCGATTAAAATAAGTTTCGTAAAATCTTCATCAAAAGGCCCTCGGAAGCCAAATTTTCTACGTATGCCCCCTAAGTATAAGTTATTTCTCTTACTTAACGGTTTTGATAAGGGGTTATTCTGTGTAAAAATCGATCATCTTTACATTAAACATTTTTGATCAGTGGTATTGGTTTTTAAGACGAATGCGTAACAGCGGCAGCTGATCAATATGACAGTATTTCGCCTGTTTTGCGATTCGATGCACGAAACCTTGTACATATAGTTTTTACGTAGTCATTCTGATCTGCTGATGATATGGTTGAATGATCTACTTGATAAGATTTAATTTACGATTTCAGATGGAAGGTCAATGGTTGATAGATGAGCACAATCTGGTAATCGCATCTCAAACTATATTAAATTGAAGTTAACCAGATGTCATCCACAAGTGACAACAGTTGACAAGAAATTGAAAATGTTAAAAATTATTTTTCTATGAATGTAGTATTTTCGAAATTAAAACGCCAAATTTGACAGTTGACAAATATGGATAAAATTTCGCCATTCTTTATTCAGTTTTAAATAAGGGTGCAAAATTTCGTGTCTCTAGCAACCTCCGTTTAAACTTAATGACTGAACTTGTTTTACAAGCGTTGACCCTCCGTCTTGAGTGTTTTTTTTCTGAGCCACTGTACTTTTTTTTGTTTACCCAACTTCGAGTTAAGTGATTTTTGAAATGTTCAAATGCTCAATTTTAAATGGACGTCTAAGAATACTGATAAAATAATGTAAATAGTAGCTATATTTTATATAGATATTATTTTTTATTAATTAGATTAGAGAAATTGGTTATTTCAACAGTAAAATGAAATAAGTTTAACATTACGTTTTATTTCGAATTAATTCCTGCTGCGCAAAAAAAAATCTTATTTTGACCTTAAAATGCCTCATTCCGTCTGGGTCTTTAACCCAACAAAAGAATACCTCCTGTCTGTGTTCGTTTCTTTACATTATAATAATCCATGTTAATATTTTATTTTTAACAATTTAAAATGAACGAAGAGTATTAGCAAATCTGACTAATATTGTCAACTCTTGACTGGATTTTTTATCCGTTGCAATCTCCAAATTGATTTGATTTGAAGGTCCACGATTTTTATTCTCTCTAGCTCGGCGATCACGACCACTGTCATTAATTTCATAAAAAATCATAAATTTATAAAATGATCTCATAAAAATCAAGTTTTCCGGATTGTCAAAAATGTTTGCGATTTTACCATTTTTTATTCATAATTTCTCCATTTTACCAAAAATCTTTATTTTTTGTATAACTGGCAGACACGACGGACGAGACGTGGGGAACAAAAATGCCGAAACTATGAGGCATTTCCGTCTCCAAGAAATGTTGAGAAACAGGGCCTGTGTCACCACCCAAGTTCGTAGAAGAAACAGCTTGCTTTTATCTTCGAATAATATAAATTATCTCAGGGGTGTGCTGAGATGGAAGTTTTAGGGTCAAGCCTTAAAAAATATAATGTGTGCGTTACAAATTACAAAAATGTTGGCTTGCTATTTTTTCCGTTCTTAAAAAATTAACTTTGTTAAAAATTACAGATAAAATAGAATATATCGAAAGATAAATGGGGTCAGTACCCTTATTATAACGAAGGACGCCGAAACCGAATGGAACAGAAAAAAATGCAAATACTATTAAATAACTTGCTTTTAACACAAAGCCTTGCCGCTCTCTGCATTAAAAAATAATTAATAAAAACTTTTTATGAAAAAATTAAACCGACCATAAAAAAGCAGACATCAAAAAGTATAAACAAAAGTAACTTTTATTTTAATAAAATATCCAACTTTTGAAGTGGGCACCTATAACTACTTGTAGCTATTACAGTGGACTACTTATAGGCGACAATTTCAAAAAAGTTGGATTTTTTTATCGAAATAAGAGTTATTTTATTTTGTAATTTTTAGTGTCTACTTATTTTTATATTTTTAGTGGTGAAATGCTTTTCTAATATACCCATTGATATTCTAACCTTAGATAGGGAACATCCAAAATATGTTGACGTCAACATAAACAAAGCCATCTCACGAAACATATGTCTTGAGGAAAAAAATCCTTCCTTGTCAAGCAGTGGTCTTCGTCTAATTTGAAATTATAAAAGCGCGTTCGTTACTTTTTGAATAAATCTTTTTTATATTTTTATATTTTTTTTTTTAATTTCAATATTATCGCCCAATAACAATATTTCTAAAAAATATACCTTATTCTTATGGAACAGGTAGGGCAATTTATTTAAAAAAATTCTTACTTATGTGTTTAAATAGGTATAACTTTTGCCAACTTGAGAGTGCCTTTCGGGGTTGGCACAGAGTTAAAAAAATAGCAGAATTGGTCTTTCACTCTTTCGTTAGTGTGTGTTATTGAAATCGAACTATAAAGTTTAAGATCATATAGACCAGAAAGGCATTTATCAGTTACTGGTCTAAAGTAACTCTAGTGCTATGGTCATAAGAAAATTTTAGTGGAGTATTAAAGAATATTCCGGTGTGTCCAAAGCAACAGGAAAAATATCCCTGGTTTTAAAGTTTACTGTTGGCAGCAGATCATAAGAGCTAAGAAAAAATTTGAGATGTTCAGCATTTTTACAGTTGTGCTGAACTATTATAATGTAACTCAGGGCTCGTATTCTTCAATTTCGGGGAAGCGAGTGCTCCCGGGAATCAAAAACGCACCTGATTGGTGGAAATATCAGTTTTCTGTCACTATTCTGTCTGTTTTGGCACTAATGACTTTGTTCGGGAGCGGTTTTGCTGTCAGTTTGCTCTCCTCGTATAAGGCTGGAGAGCAAAATCGCTCTCAACTAACGCCATTGCTGCCAAAACTGACAGAAATGTGACAAAAAAATGAGAATTTGAAGAATGCTGGCCCAGTGTAATCTATTTTACCCAGGAGAACAGGGACTTATCGGACACTAGAGGGTGACTTTAATGATGTCGAAACCGTTTTTGACAGTTCCAGACAAAGGTAAACAATTGCTACATATTTTTAGGCAATTACACATCTGTTATGGGACGGCAGCGCGGCGCTTTTCTTGGCTGCTTTTTTGATGGCGGCGCTGTCAAAATAATGTTGACTTAACATAATGTTTGTGTCTGCCTTTAATAAAGTGCGGCATTAACTTTAATTTGTCAACTTTATGTATGGCACAATATGAGCATGATGACGTGCGGAACTGTCAAAAATAGTGCCGAGTTAGGCTATGCCGACTTTATGTCTATTCTTTAATCGAGAGAGAGAGTCAAATTCTCTCCAAATCTTCGGTTTAAATCGGTTTCTCTCACTTTTGCCCGATATTGATCAAAAGTAATTCTATTGGTCTTGACTAAGAGAATTACTTTCGATCATTATCGGGCAAAAGTGGGAGAAACTGATTTAAACCGAAGATTTGGACCAATGAAATACATAGTAGCGAGAGAATTTGATTCCCGGGAGCAAATTTTCTCTCGATTCAAGAATAGACCCACAGATAAACAAAATAAATAAAAAATAAAGTTTGTGATATCCTTTGCCAACTTTATTTTTACGGACATTTATGTCATGTCGAAACACCACCTGTCGTGTTCCTAACTTCAAACGGAATTTATATCACTTACATATAGAGACCGCCAACCCTACCTTATGCCGAGTGGGCCATAAAAAATGGTGTATTTCCCTATTACTTCTACAGTACTTACCTGATTTAAACAAGGAAGCCTTCCAATGACGCTCGTTATTTCTGGTCATTAGATTTTTTTTTTTAAATAAAATCTCAATATTCAAAAAGCCTTGACTTTGCTGCTTTTCCCAAGCCATCAACTTCTAAAATCGGTTGAGGAAATTTTGAGTTATACTGTTTTTTCGAAATGAGCATTAAACAACAAGTCCTGAAAATTCGTCCAAACTCAGCAAAAGTCTTTTTGCTCTTATTTCTTCAATTTTAACCCGATTTTGATAAATCAAACACGGATCTGTTTAAAATAGAGTACACTCTGATACAAGCAAATACTTTTATTCACCATTTTAAAATCCAATTGAAGAAATTACTTTTTTGACGCTCGTTATTTCTGGAGATACGAAAAATTTTATTAAACACAAACTTTATTGCCAAAAAGCCTCTTTGCTCCTTTCAACGAGCCGTCAACCATTATTATCGGTTAAGGGAATTTTGAGGGATGCTTTTTTTTCCAAATGAGCTTTAAACACCAAGTCTTAACAAATCGTTCAAACTCAGCCAAACTTTTTTTGCTCTAGTTTCTTTAGCTTTTATCCAATTTTTATAAAAAACACCATTGTGTTTGAAATATATTACATTCTTATAAAAGTATATATTTTTTCCGACATTTTAAAATTCAAGATGGCGGGCTTCAATAAAATACTCCTCTTAACACCGGTGTTTTCTTATCAATTTGTCGTCCTTGGTACCTTGCATAAAAAGATCTGAATTTCTGACTGTATTATAAAATGTAAAACACCGGTTTGCTAAAATCGGTTTAGTTATTTTCTAGTTATCATTTTTTTTTTTTAAGAAAATTAAATCATTGGACATTTAGTCTGGTTACTGGAAATGTGAAATTTCAACAAGTAGGCTGCGGACGCAGAGTTTATGCAAGTCATTACGGAAAATCATTTGTTTTAATTTTGACAGTTAAATGTTCGCTAGTGATTTGTGCGTTCTTCTAAAAATGGTAAACAAGGAGAACAAATGGTTAAGAGGTGTATTTTATTGAAGCCCGCCATCTTGTATTTTTAAATGGCGGAAAAAATATGTACTTTTATAAAAATGTACTGTATTTCAAACACAATGGTGGTTGTTTTATCAAAATTGGATAAAAACTAAAGAAACTAGAGCAAAAAAACTTTGGCTTTGGACGATTGTTAAGACTTGGTGTTTAAAGCCTTAACCGATAATTTGATGACTCGTTAAAAGACGCAAAGAGAAGGCTTTTTGGCAATGAAGTTTTTTTTTAATTTTTTTCGTATCATCAGAAATAACTAGCGCCAAAAAAGTAATTTCTTTAATTAAGTCCGCCATCTTGGATTTTAAAATGGCGGATAAAAGTATTTGCTTGTGTTAGAATGTACGTTATTTTAAATACAAGCATTTTTGTTTTATCAAAATCGGTTAAAAATTAAAGAAATTAGAGGAAAAACACTTTTGCTGAGTTTGGACGAATTATCAGGAATTGTTGTTTCCTCAACAGATTTTAGAAGTTGATGGCTTGTTAAAAGCAGCAAAGTAAAGGCTGTTTGGAAATTAAGACTTTATTTTTTTTTTGAAATTCGTATGACCAGAAATAACGACTCTTATTCAAAGGCTTCCTTTGATACAGTCCGCCATATTGGAATTAAAAATTGTAGACATAAATTTTCATTTGTTGTAAAGCTACATCTATCACCTAACAAATGAGATTTTGTTTAAATTGGTTAGGTATTGCAGAAGTAATAGGGAAAAACATTTTGTGCCATTTTTTATGGCCCACCCGGTATATTGCGCTTGCGTATCTGTCATTAGTATCAAAAATAGTACCGACTTGCCTATGCCAATTCGACTTAGGCGTTCTGATAATTTTGGTAAAATATTTTCTTTTTTTTCTTTAACGTCCCTCTTCCTCCCCCCCCCCTCCCTCATTTTAGGAAAGTTTCATTCACCTCTGCTATCAACATACAATACGTCCAACCGAGCAGAAACAATTTCTCGTTACGCCACTGATTAAAAATATGAATGGGAATTACTTTGAATAAGATAAAATGTTTTGGTTCTTATCAAGTTATTCTTAGTAAAAACGTTTTCCAAGAGTTTCCGAGTAGGTAATCAAAAAATCTGTTTCGATTAATTATTATGATATAGTATAATGGAATTTTTACACATTATCATTTCTTAGAACAAATTCTATCCAAAAGTTTTCTAAAACATAGACGAGGTTGGAGTTTAAGTTGAGTTTTAAGAGTTGAGACATTTTTTTATAATATTAACTAGCCGAAGATCCCGCAGATTGGTCTGTGGGTTTTCCCGTTTTTTCCCAATTTTTTTTGCTTTAAATGTTTATAACTTTTATTGTTTTGTTCCCGTGAACCGATTTTGATGAAATAAAGTCCATTTACTCCCCAGGAGTCTAAGAAAGCAGTACAAGTCACATCAAAATCGGTCCAGTAGTTTTTGCAAGATGCTGGAACAAACAGATAAACAGACAGATCCACAAAAATTATAAAAACTGGATTATTGTAATTTATATCGTATGTATAGATTAGTTGTTGTTCATGCCAAACCAACCAATAAATAAATCTGGCGCCAAGACCTATTTACATAATCTCAATTCAGGCTTTTTTGATTGAGAGATCATTTATTTCAAAAATAAAATAAGCAACATCTTGCACAGTAAAAATTTTATGTGTCAACGGTCAACCAGAGAGGTTTTATATGGTTTTACCAGGGACGGATATATCGGTCCCTGGTTTTACATAATTTTTTGTAATTTGATAATGCAATTTAAAAAAAAGTCTATAATATAAAAAGAAGAAAACTAAAATTTGAATGAGACTATTATAAAGATTGTTGAGTGACTCATTCAAAAAGATCGGAGTTCCCATAAAATCTATGATTCGTAGCTAAAATATGAAGAAGGCTTGCAAGAAGCAACGGAACATAAACTGAAACGAAGACTTATAAAACTAAGACATTCCTAAATGACTAAACAGTTCTGGTATGCCGTTACAACGCAACAAGGTTTCTTAGCTAAACGATTAGCCAAAGCACAAAAAAAATCCCACAAAGCAACTGTAAATAGGTAAACTTATGGTAAAGCCATGATGGTAATTTAAGGCTTGAAATATTTTAGCATAATTTAAGGGGTAACGTTTTTGTTTAAGTTTTCACATTCTTATGCCATGATTTTGCTCACATTTTAAAGCTGTCTTACCAAATTTTCTATTTCTAAAATAAAACACTCACATTTTTCAAGTTTTCACTGCTTTTTAAGCGTTCAAAAAAGTACTGCCAAAATTATTCTTTCTCTGTTACAATGAGCAATATTTAAGGAAGAGAGACAGCAGACTATAAAAAAGTATTTTAGAGAAATATGGAAATAATTTAAGGCAATTGTTTAATAAAAATTTCTGTTTTGTCATCTTCGGTGTCGTGCATATGATTTTTATTTTGCAATTTTCATCCACAAAACAGCAAAAATTGCAATTATTCAACGCGTAAAGTGTGTAAGACATAAGGTGGTATTAATTTCTTTCAAACAAAGTTCTTTACAGTCTTTGAATTTACCAAAAAACGTGTCCTACTATAAGTGTATTTTAGCACATCTAAAAATAATTTATCGGGTATTTAACTAACTTATGACCAAGCCATGATGGTAATTTAAAGCTTAAAATATTTTAACATAATTTAAACGGTAACGTTTTTGTTTAATCAATTTTTACTATATTTTTCACATTTTTATGCCATGATTTTGCTCACATTTTAAAGCTTTCTTTCCAAACTTTCGATTTCTAGAATAAAACTCAAATTTTTCATACTTTCACTGTTTTTTTAGTGTTCAAAAAAGTAGTGCCAAAAAACATTTTTTATCTGTTAAAATGCAAAATATTTAGAGAGAGAGGGAAGAATTTTAGAGGTAGATAGAGAGATAATTTAGTGAAGTGCAAAAATATTTAAGTTTGTCAAAGAGAGACAGCAGGCTATAAAAAAGTATTTTAGAGAAAGATGAAAATAATTTAAGGCAATTGTTTTATAAAAATTTCTATGTCATCTGTCTGTCATCTTGAGTGGTGTCGTGCATATGATTTTTATTTTGCCATTTTCATACAAAACCAGCAAAAATTGTAATTTTTCTAGGCATAAAGTGTGTGAGACATAAGGTAGTATTAATTTCTTTCAATCACAGTTATTTACAGTTTTATATTTAACAAAAAACGTGTTCTACTAGAAATTTATTTAAGCACATCTAAAAATCATTTAACAGGTATTTCTCTCCTCTAGGTGGCGCATGGCTCTACCATTATAGTCATTATAAAAAGGAGCAGGCTCTCTCTCTCTCTTCTTTTCCTAGAAGGATTTAATTTAGACCTAAACCCCTTTGTCGAGGCTAGGGATCTTTAACGTGCTCCACTATCAATATATGAATCACACGGTACCGTCCTCTTAACGTCCTGTACGAAGGACGGTTTGGAATCGTGTTAGCCTGACTTCTAGCTCGATCGAACCCGGGTCTCCTGGTTGATAAACCACGTATGTACCCACTATATCAACCAGTGCGGTGTGTCCTACAATTAATATAATTGAAGGAAGCCGTCAAATTTTTAGTCGACCAGGCCGATTTTTTTGTAATCTTACATCGCGGTATATATATTGTACTTTTGGTTGATTTTGTTTGCCCCTTTGTTAACGCGTTGCCTACCTTTATTTTACGCGGGCGGAGTAGAATGCTCTTGCAGCAAACAGTTATCTGCTCTTGCATATGACTGTTAAAAGTCACTCATAATGTATTTTGCATCTAAAATTTAAAACGTCCAACCAAGCGAATACCGAGCCTTGCACCACTAGCCTTTGCCACAGATATTATTACCTCTTAGGTCCGCATTCATAGTCCTCTCTTGAAGGGCATGTTGAGGTTTCCTTGCCGTAGACGGTCTTCAAGGCGCCCTTAGATTGCGTTTTCCTTGGCAGAAAGAGGCCTTAAGACTCCCGCCCTTGCGCGAGTATGAATACCGTTTTGGCTCAAGAAGACCTTAAGGTGGACTTGTTCCTTGAAGGAAGGAATATGAATACTGCCCTTAGAGGCCATGAATCCATATAAATTAAGTCAGATGCCGGCCTCCGTCGTAGCGTAGTGGGTAGCGTATATATTTTGTGTTGTCTTTAACTTTGCAAAAACTCGGCTTTGATTCTGTATTGGATGGAAAGTCCCAGTATAAAAAAAAATTTGTCAGACCATTTTTCAACCCCCCATCGCCCTCTCGACACAAATCGTCACGTTTCTAATGAGCAGAGGTTGATCAGCAAATATTTTTACTGAAAGGTTAGTTCTGAAAAGCAGTTGTGTGCAGATATATGACGAATATTTTTAGTGAAAGAAGGTCACATTTTTTTCCTGGCGTTAGGAAAAATATAAGTCCGTTAGTGGGTAGGCTTTTCTCAGTTAAGGAGGCTGAATTTTCTCTTGTTTTGGAAAAAGACGGATTTTTTGAAAGGACAATCTTTGATTTTCTTCCCGTTTTTTGCCAGAGAATTGAGAAGATGTTGGTTGCGCTTTTTGGAGATAAATTCACGAACTTTTCTTGTTCGACGGGATGCAAAGAAGACGACCCAATGAGAGCAAGTGGATTTGTCCTACTTTTAACGACCTTTAAGGTAAGTTGCGAACATAGGCTTTCCGTAAAGTATGTTTTACAAGGCTAAAAAAAACGAATATTTTTTTAAGGTGGCGCGGTAGGACCACGTAGAACCCAGACCTTTGTATGTTTCCATCTTTCTGATCCATCTAAGTGTAAAAACCGTGTGTCGCAAAAAAATACTACTAAACAATCAAAAATTAACCAGCTCATTAGGAAAGCGGAGAAGTGCCACTTCACACATTTTTTTCATTTTCCGTAGTTTTACGGAATCCGTGTGTTTTTACGGAATTGTAGGGCATGATTGGGTTGGAAAATGGTAAGAAACTCGGTAATTATGCAGTATACGATTTTTTGCCATTTTTAGGTGTTTTCAAAACATTTTTTTTAGACGGCTAATATGGTTCGCCAGAAGTACGAAACCGTTGGCACGTCAAAAAAATTCCTTTTTTTCAAAAGTTATAGCTAAAAAAAGTTGAAAAAATATCAAACTTACGGGACCGCGGAGTGAAAAGGGGTGCTGGGTGGGGTACATTCTTCATTTAAAACACTGTAAAATATGTCAAAATACAGGCAAAGGATCAAACTTTATGCGTCACTTTCTAGATTTTTTTTTAATTTCAACTTTCCGAAAAATCATCGAAAGAATATCTACTCGATATTTTTGGATTTTCCAGCAAAACCGACATTTTACGTCATTTGCAAAGAATCAAGAAGACTTTTTGGTTTGTTAGGTCATCCGCACGGGGAGAGAGTGCGTTCACCAACTTGCCAATTTTGGCGCGTAATTTAAATTTGAAAATTTTCTTCAATTTAAACAAAATTTAGACGTGATTTGCTAAACAATTTTTCTCTTTTTCTAACACACAACCCAAGCCACCCCAACCCTTCTTTTATGAAACTCAACTCAACCGAAAATAAACCGAATCAACCAACACCTAATCTTTTTTAAAACTCAACCCAACCCTTCTTTCCCAAAACCATAAACAATCTAAACCCAATGTTACTCAATTAAATAAAAAATTTCAAATTTAAAAGACACACCAAAATTGGCAAGTTGGTGAACGTACTCTCTCTCTGTGCGCCCGTGCGGATGACCTGCCAACAAACCAAAAAGTCTTCTTGATTCTTTGCAAATGACGTAAAATGTCGGTTTTGCTGGAAAATCCAAAAATATCGTGTTGATATTCTTTCGATGATTTTTCGGAAAATTGAAATTAAAAACAAAATAAAAAAAGTGACACATAAAGTCCAATCCTTTGCCTATATTTTGACAAGTTTTACAGTGTTTTAAATGAAGAATGTACCCCACCCAGCACCTCTTTTCACTCCGTGGTCCCGTAAGTTTGATATGTTTTCAACTTTTTTTGGCTGTAACTTTTGAAAAAAAAGGAATTTTTTCAAAGCATATTAACCGTCTGTACAGGAATTTTTTCGAAAATCTTAACAAATAGTAGGAAACCGTATACTACATAATTACCAGAAACTCCGTGTTTTTTACGGAATTACATGTTTTTTGCGAAAAATGAAAAAACAAAGTATGAAGTGGCTCTTCTACGCTTTCGTAGCTCATCGTCTAGTGCCAAACGATAAAAATCGTTTTAGCGGCTTTTAAGTTAAACAGATAGCGTCACAAAAAATTTTATCTTCTCTGTTTTTTGACTCAATTAACTCATTTTGAGTGGAAATGAAAAAATTTCGATCCCAGTAGTATAGAAGGCTTTTATCATTTTTAGGGGAAATAAAAAGTTTTTTTCGATCCCACCCAATAGTATAGACGGCTTTTATCATTGTTTATTATATAGGGAAGTTACACCACAACCTTATGGACACTTTTTGGGCCAAATCGTGGTTCAAATCATTAAATATCTTGTATAAGGCTGGAACGCTTTTCATATTATACAGATTTTAGTTTAAAACCTCTCCCAATCTGATGAAAGAAAAATGGGGGACTCATTTTATCCAATATTAATAGTTTTGACCAAAAAAAATGAAAACTGTTTTGTACATAAGGTTGAACGACTTTCCTATATTAGACAATGCTTTTATCGTTGTGTTGTATAATCAGGTCATTATATACAATGCTTTTATCTATCATGAGAACTTGCAAAGCGGACTGTATACAGGGTTGGCCATTTAAAAGGGTTCACCTGGATTTTTTCAAAAAAATGTTAAGAATTGTTTATAAAGGGGACACCTTTTGGCTTGAAATTTTTATAGCGCGCATCACCTTTGACGGGTAAACTTTACCCCTATATTTTGAATAGGGAAAGTGGGTCGAGTGATACCTTGTTTTGAAGACCTCCTAAATGTCTTGACAATTGTGTGAAAATTTCGAAAATCTATCGATTAGTTTTTGTGATATTCACTTTCACAGTTGCATGGAACAATGCAAAAATATTTTTTTAAAGAAATTTTTATTTTTTGCATTTTTTCTTCTAGGATACATACCTGTACAATTTGAGCTTACTTTGAAAGTAAATATCTCAAAAACGAATCGATAGATTTTCGAAATTTTTACACGATTCTCAAGACATTCAGGAGACTTTCAAAACAAGTTATCACTCCACCCACTTTCCCTATTCAAAATATAGGGGTAAAGTTTACCCCTCAAAGGGGATTACAAACAAAATCGATGTGTTTCAGCATTTTCTCCTATTCTTTACAGTTTTTGAAAAATCCAGGTGAACCCTTTTAAATGGCCAACCCTGTATAATATGAGGTTGCTTGTGTTACCAATTTTTACATGGAATTCAAATTGTCATTAAAAAAGTTAAATTACCCTCAATATTGCCATCCTATAGCTGGTTGGCCCTAGAGCATTGGCTCTCAGGACAGACTATCGGGGAAGTTTTTATCATACCCCCACAGTAGTCTGTAAAAAAGTTTCCCTTTGGAGGATCATCAATGCCTTGCCTTGTATTTTTGACTTGTGTATCTAAAAAAATATTAACAACCGGCTGAAACTTTGTGAACGGCTTCATTTTAACGTAACCTACCAAATTTTATCTGTGGTAACTGTCGAAACTGTGGCGTTTCCAATATGGAAGCCACGAAAAATTTCAATTTTATGATTTATTAAAAATTTATGAACACCCTTTTAATATATAATTGATTCGTAAGAGACTTTGTACACAAATATCGAAAATAAAAGTGGTCTACAAAAATATTGGGCCGTTAAATGAGACCTCCACTCCCAAGATTACGAGGTTATGGAAATTTATTAACACCCAGTCGATTTTCTCGAAATTATTTGATAAAAATTAGAGAGAATAACTCATTGTGTTTTAAACGAGTTTGCCTGGAAACAATAGCACAAAAATATTCTCCGAACATTCGCTGAATGTTCAGCCAGGATATTGAGAACATTCCCTGAATGTTCCCTCAAATCCTCTAAGCATACAAGGGATGTTCAGGGAATATTCTGTGTCCGCAGTTTTGATATTCCTAGAACATCCTGGTAGAACATTAATATATATAACATTTTCGCAGGATTTTCATAGTACATTTGTAATATTATAGGTCCTTGTCATAGAACCTTGAAGACAGGGAAAATAGTTTTAACAACCAGTGGCTAAAATAGTACTTTTTTACAAGCATTGGTTTAAATAACGAGCGCAGCGAGTAAAAAAAGCACAGTTTAGCCGCGAGTTGTTAACACTGTCAAGAAATCCAAGAAAAACAGAAAAATACTTTTAAAGATCTCGAATGAAGAGCACTTCTCGTAACACACCATCTGTACACTATAAATCAAGGCGGCTGGTAAATGAAATAACAATCGTTTCTATAGCGATGTGCTATTTTACTCGGTGACGTTCATTGTTGCGACATTTTAATCTTTGACAGTTTGATATTTTGACGATGTTTTTAAATGATTTTTTCGTAAATACTCAGTGAAAACTGGCGGAAATGGCTTAATTTTTAGGCAGAAATATATTTTCCGCTATTTCTCTTTAATTTGGGTAAAAAACGGACAGAAATCTTTTTTGCACCCGTGATCAAAAAAGTTTTTTTCATCGGTTACTAAAATCATGTTTTTTATGAAGGTATAAAAAAAATATATATTTTTGAGCTTGAAAAAATATGTTCTATAACAAAACATCCTAAAAAATTTTAAAAAAAATTATTTAAATAGCGATGGGATTCGAACCATCAACATTCTGGCATCCAAATAACACTTTTCCAATGACTACCTTTTGCGCTACGGATGCTTATAGTCGGGGTTTTTTTATATCTTTTTTCCAATGTACAGGAAGATTTTTGGTGGTACACACTTAGGTATGACTCCGAGGACCACCAAATGAATATTAGTTATTTCGGCGACGGCGTACATTAGGCGTCGCGACGCCCTAAACTTTTTTTTAGGACTTAGGGTCATTTTGACAGCTATATCTTGGTTAAGTGACAGCATTTTAAAATTTTGGGTAACCCTCTTAAAAGACTATAAAATGGCCTTTAATATAGTATGCAAAACATGATATTTTATTTTCGGCTGATTGCATAAAAAAATAATCAATTTGAAATTTAAAAAAAAAATTGTGTTTCTTTTTCTAAAAATTTACAAAAAAAAATTCTATTCTCTATTTATGAACGGCATTGTGCAAATTCATTTTGAAGTGACTGTAAGAAGGTCCTAGCTATCCGCCGATATTAAAAAAAATGCAAATTCATGCGACGGAAAAATCACAAAAAAAATCGGAAATTGACGCATGTTCAGAAAATTTGCAAAATCTCAATTTTTTGACTCCGGCTGCTTAAATTAAAATTTTTTAATTCACATTCCCTTGACAGACCTGCCAATATATGTTTTTAAAAGGCTATATAACACGCTAGAATATTAAATGTAACAAGTCACGATAGGCCCCCAAATTTTAATATAATTAAACAACATACATAAAAAAGCTTTTTGCTAAAAACTTTAAAAATAACAAAAATTATGTCACGCTTTATATTCTGTCGTGTATTTAGAAATTTTTTCAGTGGATTCCTGAAATGTTTACAGCTGCTTGAAGGTAATGAATTATCCTTTTGGATACCCCAAATTTGAATCTTGGACTCCTTTAGGATTTTTGTCTATGGGCTGTCAAACATAGATGATTTTTACAAATCGTCCAATTTTACTTAAAAAACCATTGCTTCTTTTGTTATTTTATTCAGTTTTGAGTAGGTAAGTTTTTTATCGGTGTGAGTGCACCTAATACGCCATACGTATATAAAAATAACATTTTTTACCGCCCCCTCTTCACTCTTCTTTCCCATTTGATGGTTTAATCCATAATAATATATAGGCAGGGCCAGAAAATCTTGGACTGATTTAATTTCCTAATTAGTTTTCTGTTCCTTAACCGAATTTTATAAAGTTTGGCATTTTAGAAAATTATAAGAACAAAGTTTACTATTTTTGTACAAAAGATGTAAAATGTCAAAAATTCAAAATGGCGAACGTAGTCAAAAATTTAGTCTAGAAAAAAAGACCTGAAACTTTTTTTCGACCTCCCTGTAATTTTTAACTGCCAAAATAGGAAACCTTATGTCTTTTCACGTCTAACGAGGTACCACACATAAAATTCGGTTAAGTAGTACAAAAGTTGCATTGGCTCGACATATCGCATAACGTTACCACCAACAAATTATGTCTCTTTTTATTTACCAAGAGCTTTCTTACTTCTCGTCGGATTTTTACAAGTGTATCTTGTCTTCAAAGGTAAATAAACCAAGTCAAATGTAAAAAACCCAAGATGGCGGACATTCCTAGTCAAAAATTACTTTTCCAAAAAAAAGCTAATTTTAACGAAAACGACGATTCTTATACTTTTCTACTACTTAACCGAATTTTATGAGTGATATCTCGTTAAACGTGAAATGCTTTTCTAGATTTGCGATAAAAGATAACAGGAAGGTCAAAAAAGTAATTTTTTGCTATGTCCGTTATCTTGGTTTTTTGACATTTGACGTTTTGACGGTTTATTTATCTTTCCAGAAATATAAATTTGTAAAAATCCGATAAGAAATACGAAAGTTCTTGGGAAACAACAAGAGATATTATTTTGAGGTGCTTAGAATATGCAAATTTTGCGCCAATGCAACTTTTGTACTACCTAACTAAATTTTATCTTTGCTTCCGCGTTAGACGTGAAAAGGCATAAAGTTTCGTATTTTGGCAATAAAAAATTACAGGGAGGTCGAAAAAAAGTTTCAGATCTTTTTTTCCACACTAAATTTTTGACTACGTCCGCCATCTTGAATCTTTGACATTTTACATCTTATGTACAAAAATAGTAAACTTTGTTCTTTGAACGTCCTAAAATGCTAAACTTTATAAAAATCGGCTAAGGAACAAAAAAGTAATTAGAAAATGAAATCAGTCCAAGATTTTCTGGCTCTTCCCATATATTATTATGGATTAAACCATCAAATGGGAGAGACGAGTGAAGAGGGGGCGGTAAAAAATTATTTTATACACTGATAAAAAATACTTACCTGCTCAAAACTGAATAAAATAAGAAAAGAAGCAATGGTGTTTTAAGTAAAATTCGACGACTTGTAAAAATCTTCTATGTTTGAGATTCAAATTTGGTGTTTTTAAAAGGATATTTCATTGTGTTCAAGCAGGTGTAAAAATTTCAGGAATCCCCTGAAAAAGTTTCTAAACACAGGACAAAATATAATAAATGGCATAATTTTTGTTATTTTTGAAGTTTTTAGCAAAAACCTTTTTTATGTATGTTGTTTAATTTTATTAAAACTTGAAGGCCCATCGTACCTTGTTACATTTAATATTCTAGCGTGGTATATAGCCTTTTAAGAAACATATTTGGCAGATCTGTAAAGGGAATGTGGATTAAAAAATTTGAAGTTAAGCAGTCAGGGTCAAAAAATTGAGATTTTGTAAATTTTCTGAACATGCGTCAATTTTCGATTTTTTTGTGATTTTTCCGTGGCATGAATTTGCATTTTTTTGATATCGGCGAATAGCTAGGATCTTTTTCCAGTCACTTCAAAAGGAATTTGCACAATTCCATTAATAAATAGAGAATAGAATTTTGTTTTTGTAAATTTTTAGAAAAAAAAACACAATTTTTTGAAAAATTTCAAATTGATTATTTTTTTCTGCAATCAACCGGAATTAAAATATCACGTTTTGCATACTATATTAAAGGCCATTTCATAGTCTTTTAAGAGGAAAAATTTTGTATTGGTTTGGTGGTCCCCGGAGTCATGCCTAAGTGTCTGCCGAATTAGAACAAAATCACCAAAAATCTTCCTATAGTTTTGAGACTATTATGAGAGAAATTATATATTAGCGGGGTATAACCTTTTGGAAATTGTTTTCTATTAAAAGAGCACCGTGAATTGTTTTTTTTTTACAGAAAATCAGGATCACTCCCGAACGGCTCAACGGATTTTCATAATTCTTTTTTTATGGGATAAAAATATTACTCCCCTCCCTGAATCCTCCCAAACGGTAGTAGAAGGGGATTACATTTTTTCTTCAATGCAGGATAACTCGCAAACGGCTCAACGGATTTTCATAATTATTTTTTTATTGGATAAAAATATTACCCCCCCCCCCTCCCCGAATCCTTCCAAACGATAGTGGAAGGAGATTATGTTATTTGTTCTATGCAGGATAACTCCCGAACGGCTCAACCGATTTTCATAATTATTTTTTTATTGGAAATAAATATTAGCGTAAGCATGATCGTAGATATAAAAATATTATTTCCTTCCATGGCATGATTTGATGATATTTTTTTACGCCAACAAAATGGTTTTTTCTTGTAACTAAAAATATAAAAAGAAAACTTGCAGCGACAGATAAAAATATCCCAAAAAAAATCTTTACCGCAGCTTTTAGAATAAAAAACGTTGCAATATCGTGTGATATTTTTAGGACTTTGGTAGAACATTGGTAGATTATTCTTTTTTTATGGGATAAAAATATTACTCCCCTCCCTGAATCCTCCCAAACGGTAGTAGAAGGGGATTACGCTTTTTGTTCAATGCAGGATAACTCGCAAACGGCTCAACGGATTTTCATAATTCTTTTTTTATTGGATAAAAATATTACCCCCCCTCCCCGAATCCTTCCAAACGGTAGTGAAAGGAAATTAGGTTATTTGTTCTATGCAGGATAACTTCCGAACGGCTCAACCGATTTTCATAAATATTTTTTTATTGGAAATAAATATTAGCGTAAGCATGATCGTAGATACAAAAATATTATTTCCTTCTATGGCATGATTTGATGATATTTTTTTGCGCCAACAAAATGGTTTTTTTCTTGTAACTAAAAATATAAAAAGAAAACTTGCAGCGACAGATAAAAATATCCCGAAAAAAATCTTTACCACAGCTTTTGGAATAAAAAACGTTACAATATCGTGAGATATTTTTAGGACTTTGGTAGAACATTGGTAGATTATCCTGACTAGAACATTCGCTGAATGTATTACCCAAGATATTCCCAAAATATCTCCTAAATGTGCTATCAATCTGCAAATGTAAGAAAATTTTTAAGACCTTACCAGAACATTCGTGGAATATCCTGCTTAGAATATTCTCTGATTATAGGATCTAGGATATTCTGAGAATGTCTTTTAAATGTGCTATTTATTTCCTAAGTCAAATGTTCTTCGGGAGACATTTTCTGTACATTCTGGGAATATCCTGTGAATGTGCCAGGACATTCAGACATTCATAGCACATCGAGGGAATATTCCTGTAATATCGTGTGCTATTAGGGATGTAACCTACCAGTAAAACTAGGGGGCCTAGGAATCCGTGACTCGTCTTCTTTATGTTTTTCTGTCTTTTTAGATTCAGTTTCAAATTCGTCACATTTAGTATCGAGTATTCTTCCTTCTAATATTCTTAACTATCAAGATATAACAAAATTTAAGTAATCTTATAGACGTCAATATTTCCGATTATAAATCACAGAGAGATTTTGACAAATTAAAAGTAGATCAAATGATTGCTAAAGGAGATTCGAGATGCAGGGCTCGGCTTTTGGCTCTGCAGGAATATGAAGGCAATGCCTGGTTAAAAGCTCTACGTTCTTCCCTGGGTAACCTTTTGGACGACTCGATTTTCGAATTTCTGTCTCACTTCGTGTCGGACAACCTGTGGTTGAGAAACACGTTTGCCCCTGCAACAAAGAAGATGACATATATGGCTCTGGCACTTGCTGGAATCTCTTCACAATTGAAGCCTACATTTCAAAAACAGAAACAGGGGGCAGCAGAGCAGTGTGAACAAGCAAAATTTTCTAAATACGGAGATTTAACAGATAGATTTATTTTTAGTCCACCATACCAATATGGTATGGGGGACTATTAAAATCGTGAAATTTTGAATTTTCTTAATTTTATCAAGAATGAGTTACTAAGGTTCCAAAACACCTTAATCGACGAAAAAAAAAGTTGTATGTTGTCTGTCTGTCTACATGAGAACTCAAGAACGCCTTAATCGATTTTAACGAAATTTGGTACAAAAATCCTCTATCGGCTGACCATGAACTGATTAACTTTTGGGTAGGGTGGTCGGGGTTTGAAGAGGGGAAAAGGGGGATAAAATATTTAAAAAAAATTTTAAGTTTGGAACAAAGGCAAGTAGCGATATACGGTTTTCAGATTTAAATTTCCATGAATATGGACTACAAATTTTGTTATAAAGTCCAAATTCGTGGGTGATTTAGTTTCCGAGTTATTTGAAAAAACGTTAAAATATATTAAAAAAAAATCATAACTTGTGAAGTAAAGCAGCTATTGATATGCGGTTTTCAGATTTTGGCTTTCGTAAATTTATATTACCCAAAAATTTTGTTATAAGGTTCGAATCTTTCAAACCTACAATTTTCGAGATATTTTCATTTCCCTTCAACATAACATAATTGATTGTATGGTGGAATATCCGTGCTTTCTAGCACCAATTTTTGTACCTTTTTGTGTTGAGACTTTAGTCATAGATCTGCGGAAAAATAAATTCTAAAAACGCAAAAAACTTCATTACCCAAAGGACCAGCCTTGCCATTCAACGCGGAAATGCCGCAAGCTTGTTAGGTATTATCCCGTTTGACCCTGACCTGAAAGAGGATATTTTTGTGTCAGTATGCCTGGATGTTTGTGGTTGATTTTTTTTAGCTTTTTATATATATTTTATTTAACTTTAATATGTAAATAACTATTATAGCTTAATAATTTTAAAAAAGTAAATGCTTCAAAGGATAAAAAAATCTGATCTACGCCCTCAACATGTCGATTTTACTGGGGCCTAATTCTTAACCAAGAGAAGGAATCAATCACGGGGGATTATTTTTCTATATATATTTGGTTTTTAAAAGCGGCATAAATTGAACTGTGTGAAATTTTAGAGCTAAATTATTCATTCGAATCAACAATGTTATTCCAATGTCTCTATTTCAATATAGTTTTTTTTTAACAAAATTAAACGCTGCTAACAGTCTCGTCTACCTCCTATTCGTTAGAAAGGTTGCAATAGCACTTAAAAAATTTGCATAATTAAAAGGACCGGGAATCCTTTGTCCGACTGGGTGCGATGCGAGGCTCAGATAATTTTTGACCAACTAGACTAACTTAATTTTCTTAACGTGTCGGCCCGATTTTGTTGACCGGAGATTTTTAGCATGTATTTTTATAAAAAAGTTTTCCCCTTAAGGCTTTATTGTCTAGTAGACCCGTATGGTGCCAGCGGCGTAGCTAGTTTGGGTTTAAAAAAAATATATTTTAAGTATATTTAGGAATAAAGCAAATCAAAAATTTAAACCTAAAAACACTAACTCTAAAACATAACTTTTAAACAAAAAAAAAACAAAAGTTTTTGTGTTGTTTGACAAACCGTTTTCGGTGTATGCCATCTTCAGTATCATTATTTTCTGCAGTAATGCATGAGACTTATAAAAGTATAGGTATTAGTTCGGGTTTTTTAAACATTTAGAACGTTAACATTTAAAAATTGGTACTAGAAAGCACGGATAGTCCACCATACAAACAATTCACAGGCCAACAAAATAAAAAAAAATTTGATGCCTGAGATCTAAGAACTGATTTTAGATATACTTAATGTGCTGATTCTAAAACTGGCAGCAGATTTTTTTCTATCAGTCCTAGTTTTTGAGATAAAGACTAATTGAATTTAGTTCTAATAAAAGGCAAAAATAAATAAATCAACATCTCTTTAAAATTCAAAATAGAAATTTGGTATTCAAAACTAGGATCTACTTAGCCAAATATACCTGAAATTATCTGTAAACCAATATTCCTAGACCTGGTTAACCTCCATTACTTAATCCTATTAATTTTATTAGCTATTTTATATTTGGAATTCCCTATGATCCGATCTCCCCATACCTGCTCAACCCCGACTAATTGGTTTTGCAAACATAGTACCTTTTGTCTACCTTTATCCTTCTCGACTTAGTATATTGTCTAGTTTTTGCAAATAAAGTTGTATCATAATTTTTTGTACATTTTCTTCGTTTTATAGTGTTAAAAACGAAAAAAATGGCATCCACAAGCAGGCGTAGCTGTTTAAACCATCCAGATGTTTTTTGTTATTTATGTGGCGAATACACTTTGACAGAAAGTAGAAAAACTATTTCTGAATTTGTGAAAAGGTCTTATCTTGCCTATTTTGGCGTTCATTTGGAAGATCCAAGATAAATCTTGGGCCCCACATGTGGTGTATAAAACATGTGTTGAATATTTGCGACAGTGGACAAGTGGAAACAGAAAGTGCCTGAAATTTGGTGTACCAATGGTTTCGTTAATATTTAAGGTATAAATAGGAACAATCGGCATAAATGGACATATCCTGATCTAGATTCTGCAAGAAGACCTGTACCGCACTCTTAAGGAAATACCCATGCCAACCTTCAGCAGTCTTCCTGAAATCCCGAAAGATGATACAGAAACATCAACGTCAAAGAATGCAATCAGAAAACGACAGTGAATTTAAAGCAGATTTAACAACTCCTCAGTGTTTTAATCAACAAGAACTGAACGATCTCGTGAGAGATCTATACCTCAGATTAAAAGAAAAGAACCTTCTTTATCCAGGCACTAATGTTACATTTTATCGTAAGAGAGAAAAGGATCTGCTGACTTTTTTCACTCAGGAAAATAAGCTGGTATTCTTTAACGATATAAAAGAACTCTTAGAAAAAATGGTTTGCCAGAATACACTTCACACGATTGGCGCCCTTTCATTGCCAGTTTAAAATATGTCCTTTTAAATAACGGTAACAAATATGCCTCAATTCCTATTGGACATTCTACTACCATGAAAGAGGAGTATAAAACAATAGCACAAGTTTTGAAACAAAGTAAATACGAATAACATCAGTGGGCAATTTGTGTTGATTTGAAAATGGTGAACTTTCTCCTTGGACAGCAAAGTGGATATACAAAATACCCCTGTTTTTTATGTCTTTGGGACAGCAGAGCTAAAGATCAGCACTGGGTTAAGAGAAATTGGCCTTTAAGAGATACTATGGTTCAAGGAAAACAAAACGTAATAAATGAACCTTTGGTTACGAGAGAAAAAATCTTACTACCACCCTTGCATATCAAGTTGGAGCTTATGAAGCAGTTTGTAAAAGCGTTAGATCGAGATGTAAATTATTTGGGTACTTGTCACGTAAGTTTCCTGGGATTAGAACGGAAAAACTAAAGGCTGGTATATTTGATGGTACTCAAATAAGGCAACTTATTAAAGATCCACAGTTCACCACATCAATGAATGAGACTGAATCTAACGCTTGGGGTTCATTTGTTTAAGTAGTTAAAAATTTTCTTGGAAGTCACAAAGCAGACAATTACATAGAATTAGTGGAAACTATGCTTTCAAATTTTCATATTCTCGGTTGTAACATGAGTATAAAAGTTCACTACCTCCACAGCCACCTAGATCGCTTTCCAGAAAATTTAAGTGACTGCAGTAAAGAACAGGGAGAAAGATTCCATCAGGATATTTAAAACTATGGAAGATCGATATCAAGGACGATGGGATAGCCACATGATGACCAAGTACTGTTAGAGCCTTCAGCGAGACTACACCAGTAAACCCCATGCTAGAAAGTAATATAAAAGAAAATTTGTAGGTATAGTGACTAATATGAATATGAATGTATATTAAGCTACTTTTTATAATAAATATTTAATTATATGCGTTTTTTTTTGTTACTGGCAATAGTCATAGTTATAACGTAAAATATATATAGAGATTAAAAAAAATTAAATAATTCCTATTTTAAAAACTAGATCTGATAGACAAAACCTGATGGCTATTTCGGATTTTCCACCCAAAAATTACCCAGGAACAGTTAAAAAATTGCCTGCACCAAAATGTGCGTTGTTCTGTGATTGTTTTATGTTGAAAGGAAATGAAAATATCTCGAACACTGTAGCTTTGAAAGATTTGAGCCTTATAACAACATTTTTGGGTAATATTTACGAAAACCAAAATTTAAAAACCCCATACATCAATAGCTGCTTTACTTCTACAGTTATATTTTTTTAATATATTTTAACGTTTTTTCAAATAACTCGGAAACTAAAGCTCCCATGAATTTGGACTTTATAACAAAATTTATAGTCCATATTCATGGAAACTTAAATCTGAAAACCGTATATCGCTAGTTGCTTTTGTTCGAAAGTTACAATTTTTTTAAAATATTTTATCCCCCTTTTCCCCTTTCAACCCCCCCCCCCACCACCCTACCCAAAAGTTAATCAGTTCATGGTCAGCCGATAGAGGATTTTTATATCAAATTTCGTTAAAATCGATTAAGACGTTCTTGAGTTATCGTGTATACAGACAGACCTTAGTAACTCAGTTTTATAAAATTAATAAGGGTCAAAATTTCACGATTTTAATAGTCCTTCACACCATATTGGTATGGTGGACTAAAAACATATTTTTGTCGCAAAAAATATATTGTCGGGGGTAACACCACGAGTGCCTAAAAATTACCGATAATTTTAAGAAATTATTGTAGTTTAAACAATAAACTTGATAATCTGGTTAATTTTTAAGCACAAGCACAGTAAAAATATATATTTAAAAAAGAAGCTTCACCATTTAAAGAATCAGTCCGACCATCCAAAAAAGGGATATGTATATAACTGTCAGAATCATAGGAACCCTATCCAAGGCCAACTTTGATTTGTTTTAAAAAAATGTTATTATTTTTTAACAGGAAAATTAGTAAATAGTTGGTTGCCTAGGTTACCCTGCCAAAAAACCCGCATAAAACCCCATAAATTAAATAAAAATAAAATTTTGGTAAGAATTTATGTGGTTTCATATGTGTTTTTTATCTGATCCTATAATCATTCAGGCTTATAAATGTTTATAAAATTTGATAAGTGCAGACATTTTTTTAAAGGTTTTATAAAAGCACGATTTTCTAAGAGATTTTATGATCAAACCGACACATCAACTTTTATGGGTTTCCATAAATACATTCTTTTTCTTTAATGATGTATTGTGGGATTATATGGGATGTTTTATAGTTTTCTGACAGATTTTATAGTCACACCAACTCATGACCCATGTTTTTTTTATAATGTTTTAAGAGTTTGTAAAAAAACGTTTTTAATGAGATTTTGGGATATTTTATGATGAGACCAACTCATAGAATTTGACAGATTTCTATGAACATTTACAATTTTCTAGGAGTTGCTAAAAATATATTTTTTTTATAAGTCTGAATAGATTTTATAATCAGACAAACTCACAACATTTTATAGATTTTTATGTGTCCACCCTGCCAAAAAAACCTCATTAAATCTCATAAAAAAACACACCTGATTTTTTTCGACCACCTGAAAACTAATTAAAAAAGCTATACTTAGTATACATACTTACTTCTACAAAAAATATTTTTTGCCTCATGATCCCATCTGATCAAAAATTCATAATCCCCCTCCTTAAAAACCCCTGTATGCCAATTTTGATTGAAATTGAACAAACTAAATCTTTTTCCCCCTCCACTTCCCTTGTTAGAGGGAGGTGGGTACCTGAGAATACCATATTATTTTATTTTCACCGGAATTATAAACGCATACCAAATTTGAACAAAATCGGATGTGAATAAGTCAGTTAAAATTGGTTAGCAAAACATGACCGAAAATCGTCCATCTTGAACCCGCCATATTGAATTTTCAAAATCTGATCAAAAATTCGTATTCCTTATCCCCAATTTTGGTTGAAATCGAACAAACTTAGGTGTTTTCCCCAGTCCACTCCCCTCCTAAGGGGTGGTGCCTAATATTGACATATTATTGTATTGTCACCGGAACTAAAAATGCATGTCAAATTTGAAAAATTCGTTATATCCATCCCCAAGTGGCCCGACACACCTAATTTCAACGAAATCGAGCGTACTTCAACTGTACCCCCCCTTCACCCCCTTCGAGTAGGGGGGAGCTGTCAATTTCATCACACTATATTCTTGTGTTGTCACCGCAACTATATAAGCATGCCAAATTTGAAGCCAATCGGATGTCGGGAAGTTGGTCAAAATTAAGTTGCAAGATTCCAGCCGAACAAACATATCTTGTTCGCTACATAGATAAATACTTTGCAAATTAAATAAAATCTTGTAAAAAATATAGTTTTTGGCTTATGAAATCTCATAAAAATTTATCAAAGTAACATCTCTCCCAGATCCTGGCGATAAATAAGTACTTATACAAGAACAATTTTACATTAGATATGTAGATATTCTTCAAGCACAAGGAGTGTTATTGGATTATAGTGGGTAAGGTTTTCGTAGTTTATAGTTTTACATTACTTCCACTACTATTACTACAACTACACCTGCTAAAGTTGAGCGGCAATTTTTTATTTTCGAATGTAACAGGTAGATCTTATAACATCTTATAAACCTTTATGAGGAATTGTCATATTAAAAATCATAAAATATTGTAAACTTTTATAAGCCAACTGGCTGATAAAATATGATGAAATCCTATGCGGGATTTATGTTTCACTTTCACTAGTCAAAAATTATAAAGCATCATAAGTTTTATATAAATGCATTCCAGCTCTAGAGTTAGATGTTTCAAAAAATAATATAAAAAATAACAATTTTTAATTTCTTGCTTTAATTGTAACAAAAGTCGAATCTATCTTTTAAGTAAATGTCTAGGTTCCAGTTGAAAGTCCGCGGTCAAAAAATTCTAATTTGCGTTTTTAGCGCGAATGAACCATCTCGGGCAAATAAATCATTGACCGGTCTAGACGACCGACCGAAACAAAAAAAAAATGCACCTATATAGAAAAAAAAACTTAGCCCGCCAACATAAAAATCGGCAAATATGCAACGCCCAATGGATCACAAAAGGTTTCTTAACCCAAGAATTTTCAACTTGGGTCGTTAAAATATCAAATTTTCGTCTAATGATATCCTTTTAGAATTTCTTGAATGAAAAAAAGCGGCCGCTAGAGGAAGGGTTTATGAATAAAAAATACACTGCCAATTTTGTAAAGCGGCTCTAGTCAAAACATATGCGATGTCCCACAGAAAACTCTTGAAAAATTTAAAAAATCTAAACCTAATGATGCATAGTTTTTGAGATACTTGCATGTATTTAAAATGTGTACCAGATAAAGAAAATCCTACGTCGGTTTACAAATATTTATGTAAAATTAAAATATAAATTTTACCTGGCATTAAGTAATATAACTTTACTTTTTTGCCACTCACTTTTGTTAACCTACTAAACGTCAATTTTGTGAGTAAAACAATACCATGTACAACTTTTTAATATATTTCAAAAAAATATACTTCTACTTTTTGTTTTAGCAGGTTTTTTTTTAATCTGTGGTTTCTTGTAGGGCCCCTCCCCTGTAGTTTTTGCAATAACACACCTTAAATGCGCCGCAGGCTAAAATTTTAGGAAAAATGCTGATAAAAACTTCAACTAGAATCGTAAATATCAATATCGTTATAGCGCCGCAACCGAAAATGTTTGCAATACTTTCTTTGCAAGAACTTCTATATTTTTATTTATTTTATTTACGAAAAATTTAAGTCTAGGGAAGTGGGGGTAATTACCCCCCTACTCCCTTCGAAATCCGCGCTTGGTTTTTACGAAGTTACACAACATACCCCATTAAAAAAACTGCCCAACTGCAAGTTTTAAATCGGGTATAGCGGTCATTTCGCGTCAGATTTACATCCCAATTTTTAATTTCTTGGAAAAATTTTTCTGGCACTGTAGCTAAAAATAATCGACACGTATTTTTCTTTTTTCAAATAATACCTATTTGTTTTTGTCAAGTTATGATTTTTTTAACTTTCGAAGTTTATAAAATTGAGCATTTTTCAATCACTGATAACTCGTAAACTATTCGATGTATGAAAAAAATGTTCGAATAATAAAAGTTGCGTTTTCCTATGAGCTCATCGGAAAAAATTTTGAATTTTTTTTTCTGTTTTTAACTCATGTAATGTAATTGAATGTTTTTGAACTTGGACCAATTTTTTTTGTTTTTTTTCTTTGTAAATATTTAGAATCAGGTTGGGAAGATTGTGTAAAAATTTCAGAGTGGATCTCGAAATACTTTACGAGATATTTCAATTATAACAGTCCTATCGCAGAGCGTCTACAATAAAATTCTGTTATAATTGAAATATCTCGTAAAGTATTTCGAGATCCACTCTGAAATTTTTACACAATCTTCCCAACATGATTCTAAATATTTACAAACAAAAAAAGAAACAAAAAAAAATTGGTCCAAGTAAAAAACATTCAATTTGTTAAATAACAAAAAAAAATATTTCAAACATTTTTCCGGTGAGCTCATACGAAAACGCAACTTTTATTATTCGAACATTTTTTTCATACATCGAATAGTTTACGAGTTATCAGTGATTCAAAAATGCTCAATTTTATAAGTTTCCAAAGTTAAAAATCATAACTTGAGAAAAAAAAAATTATTTTGAAAAAAAAATCCATTATTTTTCGCTAAAGAGTGCGAGAAAAAATTTTTTTGAAGAAATTAAAATTTGGGTTGTAAAAGTTGTAAAATATAGCCTATATCCTGAAACTCTCGGGACTCTCAGATTACCAGCAATACCGTTTTTAAAAACGGTTTAGTCGTTTGGTCTCTATAGTGGCATATACACGGAACAAAAAATGTGCTAATATTTATCAAAAAATCAATATATATGTGATCAATATAACTCCAATGAAATTATTTGAACAATATCAATCTTTAATTTGATAAACTCATTGATATTGATAAAACCTATTCTTTAAGGACTAATATTTTAAACAATTTTTAAACTAATATCTAGAAAATATTTTCTTGAACTAATGTTTCAGTTTGATAGAATTAAGAAAATATCTGATAAAATTTAGCTTCAACCTAAATAAAATCCTTGCTTCAAAAATTATAATTTCGAGAATATTTTCTTGATTTGATCATTTATATGTTAAATACTAGTGCAATATTTACTAATATTAATCATACATAAAATCTATTATTCAGTTTTAAGTCAATCAAAATTTTTGATAAATTTCAGCATTTTTTAATACCTATTTTTTGAATAAGTTTTTGAAAATTTAAACTGTTACCCTGTAGATATGTTAAATTTAACAATAATGGGTAAATAAATGTTATAATTTATTTTCGTTACAAACCATATATCTTAACAAAGTTACAGTTCAGTGGTCCTGCTTAATAGTCATTTAAACAACAAGGTTTGAAAACGGCTCTTTGTATACGATCGAGACAGTTTGGAGTCGAGGGAGTGTGCAAAGAGGTTTTCCAACGAGTTTTTTACGATACTTTTTATACGACTGCAAATAAACAAAGACCAGAAAACTCAAATTTCAATTTAACTCGTTTTTATTAATAAAATGTATAATATTCTATTTGAAGTATCTAATCAACAAAACAAAGGAGCCGTGACGGTTGCTGTGGAACTCAGCCAACTTATATTGTTGGGTGACAACAACAAAAATCACAATGACGGGAGACCCGTGTGCAAAAATTACGTAAGCGTGTGCAAAGGCTCCTTTAAATATTGGAACCTTTAAATATATTTAATAACTAAAACTAGTTTAAATTAAACTATCAAAAAACAGTCTATAAATTATTCTATTACTAAACAATCCTGTTCATGAAAATATTGCTCGTCCAGGAAGTTTTTTAAAATTTCCTTAAACTAGTGTAAAAACACTGAAGTAAAACAATTCGTCCCCCCATTCTGATCTGTCTGCTATCTTATTTTCTTAGCTGTTTTGTACAGGGTGCGTTTTTTTAAGTTTTTCTGGAAGAACTTTTCGATTTCTCAAATTTTCCTCCTAGCTTTCTTGGCTCTGCGATAATTCTCAGTGGATAAACATTTTGAAAACCGATTTTCTAGCGTGTGAAGTGTATATCGTCCAAATTTCTATGGAACCATTTGAACCTCATGATTTGATCTAGTTAGTGTAGTTCACTCAAAACTTTTAAGTGTCGCCCATAAGATACCCAAATAGCCTATTCGTACAATGCAGCGCATGTTAGGAATTAATCGAGGATATTTCACTAAATTTGTTTCACCTACATTTGAATCCACAATCACATAATTAACAAATCCTTAGGTACACGAGCCTAAAATGCGACGCGACATGCGCAGAGGCTGCCTTCAAACTGACGGCAAATCCCAAACTATTAAGATAAATAATGGAGTTAGTCGTTTTCCCATATGAATCAACTATTTTCTCATATCCATCTTTAAAAGATAGAAAACCCTCTTGAAAACCTTTTTATTTTAAACAACCCTGCACAAATTACGTTGGAAATGGCTTTCGGCTATATTTCATATTTTTTTTTTATGTTGTAGTAGTCGATCAACAAAGCACAAAAATAAAAAATCCGGGATAGGGAGCACGATTACTTTTTGAGATATGTAGCTTTAAAGTTGACGTGTTTTTAGGCTATATTTTTGGACATAGCCCAAGTTTTTTTTCCACAACTTTGTTGATTACCACCAAAATAAAATGATTCGAATCACTATTTGTCTGGAATAAAAAACTCCTTCCACCCATATAAAAAATTTTTTATATAGTTTCTTTGGTACCCCCGGAAAAGTCACTGATTTGTAAGTTTTAAAAAAGAATGAAAACGACCGTTTTTTTTTAAATAACAATTCCGCTTTTCGTTAAAACGAACGGCCAGATTTTAAATTTTTTTTCATATGTTATTAAAATAATTTTTAGCTTGAGGAGTACCATGAATTTTGAAAATTGTTGTTTAATGTTTTTTCATATTTTTGAAATATTGGAGAAATACAAAAAGTGATTTTAAATAACTTATAGGTAGGTTATACAAACTTTTTATGGACAAATTCAACCCAAAAGCTTAATAGCAATATGTTGGTACCAAGTAGTATCCATTGGTACCTGTATTTGACTAATCAAATTAATCGTGTGATATATGCTTTTAGGCTAACTTGGGGTCATCGGTAACGAATTTGATAATTTTTTATCGGTAACTATTAGTGTTTTTCTAGGAGAATACGATAAAGTTTTTTTCCTTTTTCCTACTTAAGTGCTAAAAGTGATTTTTACGCATGTATTTGTGTGTAAAAAGTTAAAGTAGAACCCTTAAGATATGTTTAATATGGTGGCATGAGACGGCTTTGTATTTTTTTAAAAATCAAGGTCAACGTCAAACTTTTGCTTAAGAAACGGCGTGATTTGTTAAAAGTGTAAACAAGCGGAAAAATTTTTCATATTTGTTACCGGCAACCTCAAGTTAGCCCAAAAGCATATACCACAAGAGCAATTTGATCGCTATCGCTACCAACATATTCGTACAAGCTTATGAATTGAATTTGTCGGAAAAAAGTTTGTATAACCTACCAATAATTTATTTTAAATCCCTTTTCGTATTTCACCAATATTTCAAAAATATTAAAAAGCATTAAAGGTATCTACCATTTTTGCAATTAATGGTAAACCTCAAGCTAAAAATGTTTTTTTAGCTTACTGATATTATTTTTATTAACATATGTAAAAACTATTAAAATCTGGCCATTTGTTTTAAAGAAAATGAAAATTGTAATTTTTTCAAAAACGGTGATTTTCTTTATTTTTTAAAACTTACAAATCAGTGACTTTTCTGGTAGTGTCTAATAAACTATATAATTTTTTTTTACATGGGTCGAAGGAATGTTTAATTCCAGAGAAACAGAGGTTCGAATCATTTTATTTTGGCGGTAATCAACAAAGTTGTGGAAAAAAAACTTGGACCATGTCCAAAAATATAGCCTAAAAACACGTCAACTCCATATCTCAAAAAGTAATCTTGCTCCCTGTCTTGTTTTTTCTTTATATTTGTGCTTTTTGATCGAGTATTACAACATATAAAAAATTATGACATTTAGCCGAAAGCCATTTTCAATGTAATTTGTGCAGGCTTCTTTGACAAAATTAAGAAAATGGATTAATTAAAATTAATAAAATATAAAATAGATATAAATCTATTGTTTCCTAATTTCTTTCTTTTGTTTGATACATCTTAGAATTCCTACATTTTTTCAAATTTTATTAAAAAATGTAATAATATTGATCAAAAAAGAAATAGATAGATTTAAACTTTAACGTTAGTATATCTTTTGCTGATTTTTACTTCAGCATTTTATAAATACCTGTAAATAAGTACTAAATTTAAGGAAATATAGACTATTCTTAATCGTATTGCGATTGAATTTAGAAAATTGCAGTTTCTAATATCCTACCATGGAATTTTATTGAAATTATCAGATTATTTTTTTCCGTGTATAAACATACACACATACATACATACATACACACATACATACTCAACAGTCAAAAAATGCAAATTAGTAGTTTTTACAAGTAGCGGGTAAGGTAGTGTTTTTTTTACAAGCGTTTGCTTAAATAAATAGCGTAGTGAGTGATTTAAAAACGCGAGTTAAAAAGCACAGCTTAGCCGCGAGTTGTAAACGCAATTTTTTTATACTCTCATCAAAAAATCCTAAAAAAACAATACAAAATACTCGAATGCAACATCAAATTTTAGGTATACTATAAATCAAGGGATGATGATGTGAGTGATGGATGACACAACAACTTTCGTAATCTGCAAAAATAAGTTGTCGGGATAACATAGTTACAACAATGGGTTAAATACACTGATTAAAAGTAGACCTGTGTCATTTTACAAGTGCCAGAAAAACAATATTGTAAATTTTTTCATATTAATAACACCTATTACATGTTATAGCATTAATCTTTAGATATCAACAAACTTCTAAACTTTATATGGAAGGTGTGTAACTTTCAGTCCTTTAATCGAATATAGCAGTCCAAAAACTAAAACTTCGCTACGCATGCTTGGCAAAGTGCATATTCTAAACTTTCAATGCCATTCTGTGTTCCGTATTCTGAATCAGGCGTTTAGATTATAAAGGGTACATGCGATTTTTGTTGTTTCCACAATTTTAAACAAAGAGAGGGTCGTATGACAGCCAAGATGGTGAGGAATTTTTGGTAAACCGAACACATTTGAACTGAATTTCATCTGGATTTATTATTCAGTCTTCTGGATTACATCTATCTCTTTCTAAATAATGGGAACAAGTTAAGACGGAACGTTGTCTGGAAGGGGATGATATAAAATTTTGATCCAAGTATAACTGCAGCTTGCAGCATCGCATTTCTGGATGCGATTTTGTATTTTGTTTTTTTGACGGTCTGGCTTGTGCCGGCGTTTGGGCGGTGTTATTTTTTTGATAACAAATTTTGTGATTTAGTGTTTTTTTTAATTAAATGAAAGGATTTAGTTGAATTTACTGGAAACGGCTACAAGGGGTAAGTAATTAAGCATGGCAGATTAAAGAAACGGTGTTTTATTTTTAACATTACGTAAGGAAAAAATTAAACCATTGTTTAATATACACAACAAAAACACTATTTGAGACTATTTTTTGGACCAAATCTTGGTCCTGTGAATTGGTAGTAGGTACAGGGTTATCCATTATCCCCCTCTTTTCTCTGTTATTATTCACTTTACAAAAAATAAAAAGTAAACTATAAAAATATGCATGTCAAAATTGTCAAAAGTCATCGCATATATATGTCAAACTTAGACATCAACGGTGGGATTTACTAAAAAGGTTTAGTCTATTTTAGAACGGTCCTAGGTTTAAGTGAAATTTTTGGTTTTAAACATTTTAAACCAAACCTCCTTGAGTTTTGGACATTGATTTATAAAAAGAATTTTAATAAATTTTTTTATTGAATAACCATCTTCAGACAATCTTTTCTTGGATTTAAGAGAAAAGTTTCAATTTAGAAGAAAAGAAAATTAAAAAATGTAAACCCACTCGGGGTTTAAATAGTAAACACTCTTTTGAACAAATTAAAATTGGGGTTATATGTCACTTTAATTAAAACTTACCCTTGATAATTAATTTTTCCAATTAAAACTTAATGTCACACAACGATTTAGATGAGTAATAATAAAATAAGGAGTAGATTAATTTGGTGTTTATTTAAAAGGTGCTTTTATTTATGAAATGTATTAAAAAACTTAAATGCAAGTTTTTTTTACATTTCTGTCACTGTCGAAATGTCAGTTTAAAAATATTAGCGCTGCGTCCAGTCACAAACGGCGGGTTCGGATCTTTTACCTCTGCTTACACCTTGACTTGTACCAACCTCTACTAAAGAAAGCTTTAAAATGAGTGGGCTTTGAGTAAGGAAAGTTTTTTGACTGAGCTTTTAGATAAGCTCAATGTTTTACTTTCATTTTGTAAATAAATTTATATAGTTTGTTTGGGTTTTTTTGTTTGGTATATTTTTCGTGCATAATCAGTGACCTTCACTTATGTTTGTTTTGCGTCGTAGTGCATAGTAATATATTTTTTGTGCTGAAAACGGGTTCAAAATATGGCGTTTTTCTGAACAAAATAGGAGATGTTTTATTGCGTAATGAACAACTTGGGATATTAAATAAGGTAAATTAATCCTTGTAAAAATGGTTACTTAGGGAAATTATAAACGAACTTATTACCAAATGCCACAAAACAATCCTTTCTGGGGGCTATAAATTTAAACCACCCCCCTGAAGTGGTCTAAAAAATCATCAACTTTATATTCACCATTAGCCATTTTGAAACCTGTAAAAAAAATAGTTTTAGGACATTTTCTTTTAAAATATGCTATATTTTGAGAAAAAAAGCTGTTTTTCAGTGGTATTTTGCAATAAAAATACAAAATAATCAATAAAGGTAAGTGTTTTTTGAAAGTTGGTTTTAAAATTTAGTACCCCCACAGGTTTAAATATTTAGACCTGTGGGGGGTACTATTTTAGATCTTAGTAAATCTCACTGCACCTTTCTTATTTTTAATGGAACACCCAGTATATTTTTGAAAATTTTGACAGATCTTTTCTTTCTGATTCTAAAGGCTGGTTCATGGTTAAATTCCTTTTCCTTTACTGTAACTTTTGCTGTAACTTTACCCTTTTCTTTTTCCGGTTCATGCTAAAATTCCTTTTCCTTAACTTTAGTCGCTAAGGTTGACACTAATGACAGGTGCACTCGCGATTTTTATAAATAAAATTAAAATTAAATATTTTGCCGGCCGCACTTACGCAACGCGATTTTTCCGCTTCTTTTCAACTTTCAAGGTCATTCTTTAAGGCTTAAGGAAAAAGTTACAGAAAATAAGGAACAAGCATGAACACCCTAATCTGAATACATGAGATTTAATAATTGCTAAAGGAAGAAGTTACAGCAAAAGTTACAGAAAAGGAAAAGGAATTTAACCATGAACCAGCGTTAAGAATATATCATATGTAGGGTTTATCTTTAGCGCTTCTCGAGTGAAATACAAAATAATTTGCCATAACAGCAATGTGTTAGACAAGGAAAAATAGTTTATGTAGTTCTTTGCTCAACACATTGTTCTTATGGCACCGTTTAATGAAAATCAACTACCTACCTATGGCAAATTTTTAAAAATTAGGTAGATGGTAGATGCCTATTGCTTCAGCTCTTGAACTGAAGGAAGGGGAGAGGGGCAGTTTAATAGGTGTTGAGTTAATGAGTTAAATACGCCGCAGGCAAAAATTTTGAAAAAATTACACTAAAATGATATCTTTTACGCGTCTCAAAGGTTGTTGCCAAAAAAATTGCTTAAAATTAAACAAAATTGTAACAATATTTAATATTGGTATAGAGCCGCAGGCGGAAATTTTGAAAAAAAAAACATGATTTGATCTCTTAGGTTTTTTGTAAAATCCCACATAACATTGGAGGAATATTCATGTTGTAGGAATATTCCCTCAAAGTGACTTTTAGAATATTCTATTGCGAATATGACAGGAATGTTCCAGACCTATTTTTTATTCAATATTCTCTAAGAGTTTGTGATAGTTATATTTCTTTGGTAGTATGATAATAATATTCCCATGATAACGTGATAATCAAGTTATTTTTATGAATATTTCCAAAAAGAATATTTTTGTCAGGAATCTGGCATGTTTGCTGAAAATATTACTATCTTGTGAAAAGAACGCACGAATATCCATAGGCTGCACTTTAGTGGAGACTAATGCATATTTGGTGGATATTAATGTGGATATTATATATCCACTGCATATCTTAGGATATCCGTCTCGTGGCCATCTGGAAATGCTTTGAATCGCAAAATCATATTCATGCAATATTTAATAGGGATATACATTTGCTATGGGGAATATTATAGTCAGAGTCATTCTTTTAAAAAAACATTCTGGTCGTATTATAGTCATGTTTCACGTCACGTTTCTATCACATTTATATCACCTATATGAGCTAGAACTTAACTTATTGCCGGCATGTGTTGGTAATATTCCCAATGGTAAAATGTAACATTTCTATCACATTCTTTTTTCTCTAAGTATATGACTATTACATTACAGGAATGTTTAATTATTATGTGGCATATTTTTGAAACAGTAGATTGGGTTAGATGCGAAGAATGGGTGGGTTGCGGTGGTATACACAGATTGCCATTTATTACACGTTTTGAATGTTGGTGATAAAAATTTCATAGAACTAAACTAAAATTGTAACAATTAATGACGTCATAGCACCGCAGGCAAAATTTTTAAAATTTAAGACGTTACACCAAGACCACGTCACCAACCGGAGTAAAGAGTCAAAAAAGTGGGGGAGCTATTTAACCCCCCCTGGCTACGCAACTGCACATGGTATATTTTTGGAATCCGGAAGAAAAGATCTATCGAAGATTTAAAAAATATACAGGGTGTTCAATTTCATATTTTATAGCTTACTTAAAGTTATGCAACTTTCATTAAAGACTATTTTTTGGACAATGCATGATAACAGAGAAAAATGGGATATAATGGATAACCCTGTACATAAACCAACATTTATTTTTAATTTATAAGTTTTTTGAAGTTATTACGACAAAAATGTATTTAACTTGATGTAAAAAAGAAAAACCATAAACAATTTTATTACAGTAAAAGTCCTTGAAGTTGGCAGCGGATTGTTGTTGTGTTATATTGCGGGTCTATAATAATACTATTTGAGAGTTCTTTATTTTAAGAGTTTAATCTTCGCTGGCAACTTTCCTTGTCTTATTCACACGAAACTTTGCCTGCAAGGGTATTTTTGGCCTCACAATTTTTCTCCAAATACAGAAATTTAAGTCTCATTTAAAATATAAAGCTTACATCTATAGGGTTCTCTAGTGTTTTTGAATTTTGAGTTTTATTTTCATGAAATATGAACCCAAATATGGCGTATTTTGCCTGTTCATATCTGCAAGAATATACAAAAATAGGAAAAAGTACCACTAGAGAACCCTAGATTCCAGCTTTATCTTTAAAATGAGTCTTATATGTTTAAAAAATTTCGAGAACACATTTGTTAACGAAGAATTCCTGAATGATCGTGGATAAACCTCTGCGCACTCACTCGTCAAAAATAGATTTTTCATAAGAGCATCTGAGTCTGTATTAAGAATTATCGATAATTTTGAAAAAAAAACGTGTTTTTTGAAAACTACACGAGTTTATTTTTTCCGTTGTGTCAAAGCAGAAATTTTTTAATACAACGGAAAAAATAACCGAGTGCGGTTTTCAACAAAAACACGTTAGACTATTTATTGTAATTAATTGTACAATTATTATAGGTAACACAAAGAACAGCTTCTTTTGCAGCCCGTATGGTGTTCCTTCATCACAGCTACTCACTAGTTTCTGCAATAAAACCCGTTAAATAAAAGAAAGTTCAATTATTAAATAATTCACTATAGAAACAGCAATTCGTTAAACCAATTTTTTATCCGAACCTTATTTCTTTAAACCCATCAATAACGAATTCGAAATTTATAAGACCCGTTTTTAATCAAAACATTGTTCATCCAACTCATTCAACATCAAACCCGGAATTCGTAAAACCCGTAATTTGTCACAAAATGTTTGCTAAATTAATTGCGCATTTGCCAATACCACATGAACCGGAGGCGTACACGCAGGTGGCGCAGCGGCGCGGCGTTTTGATGCATTTGTCGCTGTTACGCGCGCATACTTACAGGTTGCGTTCAATAGTTGTGTGTCACTTGCATTCACCCGTCTTGCATTCATGTGTTATTGACGAATGCGCAATCAATTTAGCAAAAATGTTCTGATAAATTACGGGTTTTACGAATTCCGGGTTTGATATTGAATGAGTTTGATGAACAGTGGTTCGATTAAAAACGGGTCTGTTAAATTTCGAATTTGTTATTGAATAGGTTTGATGAAATAAGGTTCGGATAAAAAATTGGTTTGACGAATTGCAGTTTCTATGGTGAATCGTTCTTACGATGAATTTTTTTATTAAATAAAGTCTGATAAATTCCTGGTTTGATAAACCATAGGCGTTCAAATTTCAAGGCAGTTGAGCTTAGTTTTCTCTTGTCCTCTTGGGACTGCAGATCCCGTCGATTTGCCTTTTTTGCTTCCCTTGCAAATTTTGATTAATTTTGCTGTGACGTCCCAAATTGTTTTTACGGTAGTTTCTATATACTCCACACCATTTCCTTTCTTCATATTTTGTGCACAATCGTTCAAAATTCTTGCACTCTTGCTCACCGGCGTTTCCTGCTGCAATTCATATTTTCTGGCTTTGCAGAACTCCATAAATTGGTTTCAGACAAAGTTCTTATTTTTTCTGGAGTTCTCTGGTATGTTTTTCTGTATGTGCGAGTCGATTTCAGATCGACCTCGGATAAACACCCGAAACGGTTCATTTTGTATCAAAACTAGAAAAACTCGGAAACTCAGTGCGTCGGCGAATTTGTTTACTCCAGGTACGCGTTGCTAAGGCCATAAGTCGTTCTGTTTATTCCATAGCAATCGCGATATACGTATAATACTTTGCGGGAGGGTGACCTGCAGTCATATATATTATTGACATCGCGTCAGAGAAGTGGAATTATCACCTACTGGGGAGTTATCACCTACTAGGGAATTATCACTTATTAATTCAGCGATAGTTCCACAACTCTTATGGAAAGTTTTACATATGAGGGAAATTTTCCGGGTAGCCCCTCAACCTCTAAGCCAAATTAAATAAAATTTTGCTAAAAAAAAGGGGACAAACTATACTCGATTCCAAAAATCTCCAGACCAGTTTGACAAAATATCTGCCATCGAACCTCAGCTGATGACAGTTCTGGTAATTTGGTTTCCCAGATTAAAAGTGCAGAATTCAGAAAATAATTGTTTAGTACTTTGTTATAATTATGCACTATTAAACCAAACGAGAATTTGATAATTTTAACAACAAACCAGAAACTTTATTATCATGGTTCGAAACAAAAACCTAATCAATTAAATTTTACAAATTTAAATTTACTACTTACAGGCTTCTTTTGAATTCTGCTACATAACTGATGTAATATCAGCAGATCTATCAAAATGATTTTCGAAAGTTGCTATGATTGCTATACACTATGCTTTTAAATCGATTTAGTTTTTTTAAAACTTATTTTTCTTGTTAGTTTTCTTGTTAGTTACAGTATGCGCAATTTCAAAAGAATTAGGTATGGTAGAGCCTTGGAGGAATAACAAAATGTTATTCCTCCAAGTGTAGAGCCATGATGAACCTTAAAATAATTTAGTTAAATACGTGTTAAATTGAAAGAAATTAATACCAGCTTATGTCTGACACACTACGCTTTCAACAATTACAATTTTTGCTGTTTTTGGATAAAAATGGCAAAATAAAAATCATATGCTCGATACCACTAAAGATGACAGACAGAGGACAAAACAGAAATTTTTATTAAACAATTGCCTTAAATTATTTCCATCATTCACTAAAATACTTTCTTATAGCCTGCTGTCTCTCTACAACCACCTTAAATATTTTTCATTTTAACAGAGAAAAAATGCTTTTTGGTAGTACTTTTTTTGAACGCTTAAAAGACAGTGAAAACTTGAAAAATGTGAGTGTTTTATTTTAGAAATCGAAAATTTGGAAAGAAAGCTTTAAAATGTGAGCAAAATCATGGCATAAAAATGTGAAAAACCATAGTAAAAATTCCTTAAAGCCTTAAATTACCATCATGGCTTTACCATTACCTAATTAACCAGAAATTTAAATCGTCTTTTTTCTCCAGATTAAATTGGACAAAATTTGGCATTCTGTTTTCTTCTAGAAGTAAATCAAAACTCAATCTAAACTCAACAACAAACGTAGTTTAAATAGATTTCAGAAATATTTGGTTTTGGCGAACCTAAATATCTTCGTATCCCAAACTTTGGTGACCACCATGATTTTGGTCTGCAGAATTTAAAATGAGCTGTATACCATCAACCAAAATGCGGTTTTTATACTTCAATTCTTCTTCCACTGTCCACTGCTTTTCGTATACTACTAACCCCATACCATTGTCCAATAATTTTAAGCCATGATAATTGTTTCCGTTATTATTAATTTTAAAAGTTCATATTTGTCATTTCTCAGAATATTCAAGTTTCCGTCTTTTGATGGTGAATAAAACTTCAAGATTTTCATTTATTCTAAACAGAACAACGACATTCTGTACTCTGTTTATCCAAGATATACTCAGGGGTGGAAGATAGGTCAGTATGTCAGTAAAAATCAGTAGACACTTAAAGTAAATATTTCAACGCATCCGTATCGGTATACGTAACGCGTTCGAAACAAAGTCAAAATACGCTACATTTTTGACTTGCTCATGCCATGTTTCGAACGATGCCTGCTTCTTTGACGGGTGTGATGACAGAATCTCGTTGCGTACGGCAGGATGTACGTATCGTTAGGGACCCACGAACGTACGCAATGATTTCAATCAGTAGTCCTGTCATTGCACCCTTCAAAAAAGCGGGCATCGTTCGAAACATCGCATAAACAAGTCAAAAATGTAGCGTATTTTGACTTTGTTTCGAACGCGTTACGTATACCGATATGGATGCGTTGAAATATTTACTGGACACAGATTCTGAACCAGACATGCGAAAAAGTTTAAGTTGCAAAACATTTTTTTTTCTGTTGGAGGAAAATGCTTTTATACACACCAGACTCTCCAATTGCCTAGCATACACACTAAAAACCTCCTCTTTCCTGGTATGGCTACCCGGTTCCGGTTTGCACATTATTCTCAGGTAGTCGCCGGTTGTTTCTTTGTTGATCTTCTATGCACCTTTTCTAGATCTTGCCTTCTCATCTGTTTCTCTTTTTGTTCCATTGTTTTTTTCATAAAGGTCTTTACTGCGTCCCAGTTTTCTTTCCTTATTAGCATTTTTATAATAAGGTTTTCGCTATTTATTTCTCCCATTTTCGTTCTAAGCTCCATTCTTTCTCTTTCAAAGCGTGCGCAGTTGAACA
This sequence comes from Oxystoma pomonae, assembly GCA_963921995.1. NCBI lineage: Eukaryota > Metazoa > Arthropoda > Insecta > Coleoptera > Brentidae > Oxystoma > Oxystoma pomonae. The sequence continues at coordinate 56,669,138 of OY998164.1, forward strand.
ACGTTTGTTCTGCTCTATCTGCTTCGCTGTCATACATGCAAGTATTTACTCGGTTCCGTTTTGCACGTTATTCTCAGATAGTCGCCGGTTGTCTCTTTGTTGATCTTCTATGCATCTTTTGTAGCTCTTGCCTTCTCATCTGTTTCTCTTTTTGTTCCATTTTTTTCTATTAATGTCTTTACTGCGTCCTAGTTTTTTTTCCTTTCTAGCATTTTTATAACAATGTTTTCGCTATTTATTTCCCCCATTTTCGTCCTAAGCTCCATTCTTTCTCTTTCAAAGCGTGCGCAATTGAACAACGTTTGTTCTGCTCTATCTGCTTCGCTGTCATATATGCAAGTATTTACTCGGTTCCGTTTTGCACGTTATTCTCAGGTAGTCGCCGGTTGTCTCTTTGTTGATCTTCTATGCATCTTTTGTAGCTCTTGCCTTCTCATCTGTTTCTCTTTTTGTTCCATTTTTTTCTGTAAATGTCTTTGCTGCGTCCCAGTTTTCTTTCCTTTCTAGTATTTTTATAACAAGGCTTTCACTATTTATTTCTCCCATTTTTGTCCTAAGCTCCATTCTTTCTCTTTCAAATCGTGCGCAGTTTAACAACGTGTGCTGTATCTGTTTCGCTGTCGTACATGCCAGTATTTAGTCGATTCCGTTTTGCACATTGTTATTCTCAGGTAGTCGCCGGTTCTCTCTTTGTTGATCTCCTATGTACCCCTTCTAGACGATGAGCACGACAAGAAAATTCAAGACCTTATTGAGAGCAAGAGAAAAGCCCATAATGCTTGAAAAAGCCACCCCAACTCTAACGAAAAGAAAAGGCAATATCAAGAAGTCCAAGTAGAAGTACAAAGGCAGATTAAAAAACCAATGTTGGACAACAAAATCACATGAAATGCAACATCTAGCTGAGTCCAACAACACCAGAGCATTCTTTCAAGCTACTAAGATGATATATGGTCCCACTACACAAGGTATCAATCCCCTACGATCCAAAGATGGAGCAAGGCTGCTTAAAGACAGATCCTCTATCAATTCACGATGGAAAAAACACTTCCAAGAACTACTCAACAGAGAGTCTCAGGTCGATAATGACATCTTCGACAAAATTCCGGAGAAAACTACACAACAACACCTAAGTGAGATTCCGAGATTAGAGGAGGTCGAAAAGGCAATCACACAGCTAAAGAATAACAAGTCAGCAGGCACAGATGGTATCGCTGCTGAAGTCTACAAACAAGGGGGTCCCGCACTTAATTCCCAAATGGACATTCTAATAATTAAAATATGGACCACTGAGACCATTCCTGCCGAACTCAGAGACGCCTCTATAGTTACCATTTTCAAAAAAGGCAATAAGTCCCAATGTGGAAACTACAGAGGTATATCTCTGCTTTCTGTTGCTGGAAAGATACTTGCACGGATACTATCCAACCGATTAATTCCGATTACTGAACAAAATCTGCCAGAGACACAGTGTGGATTTAGGCCCAATCGAGGCACAGCTGACATGATCTTCAGTGCCAGACAAATGCAAGAGAAATCTAGATCGCCCTCTCTTCATGGCCTTCATAGATCTAGTCAAAGCATTTGATTCGGTCAACAGAGAAGCTCTTTGGAAAATACTGGCAAAAGCTGGATGCCCTCAAAAATATATTCACATTCTTAGACTACTACACGACAATATGAATGCAACAGTCCTGAGCAACGATGGACCAGGAGAGTCATTCCAGATTACGACAGGCGTTAAACAAGGGTGTGTTATTGCGCCCACCCTATTCTCTATATTTTTAGGTGCCATGCTTCACCTTGTTGAGGAACATCTACCGCCGGGAGTGGAAATTCTATATAGATTCAACGGTGGCCTACTTAACCTAGGCAGACTGCGAGCAAAAACTAAGGTCTCGACAACCTCGGTAATCGAACTGCAGTAAGCCGATGACAACGTCGTCATGGCCAATACAGATGAAGGTCTACAACTGGTAATCAACGCATTTAACCAAGCCTACAAAAGCATTGGCCTAGAGGTCAATCTTGCCAAAACGCAAATTCTTCACCAACCAGAACCAGGTACGAATCCCCAAGCTCCAAACATTTCCATAAATGGCCATCCTCTGCAGAACGTGGAACATTACCCATACCTTGGGAGCCACCTATCATCAAACGCAACTATTGATGCAGAAACACAGCATCGCCTAAAATGTGCTAGCGCAGCGTTCGGACGGCTTTCGGAGAGAGTCTTCAACAATCACGACATCAATGCGGAGACCAAGCTTCGTGTCTACAACACAGTTATAATACCAACTCTAACATACGGATGCGAAACGTGGACCATCTACAAAAGGCATATCAAACGACTAGAAAAATATCACCAAAGTTGTTTAAGACGAATACTGAGAATCAAATGGCAAGACCGACGAACGAACATAAGTGTTTTAGAAGAAGCCAGAACAACTAGTATAGAAGCCCTTATCTTTAAGCACCAGCTTCGTTGGACTGGTCACATTATCCGCATGCCTGAAACACGTCTCCCAAAGCAGATATTTTATGGACAACTGAAGGAGGGAAAGAGAAATCAAGGTGGTCAACAAAAAAGGTACAAGGACGTTCTCAAAGGCAATATGATAAAGGGTCACATCGACATAAACAACTTCGAGACCACGGCAAACGATAGGGCTACATGGCGCCGAACAGTCCATGAGGGAGCACAAACTTTTGAAGAGCAACGACGTAGACTAGAAACGGAAAAGAGAGAACATAGAAAGGAGCGACAAAATGGAAGAATGGATGACCAACAACACCCGGCTGCTGCCGGAGACTGGGTGTGCCAGGACTGTAGAAGGGTGTGCGGCTCGAGAATTGGCTTACATAGCCATCAAAAAATGCACAACAGATAGCGACGATACAGAATAGAGGAAAATCATACTCGGTATCGAGTGATTGCCTATGATGATGATGATGACCCCTTCTAGCTCTTGCCTTGTCCTCTGTTTCTTTTTGTTCCATTATTTTTTCCAGAAATGTCTTTACTGCGTCCCAATTTTCTTTCCTTTCTAGCATCTTTATAACAAGGTTTTTCTTTATTTATTTCTCCCATTTTTGTCCTAAGCTCATACAAATATCTGATTGTCTCTAATCGATTTTTTTGTAGATACGTCATAAAGCATCCGTGTCCTGTGAAGATTTGTGTCATGTAATATGTTATGTTTCCGTGTTTCCTTTTACAGGGTGATTCAACATATTTTACACCCCCTCTTATCTCCCTTATATTGAATCTGGAAGAAAGTTTTATGTACAGAAGTTGCATAATTTTCTGCATATAAACTTTCAAATGACATCCTTAAAAATTAGCAGCTTCCATCGCAACTGTAAAAGTTTGACAAGTATATAAAACATATACCTATATAATATGTTGGATTTATTTTGGACGATTCTCGAATAATGCCAAGTAAACATAGTTTAGGTGATTCTTTTACTCAAGAACCATTCAAGTTAAATCCAACATATTATATATTTTTGGAATTAGGAAAAATGCCAATTCTAAATTTAAAAAAAATATACCGGGTTTTCTCAGGACGTTATTTGAAAGTTTACAGAAAATTATGCAATTATACGTAAAACTTTTTTCCAGCTCTAATAATAACGGAAGTAAGGGGGGATGGTACTCCATGCATCTATGTTTTGTATAAGTGTTGTTTTCAATTGAGCTTTGTCTTGGAGAAAATTTCAACTTGTTTGCCAAGCTTCAAAAGTTTTCTCGCGCTCCTCTTTTATTATCTCTTTTTTTGTGCATGCCTGGTGTTCTATTGATTGATATCGTTCTATATGTTCAGATTACTCTTTGGACAGTTCTTTTTTCGCAGAATGGATTGTGTCGTCAAAGCCAATACTCTTCTTCTGAAGTAGCTTGGGCCGCCAAGATTTGGTAGTAGCGCTAAACGGGCTTTTGTAGCCGCATCCACTTTGTTTATTTTATACTCTACATGATTTACAAATTTTAATCACATGGTTTCCAAATCTTACTTTTATTTCTCTACGTTTTTTCCAGCTGTTTGAGAAAACAACTGATGCTGTAGTTTTCTCAGGTGCGACTTCTAGTCTATTTCCATTCCGTGGGTTATGCGTTTTAAAGTGCGATCCGCTTCTGTTATAATATTGGTGGTTGTTTTACATATACATAAGTTAATATGGTCTGTTTGGGGCAAGTCGAGTAAATCGTCTTATAGAATTTTCCACAAGGTCTTATAGAATATTCCACAAGTTCGGGTCTAGCACCGAGTCCTGTGGGATTCCTGCGCCTACTTTTAGCTTTTCTATTTTTATTTGTCTTTTTCAAAGCAAGATATTAGAATAGGCCTCCAAGATCTAATGAATAGTCCAGAAACCTACAGGGCTGTTTCATCTTTGTTAGGAATCATCAGGGTAACATAGGACTGTACCTGGCGTATGAAGCATAACATAAGCAACAACACCCAGCTGTATTTTGAACGGTCTTCTTTTAGTAACCGGTACATTTTCGCAGGTTTCTTTCTACGTTTTTTGTCATTCTTATTGATATTTGCATCCTTTAACATTTTGCTTTTCATTTTATTCCGACAGGCGGCGCGCTTATTTGAACGACAAATAAATTCGCTGAATGTCGTTGCTTATGTTATGCTTCATACGCCAGGTACAGTCCTATGTTACCCTGATGATTCATAGCATGGATGAAACAGGCCTGTAGGTTTCTGGACTATCCATTAATGTTGTAGGCCTGGTCGTAATGAATTGAAAATCAAAATGTGTGTTCGATATGCCAAGAACCTTTCTTTTTATTTATTTTTCACGGAAAACAAATCTACTTTTTTTAATAAAAATAAAGTAAAAATCAGGGTTGACCTCAACGACAAAGGCGAAAAATCTACTGCGCCTGCCTGACGCAGGCTACTCACGCCCAGAAGGAAAATGCAGGGCCGTTATAGTATCTCATATTTATATGAGCGAAACACACTAATGCTGGGAATTTTTTTGATAACGGAAAATAAAGATTAGAATTATTTAAATCGAATTTCTATAGGTAAAGGGTGATTACCATATTTTTTACCCCTTCTTAACTTCCTTACTATTCCAGCTAAAAATAAGTTTAAAACTCGGAAGTTGCAAACTTTTTATAACTTATTGAACTTTTTCGATTGGGTAGGTTTTTATAAGAATATTTCAAATATAATGATTATAAAATTTATATTTTATTTCCGTCGGTAAAATTTGGAAGTCGTTAACAAACATTAAAAAAGATTTAACCAACGGATATCCTGTATTTAATCATTATTATTATTTTAATTATAACTTTATAAAATGTGTGCTATTAGTACAGGAGAATTGGTATCCGCCGTTACCACAATTTTTTTAAATAAATATGTTAGAAACGTTATTCTTAACTTTTTTTTGAAGGTGTAGGTTTATGGGTTAAGGGATCTTATTAATGAAACGTCCTTTTTTTGAAATGCCAACGTTTTGCAAAATTTATTTGCTACTTTGGGGCTATTCAAGACGGCAATTCCATATGTCGATTCTCTTGCCAATAGAGGTCATCCTTCGGTAAAAGGGCATTATTTTTCTACAAGTACCTCTGGTTAAAAAATTAAATGTGAACGAAATACTCGCCGTAGTAAAAGTTTTTAATCAAAATTGTAATAATGCCCTTTTACCGTAGGATGACATCTTTTGGCAAGAGAATCGACATATGGGACGGCCGTCTTGAATAGTCCTGAAGAAGCAATAAAATTTTGCGAAACGTTGGCATTTTCAAAAAAAGGACGACACCTACACCTTCAAAAAAAATTAAAAATACGATCGTGAAGCCATTCTACAGTTATTCTTAACATTTTGTCATATTGAAGGAAATGGAGAAAATAGGTTATTTTTATGTGTTTCTTTTCCTATTTGGACTCGTTATGCCTTATCGGCATACAAAGAGATTAATAAAAAGAGACACACAAAATTATCTGGCGAAGGCAGAATTTATTTAAAATTTAGATTTTTTTTAATATGTGTTTTTTGATTTTATTAACAATTTGTCATAAACGACGCTTTTAATGAAAACATATTGCGAGTGCAAAAAGATTTAGTTTCCGTCTCCCAACTGACATACTATCGCTAACTTCTATCAACCAGTGGCGCAATTGTTAATTTTTTTGAAATAATGCTTTCTCTGAACAACATTTTTTTTGCAGTGTTCTGTGTTTCTAAAAGGTACTTATTAGTAGGCGTTTTTCAGTTTTTATTTTATAATAGATATTCTTGCACTAGTACCTCCAAATTTCCCGTCAAAGAAGTAAAACATGGCCTTTATTTGATTTGTCGCTAATATCTTATAAAAAAAAAGCTGTGAACAAAAAGTTTAACAAAATTTTGATAAAGGATGCCAATCTATTAAATAACCTCGTAAATAACGTACAATAAGTTTGGCTGCGGTCACCAGCGGCGGAGTTATTATTTTTAAAGCTTTCTGTATTTTTTAAGAAAATACTTTTTTATCAGACAAAAGCAAAGTCAAAAATGTTCTGAAAAACCTGATAGTTTTGTGCACTTTTAGTTTGTTTCTATTATAAAGAGTGCAAATATCGGGGCAAACACATAAAAATGCCCTATTAGCACACCGATTTCTGGGGACTTTTCAGGGAATGTTTAGAATGGCATTTCGAACATATTTATAAAAAAATTGTGGTAACTAATCTTGTGTACGAGGCTATACAAGAAATATCTATTTCGCCTATACTACATTAATTAGAATTAACGTCATAAAAAATAAGTAAATTTGAATTTTTGGGAAATTTCAGAAACCAAAAAACTATCACAAACAATTGCTGTAAAATTGAATATATCATCTTTTAGTTACTAGCTAAAACCACGTACGATCCCTAATATTACGTACTTCTTGCTTAGTATTTTTAAAATACGTGGTTTTTGTTAATCCCCAAAATCCCAAAAACCAAAAAATACTCTATTTTAGAGTAGATATTTGGTAACCCTGGGGAAGGGGGGAGGCTTGATCCCCTTAGACGCCCCGCTGCGTACCCCGGTAAACGTCTTTACTTATATCTCTTTATTTTTTAAATAATACTGACTGTACCACAATGTTTCCAAATAAAGTTCTTTATAAATATTTAAAAAAGAAACAGCTTATTTAAGCAATTTGAGCCTTTTATACAGCAATTAAAAATTTTACAGCAATTGTTTGTGATAGTTTACTTATATCTCTCTATTTTTTAAATAGTACTGACTGTGCCACGATGTTTCCAAATAAAGTTATTTATAAATATTTAACAGCTTATTTAAGGAAGTTGGGCGTTTTATAACCAATACTTTTTTTGCCTCTCCTGAAAAATTTTGTTTTCCCGACATACGTGACTCTTCCTTTGCACAGCAACTCGTTTAAATTTTCTCTAAAAATCACGAATAAAATTATAATTATCTAAGGCTATCCTGTTACTTAAGCCCCCTCCCCTCCTCTCCCCCCCCCTAGAAACAATTTCTGCGTAGGCGACGTTAGTAATATTTTTGTTACAATTACTCTATAACTTTTAGATTCTCAGATAGATGGCCAAAACAACCTTATGACTTGAAATATTTAGCAGCACTAAATCCCAACCCACCCCAACCTACTTTCTTTTAAACATTTCACAAAAACGTGTTGGAGATAAAAATTGCAAAATATGTGGCATGCAGCGCCGTATTATCATTGATTGTTACAATTTTATTTTAATTTTTAAGTTTTGTCAATAGCATTCAGATGCGTAAAAAATTGAGTTTTTAAGATATTATATCCCAAATTTTTGCCTGGGGCGCTGGCGTATTTAAGGCATAAGTTGCTTTTTTCCGCACTGTTGCGTTGACGTTGGACAATGCGAATATTTTTTTTTGTTTGGTGGAATTTAGATGAGTTCAGACGCGACTAAAAAACGTATTTTTAAACAGTTTTCAAGTTTATTCTTAAAATCATTTATGAAAGTGTGATAAAACTATTACTTTTATTTATGTTAATCGTTTTCGTGGGTTAAATAGGGCAAATATTTTCAACTTTATCAGAATTCATTAAATATTATGTAGATCAGCCTTTATTATTGTTTTCATTCTGTCTCTTTTTAGTCCACCATACGACCATACCAATATGGTATAGGGGACTATTAAAATCGTGAAATTTTCACTTTTCTTAATTTTATCAAAAATGAGCTACTAGGGTTCCAAAACACATTAATCAACGAAAAAAAAAAAAGTTGTCTGTCGGTCTGTTGTCAAACAAAAGCAAGTAGCGACATACGGTTTTCACATTTGGGTTTCCATAAATATGGACTAAAAATGTTGTTATAAAGTCCAAATTCGTGGGAGCTTTAGTTCCCGAATTATTTGAAAAAACGTTAAAATTGGAAGTAAAGCAGCTATTGTATATGTGGTTTTCAGATTTTGGTTTTCGTGTATATTACCCAAAAATTTTGTTATAAGGTTCAAATCTTTCAAAGCTACAGTTTTCGAGATATTTTCATTTCCTTTCAACATAAAATAATTCATTGTATGGTGGACTATCCGTCCTTTCTAGCACCAATTTTTTGTCATGCTATTATTGGTAAAGGAAAGAAGCATTTCCCGACAAAAACTTTAAATTTGCGGACATACTTTAGCGTTGATTATTTCCACCACCTCTCCAAGTCGTTGGCGTTGCGGAGGCTGTTAAATTTTTTGGTTAGAATTTGTTGTTTTTAATTTTACAAAACTGTACCTAAGTGTTTAAAACTTGTTGTCTTGCCCTTTACAAGATTTTTATTCTGACGGGACATTGGATTTTTATTAAAAAATCCCAATAAAAAACGCTAACGTTTAAAAAGTGCAAAAAGGATTACATCGCAGAGAAAGAAAGCAGTAAAATTGCAGTTCACCAATGGGCTTTGTGTGTTGATTTTGGTTTTATTTAAATAAATCACTTTATTTTTTTGTGTTTTTTAATATAGTAAACTCATATATACAAACAAACACATTTTATTTAATTTTTTTTTAAAGTATTAGAGCTTAATGCTAACTAAGTACAACTCATCCCAACTCCTAACTGATTCCATATGACACAGATAGCTATACATAATAAACAACAAGTCAAACAAAGATAGTCATATCTTTATTTCTGAAACCTACAATATACAAACAAGCACTAAAAGTTGCATATTCACTCGATGACTCGATGTCTTATACATAAAAAATACAAAAATATGTTACCAACCCAATACCCATCCCTATGAAACAAGAAATTATGATAAAATTCCTCTGCCAATTCCAAAGTTTACTTTAACACAGAACTCTTTGATATTTAAAAGTATCAAAATAAATAAAAAACTGCCTTTGGATTTTAGAAATATTTAAAATAATAATGAATTTAGAAAAACAGTCAAAAACTGGTTAACTGAAAAAGCGTACTACTTTTTAGAAGAATACCTTAATTACTGAATAATAATTGAAATAAGTAAGTAAAAATGTTATTTATCTTAAAAAAAACTTGTGAGTCTGGTTTTTTTGTTTTTGTTAATGTGACACAAACACATCGTCAAAAGTTGTGTGATTTTAGATTTTGCTTGTCGTATTTTACCAGCTTTAACCTTTATTAAACTTAACGTAAATGTAAAAGCCTCATCGATTACCTACACAACCCAGTTTATTTTACTAAAATTGGTTTAAAATTTCAAGATTTATTTAAAGAATTATTTTGTACGGTTTTTTGTTATGGTAAAGCCTTGGTGACCATTAAACTAATTTAGTTAAATACCTGTTAAATGATTTTTAGATGTGCTTAAATACATTTATAGTAGGACCCTTTGTGTCACACACTTTATGCTTTGAAAAATTACAGTTTTTGCGGTTTTTTGTATAAAAATTGCAAAATAAAAATCATTTGCATGACATTCCTCAAGTTGACACGCATAACAGAAATTGCCTTAAATTATTTTCATATTTTTCTAAAATACTTTTTTATAGCCTGCTGTTTCTCTTCAACAACCTTAAATATTTTTGCACCTGACTAAATTATCTCTCCATCTACCTCTAAAATTCTGCCCTCTCTCTCTAAATATTTTTGATTTTAACAGAGAAAAAAATGTTTTTGGGCAGTACTTTTTTTGAACGCTAAAAAAACGGTAAAAACTTGAAAAAATGAGTGATTTATTCTAGAAATCAAAAGTTTGGAAAGAAAGCTTTAAAATGTGAGCAAAATCATGGCATAAAAATGTGGAAAACATCGTAAAACATGCTTAAACAAAAACGTTATTCGTGGCTTTAACATAACAATATTATTTTTATTTATCCATCCAAAATCTTTTGATCTTTTGTTTTTACATTCTTTTCGGTTGATGTAACTAATTTGGAGGTTTTTTAGCTTTTTTTTTACTATTATTTATGTTGACACTATTTTATTAATTTTGACGATTTAACATTTATGATTTTGTTTTAAGGTTTTATTCCATTTTTACTAGTTTTAATAAATTTAGTTGGTCAATGTGCTAATATGCAAATCGGGACTATTTTAGTTTAATACATGTGTAAATATTATTATTTTTATATACTTGATATACTTTTTTGACCATTGTACTATATTGCTTTGTCAATGAATATTTCTTTTCTGACAATAAAGCTTATTTTGATTTGATTTGATTTGATCACGACTCGATCACAACTACGTTTACATTTCATCGCATAAATCTTTTGAATCCTTTCGAGTTCGAGTAAAAATTTCGATCGCGCAAGTACTGACACGACTTAACCGCCTTTTGCGGTTTCGACGGAGCAACAACACAAGCAAATACCATAAGAAAAAAAAGTACATCGATCATTGTGTTTTGAGATAAAAATTCGAATCTATTAATCTAGTATTTTTACCATATTTGCAACGTTTGGTGGAATGACGTCAAATTTTCCACCTTTCCACGTTCCAAAATTTATTACTTTTTGGGACCCTTTTATATCTCAAGGTATTTGTTTTGTTTTGAATTAACTGTTACGGACACACCATGCAAAATCTCCAATTGGTCATACATTATCTAAATTACGAATGACTAAACCTCAGTTTCTATATTTATACGCTTAGTAATAGGTTCAATAAACGTGTAAAACTACTATAATTACTTTGTATGTCATCAGAAAAAGTGGGAAACAAAATTCACTTTTGTTATACTTTGGTACTTACTGCAATTATTCATTGTTTAAAGTTGGTGACAAATTTTATTAAAATGTATGACAATATATAGTTTATCATTATACAGGGTGGGGTAGTTTAATGAATAATAGGATCACACTATGTAACTCGCAGCTTTTTTGGAAGGAGGGCGGTTTAGCGTGTACAAAAAATATACTTATTTATATTTAAGAGTAAGGGCGGATCAAGTCCACAATTCACGTAAATTTTAAGAAAATTATGCTAAAATTGTAAGAATTAATTACGTTACAGTGCTGCAGACAAAGCTTTTAAAATTTAGGGCAAAATCTAAATCTCTTTCACGTTTTTTGTGAAATATTGTACGCATTTTTTGACTACTTTTTATTTGAGGGCAAGATCGAGAAAAATTAAATCCAAGTGCAAGCGAGGTCCGGTAAGAAATTATTTCTTTGGATATGATCCCAAAATCATATTTCCTAACGCTTTTCAGTAGGTTAACTCGTATAAAAATAATAAAGCCAATTTTTTATTTTATAAAATAAAGGGGGACTAAATTTTGATTTTTATTAATTGATTGATTGACTCAAAAAATAAAGAAAGCATAAATAAAACGTATAAAAAAGTGTTTAAATTAATTAAATTTCCCTATAAAACGAAGTACTACACATTAAATTCTGTTAATAAAAAAAATAAAGAAAAATTAAGGCTTTTTTTAATTTTTATTACTTTTTTAGCCAAAATATTAGATTTTTGTTTAAAAATATTATTATGTAGTAGTAGTTTTTAGTAGTAAGTTATAGATTTATAGCTTCTTTAAAGTTTTTGAGCAAAATAAAATTCAAGATCAAAGTTCATGCGTAAAAATTTAAAAGACTTGTCGACCTTCTGTTACGTTTTTTTTTTATTTACATAATTTAAGGCCATATTTTAAGGTCAAAGTTTCACCAGAAATTAAATTAGTAAGTCGATGTTGTAAAGGCATTTAAAATACTTTTACTTGACCCACTTTCTCTACTTAAATTCTGGAGGTAAAGCTCACATCTCGAAGGGGGTGTTGTGGCAAACGAAAATTCCAATATTGCGCAAAAGTATCCCCCTTGAATACAAAATCTACGTGTCCGATGAAATACTACTCCCTTAAAATTCCTCGGTTTCGATTTTCATGAAACACCCTGTATATTATAATATTTTACGTAATTATATATCTTGGCCTTCACAAATGATATTTTTATAATACGAATTGTTAACTTTTAATTAAGATATAGAATACATTTTAAAAATGTTTACATTTTTTACATAATAACTTTTTTATTTCTTAATCGAATTTAATAACCGATAGCTCATAGCTGAGATAACTTTAAAAAAAGAAATGTTATCCGTACCACCAGGTTTTTAACGAGTTAACTTGGAGAAACTATGGTAGGGGCTATTTATAGGGATTCCGTTTCTGGAGAAAGAACCCCGCACACCGCCCCATGTAACCTAGACATCGGGCGATGTTGGAATTTTTTTTGACATGTTGTGGGTCTGGACAAGGGCTTTAAGAAAATGTACCTTAAAAGTTGGTGAGGCATTTAGTTTGGCTACAGCGTCGTATAAAAGGTGGGATAAAATAACATTTAATTTCCTAAGAAAACCTGCAGGTATTTATTTATTTTTTAAAGGATAGAGTAAATGTCCACTGTTTATTTTTTCATTAAAAGGGCCAATTCAACGATATTAGGGGTGTACGTATTTTGTGCCATTGTATAGTTTTTTTTTTAGTATATTTTATAAAAAGATAAATCAGTGGTGTAACATCCAAATATTAAAATATTATTTACTAGTAGTTTAAACTACCACAAAAGTTTTCAATTTGATTGGAATTCGTCTCGAAGCCCTTTTATAATTTTGATATTTGCTAGCTATTATATGACATAGTTTTCAATTGTGGCGTAGTGGCGTGATGTAAAATATTGTGACATTTTTATTTTGTTCCGTTTTTTTTTAAATGAATTTGACCCAAAAAATGATGTTGGCTGTTACGAAAACATTTCCTTTTGTCTTCTTTTTTTCTGAACGGATACATCCACCAACTTCTCTCCATTTATTGACCCACAGCACGCATATCTCCACGCGTAAAGTATCTTTCCCGACCTTGATTGCGTGCCCGAACTCCGCTCCGCGGCTTTAGGGTCATCGGCAGTCGCGTGCGAAAAAAAAAATACAATTTTCCGCACTAGTTAGAATAATAACAATTACTTGCTTTAGAAATTCGTGATACTTAGCCGCCTTAAGTTTCATAAAAAAAAAACTTAATTTATGGGTACGCCACTGGATTAGAATATTTATATTGAAGCAAAATAGTAGATGAGTAAGGTTCTATTATTAAAGCACATAGATTTAATTAATAAGTTCAATTATCAAATTATGAAAATTATAAGTAGTATTTTAATATTTGGATTTTAAACCACTGATTTATCATTTTATAAAATATATAAAAAACTATAAAATAACACAAACCAATACCCACATAATGTCGTTGAATTGTGCTCTTAATGAAAAAAATAACAGTATTTTAATAGTTTTACGGTGCGCCACTGACCCAATCTGTCAGAAAACATTGCGAAAAAATCTAAAAATGTACATTTACACTATCCTTCGAAAAATAAATAAATACTTGCATATTTCCTTCGGAAAATATAATTTCACAATGATATTTTATCCCATATTTGATACGCCACTGTAGCCAAACCAAATATCTTACCAACTTTTAGGTCGCATTTTTTTAAAGCCCTTGTCGAGACCTAAAAGATATCAAAAAAAAATCCAAAATCGCCCGATGTCTGGGTTACATGGACGGGTGTGAGGGGTTCTTTCCGTAGAAACACCTTTTTTGCAAAATTTTGTTGCACAGTGTAAAAATAAAAATTCGTTTATTTTATTATTTTTAGTATATTGTTTTTGGAGTCGGTTCAATTGTTCTTAAACTGCGCATATTTTAATGTTTCTAAGTGGCCATAATAATAATTACATCTGCATTAACGATGACGCAGCTAAAAGCCATGAAGGTGATAAAGATAAGAAATAAACAAGTGGTTATAAGCCCAAGCAATTAATTTTGTAAGGCTGCAGAATTCCTTTCCGTCACATATATATTAGGCGCAGATCTACGGGGAGAAGAAAAAAAAGGCAAAAATTCCGACCCTCCCCCCTCCAAATCCCGCCATGTACCACTAAATTTATTTGTTAGGTGCCTATCTACCTAACTCACAATTTTTAGAAGTATGATAAGAAAAAATGTTGGTCATCCCAATTGGCTCCTATGCATCGAATCATTGATTTTCTTGACTAAAATCTTATAGAAAAGTGGTGTGCACAAAATGAACCATTCACTAGATACTAAAGTTGGGTCGACCTAAGCCGAACGACTATAAGGGTTGTAGCATTATTTTGATAAGATCAAGACAGAATTGTTAAAATATTAAAGTCAAGTCATAGCAAAAAAAATATCTGATGTTGGACAAGTAAGTCATGTTTTTATAATAAATTTAGCACGGGTACGTTCGGAAGCCCTGACACCAACGACATATATCGATTGAACCGAAAGTATAAGGACGCATTTACTCAAAAACACAAATTACAGAGCCGAAAGTCAGTGGCGAAGCTAGGGGGAGGCTGAAGTTAACCCCCCCCCCAGAAGGTCCAACCCAATGCACAATAAATTAATCATGCAAGGACGTCACGTCGGCGGCGCCTGGGGGAGCTATAGCGCCTTCCCTCATTTTTTTGACGTTTTACTCCGGTTTTTAACGTGTGATTTGGTGTGATGTTTCATTTTAAGAAATTTGTATGAACAGCATTCAAAACGTGTATGAAATGGCAGTTTTATTATAATTTTCTTAAAATTTTCGTCCGCAGCATGGCATCTAACCCAATCTACTTTTTGAAAAATATTTTACAGAAAACGTAAGGTACCAAAATTAGTATAGTAATTTACGTTACAAGGCCGGGAAATGGTCTATTAAAGTACAAGTCTGCCGAGTCCGGAATATCTAGACGAGTACTTTAATGACATTTCACGGCCGTGTATCGTACAACGTTTTATTTCATACTGTTTTATTTAATTTAAAAAAAATATATTTTTTTTTTTTTGAGAAGACAGCGACAATCAATATACCAAAAAAATGTCATGTCATCTATATTTGTTTCAACAATTACTTTACAATTTTCCATCAAATTATTGTCAAAGTTTTGAAGTCCAGTCATCTTTGAATTGAAGTCACAAAAATCCAGCAGTTCAACGCTATGGGCAAAATATTCGGTGGTGAAATCTATGTTGGTAGTAAATGAGAACGTAGATACATCCAGATTTCCCAAACTGATAGCATTTTTAAAGAAAGAATCTGTAGGCCACCAACCGACCTAATCAAAAATTTTGACCAGAGAAGAAGTTGAGTCATTCATGAAAACAGCTCTAACCGAGAAATTTTTCTTAATTAAGGTAAGTTTTTTGGTTTCCATTAAATAAAAATAGAGACAAAAACAAAAGTAGCTAGAATGATCCAGGGAGGAGAAAACTTTGTTCAAGTTCACCAACAACACCAAACCCAAAGTTACTCTTCCTCGCGAAAAGGTAACCCCGAAAAAGATTGCTGCTCATGTAATTTCAAATAATTCCAATTGAACAATTAATGTGAATATTTATAAGTAATTTTTAGTAGTTTAGTGTATAAAATATTTGTTTTTCATTAATAATAAAGATTTGTTCAAAAATATACCATTTTGCTTATAAAAATTCAGAAATTTAGTTTGAGTCCGGTTATGTTATTTTACCGGACTAGTGATGTAATAGATCATTTCCCGGACTCAAATTAATTCCGTAAGAGGGAACATTACAATGCAGTATGAAATAAAATAATTTTTTGTTTTATGGCAAAATTTTCATTCTTATAATTTTGTTTAATTTTAAGCAATTTCTTTTGTCAGCCACATTTCAAATGCGTAAAAAATAGCAGTCGTTTAAGTGTAATTTTATTTTTACCTGCCGCGCATTTATGTAGCTGAAGTTCTGAACGTTCAGTGAATGACAAGGCCTCTCACATTAAGAGGCTTGATCAAAAATTTTTCTAAAATACCTTAAAATGGCTCTCATAGTGGTTTCGTGCTATTGAAATGTAAATATTACTTGCTTAACTGCAAAATCAATTTACATATTTTGCTATTTATTTGTAGTGTATAAGGACACTAAATCTGCAGCATAAATTTTAACCACTCGAGTTGCTACTAACGGCGCATAACTCACCCAAACAATAAAACGCTAAATTTAATATAAAACTGTGATGCCCCTCCCAAAAACTGTTCGTGTTTCACCGGTTGCTAGGCCTAAGGTCACTAATATAGTGTTAATTTTAACCTCTAAAATGACTACGAAAAGTCAAGACACCCAAAAAATAGAACGCTACATTCAACATATGAATGTGATGCCCCTCCCCAAAAATTGTTTTTCTTTCACTACGCTAAGGTCACTAAATCTACAATATAAGTTTTATCTTTTGGAATTGCCATAAAAGGTGCAAACAAACAGTAAAACGCTAAATTCAGCATATGACCATGATGCCCCCAAAAATTGTTTTTTTTTTCACTGTTTGCTAGACCTAAGGCCACTAAATCTACAGTATAAGTTTTATCTTTCGGAATTGCTATTAAGGGCGCAAAATGCACCTAAACAGTACAACGCTATATTCAACATATAACCGTGAGGCCCCTCTCCAAAAATCGGTTTTATTTCACCGTCCTCTCGGTCTAAGGTCACTAATCTTACAGTATAAGCTTTATTTTCCGGAAATGCTACTAAGGCCGCAAAATACACACAAACAGTATAACGCTAAATTCATCATATGACCGTGATGCCCCTCCCCAAAAATTATTTTCTTTCACCGTTTACTAGTTCTAAGGTCACTAAATCTACGGTATAAGTTTTATCTTCCGGAATTGCTACTAAGGGCGCAAAACTCACACAAACAGTAAAGTCGTTTCTTTCACCGTTTGCTTGGTCTAAGGCCACTAATCCTACAGTATAAGTTTTATCTTTCGGAATGGCTACTAAGGCCGCAAAGGCACACAAACAGTAAAACGCTAAATTCATCATATGACCGTGATGCCCCTCCCCAAAAATCGTTGTCGTTCACCGTTTACTAGATCTAAGGTCACTAAATCGACCGTATAAGTTTTATCTTCCGGAATTGATACTAAGGGTGCAAAACGCACCTAAACGGTACAACGCTAAATTCAGCATATGACCGTAATGCCCCTCCCCGAAAATCGTTTTTCTTTTACCGTTCGCTCGATCTAAGGTCACTAAATCTACGGTATAAGTTTTATCTTCCGGAATTGATACTAAGGGTGCAAAACGCATCTAAACGGTACAACGCTAAATTCAGCATATGACCGTGATGCCCCTCCCCAAAAATCGATTTTCTTTCATCGTTCGCTCGATCTAAGGTCACTAATCCTACAGTATAAGTTTTATCTTCCGGAATTGCTACTAAGGCCGCAAAACGGACACAAATAGTAAATCGCTAAATTCATCATATGACCGTGATGCCCCTCCCCAAATATCGTTATCGCTCACCGTTTACTAGACCTAAGGTCACTAAATCTACGGTATAAGTTTTATCTTCCGGAATTGATACTAAGGGTGCAAAACGCATCTAAACGGTACAACGCTAAATTCAGCATATGACCGTGATGCCCCTCCCCAAAAATCGATTTTCTTTCACCGTTCGCTCGATCTAAGGTCACTAATCCTACAGTATAAGTTTTATCTTCCGGAATTGCCGCAAAACGCACACAAATAGTAAAACGCTAAATTCATCATATGACCGTGATGCCCCTCCCCAAATATCGTTATCGCTCACCGTTTACTAGACCTAAGGTCACTAAATCTACGGTATAAGTTTTATCTTCCGGAATTGATACTAAGAGTGCAAAACGCATCTAAACGGTACAACGCTAAATTCAGCATATGACCGTGATGCCCCTCCCCAAAAATCGATTTTCTTTCACCGTTCGCTCGATCTAAGGTCACTAATCCTACAGTATAAGTTTTATCTTCCGGAATTGCTACTAAGGCCGCAAAACGCACACAAATAGTAAAACGCTAAATTCATCATATGACCGTGATGCCCCTCCACAAATATCGTTGTCGTTCACCGTTTACTAGATCTAAGGTCTCTAAATAGACCGTATAAGTTTTATCTTCCGGAATTGATACTAAGGGTGCAAAACGCATCTAAACGGTACAACGCTAAATTCAGCATATGACCGTGATGCCCCTCCCCAAAAATCGTTTTTCTTTCACCGTTCGCTCGACCTAAGGTCACTAATCCTACAGTATAAGTTTTATCTTCCGGAATTGCTACTAAGGCCGCAAAACGCACACAAATGGTAAAACACTAAATTCATCATATGACCGTGATGCCCCTCCCCAAAAATTAGTTTTATTTTACCGTTCGCTCGGTCTAAGGTCACTAATCCTACAGTATAAGTTTTATCTTCCGGAATTGCTACTAAGGCCGCAAAACCCACACAAATAGTAAAACGCTAAATTCATCATATGACCGTGATGCCCCTCGCCAAATATCGTTGTAGTTCACTGTTTACTATATCTAAGGTCACTAAATCTACGGTATAAGTTTTATCTTCCGGAATTGATACTAAGGGTGCAAAACGCATCTAAACGGTACAACGCTAAATTCAGCATATGACCGTGATGCCCTTCCCCAAAAATCGTTTTTCTTTCACCGTTCGCTCGATCTAAGGTCACTAATCCTACAGTATAAGTTTTATCTTCCGGAATTGCTACTAAGGCCGCAAAACGCACACAAATAGTAAAACACTAAATTCATCATATGACCGTGATGCCCCTCCCCAAAAATTAGTTTTATTTTACCGTTCGCTCGGTCTAAGGTCACTAATCCTACAGTATAAGTTTTGTCTTCCGGAATTGCTACTAAGGCCGCAAAACGCACACAAATAGTAAAACGCTAATTCACCATATGACCATGATGCCCCTCCCCAAATATCGTTGTCGTTCACCGTTTACTAGATCTAAGGTCACTAAATCTACGGTATAAATTTTATCTTCCGGAATTGATACTATGGGTGCAAAACGCACCTAAACGGTACAACGCTAAATTCAGCATATGACCGTGATGCCCTTCCCCAAAAATCGTTTTTCTTTCACCGTTCGCTCGATCTAAGGTCACTAATCCTACAGTATAAGTTTTATCTTCCGGAATTGCTACTAAGGCCGCAAAACGCACATAAATAGTAAAACACTAAATTCATCATATGACCGTGATGCCCCTCCCCAAAAATTAGTTTTATTTTACCGTTCGCTCGGTCTAAGGTCACTAATCCTACAGTATAAGTTTTGTCTTCCGGAATTGCTACTAAGGCCGCAAAACGCACACAAATAGTAAAACGCTAATTCACCATATGACCATGATGCCCCTCCCCAAATATCGTTGTCGTTCACCGTTTACTAGATCTAAGGTCACTAAATCTACGGTATAAATTTTATCTTCCGGAATTGATACTATGGGTGCAAAACGCACCTAAACGGTACAACGCTAAATTCATCATATGACCGTGATGCCCCTCCCCAAATATCGTTATCGTTCACCGTTTACTAGATCTAAGGTCACTAAATCTACGGTATAAGTTTTATCTTCCGGAATTGATACTAAGGGTGCAAAACGCATCTAAACGGTACAACGCTAAATTCAGCATATGACCGTGATGCCCCTCCCCAAAAATCGATTTTCTTTCACCGTTCGCTCGATCTAAGGTCACTAATCCTACAGTATAAGTTTTATCTTCCGGAATTGCTACTAAGGCCGCAAAACGCACACAAATAATAAAACGCTAAATTCATCATATGACCGTGATGCCCCTCCCCAAGTATCGTTGTCGTTCACCGTTTACTAGATCTAAGGTTACTAAATCTACTAAATAAAAAGTTTATTTGTAGATTATGTACAAACTTTAGGTAATTATTAAATTACGATACGGAAATCGACTGATTTATCTTTCTGGGTCTATGTGCATACTACCGATGATTCGTAGAAGGTTTTGCCAACATAGCCGCTCCATTAGATAGACTCAGTAACGACCAGGTATAGTCTATTACTAGAATACCGAGTGATTAAGCTTTCAGAAAGTTAAAAGCGCTCCGGTTTTAAGTTATCCTCAACAATAAGGACGATTTATTCTTCTGGATACGGATGCAAGCAATTTTGGTATTAAAGCAGTACTTTGGCAAATCCAGGATGAAGAAGAGAGAATCATCGAATATATTGGACGCAATTTTTCCAAGCTAAAACGAAATTATTGTGTAACACGAAAGGAACTCCGGCAATAGTAAAATTTCTACCAACATTTCCACAAATATCTATATGGACATACATTCCTAATAATAACCGCTCATGAGGCACTCAAGTGGCATCTAGGAATTAAACAACCTGAGGCACAGGTAACAAGGTGAATAGAGAAGCTACAGAAATATAACTTTAATGTAAAATACCGATCTGGAAAGATGCATAACAATGCATATGCTCTATCAAGAAGACCTTGCAGAAAGATAGACCAAAAAGAAGGAATTACTTAGCTGCGGAGAACTACTTGTGACACCAATAAAGAATGGGCTTCATAACAATTTCGATCCGCCCAACTGGAAGATAAGGACATAGTTGAAGCCACAATGGAATTCACTGTGAGTGGATAATGGTCTGTTGAAAAATATCTGGGAAAGTACGGATGGAAAATAATTCATCAAAATTAATAGTTTCTAGAAGTAGAGTTTCTCAAGTACTAGAGGAAGTACACGAGAACTAGAGCTCATCTTGGAATCAACAAGACGTGAAAAGATGGTGCGCGGCAAGTCAAGGACATAAAACTAGATCAAGACCCCAAATGAAACAGTATAATGTTGGGCTGCCTTTTGAATGTAGAGCAACTGATGTTGCTGGGCCATTCCCCGAGACTGAGAAAGGCAATCAATACATCCTTGTTGCCATGCACGACTTCAGTAAGTGGTTAGAAATTTTTGATGTATTATACTTTGTGTTTAATTTTTTTCTCTCTTTCTTTTTTTTTAGTTTTTTCTATAGTTGACTTATATTATAATTTTAATTTCATTGTTTTGTAAAAAGTAACACATTAAATTAAATTAAATAAGATATAGACTAAAGGATCACTGTGAAATTGTTTGTAATTTAAAAAATAATTACCTACCGAAATAAAATATCATAAATATAGGAATTTTCGCAGTTTTCATTTCAATAATATAAACAAATTCTTTCTACTATATATTGGAATCTGATCTTTGAATTTAATGTTTTGAACAAAATGGTAGATTTTTTTAATAATAATTAAATTTTGTTTTTGTTAAGTGTGCACCATTAAAATGCTTACACATAACCAAACCACTAGCCCCATGATTATGATGGCTATAAGAGACGTCCCTTAAGTGATTTCAGAACCAAAGAACCCGCCCGTTGGGAATATTATAAAAATTGTAAAAAAGTAAACAGTAAATAAAATCTGAAAAAAGGGCCTTTTTGGACTTTTTGGACGAAAAAAATGTTCTACAACCACATGGAATTCACTTACAGTTAGAAATTACAAAAGTCCTTCTTAATAAGTATAAAAATAATAAATTAAACCGAAATTTGATATTTTCTTTTAATGAAGTAACGGAGCTCGAAGTCAGGAAAGCTTTGATGTCCACAAAAAGTAATGCTACAGGTTCAGATATGTTATCTCCCAAAATTTCCTGATTCTTGGAAGAATGCAATTGTAATTCTACTACCTAAAATATTATCTGAAATAAATTTTTGGGAAGGGCACCATGGTCATATGTTAAATTTAGCGTTTTACGGGTTGGGTGCGTTCTGCACCCCTAGTAGAAATTCCGGAAGTTAAAACTTAGAGCGAACGGTTAAAGAAAACTAATTTTTTGGAAGGGCCTTCAGGTGCTTTTTACGCCCTTACTAGCAATTCCGGCAAATAAAAACTTATACTGTAGATTTATTGGCTTTAGGCCCAGCAAACAGTGACAGGAAAACGATTTTTGAAGAGGGTTTTATGTTGAATTTAGTGTTTGGGTGCGTTTCGGGCCCTTAGTAGCGATTCGTGCGAATGAAACTTATACAGTAGATTTAGTGACCTTAAGCCCAGCAAAGAGTGAAAGGAAAACGATTTTTGGGGACAGGCAAAACGGTTATATGTTGAATTTAGCGTTTTACTGTTTTTGTGCGTTTTGCGCCCTTGGCAGTAATTCCGGAAGATAAAACTTATACTGTAGGATTAGTGACCTTAGATCGAGCGAACGATGAAAGAAAAACGATTTTTGGGGAGGGGCATCACGGTCATATGATGAATTTAGTGTTTTACTATTTGTGTGCGTTTTGCGGCCTTAGTAGCAATTCCGGAAGATAAAACTTATACTGTAAAATTAGTGACCTTAGACCGAGCGAACGGTGAAAGCAAAACGATTTTTGGGGAGGGGCATCACGGTCATATGCTGAATTTAGTGTTGTACCGTTTAGGTGCGTTTTGCACCCTTAGTATCAATTCCGGAAGATAAAATTTATACCGTAGATTTAGTGACCTTAGATCTAGTAAACGGTGAACGACAACGACATTTGGGGAGGGGCATCATGGTCATATGATGAATTTAGCGTTTTAATATTTGTGTCCGTTTTGCGGCCTTAGTAGCAATTCCGGAAGATAAAACTTATACTGTAGGATTAGTGACCTTAGACCGAGCGAACCGTAAAAGAAAACTAATTTTTGGGGCGGGGCATCACGGTCATATGATGAATTTAGTGTTTTACTATTTGTGTGCGTTTTGCGGCCTTAGTAGCAATTCCGGAAGATAAAACTTATACTGTAGGATTAGTGACCTTAGACCGAGCGAACGGTAAAAAAAAACTAATTTTTGGGAGGGGCATCACGGTCATATGCTGAATTTAGTGTTTTACTATTTGTGTGCGTTTTGCGGCCTTAGTAGCAGTTCCGGAAGATAAAACTTATACTGTAGAATTAGTGACCTTGGACCAAGCGAACGATGAAAGAAAAACGATTTTTGGGAAGGGGCATCATGGTCATATGCTGAATTTAGCGTTGTACCGTTTAGATGCGTTTTACACCCTTAGTAGCAATTCCGGAAGATAAAACTTATACTGTAGGATTAGTGACCTTAGATCGAGCGAACGATGAAAGAAAAACGATTTTTGGGGAGGGGCATCACGGTCATATGATGAATTTAGCGTTTTACTATTTGTGTGCGTTTTGCGGCCTTAGTAGCAATTCCGGAAGATAAAACTTATACTGTAGGATTAGTGACCTTAGATCGAGCGAACGGTGAAAGAAAAACGATTTTTGGGGAAGGGCATCACGGTCATATGCTGAATTTAGCGTTGTACCGTTTAGATGCGTTTTGCACCCTTAGTATCAATTCCGGAAGATAAAACTTATACCGTAGATTTAGTGACCTTAGATATAGTAAACAGTGAACTACAACGATATTTGGCGAGGGGCATCACGGTCATATGATGAATTTAGCGTTTTACTATTTGTGTGCGTTTTGCGTCCTTAGTAGCAATTCCGGAAGATAAAAGTTATACTGTAGGATTAGTGACCTTAGACCGAGCGAACGGTAAAATAAAACTAATTTTTGGGGAGGGGCATCACCGTCATGTGATGAATTTAGTGTTTTACTATTTGTGTGCGTTTTGCGGCCTTAGTAGCAATTCCGGAAGACAAAACTTATACTGTAGGATTAGTGACCTTAGATCGAGCGAACGGTGAAAGAAAAACGATTTTTGGGGAGGGGCATCACGGTCATATGCTGAATTTAGCGTTGTACCGTTTGGATGCGTTTTGCACCCTTAGTATCAATTCCGGAAGATAAAACTTATACGGTCGATTTAGAGACCTTAGATCTAGTAAACGGTGAACGACAACGATATTTGTGGAGGGGCATCACGGTCATATGATGAATTTAGCGTTTTACTATTTGTGTGCGTTTTGCGGCCTTAGTAGCAATTCCGGAAGATAAAACTTATACTGTAGGATTAGTGACCTTAGATCGAGCGAACGGTGAAAGAAAATCGATTTTTGGGGAGGGGCATCACGGTCATATGCTGAATTTAGCGTTGTACCGTTTAGATGCGTTTTGCACCCTTAGTATCAATTCCGGAAGATAAAACTTATACCGTAGATTTAGTGACCTTAGGTCTAGTAAACGGTGAGCGATAACGATATTTGGGGAGGGGCATCACGGTCATATGATGAATTTAGCGTTTTACTATTTGTGTCCGTTTTGCGGCCTTAGTAGCAATTCCGGAAGATAAAACTTATACTGTAGGATTAGTGACCTTAGATCGAGCGAACGATGAAAGAAAATCGATTTTTGGGGAGGGGCATCACGGTCATATGATGAATTTAGCGTTTTACTATTTGTGTGCGTTTTGCGGCCTTAGTAGCAATTCCGGAAGATAAAACTTATACTGTAGGATTAGTGACCTTAGATCGAGCGAACGGTGAAAGAAAATCGATTTTTGGGGAGGGGCATCACGGTCATATGCTGAATTTAGCGTTGTACCGTTTAGATGCGTTTTGCACCCTTAGTATCAATTCCGGAAGATAAAACTTATACCGTAGATTTAGTGACCTTAGGTCTAGTAAACGGTGAGCGATAACGATATTTGGGGAGGGGCATCACGGTCATATGATGAATTTAGCGTTTTACTATTTGTGTGCGTTTTGCGGCCTTAGTAGCAATTCCGGAAGATAAAACTTATACTGTAGGATTAGTGACCTTAGATCGAGCGAACGGTGAAAGAAAATCGATTTTTGGGGATTTTTGGGTCATATGCTGAATTTAGCGTTGTACCGTTTAGATGCGTTTTGCACCCTTAGTATCAATTCCGGAAAGTTAAAACTTATACCGTAGATTTAGTGACCTTAGATCGAGCGAACGGTAAAAAAAAACGATTTTCGGGGAGGGGCATCACGGTCATATGCTGAATTTAGCGTTGTACCGTTTAGGTGCGTTTAGCACCCTTAGTATCAATTCCGGAAGATAAAACTTATACCGTAGATTTAGTGACCTTAGATCTAGTAAACGGTGAACGACAACGATTTTTGGGGAGGGGCATCACGTTCATATGATGAATTTAGCGTTTTACTGTTTGTGTGCCTTTGCGGCCTTAGTAGCCATTCCGAAAGATAAAACTTATACTGTAGGATTAGTGACCTTAGACCAAGCAAACGGTGAAAGAAAAACGATTTTTGGGGAGGGGCATCACGGTCATATGATGAATTTAGCGGTTCACTGTTTGTGTGAGTTTTGCGCCCTTAGTAGCAATTCCGGAAGATAAAACTTATACCGTAGATTTAGTGACCTTAGAACTAGTAAACGGTGAAAGAAAATAATTTTTGGGGAGGGGCATCACGGTCATATGATGAATTTAGCGTTATACTGTTTGTGTGCATTTTGCGGCCTTAGTAGCTTTTCCGGAAGATAAGGCTTATACTGTAAGATTAGTGACCTTAGACCGAGAGGACGCTGAAATAAAACCGATTTTTGGGGAGGGGCCTCACGGTTATATGTTGAATATAGCGTTGTACTGTTTAGGTGCATTTTGCGCCCTTAATAGCAATTCCGAAAGATAAAACTTATACTGTAGATTTAGTGGCCTTAGGTCTAGCAAACGGTGAAAAAAAAACAATTTTTAGGGGCATCATGGTCATATGCTGAATTTAGCGTTTTACTGTTTGTTTGCACCCTTTATGGCAATTCCAAAAGATAAAACTTATATTGTAGATTGAGTGACCTTAGCGTAGTGAAAGAAAAACAATTTTTGGGGAGGGGCATCACGTTCATATGTTGAATGTAGCGTTCTATTTTTTGGGTGTCTTGACTTTTCGTAGTCATTTTAGAGGTTAAAATTAACACTATATTAGTGACCTTAGGCCTAGCAACCGGTGAAACACGAACAGTTTTTGGGAGGGGCATCACAGTTTTATATTAAATTTAGCGTTTTATTGTTTGGGTGAGTTATGCGCCGTTAGTAGCAACTCGAGTGGTTAAAACTTATGCTGCAGATTTAGTGTCCTTATACACTACAAATAAATAGCAAAATATGTAAATTGATTTTGCAGTTAAGCAAGTAATATTTACATTTCAATAGCACGAAACCACTATGAGAGCAATTTTAAGGTATTTTAGAAAAATTTTTGATCAAGCCTCTTAATGTGAGAGGCCTTGTCATTCAATGAACGTTCAGAACTTCAGCTACATGCGCATTTCAAGTTTAATTTTTAAAAAATTTGCAATTGAGACTAGATCCGCTATAGAATACGACCTTGCTTTTCAAAATAAGTCTTTTTTTTTTCGTATACACTAACCCATGCAACACCTATTAAACTCTCCTCCCTCCCTTCAGTTCAAGAGCCCTCCTATCTCACTTTTAGAGGATCACGAGACACCGTTAACCCCATCAGTATGCTATCTAATTTTTAAAAATTGGCAGTAGGTAGGTAGATTTTTAAATGATGAAATCCTCCTCCAGAGCCGATTTCTGACTACGCCACACTGTAAAAATAAAAAAACTGCCTAAAGGCCACCTGACATGGTGCTGCACTGAAACCTTGAGAAACTATAACGGCCTTGTTCTTGCATTTTTCGATAATAGGGACTTATTGGGCGTTACTCTATAAGGTTTTGCCATAATTAGGGAAAACCGTATTTTATTTAGGTTGAACCTTAACCATACTTTAAAAAAAAGTGTTATTGGAAGTCGCATAACTTTTCCTTATTCCTAACCTAAAATTTCCAACCTTGTAGGGATTTTCCCTAATAATTCTCGCAAAAGAATTATATCGTCAGTGTAGCTGAACCTCAACTTTGTAGGTTTCTCCAATTTATTCATTTTTTCACAGAAATTTTAAAAATCCACAAGAGGACTGTTTTTGTTTTTAAACAAAAAACTAAAAATGCAAAGAATATTAAAAAGTCGTGTCGAAAAACAAACCAACCATCAGTATTATCCGTGCTAATTGAGGTTATGTTTAAAGATAAGGGACGTACGGTAACTGTACCGAATTAAGGGAACACCGTATTTTATGACGTTTCCCTTAATAAAAACGCAGGTCACGCGCATGCTCAGATGTCAAATATCAATTTTCCTTAATAAGGGAACGCGAAAATGTACGCCCAATAAGTCCCTAATAACTCCCAATCAAGCCTGGAAAAACTGCAGAGCCAAAAGCTCTTCTGAGCGCGAATAGACTGCATCAGGCAGTAGATTTGGCGCTTTTGACCTCGCTTATGGTCAACCTTGATTTCTACCATTATTTTCATTGTTTTTATTGTTACACATTCTGCCGTGTAATTACACACTTTTCGTGCCTTTTCATGATCGAGTGGGCGTTTGGTGAACATTTTAATAAAAAGTGTGCGTTTCATAAAGAATTTGATAAAAATGCCAAAACCAAGATGATTCTGATTCCCTGTAATTCTATTGACATTGACTTAATTTTAACGATTTTTTCTTAAAATTTAAACAAAAATAGTCAAATGACATAAAATTAAAAGCTAACAAGCAATACTCAGCTTAAGTCACCCTTAAATAGGTTTGTTTAAAAAAGTGTGCACTGGTTTTATCAATAGAGTGCAAAAGTGCTCGTTTTTGAGCGGGGCTTATGTGTTATTTAGAAATTTTGGTTGGCAAAACTGCATTATAGTATCTCGTAGTTATATGACTGAAACCAATCTTGTAATTGCATGTTGTTGGGACAAAAAAAACAATAAAAATTACTCTTAAGATAAAATTGAATGTAAATTTCGTATCTAGTACGATTTTATTATAAACGAATATGGGGATAAATTTTAAAACAAAACTCACTCACTCAACAAACACATTATGCGAAAGGCAGCGAACAAACAGAACAGCACCTAGGTATGCCCTAGCACAAGGGCGTCGCCAGAGAGGAGCAGGGGGCAGCAGCAACAATTTTTTATTAGATTTAAAAACATATTAAAATGGCATTTTTAGCTTAATTTCTTTTATATTTTTGCCTGAGACTCACCTAAATTAATCAAAAATTTTAAAAAACTTAAAAAAAAAAAATTCCTGCTTAAATTTGAAATTTTTTTTTAATAATTCGACACTACTTTTGATTTTTCTTCAGTTCTTACATGCACCCCCCCCCCTCCTGGCTCACCGGCTGGCGACGTCCTTGCCCTAGCATATGCACTTGTGGTTACCCTGACTCAAAAAACGCACTACATGGAGTTGAAGAAGCATCTACGTTATACGCGTTTCTTGAGTCAGGGTGGCCACGCATTCGAAATGCAAAGAGGGGAAGGTGCAATTAGTGGCTTAATTTTTCGATGAGAAAATTCCTTATTTTTGATATTACCATTATGCGCATTTTTTTTTCAAATTTCAGTAAAAAACGGATGAATAATTTTTTGATCATTGTAGTAAACATGAATGCCACAGTTTGGTTATTTGCGGATGATCCCTAAAATCGTGTTTTTGATGAAGGTATAAAAAACACTGTTTCTTACGTGATTTGCAGGTCATAAGCGAATCTTCATTTTCTAGCCCAAAGATATGTCAGCGTCATCTGGCTAATACTGAGTACACATGCTAAATGAAGTGAATGTCCTGTTCGCGGTCAGTCACAAGGAGAATGATTCGTCTATTTGTAAAATAGCCAACCCGGATTTTCTTAGGTTACTTTTTGGATGTTGCACAACTTTTCGAAGTTTTTCGTTGATCTTGTTCTGCTTTAGCAATCTTAATTTTTATAAATCTTAGCATTAGATCGTCATTGCTTTGTTACCAAGCCCACCCATAATCCCGCACACACTGTTGCTGACTTTATTTCAAAAAGTAACAGTCCGCAAATAACCAAGCCCATGACTTTTTTTACTTCCCTCGCTAAAGAAAGTAATGTAATTTGATTACCGATAAAAAAAACTCTTATACCTAAAAAAACACGATTTTACTCACTCTCCGAAAATAACAAAAACATGAAACAATAAAAACATTTTTTTTATGCCTTCATCAAAAACATGATTTTAGTAACTGTCTGCAGATAACTAAAGCATGGCTTTTTTGATTACCGATGCAAAAAAACTTTTTTTTTTTTGATCAGG
Organism: Oxystoma pomonae; assembly: GCA_963921995.1. Lineage (NCBI taxonomy): Eukaryota > Metazoa > Arthropoda > Insecta > Coleoptera > Brentidae > Oxystoma > Oxystoma pomonae. The sequence continues at coordinate 56,698,525 of OY998164.1, forward strand.
AGTGTAAAAAAAGATTTCGGTCCGTTTTTTACCCAAAATTAAAGAGAAATAGCGAAAAATAGTAATATTGAAAAAATATAATTATTCTTGCCTAAAAATTAAGCCATTTCCGCCAGTTTTCACCAAGTATTTACGAAAAAATCATTTAAAAACATCGTCAAAATATCAAACTGTCAACGATTAAAATGTCGCAACAATGAACGTCACCGAATAAAAAGGCACATCGCCATGGAAACCACCATTGTTATTTCATTTACCAGCCGCCTTGATTTATAGTGTAAAAATGGTGTGTTGCAAGAAGTGCTCTTCGTTCGAGATTTTTAAACGTATTTTCCTGTTTTTCTTGGATTTTTTGATAAAGGTATGAAAAAAAATAGTGTTAATAACTCACGGCTAAACTGTGTTTTTTTTTACTCGCGTTTTTAAATACCTAGCTGCGTTCGTTATTTAAACCAACGCTTGTAAAAAAAGCACTATTTTAACCATTAGTTGTTAAAACTACAATTTTATTGTTCAGGGACGTGCGCAACGCATCAGTTTTTACAGCTAGTGGCCAAAGTAATGTTTTTTACAAGCGTTGGTTTAAATAATGAGCGAAGCGAGTTATTTAAAAACGCGAGTTAAAGAAAGTACAGTTTAACCGCGAATTGTTAACACTATTTTTTGTTACACCTTTATCAAAAAATCCTTAAAAAACAGAAAAATACTTACAAAAATCTCGATCATTTTTAGCCATCCATACCTGGTATGGAGGTTATTGGGATCGGCAAAAAAGTTTTGTTATTTTTACTAAAAATTTGTTATTTCGGAAAAAAAACACCTAAATACAAAATTTTGGGATGGTGTAGTATTTGTCTGTCTGTCTGTAACACAATAACTCAAAAACCGCTACACCGATTCGTCTCAAATTTGGCACAAAAATTCTTTGTCACCACGCTGATTAGTTTTTGATGGGGATGGGGGGATTGAAGTATTAAAAATATTGTTACTCACGAACCATAGCAGCTAACGACACGCGGATTCACATTAAGATAGATAATAATAGGGTGATTTTGGACAGATTTTTGGCCAGTCTGTTACCCTTACCTTTATTCTGCTGGGCAGGCGCAGTAGGGCTCTGTCAGACTGTCACCTTTATTAAAGGTAACCACAGGCGCTTATTAGCTCCGAATAGCGACTACTTTACCGTTAAACAGCCAACCAACCAAACTTGGCCTAATTCTGTAGTAGGAGATTTGAAGGTTAGAAAGTTTCTTTTGTTTGACGAAAAATTCCCAGTAAACACACTTGTGACTTTAACCTTATAGTTATGTAAATCTAAGATTCATAAATTTATGTAAATTATGTTACATCATATTTACGTAAATCTCACATCAAAATATTTTTATAAAAAAAAATTATGTAAATATTACGTCGAAACTTTGACTGTAAATTTAAGTCATCATAAGCAGTGTTAATTTTACGTAAATAGTATGACTTTATAAATATATTCTTAAAATTTACATAACTATTACGTAAATAGGTATAACATATTATATTATTTAAGTAATCTAATTTACGTAAACGTTAAATCAAATTATTTACTTTAAATGAAAGTAATAAAATTTACATAACTATTATGTAACGATTTAAACATTACGTTCACATTTAAAATGTTACATAACTCTTATGCAAAACACTTATGTAATATTTATATCATCTAAATTACGTAAACGATCTATAACATGATTTACGTCACATTAAAATTTTTAAATTTACATAAATATTATAAAACAGTGTGGACCTTAAGTTTATATTTAAAATTTTACATAATTGTTACATAAAATTGTTTATGTATTAATTATGTCATCTAAGTTATGTAAATTCCCTATAAAATAATTTACGTCAAATTAAAGTCCTAAATTTTACATAATTATTATATAGTCAATTGAACCGTAAGTTTACATTTCAAATGTTACATAAGTATTATATAAAAAATTTTATGTAATATTCATATCCTCTAAATGCGGTAAACACTCTATAATGCGATTTACGTGACATTAAAATTTACAAAAATATTATGAAAATGAAAGAAATTACCACTGCCTAATAGTTTCTTCCTAGTAAGTAGAGATGGCGCTAATGTCACTATGTTCCCTGTACAGTGGATGATAATATTATATATAGCAAAGATATTTCAAAATTAGAATACGGACTTTGAGGTATTGACAAGATGGTGGTACTTCTCTATAAGAACACCTCTTCCGCCACTTAAAACAGCCTGTCTGGTTAACTTTGTAGTTTGCCAATGTCGGACCGTGTCAAGCATCACGCAAACACCGACAGACTTTCGTTAATTACCGATGTTGGCCAGCCTCAAGTTGCATGCTCATATCGGACTTAGATAGTTGACTTATTGTGACCTTAAATTTACATACCATGGTAAACCCGTACATGGTACGTAGTTTTTACTTAATCCTCACGTAACATGGATGTAATATTTATGTAAAAGGTATATAATTTCATTTACGTCACATTTATGTAACAATTAGGTGGCCTTTTTGACTTAAATTTTACCTTATTGTGACCTCTGAGTGACCTTAAATTTACGTAACAAGGTAAATCTGTTATGTAAATTTTACGTAATTTCTACATAACGGTGTTTACTGGGGTGTTCATTTTTGATTTGCACATTATTCTTATGTGATAGTAATAGTAGGTGGTTGAGATGATTAAACACAAACGCAAATATTTTACAATAAAGAAAGAAAAAAACAAAACAGGTAAGGATATGTTTACCGAACGTTATTTTTTGGTTACGTTCAAAAGCACAATTTTTAACCTCTTGCAGTTACCTTTATTATGGGAACCGGATGTTATTAGTCACTTAATTTTTCGGTGAGAATAATTCGTTTTTCTCAACATTACCATTATGCGCATTTTTTTTTCAAATTTGTACACAGTAAACACGAAAGCCAAAGTTTGGTTATTTGCGGATGGTCACTAAAATCTTTTACTTACGTGATTTGCAGGTCATAAGCCAATCTTGACTTACTAACCCAAAAGATATGTCAGCGTCATCTGGCAAATATTGAGTACACATGCTAAATGAAGTGAATGTCCTATTCGCGGTCAGTCACAAGTAGAATGATTCGCCTGTTTGTAAAATAGTCAACCCGGATTTTATTAGGTCACTTTTTGGATGGTTACACGACTTTTCGAGGTTTTTTTTTGTTGATCTTGTTCTGCTTTAGCAAACTTAATTTATAACTCTTACCACTAGATCGTCATTGCTTTGTTACCAAGCCCACCTATAATCCCGCATACTGTTCAAAAAGTAACAGCTTTTTTGATACCTTCATCAAAAACACGATCTTAGTAACGGTGCGCAATAACCAAACCATGGCTTTTTTACTTCCGTCTCTAAGGAAAGTAATGTAATTTTATTACCGATAAAATAATTTTTTCTTATATACCTTCATCAAAAACACGACTTTCCCCACTGTCTGCGAATAACAAAAACATGGCTTTTTTGGTTACCGGTGCCAAACATTTTTTTATTGTTTAAGGGCGCAAAATAGCAGTTTTCACAATTAGTGACCAAAGTAGTGTTTTTTTTACAAGCGTTGGTTTAAATAATGAACGCTGCGAGTTATTTAAAAAGGCGAGTTAAAGAAAGCACAGTTTAACCGCGAGTTGTAAACACTATGTTTTGGTATAACCTTTATCAAAAAATCTCAAACATACCTACTTACAAAACTCTCGAACACAACCTCTACTGAGAGCTTACCATTTTAAAATTTGAAATTAAGTGCTGTTTATAGATGAGAAATGACATAGATGACACAAGAATAGGCACAGCCTCCTGCGTTTTTAAATTATGCACCAAATCCTTATTGTCGGCTATTTTAATTTCTAACACTCGTTTGTTATTGTGTGGTATTTTCTAAATGATTTTTTTTTGTAAATACTTGGAAAATGCTTGAGCAAATGACTTAATTTTTAAGTAGAAATAATTAGATTTTCTTAATATTACCACGTTGCCATTAGAGTAAACGAACGTTGCGCTCTTTTTCTTCAAATTTTGCCAAAAAAATGGATTAGAATTTTTTTTGCGCCTGTGATAAAAAAAAAATTTTTTGCACCGATAAACAAAAAATTCATGGTTAGGTTATTTGCGGACAGTTACTAAAATCTTTTTTTTGATGAACATATTTTTAAAAAATATTATTTTTATTATTTTTTTTGCACGCAAATAATGTCCAAAAATTAAATGGCCAATAGAAGGATATGGTGCGAAATTTGAAAACGGAGTAGCCGGTGCAAAGTAGAAGTTTGTGTTCTAGTTTTTTGCTTGTTTTCTGCCGTTTTTTTAAAAGGTATTAAAAAAAGTGATTTTACAACTCGCGGCTAAGCTGTATTTTTTTAGTCGCGTCTTTAAATCACTCGTTGCACTCGTAAACAAGACCTGTATAAACTACTATTTGATCTTGGGTGAAAAAAAAAATATCATTCATTTTTTACCGAAGATTAAAGAAAAAATGCGAAAAATGGTAATAATATTGAGAAAATATAAGTAATTAATCTTATACCTAAAAAATTAAGCCGATTTCTTTACGTATTCACAAAATAAATCATTTCATAAATAGGAAAAAATAACAAACTGAAATTACAATGGTGAAAAATGTAAGGTCCTCATAGAAACCATTATTGTCCTATCCATCAGTTGACCTTCATTTATAATATAAAAAAACTCGCAGTCGATGTGTTCAAATTTAAAAAAAAAACACTATTTTAGCCGCTAAATTTAAAAAATATTGTTTTTGTTAGGCACAACCATTACACACCATTTTTTACAAGCTTTTATTTAACTTGACTCCTGTATACAGGGTGGATTCTTTAAATAGAACGGTGCTTCTAGCGGCCTTAGGGAAGAGGTTTTAAAAAAGCTAAAAGCGAATCTATAATGATTTTTCACGGACTTTCCGCCTATGACAAAAAATTTTAGGGACCCCAACTGGAGGCCCAGGGCCTACCAAGTATTTTTTTTTCAATTAGAAGGTACCACTTGTGGCACCTTTTTGGAAGGCTTGTTAAAAAGGAAATTTAACGCATTACATTTGTCAAGCAATGTTTCAAAAATTTAAAAAAACTGATATTTTTGTCAATAGTTTTAGCTTCAAAATAAACTACATATTTCTCTATTTACTAAGCGGAATATAGAAAATACTACACAAGGACATTATTGGCGGCTCATTTGGGGCCCTCTCTGAAGGCCCAGGGCCTACCAACATATTTTTCATGAGGAGATACCACTTGCGGCACTTTTTTAGAAAGCTTCTAAAAAAATAAATTCGATTCAATCATTTTTTTTTTGACATCTGTTAACCCATGTGTAAAAAATTAAAAAAAAAACATTTTTTTTTTTCGTTAAGCACGGTTAAGTGAAAAAGAAAATCGAGGTGTGCTTTAAATCTATTTCCCTTTTTCTAATATCTAGTAAATTTAAAAAAAGGTAATTAGGCTGCGCCCTCAAATGAGGCGCCCATAATATCCTTCTGTGGTATTTCCTTTATTCCACTTAGTAAATAAAGAAATACATATGTAGTTTATTTTGGATCCAAAACTATTGAAAAAAAAACGATTTTTAAAAATATTTAACACATGGGTTGAGAGATGTCAAAAAAAATTATTTAATCGAATTTATTTTTTAACAATCTTTCCAAAAAGGTGCCACAAGTGGTACATCCTCATGAAAAAAATGTCCCCCAACTAGGCCGCCAATAATGTCCTTGTGTGGTATTTTCTTTATTCTGCTTAGTAAATAGAGAAATATGTAGTTTATTTTAAAGCTAAAACAACAAAAATTAGTTTTTTTTTTATTTTTGACACACTGGTTGACAGATGTCAAAAAAAAATACATTAAATTTCTTTTTTAACAAGCTTTCCAAAAAGGTGCCTTTTTAAAAAAAAAAAGAAGTTATACAACCTCCAAATCAATTACTTCAACCGAAAAGAATCTAAAACCAAAGATCAAAGATCTTGGGTGGAAAAAACGAAAATTCAAACATGTTTGCAAAGATGTCGCAAAACCCTTATATGACCAAGGGTTTTGTGCGGAGGGGGTCGTGATGGTTACTCCGATACAGAACTACAATTTTTGTGTGCATTGTTAAGCCTCTTGAGCTAACACCAGAATATCCATGTTTGAATTTTCGTTTTTTCCACCCAAGATCTTTTCATCTTTTGTTTTTAGATTCTTTTCGGTTGAAGTAACTGATTTGGAGGTTTTTTACCCATGTTTGAATTTTTGTTTTTTCCACCCAAGATCTTTTGATCTTTTGTTTATAGATTCTTTTAGGTTGATGTAAACTGACCCAAGATCTTTTGATCTTTTGTTGGCACCTTCTTATTAAAAAAAATTAGTTGGTGGGCCCTGGGACTCCAGTTGGCGGCCCCAATTCTTTTTTATATCATGGGCGGAAAGTCTGTAAAAAATCAATAAAGATTCGCTTTTATCTTTTTCTAAAACCTCTTCCCTAAAGCCGCTAGAAGCACCGTCCCAATGAAAGAATCCAACCTGTATATTTGTATGTAATGAAATCTGGTAGCTTCAAATGTGGCACGTTTATATAGTTGTGGTGACAACACAATACTAAAGTGTGCACCGTCCCAATGAAAGAATCCAACCTGTATATTTGTATGTAATGAAATCTGGTAGCTTCAAATGTGGCACGTTTATATAGTTGTGGTGACAACACAATACTATAGTGTCATGAATTTGACAGCTCACCCCTACTCGAAGGGGATAGATTGGGGTACAATTGAAGTACGCCCGATTTCGTTGAAATTTGGTGTGTGGGAGCATTTGAGGATGGCGATAACGAATTTCTAATCAGATTTTGTAAATTCAATATGGCAGATTTAAGATGGACGATTTTTGGTCATGTTTTGCTAACCAATTTTAACTGATTTATACACATCCGATTGACTTCAAATTTGGTAATGCTTTTATAGTTCCGGTGACAATACAATAATATGATATTATTAGGCACCCCCTCCCTCCCTACGAGGGGAGTGGAGGGAGGAAAACACTTAAATGTGTCCGAGTTCAACCTAAATTCGTATACTGGGGTTTTTGTGGATAAAGACAACGAATTTTTCAAGATGGACGTTTTTTGATCATGTTTTGCTAACCAATTTTAACTGACCTATATACATATACACATCCGAATATCTTCAAATTTGGTATGCGTTTATAGTTCCGGTGACAACACAATAATATGGTATCATCAGGTACCCACCTTCCCTTAACGAGGGAAGTGGAGGGGGAAAAGATTAAGTTTGTTCGATTTTAATCAAAATTGACATACAAGGGAAGGAGATTATGAATTTTTTATCACATTTGAAAATTTCAAAATGGACGATTTAGGGTACAAATCTAAAAATTAATTTTAAAGAACAAGTTTTTAATAAATGCACTAAAAAGTAGAAAATAATGGTTTATCTTTCTGATACCATAATAAAAGCGATGGGAGCAAATTAAAAATTTTAACTTTAGATATCACATCTTCACTCGTATATCACTTATAACCTAAGGACATTTTCTTCTTCGCAAGCACGGCAATCTCACCCGTTCTCAGCTTCTTTAGATGAAAGCAATATGTTTATCATTCGAATAGAAGAAGAATGTAGTTCTTCTTTTGTAGTTCTCCTTGTCACCGTAAATATAAAATTTTTAATTTATTATTTACGCCCATCGCTTTTATTATGGTATCAGAAAGATAAATAATTATTTTCTACTTTTTAGTGCATTTAATAAAAGCTTGTTCTTTAAAAGTTTTTGTTAATAATTTATTTTTATATTCAGTATTTACTTGAAGGATTATAGTAATAATTTCGAAAGCTTCTAGCATATTCACTTTTACTAAATTAAAATATTATAAAAGAATACCACTTAAAAACTAACATTAAGCAATAAAAAATTACAGGTGGTCTATATGTTTTGCGAGCTTATACACATAGAAACTCACATTTTTTTCCTTATCACGTACAACACTTTATGTAGTCGTCCAATAAATGCAAATTGACAAAAGGGCCGACGGCCGACAACCAGGAAACAAGGGGGTTTTTGCTGTAAAACAAAATAAACAATATAAAAATTAATTGTTAAAAAAGGTGGAAATGGTATAAGAAATGTGTCTAATGATTTTGTTATAGATGTACCATAATATTAATCCGGCTTTATCTTTTCACTGCGGGGTACCCCAACGGTAGGGGGGGAAGCTAGCGACCTACTATCATAGGCATGTGATACATCAATTCTGGGATTTTTGGGTCCACTGAATTTAAATATGTAGTTAAAAAATTTTGGGGGTAATACGGGGGAGTGGAGGGGTATTTACAAGGTAAACAGTAAAACTGTTTGTATGGAGACTTAATAAACTTTACTCAACTAACTAATGACTTTTGGACATCATCCACCAAATCATTTTAAAATATTATGTAATATATAAATTTTTTCTCCAAGTCTCCTTAAATGATCCCCCACTTCCCCAGATTATCCCCAAAGAACAGATTTGGATTCGGCGGACCCAAGAATTGCAGTCTCCACACAAACAGTTTTACTGTCTACCTCATAAATACCTCCCACTCCTTCAAATTTTCTCCGAAAATTTTTATTAACTACAGATTTACATGCCTATGTTAGTAGTAGTACGGTAGGTACTTTAAAGAATCGTGCATTTTTTGATTGAGGTATGCCACTTTCTGGGGTAGTAGTTGATACCAAAAGAAAACTTTTTAGATCCAGAGCCATCTCTGAAACCGTGTAGAACACCAAAATGGCGGCCATTAAAGTTTTAAAAAAATAAAAAATATAAGAATTCAATTTTTTCCCAATTTTTTTTTCAAAAAATTTGTTCAATTTTTTTTATTGAAAACCGCTTATATCTAGCTGCTAGGGTTCGTGAGTTACAATTTTTTTAAAAATTTAATCCCCCTCCTACCCTTTTGCCAACTCCCCACCCCCATAAAAAACTAATCAGCTCTGCGTCTGATGACAAAGATTTTTTGTGCCAAATTTTATAAAAATCGGTTAAGCGGTTTTTGCGTAATCGTGTTACAGACAGACAGACAGACAGACAGACAGCATGACAAAATATTATATTTAGGTCTTTCCTTACCCAAATAACTTATTTTTAGTGGAAATAAAAAATCCTTTTTTTTACGATCCCAATAGCCTCCATATTAGTATGAATGGCAAAAACAAAAGTGTTACAGAAGCTTCCAAAACAATAATTGTCAAACAAAAAAATTCTTCTAATGTAGTTTTTTGTCGGCTTTTTAACAAAAATTGGCAGTGGTGGTTGGTGTTTTTTACAGGAAAGATAGTTTCAGGGTGAAATCATAATACATATTTGATTTAATCCACCATCTTGGTTTAAAAAATGGCAGCTATTTTTTTTAAATGCGAATATTTCTATGGCAACCATTTTTAATGGCCGCCATTTTGGTGTTCTACACAGATTCAGAAATGGCTCTGGATCTAAAAAGTTGTCTTTTGGCATCAACTTTTAGCGGCGTACGCAACGTACGATACGTCACTTTTTTTCGTAAACTCAGTTCCGTTGGAGTACCCCACAGAAAAAAAAATAATGCAGGATGTGGATTTCGGCGACCAAAAACGAAGTAAAAGAAGAAAAAGACTTATTTTTTCTCAAACATTTTTCCTTACAAATGACCGCCATCTTGGATTTTTCAAGTGGTATCCATCGGATTCTGAATATAGATAGAGCATCTTGAGTAACAAAATCAGTAAAAAAAAAATTTATACCATTAATTTCCTATTTGAGGCGAAAACAGTTGATTCGCAACTAGACTAGTCCTCGCTATAAGAGGAAAAAAAAAATGGATAGACAACGCTTCTCAGGACATAGAAAAGTGAAAAAGACAGATTTAATAAATACAAATAACTATTAAGTAGGTCCTTTTTCGAAAACGTCACATGATCAAACATTGTTTTGCAAGGCGCTTAAAAAACAATTGCATGTAAATGCATCATAGCTACTTAATCTCTGTTGTTCCCATAAAAAAGAACAAAGAGAGAGCACGGATTAGCTGGACTAATCCGAGTATTTTACGGTGGATATAGGAGTAGGTAAGTCCAAACTTTGACAGCTCTAATTTGGATTTTGTTTTCTAAAAAAACCAAAAGTTTATTTAGTTAGGGTTATTCTTTATTGCCAACGAATCATTTTACAAAATGCAAAATCAACGTCAAAAGCATGTAGTAGCATGTCGAACAACATTTTGTTGACATTATACTAAACTTTGCTTTTTTACATACTCGAAATTCACTCTTTTGCTTACTGTGTTCCATTCGTTTGCGTTGCCAGTCTCAAAGCTCTAAAAATCTCGAGTTTTACGAGTTTTAATACGGCGCCTGGATACGGTGTGGCTGAACTAAATAAACCTAGCCCTAATTTGCATAAAAATGGTCCCAAAAGCAAACCATAATTTTTAAATATTGATTCTTCCCCGTCTTTAAAACTGTATTCATGGAATCCCAGCTGATGAAATTTTGTAGTGTTTTTGTTTATTTTTATTGTTCTTTACCAACCTCCATAAGATTTTATTTGATTCTGCCCGACCTGACAATTTGACACTATTTTATATCTAAGCAGGTAACTTTTTAAATCAGTGATCTACGTACCTTTTTCCCAAAAAGGGCTGCATAATCTCTTGCGTTTTGCAAGGGTGTAACGTCAAAAAGGGTCTGCAAAGTACCGGGTGGTCCTAAAAAAGCATTAACCCCTAAACCTTACAATCATGATTTAACCCCTTTAACAAACCATGAAGGTGGTAAATGGGGTTTTGATATCAATGGGTGTAATTTGGCTTTTTTAATAATTTATTTGTGTTTCTGATAGTCATTTTATTTTTGACGTAGAGAATACTATAGGCGCTCTTTTAAACACGTTATAAAATAAATCATTCTACTGCTTTTTTGTACCTCACATCACAATATCCTATGCATAGGTGTGTCGATTTTAGAAAACCGGAGAGAAAAACATGTATGTATAAAAATGCCTTACCATTTGAGTAAGAGTGTCTAACATACTAGAATTCTTCAAATTTTTATTAGTTTTCCAGTACTCTTCTAAGGTTACCAAGGAGCCATCTGAAACCAATACAATAAATCACACAAACCACAGGTACTCTTGTTTTCAAATAAAACGCATCCTTACATTTTTCCTATCTCGCAAAATTTACTTTTCTAATAGTGTATGTATTCCATTTACCAGTTTTTTTTTGACAATAACTTTCAAAGTCAAAAATGCCGCAAATTACAAAATTTACGAAAGTACAAATTATCACTCAAGTTATAGAAGACGGCTGGTCTGTAAGGAGAGCGGCCACTCATGTTGGAGTTGATAAAATGACGATAGTCAGTGGCGTAGCCAGGGGGGGTTTTGGGGGTTAACCCCCCCCCAGAAGGTCCAACCCAATCTACAATAAATTGCTATAGCTCCCCCACTTTTTTTACTCTTTTTTTACTCCAGTTTGTGACGTGTGTTTGGTGTGATGTCATTAATTGTTATAATTTTAGTTTATTTCTAAGGATTTTTTATCAGCATTTAAAACGTGTAATAAATGGTATTCTTAGTATAATTTTTCTTAAAATTTTCATCTGCGGCTAATTTATTATTTGGCAAACAAATCTATATATGCCACCGCAACAACAACCCTTCTTGGCATGTAACCCAATCTACATTTTTAAAAATATTTTACAAAAAACCTAAGAGATCAAAATTTTTAAACAATGTTTTGTGTTTTTTTGTGAATTTTCACCTGCGGCGCTATACCAATATTAAATATTGTTATAATTTTGTTTAATTTTAAGTAATTCTTTTGTCAACATTTTTTTTCTAAATTTTTGCCTGCGGCGCATTTAAGGGTTATTATTATCATTATATGTTTTTATTGTCGTTAGTTAAGCATAAATTATATTATAAACCTTAAATCAAACAGTTTTAAAAATATATATAAAAAAATAACGAAAAAAGGCAAAGTTCGCACCTCCACCACCACCCTATGGAACCAATAAAGGGGCAGCGCTCTTCCACTTAACCTCGACTTTGAAAACTAAAAACTAATGAATTTAACCTTTTCTTATAAGATTTGAATTACAAAAAATAATATAAATATATTATATTCAGTACAAAAAAAAATTATTTTAATATAAAGGAAGAATGAATACGACGAAGATAGTTTTGTTCTTCATCTTAAAATTCTATAACTTTGTAACTTTGTGACCGATACCGATCAATAAAATATAAAGATTTAGTGTGGCGTTAAAACCATACAATTAAAGACAATAAAAATAGATAGAATAAATAACAAATAGTTAATTCTGAAAAAAATCTGCAAATGAGACTAGATGAGACTTGCTTTTAAAAATAAGTATTTTTGTTTCGTATACACTAACTCAACACCTATTAAACCACCCCTCTATCCTCCCTTCAGTTCAAGAGCTTAATTTTTAAAAAATTTCCATAGATAGGTAGTTGATAAATGATGAAACTCCCCCCAGAGTCGATTTCTGGCTACGCCACTGTGATAGTACGATGGAAAAAGCGCTGGATACAGAATAATTCGATCAATAGAAAACATGGATCAGGATGAAAGCCTGTAAGTTCCGAGATACAAGATGAAAGGCTTATCGACCACCTCAGACACGTCCGTTGAAGCATCTAATGTAACGACGTTCCCAGGTTCCTTATCAACTATTAACAGAAAGATTCAAAAATATGAAATTTCCTGGCGAGTTGCTGCAAAAAAACCTTTTTTAACGGAAGAACAAATACAGGCCAGCATTATTTTTTTGTTCTTCATTATGATGACTTCTGGGAGAGGGTGTTCTTCACAGATGAAAAGATATTTCAGTCATCTTCGAACAGCAGAAGAATTTTAGTGTATCGTCCACCAAATTCTAGGTTTGATCCAAATACACCAACCAAATTAGTGGGGCTGGTTTAGCGCTAGAGGTTTGGGTATATTTTGGCAAATCGAAGGAAGATTCAACAGTCTGTTAGTGCAGATGTTTTACGAAAACAACGACTTCGTTTACCAGGACAACTGTCCCGTGCACACGGCTAATGTTGTTCGCCAGTGGTTTGAAAACAATAATATTGAAACTCTTCTTTGGCCATCCAACAGCCCTGCTCTCAGTCCAACAGAAAATATGTGGGGCCGACTTTTAAGTAATATTTAAGTCATATTTAGTTGTTTCCATTCCGTTGTGTTTTTTTTAATCCATCGTTTTTTTTTTCATTTTATTATTGTCATTTTATCAACCCCAAAATGAGTGGTCGCTCTCCTTATAGACCAGCCGTCTTTTGTAACTCGAGTGATAATTACTCTTTTGCAATTAATAAAGATTGTTTTTAAATATATTTATAAGTTTTTTAAAAGGCGATTTTTTGTATCATAAAATAATTATATCCGAGATTAAAACATGATTTTAGAAACAAGAAACTAAACTCAAAACCCTCCTTTGAGTTGCGTAGTCGAGTAATAGGGATATTTGCTTTAAATTAAGGCATTTTTTGATTTAGATAACATCATCTTAATACCGAATTTAATGCTGTCAGACATTACAAGCTGGTGGTTTCTTTGAGTATACACTAATAAAAAGTCAAAGTTTGGGACATAGGGAAAAATGCATGTATGCGTTTTTTTTAAACAAGTGTACATACAAACTAGTTCACATCCTTTTTAAGTAGGGGTAAGATTTGTAAAAGTTACTATTTTCGACAAATTTATGGTTACCTCAGCGTTGAAACCTTGTATTTGGGTTCTTTATGTCTAATTGGACAACTTCTTACAAAAATTGTGGTAGTGGAACGGTTTTTTGGGACCCGTTCAAGCCATTTGTCGCGAAAAAAATATTATAGTCTGGAGGAAATCAAAAAAAGGTGGAAATGAATGGTAGAAAAATTTTTTTTACTGATTTGGTTAGCCCAGATGCTCTATTTTAAGAATCCGATTGATGCCACTCTGGCACCCTTAGATATTTTGAAAAAATCCAAGATGGCGACCATTTCTAAGTGAAAAAAATGTCTGAACATAATATAGGTAAGTAGCACATCATTTTAGTCGACTTTGAGTAGCCTAAATCCAAATCCGGTATTATTTTTGTTCTGGGGGGTAACCCAACGGAGGGGGGGTTGATTTTATGAATCGACCTACTAACATAGGCATGTAATACATGAATTCTAGGGTTTTTGAGTTCTCTGAATTCAAAAATGGGGCAAACAGTAAAACTGTTTATGCGAAGACTTAACGAAGAAACTTTATTTAAGTTTTTTACAGATTTCGACAGCTCTGATCAACCCCGTTATAAAACTAATTAATGACATTTTGGCATCATCCATCATTTTCAAATATGCAAGATGGCGGCCGCGGGCAAAACTCAAAAGAGAAGCATATGCCTGCGATACGCCAATTATAAGGTTCTTGGGTCTGGTGAATCCAAATCTGTGGTTAAATAAATTTTGGGAAGTAATTTGGAGGGGTAGGGGGTAATTCCGAGGGGTAGGAGGTAATTTGGAGGGGTAGGGGCTAATTTATGAGCAAAACACTAAATGGAAACTTAGCAAATGTACCTAAACTTTATTTTAGTTTTTTACAGATTTTGAGAAGAAGTTTTTTTGCAGATTTTTACAGCTTTGCTTAACCCGTTATAAAACCAAGTAATACCATTTGAGCAACATGCACGATTTTGAAATATTTAAGATGGCGGCTGCGAGCAAATAATCGAAAGAGAGTTGTTCATGTGATACATAATTCTAGGGTTATTTGGTTAAAGGGTAATTTACGCACTGAAAAAAAGGATCTATTGACTCAAGTCCATGAGCTCTTAAATAGGTTTCTTAAAATAAGACTATCATGCTCTTCAGAAAACGACAGGACTTTTCATTGAAGTGTTTTATCTTGTTTCAAACAAATCTCGACCTTAAAAAAAGACGTCTTTTTTTTCAGTTTGCGGTAAACAATATAACTTTTAAATTTTTATACCAAAAGGGTTAATCCAAGAACACCAGAATTGATGTATCGTATGCATATATCTCTTTTGAGTTTTACACACGGCCGCCATCTTCCATATTTCAAAATGATGCATTATTCCCAAATGTCATTCATTAGTTTAATAACAGGGTTGTTTTGTTTATAAAAAGCACCCAATAAATATAATAAAGGAGTGCGGTCTTTCAAATTACCCCCCGATTTGAATTCAGCGGACCAAAAACCTCTAGAGTTGATGTAGATGTCGTAAGTTTCGTGTTGGTTTGAAATAGATATACTTATATCTGACTTCGTCAGTCGTCGCTTTTTTTTGAAAGGTTATGTGTTTGATTAATTAAGGTAATTTTTTCTTATTAGTGTGAAAGCTTCTTATGAAAAAATATGATAATTTTCGTATGTACGAAGCTATTCGACTTGACATGAGAACACGTATACAAAGTATCAACGCGATCAGGTTGCCCGACTATTGGAGTTGCATGCAAGGAAAGATTTTGGTATTTTTTTTAAGTCTATGGGTTTGAGAAATGACGTTTCTTCAGGCAAATTGTTCTTATACAAATTTCTATGAAAAGCAGTCTGGTAAAGACCAATTCTTATAGAACATGAGGACGACTTAAAATTAGGTGGTAACTTTATCCGAAAACTCGTTTCGGAAAATTCCGTTGGCGGCAACCCTTAAGTTATAAGTTAGGTTTGAAAGTGTCCCAAAAAGACGACCTGACCGAGAATTTCCTTACGCAACAAGTTGTTCGACTTGACATAAGAACACGTATACAAAGTATCAACGCGAACAGGTAGCCCGACTATTGGAGTTGCATGCAGTCAAAGATTTTGTCAAGCTAAACTAAAATAATACAGCAATTTATGAAGGAAAAACTTTTCCCTTGAAATTTTTGGATTCAGAGGAAGTGTTCCATGGAATATTTATGTGCATTTCTTATTCCATGCATAAGCAGATTAGTTTAAAAATTAAATTGGCCATGTATAATTTGACCATTTAAAAGGCGTTTTCAAGAAAGATTTATAGGGGACTTTAACCCATGCTTAAAAATGCTTTTTGGCTTATTTACTTTTGTATACCTACAGGATATTAAGGGTATTAAGAAGAGGTAAAATTTAAATAAGAATGACAAATTTTGAAATAAGACTTGCAAGTATCGTGCAGATTAAGCTTTTGGTAATGGATCTACCTACCGAGAAAAAAGGATAAAAATTTTGCATGGCTATAAATCATTCTCATTAACTAGAGAAATGTTTAAAACATCCGAGTATGCAGGGGGGCTTAGGGACTCAAGCCCTCCCCCAAAAAAAAAACCACTAAAAATCTGTTCCTAAAGGTTGAATTTTCCCCGTAATCTGAGACTACTCTGTTACTTACGCCTCCCAGGAACCTCAAGTATTCCCCGCGCGCGCCACTGTTTGAAAGGTCGTTTTTAGTTTTGACTTACGAAGGTATCTTTAGAGTTTTGCGTTACTTAATTTAAAATGACATATTTTTACTTAATTACTTTGTAAAATAATACCATTGAGTTGCCGATCACTTTGTTATTGTGATACGACTTACTGATATATGCCGAGTCAGGATAATTTTCCCGACGGATGTTTGTGCTCTTGAACTAGAGTTATGTATTATTATTATTCCTCATGTAATCCATTAGAATCTTTTAATAAAAATGTATTTCAAAAATAATTTCGTAATAACTTTTTCATTTTACCTTAAAAAGCCAAATATAATCCTAAGGCCTTTTCCCCTATTGTAACACTTGGTCAGGTCCTTACCTCCATCCTAACATTTCGTGACAGTTTAAAAACTTCCTTTATAAACCACAGAAAAACTTTTTTATACTTTCATCAAAAACATGATTTTAGTAACTAAAAGATCTGCACATAACTAAAGCATGGCTTTTTTGGTTACCGATGCAAAAAAAACTTTTTTTTTGGATCACGGGTGCAAAAAGAGATTTCTGTCCATTTTTTACCCAAAATTAAAGAGAAATAGCGGAAAATAGTAATATTGAAAAAATCTAATTATTCTTGCCTAAAAATTAAGCCATTTCCGCCAGTTTTCACCAAGTATTTACGAAAAAATAATTTAAAAACATCGTCAAAATATCAAACGGTCAAAAATTAAAATAACAACAAAATGAATCTCGTGTCCGCAAATAAAAATGAAAGTAACACTCGTGGCATGTTTTTGTTCCTCACTTCATTACGACCAGGCCTCCAATGTCTAATGGAGAATCCAGACACCTACAGACCTGTTTCATCCTTATTAGGAATCATCAGGGAGTCAGGGATTGTACCTGGCAGTTGAAGCTACGCAGTGACCATACACACCTCTCGAATTTAAAACAAAAAGTTTGTAATCCTTGGAGACGTAGTAACTGTGTGCGCCACCTGTCGAATAAACCGAGAAACAAAAACATCAAAATTGAAAAGTGCAGAACACCGTAAATACAGAATCCTGTACCTTTCAGCAGGTTATAAAGTAGAAACCTGTAAAAGTATAAGGTCACTGTAACATGACTCTTAAAGAGGTAACGTTCGCATCAGCAATTGGAGCTTCATACTACGTGGCCCTAATGTTAAGGCATCAGCAAGCAATCGCTCCGGAGGAGGCTTGTTGCGCAGAACTAAAAGGCCAAAATATTAAAAAAAAACAACAAAATGAATCTCGTGTCCGCAAATAAAGAATCTCGTGTCCGCAAATAAAAATGAAAGTAACACTCGTGGCATATCGGACAAAACGTTTTTGTTTCTCACTTCATTACGACCAGGCCTCCAATGTCTAATGGAGAATCCAGACACCTACAGACCTTGTTTCATCCTTATTAGGAATCTTCAGGGAGTCATATAAATATTTTGGCTTTTTGGTTCTGCGCAACAAGCCTCCTCCGGAACGATTGCTTGCTGATGCCTTAAAATTAGGGCCACGTAGTATGAAGCTCCAATTGCTGCTGCGAACGTTACCTCTTTTTAAGAGTCATGTTACAGTGACCTTATACTTTTACAGGTTTCTCCTTTATAACCTGCTAAAAGGTACAGGATTCTGTATTTACGGTGTTCTGCACCTTTCAATTTTGATGTTTTTGTTTCTCGGTTTATTCGACAGGTGGCGCACACAGTTACTACGTCTCCATATGAATGGTCACTGCGTAGCTTCAACTACCAGGTACAATCCTATGACTCCCTGATGATTCCTAATAAGGATGAAACAGGTCTGTAGGTGTCTTGATTCTGCATTAGACATTGGAGGCCTGGTCGTAATGAAGTGAGAAACAAAAACGCTTTGTTCGATATGCCACGAGTGTTACTTTGAAAAATTAAAATGTCGCAACAATGAACATCACCGAGTAAAAAAGCACATCGGTATGGAAACTATCGTTTTTAATTTACCAGCAGGGTTGCCAACTTTTGAATTTTCAAATACGGGACGCTTACTTAGTTTACATATAAATATAACAAAATTTCATCATAAAATAAAATCTGTATCTGTCGGAAAATAGCTATTTTCCTAAAAAGTGCAGAATATCCATTTTTCCACACGCAAATGCCGTTGACAGAACTCCGCTATACATCGTTCTATAAACAGCATTTGCGTGCGGAAAAATCGATTTCTGCAATTGTTTTTCTACGAGCTCTAGCATGAGGAAAATAAACTGAAAATAGTTTTTTAACATTTTCATTTAAAATCTTACAGTTACACCATATCAACCAAAAAAAACTACAAAAATTTAATTTTTAAAATCATATTTATTTTGGCTTTTAGCCCTTTGAATTAACTCAGGATTTTTATTGATGTAGGTAATTAAGAAACTCTGTACAGGTCATATTAAAATTTATACAAAGCTGTATCTCTGACTTAATTATCAGTTTCTACTATATGTCCATTTGAAATTCATAAAAGAGAAACTCCTTTCAACAAAAGCATTAGATGCAGGAATGCTTAAAATAAATGAAATTATTTTAAACAGCTCAGGAAATTCTTTATTACCGGACTAAAAAATGTTTAGCCATTTTTTTGCTGTAGAACACTTCTCTAATTATGTTTGGTATTAAGGGCTTAATAGCAGAATTTCTTGTAATTGCAATTCATTGATAATTTGACAAAAATTAATTAAAATCCAAATTTTCTTTTAGATTAAATTTCCCCCAATACGGGACGGTCCCGTAACAAAACGGGACGGTGGTAACCCTGTTTACCAGCCGCCTTGTTTTATAGTGTAAAGATGGTGTGTTGCGAGAAGTGCTCTTCGTTCGAGATTTTTAAAATTATTTTCCTGTTTTTCTTGGATGTTTTAATAAAGGTATTAAAAAAAATAGCTGCGCTCGTTATTTAAACCAAAGCTTTAAAAAAACACTATTTTAGCCACTAGTTGTTAAAACTACTATTTACAGGTATTTTTGAAAACAAAATTAAAATTCATGTATACAGTCATGTTTTTAAAAGTAACTTCTTTTAATTTTTTGAGACGAAAGAAAAAATGTATCCCTAACAAAATTTAAAAGACTACTCTGGGTTAAAGTTATTCTAATATGTTTGGTTTATTTAAAAAATTACTTTATAAAAAAAATATACCATTTGGTGTAAAAGAATAATTCAAAAAGGTTACTAGGTTCCGGATTTCCCGGAGCTGTAGCCACCCTGTTTTAGTTAAAAATGTCAAATATGACAATTAAAAAAGCGCGAACGAAGTCGCGGGTATAAGCTAGTAACTTAATTTACCTTGTTTCCAAACATTAAAACACAAAATTGGAACGCCATAACTTATGTGATATGATATGTGATATTCAATTGTCAGCAATTCTTTGTATTTTTTGTCATCCTCATCTAAACATGTTGTCACTTTCTTTGTAATGTATTCTCCGTTCTCCTTGTCCTAAAATTTATTATATTAGGAGCCGGTCATAAATTACGTAACGCCTTAAGGGGGGGGGGGAGGGGGAGAGGGTCAACGGTAGTGGTATTTGGCGGAGAGAGGGATGTCTCGCGTCAAACTTTATTATAAAATAAACTGTTCTTTTTTTTTAAATTATGGCATATATTACCCTAAGGCCAGACGTTAACAAAAATCGATAGATTGGTATACTGTTACTAAAATGTAAACTACACCTATAAAAAAGTATGAAAATTTACGATTGTTTTTTACAAATCAACTTCATTTTTTTAAAAATTTGTTCTCTCTGACAAAAATCATATCAGATTGTGTATTTCTCTCTTTAAATTTAATATTCTGGCGATTTTACAATGTTATGGCTAAGGGCATGAGCCCAAATACCTGTTGAATTTTACTTAATAAAATGTAAAGTTAAGTTTTACCTTCGTAAAATTATATTTTATACAAAGTAGCAAGTACACTTAATATTATAAATCTACACAAATAAATATGAATATACACTGTCAAGTATGTAAAATTTCAAGCAGCAAGTTATTTTACAGTATCTACCATGGCCACACGAAACCAAGTATAATAAATAAATAAATTTACTAATCTTTTTTATCAGTGTAGACCTAGGCACCTCGTACGTATCATGACCAACTCGAACTACCTAATATACGATGGCAAAAAACTGTATTTATTAAAATTCCATCTGATCCTGTTTTTGATATATTGCACACACATTTTTATAATACCTATCTTGTCGAGATGGCGAAAATACATACAAATACAACGTTTTTTTTTTTTAATTAGCCGGTGATGTCACAGGATAAGTAAAAGGGTTGATATTAATGGTAATTAACCTAAATGAAAATTCAACCCCGTTTGGAGCACCCACCCTATACATATACCTACCGCTAGTTCGAAATTCGAGTCTATGGTAATCTTTAGAAAAGATATTCGAGTTTTTATATGCTTATAATTTCGAAACAATTGCGATTGCGAACTAATTTTGAACCACACTCCTTCCTGGTTTTTTTTTTAATTCAAAATGGGAGGTGCAGCTAGACGTCAAGCTAACCCCTTCATTTAATGCATAGAGAAAAATGAAAAGCAACTATACCAAAATTAAGAACGAATTTCGAACTCCTAATATCAACAAAAAGAATTTCGAAAAATCCACTAGTAACCCTGTTTTTTTTAAAATATGGTGAGGGGGTGCAAGTTGACGTCAAGCCACACCCCTCTCAAAAAAATGTCGAACTTTGATATGCTTATAATTTTGAACTATTTTCGAACTAATCTTGTAAAACTTAAAAAAAATTTTAACCACCCTAATTTCTGTGATTTTTTATATTTATTCAATATGGTGGGTTTCGAACTAATTTTGAATGAAACACTTTTAAAAATTTTGAACCACACTCCTTTCTGGCTTGTTTTTATATTTAAAATGGGGGTTGCAGAATTTTTTTGAAGGGGGGTGTGAGAACCAGCACCCCACACCATATTTAAAAAAAAAACAGGGCTACTAGTGGATTTTTCGAAATTCTTTTGGATATTGCTTTTAATTTTTCTTTACGCATTAAATGAGGAGGGTGTAGCTTGACGTCCGGCTGCACTCCTCATTTTGAATATAAAAAAAACCAGGAAGGAGTGTGGTTCAAAATTAGTTCGAAATTGGTTCGAAATTATAAGCATATCAAAGAGAAAATGCTCGATAGCCTATTTTATTTTTTAAAAATTTTATATTTTCGCCACATTCATAACAATATTAAAATTTCGTTATTTGGCACTTAAAACACCAGTTACGGATAAGGGTCAGGTTGGGTTCGGTGACATATACCTCTATAGGTACAGGGTAATCTATACTAATAAAAAAACGGTAGTCAACATAATAAACATCGTTAACTATAGACGCACAGGTCAAACCACTTGACCTACATAAATTTATTTCCAATAATATCCTAAATATTTACATAAATATGGCAACAATTTTCAATTTCTGAAGGTGATTTAACGCCTTGTGCGTTCTGAAAATTTAAGAACAACAAGGGTTTGTGACGTAGGCGCTCGCTAAGGTAGTAGGAGTTGAAATTTTAAAGAGGTTCTCTATTATTCGGAAACGGAAAGCCGCAGAGGTCTAAAAATTAGTGTGAAGATTCTACTAATAAAATAAATAAGTGTTTTGGCGTTTTTCGAAACTTCAACTGGGGGTGGAGAAATAGGGGTAATTCGATTTCGAAGGGGGTAAAGGGATCTTCCGTATCTGAGAAGAAAAAAGTCACAGAGGTTTAGAAATTGTTACTTTAGACTCTACTAGTATAAAAGATGGACACGTATTTCAGCAATTTTCTAACAACCCTCTATTAATAGGGGGGATTATTCCCTATATTTGATAAAAATTTTGATCTGTTAAAATATGGGTTGTGGGGTATCAAATTGAAGGAAATGATACCCCTCTATACATTCGATAAAAATATTGACCTAGTAAAATATGGGTTGTGGGGTAACAAATCGAAGAAAATTGAGCCCAGCATAAAAAAATATATTGTTTTGATTACTCCCTCCCCCACTCCTATATTTCATAAAAATATTGACCCGCTAAAATATCTAGGTTGTTTTTTTTATTAATTCCGACGCTAGCAACGCAGCGGGTGAAATGCTAGTATTTTATAAACTTTCCCTTGGGAACAGTTTTTCGCTAAGAGAAAAATATATAGGTACATTTTACAAAATATACGAAAATGTTCATTTTTTAAAAATAAAAGACCTTGTATATTTTTATATTTTCGATTCTGGCTAAATCTTTTTTAGAAATATCTTTAACGCTGCTATCTTCAACAAATTTTACTATTAGTTAACTGCACTTAAGTCCGGTCATCGTACTTTTTGACAATTGTCTGAAATTTAAAGTGAAAAATGTGTGTCTGAAAAACTTGTTTTTTTATCTAATAGTAAAGTTTGTTCGATGATAAAAAGCTAAATATCTTAAAAATTATTAAAGATAGAGTAGCGTTGTAGATATTTGTAAGAAGGGTTTATTGAGAGACTTTCGAAAGTGTATATTTCCTTAAAGTGACTTAAAATTTAGCAATATTTTCTCTTATTAATTGTTTTTTAAATTATCTTCTAATAGCAAAAAAATTTTCCGAAAGGAAAGTTTATAAATGATCACCCTGTACGGTGTGCGGTTACCGAGACAACTGCCTGTCTTTTTTAAAACAATACTTCAATATTGGGTTAACATTATTAAGGATTGCAAAACCTTAAGTTTTCGAGTTATTTAATTTTTTTAATTACCTCCTTAACTTCCAACTTCCATCCATCCATAATGGAGTTAGATACTTCAGTTATTTGCTTCAGACAATTGGAAAAATCTTCAAAGGAGAACGAAAAATCATCCATTTTTTCTGGAAGAAAAAAAAACATATAAATACCTTTTATAGAATATGCGGGCATAAACTGACGCCTTTAAAAATCGAAGCAGTAGGATTTCCAAAAAAAAACGGTACAATTTTGCATTAGACGCAGATACTTATTGCCGCGACACACTTCCCGCATTTCTTTTATTCAAATTCTTGGGTTGATTAAAAAAATCATCCAACTCAATTTTGTAAAGGTTGGCTCCTTATGTTCACCTTGTGAATAGACCATTGGATGATCTGATTATTGAAAAATCCTAAAGTTTTTTATGCTATTTTTTCCATCGAAAAATGTTAATACATAGGTCGCGATTCTTCAAAAACCGTCAGAAAATTTCGCCCTTACAAAAAATCTGACGATTTTTAAACACAAGTTTACACTAACTGCTTTTGTGTCAGGACTTATTTGCTAATATTCCATAAAATTTAGTTTGTTAATACTGTTCCAGTAAATAAAAAATATCTCAATTTTGGTTTTTGTAGGCAGTTTGTGTGAAAAACCCTTTTTTTATTTAAAAATGTATGTTAATAAGCTTATTTTTGTGTGTAAACAAACCTTTAAAATCTTTAACATAAAAAACCATAGATAGCCATGGAATATTTCGCCGTCACTGTTCAGAAAAGTCACTCAAATTCTGTCTTTACTTTTACATGGTGAGAAATTTCGACACTTTTTGACATTTATTGGTACGCGTAGCAATTTAGCTCCGCCGTAATTCTATCCCTGCAAAATATTTGAAAACATTAAATTTACAAAATGTTATTAAAAAAATGACGCCGTTTCTCTTACGAGGTTAAGATACATATTACGGACGCTGTGTTTTTATTTCAAATGAGGCAATAAGTAAAAATCGCCACTTTCCAGAATTGTGACGGGTGAGATTTTCTGTCGTTTCTGAGGAATGGCGACCATTATACCAAATCACTTGAACGGAACTTGAGCCTTGAAGTGTGATTTGTCTCTTTATAAAAAACACTTAATAAAATGGCGTAATTTTCATGAAAATTAAATATTTTTCTTAAAATTTGGGTAAAAAAATACGGAATTTTTTTTGCACCAGTGATAAAAAATAGTTATTTAAACAACATTTGAAAACGACTCTTTGCACACGATCGAGACAGACACAAGTCGAGGGAGTGTGCAAAGAGGTTTTTAAACGAGTTTTTTACGATACTTTTTTACGACACTTTTTTTACGACTGCAAATAAACAGAGACCAGAAAAATCAAATTTCAATTTAACTCGTTTTTATTATTAAAATGTATAATATTCTATTTGAAGTATCTAATCAACAAAACAAAGGAGCCGTGACGGTTGCTATGGAACTCGCCAACTTATATTGTTGACAACAACAAAAATTACAATGACGGAAGACCCGTGTGCAAAAATGACGTTAGCGTTCGCAAAAATGACGTAAGCGTGTGTAAAACGTTTTGCACACGGCGTGAACAAAATGCCGTTTTTAAATCGTGTTCTCCGTGCGCAAAACCCCCTTTTTCAAGTCGTATAAAATAGTAGTTTTAACAACTAGTGGCTAAAATAGTGCTTTTTTTACAAGCGTTGGTTTAAATAACGAGCGCAGCGAGGTATTTAAAAACGCGAGTAAAAAAAGCACAGTTTAGCTGCGAGTTGTTAACACTATTTCTTTTAATACCTTTATCAAAAAGTCCAAGAAAAACAGGAAAATACTTTTAAAAATCTTGAACAAAGAGCACTTCTCGCAACACACCACCTTTACACTATAAATCAAGGCGGCTGGTAAATGAAATAACAATCGTTTCCATAGCGATGTGCCTTTTTACTCGGTGACGTTCATTGTTGCGACATTTTAATCTTTGACAGGTTGATATTTTGACGATGTTTTTACATAATTTTTTCGTAAATACTTAATGAGAACTGGCGGAAATGGCTTAATTTTTAGGCAAGAATAATTAGATTTTTTCAATATTACTATATTCCGCTATTTCTCTTTAATTTTGGGTAAAAAACGAACAGAAATCTTTTTTTTGCACCCGTGATCAAAAAAAAAAAGTTTTTGACTCAGTAACCAAAAAAGTTATGCTTTAGTTATCTGCAGACAATTACTAAAATCATGTTTTTGATGAAGGTATAAAAAAAATATTTTTTTTAATACCTTCATCAAAAACGAGATTTTACTCACTGTCGACACATTGCATAAACATGGCTTTTTTGGTTACCGATACAAAACATTTTTTTATCGCCCTAGGGCGTAAAAAACATATTTTTATCATTTTTTGCACACAAATAATATGAAAAAATTAAATGGCCAACAGAAGAATCTGTTGCGAAATTTGAAAACCGAGTAGCCGTATGCTTTTGTGTTTTAATTTTGTGTATGTTTTTTTTTTAAGTTTTTCAATATTTTTGCTGAAGGTATTAAAACAAAGAGTGTTTACAACTCTCCAGAAACCATCCTTTATATTTTTATAGTCGCTATTCTACTTGGAACTAACTGTCAATCTTCCATCGTTCTGCAGAACCTCTTTGCCCAGTCGCTTTAAAGGGCCATGAGGTACGTGTATGTATTGGACCCTTACCCTTATGAATACCTCGTCATGGATGACATTTGGGGTTATATTATTTTTGCAGAAGTTTTTGTAATAAAAATTGTATTTGTTACTTTCTTTT
Source organism: Oxystoma pomonae (assembly GCA_963921995.1). NCBI lineage: Eukaryota > Metazoa > Arthropoda > Insecta > Coleoptera > Brentidae > Oxystoma > Oxystoma pomonae. The sequence continues at coordinate 56,724,542 of OY998164.1, forward strand.
CTTTATTTGGTCCAAATTAAGTACCCACCGATATCATTTACATTATTTTTATCGTAAGTAGCTGCACACAACAAGTTATAATACAAGATAAAATAAAAAATAGCCCTGGCATCAATAATTTAAACAAAAAAAAAAGAAAAATTCGAAAATTTCATTTAATTTGTCAAGCCCTCTTACACTTTTTAAATGGCGGACAAAAATCAGCTGCTATCTTTGTGTTGTCATCAGGTCGAAGAGTGGGGCCAAATTACTAGACCGTATCTATTCTACGGACCGTAGGTTTACAGCTGTTAAATTCAGCTAATTTTCAAAGGAACGTAGTTAGTTGCAAAGCAAGCCTGCCTGCATAGCATATCGCAAAACAGCTCTGATGTCATTCCGCCCACTTATTATATTATCAGCCATCGTGCTGCTCTACGATCCTCCCACTTAAACTGAAAACTTCTCTCTTTCCTGGAAATTCAAGGAAAGTATTGTCACTTTGGGAAAACCCACACATTTCCTTTTATATTCAGTGGAATCGTTTGTTTTTGCAAATTTATTTTGCGTACTGGGTTTCATGACAGTTTTCAATTCGATTCTAGATCGATTTGAGAACGGTTTTACAATTTCAGTATTTGCCAGTTACATGTCATCCTTGCCAAAAAACCACATTAAATCTCATAAAAAACAAACCTGATTTTTATCAGTTTTTATAAGATTTATAAGCTTTTGTGAGGTAAAATTTTAGGTTTGTAATAATTATGAGGTATGTCTTTGATTTGAATAATTCATATATCTGTTTCTTATCAGATCCTATAATACGAAATACTTATAAATATTTTATGGGTTTCAAAAAGCACCGTTTTCTAAGATTTTATAATCAAAAAGACTCATCAAACGATATGGGTTTCTATGTTTTCAACCTTGTTTTTTATATGTTTTTAGTGATAGTGGCCTGATGAGCATTGACCAACTCTACATTAAAATGGCATTAAAATACGTGTTGACAAAAAAATACTATAAAAACTCTATACAACACAACATAAACACTAGATCAAACAAAGCAAATAACGTAACATGTCCACAAATGCATTTTACTACGACACAACGACATCTTATGTACATTGGACCAATCATATACAACAAGCTACCGGAAACATTTAAACAGAAGAATTACAACAAAATAAAACACAAACTGACAAAATGGATAATAAGCAATAATATTGATACAAAACTACCCTATAGATAAATTTTATTTTATAAATTTTTAGTTACTACTTTTAATTAAAATTACTTACACCAATACTGCTAGCTATACCATTATTTTATCTTGTAATATTTTGAAATTTTTAAGTAGACACATCAGTCATAAGTATGTATGCTAGATTAAGATTAAAATTATTAATGAGTGTAACTTGACCATTTCTTTCTTTTCCAATACAAGTTTTTTAGAAACTCAATACGAAAAAAAAATTGTGTATCTGTTTATAAATAAATGAATAAAAAATAAATAAATATAATATATTATGAGTTTGTATAAACACATTTTTTATGAGAATTTTTGGAGATTTTATAATCAACCAGATTCATAAAATTCTAAAGGTTTCTATTAATACCTCGTTCATAGATTTTATTGGGGGGGTTTGAATATGGACATATATATATCTTTTTATGGGTTTTCCAAGGGATTTTATAATCTGGCAGACTCATAATATTTGATTGGTGTCTGTTTTTTTCGAAAACCTGAAAACTTATAAAATCTAATTAAAAAAGTCACATCATCGTAAATACTACTACAAAATATTTGTTTGACCCATGACTCATAAAAACTTTTCAAAGTAATACTTTTATGAAATCTTGTAAAATATTGTATAAAATGCCTCACAAAATGTCATAAAAACTTATCAAACTAAGATCATTTACGTGACTTAAAAAATCTTATTAAAAAACTCTGGTCAAATCATCTTCCTTAAAAAAAATAGATTTTGGTTCATAAAATCTTGTAAAATTTATAAACAATACCTCAAAAAATCTCATAGAAACTTATCAAAGTAACATCTCTCCCACAAACTCTGGTGACAAATAAGCACACAAAGTTTATTACTGTATTAGAGGCTAGGTTGAAGTAGTTTAGCTTAAGTTATAGTATTACTACTACTACCACTACTAGAGTTGTGCCAAAAATTTTTATTTGCTGTTGTTGGATCTTATAGAATCTTTTAAGTTTTTTTGAGAAATTTTCATATTAAAATATTCTAAGCTTTTATAAACCAATTGGGTGGTGAACCAACCAACCAAGAGTTGTGCCAAAAATTTTTATTTGCTGTTGTTGGATCTTATAGAATTTTTTAAGTTTTTTTGAGAAATTTTCATATTAAAATATTGTAAACTTTTATAAACCAATTGGGTGGTGAAATATGATGAAATCCTATGCGAGGTTGTGTTTCACTTTCACTAGTCAAAAATTATAAAATATCATAAATTTATGTGAGCATAGATCATGAAAACATATTTTACGTGTTATTTTTTATAATCTTTTATGAGGTTTTTTTGGCTAGGGCTACTCTCCAATTTTGGTGTATGTAATGTGAAAAATTTTAGACCTTAAGCCAATGACGTACACAGGGGGGGGGCTTAGGAGATCAATCCCCCACCAGAGCCACTAAAAATCGATTCCTCAAGGTTAAATTTTTCCCAAAAATTACCAATAAAATGGGCTTACGCATTACGTTTATCTCACATTCTGACCAAATAATACCTACTCAGGGGCTGTCCTTAGGATTAAAAGACCCTTTAGTCCCGAGGTTTATATAATATTTTATACAATTTAGGAAAAGATTATTGTTAAAATCACGTTATTTCTTACGCCAAATTCCTCGACTACAAGAAAGGGTGCTAAGAATGAAATCTTTGCCAAGATCAAGTGCTGTTTGGCTTGACTTGCCATAATTTTAATTATAATTTTCCAGAGTGCCGCTTTAGTCGCTAAAAGGAAGGATTAAACGTCCCTATTTAATCCCTTAAGTGCATAAAAACTATTACTATACTCCTATTAGTCTAGCCAAAAAGTGGAAAAAAATAACAAATTTTTGGCACAGAACTTTAGAATATCTTATAAACAACATACCGAAAGTCCTCTAAAATCCCCTGGATCCGAAGTCCGCCATATTGAAAAAATTACAGATTTTTTTTTAGTATCGTTGTTTATGAGCGTAACCAGCTAAAATTCGGTATGTACGTACTCATTGGGGCCTACAATAAAAATGCAAGATGGCGTTCTGGTTATGCCAAAAATGAATCCGCCATATTTGAAAATACCTTCTTTTATTATCTATGGCCTAACTTCCTAATCCGTTAAACCATGATCATTTAATTTGGTACGCAGGCTAACCATGAACGTCTTTATATAATTGTGTATAGATGTGCCACATTTGATGTAATATGGCGGCCGTAGTTTTTGACAGATGACAATTGTACCAAAATTTTTAAATTAAGACATTTATGGTTAGCCTGTGTGTCAAATTTCACGATCATGGCTAAGCGGATTAGAAAGTTAGGTCAATGATGAGATGAGAGAAGGCAGTGGCATAGCCAGGGGGGTTTTGGGGGTTAAGACCTTCCCCCCAGGAGGTCCAACCCAATCTACAATAAATCAATCATAATAAAGGGCCCCAGGGAGAGCTACAACTCCCCCACTTTTTTGACTCTTTACTCCGGTTTGTGACGTGTGTTTCGTGTGATGTCTTAAATATTAAAAATTTTGCCTGCGGTGCTATGATGTCTTTAATTGTTACAACTTTAGTTTAATTTTAAGGATTTTTTTCACCAGCATTAAAAATGTAATAAAAGGCATTCTTATTATAATTTTTCTTAAAAGTTTTACATGCGGCGCTTTTATAATTTGGCAAGTCTATATATACCAACGCAACCCACCCCTTCTTGGCATCTAATCCAATCTACTTTTTTTTTTAGATATTTTACAAAAACCCAAAAAAATTTTGTTCTGTTTTTTTTCAAATTTTATGCATTTTTATTGTGAACAACATTTTGAAATGCGTAAAAAATTGCATTTTAGTGTAATTATTTCAAAATTTTTGCATGCGGCGCGAATTAATTTTGAAAAACCTCTGCAAATCTAATGTAACTCAACAACTATTAAACCGCCCCCTAATTTTTATAAATTTGCCTAGGTAGGTATTTGATTTTTATTAAATGATGAAACCCCCCCCCCAGAGTCGATTTCTGGCTACGCCACTGAAGTAGGTAGTTTCAGATATGACGGACCTATTTTTGACATCAGCAGGACGCCATATTGGATTTTCATATTAGGCCCCAATGCGTACCTACATACCAAATATACCAAATTTTAGCTAGTTACGTCCATAAACAACAATACTAAAAAAATATATGTCAAACATCTGTAATTTTTTCAATATGGTGGACCTCGGATTGAATTTAGAAATAGTATTTTTTATGTTTAAGGCTAGGACCCGAGGATAGATTTGTCAGTTTTGATGTCGAAAGTGTATACACTAATGTCCCGATAAAGGAATCGCTAGATATTAGACAGAGACTGGTTGATAACGAATCCCTTTATGAACATACCAGCCTGCCGCTAGAGGGAGTGATGGAGTTGTTGGAGTGCTGTCTATATAACTCTTACTTTCAGGTGAAAGATAGGTTTTATGCTCAGGATGACGGTCAATCAGTGGTGGCCAATATTTACATGGAGTGGTTCGAATCACACGCGGTTGATACCTCAACATATAAACCTAAGCTCTGATTAAGATATGTTGATGATACTTTTATTGTCTGGACCGGGGATAACCAAAAATTTTCAGAATAGCTCGCGAGCAAATAATTATTAAAAAAAAAATATAACATAACATTCTTAATAGCACGCGACATTCCAAGAATATTCTGTTAAGGTGCTGCAGATGTCCGAATGTTCCAGCACGTTTACAGGATGTTCCAAGCACGTCATTGAACGCACATTCATAAAATATGTCGCAGGACCTTCCAAGCACTTGTTTAAATATTCTAAAGTATCGTTTAAGTACTAGTCCCTTAATTAGTCTTTTGTTTTTGTATTATTGCAATGGCTAACACCTGGGCCTTTATTCTTGATTCAAGAGAAAGGAACAGTCTCTCCCAGATTTAAACCAATCGCAAATATGTCAATAAGCACGATCCTAAATAGCCGTATACAGCTTCGTCCCATCAAGATTAGTCTACTGGCATTAACAGGCCTATGGAGCCTATGTCTCCTTGTGGCCATTTCTGAGTTAAAGTTCCGTTTTCTACATATGTCTTGTAGGGTTTGCCTCAGAGATCAATATTTTCAATGGTGGAGTAATGATACATGGCGATAAGTCGGTCAAATTGTTCCAAGAATTTGTCGGCCTCGAAAGTTTTTTTTAAGTAACTCCTGACCTGATTTACCTCTAGAAACCAAATTTTACATGGTTTTGCATCATCACCAATATTAATCTTTTTTTTTAACCTAATTGGTCCGGTACTTTCGCTACCAGTGAATTTGAAAAAGTAAAAAAATATTAATAATTCTCTCCCCGATAGCGTATGAGACATATGTCATCAAACTAAACATTTTTATTTTAAGATTGCCTTTCAGTTTATTAGTTTCGATGGTGGAGTTGCGAGATCTTATTCATAAGCCGCCTTTAGCTTCATTAAAATTAACCATGTAATTTGTCGAACATATATATTGATTTCGATAACGCTGCACCAGCTTTACCTACAAACACCGAATTTGGAACAGAACTACAAGACATATTATGTTTGATCATTACGAAATATTATTCAAATACATGTGTAAACTTCAATACCAGTGGCGTTCAAAAACTAAAAATAATTAATTCAAATTTTAAAGTAGTATTTGCCACATATGTCATCAAAATAAACGTATTTGTAGTAAGATTGAACTCAAATCTAATATTTTTTATTTTTTTGTTTTGTGTCATTAAAAATCGCGTTCATGTTTTAACCGTACAATTTTCCCGAAATATATATTAATTTCACTAGTCTTTTACCCGCTTTACTTACAGACACCAAATTTGGTACAGAATAATAATTTTTTTTTAAATTTGGTTTTGACGAATTTTCGAACTAATTATGGGGTTAGTTTTTATACCTGGGTCTTTAAAAAATGAACAACGTTTTTAAATATTTAATACTTTCTCACCCACAAGCGATTAGGACACAAATGTCATTAAAGAACATTTTTATTTTAAAATTGCCTTTAAATTTTTAATGGTGGAGGTGCGACATATTGTTAATATTTGAAAAGGGTCGACCATTTTCTCAAAAAGACTTGAATTTCGAATGCTTCAACTTGGAAACTCAAAGTCTCAATAAAGTCTCAAAATACAAATTTATTCAAAATTTGGTAGGTTACACGTGTTTCGTCTACATAGGCATCTTCAGACCTGGTATATATATGGTTTAAATGTTAGTTTCAACCGTGACGTTTTATATACCAGGTCTGAAGATGCCTATGCGGGCGAAACACGTGTAACCTACCAAATTTTGAATAAATTTGTATTTTGAGACTTTATGACTTTGAGTTTCCCAAGTTCGGGTCTCACCCGACAGAATTTTGGAAAGTGGCGATTTTTACTTATCACCCCATTTAAAATAAAATTACAGCGTCCTTCATATTTATCTTAACGCTGTAAGAGAAACTGCGTAATTTTTTTAATAACATTTTCTAAATTTAATATTTTAAAGATATTCTGCAGGATTAGTTTATGGCAGAGCCAAATTGTTACTACGCGTACCAATAAACGTCAAAAAGTTTCGAAAATTCTCACCATGCAACACGACCTCTACTAAAAGCGAGATATCGTATGCCTGATGACGTCATAATGGCGGCGACTGGCGCCTACTCAGTGCTTTGCTTACATTGGGTGAAGAATGTCTTATTTTTTATTTTTAGCGGTTAATTTTTCATCTAAATATTATTAAAACCTTACAAACAGTTTGTTAAATGTTTACATAACAGGTAACTTATTGTTTTTGTATCAAAATTTGCGAAAAAACCTGTGTTTTTTGTGGTAAATAGGTTCAGAGATTTTATCAAATTACAAAAATAATGGACCAAATATATCTGTGCTTCAATTTTCAGGTAGTGCTGAACTAACAGAAAAATGGCTGAATGCAATTAAACGAAAAAATTTCACCCCAAATAAAAGTTCAAGAGTAAGAAAGAAATGACAAAAGTAGTGAAATTTGTGATAATTTAAAATGTGTTTTTGTACTTGTTAGGTATGTGAATTGCATTTTAAAAAAAATTAAGTTGAACATTCAATAAAATTTTTCACAAATACTGGGGATCTTTTGGATGTTCCGCTTTTAAAGCCCCGATTAAAAAAGGTAGGTATAGGTACCTGCTGTTTTTTGTTTAATTATTACACACAGGTGCTACTTATTATAATACTTAAGTGTTACCTACTATGAGCCACACTTGGTATACAGGGTGATTCAAAATTCCCTAGAAAGACTTTAACTGTAGGTAGAATTTGTTGTTCTGAACAAGAATTAGTAAAATATATTTTTGTAAACTCTTTCGTTTCAGAGATATTTGCTTTTAAAAAATTATTAATATTTTCTGAGAGGCAGCCTTTACTACGTGGTAGAAACATCAATTTTTGAAAACAAAACTTTGACAACTTTAAAATGCTTGACAAAAACTCTAATACTTGTCATTGTCAGTCACACGTAGACTTGCTTGGTAAATTATTTTAAAGGCAATTCTCAAAAAAATACAAAAATTTAACTATTCAGAGAGAAAAAATATGAAAATTAAACAAAATAATTACGTAACTTTTCTTAGATTAGTGATATCTAACCACTGTTTAAATCTTTTTAGGGAATTTTTAATTACCCATATATATATATATATCCCAAATCAATAAGAAATATGAATTTCATACATTTGTGGCACAGAAGGGATACATATGAGATATATAATATTTCATTTTCAACAAGATGTACTTAAAAAAAATTAAAAATTCAGATTCAACGCTAATAGGGCACATGTAAGTTTAAAGATAACATTTAAAAAAATTGTAAAAGTTTGCGCTATTAAATTATTTTTAGCAGCTACTAGCCTCGCTTATAGCATTAAAATACTCTGCCAATTCATGGGCACCGAAACTCACACGTTTAGTATTACCTATTTTGGTCCGCGATAATTTTCCCCCTATTTTTTGCCCCCCCCCCCTCCTCGATTAAATTTTTTTTTAACAACCCTCAACAAATTTTTTGTCAAAATTTTTTGACCCCCCTCCTTAAAAAAATTTCACCCTCTCCCTTTTTTGCTAACCCGCCCCCCATTATATCGCAGGATATGCCACATTTTCTCTATTAAAACAGTGAATACTCTAAAGAATACTTAATCAATTCTGGTAAAAGTTAGCCAGTGACTAAAGATGATGTTGTATTTTGTGCTGCATTTGCTTATTTAACTGTAAAAAAAATTCTTGCCAAAGAAGAAATCCGGGAAAATTAAACAACAATCATTTTGGAAAATATAAAAAGGGCAGACATGACTTCATTTCTAGGTCACAATTGCAAAAGGTATGAAACCATTTTCATTATTAATAGAACTTTGTTTAAATTTGCAAATTTGCTACTTAAGAATTAAGAAGAGAAAAAAACGACAAAATTACTTCAAACAACTTCATTATGCCCCAACTCAAAAGAATTAAACCCTCGGGATTAAAAAAAAAATAATAAATATTTTTTAATTTAAATTAGTTAGTTTTATAGCAGGACTACATTTAACATTTATGTTTTATGTTTTCTTTTATAACAGATCTAGAAACTGTAAAAAAATAATTTCAATCTCTTAAAATAACAAACATCCCGCCATACGCCCGTCAAACGTATCGGCTTCATGGGCGGCCATCTTGTTTTCGATAATTGGCTTTCCGTAGAGGTGGTGTTGCGCCATATAAATGGAAAGACAGAATTTGTGTGACTTTTCTGAACAGTGATTAAGAAACTAAATTTTAAGGAATATTACCAAATAGTCCTGACAAAACAGTATTAAGTGTAAACTTGTGTTTAAAAATCGTCAGATTTTTTGTAAGGGTGAGATTTTCTAACGGTTTGGATAAGTATTATCGAAAGTTCTAATATTTTTTTGTTACAGAACGGAGAAACTGAACTTGCATTTTTATGCTTAAAAGTAAGTATTAACTTTGCGGGTATGAGTCGAAAAAGAACAGTCGATACTTAGTAGCTATACAGTTTGGACATTTTTTATGTATATATGTGGTAGTTGTATTTAGTTTTGAAGTTTTAAGGACTAAGGACGTCAAATTCTTTTATTTTTGATTCGCGAAAGTGGTAAAAAAATTTAATAATAATTATTCATTTTAACCTGTTTTAGTCGTAAAGTAAGCTGCAATACGCACTCATATAACGATATTCCCGTGTTTTCACTTTATATTTAAAAGCGACCTACTTATATTCTATATTAATAAATAACATAACCAATGACACCTGGCAACTTATAAAAACTAATTCACGTATTTGGTCGAAAATTTGCGAAAACCAAATTTGAAACAGCTTGTAATACTGTGCCACATTTGGTGTCCGTAGGTAAAGCAGGTGAAGGACTAATCTCAGTGGCATAGCCAGAAATCGACTCTGGGGGGGTTTTCATTATTTAATAAAAATTAAAGACCTACCTATGGAAATTTTTTATAAAAATTAAGTAGGTGCCTATTATTGCTTGAGCTCTTGAACTGAAGGGAGGGGGAGGGGCGGTTTAATAGTTGTTGGGTTAGTGTATACGAAACAAAAATGCTTATTTTTGAAAGCAGTCCCATCTAGTCTCATTTGCAGATGTTTTTCAAAATTAACCCACACCGCAGGCAAATTTTTTTTAAATAATTACATTTAAATGCGTTTACGCGTTTCAAATGTTTGCATAAATAAAACCAAAATTGGCAAAAATTTGGAAAAAAACACAACAAATTTTGATTTTTTAGGTTTTTTGTAAAATATTTTTGAAAAAGTAGATAAGATTGGATGCCAAGAAGGGGTGGATTGCGTTGGTATATATAGATTTGGTGCCAAATCATAAATTCGCCGCAGATGAAAATTTTAAAAAAAATTATACTAACAATGCCATTTATTACAAGTTTTGAATGCTGGTGATAAAAATTCCTTAGAATTAAACTAAAATTGTAAAAATTAAAGACATCATAGCACCCCAGGTCAAATTTTTAATATTTAAGACATCACACCAAACACAAGTTACAAACCGGAATATCGTTTCTAACTCCACCATAAAAAATATTAAATTTGAATTCAGTCTCACTTCAAATATGATTGCATACTTAGCACATTAAAATTTTAATTTAATATTTTTATCTTTTGAACGGCGCTGGTATAAAAGTTTACACATGTATTTGAATAAACTTTCGTGTTGATCAAATATGGTATATCTTGTAGTTCTGTGCCAAATTTGGTGTTCGTAGGTAAAGCTGGTGAAGGTTTATCGAAATATGTTTTTTTTAATGACATATGTTTCAACCGCTACCGGTGAGAGAGGGTCATATATTTTGTGAATTATTATTTTTTTTTACTTTTTCATCTTTACTGGTAGCTAAAATATTGAACCAATTGGGTTAAAATTTTCTAAAGATCAATTTTGATGACTGGTGCAAAACCATGTAAGTTTTGGTGTCTATTGGTAAAGCATGCCTGAAGTTATTAAAAAAAAACTCTCGAGTACGACAAATTCCTGGACCAATTTGATCGCCATCTTTGATGACATCACTTATCGCCATGCGTCATTACTCCACCATCAAAAATATTGATCTCTGAATTAACACCTGCAAGACACTGTAAAAAACATAACTTTAACTCAAAAATTGCCACGATGGCCGTGAATTACAACATAGGCTGCTGAACTAAGAGATTTTTTAAGAGAAATACGATAAATCGGGCATCGACCGGTCGGTCGGTCGCGTTTCTTTGCCTTTTGCGCAACTCGTAACAGCGTTTGGGTTTGCGATTGGTGAGAATCAGGGTGCCGATTCTTGAATTTTGTAGGAAAGATCGCACGGGAACGGTAACTTCCTTGATATCGACCAATAACGCGCTTTAAAACTATCACAACCGAAAACTGTCCGACCACAACCGAACTTCACCCGATTGCCGTGTATCGAAGGACCCTTTTAACACTTTCATGCACCTGCCTCAGAAGAACGGACGCTCTTGAAAAACGATAACCGAGTCAGCTTTGCGCGTGCACCGTACAAGCTTGGCAGTTTCTGAGCCTTCTTATTCGTCGAAACGAAGGATGTGAATGTTCTGTCTCGAAATTCAAGAATCGGCACCCTGATGCGAGAGAGGCACTAAAAGAAATTAAATCCATAAATGTTGCAAACTTGTAATAAGCCAGCACTAATAGGATCATTAATATTGCAGTTTTTACAATTGATAATTTATTACCTTGCCTGGTAATGCAGGCTAACCATAAAGTTCAAAACCTCATAACAAATAGCAAGAGGCAAATACAAACAGGTTGACTAACTATATTACTTTGTATAAACAGTAAATTATGACTAAAAGTATTGTAATTTTTAAATTATCATTATTAAGGGGAAGCTACAATTTTAAACACGCGAACAAAATCGCGGGAAAGCTATTTTTTTTTGCTGAGATCTTGGGTAATAGGGAGTCGGGAGAACGAAAAACCATTTTTTTAGCACCGTTTCGCAGGATATATTCATGCTTTATCAAGCCCTATCGAGTAACAATAGTAGTTTTCACAACTAGTGGCTAAAATAGTGATTTTTTTACAAGCGTTGGTTTAAATAACGAGCACAGCGAGTTTAAAAACGCGAGTAAAAAAAAGCACAGTCTAGCCGCGAGTTGTTTTTTAATACCTTTATCAAAAAATCCAAGAAAAACAGGAAAATACCTTTCAAAATCTCGAACGAACAGCACTTCTCGCAATACACCATCTTTACACTGTAAATCAAGATGACCCGACTGGTAAATTAAATAACAAGGGTTTCCATATCAATGTACCTTTTTACTCGATGACGTTCATTGTTGCGACATTTTAATCTTTGAAAGTTTGATATTTTGACGATCTTTTTAAATAATTTTTTTGTAAATAGTTGGTGAAAACTGGCGGAAATGGCTTAATTTTTAGGCAAGAATAATTAGATTTTTTCAATATCACTATTTTCCGCTATTTCTCTTTAATTTTGGGTAGAAAACGGACAGAAATATTTTTTTGCACCCGTGATCAAAAAAAAACTTTTTTTGCAAGACATGCTTTAGTTATCTGCAGACAGTTACTAAAATCATGTTTTTGATCGAGGTATAAAAAAAATGTTTTAACCTTGTAATGCTACTTTTAAAAAAATGTTTCTCTATGTAGATAGCTTAAACCCCTCCTTCTACCAGAAAAATTGAAAATACGGAAGCAAAAATGATTCCAATTTGAACAATTTCTTGCATATTCCTTTTTAGCATTTTCATCAAGATTTCTCAACCTATGAGTATCAAACTTGGCGGGGTTGATCTAAGAACAATGGCCTAAATTATATCAGAAATTTAAATTTTTCCAGTGGCGTAGTTCGATTTTCTTAACTAGAAAATTTCAAAATGTACCAAAACTCTTTGATACGCTACTGTTACTGACATATACAAAAAAAAGGCCCCACACACACACACACACCTTCCGCTTGTATTTGCTGCTTTTAGTAATAACATAATAGTTTTTTTAGATTATAATTTTTTATACCTTTTTTAGTAAATTTCTTAAATGAAAGAGCCAAAGTCCCCTACTCTTCCAATACCAATTATGAATTAAAAAAATTCCTTTTTTATTACTAGAAGCAGCAAATACAAGCAGAAGGTGTCGTTGGAAATGCAATTTTATCTAGTATAAGATCCGGTGAAAATCGGTGCCTTTTTTGTATATGTCAGCAACAGTGGCGTATCAAAAAGTCTGGAAAAAATTAATTTTCTGATATAATTTAGGCCATTGTTCTTAGATCAACACTACCAAGTTTGGTACTCGTAGGTTTAGAAATCTTGATGAAAATGCTAAAAAGGAATATGCAAGAAACTGTTCAAATTGGCATATTTTTGCTTGTATTGGTTTTTTTCAATTTTTCTAGTAAGGAGTGGTTTATCTTACACTATCGCTATTTACTTGTTGATAGGGAATTGAATTTGCAACATTTTTCCCATTTGTCACTTTTGACATTCTGTCACCGTTTAGGAGTTATCCAAGAAAATCGCTTTTTTGGAGTTTTTTGAAGGTTAGAAATGACAGTTGCCGAGGGGGTAGGAATGGGGACTTTTAGTAATCTAAGGGAAAGAAAAGAAAATGATTAAAAATAAAAATTGTACCAGAATTAGCATTGATCCAATGAGCGAAAATCCTGGCCAAAAGACAGACAAAAATATTTTAACGGTTGCATTGGTCTTTGTTTGCTTACTGGGAAATATTTTTAGTCGTTTATTATGCGACGTCGAACAATTCGGGGAATTCGCGAATCGTCAAAATTTTTCCGCTTTTGTGAGTCGGACTTTGACCGCCGACGCGACGCCAGCCGCCGCCCGTCTGCTGTTGCTTTAGGCTGTTTTCACACGGCGCGATTTCGATGCGATATTCCTTTTGCGACATGTCGCATCGCATTTCTATTCCATTTCATTTGGATACTAGAGCTGATTCTTCGGGGCCATTGTACCCCTTAAGGGCTTAACCAATTTTTATAATTCTTTTTTGATTCGATTTAGGAGAGCTCCAACGGTTCTATTCGGAAGCTTACTTCCCTCACCACTTTAACGACAATACTAAATAATAGCTCAAAAGGCCTAAAAGTCGTCACTTGTGGCCTATATGCGTAATATGAAAAGACAACGCGGAGTGGAAGTTGCATGCTTCGTTCAATTTGGATATTTGGGCCGCACTTTCGGACCCATTGTACGCCGTAAAAAAATAATTTTCTGTGTTAATTTTTATAATTATTATTTTATTCTATTCATGAGAGCTACAGTTTAATAAAAAAAACCTACTTTTCCCACCACTTTCACGACAAAACAAAAAACAACTATGATATAAAAAGCACCAAAAATTAAAAAATTTAAAACTTTTTAACGAAAAAAATTGAACTGACTTTAAAAAAGTGAACTAAAATGTAGAAAATAAAGTAATTTTAATTTCTATATTAAACACAACTTTTTCGGTCGGCGCCGAAGCGAGTACATATTTTTCAAAGTCGGTTCAATTTTTTTGTTTAAAAGTTTTTATAGTGTAAATTTCGCATAATGTGAAAATTGCTCATAAAATTACATGTGTTTCGGTCGCTCGCACCGTGTGAAAACACCCCTACTTAGGCGAGTTTCACACGGTGCGATTTCAGTAAATGTCAAAAAATTAAATGGCAAACAAACAAGTCAGGATATGGTGCGAAATTTAAAAAGACAGTATAGGCGGTGACGAAGCAATAAGGCTCTTGTTTAGCACCATAGCCATGAATAGTAGGGAGATTTTGGTCAGGCAGTTTAACGGCAAATTTTGTTACTCTTAAGGCGCATTTACACAGACAAACTTTCCTTTGATGTTGAAATGCCGACAAACATTTACACGAGCCTCTTGAACAAAATGTTCAAAGAAATGTTCGAGCAAAAAAAAAACAAAAAACACACGTAAATTTTGGAGAGAATGTTGAGCAAAATTTGTTTGAAGAATTGGGGGTATAAAAATTTCTTTACAAATTCAAAATATATATTGTAATCGGAATTCATTGAACTTAACTGAAAATAGAAAAACAAAGTTTTCAAATAAAGTATTTTGAATCAAGTGCTTTCCGACGGAAAAACGATTTGATGCCGATATTCACATTTCACCTCATAAGCAACTTCGATTGATCTGTTTTTTATAGGGGATATGCCAGTATACTTGTAACTTTTTTGGGGTTGTAAAAAAACGAGAATACAAAAAATAATAATTGGCACTTATTTATTGTTGTTGCCTTTAAAATATAATGATAAAAATTTACGTTTAAAAGAATATCTCTTATTTTACTTCCTAGTTTAGTCTTTTACAATAATAATTAAGTCAAATTAAAAAACCTATATACATTTTATTAAATCTCAAATATATGAACAAAAGCACGTTCGGTTTAAATAATACTCGTTTATTACCCACTTCTACAACCCTACGAACCCGACCCTTGTCTAAAAAATATAATTTAGCAGTAATTTAGTAGACTGTGTCACCGATCATCATCCCGCGTTTTGGATTTCGCAGGTAGTAGGGCGGCCACCCTTTTGAATCGCAATGTTGCCCTTTGCATATTGTTGGTTCAGTGTCAGTAATCGACCTTGATTATTACATTAAATTGACAGTAAATATCTATATCTTCAGCATTTTCATGAACCTTTTGCTTTTTTAAGCAACCCTTGAGACCTTAAACTAACTAGGTAAATCTGGTGTGAGGAATTAAAAAACAACAATAAAAGGTAAAGTAAAGTTACAAAAATATAGTCGTGAGGCGCGGATTACCGCTTAAAAGTGCAATTTTTGAGTTTATTGCTGATATTTGAAAAACTCAAAATTTTTTTGGAAATGAAAAATTTTCCTGGGATTTTTTTTAGGAAAAAAACCCTTGGAAATAAAAAAAACTCGCAAGAAAATCCCAAAAAAAACCCCGGGCAAAAAAATTAAGAAAAAAATATTATAAGTAAACCTAATCCATGTGACAAAACTGATAGTAGAGCCAGGGCCGACAGGAATGTGTTCCACACGGGCCTCACACAACCAAAATTGTGACGTCACAATCTTGGGCCGGTTTTTTTTTTCGTTGGTTGCGTCCAGCTAGATGCGCAAGGCCGCAAACATAACCTCACTAATTCTTGATTTGTGAATTTAATTTTCAGTCAATTTTTAACATTTTTTTTCCAATTTTGGAATCAAACAAACTTTAAAATAAACCGGTATTGTTTTAAAAAGAATGACTGGTCGTTTGATGTGAAAAAAGTGAACTTCAAACCAAAAAAAGGACAATTGCTTACATTGTGAATTTTGTGCTTCGAAAATGTTTAAATCACCTTTTATTGAATTTTTTCTAGATTTTGTATGTTTGAATCGGGAACATTTCAATAATGGGTATCGTCGTTGATATAGAAATCAGGAAAATGCGTCGAAAATGCTGCATAACAGAAAGTGCCCAGAAAAAGGGTGAGTCATGTAACAAACTTTTCCTATCCAACTGATCCCTCCCTTTTCGGTAATTTTATATGCAGTATACAATTTAATGCCATTTATGATTTTTTATGAAAAAATCTTTCGCGCCGGCGCCGGTTTTTTTTTTAAGAGAAAAAAGGTGCCGGGGGGGTTGTAATGTGTTTTCTTGATTGTTTTGGGTAGGGCTGTGTTGGATTGGGTTGTTTTAGTGAATGATTTGGGGGTCCTAGAGAATTTTTCATAAAAAATCAAAAATGGTAGAAAACTGTATACTGCATAATTGCCCCCTTTTCTACTAAGCTAGTAAAATGTCACATATTACCTGCCTATTGCTAGGAGGCCCTTCATACATCATGTTACCAGAGGTAGGAAACTTGACTTTCCTATCTTTTTGTTAAATTTACTTGTAAAAACTGTTTTTGTATAAAACACTGAACATTCTTCATACTTAGAGATAATTTAAACATATATAGGTATTGAACTGAGCTAATGAATAAAATTTTACAATTATATCCTAGGAGCTGTGCACAAATTATGTAACGGTCATATAGGGGAGGGAGGGGGGTAGCCAAAGTGTTACAAAACGTTACATAGGGGGTTTGCGACAGATTTGGAATGAAAATAAGAAAAAATTATTTTTTGGGGAGTGGTGGTCTTGAAACTGTTACATAATATTATGGGCGGGGGTTCACCAAACCGTTACAAAACGTGATATGGGGGAGGGGGGGGGTCAAAAATTGGTAAAATCACCGTTCCATAATTTGTACACGTCCCCAGTTCTTTTGCTAATAAGTTTTATTATTTATTTTTTATAGGAAAAAGAGTAGAAAATGGAAACTTGAATGCCTGTAAAAGAGAAAACGTGGGAATGCGAATGGAGAGATCTTGGGAGGGATAGAGAACTATGAATATGGAAAATAATACCTCGGCACATGTTATTAACAATATCAAGGTAAACAAAGTTAACAAAACTAGCATATTCAAGCACTTTGCAGCCCATATTTTTAACTTACAAATGCCCCTAGCTTCAAATTATTGTAAAAATTAAAAATTTTTATGTAGCCCCTTTTTAGGGGGCAATTTTGGTTTAACTTAGAAGGTTTGAACATAAATGTTCCATTTTAATATTAAATTTGCAATCTTCTTAAAATTTACTTTTAATAGAAATCTGTTTCATAAGGTTAAGTAACTTTTAAATGCCCATGTCTCTGAAACTAAAAAGGGTACCCCTATGAAGTTTGGTATCATTTTTTAACGTATTTTTTAAGAAAAATCCACAGCTATTAACTTTTTGAGGATCACATGCTACCATTGCCAATAAAAGCGATAGAATGACCTAAAATTTGTATATATTGGAGAATTTATTGATTTAATTCCCTTGAGGTAGTAAATTTTTTAATGTTTTTAGAATGGAAGTAGGCGGAGATGAAGAAGATAAAACTGGAGAAAGAGAGGTAAAAGAAAAAGGCATCACAATAATACTGTTCCAGTTGAAGGGTCCGGAAGTGTCCATTCCTTTTTTGAAAATAAATGATTACCATACCTCCAAATACTACCTAGGAGATAGCAATGGTCAATGGTCATCTTGGTTAATGACACTCACTGAAAACTATTCCTAGATTAAGTTGGTTGCCTATATAATATTGTAGAATCTACAGGGTGGGGACTTTAACTCAAACAAATTTTCTACAGCTTCAGGGTGAAGAATTTGGGCTTTACAGTCATACTAAAGAAAATATTGCTTCACTCCTTTTCGGTTATTTGCTGGAATTTTTAACGTAAATAAAGAATATTTGAAAAATATTTCGGCAAAAATAATTGATTTAATTCTGCCACACAAATGAAAAAAAAATATATTTTTTTTTTAGTAAGTATTTCAACAACAAGGTGCCACAAGTACTATCATCCCATTTAAAAAAATAGGGTGGGGTTAGGTTTTACCCTCTAAAAGGGGTAAAAAAATATTCCTTTTACTGTGACTGGAAAGCCCTGGGCCTTAATTATTCTGAAAACAGAGTAGACACAATTTTTAGTAAAGGACTTATTTTATATAACACACTACCTGGAGAAATAAAAAAATACAATCATTACATATTTTTAAGCAAAAATGTACAAATTATGTATTTCAAAAAATCGAAATTTAATTAACATTTTGATTGAAACTAAATTGACATTTTAATTAATTAGCAGAGATTTTATCTAAGGTGATTGATTAAATAAGTAGATTAAATTATAATTATTTAGATTTTTTTTTCTTTTCATATTTTGGTTAGTAACTACATTTTTTTACTTAAGTTATGCATAAGTTAGAATTAGTATTGTAAAATCTATAACTTATTGTAAATTGCAAATTGTAAGAGCTTACTTTCTTGTAGCTAATAAAGTGTGATATATAATTATGTCTATCATCTGATACTGGACGAAATTAAAACTGTTAAAAATCAGAAAAAATTTAAAAAAGAGATAAAAGTTTGGATTCCAAATGAATCTAGATTATTTTTTGATCAAATGTTAGGTAGTTAAGTTGTTAGGTATTTAAAAATAATATAATTTTTTCTAATAACTTCTAGTATCCTTGTATATTTCTTTACAAAAGTTGCCTTTATATTTTATTATTTATTTATATTTACAGATTTTATGTTTATGTTTATTCTTTATATTTAAAATTAATAATTTATTTCTTAGTAGTAATCATAAATAAATTTAAAAAACTTCCAAGCACAAGCCTCATAGAGGCTTCAGTGAGTTTCCCCATTTATTTCTAATTTTCAAAATAATCAAAAATAATAATCTAATTTAAAATTAATAGATATATATTATTATTATTATTTTATGAAATAGTCATTTTATGAAACAGTCAAACAACCATGAAATCAAGATTTGTAAAGTAGGTACCTACTTATGTGTGAATCTAATTAAAGAAAATAAACTTATTTGCAGAAGAATATCGAATTTTATTGAAAGAATTCAGTAGAAGGTCCACTCGATGTCAATATTAAGTAAAACAAATAGGTATACACAGTGACAATCCTGTTTAACTAAGATGTCTTGTTGGAGTATGTATCTCAGATATTTTTATGTATTTCAACAAGTTAACATTTTTAATTAAAATTCCAGTTTAAATTAACAGTAATTCTCAGAGATGGTGGTGATGAAAACTGTAAATCATGACATTGCGAAGTTTGTCTACTTTTTTCTGTATTATTTGAGGTGATGTGAAGGTGTTTTTGTGGGTGGAAGGAGAGCCACAATCCCTTCGTAGTATTTGACCCTTAACTTAACTTAACTTATCAATGTTGCTTGTTTTGGGGTTGGTTATCGTATAGCGTTTTTCTGTCACACTTTTGAAAACTGTGATGAATCCCAAGATCCTCTGAGACAAAGGATCGAAAAATGTGATTTGATAACCACATTCAAACAAACAACACTAACAAGTTAAGGATCGCATTATGCAGAGGGATTGTCGGTCATCCTCCTCTCATAAATACACCTCCATAGCACCTCAAATAATGCAAAAAAGAGCAAAAAAACTTTGTGATGTCACTGAAATCACTGTCTCTATCTCTAGTAATTTTTTTTAAGTTCATCATCATAATGTTAATTTAATCTGAGATTTGTAATAAAAATGTTAACTGGTTGAAACGCCCACAAGACGTCTTAGAGAAATAGGATTCTCAGTGCAGCTACCTATGAATAATATTTAATTGCTAATAAAGAATTATCTATCTATCTATCTATCTAAATAATGTTCAATTTAGATCTCTTATGATGAAAATCACACAAACAGCAAAAGTCCCAGATATTACTAAAAAACTGCACTCAAAATGACTTATTAATTAGATGCTTCTCTGTACCGTATTCTGTTCCATTGTCTTACTTTTTACCATTACTCCAATCTTCTATAAGGTAATCACTCTGATGGGACCTGGTTGGTAGGAGACCTTGTGGAAGAACTTAAACCAACATTTAAACCATACCTACTCTTCTCGCTATACGACAAAATATATTCAGATGTCATGTATGGCGACTAAAATATTATTTAGCGACTCAACAAGACAGGAATTATTAATTTAGGTATATAAATCCACCATTTCCAATTCGTGAAATGATCACAAAAAAAAACACTAGTCTCCAGCATTTTTTCGATAAATCAATTTTTATTCTGGTGTAGATATGGATGCGCACCTTTTGAAACCTTTCATGTGCATTTTATTGCTAACAATATGAGAAAATTTCCTTTTTTTAAGAAAAATAAAATAAGTGTTGTTGTTTACATCAACCTAACCTCACAAAATACTTTTCCTATAATTTTTATTATTTGAGACCCTGTGATCTCCAGAAAACTATTTTAAAATATTAGGATAGTATCGAAGAATATCTCATGGGAATTTGAAGAAAATTCATCGAGTCGTTTAGAAATAATCCCCAAAAAACCTCGCTTCTCCCATAAGACTCCATGTAAAAACCGGCCCAAGATTAACAGCTGTTTTTCTGATGGTTACGGCCTGTTGTTTTTTTTGTCGGCCTTGGTAGAGCCAATAATAATGTTTCGCTTGCCGTCGGCTTTTTTTCACAAAAATTTTAAATAAAAGTTGGTGTTCCATTTTTTTAAAGGATTGAGATCACTGATCACTGATGTGAAATTTTATTTATTCTCATCTTTAAAAATATGTTTCCAAAATAGATAGAAATAATTTGCTCAAAAATTTACCCGAACAAAATGCTCAAAGAAAAACTCACAAAAATGTTCACGCAAAAATTTTTAGATATTTTGCACGAGCTTTTATTTGAGCATGTTCGTCTGTGTAATTGCGCCTTTATGGTTACCATTACCGTAATAAACTTCAAGAGGTTAAAAATACAACTTTTGAACGCAGTCAATCGTTTGGCGGTAAACATAACCATACTTTTTTATTGACTTTTATGGTTTTTTTCTCAAGTCTTTTTTTTTATTTGCTTTTCTAACCAGGGAGGAAAATATTAATTTAGTGATGGGACTGGGAGACGGACACCCCAACATATATAAATTTAGTCAGACAAATTATTTTGCAAGATATGTTTGGTGGAGTAATAGAAGAAATCGAGCCTCTGCAGACTTATTTGTACTTACTCACCTGTTTACCAAAAAAAAAACGATATAAAAGGCATCCCAAGTAACAATTTGTCCACGTTTTAACGTTGCCAAAGGCGACTTAACGTTGTGTGAAAACACCGTATAAACGTTCTAGCAACTCGCTTTTGCACCAATTTGGCGGAGAGTTTTTGAATTGTGTTGAAGTTGCCTGCGACTGCGAGTCGCTAGCAAAGTTTCCACACCGTCGCCGAAGCGACTACGACTGAAGTGCCCTCTGGATAATATTTTTATTAATATAATTGATTTTAAATCAAGACTTCCACGTCTCTGCAACCACAAATGGACTAATTTCCAAACACCATCTATCAATGATTCTAAAATACGTAGCTAGGTAACATTCAGTTAATTTATTACATTAAAGTGACTTTTTAAAGGTTCCCACTAACTAAATTTAACAACGAACCTTAGTTTTCCGTCAAAAATGGACATTTTAGCTTTAAAAAATACGGGGGCCTTCAATCCTTCTTACTTTTTTAATAAATAATTTTTTTATTTAAATACTGAAAATTTTAAAAATGCTTTAAACCTATTTTAAACCAATCTAAAAGAATACTTAAAAATTTCCAAAATTAACTAAAAATCATCAAAATCCAGCAAAAAAAAACAAGGCTCTTTTAACGATTTACACAAATGGTGTAGCGGCGCACATCAGGAAAAGAAAACAGTATAGCGGCAATAATCATTTCTTGATTAACTGAAAACCTAACCATTTTGCGACTAAAGAAGTGCCCTCTATAGTTGTCTTATATTTTGAAATTGGCCGAAAGTGATAATAGCTTTTTCCTTTTGCTGCAACAATTTGTACTAATTATATCTATCCTTTACAAGCTAGCAAAGGACATAGATACATTTAGTGCACACCAGTGCAGCAAAAGAAGAACCCCACAAATTAATTTCAAGGTAGTCTGACTCTTCGTTAATTAGTATCTACAGTCGCTCAGGGAGTCTGACCATAGTCTGACTCTGGGTCACTTGGGGGGCGTTACATAGTTTGTAGGCAGAAAAACAAATCAAACAATTACAGCTGCTAACAAAATTACGTCGCGATTTTTGATTGTGTGACGTCACAAACGTTTAGGGTCGTGGCCCCTGCATGATCGCTCAATTATCTAACATCATTTTATCCTAATTTTAACCCCTCTTTCCTTCCTCATAATACTTTTGCAAATTGTGCAACACTTAATGAATATGGAAAACCCCCCTAAAAATATAAAAAATTAATTTTTTATTATTTTTTACATTATTTTTGGAGTAAAACTGTTACGGAGCGCAGTTACTTTATAAAACTTTCACCCCCTTCTACCCCTTGCTGTGTTTTATTTATGGACGCAGCCCTTTTTTAGGGCCGGTTTAACGGCCCTTAGCTTATATTTCAAGATAGTCTGGTCACTTGGAAACTGATTTTTTAAATTTATGTCTCCCTCACCATTTTTTTGTGCCTCTAATATGCCTCTAGTAGACCAACTATGTTGACGTTGAGTAAACGGCCAGGAAACGTTAAACTGAAGCGTCCTAAAAACGTTGTTTGCGACGTCACGAAGTCGTTTATGTAGGGTATACAAATTAACCCTAGTTAATTAACAACCTTATGGCGTCGTTGTTCCTTCGTTCATTGCGGTCGTTGAAAATCCCACAATATTCCAGTAATAATAAAAGTTGTTAGAGGGTTGACAAATTTACCCTAGTTAATAACAACGGTGTGGCGTCGTTTTCTTGTCATAGCGGCCGTTGCACAAATGACTAGTTTTTGTACTTTATGCAACGTTAATTTTAGTGTATTTCTTAGTTATGGCAACTAAGGCAACTAAAAATTGTTACTTGGGACCCCACTACTACTATAAACACGGTTAACAAAAAATAAAATCCTCATACACAAAACTAATTTAAAAATCTTCCACCACAGAATCACATCAAGTTTGGTTGGTAGTCTTTTTAACGTTAAAGGTAGTCGCTATTCGACGCTAATTAGCGCCAGTGGTTACCTTTAATACAGGTAACAGCCTGACAGAGCACTACTGCGCCTGTCCAGAATAAAGGTAAGGGTAACAGACTGACGAAAAACCTGACCAAAATCTCCCTAGTGTTTCCCCCTCGCCGCTAAATTGTGTTTTTTTACATGCGTTTTTTAATAACTTGCTGCGCTCGTTCTTTAAAACCACGCTTGTCAAAAAATCACCATTTTAGGCACTACTAGGAATAAAACTATTTTGACTTGCCATACAGGCCCATTTTATTTTTCAAAGGTAAAGAGTAGTAGTTAGTTATTCAACGAAATAAGACATAGGGGTAATTTCAACCAGAGGTTTAGCAGACTATCTCCCCGATTTCGATAATTTTTGGTACATTTATTCTACCCATAAAGGGAATGAAAAATCCCAAGTTTAAAATTTTTCTGACCTTTAGTTTTTTTTTAATTAATTTTAATAAATGAAAACAAACTACCATTTCGCTTAACCATGTACCTAAAGAAAGGAAAATATCTCGATAACTGCTTAAGCTAGGACAGTGGTTTATAGCTCGTTGTAAAGGTATATTAAATACCTTTCGAATGATGTCTCACATGATGTACTTTTTGTTTAAAAAAAAAAAAAATTGACAAACAGCATTTTGATTTTTTTTTAAATATATTTTGTTGCTGGATATTTCGCCAAACTATTTACGAAATTTCACTATGGAGACTTGATGGGTTCATCAAAAAAAATTATTTAAAAAATTTTATAACAATTTTTCAAAAGACATTAGGTTATGTGATACTTCATCAAAATGGGTTTTAAAATACATATAAAACAAGGTATTACTCGCTTTTGTCACTATTAGTCTTTTCGTGTACCTGCACATTTGGCTTTACAGGCATTTATCAAAATATGAATATCTTGAGAATCATACATACTACAAAAGCAAGTGATAGCTTGTTTTAAAGGTATTTTAAACGCCATTTTAATAAAGTATTATATTACCTCATTTCTTTTTGGAAAAAAAATTCAAAATTTTTTAAATAATGTTTTTTGATGAACCCATCATGTCTCCATCTTGAAATATTGTAAATAATTTGGTGAAATACCCAGAAACAAAATAATTTTTTATAAAAAAGTATAAAAAATGCTGTTTTTCAAAAATTAAAAAACTTAAAATTTCTAAAGGCAATTTAAAAATGTTCCGTGTCTAAATTTTTAGGGTAAATTTCCTACTTCAGAGGAGTGCAGCCCCCACAAATTAAGGAAGTAGCAAAAATTTTAATAACAACTGTTGGAACACCAACAAAATCTTTTTCTTTTTTCGTAAATGGTAAATTTATGCGTCAACTCCTGTAAAGGTAATTCAAACACCTTCAAAATGAGGTATACAACACTACCCATGCTCCCTATATACATTTTTGGAAACAATTTTAAGTATTTTAACCCTCCATGGATGTGCAAACTATGACAAATCAGAGATGGCCAAACAAATTCACCTCTGTTTTTCTAAAAACGATATTTTAATTTTTTTTGATATTACACTTAGTTTAGAATATGTGGCCAGTTTTCAAAAGGTTCACCCTGTATTAGAAAAGGTATTGGCTCACATTCAAAGAAAAGATCATTTTTAGGTCATATTTTTGTTCAGTTTCTAACATTTTTGTCATCAAAATTTTTGGTTTAACTTTTAAAAAGCTATTCTCGAGGCCATCCAAAAACATAATAAAAATTAAAATTGCAAACCGAAATAAATTGATAATAAAAAAAGTTTAAAGCTCATTTGGTCAGCACTAGAAATATATGTATAAATAAATATACATTTTATCTAGTGACACTTAAGTCACACAGAAAGTAATAATGTGGAGATAGAAAGCATATCAATCGCATATAGGTCGCGATTCTTCAGGAACCACAGAAAATCTCACCCATCACAATTCCGGAAAGTGGAGATTTTTACTTATTGCCTTGTTTAAAATAAAAACACACCGTCCTTGATATTTATCCTGACGTTTTTCGTTTTTCGGAGCGGCACGCGGCGGAGCTAAATTGCTACTAGGCGTACCAATAAACATTTAAAAGTGGCGAAAATTCTCACCATGTAAATGGTATGACAGAATTTGTGTAACTTTTCTGAACATATTCCATGGATATCTATGGTTTTGTATGTTAAAAGTTTTGAAGGTTTTTTTACACATGAAAGTAAGCTTAATAACATACCTTTTTAAATTAAAAAAAAAAGAGTTTTTTTTTATACCTTCATCAAAAACATGATTTTAGTAACTGTCTTTGGTTACCGATGCAAAACAACTTTTTTTTTATCACGCATGAAAAAAAAAGATTTCTGTCCGTTTTTTACCCAAAGTTAAAGAGAAATAGCGGAAAAAAATTAAAAAAATCTAATTATTCTTGCCTAAAAATTAAGCCATTTCCACCAGTTTTCACCATGTATTTACGAAAAAATCATTTAAAAATATCGTCAAAATATCAAATTGTCAAATTATTATTAAAATGTCGCAACAATGAACGTCACCGAGTAAAAAGACACATCGCTATGGAAACGATTGTTATTTCATTTACCAGCCGCCTTGATTTATAGTGTAAAGATGGTGTGTTGCGAGAAGTTCTCTTCGTTCGATATTTTTAAAAGTATATTCCTGTTTTTCTTGGATTTTTTGATAAAGGTATTAAAAAAATAGTGTTAACAACTCGCGGCTAAACTGTTCTTTTTTTACTCGCGTTTTTAAATACC
The DNA here is from genome assembly GCA_963921995.1 of Oxystoma pomonae. Classification (NCBI taxonomy): domain Eukaryota; kingdom Metazoa; phylum Arthropoda; class Insecta; order Coleoptera; family Brentidae; genus Oxystoma; species Oxystoma pomonae. The sequence continues at coordinate 56,750,614 of OY998164.1, forward strand.
TCGCTGCGGTCGTTATTTAAAACAACGCTTGTAAAAAAAACACTATTTTAGCCACTAGTTCAAATTGACATATTTTTTATTTACTGAAACAGTATTAAGATACTAAATTTTGGGAAATATTAGCAAATTACTCCTGGCAAAAAAAGCAATCAGTATAAACTTGTGTTTAAATCTAAGGGCGACATTTTCTGACGGTTTTTAAAGAATCGCGTTGATGTAACAAAATATCCGTTGATCTAATGAATCAGCTAAAATTGTTCCAGTAGTTGTGACTAGTATCATAAAGATTCGATATGAGTCCTAAATACCAAGATAATACACTAGGTTGGCGCCAGCATTTGGAGATAGCCAAGATTTATTTTTGTCTGTAATTCATTTTCCTGTTTTAGTGTAATATTTTATGCTCCTTTAACGTTTAAACGCAAGGAGATATCAACAGGGAAAAAGAGATTTTAAATACACGTCAAAAATTATTTTTTGTTTATTTGGCCATGGACACATTTCCTGGTTTTCCATGAAAAATACTTGAATTTGAGCTGAGAACCTATGTGTTCTATGAAGCCCTTAAATTGTTAAAGATTACAAAGGTATTTTTACTATGTAATATTAATCTATACATTAAACAATGTTAACAACTTTTTAATTAAGAAGAACAGAACAGGGAAACTGCAGAAATCTGACCACAAAAAAACAACAAAAATCTATAAATGAATTACCAACAACAAACTCTTCTAAGATATATTAATTACGTAACAAATTTTCACTTTTTATGCACGGCTTCAGATAAAAAATATGAATGCTTGTAGTGTTCATTTTAAGTTTCGCGGAACACATTCAAGATAGCGGCTTAACATTTGGACACAGAATCTAAATGAAACTGTGTATGGTTTCAAAAAAGTGGTCCGATTTGCCTGGAAACGGCTCCAGTTCAAAAGAGCGATATTTGAAATAGCGATTTTAAATGTCGCTCTTTTGAATATCGCTTTTTTGAACCGGAGCCCCAGAAAATCATCTGTAAACTTCACCGTTTCATTAAGCTACATTCTTAATGACTCCGCGAGCCAAGTTTTACCTTACCACGCGTTCTAAACTAATTGACTCCAATGGTATCAAAAACAAATTTTGAAATGTCAATTTCTAAAACCCATAGCAAAACTGCGCATGTGTGGTAGGTGGCACACACGGCACACAGGCAGTGTTGCCAGGTCGGAATTTTTGTTGTTCTCTAGATAATTTCTTAAAAATTCCTCATATTTTCCCCAGATTTATTTAATTTGAAAACGAAGAAAAACGATACTTGAAAAAAAAACATATGCCTATTTATTATTAAAACTTTTTCTACAAATAAAAGTAAAAATTAACGCAGAATATTGAAAAAATGAACACATATAAAACACAAACACAAAAACTGTCGTAAATTTGGTTGTTTAGCTTAGCCACTAAGTGGGTATCAATCTTGAAATCAAAACAGAGTTGGTCAGTTGCTATGTTTTGTCAATTTTAAGACGATTTCTAATTTTTGTGTTGTTCAAGTTGACTTGTGAAAAAAATTCTTTCCACAGTAGCGCTAGAATGGAGCAAGCTTAATAATTTAAATATAGAAGAGTAGGGTTTGTATTCGACCTGTGTCAGATTCTGAGTTGCTACTAGTAAATCGGACTCATATAGCATTTTTGCCATGGGTCAATCGTTTTCTAATAATTTTTTAAGAGATTGCTTAATATATTTTTTACAAATATTAAAAATCAAAGAAGTTTAAGTTATTATATTTTCTCTCTAAATTATAGAAAATTTCCCTGTTTTTTCATACTGATTGCAGATTTTCCCCAGATTTAGGGCAATTTCCCTAGCCATGACAACAACGGCAACTAGCCCCAAAAGAGTAAACTGCATCCTTCTAAAATTTTAATAAGGCTTTAGTGACTTGCCATATAAAAAAAGAGGTAGCAACATGAGCGGCACGACATTCATTTATAGAAAAAGCCGCACGGAAGGGACCGAATACTCGCGATCTTTAAACTGAATAACTGGTTGGAAAACGGTGTTATGAAGCTCCAAAAATTAGGTCGCCAGGTGTGGCCGTTGCGGGAAATAGTCAGACTGTGGCACATGTTTTCGCACTCACAATCAAAGATTGATCAAAGATGGACATAACCCAGATAGCGCCAAAACCAAGAAAAATAGTGACACCATATTCTGCCTCTGCCCTTTTAAAAGGCATTGTAAAGTGGGAGCTTGTGGAGCAACTTGGGCTGCTCTCCGATAGATGGCACTAATTGCTTAGTAATTGATTTTCAATTGCATACACGTGGTGGGACTGGCGTGTGTTTGCAGCGATTGGTGTCTTTTTAACAGGTGATTTTATATTTTACTGCCGAATTGCCGAAAACCATGAATTCTTCCAGGTAAGTTATACCTTTAAATATTTTAACAATAAACTAACAACTTACAAAATTGTATTAACAAACAATGAGTATCACTCAACCAACAATCATCATCTTGATGGTTATGGATTTTTAGTTGGGTTCGTGTTTTATATGTGTTCTTTTAAAAGGCCAGTGGCAAAATTCACTGCCAAAATTGGGTTATTTGAAAACATATAATTTTTTTTAAAGATTTAAAAAAATAAAGAATAACCTTTTGCACATTGTTTTAAATACCTTTGAGTATCCCTTCACTTTTATTTTTTTATATTATTTTTTAGTAATTACTGGAAAAGGTCTTTGACTCTCAACGAACTTTTGGAAGAGGCTGAGAACTTGGATGACAATGATGACCTAATTCCAAGCGAAATTATCATTTTTCCACCAGATAACAATAACATAACAGATGAAGACAGTGGAGATGAAGGTAACGTGGACATAAGTAATCTACCTGACGCACAGCTTAGAGTTGACGCTGAGGTAAATTTTGACAATATTGCTTCCGATAGTGAAGATGATCTTCCATTGTCTCATTTTGTAAAGAGAAAAAAATGTTTAAGCCAGCGAAAGCAAAAAATAAATTTTTGTGGACTAGAAATGACATTAATTCAGATTTACCCGCTTGGGAGGCTGTTTGTGGACCAAAACAACAACAGTCGCCAGTAGAAGCGTTCTTTTTATTTTTTGATGATGAAGTGAGAAACTTGCTGGTCACTTACACCAATTTGTACGCCAGTGGCCACAATCATGATGCTGATGTAACAACTGATGAAATGCGTTGTTTTATTGGAATATTATTACTTAGTGCTTACAATTGTCTTTCGCGACTGGAAATGTATTGGGAAAATTCGCCTGGTACTAACAATAGGCTGGTCTGTAACGCAATGACAAGAAACAAATTTTGCCACATAATGCAAAATCTACACTGTTGCGACAATGCGAATCTTGCTGCTAATGACAGATTTGCCAAACTTCGCCCCTTGATTATTTTATTGAATAAGAAATTTATGTAGACATCCAACGAAACAATTAATTCGTGAAAAACCAATTCACTGGGGGTATAAATTATGGACTAGAACCGACAGACTAGGGTATATTGAATGGTTCGAGCCATATCAAGACTCAAACACTAAACTGTCAGAGGAATCTAAGGCTCTAGGATTAGGTGCAAATATCGCCCTTAAGTTTGTTTGGAAGGCTTCTGAAAATAACATGAATTACCAAATTTTTTTTGACAGTTTATTTACTTCTTTGCCGCTGCTCTCTGAATTAAAATCTAGAGGAAAAAAAGGTACTAGAACAATACGAGAAAATCGTTTACCGTAGAGTTGCCCAATAGTGTCATCCAATGAAATGAAGAAACTATCCAGGTCAAACGATCTTCTAAGAAAGATAAGAGAGTTATTCACGTCCCACAGTCACATATTATAAAAATATATAATGAAAATATGTTTCATTCGAGGCAAAAAGTGGTATTTTCCTCTTTTCAGTCACATTGCAATGGGAATAGTACAATCCTTCAAAAAGAAATCAGAAAAGAGGACCAGTAAACTTCCAAAAGAAGCACATTCCTTTTCCAAATATGATGGTGTAGATCACCTGGTTGCTTACCAAGAAAAACAAACTCGCTGTACTTTCTGTCACAAAAGAAGCAACTTCTGTCAAAAATGTACAGTAGCCTTACATCCTAAGGATTGTTTTCAGCAGTATCACACAAAAGACTAATTTGTTAAGCTTTCTATTTTAAGAGTTGTTTATTTTTGTTTTAGGAGTTATAGAGTTAAATATACTTACATTTTGAGATATCTATACTGGTTTGTTTTCAATATCAAAATAAATATATGCAAGATTATCGTAGTCCATTTTGCCACTGTTCTTTTAGAAGAACATCCAATTTCTCTCAAGTCATGGAAGGAAAATTTTAAGAGTGTACTTTTTAACGGACAGATTTGAAAAAATGGATATTAAAAAAAAATATATATGCACCATTATAATAAAATTGAGATATGCGCTAAATTTTTTCAACATATAAAGGATGCTCACCATGGGGATCTCCTAAACGGTAGGAGATACGAAAAGGTTTAAATTAAGGCAAATTTGCGCCATTTGACGCTTTGCTCAAAACCAAAAGTTTACAAATTCCGGGTAACTTTGGGCTGATGATGGTCAATAAACCCAAAACGTCAGGTCAAAATAAGGTTGCAAAATGTTATCTATCATCCTTTATGAACCAAACGGCAGGAGAAAAAAAGGATTTGTCCATAAGAAAAGATTAACTTGACAGTGCTCCTGTCACACTGAAGTGTCGAGTCTCAAAAACGGAACTAGATAGATCTTAAAAATGTGCCTGCAGAAAGTTTTAAGCGTTTTTTGACAGCTTTAAGAATAAGGGCGCAGAAAAATAAAAATAAAGATTTCGGGTTTTTCCACCTCCTCCGGAACTATCCGGAATTTATAAACTTTTTTTTAGTTTTGAGCAGAGCATCAAATTGCGCAACTTTGCCCTAATTTAAACCTTTTCGTATCTCCTACCGTTTAGGAGATCCCTATGATGAGCATCGAATTTGAAACACCCTGTAAAAATCGCTTAAGAAATAATAAAGTTCTGCAGTTTCCCACGTGACGCTTCTTGTGCCATACGAGTAAAAGAGTCTCACAATAAGTCATCTTTTTATTCGACGATAAAAATTTTCTCAAAAATTTATGTACTTAAATGTCCGGAAAACTTGAAATTGAACAGTACTTTGAGGTGTATCAGCTATTTATGTTACTTTTTTTATTTATAGTACCTAGATTGATTTTTTTTTGGATGCCAGTGCTAGATCTGTCAAAAACAGCCGTTCAATCGACTGCGGAAAACACACTCAGCCATCGCTTGGAATTGTTTTGGCCAATAATTGCATCAAACTTTATTATAGAATTTAATGATTGGATGGATTTCAAAACAATTTTTAACATTTTATTATGCGTCACTTTTGAAGGGGGTCTTGTTATCGTACTTATATTATCGCAATATAAATATTATGCAAATTTTTTATTTTTCCATTGGTTTCTAAGTGTGATGTCAGTGATCCCGAGACTCGATTTACGTCACTGCAACATTGATAAAATAAACCAGCGCCAGCGATACTGATAACAGTAAAATTTAATACTTGAGCCACCTTTTTTTGCAAAATTACTGGAAATAAAAAATTCTTACGAAAAATTATAAACTTTGCTATAGCTAGCCTGTTCATTTTTGTAGGTTTTACTTTATTTAACCACCTATTTAAACCAGATAACCCCCATAATTAAAAGCAATTCATATAATAGGGACATTTTGCCACGCTTAATATTTAGTGTAGCGGCATATGACGGTAGGATTTTGAATGAAGGAGTTTGGTTTGCATCCGCGTAGAAGGGGTTGATATGACGTCATCTTTCAAGATGGCGGCCAAAAATCATTACTGAAACAATGAAATGAAGCAGGCAATACCTACTAAAGCAGAATTAAAACACCTTTTTTACATTTTAGCAAAAAATTATCTACTAATGAATTATTTTTCTGAATAGAAAATTTTAGCCATCCATCGTTAAAAAGAAGCGGTATTATAAAAATTATACGGGTGGAAAGTAAATTTAAAACCGTTTTCAATAAGGTATCATAATGAAGTGCTCTTATTATTTTTAAATAATGGGCGTGGCCTACACCGATGGGGGTGTGGCCCGGCAACATTCTGAATGCATAATTTGCATTTTTCTATGAAACCTTAAATGAACTTTTGGGTATTTTGTAAACGGTAATCAAATCATTTTCCTGGTAAAAATATCAATGTTTTTACATTGTAACCACTGATATCTTCTCAAAAACTGCTATTTCAAATTAAGAAAAACATACACCATTTTAAAGCTGATGACCTTTCGAAAAAAGTATCACAAGGGGGGGGAGTCCCATTTAAGAAAAAGAGGTGGGCGTAGACTGCGCCAACATAGTGGGTGCGACCAAGTTATTGAATACATAAATAACGTTCCCTCTCCAATCCCTTGAACTGTTTTCGGAATTAGGTAAATATCTCTATTGGTTCTCGTAATACGGGGGGGGGGGATTGTTTTTAAATTGTCACCCTGTATAGCAAAAATAAAGAAAAAATTCCAGCTCTAAAGCTTGGCGGTATATCCGGTAGTGATGAAAACTTGGATTAATATTGAAAATTAAAAGTGATCCTGAAAACATAAAAATATTTTAATGTATTATTTCTTTTTAAATCTCATCAGACGTATGTTAGACGTGGTTGTGACCATACAATGGCATTCACTTATGCTTATCCGTTCTGCGTCATTGTGTGTTATTTTGGGCAAAACCTTAGTCATTGTCCGTGATTCTGGCGAGTCTAAATTTTTAATTAGTTAATTAGTCATTTTCTAGATGATATAAATCAACCAAGTTTGGGAAGTACTTGTTTTGTAACAGTACTTATTTTGTGACCTACCTAGCGATTTAAAGTTTATGGCCATAGTTGCTCCCCAGATATTTAAGGAAAAAAAACCTACAACTAGCAACATCTTTTTTCATAACTCTGCCGAGGGAAAACTTAACATCAGAATTAGCTAAAATTTTGTACGGTTGTTCATTTTATATAACTAACAAAAATATCTGGAGGATTTTTTTAGGTATTTACTTCACTAGACAGGAAAATTGGTCTTTACCAGGGCAAGATGCAGGCGAGTTCTGTAAACCTGCGTACGTACTTTTTTTCAAACGATCAGAAAAAACATTTTAGTACCTACCACTTTCGTCAACGCTTAGCCGCGTTAGGCTGGACTTCCATAAGCTTTTTTTCCGCGCGGATTCTGAAATTTGACTTTGTCTTTCAGTGAGTGAAATAGTGACAGAACTATTAGCACCTTCACCATAACTTGAAATCCACGCGGAAAATCTACGTACGTAACTTATGAACAGTTCCCTAATAAGAAAATAACCTTCTGCTTCTTGTTGGCTAGATAGCCATTGCCGCTAAGGCCAGTAGTTTTTAAGATCAAAATTAAAGAAAAAAAAAATAAACTTTTGTGGTTAGAAATGATTTTTCTACTTTTAACTTGTGCAAAATTGTAAAAAACATTAGAAAAATTATAGTGTAGTGCCTATTAGCTTCACACAACTAATTCAGTGATGACTATGGTCAACTTATCAAGCAAAATAGTGATAAAACAACTCATTAAACGCAGCTTTCTAGGTTTGTTCTTTATTTAGCTATATTTATAGTATACTTACTTTGACAATTTAAAATATGTGGTCGATTTTTCCGAAAAATATGTCACCACTACATTTTCTATAATTTTCTTAACATTTTTTAATTCGCACCAGTTGATAAACGCATCAAAGTTCCGCTGGTAGCGCTCTTTAGATTTTTAATGTTCAATTGCACCGCTTAATCTACTGTTTAAAATAACTACTAGTTTAAAATAAACTGGTGGATTAACTTCCATTTAATTGCACCGCATTAGCATAACCAGCTCTTAAAATTTAACTACGGATCTAGGGATATTTCATAAAAATAGAAGAAGTTGGTACACTGAACTAACTTCAGAGAACACTTTTTAGGTTAATTTGTTTTTGTTGCCCGTAAATTTTTTGATTCTTGAAGATTTTTGTGCAAAAATAATACGTAAAACGAATTCACGATGGGGTTGAATTGCATTTGAATCCGTATCAAAATTATTCAACAGCAATTTGTTCCTTTATGGAAACGTAGATAATCTTTAAGTGATCTAGCTCCTGCATGCACTGCAGCCAAAAGGGCAAGTTCATAAAATTTTTCGTCAAATTAAAAAATCCACTTTATAAATATCATGGCAAAACCTCAATTTAAAAATATTAGAAAAGCCAAAGGGAGAGACAAAACAACAAACACAGGAAAAAATTTGAGGGAAACAGCACACATATCATTCAAAACAGGTCCTCAAATTATAGACATTTTGGGATTGGTTTTCCCCTTGAAATTGAAAATAGTGACGTTCAACTCTGTGGTTTGGTTTACAAAGGGCGGATGTCATAATTTTTGCAAAATTGAGTTTTTTATAGATTTGGACTCGCTTGATTGATCTGCATACATTTAGGATAAATTTAACCCTGGAATCTTACTGTAAGTATTAAAAATTATAAAATTTACAAAAATCGAATGTCCAGGTATCATTTAGATCAATATATAAAGGCATCTTGTTTTTGGCTCTCCTGCACAATTGTCATCCGCTCATTGTGAATCAATCCACAGAATTACAATTACAAACTTTGAAAAATAATATATTACTTGAAATTGTTCTACGTTATCAAGAAATCCAAAAAAAATATATCTTTATTGATTGATAAATATTTGATGCAAGTTTTTAATTTTTTCACTGTAAATTACTTTTGCAGCTACTGCTACATGATTTATATAAAATAATAATTTTAAAAATGATTTAGTAAGCATGAATAAATAACCAAAACAAAGCTTTCCCTTTTTGAGGAAAACTTAGTTCAAGCTAAGACAGGGAACTGTCTTTTTCATATTCCAAACACTCTTTCCACAGAGTTTCTTGTCCTTATTAAAGATTCACTGTACAATGCTTGGGCTCGATTAACAACGATGGGTGTAACCACGATCTCCTAAAAAAAAACTCAGACAGCTACCAGTCAAAAATTCTGCCTCTTTGGGTCAAAAATGAGTGTTTGTCTCATTATTATTATTGATATATTTCATATGTGCTGTAAAGGGGGACAAAATTTATTGACCACAGCTCTACCTATTGTTATCAGATTCCTGCTAATGGGGTACAAGCACCAATACAACGAACCTTTTAATCAGTCAGTTGGGCGCAAGACTAAGTGGGCGCACGGACAACTGGGCGCAAAAGTATTTTAAACCCTCCAAAAAAATCATCCGGAATAAAAATCAAAACCAAAACAAACTAATTATTAAAAAATATTGTTGTTTTTGTCCTTGCGCCCTTGGTCTAGCGCCGACTTGTCCCATTCTGCCTTCTAACTACTTACCTAACAAGATGGAATTGGGAAAATGATTTGTTTCAAATTTACGTCTTATTCTATGAGGAAAATTGTATTATCATAGCTTGATCCCGGCCATCTTGCCACTGCATTTAGAGACTTGAGATTTGCATCAGTCACAGCTTGAGTGTTTACAGAAAAATACCCCTTTCTAATGCGAAAAACTTCTGGATGGTCGCCAACTAAAACAATGTGAAAATAATATTATTAATAAATAAAACTAAACTATGCAAGCCCCCTCTCCCTAGAGCCCTTGAATATCAACTCTAAAAATTTAATTTTCCTCAAAAATCAAGAACAAAACGGTTTACTGAGACTCTGCTGTTACTCAAGCCCCTTCCTCGCCCCATATGATCAACTTCTACAAGAATTTTTATGTACTTTATGGCATACTTAAGTAATTACCTAACACTCTGCAAGGCTGTGCAAACCCAGCAGACAATCGAACTTGCTGTTGATTCCTGAATTCCCATGTAGTCCCCTACATATACAGCCTGCCAAATGCCCTGAACTTGCATAAAATCTCAAAGTTGTTAATAATTGATTAATAGGCGGGAAACTGTTGTTTCTAAAAACAAAAAGAAGATTGTTAAAAGATGAAGACAGGTCTTGGTTGGACTTTGCTGAGTTTGATTGTTTTATTTTTATCACTTTTGTTTATTTTGTAGGTATATGATTCCAACCACCAGACATGCATTTTATTAAGATTAATTATCTAATCTAATCACTAACTACTTACAAATGAAGCACAAGGATTTTGAGCACTGATGTAGGCTTTAACAGACAGAATCTCAATTCAAGTTGTCCATCCCATTAATCGTCTTCCCTATTATATACTAAAATATCTTGATCATCTTCCAGCTATATTTCGTCGAAACTATCCATTACTGCTCACAAAAACACCGGAATAGCACAATATTTATTTATGGCAACAACAAAAACTTTTTTAGGTTAGAACTGTCTTAACTATATCTTAAACCCATTTAATCCGCCGAAATTGAGAGCTTAATTTAACAGTAGTTTAACAGCACTTAAACTTGGCTTAACTTGAGGTGCAAGCCAAAAATTAATCTTAAGCTATTGTTAAAATTTAAACCACTGTTAACCTTACGGTGCAATTGCCCATTAGGCAGCAAATCGAAAGTGACTCTAGAAGCAGATTCTATTATTTCCTTCGGATTCAACACATTTTATGGATCTGAGTTCATTTTTGTAAACAAAACTTTTGAAACAAATTTAAAAGAGCTTTTTTAGAAGTGTCAAAACTGCCAAAAAAATCAAAAGCTAAAAGCTGTCAACAAGAAGTCATAGCCAACTTGGCCAAAAATGGGATCGGAAAAGGATCAAGGGACCAGAAAATTGAACAAAAAGGTCCTTTCTTGAGAGTGGAAATATTTCGGAAGAACATGAGTTGTAATGTAGAATTTTCTGCACGAAAAATCGTACGGAAAGTGGCTATTTTCTGGTCGTTTGAAAAAATAATTTTTCAGCTCATTGATAACATCTTTTTCGCAGGTTTCAAACTCGATTTTAAAAAAAAAAAGTGGATATTTATTAATAATTTCCTCTGGATTACATTATTCCTTCTTATATTTTCCTGCCTGAGCTAAAACAATTCTAGGTTTCCTTTTCTCCCCGGCCAACGAAATAATGGTCGAAAAATCTTGCTTTCTAAGCGTTTCTATTTCATTGAATTTGAGAGGGAAATACGTAGTTCAAGGGTTGTAATATAGATTGCAGTACTGTATCGGTATTCGGTCGAGGTCAATTGGCGGATTTAATGGCGTTTCATAGTAATTACCGACATGCTAAAAACTGTGTCACTAGATCGTAACTATGCCTTTAAAAAGAAGATTTCTACTTTTTAGAATCTTGTTGAGGGTGCCGGTGACTGTTGCTCGGTATTTTTTTACAGCCATGTCCCCAGAGACTATTTTTGGTTTAAAATGTGCTTTTTTGAAGAAAAGTACGAATGCCAGCAAAGAGATTAAGGCACTATATAGTCCGATTTCTTAGCATAAAAAAAAACATAAAAATGGATGCATCTGAGATTATTTTTTGTCCAAAAGCAGAGCCCTGGAGCTTTAAAAAACAAACTATATGTCAACGGGTTTAGCATTATGACGTCACGAAAACGGAAATCGCCCCATATCGGACCCCAAGGACCATGACATATTTTTTGATATCACTAACTAAGTAAGTATTAAATCGGAAACTTAAAAAAAAAAACATCAAACCATATTTTTGTAATATTTTTACTTGTAAAAGATACTGAAAAAGGTGTACTTTTTCACAAATCTGCTAGAAACTTCATTTTAGAGGTATCTGACTCAAAAAGTGCAAAAGAGTATATTAAAGCTTCAAAATTCTTTTAAATACTGAGCTAACAAAATATACGCTTATTGGAGTCAGTAACGTACCGTTGGTTTTAACATGATACTCGCATTAAAATTTTGCTACTTTTTTTCGCCATTTTTCTTTTCTAACTGATGACATATACACGACAAAGAAAATTAATTTGCACCACAATTAGGACCATTAAATTTTCTACAAAACAAGCATATAAAAGTGGTACTTTATCTGAGCTCTGGTATAGAAATCGAAAGCTTAAGTTTAAAAAATATATACATTTTTGTGATTTTTTTCAAACTTTATAAGGCCCTACAAATTCTCCATAAAATAAGACCAAACTATCTTGATAATTTAACATGGTGAAGTTCTAGAGTAAGGTGAATACTCGAATTTTTCTAATTGTTGTTACATACTCAATCGACTGTTGCGCGCCACTGGCTTGAGAAGTCCCGTGTTTTTTATTTTTTTTTTAAACTTAATAATATATCACTATTTTTTTTGCAAAAAATTATTATCAACAGAGTGATAACTCCCCATTCATAAGCTTTATCAAAATTTGCCACCCGATATTTTGTTTCATTTGCCAATGCTTCATGCTATTTCGATGTGATACAGTATGCCTTTTGGAATTAGCAAAAAAAAGTTTTGGAAAACATTTCAATTAGTTCCTGGCATAAAGGAGGCTTTTAAGAAACTGGTAAGTGGTATATCACCAGAGCACGATCCTGTGATAACACAAGAGCTGGAGAACGAATTTCGACGGCACTTATTTGTTATCCAAAACAGGCCAATTGAACGTTGCCCTTCTACTATAAAAAAAAAAAACTGTATATTGCAGCACGCAAAAGGACCAGCTCTTCAAGCAATTACTTGGAAAAGCTCTTTAGATAAAAACTTTAATCCTCCGGAACCTGAGTCGTGGGTATGGAAACAAATTGACAATGGATTTGTTACTATTACAACAGTCGCTAATGGTTTACAAGTGTTTAAGCTGTGCTTGTAAGTGGTTTTGCAAATTCTGCAAATATGCAGAAAATAAATTAAAATGTACTAAATTATGTGCGTGTAATTGTAATATGCAGAAATTCTAAGGTAAAATAAAGTTTTCTTTTAAATAAATTTTTGATTAAAAACAATAAGTGTTATTATTTGTACTGCGTCATAAATTAATTATTCGAATTCGTTGGAAATGTGGGGGGGGGGGGGTAGTCAAAGTGGTGTATTAGTTTTTCCCGAGATCCTTTCATAAAAAACAAAATCAAATTGATTAAAATACCTAACATTATTTAAATTTTGTGAGGTATTGTGACATCTTGCATGTTTTTTTATAACCTGCGTTGCAAAAAAAACAATAAAAATATCTAAGTAAAATATAATGTTGATCAGACAAATAAAATTAAACCGCAAGATTTTTCTACGAATTTATTTTATCAACAATTTTCCGTTTAGTACGATTCTGGAACTCAGAAATTCTGCTCTTAGGGAGTCAAATTCCAGGTGACACTAAATGGATTAGGAAAAGACAATTGCAGGGATAATTGTTTTGATTTAAGAAATATTATTAAAAAGTTTTTTTTTAATTTTTTTATTCTGTTAACCTGTTGTTCTTTTAATAGTTTTTTTTTCGTTTAATATAAAATGACCTGTACCCTTCCTCATAGATCTCAATCAAAATTGCATGTAAATAAATTCTTATCTTTCTTATACCATAATAAAAGCGATGGGCGCAAATTAAAAATTTTCACTTTAGGTATCGTATATCGGTCACATCGACGATTTACCTAAGAAACAGTTGTTGTATTACTCTATGACCTAAGGACATTTTCAAAGGCTTGGCAAGCACGGCACTCGTTCTCGGCTTCTTTAGATGAAAATTATGTTTATCATTCGAATAGAAGAAGAATTTAGTTCTTCTTTTGTAGTTCTCTCTTTGTCACCGTAAAGTTAAAATTTTTTTATCTTTTTTTATTATGGTATAAGGAATGATAAAAAATTATTTTCTACTTTTAAGTGCATTTAATAAAAGCTAGTTCTCTAAAAAAAGGCGCAATTACACAGACGAACATGCTCAAACAAAAGCTCGTGCAAAAGATCTAAAATTTTTTGTGTGAACATTTTTGTGAGCTTTTCTTTGAACATTTTGTTCGGGTAAATTTTTGAGCAAATTATTGCTATCTGTTTTGGAAACATATTTTTAACGATGAGAATAAATAAAATTTCACATCAGTGATCAGTGATCTCAATTCTTGAAAAAAATGGAACACCAACTTTTATTTTAAATTTTTGTGAAAAAAGCCGACGGCAAGCGAAACATTATTGAAATTAACTCTGTGTTTCGGACTTCCATTGTCTATATTTTATTTATACACGACGTTTCGATCAGTACAATCTCTGATCGTCTTCAGGTGCAAACTACGATGCTTAATTAAAGTTTTCTCGTAGCCTCGAAAAACATCGCTGATACCGGGTCCGTACCGGGATTCCAACGTTTGTTTGAAAGTTTGAGACAATGATGTGTTTGAAATTAACTCTGTGTTTCGGACTTCCATTGTCTATATTTTATTTATACACGACGTTTCGATCAGTACAATCTCTGATCGTCTTCAGGTGCAAACTACCTGACGAACAAACGAAACATTATTCTTGGCTATCAGTTTTGTCACATGGATTACGGTTACTTATAATATTTTTTTTCTTAGGGTTTTTCCCGGATTTTTTTTGCCCGGGGGTTTTTTTGGGATTTTCTTGCGAGTTTTTTTTTATTTCCAAGAGTTTTTTTCCTAAATTCGAAAAACAACCCAGGAAAATTTTTCTTTTCCAAAAAATTTTAGAGTTTTTCAAATATCGGCAAAAACTGATATTTGAAAAACTCAAAAATTGCACTTTCAAGCGGTAATCCGCGCCTCACGACTGAGGAGTGGTGGGAACGGGATTTTTTTTAAACATATTTTTGTAGCTGTACTTTACCCTTAGCTTTGATTGTTTTTTTTTAATTACTCACACTAGATTTATCTAGTTAGTTTAAGGTCCCAAGGGTTGCTTAAAAAAGCAAAAGGTTCATGAAAATGCTGAAGATAGATATTTACTGTCAATTTAATGTAATAATCAAGGTCGATTACTAACACTGAACAAACAATATGCAAAGGGGCAACATTCCGATTCAAAAGTCTAGTCTATTACTGCTAAATTATATTTTTTAGACAAGGGTCGGGATCGTAGGATTGTAAAAGTGGGTAATAAACGGTATTATTTAGACCGAACGTGCTTTTGTTCATATATTTGAGATTTAATAAAATGTATATAGGTTTTTTCATTTGACTTAATTATTATTGTATTGCGTTTTAAACTAGGAAGTCAAATAAAGAGATATTCTTTTAAACGTAAATTTGTATCATTACATTTTACAGGCAACAGCAATAAATAAGTGCCAATTATTATTTTTTATGATTCTCATTTTTTTTACAACCCCAAAAAAGTTACAACTATACTGGCATATCCCCTATAAAAATCAGATCAATCGAAGTTGCTTATGAGGTAAAACGTGAATTTCGACATCAAATCGTTTAATTAAAAATACCTTGTTTTAAAACTTAGTCTCTCTATTTTCAGTTAAGTTCAATGAATTCCCATAAAACTATAAAATTTAAATTTGTAAGAAATTTTTATTACCAACATTTCTTCAAACAAATTTTGCTTAAAATTCTCTCCACGAGATTTTGCTCGAACTTTTCTTTGAACATTTTGCTCAAGAGGCTCGTGTAAATGTTTGTCGGCATTTCAACATCAAAGGAAAGTTTGTCTGTGTAAATGCGCCTTAAAATTTTTTGTGTGAACATTTTTGTGAGCTTTTCTTTGAACATTTTGTTCGGATACATTTTTGAGCAAATTATTGCTATCTGTTTTGGAAACATATTTTTAAAGATGAGAATAAATAAAATTTCACATCAGTGATCAGTGATCTCAATTCTTAAAAAAAAATGGAACACCAACTTTTATTTTAAATTTTTGGCTATCAGTTTTGTCACATGGATTAGGGTTACTTATAATATTTTTTTCTTAGGGTTTTTCCCGGATTTTCTTGCCCGGGGGTTTTTTTGGGATTTTCTTGCGAGTTTTTTTTATTTCCAAGGGATTTTTCCTAAATTCAAAAAACAACCCAAGAAAATTTTTCTTTTCCAAAAAAATTTTGAGTTTTACAAATATCGGTAAAAAACTCAAAAACTGTACTTTTAAGCAGTAATCCGCGCCTCACGACTATGAGGAGTGGTGGGGAGGGGATTTTTTTTTAAACATATTTTTGTAGCTTTACCCTTAGCTTTGATTGTTTTTTTTTTTCATTCCTTACACCAGATTTATCTAGTTAGTTTAAGGCCCCAACGGTTGCTTAAAAAAGCAAAAGATTCATGAAAATGCTGAAGATAGATATTTACTGTCAATTTAATGTAATAATCAAGATCGATTACTGACACTGAACAATATGCAAAGGAGCAACATTCCGATTCAGAAGTCTAGTCTATTACTGCTAAATTATATTTTTTTAGACAAGGGTCGGGATCGTAGGGTTGTAAAAGTGGTTATTAAACGGGTATTATTTAGACCGAACGTGCTTTTGTTCATATATTTGAGATTTAATAAAATGTATATAGGTTTTTTAATTTGACTTAATTATTATTGTATTGTGTTTTAAACTAGGAAGTAAAATAAAGAGATATTCTTTTAAACGTAAATTTTTATCATTACATTTTACAGGCAACAGCAATAAATAAGTGCCAATTATTATTGTTTTATTCTCGTTTTTTTATAACCCCAAAAAAGTTACAAGTATACTGGCATATCTCCTATAAAAATCAGATCAATCGAAGTTGCTTATGAATTCCCATAAAGCTATAAAATTTAAATTTGTAAGAAATTTCTATACCAACATTTCTTCAAACAAATTTTGCTTAACATTCTCTCCAAAATTTCCGTGAGTCTTTTTGTACGAGATTTTGCTCGAACTTTTTTTTGAACATTTTGCTCAAGAGGCTCGTGTAAATGTTTGTCGGAATTTCAACATCACAGGAAAGTTTGTCTGTGTAAATGCGCCTTAAAAGTTTTTCTTTAATAAAAATTTATTTTTTAATTTTTAGATTTGTACCTTAAATCGTCCATTTTGAATCCGCCGTATTGAAATTTTAAAATCTCATCAAAAATTCATATCCCGAAAAACCTCTGTATACCAATTTTGATTTAAATCGAATAAACTAAATCTTTTCCCTCCTTCAATTCCCTCGTTAGAGGGAAGTGTGTACCTAAAGGCGCAATTACACAGACGAACATGCTCAAATAAAAGATCGTGCAAAAGATCTAAATTTTTTTGCGTGAACATTTTTGTGAGCTTTTCTTTGAACATTTTGTTCGGGTAAATTTTTGAGCAAATTATTGCTATCTATTTTGGAAACATATTTTTAAAGATGAAAATAAATAAAATTTCACATCAGTGATCAGCGATCTCAATTCTTTAAAAAAATGGAATACCGACTTTTATTTAAAATTTTTGTGAAAAAAAGCCGACGGCAACCGAAACATTATTATTGGCTCTACTATCAGTTCTGTCACATGGATTAGGGTTACTTATAATATTTTTTTCTTAGGGTTTTTCCCGGATTTTTTTGCCCGTGGTTTTTTTTGGGATTTTCTTGCGAGTTTTTTTTTATTTCCAAGGGTGTTTTTCCTAAAGTCAAAAAAAAACCCAGGAAAATTTTTCTTTTCCAAAAAAATTTTGAGTTTTTCGAATATCGGCAAAAAACTCAAAAATTGCACTTTTAAGCGGTAATCGGCGCCTCACGACTATGAGGAGTGGTGGGGAGGGGGATTTTTTTTAAACATATTTTTGTAACTTTACTTTACCTTTAGCTTTTATTGTTGTTTTTTAATTCCTCACACCAGATTTACCTAGTTAGTTTAAGGTCCCAAGGGTTGCTCAAAAAAAGCAAAAGGTTCATGAAAATGCTGAAGATATAGATATTTATTGTCAATTTAATGTAATAATCAAGGTGGATTACTGACACTGAACCAACAATATGCAAAGGGCAACATTGCGATTCAAAAGGGTGGCCGGCCTATTACCTGCGAAATCCAAAACGCGGGATGATAGATCGGCGACACAGTCTACTAAATTACTGCTAAATTATATTTTTTTAAACAAGGGTCGGGTTCGTAGGGTTGTAAAAGTGGGTAATAAACGGGTATTATTTAAACCAAACGTGCTTTTGTTCATATATTTGAGATTTAATAATATAGGTTTTTTTAATTTGACTTAATTATTATTGTAAAAGACTACACCAGGAAGTAAAATAAAAGTATATTCTTTTAAACGTAAATTTTTATCATTATATTTTACAGGCAACAACAATAAATAAGTGCCAATTATTATTTTTTTTATTCTCGTTTTTTTTACAACCCCAAAAAAGTTACAAGTATACTGCCAATACCCTATAAAAATTAGATCAATCGAAGTTACTTTTGAAGTAAAATGTGAATTTCGGCATCAAATCGTTTTTCCGTCGGAAAGCACTTGATTAAAAATACCTTATTTCAAAACTTTGGTTTTCTATTTTCAGTTAAGTTCAATGAATTTCGATAACAATATATATTTTGAATTTGTAAAGAAATTTTTATACTCCCAATTCTTCAAACAAATTTTGCTCAAAATTCTCTCCAAAATTTACGTGTGTTTTTTTGTACGAGATTTTGCTCGAACATTTCTTTGAACATTTTGCTCAAGAGGCTCGTGTAAATGTTTGTCGGCATTTCCACATCAAAGGAAAGTTTGTCTGTGTAAATGCGCCTTAATAATAGAACATTCTTGTATTGTCGCCGGAACTATAAACGCATACCAAATTTGAACACACACCCTTAATTTTTAGATTTGTACCTTTAATCATCTATTTTGAATACGACATATCGAAATTTTCAAATCTGATCAAAAATTCATAATCCCCTCTCCTTAAAAACCCCTGTATGCCAATTTTGATTAAAATCGAACAAACTAAATCTTTTTCCCCCTCCACTTGCCTCGTTAGAGGGAGGTGCGTACTTGAGAATACCATATTATTGTATTTTCACAGGAACTATAAACGCATACCAAATTTGAACATAATCGCATGTGGATAAGTCAGTTAAAATTGGTTAGCAAAACATGACCGAAAATCGTCATCAAAAATTCGTATTCCTATCTCCAAAAGCCCCCGTACACCAATTTTGGTTGAAATCGGACAAACTTAGGTGTTTTCCCCCCTCCACTCCCCTCGTAGGGGGGAGGGGTGCCTAATAATGACATATTTATGTATGGTCACCGCAACTATATATGCATGCCAAATTTTAAGGCGATCGGATGTGTGTAAGTTAGTTCAAATTGGTTAGCAAAATCCGCCATATTGAATTTTTAAAATCTGATTAAAAATTCATTATCTCCATCCCCAAATGCCCCAACACACCAAATTTCAACGAAATCGGGCGTACTTCAACTATACCCCCCTCCACCCCCTTAGAGTAGGGGAAGCTGTCAATTTCATCACACTATATTATTGTGTTGTCACCGCAACTATATAAGCATGCCAAATTTGAAGCCGATCGGATGTCGGGAAGTTGGTCAAAATTAAGTTGCAAGATTTCATCCGAACAAACATATTTACATAGATACATTGCAAGTTAAATAAAAGCTTGTAGAAAAGGTGTCTGGTTTGCTTTATTCAATTTCCTAGTGAAAAACCCAATATCTTATAGTAGGGTAGCAATTATTGTGAAATATTGTGATCATTAATTTAAAAGTCACATTAGATAGGAACACAATAGGACTTATCCATTAGCGTGCTTTTCCGTTAGAGATTACCGGCTTTTTCTAGAAAAAAAAAATGGGTGTGTGTTGTAGGGTAGGTATTACAAAGTTGGGGTGAAAAACTTGTAGTATACCGTTGGCACCTGCGTTTTTGTGTAAAGAAATATGCCCTTAATCGTAAAATTGCTGTTGCTAGGGGCTCAAGATTTTATTTAACGATTTCCTCTTTTGGCAAGATCGCCGTAGTTACTGAAGGACAGTGCAGGTTACTTAAAACGATATAATTATTTAATACTAATATGGCCCAAGGATCGCAAAATGTGTAACAATAATTAAGGTTGCTATCTCTAAAATTGTTAAACTATGACAAAAACCCGGACAAAATCCGGACATCGCAATAATAGTTGTAATTTTTGTTATAACGCACGCTCTGTCACTGTCTTATTAACGAGAAAGACAGTGACAGAACGTGCATTATAACAAAAATTACGACTATTGCAATGACTATTCCGATACTTAAATGTTTTTGAGAAAAAATTTCTAACAAACAATGATGTTATAATTTATACAAAATATTTATTAAAAAGTGGGATCGGTTACATATTGTAGTTTCAATTATAGATTTGTCGCCAAAATCACGCCATAAATGTGCCGCGTCCGAAAATTTTGAGAACACCGTACCTATAAAAAAATGTCATCTCTTGTTGAATGCATTAAAAATGTCATTTCTTCTAATAATTCTGAATAATGTTTATGACAAAAATTAAACTAAAATTACAACAATTAATTACAATTTATACAGGGGTTTTCTAGGTTCCAGACTTTGCCAGGTTTTTCCTGACCAAAATTTAAAAAAAATCCAGCTTATTTTACAAGCTCCCATAAGCACATTAAAAAAAACATTTTTATTTAAAATTTTACGTCCTGAAAATTTTTCAAAGAAAAAGTTATCACAAACTGGTGAACCTATAAATAATTTGCAATTTTTCTGCAATATAAGCAGAACACAAAAGATGTTGTGGGTTGAAGTGGGATCCAGTTTCAATTCTGCAAAAATGTTTCGTTTTTTTTGTGCAATTTTTAAAGAAATGAAGTAACCTAAAACATTCAGTCTACAACAAAAATATTTTGCTGTTGATTGAATTTTATTTAACAGTTCAGACTGTCGTGCAAAAGAAAATCATAAAATTCTGAATATGTGTGTTTATAGTAAAAGAACGAGGCACGATTAACATTGAAAATAGCCCCCCCTGAATTTTAACCAAATTTCAGTATTTTAAAGGAATCATCATAAACGATTTTTTTTTTAATATAAAGAGGATCGTATGTCTGTGATAGGAAATACAGCCTGTCAAAATACGTAGGTCCTGCTATCCATAAGAAATATTCCTATGTAGATTTCCTTGAATATCTCAAAGACTTTTAATCCGTTTTTGACATTCTTACGATCTTCCGATAGGTATTTTAGCAAGCAAAGTGTCCAAACACAAATATTTTATACAGGCTGTTATTTGAATCGTATATGTTAATAAAATCTTGAGACCAAAATATAATATAAATACAACAATATACCTTTATATTTTTAACTTACGGTGAGAGCATGTTTTAAAAACTATTATACAGGGTGTTTTTCCTAATCTAAACCTATTTTTATTCATGATTGTTAGAGTTATTATTGCTACGGTTTTTTTTTCAGAAAATGCAAGGGCAGGACCGTTATGGTATCTCTCAACTTATTTTCAAAATACGAAAATTCTAAAATAGTTGCTTTAAATGTAATGCACCGTTTGTATATTATTATTTATTTATAAGGTTGCCATCCATCCAGATTTTGGAGGCGTCCGGGGACGTCCGCGCGGGTTTTTGAAAATTGTCCGGAATTTCTGCGACAGGCAGCACGGAAATTTTTGTGCCTTCAAAAATCATTTTGAAACAATAAAGTATATTATTTTTTACCAAATTTAACTATAAACACACATGTTTAGAATTTTATGATTTTCTTTTGCAGCCGGGACAGTCTGAACTGTTAAATAAAATTCAATCAACAACAAAATATTTTTGTTATAGACTGAATTTTTCAGGTTACTGCATTTCTTTAAAGATTGCAGAAAAAAAACGGAACATTTTTGAAGAATTGTGACTGGATCCCACTCCAACTCACTTTTTTTAATATGTAAACTTTTGTGTTCTGCTTATATTGCAGAAACATTGCAAAGTATTTATAGGTTCACGAGCTTGTGATACCTTACCTATATTCTAAATATATTAAAAATATTTTGCTACAACAGCAACAACTACTGTAAAGTTTTATTCTTCTCTCTTGCCGATATAGCTTTATATTTTTTATACTCCTTTCTGATTCCCCTGGTGGGATCTTGGCCCGTGGGAGGGATTGCTGGGTGTTTGTGGGGGTGTCAACCAGACTAGGCTTTATTTACTTTATAAAAACAAATAACTTTTTCAGAAATATTAATTAGAAATTTTGCTACTTCTACTTATTTCCAAATTAAAATTTAAAAATATTAGTAATAAGTTTGTTTTTGGGTCGACTCGCATAAGCCCTTTTTAGGGCTTAGTGTAAGCGGTTTTCTAATCAAGAGGTGATCCTTTTTATCTGTCAAGTGATTTATAATATAATAAGTATTGTTAAATATGATTTTTTTGACAAAAAAAAAACCTTTTCTTTAAAAAAAATTCAAGACGTAAAACCGTTGAACCTGAAAAACCCAGCAGTAAATTTCATTAATTTTTGTAATTTTAGTTTAATTTTTGTCAGGAACAGCATTCAAGTACAAATGGCATTTTTAATGCGTTTTTTATAGGTACAGTGTTCTCAAAATTTTCGCCCGCGATGCATTTATGACGTGATTTTGGCGACAAATCTATAATTGAAACGATATGTAACCCAACCCACTTTTTAATAAATATTTTACAAAAAATTAAAATTTTTCTAGAACTACATATTTTTTTAAATTATAACATCATTGCTTGTTACTTTTTTGTCAAAAACATTTAAAACGGTTAAAAAATTACATTTTTAATGTAATTTTCCTAAAATTTTTGCCTGCGGCGGATTTAAGACGTGATTTGATTGAACCATTAAGTTGGTTATTTTAAAAAGTGCTAAATAAATTTTTGCAGCAATGCCCGGATTTTGTCCGGGTTTTTAAGTGTTTTTGTCCAATTTTAGAGATGGCAACCCTATTTATTTATTTTTTGATTATGCTACATTTTTTAGTAGGAATCTTTTTTACAAAATATTATTGTGTTGTTGATTTTGCTTTTGTATTATTTAAATTAACCTTAGTGCCTAGATACTGTTCGTCTTACAATGTATTTGTTGTTTTTGATTTTGGCAGAGACTGGTTCGGGTCATAATAAATTGAAACCAGTTTATTTTTAAGACTGACGTTTCTGTTTGTTAAAAACCATCATCAGACTACGATATCCAAAAAAGGAAAATTCTCCATAAATAAAATAATAACATATGTATAATATTGTTGTTTACTCTTATATAAATGACTGTTATTAAATTTTTATTGTGGTTTATAATTTATACATAATTTATATAAGTATAACGATGCTATAAAATACTACTTAATATAAGGAATATCAAATTAAATAACACTATAAATATCAGTTAAAGTAACACTCGTGGCATATCGGAAAAAGCGTTTTTGTTTCTCACTTCATTACGACCAGGCCTCCAATGTCTAATGGAGAATCCAGACACCTACAAACCTGTTTCATCCTTATTAGGAAGTGAGAAACAAAAACGCTTTGTCCGATATGGTACAAGTGTTACTTTAATTTTTATTTGCGGACACGAGATTCACTTTGTTGTTTATTATAAATATCTTCCCAAAATTGAGATAATATGTTTGTTTTGTTAAAATACACCTTTAGGAGCATTCACTCAAAGTTTTAATCTATACTTGAAAAAAAAAACACAAAACAAACCTTTTCCCAACTGAAATTTAGAACAAAAACCCGGTTGCAAAACCAATTGACTCTAACGATAGGAAATGAATAAAAGTTTAATAAAAACCAATTAGCCATTTAGGTGTAGCTTTGCTTTAAGAAAGATTCTAGAACCAATAAAAAGCAAATAAGTTTTGCCTTTTCGTCTAAGTTCGGTTAGGGCCGGGTTAGGTCAGTTTCTTGAGACGCTATGACTATTGTTGTAGGCTGTTGGTAAAGTCATTATATGGATATTAAAATCCGTAAATATTTTGGTAATCACTTGACATTTGGGCTTTATTGAATGTAAATTAGTTCAGAGCTGAGTAGTTTTCAAGTTATATTTTTCTGATTTTTGAAACATAACCTTGGCAAAGTTTTTAAGCGCGTGTATTTTTACAAGGTAAACTAATAATATTCATCACTACAGTGACCCCAGCAGGAAAACATTACCATAGACAAACCTCTAGACCCGTATTTATGCGAAAGCATCTTCATTTCATTATTTTTTCGTATTTATTTTTTATTATTTTACTTATATAAAAAAGAGTTAGGTTCATATCAAAATTTTTTGGGCTTCTGGTGCACCTAGCTTAACTCTGGTCTTTTTAGGTCAGTCAAGCCACCCCCCCCCCTGAAAGATATTCGAGTTTTGATATGCTTATAATTATATACATTTATATATTTGGTACCTAGAACTTCAGCACGTACTACGCTTCTATTTTATCTTCCATACCAGCGCACCAATATTTGCAAAAATTCTCCATTAATTCGGGCTTTAAAAAAGATCCGATTTTAATCATTTTTATTTCTGCTCTTATGTTAGATGTAGTTAATATTTTATTTTGATCTCACTGTTATCCTTTGACGTAATATCACCAAAAAGAATTTCGAAAAATCCACTATTGATTTGGATGCACATAAACATCTCTCTGCTCATATAGTCCGCATCAGCTAAGAAGCACCATTGGAAAAATCAGGTGTTTACACATGCACATATTAGGTACCAAAAGTCCAACAAAGATGGAAATAGTTTTTCTTACGTGATTTCTAGTCGTTTCTAGTATATTTTTATGCCTTCCAAACTGACTAGATTTCAATTGGCTGAAACCCCCATTTTGAATAAATATAAAAAATCACAGAAATTAGGGTGGTTAAATTTTTTTTAAATTTGCACAAAGTTCGAAATTAGTTCAAAATTATAAGCATATCAAAATTCGAAATTTTTTTGAGGGGGGTGTGGCTTGATGTCAACCTTCAACCCCCCACCATATTAAAAAAAAAAACAGGGTTACTAGTGGATTTTTCGAAATTCTTTTTGGTGATATTAGGAGTTCGAAATTGGTTCTTAATTTTGGGATAGTTGCTTTTCATTTGTCTCTACGCTTTAAATGAGGGGGGTGTAGCTTGACGTCCGGCTGCACCCCCCATTATCAATATAAAAAAACAGGAGGAAGTGTGGTTCAAAATTCTTAAAAGTGGTTCAAAATTACTTCGAAATTGTGTGTGCCTTGACCGACCTGTCTTTTAACTAGGTGTGAATCTCTCCCCCATCAAGTCTTGTATCGGGAAAAAGGGAAAGTGAAACATATAAAAAAAGGTCGGTTGGGTTAGTTATAAAGGGAGGGTAATAGCAACAAATCCTGGTATCAAAATTTTTTGTGCCCCGGTTTCTCCCAGTGTGGTGCAGGTGTTAAGAGTATAGTCTTTGCTGGCATCTTTCCTTGCCTTACTCATGCCAAATTTCGCTTGTACGGGGATTTTTGGCAATTTTTCTATCCAAATCTCCATTTTAAAGACAAAGCTTAAATCTAAGGTTCTCTAGTAATAGTTTTTAAATTTTGACTTTAATTTCTGTGAAATATGAATCCAAATATGGCGTATTTTGCCTGCTCATATTTGCAAGACAATACAAAAATTGCAGAGAACTCTACATGCAGTGGCGGTCCCAGCCATTTGAAAGGGGGGGGGCGGTTTCGATACGAAAAAATAACTAGAATAAAAGCATAGCTTTTGTGAGGAACATATCAATATATGCAAATAAAACTTAGTAACTACAGATTTTAAGTGGTTTATATGATACATTTTTATTTAAAAAAATGTTTAAATGCTCCGAAAGTTTTTGAGAAAATTACTTTAAAAATGCAATTTTTGAGTCAAATTAAACTAAAATCGTAAATGTCAACGGTATCATAGCGCAATCAAAAATTTTAAAAAAAATGCACTCAAAAATGCATTTTTTTATTTAAAATTAAAATAAAATTGTAAATATATCAATGGTTTCAAAGCGCAGCAGGCGAAAATTTTTAAAAAAATGACAACTAAAAATCCCATTTTTAACAAAAAATTAAACTAATACCGTAAATAGCCAAGGTGTTACAGCGCCGCAATTTATGCCCTACTTTTGATTTTCTAAAAGTTTTTTGTCAAAAATTTAAATCCAGGGTGGGAAGCGGTAATTAATCCCCTACCCCCTAAAATCCGCGCTTGGGTAACAACTAAATACTTTTTTTGAGGTCTAATAAGCATCAAGTTGAAACATTACCTTTTTATTGCATATCTCAAATAATAAAAAATGCCTATTTCAAAAAAAAGTTCGTTTCCGGTTTTTTTGGGCAAACCGGTCAATGAGTCGCTCAATTTCAATATGTCTGTTGATATGCAACAACGCTAAGCCCGTCAGACAAATTTCCGTCATAGTGTTTTTAAGTACTTATGTTTCAATCTTCTGAGGCAGGAGAAGCTTTTTTCTCACGAAGCATTACTTAAGTCGATCACACACAAACGCTGCACTGCGTGCACTGCGGTGGCATAGAGGTTTCAACCAATCGGCGCTCGAGAATTTTCAACATGGCGTCCTGAGATAGAGCGTTAATTGGTTGAAACCTCTATGCCACCGCAGTGCACGCAGTGCAGCGTTTTGTGTGTGATCGGCTTTACTGGCAAACATCCAAAAACGTTTGTATCAACGGAAAAATATCGCCACATTTGTTGATTGCCTCGAAAACCTTATCATATATGTTTTGATTTAAGCTTTTGCCTACTTCTGACCAATATTGTTTCCAAGTACTGACTTCTCCCAATAAAAGTTCAAGAATTTGTGTTTTGGATTAATCAAACAGTATATAGTATTTGAAAACGACATTAGTTAATTTTGCCTTGATTTTGGCTTCACGTTCTATAAAACTTGGTATGAATATGTCCAGGTCAAAAATACTTAGTCTCGTTATTCAACCTTGATTTTATGTCCGAAATGATTTTGTCTAAAACTTATTTATAAATAGAAACTCTATGATACTGTTCTGTATTTCCAATATCGTGGTTTTCGTTGTAAGTACGTCATGCGTTTATTTATTGTAGTGCATTTTCTCGTTTTTTCTCTAAAGACTTCAGGGTTACTACCAGCATCTTTGTTGTCTTCTTTTTTCTGGAGGGGGGGGGGGCGATGGCCCCCCCTGAGTCCGCCACTGCTACATGCAAGCTTTATTTTTAATATGCGCCAAAAATGTTTAAAAAAAATCTGTATTTGGATAGATAGATAGATGCCTGAGTTAGACAAGCAAAGCTGCCAGCAAAGACTATACTCTTAAGTAGGTGTTAATCAATCCCCCACAAGTCGTCTTTTATCGGGAAATAAAAATCAAAGACGACGCGCCGTATGTTTCCGCGAATAACGCCCTTGTCTAGACGGAAGCGTCGCCTTGCATTTTTGGGCGTCGCGACGCGTTGTTCTGCGCACGCAGGGACATGTTCACTCACTGTTCCCCTAGGCCAGACGTTTTTGACAACTATCTTGGTGAGGTGTTAAGGGTGCGACGTCCTTGAGGCGCAATCAATACGAAAAATGTTAATACCTACCAGAACTAAAACATTTATTCTAACTTAGATCCTTTTAATAAAAAATGTATCATTCTTGCTTCAACTTTGGAAGATATTTTAAAAAATTGCTGCTAGAAAGCACGGATAGTCCACCATACAATCATTTATTTTATGTTGAAAGAAAATGAAAATATCTCGAAAACTGTAGCTTTGAAAGATTTGAACCTTATAACAAAATTTATGGGTAATATTTACGAAAACCAAATTCTGAAATCCGCATATTAATAGCTGCTTTACTTCTAAAGTTATGATTTTTGTAATATATTTTAACGTTTTTTCAAATAACTCGGAAACTAAAGCTCCCACGAATTTGGACGTTATAACAACATTTGTAGTCCATATTCATGGAAACTTAAATCTGAAAACCTTATATGCTTTTTTTCCAAAGTTACAATTTTTTAAAATATTTTATCCCCCTTTTCCCCCCTTCAACCCCCACCAAGCTACCCAAAAGTTAATCAATTCATGGTCAGCCGATAGAGGATTTTTGTACCAAATTTCGTTAAAATAGATTAAGGCGTTCTTCAGTTATCGTGTATACACACAGACAACAGACCGACAGACAACTATTTTTTTTCATGTTTTGGAACCTTACCGTAAAATATGTAAAAAGTTTTGTCTTCATCATTAGTCCGAGAGCACGCACATAGAGGTATTTTCAATTGAAACGTGATCAAAAAGTCAAATATTTTGTGTTGAACTTTTTACAAATTAAAATTTATACAAAAATGAAGAAATGATGAGGTTACCGACACAGCAAAGTTATGAAACAGGTACATACGACGTACCTAACCCTCGGACGAAATGTACGTACTTAGTACGTACGCTAACTACATTATTCGTACTAGGTACGTACATATTACGTGCATGTACTTTGTACGTACATTCGACGTAAAATGTACAATATATGTACGGGATATGTACAGGGGACGTTTTTGGTACGTACTTTGAAGGACATATGACGCAAATTTTTTTTTTTGGGGAGGGGCGATTTTAAAGTCCGACAACTCCGCAGTCCTAATGTAAAGAGTGGCCCATAAAAAACCGCACATTTGTTTATGGTATAAATTCGTGCCCACTTGTCCGATTTCAAAAATTTTTCTTTTATTGGAAAACTAAAGCTTTAAGCTATATCTGTGTCATCAGAATTGACATTTCGCTAAAATTCAAGATGGCGTTTGCTTTTGAACGCCACTGTCTTTCCTGACTAATGTCAGTTGAAACGCCAAATCCTTGACGTGTTTAAAAAGATATCACTTGTTAAAATTGGTCATGAAATACGAAAAGTTACAGTCATTTTTGACATTACATTGACAATACTTGATCTGACTATTGGCGGTATCTACTAATTCACAATCATATCTCTGTTAATTTTTCCAAAGTATAGTAGAACCGTATGCTTATTACATCTTTCTTATTTCATGGCAATTTTTTTTTATACTGGGACTTTCCATCCATAATAATAGGATCAATGCCCAGTTTCAGCCAAGTTTTTGCAAAGTTAAAGACAAACACAAAATATTCATGGACTTAGCCAGGATTCGAACCCGGAACCTTCCGTACGTCAGACAGATACGCTGCCCACTGCACTACGGCGGCCGGCTCATGACCAATTTTAACAAGTGATACCTTTTTGAAAACGTCAAAGGTGTGGCTTTTTAACTGACGCCAGTCAGGAAAGACAGTGGCCCATATAAAAAATTGACAGGGGGTGGCGAAAAATTGGCATTTTTGAAAAGCGTCCGCCATCTTGAATTTAGCGAAATGTCAATCCTGGTGACAGGATCCTATAGTCTGAAGCTTTAGCTTTCCAGTAAAACAAAAATTTTTAAAATCGGGCAAGTGGTAACGAACCCTAAAAAAAAATGTGCGGTTTTTATGGGCCACCCTATATTTATAAATTCCAATTATTTTGAGAAAATGAAAAATATACAGGGTGGATTCTTTAAATGGAACGGTGCTTCTAGCGGGTTAGAATTTGGTTGAATAAAAAAATCCAAAATCACATCAACTGAGATTTTTAGTTTCCTTTAATCGTGCTATATTGGATTTTGTCTATGTCATTTAGTTTACTAGTTATGGCAATTTTTTATTTTTTTTAAAATAGGACACCCTCTATATTTTGCAATTTTTGATATCGGCAAACAATTCTCTCTTCAGCAATACCACACAGTAGGATCTATCTTTTACGATAATCAAGATATTTTTACCTAAATCTGTATGGACATCTTCGATATTCATTCAAATATCCCCCGTAAAACAGGGCATAGACAACAATTCCATGCAAGCTTAAATGCCTCTATCTTGGAAACCATAAGAGATATAGTATTAGTGTGTGGTATTGTCAAAAAGATTTTTGATTTGATGATTGATGATTTTTTTTGAAATTAAAAAATATGAAACTATACAGAGTGTCTTATTTTAAAAAAAAATATATTTTTTTGACATACCTCATAAACAAAACGACAGAAAAAAAATCCGGTTAAAGAAAATTGAAAATTTTTTTCTAAAACCAAATTCTAACCCGCTGGAAGCACCGTTCCGTTTAAAGAATCCACCCTGTATATATATATACAAAAATTTGCTTTAAAAGTGAGAAAAATGTTAGGCAAATGAACTACGTCCAATTTATGGCAATTTATGGCAACCTAAAAAAGTACATAAAAACACCTAAAAATAACGTAAAAATACGTGTTTGCTGTACAACGTACGTACCTATAGTAGGTCCCGGGACGTGTAGACAGACGTAAAATGGACGTGAAATGTACTTCCCTGGGATCAATAATGCTATCTGGGTAAGTAAGGCTCATTTAGAATAGCACGCAGCAGTTGACTCTGTAAGGTGTAAAATCTTTGATTTGTTAATTTATAAAGAATTCATAGGTAAACAGTGCAAATTTTTGGAAGGACGAGCTCTGATTTTTAAGATGCCTTGTAAATAGGACTTTACTTTCGGTCAGTGACGGGCTGTATACTTAAAATACCCAAATAAAAAATTAGCTTAAGCTGACAGGTGGCAAGTTTTGTGCAATTCTAAATGAGCATTTACTTACTGATAATTTTTTTGTGCTTCCTTGGTTTGTCGTTATCGCTACACAGCGCATAGAAATTCACCTTACTTTCAGATTTTATGCATTGAAAAAATATTCGTACTGTATGTTGATAAACAATAACTGGTATTGTAAAATTTTGTCAATTTTTACTGTCAGACACATTTCAACTAAAAACGAACCATTATACCACTCAATCTGCAGCGTTTGCCAACCGCCCAATCCCACGAGCTTCAAATGATTAAAAAAACTACTAGAAAATCACACTTAATTTGTTTATACGGACAAGGGTAATGCCCCCCCTCCCAAACCGGTGAATGTATGCGTTACCCTCCCGATGTTTGCTGGGTAGCTTTCACGCGTTCTGATTTTCCCTCTTTGTAGCTGACCCAACACAAATTTTGTAAAATAGTTTACAAAAAAAACACGAAAAAATTAAAATTTGCACCTTAAGTTTGATTGTTAGGCACTACAACACATTGATTGATTAAGTAAAAAAATAGGGTCAAATTTTTTTTACATGAAATATAGAATATTTCTTTTTTGGAATGCCTTGTAGAAAGTCTTCTGAATTAAATGACATAAAGAAAAATTGCGGAAATGCACCGTTTTCTAGAAAAATGGAAACTTTGTGTAGAAATGTGTTGGAGAAAAAATAAAAACGGTTTTAGTTTCTACTTGATTTCCTCAAATGCATTATTTTTGAGAAAAACTGAAAAAAGACAATTTATATGTTTTTAAAAAAATGATTAAAATTTTGGAATTTGAACATTCTCCTGAATATAACTGTATCATTGAAAATGTGCGGAAATGTACCGTTTTTGAACTTCTTGTAGAAATGTTATATGAAAAAAATTGAAACGGCTCTAGATTTTACTTCTTGTCCTCAATGCAAATATGGAAATGAAAATCTGCGGAAATGCATTGTTTTTAAGAAAAAGTGAAAAAAGGCCACTTTTTGTAGAAATGTGATAGTACGTTTCCGCAAATTTTTGCTATTATATTCAAACTCAGGGGGTCCTATAGAAGACCCCCAATATTTTTTTTTTCAATATCACATTTCATGTAAACGAAAGTTGAGCCAAAAAATAGTATATTTCTACAAAAATTTTGCCTTCGGCGCATTAATGACATTATTTTAGCAACAAATCTAGGATTATTACCAGATCCCAATCCAATTTTTTTTATATTTCATAAAAAACTTAAAAAAGATCCAAATTTTTGAAGAACTTTCTTCTTAAACTGCAAAAAATTTTGCCTGCGGCGCTATGACACATTGTTTGCTACAATTTTAGTTTAAGTTATTAGTATATTTTTACAAAATTTTCGCATACAACACATTTATTACATGATTTTAACAACAAATCTAGGATCAAGACCGGATCCCAACCCAGTTTCTTTTTTATATGAGTTGAGATGAATTTTTTTAAACTGTCCCCACCTCCAAGTCAAAATCGTATCTACGCCCCAGTATACGGGCCTCTTAAAGCGCTTTTATTAAAGGACGGTTTGAAAAAGTGGTCGTATAAACACCACTAAAACCGATTTAAGCACTAAATCGATTTTATTTCAAAGCGATTTAAGAAAGCGGTTTATAGCTTAAAAACCCATTTCAGGGTCGTTATAAACACTTTAAAAAGGTTTTAGTGCATTTCTTCCAATTTAAAGCAAGTGCCTCTAGAGCTTCAGTTAAAAGGACATTTCCAGAGAGGCAAACTTTATATTAGCAAAAATTTGGATTTCTTCCGACAAAAAAACTGAATTATAGCCATGGTTGCATCTCTGTAGCGTAGGTATTACAAATTATAATTTATTGAAAAGCTAAAATTAGACCGAATCTTGGCAATAATTCCTCTTCGGAGAAATAAGAACCAGCTCACCGACTTTCAAATCGGAATGCATTTCTCTCCTAGCAACAATCTCTTGGTTCTTTGCTGCTGCTTAAAACCAGAAATATGCGCGATTGGGTAGAATCTGTTTCAAGTTGCGCAAATTTTCGACCCAACCCAGGGGAGCACCCTTCTAATAGCGTTTCCCTGTGGTTGCACAATAAGTATATCACTGTCTTATTCTAGCCTGTATTAATATAAAGAATGGGGATACAATCAGTGTGCACTGATGCAGCAAAAGGGCTATATTAGAAACATTGCACTCCCTCCCCCCCAACCACATAAAAATCAAAAAATACTATTTAAAATTTTCGAATGAAACACATTTTTTTGTTGGTATGGTTAGGTGTAATTTTTCAAGCACACAGAAAAAAAGAAAATCTTCCCTGGAGAAAAGTACTTTTCTTAAAAATATTGTCTTGACCCAAAAGCGAAAGTCTTCGCCTAAAATGATTTTTTTTTTCATGTAAGAAAACCGCTTGTTTGGTGAAAAAAAAAACAAATGTCTTGAAAAATTGTTTTGATTTAAAACAAACTGTCTTTAGAGAAGAAAAAGTGATTTCGAAACAAGACATAAAATTTCTTACTTATATCTTCTTAGCACAAAAAAAGCTTTACTTCCGTCAAGAACTATACTTTTTTAACTCAAAATAGCGGAACTTCTCGAAACAAAAATGACAATTTGATTTTAAAACAAGACAATTGCATCCATATTTTCTTAAATGGAAATAACAAATTATTTTTTTTCTCAAATCGATGTGGCGAAAATTTGTAGTTTCTTAAGAGTGAATTTGAATCCTAAAAAAAGTTCGTTTAGTTAAACACATAAACTGCACATCAAAAATTAACAAAATTTTGCACAGCGGGGGCTTCTGGTATCAAAAAATATATATTTCTTGTTTTTATTTAGTTTTTTTAAAATAATCGATATGTGAAAAACTTAAAATTATGCAAAATCACGTGCAATGATTCCGGGATAATGCTTTAAACTTCCACCGTACAAAATTTGATACAAATTTGATTAACAGTTTTTTTAGATTAACTAATTGGAAGAAGCGCATTTTTTATTCAAATTCGTCCTTAAGAGAGATAACATTATTTAAAGCAAAAAAAAAATTATTTGATCAAGAAAACTTATTTATTTAAATTTTCTTCAGATGAAAAAATATATTTCAAAACAAGAAAATGATGTTTCTGGTGCGAAACAAAATTTAATTTAATCAAGAAAACGTATTTTTCTAATTTTCTTCAGATGAGAAAGACTATATCAAAACAAAAAAATAATGTTTTTAGCGCATCTCTAGCCTATTGTTTTAAACCGAGATATTTTTTAAAAATAATGTCTATGTATAACAAGAAGGTTGCCGCTTTCATTCAAGACAAATGGATTTT
Organism: Oxystoma pomonae; assembly: GCA_963921995.1. Lineage (NCBI taxonomy): Eukaryota > Metazoa > Arthropoda > Insecta > Coleoptera > Brentidae > Oxystoma > Oxystoma pomonae. Next base: position 56,784,402 of record OY998164.1, read on the forward strand.
CTTCGGGTAATCCAATCTTTATTTTCAAGGAAAATGACTAGTTCAAAACAATTATTTTTTTGTTAAGAAAATATTGTCTTCGTGTATAGGAAAGCAGATTTTTTCTTGAATCAAAGCAATTTGCTTTGACTGAAGTAATTCTTTTTTTCTGTGTAAGCAACATCATACACTCACAAAGAGAGGGACGGACAAAAGGCAGATTCAAGAATAAAAGGTCACCCCCAAGAATTCCAAAATTCTGAAACATAACCACGCATGTAATTTCATATTCAACAAAATTTCGTAAATTAATTTTAACTATGGTGTTTTAAGGCTAAAAGTAACTTTGATTTGATATATATTTAACCTTTCATATATAGGTACTCATAGCGAATGAAATCTAAATAATTTTTAAAAATAGACTCCTGCACAAAATGTTACTATACATATTTTCGTGAAAATAATGTAATTTTTTTCTTAACGATCACGTTTTTTGACCACCGCCAGCGACCTAAAATTTTATTTTTAGAAAAATTTAAAAATAATTTTAATTTAACCCAGATTTCTCATTCCCTTAAAAACCTGTTATTTAGTTTACTTAAATAAACATCCTGTATATTTTGATATTTTTGAATTCTACAAATAGTTCGCTTTCCGGTAACACCACATTCTAGTTTCCAAAATAATATCCCAATCAGCACAACTTGACCATTTTCAAAATAGCGAGATTGAGACAGAGAAAATCACGCTTAATAGTCAGCTTTCTAACGTTTTTTCTTAAAATCACATGTTTTCACGTGAAAAATACGTGATTTCAGAAAAAACGTTAGAAAGCGTGATTTTCTTTTTCTAAAAATACGTTATTTTGCAAATGGTAGTTGTGCCAAGTTGGATAATTTGAATTTGTATGAAAATGCTGCTTTTGCCCCAACTTAAGGGGGCTAGTTAAAACAAAATCACGACGTTTTCCTTACAGATTCAGATAAGATGATTGTCTGTAGATGTCAAGTAACCATCCCCGGTAAACGAAATTTTGAGATAGCACAATTAAAGGTAATAAAAAATCTCAGAAACGTGTTTTTGGTTTGTTTCCCTCTTCCCATCGTCTTACGTCTGTGATCAAGACCAAAAATGTTGCCCACCTACATCTTGTAGCTCTCGATTCAGCATTCCTTTCCAATCGACAGGTTTGGTTTTTTAGCAAATATTCACCGACAATAGTGGCAATAGTGTAACAAATAATAATAATTAAAGAAAACAAAATGCAAACCAAATCAGCTTATATCTATAGGTCAAAAATATGAAAAAAAGCTTTTTTGCAAAAACGAAATGGACCTCTCCTCCCATTCAAATTAAAAAATAACGAATAACTATAAAGAACCATTCACATCGAGCGAATTTTTTGTATAATCAAGTATTTATTTCAGTGGCGTAGCCAGAAATCGACTCTGGGGGGGGGGATTTCATAATTTAATAATCAATCATTTATACGCATGGCAAATTATTAAAAATTAGATAGGTGCCTATTTCTTGAGCTCTTGAACTGAAGGGAGGGTAGAGGGGCGGTTTAATAGGTGTTGAGTTAGTCATGGATGGAAGCGGGTTACAATCGTTTTTCTACTGACTTACTGACCAAAATGCAAAAAAAAACTGACCAAAAAAACTAGGTATAAATAATTTTTTGAAGCATTTATTTATCTGGGCTCCTTCTAGCCAGCCATCGTCCTTCAAACTTTGCTGTTAAAGCCTATACCCAGACATCACAAATTGTCCATCGAACAGCCATTTTTTTGTCCAAAACCACATCCATTGGACAAAGGTTTTTCCTGATACAGTGGATGACAAAAAAACTGCTTTTTTTCAGTTAGTTTTTTGGTCCATCCATCCAAATAAACTCTGTTCGGCGGACGTTCATTTTGTGTCCAGCAAAAGTCAACATTGAATATTTATCAAAAAATCTATATCAATTGGGCTTGGTCTAGTTGGCACATTAATAAATATAGTAATTTTTTTTGGATATCCAATGGATTATGTTTTTCCGATTTGCGGATTCCACCGCGAAAACACGAACCGCGCGGGCCAAAACCGCGCAAACACGAACCGCGCTAGACTCAAAACCGCGCATAACGTTTAGTGGAGGTTGGTGGAATGGGTTGAGTCGTGTTGCCAACGCTACCCAACCCTTTACCCATCACGAACCAACCCAATCCAACCCAAATCAACGCAATCCAACCTAACCCAATATGCGCGGAATTGGTTTTCCGCGGTAAACGTTATGCGCGGTTGTGGGCTTGCGCGGTCATGGACACGCGCGGTTGTTGATTTGCACGGTGGAGAGCTTGCGCGGTGTTAGGCTTGCGCGGTCATGGACACGCGCGGTTGTTGATTTGCGCGGTCTTGGCCAGCACGGTTGTGGTCCGCGCGCTTCGCGATTGCGCGATGGAGTCCGCAAACCTGTTTTTTTCTTATTCATTACCAATAATAACATTTCTCTCATATTTAGCTCAATCATTAAAGTAAGTATTTTTCGTTACTCCATCCGCAAGGATCGACAATCAGACTTATGATGTTGGCGTGGTTCAAATAAATAGGTACCTTTATACTTATATATTGAAAATATCGCCGCTTTTGACAAAACTGTCCACTGGATATCCATTGGAACAAATAAGTATATCCAGTGTACTAAGAAAATTAGACCAACGGATATACATTGTAATTATTAATTTTTCCAACATTGAACCATAAAGATACTTTTTGGATAGCCAATGGATAACTTTTGGACAGAATTTCGTTCCACTGGATAACCAATGGATTTAGTATAGTGGTACAATAGTCAAAATATTGAAACTTTTGGACTTTTTTGGGATGTCCAAGAGCCGGCCAACGTTTTGACAATTGTATTATCCGATGGATATGCCTTGGACAAAATTTGCATTGTCCAGAAAACTCTCTCCACTGAACATCCTTGGGACAGAGTTGTGCTATCTGGGTAAAACTACTAGTAAGAAAGTATTTTTTTTTTATTTCTCACAAAGAATAATTCTAATAAGTAAAGATTTTCGTTTTTCAATTTTTTTAACTTCTTAGACAATTTTCCGCACTCTATCTGCCTCTTCTGTAATTTTGCCACACCCACACACACACAAAATTGACAGCATTATGCATGACATTTTCAACACAATCAAATTATCCAAAATATCCAATTTAAGCCTCGCCAGTTTTTATTGTCTTTAAAGAAAATGAAGTTCAATAAATTACAGCTTTTTTCTTTCTTCGAAAAAAAACAAAAAAAAATCTAAAATTCTTGGTTTGCGCTCTGAAGGGTTACAGGTCCTCTCAGGGCCGTATCCGCCCCTGAGAGGACCTGTAACCCTTCAGAGCGGTTTAGTAGAGATTTAAGGTTGCATCGGTGTGTACGAAACAGAAATTTATTTTTATTTAAAAGCAAAGGCACAAACTTTCGGCGGAACTAGACTTAATTCTAAATTTGTTTCCAAAATTATTCCAGAAATGTAACGAAAATCGTACCAATCAACGACGTGTGTTTGATCAGCTATAAAGAGAGGGGAGGAGGGGGAATCGCCTTTATCAACCCTTGTCCACATGAACGTATTTGAGTCAGTTTTGCATTGAGGGAATTTTATTAAATTTTACAAGTATACTTTAAAAAACACAAGCATGGACAGTGTGATGTCTCAATGGCCAAAAAAATTTTTTTTCAAAGGCCTCACGTTTAAAGCAAAAGAGTGAAGTAGTGAAAAAAAAATTGTTCTAAGAAAGCTTGTTAGTAGCCTTAAAATATATCAGATAAGAAAAATTATATTTATTCTTTATGCAAGAACTCCATTCTCGAAATTGGAAACTTCTAATGCTACAGGATTGCTGCACCAATCAAGAACATTATTTTTTTATCTTGGCTTGTCTTCATTAAAAATGAATTATTCAAGCTTTTTCAGTAAAATTACTGACTTTACTGACTAATTTATCCAAATACTGACCATCGCGAAAATACTGACTTTTACTGACATATTACTGGCCTAGCTTCCATCCCTAGTTAGCGTATAGGGAAAAAACCCCTATTTTTAAAAGCAAGTCTCAACTAGTGTCATTTGCAGATTTTTTTTCAAAATTAACCGTTAAATGCGCCGCAGGCAAAAATTTTGAAAAAATTACACTAATACGCTTCAAATGTTATTGACAAAAAAAATGTTTAAAATTAAACAAAATTATAACAATATTGGAAAATTGACACAAAAAAACTAAAAATTCTTTTTGATCTTTTGAAGAAAAGGTGGGTTGCGGTGGTACCTATATATAGATTTGTTGCCAAATCATAAATGCGCCCCAGATGAGAATTTTAAGAAAAATTATACTAAGAATACCATTTATTACATGTTTTGAATGCTGATAGAAATTTCTTAGAATTAAACTAAAATTATAACATGAAGTCATAGCACCGCAGGCAAACACACGTCACAAACTGGAGTAAACGGTCAAAAAACTGGGGGAGCTATAGCTCTCCCTGAGGCCCTTGATCATGATTTATTTATTGTAGATTGGATTTGACCTTCTGGGCGAGGGTTTTAACCCCCATCCACCCCCCTGGCTAGGCCACTATTTATTTTAATGAATAATTTTAGTTGCACCACATATCGCTAACTATACATATGATAAATCTCTAGATAAACCATTTCTATACCCTTAAATTATTTTAATTTTTGGTATCGGCTTCTAACCAAATGACACAGATACCAAAACCCCAATTTTTAGAATTTCTGTCTGTCGGTCTACTAAACCGATGTTGAAGGAAGTATCACTACTGCATTTCCCGCAGTCCAGTGCGTCTATTCTTGAATCGAGAGAAAATTTGCTCCCAGGGAGCCAAATTCTCTTGCTACTATGCATCTCATTGGTCCAAATGTCCGGGCTAAATCGGTTTCTCTCACTTTTGCCTGATACTGATCGAAAGTAATTCTCTTAGTCAAGACCAATAGAGTTACTCTCGATCAATATCGGGCAAAAGTGAGAGAAACCGATTTAAACCGAAGATTTGGACCAACGAGATGCATAGTAGCGAGAGAATTTGAATCCCTGGGAGCAAATTTTCTCTCGATTCAAGAATAGACGCACTGGGCGGTACATAGGCTTTATTTTATCACAATAGGTTTACGGAAACAAGTTATGACGTAAAAAAAAAACGGGAAAAAACCGCGGAAAATGCGGTTGTGCATTTGCTGCTAAGTCAATAGTCAATAATCAAGGTAGCATAAATCCACTAATCCTAAACATTACAATCAACCGTGATATGAAATTTATTATGATCTGTAGATAGATATATATCTAGTTTCAAACAGATCTCCCACGCCTGATGCCTGTGGACATTTTTTTTTTTCAAATTCATATAAAACAAAATGTCGCGGCGCGTAGTTTGGACAAACTCCGGTGCGTACTGAAAAGTATGACTTTTCGCACTTATTAGGTTAATAACTATTGTCTTCTGATTAACAATCCATGCTGGCAATGGACCACTTCACCGCCTCGTCATTGATTAAAGAAAAAATAAACCTTTGCTCTAATGGCCTCGTGTTGAAAAATGATATACAGGATGTCTCAATGTTGGTTTCTGTATATTTATTCTGTTTGCTATGTCAATGTAATTTGATGATTTTATAATTTTACTATTCGAATAAATATAATTTGAATTTGAATATGAATTTGAAAATGAAACAGAGGAGATTTCGAGTATTTAGAGTACGATATTCAAAAAAACCCTCGAACATATCGATGTGTTATTCAAGGGGGTCACATTTTGGCTATATTGGAATTTTCGTAGGACACACCCCTTTCGAGGAGTGAGTTTCATCACCAGAATTTAAATAGGGAAAGTGGGTCACTTTGGTGTACACGCCGATGGCATTTCGTGGCAATTTGAGGCAACTTGAAGCATTATATACTCAAAATGACGACCGAGCCAGCCCTCGGTGAATCCTCATTTTGAAAAGTGGTAAAATTTTAAAAATCTAGAGATTAGTTTTTGAGATATTCACTTTTTAAAGTTGCATAGACCACTATAATTACCGTTTTTTTACGTGACTAAAATTTTATTTTTGAAAAATTCCTGGATTTTGCTTTCGTTTATAATTTTTTTTAGTTTAGTTAGTCCACCATATCAATTTTTGACTTTTCTTAATTTTATCAAAAATGAGTTACTAAGGTTCCAAAACAACTTAATCGACGACAAAAAAAAGTTGTCTGTCGGTCTGTTGTCTGTCGGTCTATTGTCTGTCTGTATACAAGATAACTCAAGATTTTAACAAAATTTGGTACAAAAATCCTCTATCTATTGTGGAGGGTTGAAAGGAGGAAAAAGGGGATAATATATTTTAAAAAATTGTAACTTTGGAACAAAAGCCAGTAGCGATATTAAGTTTCCATGAATATAGACTACAAATTTTGTTATAAAGTCCAAATTCGTAGGAGCTTTAGTTTCCGAGTTATTTGAAAAAACGTTAAAATATGTAAAAAAAATCATAACTTTAGAAGTAAAGCAGCTATTCATATGCGGTTTTCAGATTATGGTTTTTGTAAATATTACCCAAAAATTTTGTTATAAGGTTCAAATCTTTCAAAGCTAAAGTTTTCGAGATATTTTCATTTCCTTTCAACATAAAATAATTGATTGTATGGTGGATTATCCGTGCTTTGTAGCACCAATTTTTTCTTCTAGGAGACATTCCTACGAGGGAGAAAATTTACCTGTATAATTTGAGCTTAATTTAAAAATGAATATCTCATAAACGAACCGCTAGATTTTGAAAATTTCACTATTTTTGTAAAAGCATTTCAAAATAAGATATCAAATTCTGGTGGTGAAACTCACCCGTTCAAAGGGGTGTGTCCTATGAAAATTCTAATATAGCCAAAATGTGTCCACTTTTAATAACGAATCGAAGCATTCCAGGGTGTTTTTAAAATGGTACTCTACATACTCGAAAACGCCTTTGTTTCGTTTTTGTTTGAACTTTTGCGAAAATTATTCTGAAATTGCCATTTTTTACACGTTCCAAATATTATTGACACAAATTCGTCAAAATTAAAGTTTTTTTGCGTTTTTCATGATATATATATTTTTAAAAAAACTAGGATAGGATCTGATCTCTCTTTCTAGCTTTCTTGCTAAAATTATGTCGTAAATGCGCCGTAGAAGAAGGTTTATATAAAATTATACTAAAAGTTTAATTTTTTACACGTTTGAAATACCCTTGAAAAAAACTGCTTCAAATTATCCTAAAATTGCAAAAAAAATTTTGCAGTTTAGGCAGAACAATCTTCAAAAATTTTGATCATTTTCACGTTTTTTATGAAATATTTTTAAAAAACTGGGGTGCCAAGGGTGGCTGGAAATTCTAGATTTGTAGCCATAATCATGTCATAAATGTTCCGCAGGCGAAAATTTTGTAAAAGAATCTATTTTTCACAAAAACGAATGTCAAAATTCAAAAACTATTACTAGGGAACCCCAGATTTGAGCTTTATCTTTAAAATGAGACTTAAATTTCTGAAAAATTTCTGTATTTGGATAGAAAAATATGAGGCGAAAAATACCCTTGCAAGCGAAATTTTACACGAGTAAAGCCTATTCTCTTAAACCAATTGTATCAATCAATGCGCTGTAGCCACGCAGCAAAATTTTTTGGTGCATAAGCAAAGAATTTTAAAAAAAATTAAGGAGAATTTTAAAAAAATTTAAGGAGAATTTTTTTTATAAGGCCGCAGGCAAAAATTTTTTAAACTTAAGCTAATTATTTCGTCGGGGATTCAGCCCCTAACCCCTCCCCCCTCCTCCCTCCCTTGCGTGCCGCTGCACGAAACCTTCTGTACGGTGTCCTTGCGACAACCTTGAAAAATGAAGATCACCACAAAGATCGGGTGATCATTCTAGTGAATCGTGGCCGTTATAGGCCTTTAGCCGCGTGCCTAGCAACCAACCACTTCGAGAAAAAGTACGAAGAAGTCACGAGGCCACTTACTATACCAGCACAGAGTATCTTTAGATGATCTGTGTTACCATTTCATTTAGTAGAAGAGCTAAAGCACAAACTATATAACAATAGGGACTTATTGGGCATTACTCTATAAGGTTTTACCATAATAAGGAAAAACCGTATTTTATTTACGTTGAACCTTAACCATACTTAAAAAAAAGTGTTATTGGAAGTCGCATTACTTTTTCTTTTTCCTAACCTAAAATTTCTAACCTTGTAGGGATTTTCCCTGATAAATTCTTGCAAAAGCATAGATATCGTCAGTGTAGCTGAACCTCAACCTTTTAGGTTTCTGTAATCTATTAATTTTTTCACATAAATTTTAAAAATCCACAAGACTGTTTTTGTTTATAAACAAAAAACTAAAAATGCAAAGAATATTTAAAAGTCGTGTCGGAAAACAAACTAACCATCACTATTATCCGTGCTAATTGAGGTTATGTTTAAAGATAAGAGACGTATGGTAACTGTACCGAATTAAGGGAACACCGTATTTTATTACGGTTCCCTTAATAAAAACGCAGGTCACGCGCATGCTCAGATGTCAAATGTCGATTTTCCTTAATAAGGGAACGCGAAAATGTACGCCCACACAGAGAGCCTTAAGTAAGAATGAGAGTTTTAAAAACGTAGCCAAAAACTAATTATTGATTACTTTTTTTGAACTTCCGACCTCTTTGAAAAGCCTTTTTGTGAAATCGTGCCTGATAGGATATGCGCTTTTTTTCAGGTTTTTGTTTTTTTTTAAATAAAAAAAGCGCATTGTTTTAAACGTAACAATATTTTAAAATTCTATATTAATTGATAGTAAGTTATGGCACCACCTATATCTAGTAAGTAGGCTTTGGATAATTAGGATATCATCTTTTGTTTCACCTAAAAGTGTACATTTTATTTTTTGACAGTTTGATATTTTGACGATGTTTTTCTATGATTTTCTCGTAAATACTTGGTGAAAACTGGCGGAAATGACTTAATTTTTAGGCAAGAATAATTAGATTTTTTCAATATTACCATATTCCGTGATTTCTCTTTAATTTTGGGTAAAAAAATGGACGCAAAGTTGTTTTCACGAACGCAAATATTTTTTCCGTGAGCAATTTTTTTACAAAATTATGTAAAACAAGAATTTTTTAATTTTCCTCACGCATGTAGAACAAATGTTATACTTAACGCGCGCGGAAAGCGTGTTTTCCATACTTACGGTTTGCCCGAAATCTGCTGGCGCGTCATTCCAAACAGCGAAAATTATTACTTTCCGCACTTATTAGGTAGGTAAATAACTATTTCGCAAACAAAATCATAATTTCTTGAACAAATCGGCAATTCTGTCAATTTTCAATTTCAATTTCTACTTACTACAACTTTATACATATTATTTTATCGCTAGCTTCCCTACTATACTAATTCTTCCAAATAAAGAAAGAAGTGTAATATATCGATTCGATGACTTGATCTTGATCAAGAATCTTTTAAGTAATCGATAAATAAAATAATTGCTCATTTTACTTTGTTTCTTTTGAGAACTCAAGAAAGCTGAAAAGAAACATGAACAGAAACACATAAAAAATAAAATACATAAATAATATGCAAGATGACATGTGAGCAACAACAGAAAGCAAATATAGACCTTGGAAGGGTACGGGCATCCTTGGTTCTAGCAAATGTGAAAAGATACCAGATTTCTTTATCATTTACTGTCAAATCCTTAATTTTTGTAATTAATTCTTGAGTATTTTTACAGAAAAATATTTATAGGAATGGGTTAGGTTAGTTTCTCACCAAAAACTTGAAAATTGACGGGAAAAGGGTCCTTCATGCAATGTGACTATACGTCTGTCCAAACGAGCGTCTTTTATACTCCCGATTGCCACCCCTCTTTGCTGCTTAACTAAACCTACCTTTTTTTAAATATTTTACGAAAAAACTTTTAAAAAATCAAAATTTTAAAGAATTTTCACTTGCGCGGCTACATTGAATGTTCTAATTTGAATTTAAATTTAAGCAATTATGTGTCAATAGCATTAAAAATGTGATCTAAAATGGTCCAGGATGGGGGGGGGGGGTTGAATGAAAGATTTTTTTAATCTTCGGGAATACATAACTAAATATTTGATTTTTCATTAAAAGTTATCTTAACGTTTCGTCGGCGTCGGTTTTGGTGCGGCGTCGCGACGCGTTGACATTTTGCAGTTCTTCTGACAGCTATATCTTTGACAAATATATTTTTTTTAATTCGTTTTCATCGATCAAAAAAAAATAGGTCGATTGTGAGAGTTAGGCAAAACTCAAAATTCATGAAATTTTAGCTCATTTTCTGAAAGTTAGTAAAAAATTATTTAGTACTCGTAAATTTACCAAAACTTTCGAAAATTTAAAGCAAATTACTTTCCAGAAATGTCTTCCAGAATAAATTATTTCCCGACAAGTTCAAGCAAGTATGAAGCAAGAATTTTCCAATTCTCAGATTTCGTACATTAGCGTATATAAGCGTGGATTTCTCGGACACTGTGCGATCCAGGTACTTGATTTACAGTTGTGGAAAGAGCATTAAGCGTCAAAGGATCCTGCAAGCAAATCTTGCTGATGGAGCATTCCAGCTTTTGTTGGAAACTACGGAAACAAAGACAATTTTACATGTTTTTACATTTTGTTGTGTAACAAGCCATTTTCTTATGGTGTTTTTGAATTTCATACATCGGCCGTTAGCCCATGAAATGTCCTTTTAGTATAGTAGAGCAGCACCAATTCTGAAAGGTCATTTTATGGGCTTGTTTGCGTATATAAAAAAATCCATTCTATTTTCAACAGCAGAAAGCTGGAACACTCCATCAGCAAGATTTGCATGCAGGATCCTTTGACCAATGGTTAAATTAGTAACATTGCTTTGACGCTTAATGCTCTTTCCAAAACTGTAACTTGTAAGTCTTGTACCGGGATCGCACAGTGTCCAAGACATACATGCAAACTTACCAGTACTAGATAATTTTTTGCCAACTTTCAGAAAAAGAAAATAAACTAGAATTTTATGAATTTTGAGTTGTGCCAATTCTCACAATCGACATACATATTCATTATAAATGAAATGTAGCTAAAATAAAAGTCTATCCGGTCGATGAAAATTAATTTATAAAAAAATAAATTTGTCAGATATAGCGGAAACAAAATCACCAAACATCTACCAATTAAATTTAAAAAAACTCAAAATTTCCCCGACTAAGTATTTTTAAAGAATTTTAATTATATATGATAAACTGGGTGGGAGCTTCTTTGATGGTTTTAACTTTCGATTTGTTAAATTTTCATTAACTGGCTTTATTTAAAAGCATACGTAAAACTCTACTGTTCGTCGGTAATATATGCGATTATTATTCATATGAAACTTTGCTTCACATCAAGTTGGCGGATCGTTATTATGACGTACGAAATTTTCCACAAACTCATACACAATCGTGCTTGTTTACTTCCTCTGCCTTTACATTACAATACAAACACATGATATATCGTACTTTTCTAGATTTTCAAAGGAAATTTTACAATTTTAGTAGTAGACATTGCCTGAAGACAAATATAAAAAAGTAAAGGTGAGAAGTTTTTCTTAAATTTAGGTAGCAAACTATAAAGGCCAGGAACACAGGTCAGCTAAGGGAATTTTAATGCTACACGAAAAAAATTTACATTACATTTTATTGTATACTTAATTGTGTAAAACGTGTACGCAATTTTTAGTTACACAACTTAATTTAAAAAAATTACACAATTATTTTTTGCGCATAGAAGCCTTTAAATGAGTTAAAAATAAACCATAGCAACCGTGGCAAGGTTTGACCAAATTTCTAACGTCCCTAAAGTTAGCAGTAGAAAAATTTTACGATTGGAAAAATTGGTGCTTATTAAGTGCTAATTAAATGCTAAGTCACAAAATTTTGTGCTTTTGTAGTTTCCGAGATACGACCTGCACTGCTAGCTACCCGTTAAAGATAGCAGTGCACCATGCTAAAATGGTCAAGAAAAGTAGCATAGTGGTCTAAATGATCCAGAAAATTAAATGCTAATTAAATTGTATTTTTTACTTTTGTATGCATATTTTTTAAGATCAATGTGGTGTACTACGCATATTTGAATTCTCATGAAAGAAGACGTTGATGATGTTTTTAATATTGGAATAAATTAGTGCACAACGGGTCTAATGAGGCCTAGGTGCTGTGAGGTTAAATCCCCACCCTCCCAAATTATCAGATGGCCTGCACTGCTAGCTACCCGTTAAGGATAGCAGTGCACCATGCTAGAATGGTCCTGAAAAGTGGTAGAGTGATGTGCAGCATTTAGCATTTAATTTTCTGGAATATTTAGACCACACACCACCACCACCACACTTTTCTGAACCATTCGAGCATGGTGCACTGCTATCTTTAACGGGTAACTGGCAGTGCAGGTCATATCTCGGAAACTACAAGAGCACAAAATTTTGTGACTTGGCATTTAATTAGCACTTAATTAGCACTCATTTTTGTACTGCTAACTTTAGGGACGTAAATTTTTTTAGTGATTTAGTTGTAGTTATTTGTATGCAACCCAGTTTTTAGAAGCAGTGAAGGAAATACATAGGTACTTTCACTACGTTTTCACGTAACACTAAATACGTTTTCAATACGATTTGAGTTTTTGACATTTGCTTAACCATAAAATGTCAAATTTTGCAATATCAGCCATTCCATGAATATGTCAACCACAGGTTAAATCTGTTTTTTAATTTATTTAACACGAAAACTCTCTATGGTAATGTAAAGTTTATATATTATTTACAAATAACTCCACTCCACTGCACGCATGATGGTAGTTACCATGAAACGCCAGTAAATCCGCCAAATGACCTCGACCGAACACTGGAACAGTATTGCAATCTACCGAGTGCCCCAAAAAAAATCGGAATGATTTTAAATGGCTCTAGCTTTGTTAGTTCTTTACCGATTTTAACGAGTGATAGCTCTATTCAAAGGGCATGAAATTCCCCTTGGACAAATTTAAAAAAGTTGGCGGGCACTTACAATCAAAGATGGTGGACATTGCCAAAATGAAGCATATATTTCAACTCTTTTTTTTTAAGGAATCCATTTAAATGAAATTAAAAGATTAACACTATTCAAAAGTCTAGTCTCTACCAAGGCGATCGACATATCCCCTATTAAAATCGTTTAAGTACTTTATAAGATTTATACCCAGAAATTTGGGAGAAGTTCCAGTGCTCTATATGTAAATAATGAATATATTCATATCGCCGCAACTTTTTTTATTTCTTAACCGATTTTAATGAGGTATAGCTCGTTTGAATAAAAATTAAATTTTCCTGCGACGACAAAAAAGATTTGTCGATCATTTTTGAATTCAAGGTGAGATAAACCATATTTAATCTCGTTTATTTTTTTGGAACCAACTCAAGCGAAGTTATAAAACCGCCCAACGGCTTAGTCTCTGCTAAGGCGATCGACATATCGTTCAGTTAAGTATTTTAGGACACCTAAAAGTTTGGTAAAAGTTCTAGTGCTCAATATGCGAATATCAACGTATATAAACGTATATAAAGAGCATTAGAACTTCTCCCAAATTTTTAAGTGTGTGAAATTTAATTCTTGATCAAACGAGCTATCACTCATTAAAATCGGTTAAAAAATAAAAAAGTTGCGGCGATATGAATATATTCATTATTTACATATAGAGCACTGGAACTAAGTTTTTGTGTATAAATCCTATAGTTTTAATAAGCGATATGTCAATCGCCTTGATAGAGAAGGCTGAATAGTGTTAATATTTGAATTTTATTTAAGTGGATTCCTTAAAAAGAAACTTTGACAATGTCCATCATCTTTGATTTTAAGATGCAACACCAGAAAAACTAATTTATTTATTTATATAATAATACATTAGGATGCTCTTCGTATTTGATTACATTTCCAAGTAGATTCCTCCATGATAATCATCAAAAAATTAATAATGAGTGCCTCCTCCATGGTTATTTATGTACTCGTTTGTTCTATTGGGCATGGGGACATGGTAATCGACTAAGATTGCGCCCTATCATATCTCATACGTGTTCGATAGGCGACAAGTCAGGCGATCTTGCTGGCCATTCCAAAGTCTCTATGCCATGTTCATTTAAGAAGTCCATTGTTTCACGAGCAATATGCGGTCTGGCATTATCTTGTTGAAAGATCGCTTTTGGGATAGTTTGTAGATAAGGATGTAAAACTGGTTGCAGCACTTCATCGATATATCGCCGAGCAGTCAGATTGCCGTTGATGAGGACTAGAGGTGATCTGCTTCCTAGACATATAGCACCCCATACCATGATACTTTGCTGTCTTGCTATATCACATTCAACAGCAAAGTCTACATTTCGTCTCTCACCTCGAAATCGCCTAAACCTCATGCGTCCATCATGGCCGCCTAAACAAAACCTGGATTCGTCGCTGAAGCTTATGGTATTCCATTCGTCATTCCAATTTCGCCGAGCTCTGCACCACTCCAAGCGGCGAGCCTTATGTTGTGGGGTCAAAGGTTGCACCAAAAGCGGACGGTAAGCCCTCAGCCCCATACCAAGCAATCTTCGATTAACTGTCATCCTTGAAAACACTCGTCCTGTAGCTGCAACTGGAACATCTCTTACTTGGTGTACACTGTCCCGTCAATTTCTGAGAGGTCGTAAATCACGACCTTGTAATAATCTAGGGCGTCCAGAACCCGCACGACGTCTATAAGTCTCATCATTGGACCACCTTCTCCAAACTCTTAACACTGTTGATGGATTGGCATTAACCCTTATTGCAATTTCCCGTAAACCAAAACCAGCCTCTTTCATGCCCACGATGCGTCCTTTCTCGAAATCGGTTAAATGATGAAACTGTTGGCGACCGCGAACTCTTGGCATTTTTATTTTTTAAGTAAACTGTAAGCAATCCAAAAAGACCAAAAACTATGAGAAAAATGATTTAAAATTTTCAGAAAAGGTCTTTTATGTGTTGGTTGTTTTTGAAAATGAATAGAAAAAATCTGTGAAAAAAGGAAAGATTAGAAGACAAAAAATTTATCAAATATTTCTTTTGAGATAAGGTATACACACAATTAGTTTTCATTCAAATAATTATCCATATACATGGTGTTGCATTTTTTTGTTACTTCAGATCACATTACAATAAATACTTTTTTTTCAATTAATATAATTAGCAGATATTTGGTATGAAGAGAAAGAAAGAAAAATACATTTTTTCTGTAACCTCCGTTGTGCAAATTCACAATTCTTCTAACAAAAATCTAGCGATGAGAGAATTTTCATTTCGTTAACTTTCATATAACTTTATCATTCTGCAACCGTTGCCTTGGAATAACTGAGTTGTTAAATAAAGCTTTGTAAATTAAATTTATAAATAAGCTTTTCATTGTTTTTTTTTTTAAATTAGGTTCACATTTTGACAACAAAAATTTGATAATTAATAGATTTGTAAATGTTATAGTTATTCCGTTATTTTTTTATGACAGGCCTGTTTTTTGCATATTTGTCGCTTATTTACTGTTCTTGAGTTGATTTTTATTAATAAATCGCAGTTATTTATTACCCATCCTTTTGCCCTTTTTGAATGATGTTATTTAGAGAAGCGAATGACATCGACTTAAAAAAATTTAGTTTGGTAGGTCGAGAATCAACCCCCTGTTACTGATTTAATGTGTTAAAATAATAAAATAAATTGAAAGCGTCTATTTATTCTGTACCCAATGGATACACATTATACAAGTGATTTAAAAAATAACGAGCAATTAAGAACACTGTTCTCAACCTAATTAATTGTCTAGACGTTAATGTTTTACATCCTTAAGTCAGTCGGTTAATTTTTAGCTCAATAAAGCAAATATTTATGACTAAAAGGAACTCTTATATTGAAATAAATTTAGTGGTTTTCAGTCCAATCTCCTAACAAAATTACAACATTTGAAAGTTAAACGACACTAAATTTTTCGATTGTTTAGAATCATGTTTTAGCTTAAACCACACTCAGAAAACTTAGCTTTTTTGTTAGTGGTAAGTGATGAATTCAATAGCTGCAAGTAAAACGACCTACTTAGACCCGAGTTTGTTAACCCTTAGTGATTTATCTACTTACCAATATGTGACAACTCACTTAACTTTCCCTTCACTTACGGATAGTGAATTTTTCTACTAAGGATAAGTGAATGCATCAAATATTGAAAAATCTTGCGGAAAAATATATTTATCCTAATAATAATGCATGCCTATAATGATTTGTCAACGTATTGCCATCATAAGAATTCGACATCCTATTTGCAACGATAATTGTTCATTTATAGGGAGATCATGATGGAAATAGTTTTAAAAAAACTCGAAAAAAAATCGATGACCGGAAACGCACCTGGTAACCCTATGTTTAGAGATGCTTGTCCATATACAGGGTGTTCCAAATTCGATGCTCACCATGGGGATCTCCTAAACGGTAGGAGATACGAAAAGTTTTAAATTAGGGCAAAGTTGCGCAATTTGACGCTTTGCTTAAAACCAAAAAAAAAGTTTACAAATTCCGGGTAGTTCCGGAGATAAGTGTAAAAAGCCAAAGTCTTTATTTTTAGTTTTCTTATTCTTAAAGCTGACAGAAAACGCTTAAAACTTTCTACAGGCACTTTTTTAAGGTCTACCTAATAAGAGGTCCGTTTTCGAAATTTGACATTTCAGTGTGACAGGGGCACTGTCAAGTTCATGTTTTCTTATGGATACATGCTTTTTTTCTCCTGCCGATAGTGCTAATAAATAAACGAAATGTGAATATTAGCACAAAAATGTGGTTTTGGCTGCAATATTGCTTTTCGCAAAAAGTCAATTGCTATACCGGGGACCCTTGAAAAGTACCAAAAACTAGTAAAGTATTAATTGGTTTTTGTTTTTTGTAATGATACGAAATAAAAAAAACATTATTTATGTTACACCATAAGATTTTTTATTACGGGGGTATTCTAAGAAGTACGTAAATTAATCAGAATTTTATTTCATGCTAGTCCTTCTTAAGTGTTATACCGTTATACCAAATGATACCACTAATTTTTATTTAGTCACATAAACTCTTCTCCCAACAAGAAACATTTTCTTGCCAATATTAAAATAATTATTGATTTGTGTACCTCCTAGAATACCCCCGTAATAAAATGATGCGTAATTAATAGTATTATTTATTAGTTTTTGACATTTTCCCTCGCATTTTTTTCCTATTTTGTAACGTATTAATAGGTTTTAGTACTTCTTGAGTGTTCCCGGTGTATAAACTGACACAATTAATTTTTATTTAGTAACATAAGCTCTTCTGACCAACAATATTGCCACAAGAAACCTTTTTTAGTACAAATATTAAAATTCTGATTGTATCCTCATAATAAAAAAATCTTATGTTGTACCACATACAAATATTATTTTTCAATGAATTTTGGTGTTTTATCAATATTTTGTACTATACAAAAAAGAAAAAAAAATAATACTTAACTAATAACTTCCCAAGGCTCTCCGGTATACCAAATAACTTTTTGGTGCAGTTCTGGCTCTCTTAATTTTTATTTAGTCGCATAAACTCTTATGGAAAGCAATATTGCAGCAAAAACCAATTTTTTGTGGTAATATTCACATTTGGTTTATTTATTTATTAACATATACAACATACCCACATTTGGTTCAATTCCTGTGCCAACTAAAGTTACATGTTAAGTGTGCCCCCTCCTTTATGTCGTTCCCTGCTCAAAAATTAGGGCCCTGAAGTTTGGCACTCCATTTTTTCCAGGCTAACTAGTTATTATCGCTACGGTTTTTTTCGGAAAATGTAAGGACAGGGCCGTTATAGTAATTCATATATTACGTTTTTACGTGGAACTGAATAAGTTTTTAATTCGATTCAATTTTCGATTTTCCTGAAGCGATTTGAACGCGTTCCAAAAACGATTTTATTTTACGTGTTTTTTTTAATTAAATTTCGAAAATTAGAAAACAAGGTGTTAAATCCAGTCGGGTTAAAATTTTTATTCGGTTTCGATACGATCCGCGTTTTCCTGACAGCTAGACTCGCAAACAATCCCAGAAAAAATGGTGCCAGCAGGCTCGTACACCCATTCATAAAATCTTTAAAAGAAATATTTTGTCCAATAATTATTTTCAAAAAAATGATTGAAAATGCAATTATCTATCTTTGTGAAAACCGCGTGTGGCTAGCTGCTACGGTTCGTGAGTTACAATTTTTTTAAAAGTTTCATCAAAAACTAATCAGCTCTACGTCTGGTGCCAGGGAATTTTTGTGCCAGAAAGACAAAGACCATGACAAAATTTTGTGTTTAGGTTGTTTTTAACTCAAATAACTTATTTTTAGTGAAAATAAAAAAACTTTTTTTTTGGCTATCCCAATAGGCTCCATACTATGTATGGATGGCTAAAAAGGCGTATTGAACTGAGGCAGGGCAAAAGACAAAACGCTTTTCGATTCACGATTTCACGATAGTTTTAAAAATGAATTGTATTGAAAACGCATTTAGTTCTATATGAAAACTATATTATATTATATAATTAGAATAAAAATGTGCCTGAAAATAAGGGTATCTAATGACTTGACTGAAATCATTTGCCTCAAGATATATTGTCTACAAATTTTTACTAAGCTCTACAAAAATCTGTTAATTTCACCCAATTAAAAGGTAACAGATAAAAACTTTCTTATTTGTTGGACTAACAATAATTAGTGTTATTATTATAATAGGTGTTCGTAACTTTTTTCGGTTGCCAGGGCAAGATATATTAATTATTAGGAGGCTCTTACAGCAATCAAGTGCCGCTTTTTATGTTATTAACTTTTGCAATATTTTTTTATTTTATAAAATATATTGTGAGTGTAGCTTGTAATGGGTTGATTTTTTTTAAGTTGTTTGGGAAGGCTAATAATAAATTACAATACAGAGATGGTCATATACTTTCTTTTTTTTTATAACTTATGACAGCTGACTATACGTAAATACTTGGACAAGTCCGTAAAAATCCTTCACTGTAAATAATGAGGGTAGTCTTTAGAAAGAGATTATTAAGCACGTGACAAAACAACGGTTAACATTTTATGCATGACATTGGGGGCCCGAGTACCTATATAATTATTTTTTGAAGAATTTACTCTAACTTAAAACCCCCGACAACGTCTGGCATCAGAGAGTATGATCTACATAGATTTACCATTTAATTTGATACCTCAGTCAAGCAACGAATTTTTGTCAAAACTATACTCCCATTTGTTCCACTCCTTAAGTGATTTTTTTTACCTGATGGAACTGAAATAAACCAGTGGCGCATCCAGCAATTGACATTGGGGGGGGGGGGGTAAGGATAAATAATAAAAAAAACTCAATTTGAAGTAAAAATTTGACCATAACCAGGCTTGTCAGGGGGGGGTTAACCCCAAACCTTCCCTCGGTGCGCCACTGAATAAAATAGTGCCTAATTTTATCATAAAAAAACCTTTTCGGCCGGTCCCTGTAAGGCAGTGGGTAGCTGCCTGCCGCACCGACGGTTACGAGTTCGAATCCCGGCTGGTTGCATGGGTACTTTTTTCCTAAACACTGTGGCAACACTGGGCATGCCTCGAAAGTTTCAGTATAATGCTATCTCAACATTTTTCTAGGTCATTTCGTTTACCGGGGATGGTAACGTAGGCTTAGCATCCGTCCGGAATTTAGGGGCGTTCGAACTGCGTCGGGCTGGAAAAACAAACCGGGTCTGGAATTTAGCTGGCCGTGGAAACATAGTAGTTATTTTTTTAGGGTTTTGAGCACTGTAATCGGTGTGATGCATTTATTACCGTTCATGAAAAGTCACCAAAAAAGTGAAAAAAAAACGAGACTCAAAAAAAATTACGTTACAATAATCCAATCCTTTTTTTCGACTTTCTGACTTTCTTTTTTTTACCTTAAAATGTCAAATTGTCGCTTAGAGCTTGAACTCGGCAAGCTCCTTAATCAATTCATTGTAATTAATTGTACAATTATTATAGGTAATATAGACACAAGTATTTTTTTCTTCATAACTGAAGTTACACTGCTTGGCCCTGCGATGCATTCGTTGGGATCTTCATTTTTCAAAATTTCCCCTGAACTAGGGCGGCTCTGACTTCCTCGCAATTTTATCGACGATCGCCTGATGATGCTCTTCGTCCATCTGCAGATAGCTCGCCATGGACTTGGAGCTAGCATGACCTGTCATCTTTATAAGTTACTGTTCAGCAACTCGCTTTTGTGAGATGAGACATAGCAGTTGCCCTCAGTGAGTGATTTGTAATCTTTTTTTCTTCACGTATAGTCCCACCTGTGCAGCCTGCATCTTAGTCCACTTCGCTAGCTCGTTCTTGCCCACGGGTATGTTCTTAAACCATTGACGTCTCAATTTCCAGAACGGATTAATCGTTAGAAAAAGGCGATCATTTTCAACGTTATCTCTCTTTGATTTCAGTGCATGAAAAAGTCGAACCGGACAGAAATTGGGTTTTATTCAACATCAGCCATTTGGATGAATCGCATGGCTTTGATCCAACTTGAGTGGTTTTTCCAAAAATTGCACACCTGCATTGTTCACTTTTTTAAAAAACTGCAACTTGGCCCTGCAACCTTCTTCTCCTCTCCAGGCTAGTTCATAGGATAACACAAAGAACAGCTTCTTTTGCAACCCATCTGGTGTCATTTCATCACAGCTACTCACTAGTTTCTGCATTCCATCAAATTTCAAGGTAGTTGAGTTTACTTTTCTCTTGTCCTCTGCAAATTTCGTCGTTTTGCGTTTTTTGCTTCTTTTGCAGATTTGAAAATTATATCTTGAAATAGGAAAAGTTTTATGCCATATTTTTGAGACGGTCCCCAAATTGTTTTTACGGTAGTTTTTTATACTCCTCGCCGTTTCCTTTCTTATTATTTTGTGCCCAATCCTTTAAAATTTTTGCAATCTCGCTCACCGGCATTTCCTGCTTCAATTCATATTTTCTGGCTTTGCAGAACTCCATAAATAGGTTCCAGACAAATGTTTTTTGTATGTGCGAGTCTATTTTGGCCTCGGATAAAGACCCGAAACGGTTCATTTTGTATCAAAACTCGTAAAACTCGGAAACTCAGCGCGTCGCCGAATTTGTTTACTCCAGGTACGCATTGCTAAGGCCGTCAGTCGTTCTGTTTATTCCATAGCAATCGCGATATATATATATAATGCTTTGCGGGAGGGTGACCTGCAGCGCTTCATATATTAGTGAGATCGCGTCAGAGCAGTGGAATTATCACCACTGGGGAATTATCATCTACATCAACCCATATTTCCTCATATTTTTTATTTAAAAATCTTAAAACTGTTTTAAATATCAACAAACTTAAAGTAATATATCATGGTCAGGTTGAATCACGTTTGAGATATGGCATTATTTTTTGGGGTGGACAACAAATTGGGAGGAAGTTTTTATTAAGCAGAAAAGAATAATAAGATGCATGCTAGGACTGCCTCCTATGCAAAAATGTCGTGATAGTTTTAAAAAGATCAAAATTTTAACTTTGTGCTGTCTCTATTTGTATGAATTGTGTAATTTTCTTTTTTCAAAAAAATCAACCCTAATTCGTAATATTAATATACATAATATAAATACAAGGCAAAAAAACCAATATAGGGTGCCCTTTCATAAAACCAAATTAGGTAACAATCTGCCCTTAACAGTAGGAATTAGGGTTTTCATGAAACTGCCAAAGAGAATACAGGAGATTGAGAAAAGACATAAGTTAAAAAATGATTTAAAGGCTTTTTTGATACATAACGCTTTTTATGATATGCAGGAATATTTTTCAGGTAGTTTTTAGTTTATAATTTTTAGCTTAAGTTATTGACGATACTATTTCGGATAATTGAGACTGTAAAAATTTAAAAAAAATGATTTAATATTATTTTAGTCGATTTGTTTTAATTTTGTTACCTCTTTAGGATTTTTTATTTTTTGAAGTGTTCCATATTATTTGTAAAGTAATCTACGGAAAATAAAGATTTATTGTATTGTACTGTATTGTATTGTATATGTTAAACGTAGAGTAAGCAAGCACGTTCAAAATTCCATGTAAATGTAGCTTAACCCGATACTGGTTTGAAGATTTATGTGAATTTCCGAACGCAGTCAGGCAGTCGCATATTCTGATGCTGTAGTGAAATTCAAAAAGATAAAGTAAAGGCATAATAATGAGTTGAGTAAACCCGTCATAAGACCGTTTTTTTTATTGTTTAATTTAACAACTGTCCGGACTTTGCCCGGAATTTCGGACCTGATGGTAATCCTAGGTAAAGGTCTATTTTTTACCATACCAATATGGGGAACTATTAAAATCGTGAAATTTTGACTTTTCTTAATTTTATCAAAAGTGAGTTACTAAGGTTCCAAAACACCTTAATCGACAAAAAGTTTTCTGTCGGTCTGTTGTCTGCTCTCAAGAACGCGTTAATCGATTTTAACGAAATTTGGTACAAAAATCTTCTAATGGCTGATATTCATGGAAACTTAAATCTGAAAACCGTATATCGCTACTTGCTTTTGTTCCAAAGTTACAATTTTTTTGAATATTTTATCCCCCTTTTACCCCCTTCAACCCCCACCAACCTACCCAAAAGTTAATCAGTTCATGGTCAGCCAATAGAGGATTTTTGTACCAAATTTCGTTAAAATCGATTAAGGCGTTTTTGAGTTAGTGTGTATACAGACAGGCAATTTTATGGAAAATTTCGTTTTTAATGCCTCAAAATATATAAACGATCTGGAAAAAATGCAAAAACCAATCTAATCTAGTCTACAACTGAAAATAAATCGAGTAAAGATTTACTCCAAATCTTTCCTCGCTCAAGCAAAAACACCTCTACTTGGGTTTGGTCGGTCAAACTTTTCCAGGGTGTATTTAGACTTTTCCTGGGTGTATCCAGTTCGGGCAAGCTGGCAGTGGCAAGGGCGAGAAAAATACTTTACGTATGATTTAAGATCAATATTTTTTTCTATGACCATGCATCTGACTTTCCACTCAAACGGACTCGAAAAATTTTAGTATCTTTCCGCCACTTTAGAGAAAGTGTTGTTTTCCGTACCCTTGTGAAAAATGGTTATTTGCCTAATATAAGGGCGGGAAATGTAGCTTTTCTGCCACGGCACTTTACTCCCATGTTGGGTACAATATTTTTCCTACTTGCGTAAAAAAACAACTTGTTGTTATTTAATTTTTGTGTCTTTTAAATAAAAAAGGAAAGAATATATTTTTTTTCATTTTAAGTCAACCAAATGGCAAGTTGTATAAAAAAAAAGTTGTCGTGCGTAAAAGTGCTGTTTTCAGGCGAGAAGTAGTCCCTAGGGCGCCTTTTATGCTCGCGGGCCTTAAAGTTCTAAATTACTAGTTGTCACGTGAAATCGTTTGTTGTTGTTTTAGTGACTTGTCAAATTTATATCTTGATTATATCGTGCATAAAATGTTGTACATACTGCTGTTATTTACACACTGCGGTTAAAACTGAACTTTTTGACCTAGGTGCATAAATAACTGTTTGCGCAAGTTAAACTTCCCGCCTAAATATCTTGCACGTAAATCCGTTCGTAAAAACCACTGTTACGCACACCTAAAAATATAATTCAAGAAAAAAACGTTATTTTTTTGTGATGCATGAATCCCATTTTATGTGGAACGGGTGGAATTTATCCTGAGTAATGCAAATGAAATGAAGTATTTTTATTCTCCTTTGGTTTTTCCATGAAATATTTTTGATGAAATGAGGTTGAGTTGTTTTACTGAATCATAACATTTTGGTTTAACTTGTGAAATATAGCAATTTTTTTATTTCTTTATCAAAAACACGATTTTATTTACTTTATAACAATGGTTTTTTTTTGTCTGAACGGGCGATTTATATACTAAATACCGTAAAATCATATTTTAGCAACCGAGGGCATAAAAGTAATTTTTTCGCCTGTATGGCCATCTTCTAGCCAGAGAAAGGCTTTGAAATCATAATTGACATAGAAAGTGAGTGAGCGCATTGAAGTTTTTATTATAAAGCCCAGGGGATGGGTATATTATTTATCTACGAAAATACCAATTATTCCTTAGATTAAAAAGAGACAAGATATCTGTTCCAACGAAAACTCCTTGACAAATAATAACCACTGTTTATTTGGGTGGTGGGGAATATCGATTATTTTTCTATCCTTTTAAACGACGTTAGAACGATAGGGATAGAGAATCCTGTCTCAACCACTTTAGGTCGTGATTCACTTATGGTTGGGGAAAGTCGGCAGAGCACAGACGGTCGGATGATATTTTTATTGACATAAGCTTTTTCCTGTTATTTATTTTAAAATTTTAGGATATTTTAAGCAGTTTTTAAGTTGTTTTAAAACCACATTTTCTCAAAAAACGTTTATAGTGTGTTGGTTTACCAGTAGGAGAATATTTCAGTGCATTTAAAGTGATATTTTGGAACAAATCGTCCAATGTTTTGAAAACAAAGGGAGAGCAAGTGAAATCAGTTAGTGGCGGTACATGCCGGTAGGTACACAGAAAATAAAAAAAAGTTTATGAAATATACTTAATTAGTAGATCCTTCGATTAAAATATCAACAAACACGTTTTTTTTTTGTTAATTTTCAAAATTTAAAATACTTTTGATGAAGTAGTTAATGCCCAATCCTTCAAGGTTTTTCTTATAAAGACGACAAAATAAAGCATACTTTTGATGAATTAGTTAATGCGCAAATGAGATATTTTCGAAGGTTTTTTTTATAAAGACTATAAAATAATAGAGGTAGGTAAAGTCCTAATAAAAATATAAAATAATAGAGGTAGGTAAAGTCCTAATAAAAGTAGGTAAAGAATATTGAATTCCTACCTCTTATCAGAATATTAAGGTTGATTTATACTGCCGCCGTTGCCATCTGCGCTCGCCCTTCGAATTGATATTTGAATCTTTTTGGCTGTCCTAGATGTCTCTATATACCCTAAGCATTATTGACTTTATTGTGTACTGAAGAGGTCAGTATAAGTAAGTTTCTGCTAATGACCAGAAGGTAGTAGGTAATATTATGTTTTTTTTCTTGATGTTCCAGGTGCTGTGAACTGTGTTTCTTTGTTTTCATGTTTGGCATAATTTTATTGTGTTGAAAATTGAAATTGCTATAAATCATACACAAACTTTGTAATAAATTTATTTTGTATAAACTTGTACTACAAACATTTATTGTTAGGAACCTTCCAAAGCTCAAATTGGCAGAATTATTTTTTGCATGTTTTTTAAATTATTTTGTAGATTTCATATGATAGTAAAATTTTAATAATATAATCCACGTGTAAATTTATATTTAAGTAGGTACGCCACTGGTGTGTTTACTCTAAACATTCCATATAATAATATAACCAAAGTCTCCAGGTATAAGTGTGCTGTAAATGTCAGGTATCTTGTCTCTTTTTAATCTAAGAATTATTCCAAGAGAATAGGTACATTTAGCTATTTTTTAAACGCATCCGTATATTTAATACCTAACGCGTTCAAAACTAAGCCAAAAGGTACTACATTTTTGAATTATTTATGTCACTTTTCGAACGAGGCTCGATTTTATGGTAGAGGTATATACTTATAAACTTAAT
Source organism: Oxystoma pomonae (assembly GCA_963921995.1). Taxonomy (NCBI): domain Eukaryota; kingdom Metazoa; phylum Arthropoda; class Insecta; order Coleoptera; family Brentidae; genus Oxystoma; species Oxystoma pomonae. The sequence continues at coordinate 56,810,132 of OY998164.1, forward strand.
ATACACGGCATTGTAATACATCTCCGCGAAAATTTTTGTAAGCAAGATTAATCATCTAAATCCAGGAGGCTATGAAATTTTTTGAAATTTCAGCCGTTTTACGCATGCGTAATGCCCTTCACTGCTATGTATGTATGCTATGTACGTTTGACAGTAGTGTTTGCTTTTCAAAAACCAATGGCGAATTTTTCATAGTAAACTACTTATACCATGGTTATGGTTATCCAAACCACTCGTATTTTCGCGTGTGTGGTTTGCAAACCACAATCAATTGTATTTGAAATGGCGCATGATGTGTGACGTCATACTTAACTAAACCATAAACCATGTCATTTTTGCGAGTGGGTTTTCTTACCATGACGTCAGACCAAACTAACCTGACAAACTACTTCTTGCAGTTGGTTTGTGATTGCAGTTTGAAAATGAGGTTAGGGGGTCTTCGCTTGGTGAGGTCTGTGTTGGCTGATAAATTTTTGCAGTTTGAAAATACATTTTTTTGTGCATTTTCATTGTATTTATAAATTATTCTTAAAGTGAGCCACGGGCCATCAAAAATTTTAAAAATCCGACAAAAGAAAGTTATATATCTGAGAGTCCTTAATATATCCCAGTTTTATTTTTTCGCATTTTACCCACCATTTATAAACCCGACGTTACCGTTCGACGTTGACCCTTATCTGGGATCCCAACGTCGAGTTTATAAGTGGGGGTTTGCCCTTCTCCATATCTTTGATTTTTTCACATCAATAGGTAATACAAATTTATGTGTGTGAAAAATTCTTTAAGGTGGCACCTATTAGAGTCCATAGGACTCCAAATCTGCCGGCGCCGGTTGGTTTTTTTCCACTAAAACAACCCAATCCAACACAGCCCAACCCAAAAACACATTTCAACCCCCTTCCCGGCACCTTTTTTTCTCTTTAAAAAAAACGGGCACCGGCGGATTTGGGGTTCTAGGGACCCTAGCAGGTGCTTCTATAAAGAATTTTTCATAAAAAATCAAAAATGGCAGAAAATCGTATACTGCATTCGTTTTTGGTCTCTTTATTTTTTTTTTCTGTACCACGCGCCTCTAAATGCTGTTGAAATTGTACTTCTTAATAGGAAACCTAGGTAGGTCTAGAGTCCATGTGGGTATGCATTTTTGACATATTTGCTTAACTGTCTAAGGTTGGTAAGGCAGCACCATATAGTGAGGTTAGAAGAAGACAAAATCACAGAACGTAAATTGGTATACTGTATTTGTCAACCAAATCAGCTGTTAACCAGTGAGTTAACCGTGACGTCATTACTGACTCATTATCCTAACAAACCACAGAGTGGTTAGGGTCATGAAAAATTCGCCTCAAGCATTTTCGTTTTATACATAAAAATATGTGCCGCCCAAAATAAAAATGTAATCTTATGGCGTTTTTAATCGCATTTTAATGACGAAAAATTAATAAGATGTGAAAGTGCCAAGGTAGATGTTTTCCCTGGATGATACCAAAAATTTTACAGGTATTTGTTTTTCTCTGTATAAAAACTTTATTTTGTATAAATGCCTGCCTCACAGTACACTATAGTGTGTGTACTGTGAGTAAAATTAAAAACCTAAACAAAGCACCACTTTCGGAATCAAAAATCAAAACAAACAAAAATGGCGTCAGGAATAACATCAATCCAACGCACTTGCGCAAAATTAACGAACAAAATTGCTACTTCGTCTATATTCAATGTACCGTTGAAGGCGGAGGAAATGTTTTAGCACATCTTTGGTATTCTTTTGGGAAAACTTTTGAAAGAATTTAAGTGAAATGAATTGTCATTTCAAACACCGACCAGTATTATTAGGAATTACGTCTTTCATTTTTATACATAAGTTGTGAAACACCCTATATATTCTGATTATGATTAATATACAATTCTAGACTTGTTAAAATGACTCCTGAAATGCGCCGCAGACGAAAATTTTGAGTTACACTACACTACAAATGCAATTTTTTTACAATCAATGTAGAATTGAGACCAAAAATTTTGGAAGAATTGTCTGCTTAAACTGGATTTGGATTAATTTTGGAATTTTCGTCGACATTTTGAGGGTGTAAAAGTAAAAAAATGGCAACTTTCGAACAATTTTTGCCTGCGGTGCACTTAAGACATAATTTTGGGGAGAAGTCTAAAATTAAGTCTAGATCAGCGCAAAGTTTGCACCTTACTTTTAAAATAAAAATAAAGTTTTTTTTCGTACACACTGATCTTGCCCACCACCTACTAAACTGCCCCTCTCCTTTGAAATTGGCTGTATCCGTCCCTGTAAATAAAGGTAAAAATATAAAATACTTGTATGTGTTTTCATATTTTTAGGAAGGGGTACGGTATTTCAATTCGTTATTTTAGAGGCGGGCATTAGAGTAAAGGTTAACTCCGAGGCTTTGGAGCCGGGCGGGGGTCAAAATTTGGTTAGTTATTATTTATGAATTTTCCGAGGAATTTTCTGACTATATAAAACGATGACCTTCCACATGCCGTATGTATTTATAAATATAGAGGATCAACGAGCCCAAAAAAACCGTTTGAAAATACCTTGTAAAGATCAACGTTCCGCGCCCCGACAAGTGGTAAACCGACCCCAACCGACCGCGACCCAAAGAGAGTTGGTTAACTTTTGTTGCTATAGGACAATATTCGCAAAATTTCAGCAACCCCGCTAGACGGTAGAGTGCCTGACAGTACACAAACTGCTTTAAAATTAAAATACATCAATAGAATGTTCCTCATCATCCTTTGAGATCAAAAATAACCAAAATTACTTTTTTACGTCCGTGCGGGAAACATCACTTTCCGCACACATTTTAATTCGGAAAGTGTCACTGTCCTGCACTGAGTACGGGAATAAATTTAACCTCAGACGGCTTATTTTTTGCGTAAAGTATCTTTCGCGCCCTTACCTGCTTGAAAGAACTACGCTCCGCGTCGTTCGGGTCAAGAGCAGTTGCGTGCGGGAAAGATTACCGTTCGGCCATAGTTAGAGTAACATTACTATTTTCTACGACCGTGCGGGAAACATCACTTTCCCGCACGTATTTGACCCGACACTTTCCCGCACATACTTTTCAGGTGGTCGTAGAAAAAACATTCATTCTAACTAATGCGTGTAAAGTATCATTCCCGACCCTGCCAGCTCGCCGGAACTTCGCTCCGCGTCATGCGGGTCAACGGCCGGCAGTAGCATGCGGGCATGATTACCTTTCCGCACTAGTTAGGATACTAATTATTTCAGAAAATAGTAGTCTTTACAACTAGTGGCTAAAATCAAAGAAATTAAAATAAACTAGTTTTTTTTTCCAATTCAGTAACCAAATCTAAGGAAATTGCGGAGAACTGTTCACGGCAACATTGTGTTCTGATTGGTTCTAAAGCATTATTTAAAATGTGCATAAAACACAAAAAACAAACAAAAACCCGTCGGATCGGTCGGACCTAAGATGGCAAACCGTGCCACAATAATTCAATAACTTTTTTACCCTAGTTGTCAGATTGTCCTAATCCTGATTTCAATAATGATTTCTAGAAGATAAAACAAAACATTATATTAAGTAAACTTTCTGAACTTCTTCGGCACTATACCTACTTACTTATAGAAAATAAAATAAGGGATAATTATGGAAACTCGGCAACCGCAGTCTACATTTTCGGAATTTGCGCCAAGATATGTGATTTGCCTCAAGATTTTTATGCGGTTTCTATTTTATTCAAATTTCTTTGGCTAAAATAGTGTTTGTTTACAAGCGTTGGTTTAAATAATGAGCGCGAGTAAAAAAACACAGTGTAGCCGCGAATTGTAAACAGTATTTTTTGTTATACCATTATCAAAAAATCCTTAAAAATCAGAAAAATCTCGAACACAATTTTTATACTATAAATCTGATAGATGACACAACAATGATCATGGCCTACTGCGTTTCTAAATTTTGCAGCATATCCTTATTTTCGGCCATTTTAACAGTGTTGCCAATCGGCGGACTTTAGTCCGATTTGCGGACTTTTTTTTACCAATTGGACTTTTTGTGGACTTTTTCTTCCATCGCACTTTTTACGGACTTTTTGAATAAAATCCGACTTTTATCGGAGTTTTTGTTTTCCGAATATTGTGTCTATGAGCGGTGCCCGCAAGTAGACGAAATAAGTACCACGTAATCGTCAGACTTAATCTAATTAGATGACCACGTGACCATTTCGTTGCTCGCAAAAAAGTTTGTGAACAACAAAAAACCCATAAAATGAATCGGAAGAAGAATTTTTAAGTTGGCAATACTGCATTTTAATTTCTGACAGTTTCTTATTTTGTGGTAGGTATTTTCGAATTGATTTTTTAGTAAATACTTACTTGGAGAATGCTTGAGGAAATTACTAAAATTTTTAGGTAGGAATAAGAATTATATTTTTTTTAATATACAGGGTGTTTCACAACTTATGTACAAAAATGAAAGAAGTGATTCCTAATACTGGTCGGTGTTTGATATGACGATTAATTTAGCTTAAATTTGTTCAAAAATAACCAAAAATGTGCTAAAACATTTTCTTCGCCCTCGAATGTACATTAAAGCTCATAAAGAAAGTACCTAACAAAAAAACAATCATCAAGCAAGCAAGTGCATTGGCCGCCTCGCTCTTATTTCCGTACCGTACCACAGAAAGTAAACAAACTATCCCATGAAATTAACTGTGTGTTTCGGACTTCCATTGTCTATATTTTATATATTCAGGTGCAAACTACGTAGTTTGCACCTGAAGACGATCAGAGATAGTACTGATCGAAACGTCGTGTATAAATAAAATATAGAGAATGGAAGTCCGAAACACAGAGTTAATTTCAAACACATCATTGTCTCAAACTTTCAAACAAACTATCCCATATTAGCTGATTCAGTTTTGAATGTCACGTCGGGTTATGGCGCGGAGTAGAGGCCCTGTATACGATTTTTGACAGTTACTGTTTTAGTAGTGGTGGGCAACTCATATTTCCTTCTTTTTCTAGTTTTTTTCATATTTGCATGTAAAACGGATTTTATGAAATGGACTGATGTTTTGTTGTCTCTTTTTATCATTTCACCAGACAGTTTTTGAAAGAATGATTTTTTTGGTTACTAAAATATGTCAAGCTTTGACAAAAAAAAACAAATAGAAACAGTGAATACACACGATAGATATATTTGTTACTCTTTTTCTTACAATAAAACACGGAAATATAAATTAACAAAGCACATGCTAAATGCGTATGTTTGTACCTACTGCTTGTAGCTCACTTACCTCGCAAGTTCGGCTATTTTTATTAATTTTCCAGCTTGGTAAATGCATTTTTTCTTTTCACTTTTCCTGAGTTTTTTTCTTCGTTGGATAACGGAACAATACAAATTCGTCAAGGCAGTTTTTAATACAGCAAAATTCCATTTTTAAACCGGACGTTTCTTAATGAAAAATGTGACAGTAACAAAGATATTTATTGTCAGGGGTTACCAACTATCATTGCCAACACACAATTTCAGACATTTCCCTAATAACTGTCAAATCCAGTTGCTCACCTCTGGTAAAACTGTCAAAACTCGTATACAGGGCCTCTAGTGTGGAGTATTAGTTTTTTTAGTGACTTTGTTTTTTTTTGTTTAGTTGCAAAAAATGACATACAACTATTCATTTCTTGGGAAATTAAACAGCGCCTGCTTGACATGAAGCAATAAAATGAGAGTTGCATGCAAGTTGTCTCTTCTCATCTCCCATTAGCAGTAGATACCAGGACGCTTATTCTTGAACGACCGTGAGGTGAGGTGAGCGAAGTTCCCCGTGGAAAAAGGTGGTGAAAAAAGCTCACTTCACCTCACGGTCGTTAAAGAATAAGCGTCCTGTAAAGTAAGATGGAAACATTTCTAAATAAAGGACAGGTCTTTTTAATGAGGGACGGTCCGCCCAAAAGATGGACGTATGTTCAACACTACACGCCCTGATAGTTAGTGTGATCATTAGAGTATAAATGGTCACACTACCTGCTACTGAGAGTAAAGTACTCCTTTTCAAAACTTCGTTACTCTATACTTTATAATAACATTAGAACTGTGGGTACTCTTTTTCCCCATATCACATTTGTATGTGTTTCTATAAGTTTTTTTTAAATCACAGGTTATATTATTTTTAGACCAAAATAATCCTAAACATTTACAAAAATTAAAAGTGCTATAGGACTTCCTGCTTAAATTGCAAAGATTTTCGAATTCAGCGTTACTAAATCATTCTTGCTTATTATTCTTATTTAATTTTCCACAATTTTAATCAGCCAGTATTAAAATTTTCGGAAAAATGTCTCCTTAAGCATAAATTGCGAAAATTTTGCCTGCGGCGCTATTAAATCATTCTTACGATTTTACTTTAATTTTACAAAGTTCAATCAGCCAGCATCAAAAATATGTAAAAAATTACATTTTATGTATAGTTTTCATTAGTTTTCCCTAAATTTAACTTCTTTTAAAAAAATTTAATTAAACACAGATCATATATTGTGAACTCCCCACGCCAATATTTTCTGGGTATGCCGCTGCTAATATAGCTAATTAATTATAAATTACCTAATCAGGGGCGTCAATTGGGGGGGCAGGGGGGCAATTTCCTTCCCCTGAGTATTCCTACACAAAATTCAAAATTTGACTTTTACAAATAAAAACACATTTTAAAAACACCTTCTAACTTTAAGTGTGAAATGACGGCCCTGTACCTAATACCTATGTACTCCATCTGCTCTAAAAAATTATGGTCACACTATTCTTGATTCTTGAATTTAGGAATGTGGAAGTTATGTCGCACTAGTTGTTTTCCAATCAAATTATACCCACCACTTTTTTTAACAATGATATTGGCAGTTCCAATATTTTTTGTGGTCAAATGTCAAGCCGCCATATTGATACAGGTCCGAAAACTTGAAATGAACAAGATGAACATGATTATGCTACATTTATTTATATTGAAATTCGTACTACAGACGAATTTGACATTTTAAAACATACCATTTTGCCTTGTTAGAAAAATGGATATTTTTCAAAAAAACCTCATAAAAGATCATAGCAAATAACAGATAAAACATCACCGGTGGGATTTACTAAAGGGTTTAGTCTAAGTTTAAGTGAAATTTTTGGTTTTAAGCATTTTAAACCAACCCTCCTTGAATTTTAGACATAGTTTGATTTATAAGAATTTGAATAAATTTGTTTATTGAATAATCATCTTAACACAATCTTTTGATGTCGGGTTTAAGAAGAAAGTTGCAATTTAGAAGAAAAGAAAATTAAAAAATTTAAACCCACGCGGGGTTTAAATAGTAAACATTTTGTAGAACAAATTAAAATTGGGGTTATATGTCACTCTAATGAAAACTTACCCTTGTTAATTAATTTTTCCAATTAATACTTGATGTCACAAAACGATTTAGATAGGTAATAATAAAATAAGGAGTAGGAAAACTTAAATGCAAGTTTTGTTTACATTTCTGTCACTGTAGAAATGTCAGTTTCAAAATATTAGCTTCCTTCAAATCACAAACAGCGAGTTCGGATTTCTTACCTCTGCTTGTACCTTGGCTGGCACCAACTTCTACTGATGAAAGCTACACCTTTGAAATGGGTGGGCTTTGAGTAAGGAAACTTCTTGAATGCGCTTTTTATTTTAATTTCAGTTTGTAAATAAAATAATATGGTTGTTTTGGGTTTTTTTGTTTGGTATATTTTTCGTGCAATCAATAACTTTGTGTAGTTTCTGTATGGGTAAGTGTTTTTTAAAAACTGGTAAAAAAATTTAGTACCCTCCACGGGTGTAAATATTTAGATCTGTGGGGTGTACTATTTTAGATCTTCCACTGCACAAGTTTTCATAATCTATACTCATATAAACTTATGATATTTTATAATTTTTGACTAGTGAAGTTGGCTTATAAAAGTTTACAATATTTAATGATTTTTAATATGACAATTCCTCATAAAGGTTCAAAATATTTTATGAGATCTACCTGTAACATTCTAAAATACAAAATTACGGCACAACTTTAACAGTTGTAGTAGTAGTAATAGTAGTAGACGTAATGTAATAGATTATACAGTGAAACTAAACTATAAACTAACGTAAACTATAAACTACGACGACCTAAACCACTATAATATAATAACACTACTTGGGCTTGCACAATATCTACATATCTAATAGAAAATTGTTCTCGTATAATTACTTATTTATCGCCAGGAGCTGTAGGTGATAAATTTCTATAAAATTGTTTGAGGCATGGTTTATAAAATCTTACAAGATTTCGTAAGCCAAAAACTATTATTTTGTTGTAAAAGTATTTACGACAGATGATGTGATTATGGTTTTTATTATAAGATTTTATCAGTTCCGGTGGGAGACGACTTAGTATATTTGTTTCAAAGGGCATATAAGTTGGGGCACGTAAAATCTTATTACTTTGATAAGTTTCTATGAGATTTTGTAATATTTTATAAGATTTCCCCATACAGCCACGGTACGTGCACGTATACGTAATGGTACGTCCTTGGGATCTGGCACAGTAAATACATTTTATTTCCCATGTAGGACCAAAATTGGACGTAAAATGATCGTAGGTACGTACACTTTGTTACGTACTATGTATGTATATTTTTGTACGTACATAGTACGTCCCTAATTGGTCCCGGGACGTATCGACCTAAAATGGACATAAAATGTACGTCCCTGGGACGAAGAGTGCTGCATGAGATCACGAATCAAAAAATATTTTAGCTAGTATAGCTTTTTTAATTAGTTTTCAGGTGGTCAAAAAAACTGATAAAAATCAGGTGTGTGTGCAATTATAGAAACCCATAAAAGTTGATGAGTCAGTTTGATTATATAAAATCTCGCGGAGCTTTTGTAAAACCATAAAATATGTAAAAAAAATATCTGCACTGATCAAATTTTATAAACATTCATAAGTCTGTCTGATTATAGGATCAGATAAAAAACACATATGAAACCACATATTCTTACCAAAATCAAAGACATATCTCAAATTGTTACAAACTTTTATAATCCTCTAAAGCTCATAAACCTTATAAAAACTGATAAAAATAAGGTGTGTTTTTTATGAGGTTTAATGCGGTTTTATTAAAGATGTATTAAAAGATGGTCAACTTTTATTTTTTTAACTTAATTTTAACTGAAAATGGATGTGCGCATGCCAGGAAATATTGATTTTTTTACTTATAACCTCACTTTTCTGTTCTTTTTTTATTTTATTTTTAATTTTGGTCCTTTTTTTCTAAGGAAACTGAGTGGTGTATTTTCCTATAAAAAGGTAAGGAAAGGTTTTGACACTAATTTTGCTGAAATAAGGGAGTTATGTGCACAGCCCTGATTAAAAACACTGCTATAAAATATATGTATGTGATTTTAGGTGTTAAAAATTGATGCATTTTTGTAAATTTTTAGCAAAATATACAAGTTTCAAATAAAAAACAAAACAAACTGGTAACAATGACAAATAATTTTAATTCCTGTATAAACCATCAAAAAGTTCTTAGTTTTAATTTTATTTTTAATTTAACTTTATTCTTAATTTAGTTTTAATTTTTCCTGTATAAACCCTTAAATTCCGAAGATTCGAAAGCAGCAACTTCAAAATCAGAGTAGATCTGCTCAAAAATTCAATCTTCCTTGCAGCATAAACCGAACTGTCAAAATCGGAGATCGAATTTCAATGCAAATGTAGCTTTGTATTAAAAACTATATAAAACCAAGTTAACCAAGTATAAATTGAATACGCGGGATCCTCTACTCAACACAGTCGACCTCTCCCCAATACAGATATGACTATGGTAAAAAACTACGTACCTTGGCTCAGAGCTCTTTTCAATAAGTTGGAAAAGGAAGGCGAATCACAGTCAGTTTACGTTGCGGTCGTTAAGTTAGGTTAAGGACCCAGACAGGACCGATTTACAAACGACGACGGGGTCGTCTTCGGACCGTCTCGTGTGGTGACGCGACGATTCGGACCGGATCGTGAGACGATTGGTTGCGTGCACGGTCCCACAAGCCGTCGCGGCCGCCTCGTTTGCACTGGAGAGTGAAAACCGGTGATCATTTTGTTCGCGATCGTTGTCCGAGTTGGAAGTTTCTGCGTTCGGAAAGAATATACCGGCTTGAGTCGGTTCGTGCCGCATATTGATGATCCGGCTTGCCGGCAAAAGATTTTTTTAAACTTTTCCGGAACTTTTCAATGAATCGAACATTATTCTGGTGAACGTGCGGTGTGGCAGGGTGGAAATTTTCGGATTTTCATAGGAAATTTAGAATTGCACAACATTTAGTCACAATGAGGCGTGTAACCTTGTCCTAAAAAATATCGCGGTCATGACTTCGTGTGGTTCGGGTTTTTTTTGACGATTCGGCTTAGCAACAGCCGCTTTTTTAACGACGTGGGATAAGGTGCCCGACAGTTTTATCGTTTTTTTTGTTTCCAAAAATAAATCAGTGCGTATAGGACTGCGACTTTGTTTCGAGAACTGTAAATGACCTCGCAAAAATTTAGAAATGGTAATCATTTTGCAAAAGAACGTTTGTGCAATTATTTTTACTTGGAATTGTGACTGTCAACTGATTTAGAAAATGACTTGATATAGGAGACAAATCTATTCAGGTGAGCTGCTGCTGATGGTTCTCCAGTAGGTATGCAGATTTATTTTATTTGTACTATTTTATAAAATAAGGTATTTTTATTTAGGCACCTCTCGATAGGTAGGTACTTTCTACCTGTCCGTATTAAGCCTGAGGTAATTATGCAGTATACGCTTTTCTGCCATTTTTGATTTTTTTTGAAAAATTCTTTATGGGGGTACCTTCTAGGGTCCCTAGGACCCCAAATCCGCCTGCGCCCGATTTTTTTTTCCGAGAAAAAAGGGTGCCCGGGGGAGGTTGTAATGTGTTTTTCTGATTGTTTTGGGTTGGTTTGGATTAGGTTGGGTTGGACTGTGTTGGTTTGGTTTGTTTTAGTGAAAAAAAATTAAAAAAAAAATAAATAAAAAAAAACAACCACTCAAACAACCCAAAACAATAAAAAAAAACACATTGCACCCCCCCCCCCCTCGGCACGCTTTTTTCCGGCGCCGGCGGATTTGGGGTCCTAGGGACCCTAGTAGGTGCTTCGTTTTTCATTTTTCATATAAAAATAAAAAATGGCACAAAACCGTATACTGCATGATTACCAAGGCAGGTTTATCCAACTTATAATTATACTTAAGCTACATTTATTAAAATTCGTACTCCGGTCGAATTTGACATTTTATAACTTACCATTTACATTGGAAAATTTTTAGGTTAGGATTTTGCGTTGTTAAAAAAAATAGCTGGGTGGCCACTTGTCATAAAATCTTATAAATTCATAAAATTTCAATAATGTCATATTGTCAATTGAAATTGTCATAAAATTTGCACAAAAACCTGAGTATTTTAAGTTTAGTTTAAACAAACTTTTGATAATCCACCTGTACATTTTCTCATAGAATAATAGTTATATAGGCAACTCGTTCTACAAACCGCACGTCAAATTTTCAATCACAACTGGTCAATTAGCGCAGGAATATATAGGCAACTCATGAAGGAAAGGACACAACAAGAGTTTTGCCGCGCTTTTGAATATTAACCAATAGATATGCTCGATTTTGCTTGCCTTTTTTACCAGGGTCCTGTTTTTTACTGCACCAAAATGTTGTGTGGGTACTTGTGTCCTGAAAAAATAATCCCTATTATATCCTTGCAATAGGTTTTGTTTTGTTAATAAACCAAATTTAATGCATCTTGGAAACTACAGTATTCTTGACTTGAAAAACTGTTTTTTTGTCGATTTATTATTTGCTCGATTATTTCACACAGTTACTGGTACCGACTTGGGATTCAATTTTTAAAATATATTTATCATTTTAATATCGATTTACATCCACTTCCTAGATGGTTGGTAAGAGTTATTTACCTAACAAGTGCGGAAAATGATTCTTTTCCACACTCACCGGTGTTTGCCTGAACGACGCGCCAACGGAATCAGACAAGCCGTAAATTGGAAAAAACGCTTTCCGCCCGCGTTAGGTAAAACATTTTTCCTACAAGCGTGAGCAAAATTTAAAAAAAATGATTTTCATGCACGCTGTGCAGAAAACTTATGGGAAAATATTATTACAAAATATGTCATTAAATGTTTCAAAAATTGTCATTAAAAAAATGACTTTTTTCCCAATGGACACCCTGAAATTTATAATAACTACATAAAATCAACATATAAAACAATTTTGTAAAAAAATATTCTAAAGCAACATGAAGCGTAAAATTAGTGAAATACAAAAAAAAATATATAAAAAAATAAGAATCACATAAATAAATGGAACTAATTTAAAAAACGTGATGGTCTATAAATTTAATAAGATCATAAAATCAACATGAAGAACAATTTTTTTTAAATACTTTAAATAAAAAAAAAATAGTATAACACAAGTAAGTATAATAGAAATAATTTAAAAAAACCCCCTAAACAGCTGATTTCAATCATTTTTCAATACAAAATTGAATGTAGTAGTAATTAATCTATGGTTAAGCCAAAACACTACCAAATTTAAAAGAAATATTCAATGTAAAAAAACGCCCTAATCTAGAGATTTAAATACCTACAAATTATGTATCTATGTACAGAGTATATAGAAATTGTACAAATAAAACGCCTTCTAGCCACCTGGTGGGCATTTCAATGAAACGTCATAAATACGCGCAATTATTCTACCAAGGTCGTTCTCGCGCCGAAGAAACAAAGGTCTTTCTATTTATGGTCTAATAAAAATCTGAACAGATCTCGATTTCGCTAACGCAAGGCAAGGCCGTGGTTGAGCGAAAAAAATCTAGAACAAGGATCATCAAGGATTAACGTGCCAACCAAATTGAAGTGTTTGCAGAATTTAATCGTACGAAATATTTAGTTTTAATAAACAGACAGGAGGATCGTGTGAATTTTCACATTTATCTTAAGACATTTTTAAAAGGAAAAAGATAGATATTTATTAATTAGCTAAATTAAAGTAAAAATGTTAGTTTAGAAAAAGAAAAAGAAAATATATTAAAATGAATGCCAACCAAAACTTTCAAATGAAACACCCAGCATATTATTGCATTTTTGCATTTTGTTTTTAAATTCTAAGCATTTTTATATAACGTACCCTATGTCGCACCACTAGAGCAAAACTGCCTCAGTTTTTCTGTTTCATTGGTTTGCACTTTTTCAATTTATACCATTAAACTACTGAAACGCTCAGTTTGCACTGAGTGTGGTTTTTTTCGCACCAGCTTTATGGGCTCGTGCCGCACTGGGTTCAGTGTTAACAACTAATTGTTTTTATTATTTAGGTTTTCTTGCTGTTTGTAGTTTAGCGCAATAGTGGAATGACTCGTAGAATGATAAGTAGATGTTTATCAAGATGTTTATTTAGGCTATAGCAAAATTGTATTCAATTAAAACTGCACTAGGGAAACTTTGATAGACCTAAACAGGTATCAGTGCACAACGAGTGGCGCATTCACTTTAAGAATGGTATACGCTGTAAGTCTCAGGTTTTGTGGGCATATGTGTAAAGGTAAGTAAAAATAGTCGGGGGTTTTTTCAAACCTATAGGAAGATTTTTGGGGATTTCGTTCTAATTTGGCACACACTTAGACATGACTCCGGGGACCACCAAAACAATATAAAATTTTTCGGCGACGGCGTACGTTAGGCGTCGCGACGGCCTAAACTTTCTTTAGGACTTAGAGTCATTTTGACAGCTATATCTCGGTCGAGTGCCAACATTTTAAAATTTTGATTAATCCTCTTAAAAGACTATGAAATGGCTTTTAATATAGTATGCAAAACATGATATTTTACTTTCGGTTGATTGCATAAAAAAATGATCAATTTGAAATTTATAAAAAAAAATGTGTTTTTTTTTCTAAAAATTTACAAAAAAAAATTATATTCTCTATTTATGAACGGGATTGTGCCAATTCATTTTGAAGTGACTGTAAAAAGGTCCTAGCTATTTGCCGATATCAAAAAAAATACAAATTCATGCTACGGAAAAATCACAAAATTGACGCATGTTCAGAAAATTTACAAAATTTCAATTTTTTTGACCCCGGCTGCTTAACCTCAAATTTTTTAATCCACATTCCCTTTACAGATCTGCCAAATATGTTTTTTAAAAGGCTATATAACAGGCTAGAATATTAAATGTAACAAGGCAGGATGGGCCTCCAAGTTTTAATAAAATTAAACATACATAAAAAAAGCTTTTTGCTAAAAACTTCAAAAATAACAGAAATTATGTCACGCTTTATATTCTGTCGTGTATTTAGAAACTTTTCCAGGCGATTCCTAAAATTTTTACAGCTGCTTGAAGACAATTAAATATCCTTTTAAAAACGCCAAACTTGAATTAAGGCCTTTAGGATTTTTGTTTGTGAGCTATCAAACATAGAAGATTTTTACAAGTCGTCCAATTTTACATAAAACACCATTGCTTCTTTTGTTATTTTATTCAGTTTGAGCAGGTAAGTATTTTTTATCGGTGTGGGTGCACCTAGTCGGCAATACGTACATAAATATAACATTTTTTAACGCCTCCTCTTCACTCGTCTCTTCCATTTGATGGTTTAATCCATAATAATATATAGGAAGGGCCAGAAAATCTTGGACTGATTTAATTTTCTAATTATATTTTTGTTCCTTAGCCGATTTTTATAAAGTTTGGCATTTTAGGAAGTTAAAAGAACAAAGTTTACGATTTTTGTACAAAAGATGTAAAATAACAAAGATTCAAGATGGCGGACGTAGTCAAAAATTTAGTCTGGAAAAAAGATCTGAAACTTTTTTTCGACCTCCCTGTAATTTTTTATTGCTAAAATACGAAACCTTATGCCTTTTCACGTCTTACGCTGTAGCACAGATAAAATTCGGTTAGGTAGGCGCAAAATTTTGCATATTCTAACCACCCCAAAATAATGTCTCTTTTTGTTTCCCAAGAACTTTCTTATTTCTTATCGGATTTTTATAAATTTATATCATTTGTGTAAAGAAAAATAAACCGTCAAAACGTCAAATGTCAAAAACCCAAGATAAGGGACCTTCCTGTTATCTTTTATTGTAAATCTAGAAAAGCATTTCACATTTAACGAGATATCACTCATAAAATTCGGTTAAGTAGTAGAAAAGTATAAGAATCGTCGTTTTCATTAAAATTAGGTTTTTTTTGGAAAAGTAATTTTTGTTTATTTACCTTTGCAGACAGGATACACATGTAAAAATTCGATGAGAAGTAAGAAAGTTTTTGGTAAATAAAAAGAGACATAATTTGTTGGTGGTAACGTTATGCGATATGTTGAGACAATGCAACTTTTATACTACTTAACCGAATTTTATGTGTGGTATCTCGTTAGACGTGAAAAGGCATAAGGTTTCCTATTTGGCAATAAAAAATTACAGGGAGGTTGAAAAAAAGTTTCATGTCTCTTTTTTGACTACGTTCGCCATTTTGAATTTTTCACTTTTGTACAAAAATATTAAACTTTGTTCTTATAACTTTCTAAAATACCAAACTTTATAAAACTCGGTTAAGGTACAGAAAAGTAATTAGGAAATTAAATCAGTCCCAAGATTTTCTGGCCCTTCCTATATATTATTATGGATTAAACCATCAAATGGAAGAGAGTAGTGAAGAGGGGGCGGTAAAAAATGTAATTTTTATGTACATATTGCCTATTAGGTACACTCACACCGATACAAAATACTTACCTACTCATAACTGAATAAAATAACAAAAGAAGAGAAGAAGTTTTTAGCAAAAAGCTTTTTTATGTATGTTGTTTAAATTTATTAAAATTTGGGGCCCATTGTGACTTGTTACATTTAATATTCTAGTGTGTTACATAGCCTTTCAAAAAAATATATTGGCAGGTCTGTAAAGGGAATGTGAATTAAAAAATTTGAAGTTAAGCAGCCGGGGTCAAAAAATTGAGATTTTGTAAATTTGCACAATCCCGTTCATAAATAGAGAATCGATTTTTTTTTAATTTTCAGAAAAAAAACCTTTTTTTTAAATTTTAAATTGATTATTTTTTTGATGCAATCAACCGGAAGTAAAATATCATGTTTTGCACACTATATTAAAGGCCATTTCATAGCCTTTTAAGAGGTTTAACCAAAATTTTAAAATGTTGTCACTTGACCGAGATATAGCTGTCAAAATGACCATAAGTCCTAAAAAAAAAGTTTAGGGCGTCTCGCGTCGAAAAAAGTAATATAAATTTGGTGGTCCTCGAAGTCATACCTAAGTGTGTACCGAGTTCAAACAAAATCACCAAAAATCTTTCTATACATTGGAAAAAAGATATAAAAACCCCCGACTAAAAGCGAGGTAATAAGATTATCTACATTAGCACTTTTAGCCAACCAGGATATTATCTTGTGACGTCACCCGCTTTATTTTGGATTTTTGAAACCAACCTTTCCGGTTGATGATTTCAAACGAAAAAAGGGGTTGACGTAGGAGCACAATTCAGCTCAAAACTTCTTTTAGGGTAATATTGGAACTCCGACAATCTAATAACAAGAAAAAATGGAGTAATATTCTTTTTGCAACAACCTCATTTTAATTAAATCTAAAACCCGCAAAACCCCAAATTATGCTAGGAAAGATAAAATGTTGCATGGCGACCGCTGTTGACTTTGTCCGTTCTTGCCTTCTCCTGAATTCCAATGCCAATACTCAAAGGGGTCTTTGCAAAAAAATGTTTGCAGTCAATTTTCATGGCTTAGTTATTTTTAGTCCACCATACCAATATGTTATGGGGGACTATTAAATCCGTGAAATTTTGACTTTTCTTAATTTTATCAAAAATGAGTTACTAAGGTTCCAAAACACCTTAATAGACGAAAAAAAAAAGTTGTCTGTCTGTATACACGATAACTCAAGAACGCCTTAATCGCTTTGAACGAAATTTGCTACAAAAATCCCCTATGGTCTGACCATGAACTGATTAACTTTTGGGTAGGGTGGTGGGGGGTTGAAGGGGAGAAAAAGAGGATAAAATATTTACAAAACTTATAACTTTGGAACAATAGCAAGTAGCGATATACGGTTTTCAGATTTAAGTTGCCATGAATATGGACTACAAATATCGTTATAAAGTCCAAATTCGTGGGAGCTTTAGTTTCCGAGTTATTTGAAAAACGTTATAATACATAAAAAAAATCATAACATCAGAAGGAAAGCAGCTATTGATATCCGGTTTTCACATTATGGTTTTCGTAAATATTACTCAAAAATTTTGTTATATAAGGTTCAAATCTACGGTTCGAGATATTTTCATTTCCTTTCAACATAAAATAATTGATTGTATGGTGGACTATCCCGTGCTTTATACCACCAATTTTTTAACCGATTTTAAAAACTCAGAAAATTCCAACTCGTCTTGATGTCCTCATCCGGTCACTATGACGGATTTTATCGATTTTTTTTCAGACCACTGGCACTGTATGCAGACAGCTCGGACTGCTGCTTCGTGCAAGCGGCAAGCAAGTCGCGTCACGCGGAAACAAAAACAACCTCTAATTTGAAGTTATTTTTTTAATTCGCAGGGTGACCACTTGTCATAAAATCATAATTTTTCATGTCAAAAGTTGTGTCCTAAAACCGGTTTAAATTGGGTAAAAGTCATAAAAATCGTAACATTTGACAGTCTACCCTGTATACTTAGATTTGGTGTATTTAAAATGATTAGCCGAAAAATACTAAGTCATATTTAACCTTTCTCTCTCTAGGGATGACTTGTTTTGGAAAGAGAAATAAACATTTTGGACTAGTTGATCTCATTATTCTGCTATACCATGGATCTTTCTTTGTTTTATGCTTTTGAGAAGGGATGCAGCATACTTTGGTTTTAATTTTATAATCTGAATTCTTTATTTTTGGCACCTAACCTAAAAATTGTGTGCGATAGCGGCTTTGTTTTTAAAAAAATAGCAGGAAAAGTAGTCCTGGCTAATACAGGATAAAAATTATTCTTATTCTGCTTATTGCAAGTTGCAAAAATTTTAAAATTGATTGAAGTGGCATTGGTCAAGTTAAGGCTCACTGAAAAAGAGTTTTTATATAACGTTGTTCCTTTCATACTCGCTTTCATATATCTAAGTATGTGTTTATAAAATAAAATAGTTACGAGTTGACTCAATAGTTCTTTAAAATCAAACCAAACATATGTAACTTTCGTGTTTTTTTATATTTGCATATTTTAATTAGTAGCTAAGTGTTGACTAATAGTTCTTTAAAAGTGAATGGTCTCCTGCTATTAAATTCACATATATATGTTTTAAATATGTCATAAAAATATCATAATTTTTCTGAAAAAATGTCATAAATTCATAAAAAGATAACGGTTTTGTCAGTGGTCACCCTGTAGTCGTTTTTGTGGTTTTTGTGTTATAGTGACGTAAGGTAGAAAAGTAACACTTGCAGGATTTTTTTAGTTCCCAGCGCACTTTACTAACGCCATTTTTATTAGAAAGTACATTAAAAAACAAGGTTTAAAAACGAGCGAGACATGGACTCAGCCGTAGGTGAGGTCCGCAACGCTAGCGAGTGTGCAAAGAGGCCCTCAAACGAGTTTTTTACGATAATTTTTGTACGACTGCAAATAAAAACCAAATCGATTTATTTTTATTTTTTAGTAAATTGAAAAACCGTGCGCCAAATGCTTTGCACACGGCATGTGCAAAGTACCGATTTCATATTTGAGTTTTCCGTGTGCAAAACCTCATTTTCTAAAGCATAGTCGTATAAAAATTAATGTCTTCGACATAATCTTTTTTGCTAAAATTCTCTTTTACCCCGCATAAATTAAAAATGTTTTAAAAATAGCGACCATTTAAAAGATTGGTAGATAATTTGTGACGGTACGTCAAGGGCTGTCAACGTCAAAAATAATTAACCCCGGGTTCGGTTTTGCTTGGTTAATGTTGGCTAGCTGAGTCGATGACCAATGTGTCGCAGTTTTTTTTAAGTACTGGACTGAGTGTCTTCGCTGCCATTTTTTCTTGTGTTACTCATGCAAAATTTCGCTGGCAAGGGTATTTTTGGCCCCACGTTTTTCTATCTAATTGCAAATATTTTTCAGAAATTTTAAATTTTAGTCTCATTTTAAAGATAAAGCTTAAATATAGGGTTCACTAGTAATAGTTTTTGAATTTTGACTTTCATTTTTACTAGATAAAAATTGCAAAAAGTACCATTAGAGAACCCTAGATTTAAGTTTATATCTATTTAAAACGAGACTAAAATGTGGGGCCAAAAACACCCTTCCAAACGAAAATTTGCATGAGTAAGACAAGGAAAGTTGCCAGCGAAGACTATACTCTTAAATGCGATTTTCACAAGTCAATCATCTATTATTCATCTAGGTTACAAATATACCATATTTAAAAATTGTGCAAAGACCCTATTGGCCTCCGTCGTTCGCCATGACGTCAGCGACGGAGTAACTCGTCGCGGGAAAAACCGCTGCCATTCTTGGCGCGACCGAGTACGACAACCTTTCGCACTTTGCTGCAGATGGCCTTGGACGGAAAAATATATTGAACGCAAATCACGTAAGTAGAGGTTATTTTAATTATCATCTTGCTCAAATAAATACAAAAATCCCTTGATGACGGTTACAGGATTCGATTGTCGACTTTTCCTGTGAAAAGATGGGTGAGCGGCTGGAATTGTCGTGTGACCCCCATGGGGGAAATGATAAATAGTAGCGGAATCGGAAGTAACTATCTTTTTTGTGATCTTTTTTAAAGTAGAGGCTTTCTTCCAATGTATAGGAAGATCTTTGGTAAATTTGTTTTAACTTGGTGCACAGTTGGGGACCGCCAAATGAATATAATTTTTTTCGACGACGGCGTCAGTTAGGCGTCGCGACGCTTTGAACTTTTTTTTCTGAAAGAGCCTTAGTTTAACAGCTATATCTCTGTAACATCGGTATTTAAAAATTCTTGTTACACTGCTTAAAGCGCCATGAAAAGCCCTTTCATGTGGTATGCAAAACATGTTTGTTTTTTTACTTCCGGTTGATTGCATCAAAAAATATTCTATTTAAAACTTTAAAAAAATTGTATATTTTTTTTTTTAATTGACAAAAAAAAGTCCTATTCTAAATTTAGAAAATTTCAATTTTTAGACCCCGGATCCTTAACTTCAAACCATTGTCTCCTTTGTCCACAGAGGGGCGGGGGGGGGGGCGATTGCCCCCCCCCCTTTGCTTCAGAAAAAAGTAGACAACAAAGATACTGGTGGTAACCCTTCAAGGTCTTTGGAGAAAAAACGAAAAATTGCAGAAAGTTTCTTTAACGACATTCTAGAATCCCTCCACCTTCAATTCGTCACACCAAGAACCGCGAAAACCATTGGAAATACAGAAAAGTACCTACTTACTAGAGTTTCTTTTTATAAAAGTTTAAGACAAAATCATTTTGGACAAAAAGTATTTTTGACCTGAACGATTGGCGTATTAATCGATGACCTGAACATATTCATACTAAGTTTTATACAACGTGAAGCCAAAATCAAGGCAAAATTAACTAAAGTCGTTTCTGAATACTATAAACTGTTTGATTAATCCAGAACACAAATTCTTCAACTTTTATTGGAAGAAGTCAGTATTTGGATTCAGTATTGGTCAGAAGTACGCAAAAGCTTACATGAAAACATACCTGATAACGTTTTCAAGGCCATGAATAAGTGTGGTAATATTTTTCCGTTGACAAAAACATTCTTGGATGTTTGCTAGTAAGTAATGCTTCGTTAGAAAGAAGTTTCTCATGCCTCGAAGACTGAAAACATATAAGTACTTAAAAACACTGACGGAATTTGTCCGACGGGCTTAGCGTTGCTGCATATCAACAGACATATTGAAATTGACATTGAGCGAGTCATTCGACCGGCTTTGCTCAAAAAAACTGGAAACAATTTTTTTTTGCTTTTTAGATCTCAAAAAAAAGTATTTACCTATTAGGTTTTGTTTGTTATCTATGGTTTTTATAACTGAAAAAATTATACGTAGTTACTCAAGCGCGAATTTCAGAGACATAGAGGGGTAGTTAACCCCCCCTATCCTTGCTTTAAATTTTTTATGGAAACGTTTAAAAAATCAAAAGTAGGGCATAAATTGCGGCGGTATAACTCCTTTGATATTACGGTATTAGTTTAATTTTGTGTTAAAAATGGCATTTGTAGTGTCAATTTCTTAAAAATTTTCGCCTGCTGCGTTTTGTAACCATTGGTATTTACAATTTTAGTTTAATTTTAAATAAAAAAAATAATTTTTTAGTTCAATTTTCTTACAAATTTTAATTCGACTCAAAAATTGCATTTTTAATGTAATTTTTCCCAAAAATTTTTAAAAATAAAAATATCCGCGTTTGTAGTTAATAAGTTTTGTTTGCATACATCGATATGTTCCTTATAAAGCTATACTTTTATCCTAGTTTTTTTTTTCGTATCGATACCGCCCCCCCTTTTTAAATAGCTGGGACCGCCACTGGTTTAAACCATAATAATACATTGCAGACGTAAAAAGACCCCTCCCCTGCTAACTGTTGAGCGGATTGAGATCGACTTCAAAAAAAATCCATGTTTAATGATAACACTTTTGCTACTTTTTCACTTATTTTTTATAAGGGTCATGTTGACTTAAGACTATAAGGTCACCTAACTACTTTTAAATTTTAAATGGAAAGAGGGGTCGAGTGATACCTTGGTTAAAAGGTATTTTAATTCTCTATTTACAATATTATTTTTTTAAATCGGTTTACCATTTACAGAGTTATGAGTTGTAGTTTGCGCACTTTTGAATGAATTCAATCAAATAGGTAGTATTTAGAAATGACGTAAAATAACGATACGACCCGATCTAATGATTTGAGGAGTTTTCTCTGAAAATCAAAACCCCGCACACAAAATCGCGCGAACCAATACCGCTCGAATAAAAACCACGCGTAACCAATACCCCGCGAATAAAAACCACGCGTAACCAAAACTGCGCAAGACCTTTCCGCGCGGACCAATACCACGTCTAACGTTTATTGGGTGTTGGTGAATTGGGTTGGGTTGTGTTGCCGACGCTACCCCAACCAAACCTCGCCAACCACCAGTAAATGTTATGCGCGGTTTTGGTCTTGCACGGTATTGGCCACGCGCATTCTTGATTTGATTCGATCGCGATTATGGGCGCGAGGTTTTGGTTTTCTGCGAAAACTCCGCAAATCGAACCCAACCCAGAGATTCCTCCTTTATTTTATTTATGTCGTGCTCGGAAAGCAAGCGCAATTTCTGATATTGCGTGATTTTACCAAAGCGCGATTATTAACAGGCGCGGGTAGTTAGATGCTCGATTTCGATCTTGCGCGATTTTAAATTGCGCTAAATTTAGTAAGCATTAATAAAAATCTTTAGCCTAAACCGCATAAGCCGAACTGTAACGAATCCTTTGCTTTATGCATGGAACATTCAGCATTCAGTTAATAGAATTATTACAAACTGGGCACAAATCTTGTGCTTGTTAAATAAGGTTTTTAATTGGTTGCCCTTGGATCCTAACTCTGGTTGCTACCTGATACCACATCAATTTGCAGTGGTCACAACTCTCGTTAAACCTTTCAAAAAAAGTGGATGGGCTTATGATGGGCATTCTTTTTTATCCTACAAAGGACGATTTACATACAGGGTATGTGGACTTTTATTGTATTTAAAATCGGTGATGCATGCAGGTACAACGTAATTTTTGAAAGGGGCGGCGCCTCGTCCATTTTTTTTTAATAGGGATTTTTTTGAACCACAACTACACAGACTAAAATGTTTTTTTTATTTTTGTTTTTCTTCTCGTGGAAACGCATGCGTCAGTAATATCTCAATAGAATTTCCATATTGTTCA
The DNA here is from genome assembly GCA_963921995.1 of Oxystoma pomonae. Lineage (NCBI taxonomy): Eukaryota > Metazoa > Arthropoda > Insecta > Coleoptera > Brentidae > Oxystoma > Oxystoma pomonae. The sequence goes on from OY998164.1 coordinate 56,833,163, forward strand.
TTCATATTTTTTCATGAAAAAAAATCGGCAACGCTTATAGAATTCGTTATACCATTCGCTGTCAAAACCATAATTTAGCAAGAGTCCCTTATTTGATTCAGGTATTTAAACAACCATTTTTACGGCAAAACTAACTAAAATTTTATTCCTTAGGGACTAAAAGAAAATTTAGGCAGTAAAATTTTAATAAATCTTTAAAACAACGTGTTTGGGCCTTTTTGTTTGGGGAAAATTTTCATAAAGATGGAAACCCAAAAATTAATTGAGAAAATAGAATTGCTACACCACTGACACAGAGAAGAAAGGGTCACATCACAACTGTGTGGTTAGCCTTGATAATTTTTCGCAAGAGAACTCAGGTAAATTTCCGGTGTAAACCCGCTCACGATCAAAAATCTTTTCTTTTTACTTTTACCACAGTATAATATAATCTAATGGTAGGTCACTTTGCTGTGCTATTTTACGACGGTTTATATACAGGGTTTCCTAAAAATCCGAGTCCACCCTAATATCTTCAGAACCAAAAGAGACAGAAGTAAAATTTGACATAACTCATGTTTTCCAAAAAAGTATCTTTATGGATGGTAATTTTGCCGTTATTCATTAAGGGGCGGAGCTAGCGCGGAGACAATACTTTTTTTAAATAAGATTAAAATTTGAAAAGAGCTCATAGAAGCAAACCCCAAATTTTTACATTTTTTTTAGAAAAGTGTTATTTGGATTGCTATTTTAAACAGGCGCAATTTTGTAAAGTTCTACTCTTAGTAAGTGGATGATTTGTGAGTCCAGCAGTTTTTGAAATATTTGCAATTAAATTTGGTTGTTTTCTCTCGACGTAAACCGTTTTTGACATTTCCAGTTCCTGAAACTATTTCTTTTGATTTTTTTTTTTTTAATAGGTAACAAATAAAAGAATGATATTTTTTTGAATCTTTTTTTTTTGCGTGGTTTATGAAATATCAGTTGTATGTTAAGGCGCAATTACACAGACGAACATGATCAAACAAAAGCTCGTGCAAAAGATTTAAAATTTTTTGCGCGAACATTTTTGTGAGCTTTTCTTTGAACATTTTGTTCGGGTAAATTTTTGAGCAAATTATTGCTATCTGTTTTGGAAACATATTTTTAAAGATGAGAATAAATAAAATTTCACATCAGTGATCAGTGATCTCAATTCTTTAAAAAAATGGAACACCAACTTTTATTTTAAATTTTTGTGAAAAAAAGCCGACGGCAAGCAAAATATTATTATTGGCTATCAGTTTTGTCACATGGATTAGGGTTACTTATAATATTTTTTTCTTAGGGTTTTTTTTTGGGACTTTCTTGCGAGTTTTTTTATTTCCAAGGGTTTTTTTCCTAAATTCGAAAAACAAGCCAGGAAAATTTTTCTTTTCCAAAAAATTTTTGAAGTTTTCAAATATCGGCAAAAAACTCAAAAATTGCACTTTTAAGCGGTAATCCGCGCCTCACGACTATGAGGAGTGGTGAGGAGGGGATTTTTTTTAAAACATATTTTTGTAACTTAACTTTAACCTTAGCTTTGATTGTTTTTTTTTAATTCCTCACACCAGATTTACCTACTTAGTTTAAGGCCCCAAGGGTTGCTTAAAAAAGCAAAAGGTTTATGAAAATGCTGAAGATAGATATTTACTGTCAATTTAATGCAATAATCAAGGTCGATTACTGACACCGAACAAACAATATGCAAAGGGGCAACATTCCGAATCAAAAGTCTAGTCTATTACTGCTAAATTATATTTTTTAGACAAGGGTCATAAATCCATCCTTTCGATAATTCTCTTCCCTAAAAACCCCTGTATGCCAATTTTGATTGAAATCGAACAAAATAAATCTTTTTCTTTCTTCACTTCCCTCATTAGCGGGAGGGGGTGCCTAATAATACCATATTATTGTATTGTCGCCGCAACTATAAATACACAACGAAAACTGAAATTGAATACCAAATTTGAGTTGCAAGATTTGAGCCGAACATACAAACATACATAAATAAAAGCTTGTAAAAAGCGCCAAAAATTTCAATATTTAAAAAATCGGAAACGCAAGTTCTACGCGTCAATAAAATGAAATGAATTTCTTTGTTTTGAGTCGGAGAGCCCTTTCTTTATGGAAAGATTTGTTCTAAAACTTTCATAAAAAAACTGCGTTGACCCTTGTTTGTTGTCATGTAATTTTGTGTGTCAATGTTCATTTGACCAAAACTCCCTCTCACTAGTCTACGGTTTTTACCTTCTCCTAACCCAGCATCAGCAACAAATAAGTGCCAATTATGGTATACTGGCATATCCCCTATAAAAATCAAATCAATTGAAGTTGCTTATGAGGTAAAACGTGAATTTCGACATCATATCGTTTTTCCGTCGGAAAGCACTTAATTAAAATACGTTGTTTTAAAACTTAGTCTTTCTATTTTCAGTTAAGTTCAATGAATTCCCATAAAACTATAAAATTTAAATTTGTAAAGAAATTTTTATACCCCCAATTCTTCAAATAAATTTTGCTCAACATTCTCTCCAAAATTTACGTGTGTTCTTTTGTACGAGATTTTGCTCGAACATTTCTTTGAACATTTTGCTCAAGAGGCTCGTGTAAATGTTTGTCGGCATTTCAACATCAAAGGAAAGTTTGTCTGTGTAAATGCGCCTTTATAATTTAAGGTAGCTGTAGCATAATATAAAATAAAATGAGTAAAAAGTTAGTGTACTACACATGGTACTTCAGCATCAGATGTATACATTTTATTAGGAGCTTTTTTTTAATGACCGCAGTCATAACAGCAGAAGTTTGCTAGAACCCGCTAGAAGCACCGTTCCGTTTAAAGAATCCACCCTGTATAATATTCACATTGCAAAATTTTAATTTTTGTAAACTGAGTTTGGATGACGCTTAAAAAATTCAATGACTGCTAGTGCACCAAAGTACAAAAGTGCACAAGGATTACGATAGTTTGCGGTTGTGGGGGTGAATTTTGGTAAGCCTGTACTTAAGACGGCTACAATTAAGGCGACCGACGACGCGTGAGCTTGGAGTTTTTAAAAGTAATGATTAGTTTTAATAATTATTAATAAAATGTCCACTCAAAAGTGTGCACTGATGTTATTACTAGTAGGTACACTTTTTCAAAAATCGTTAACCTTATCACACCATAAATCTATTAAAAAAGCCAACATTGTAAAAAAATTGCCATGAAAATTGCTTTCGGATATTATCGCAATAAAAAAAATTATAAAAAATATTGCTGGTCTATTTTATGGTATCTAAAAATAATAATTGTTATGGAATGCCATTCATTCATTGTTGACATACTTAAAGTATGTATACATATAGAATACCTATCAGACCACCAGGAGAAGTTAAATTTTGTTCTTTTGTGGCAAAAGAAAGGATCAACTTGCAATTTCTTCTTATTGGCTGATGACAGGTGTGATTTAGAGAAATAATAATGTCATGCCGGACAGGGGAGGGGGGCGATGTCATTCTTTAGTAAGAGTATAACGTAAAACTTTGGATATCGTCAGTTGCGAGAAGAAAACAAGTTTAGATTCAAATGGTATTATCTTTGTTATATTTGCGTCTTGTTTTTATTTAGTTTCCATCATTCTAAAATAATCAAAAATATTTACATTTAAAAAATATATAAACCATCTCAAGGGTGACTGAATATTACATTTTTACAATGCAATTTTTTTAAAACTTTTTTTTTGTGTAATTCCCCATTGAACCAATTTTATTTATCTAGGAGTGACTACTCACGGTCAGCTATTGAAAATGAAGAGGACCAGCTGATAGGTTCCAAGAAATTCTTCAAACACTTTGTCTGTTGCTATGGGCGCTACCTCGGTATCTCGTCTGAGATTTTGCACCAGTCAGGTACCTGAAGTAGCGCGCGCAGCTGCAGGCCTACCGTCGAAAATAGAATGAAGGTGACACTATTCTGAAGAAGAAGACTTTAACCAGTGGCGGACACAGATCCTGAGGGGCAATAAAAAATAAAATTTGAAGAGACCAAGTCTGGGTTTATATCTTGGAAGTCGATAATTTACACCATTTACTACCTCCAAAAAATGATTTTTAAGAAACTTGTTTATTCTTTTCTTTATTATTAAAAAATGGGAAACCCAGCACTGCTAAGGAAATCAAATCTTTTTTACCGAATCAACCCGAACCAAAACAAGGAAGGTAACTGTTTTATTTTTTTCCTTGTCAGTTATATGTCTATTGTACTTCATCAGGTGCTCTGGTATTTTTTGCTCCCGACACCTGTTGGAGTGCACTATTTATGTGACGTTCCTCGACCAGAACTATTAATTGGACCAGATTTTGCTTTACAAAGTTAAGTTTATAAACAAAGCTAAAGTCCAGTGGAAACTTTGTCCACTTGGTATTACCCAGTAGATCACAAAAAATATAATTAAAGATCTTAAAAGGCAAGATGGCTTAAGAAAAAATATAAACGGTTTAAAAACAACCGTGATTATCAAAACTTTGTATTTACGAACAAAAAGGATATAAAGGATGCGCATAGAGTATACCTTCAGCAGATCGAAAACAGCATATGCAGTAATTCCAAAAATTCTTGGTCCTATGTTTCCAAAACTAAAGAATCTATGACATACAGGAAAGAAACATTAACAAAAATTAGAACGATAACACAGGAAGTGTCTATTCCGGAGAGAAGGCAAAGTACGATATAGACAGTTTTAGCACAAATATATTAAGAAATTCTTGTTCGAATATTAATTCTGTTACTGATGAGGACATTCTTGTTGCCGCAAAAATTAAAACCAAAAAAAAAATCATCAGGGCCGGACATGATTCCTTCCTACATACTTAATTAAACCCTTAAAAATCATATACAACCTGATTTTAAAAACAAGTACTTATCCTTTTTTGTGGAAGCGATCCAAAGTTTGTCCAATTTTTAAAAGTGGTAACAAAGCAGATATAGAAAACTATCGACCAGTAGCACTAATTTGCACAGTAGGTAAACTTTTTGAATCAATTCTTTACAAAAATTTTTTTAACCACGTCTCTACATACCTCAACCGTTACAAATTTATTGGGTTTTATTCAGCAAGCAAATGAAGCAGTTGATAATAATAGTCAATTAGATATTATTTTTATAGATTTTACTGCTAAAAGAGTTTCACATCTTTGGATTATCAGATGGATTGTTAAGATTGTTTGTATCGTATCTTATAGAAAGAAAACAATATGTAGTGTAAAAAGGGGAGGAATCTAGAGAATTTCTGACAAGATCAGGCGTTCCCCAGGGGCCAAATCTCGGAGCTTTGATTTTCCTTTTGCTGATAAACCAGCCAGAGGTTATTCAGGATTCGCAATAGAAAAAGTGCACTATTTGTGGATGATTTTAAATTATTCAAAGAAATCAAAAGTCAAGAAGACGTTATTTTGCTCCAGAAAGAACTGGATAGAGTTTATGAATGGTCTCTGGCAAATCTGTTATCGTTTAATGTTGATAAATGTTTTAATATGACATATACCCGGAAAACTAAAAAAACTGTTTCTCAATACTCCATAAACAATAAAAATTTAGGTATAAAGAGTGAGTGTAAAGATCTGGGAGCGACCTTAAATGAAAAACTAATGTTAACAGATCGTTTTTATAATTAGAAATTCTTATAGATTTACTAAAATAAGCACTTAACACTCTATAATGCATTTGTTCGTAGTATTTTAGAATATGCTGCAATCACATGGTCGCCTTATTATTTAGTTTATAAAAACGTAATTGTTAAATTAGATAGATAGATATTTATATTATAAAAAACACGGTAATTACATATATAGTCTTAGCTATAAAACGTCCTGAACCCAATTTAAAATAACAACTTTACAATTTAGAAGAAAAGTAGATATACTTTTATTTTTGTATAAATTATTGCAAAATAAAATAGATCATACTAAATTGTTATCACTAGTTACATTAAACTGCTCTCCACACTTTAACAATAGAAAAATAAGCATATTTATATGACCAGAACCTCGCACTAATTTAGGCCTAAATTCTCCATTAAAGAAAATGTGTTCTCTAGCTAACGGTTTCAAAAATCTAGATTTTTATGTTAACATTAGAATTAGTAGAACGGCTTAGGGCATTTCGACTGCACTTAAAATATGATGGTTGCCAAGGTATAAGTAAATAAATAAATATAGTCTTTATTGAAACAAATGCTCAGTTTACCATAGTGATAATCATTAGCACATCAAAATATTAAAGCATTTTTCAAAGGGCGAAGTCCAGCTTTCACATGGTAAAACTCATGCCAGCTATTCAATTCAGGTATATTTTTTGACACTGGCTTGAATCCTGACTACAAAAATATATCTTGGCCATCCCCCCTCTCGGTCGTGCCCCTCTTCCCCCTTTAAACTCCTTAAAATTAATTCCTCAATATCTCAGCAACCAGCGGAGATAGAGCACAAATTTTTTCACTATTGTTTCTGCATTTACCTCTAGATTATATGATGTGCTTACACTATATTGCATATAAGTATATTTTCAAAAAAACAAATTTTAAATTTTTGTCTGTATTTTCTAACCCAGGCCAGATACGAAAAAAAATGTCTATAAATATTTTTCCACCATTTTCTTTCTTTTTAAAAAGGTATATATCTATAGGATTTTTCTAACCCCACCCGCAATAGCACCGTTTGATTTGAGCCATTACGCCAAAACTGGGCACGTTTCTGATATGAGCAGATGAGTTATTTTCATAATCGGCGACGTGACTTTCATTATATTTATAGATTTTTTACACCGAAGATACTGGGTTGACTCCCCTTTAACACCACCCCCCCTTTAAACTTTAGATTTTTTTTACAGCCCTCTTTACCACTTCCCTTTTCCACAACCCTCCCATAATATGAATAAAAAGTCAATTTGCAGTAAGTCGTCAAATTTACAAAGGGTGAAAATAATGCGCTATTTTTATTATATCTCTAGAAATAAACATCAATTTTATAATTTTAACAAAGAAGCAGGTACAATTTGAGAAAAACTAAGGAATTTTCTATTTCCAGTAGGAACCTAACAAGTATTTCATTTAAAAAAAACACATTATAATATCAATTATCCTCTTCATTAATAATTTCTTCACGGTTGGTTTTCACACATGTCATCAACACAACTGCAAGCATCAGGCATGGTAAGTTGTTTGCTTTACATTTTCAAACCCTTAAACTATACATTGATTTTTTACAGCTGCAACCACCGGCGATCCGAAGGCATTGTTGGGGCCATTTACTCAACTAATATTAAAATCAATTCCCAAGTTACCTGAAACTTTGCAATTTTTTTTATTGCTGTTTGAAGAAATTAGAAATACAAAATGTTTTGTAAAATGTACTTAAATTTTTCAACTGAACCTTCATATTTCCCAACTACAATCAACATTGGGGGGCAGGCTCCTCCCCATCCCCCCAAGGGATCGTCGGTGGATTCGTCACCTTTTTTCTCCCAACCAAAGTCTTCTGGATTTGGCTGCATTGTGAATGGAGGATGCGCATTAATTCATATAAAAGTTTGCAGACGTCACCGAAAGAATGTCGGAACTATTGAGCCTTTGGTGGGAGGCAATTGCTTGCTTTCCATGTGTAACTTGGAAAAGCAATACCAACGCAATTCGCCAAAACTTTAAGATGAGCCTAATTTGTAAGTAGACCGCCAAGACAATATTAATTTTATTGGCTGTTTTTATAACTTCAAATATAAGAATTTTAAAGGTGGTCGGCCCCTATTAAAATAACAAAATTAGTGTGAAGCAATATTTCGATATATTTTTTGTTTCCAATTTTTTAAAAAAATATTAAAAAAAATGTTTTTCCTGATAGGTACCTATACTGCTTATTTTTTTTTACCATGGTCAGGTAATGGTGGGGTGGGTCTGGAGGAGAGGGGGCGAGGGGGAGAACGTAAGACAGAGGTAGTGAAAATATTGTGAGGCTGCTATATTTATGTTTTAAAAATATGTTATGGTCACGGAAATCACCCTGTCGAAGGTGAATACTACTTCTCCGCTCATATACATGCTTTTGACTATTGGCACCAGTAAAGCGGCGGTGTTGGGAGTTGGCTGGGCTAAAAACCATACCTATATACCTTTTTGGAAAGACAGGAAACTGCGGAAAAGCATTTATTTAAAGTTTTTTTTCATATCTACTTTAGTTTACAAAATATGGTCAAAAATAAAACGTTTTTTTTTTGAAAATGCAGTTTTTTTAAAATATCTTCTTTAGTTTTTGAGATATGCAAATGATATAAATATATTAAGCAATCTACATTTTTCGTTGCCGAGATATGATAGATTCAAAATTAAATATTTAAGGAGGGGTGAGGGGGGATTGACCAGAGGGGTGGGCGGCCAAGATAGATTTTGGCTGTCAAGAGGCACCCCAGATTCCGAAAATATATATTGGCAACCATCATCACCTTGGAGCAGTCGAACCCCTTTTTTATGTCCTAAGCCGCTCTACTAAGTCAGGTTAGCTATATGGACCAAAATGCCTGGGCAGCTATTTGAGAAAAACAAAAATCAACTAAGTTGTATAAACGAAGCTAAAATCCAGTGAAGCTGGTAAAATTTACAACAAAAAAAACTCATGAGCCTTTCTCCACTTGGTATTACCCAGGGATATGCATCGGGTCTAGAACACTCCATCAAAATACCGGGCTTCGCAGATGTACCCGAAAAAGTTAAAGTCAGATTATGTATTTGAAAAACTGATGATATCAAAATAAGTTCGAAACACGTGTCTGTGGCTAGTCAAAGTTCTCTAAGTTTTAAGGTATGATTTTTCTGGGTAGTAAGTGGAGAAAGGCCCATAAGTTTTTTTTGTAATAAGCCCATAAGTTTTTTTTGTAAATTATAATTTGCTTTATGGTTCTTTAGTGTTAATAAATATGTCATTATTGTGGATTTTAATTAAGTACTTCACTAGCAATCTTTAAAAAAATTAACTCAATTTAGATAAGGAAAACAACTAATTACTCACGCATAGGTGTTGTGATTCAATTTCTATAAATTTAGTTTTAATATTGTTAAGTATACCAATTTTCAATAGTTCAAAAATTAGCTGATAGCATAGCATAGATAGTTTAGATATTTTGTAATTAGGGAAGTAATAAAAATATTACCTTTCCCAGTAGTGGAGTAAATTCGTAAAAAGAAACTGCAAAAAGGATTTTTTTTTTAATATTTGGCATAGTAATACCTAATATCAAAAGCTAAAATTCCAGTCGAGGATCCCGGCCCCAGAAACCAAGATGGCTGCTGTCATAGTTAGGAAAAAATATGTTTTCTACGTTTTCAGAAAAAATCAAATCGAAATCAATTGGGTAAAGTAAGGAGGTCCCACTTAATTCAAAACTATAAAAAAAAAGATGACATATGTGACTTCAAAACAAAATGGCGGTAAGATTTGAGAAGAATGAAAATATCTCGGAAACTGTAGCTTTGAAAGATTTGGACCTTATAACAAAATTTTTGGGTAATATTTATGAAAACCGGTTATCAATAGCTGCTTTACTTCTAAAGTTATGATTTTTTTAATATATTTTAACGTTTTTTCAAATAACTCTAAGTCTAAAGCTTCCAAGAATTTGGACTTTATAACAAAATTTGTAGTCCATATTCATGGAAACTTAAATCTGAAAAGCGTATATCGCCACTTGCTTTTGTTCCAAAGTTAATCGATTCATGGTCAGCCGATACAGGATTTTTGTACCAACTTTCGTTAAAATCGATTAAGGCGTTCCTGAGTTATCGGGTATACAGACAGACAACTGTCCGACAGATCGACAGACAACTTTTTTTTTTTCGTCGATTAAGGTGTTTCGGAACCTTAGTAACTCATTTTTGATAAAATTAAGAAAAGTCAAAATTTCACGATTTTTATTGTCCCCCATACCATATTGGTATGCTGGACTAAAAATGACGCAGTTTCTCTTACAAAGCATTCAAAACGTGTAAAAAGTGGCATTTTTAGCCAACTTCCAAAAAGACGAGGTTATAGGTTCGATGCCTATTTTTTAGTTTAGTGGTATGGTATGCGGGACTATTAAAATCGTTAAATTGAGTTACTAAGCTTCCAAAACACCTTAATCCACGAAAAAAAAAGTTTGTTGTCTGTCTGTATACACGATAACTCAAGAACGCCTTAATCGATTTTAACGAAATTCGGTACAAAAATCCTCTATAGGCTGACCATGAACTGATTAACTTTTGGTTAGGGTGGTGGGGGGTTAAAGGGGGAAAAATGGGATGAAATATTTGAAAAAATTGTAACTTTGGAACAAAAGCAAGTAGCGATATACGGTTTTCAGATTTAAGTTTCCATGAATATCGAGTACAAATTTTGTTTTAAAGTCCAAATTCATGAAAGCTTTAGTTTCCGAGTTATTTGAAAAAACGTTAAAATATATTTTAAAAAAATCATAACTTTGGAAATAAAGCAGCTATGGATATGCGGTTTTCAGATTTTGGTTTTCATAAATATTACCCAAAAATTTTGTGATAAGGTCCAAATTTCAACATAAAATGATTGTATGGTGGACTATCTGTGCTTTCTAGCACGAATTTTTTTATTTATTTCTTTAGACGTTTGCTCCGATTTTCCTAATTATTTTTTTATTCGATTCAGGGGTCCTTCAATTTGGTCCCGTTTTGGTAAAAAATATACTTTCCTCTACACTTTCACTGCCATACTCAAAAAAATCATTAGAATGTCCAAAATGTATATGAGAAATTGCCACTTTTGACTACTACCTGTGATTTAAAAACACAAAACAAAGCCGACCCGATGTTGCATGCTGACTTCAATTTGGATACCCGGGCCACTTTTCCGGGCACATTGGATCCCGAGAATAGTTTGATTTCTAGCATGAGTTTAACTAAATATTTACACCTGTGGGGGCTACTAAATTTTAAAACCAGTTTTCAAAAAACTCCCATACAGAAAAGGCACAAAGTTATTGATTATTTTGTATTGTTATTGCAAAATACCACTGATAAACTGCTTTTTTTATCAAAATATACCATATTTTAGGAGAAAATGTCCTAAAACTAATTTTTTTTAACGTGTGTGAAGTTAGCAACGAAAACTCAGCAACGAATTGGGGACATTGCCATTTGCATACAATAGTTTCATTATCTGTGTTTGAGGTTATAAAGTTGGTGATTTTTTAGACCACCTCTGGGGGTTTATAGCCTCCAGAAAGGATTGTTTAATGGCAATTGGTAATAAGTTCGTTTATAATTTCCCTAAGTAACCGTTTTTACAAGGATTAATTTACCTTATCTAATATCTCAGGTTGTTCATTAACGAATAAAACACCTCCAATTTTGTCCAGAAAATCGCCATATTTTGAACCCGTTTTCAGCACAAAAATTATATTTATGAGGGCACTACGAGGCAAAACAAACATTAGTAAAGATCACTTATTATGCATGAAAAATATTCCAAACAAAAAACCCGAAACAACAATATTAATTTATTTACAAACTGAAATTCAAACATTGAGGTTATCTAAAAGCTCATTCAAGAAAACTTTCCTTTCTCAAAGCCCACTCATTTCAAAGCTGTAGCTTTCATCAGTAGAGGTTGGTACAAGCCAAGGTAGTAGTAGTAGTAGTAGTAGTAGTAGTAGAATAAGGGGGGGGGCTCCCGGCCCGGCCACTAGGCTCTACGCGAGCCCTTTTCGCCATCCCCCAGAGCTTCCCCCTCACGCTCCCACTCCACCACGGTCGAACCTTCCTGTCCTTTGGATAAAGGTCAGCATATCCGACCATTTCAGCGTCGGAAGGTGTTCCGGCTCGAACACTTCCTCTCCGAAGATTCCCTCTCTGATTCCTCTGTAGGCCGGACACCTTGCAAGATAGTGGTGGGAGGATTCACCTTCATCCTTGCCGGGTGCTTTAGGAGCGCGCAGTGCCCAGTGAGGACTATTAGGGGTCCTATCTCTGTTCGTTTCCTGCGCAGTAACCAGTCCCTTCTTGTTTTACTGAAGCCCTGGATGAGTTCCTTGGCTTGCCTGACGTCCCTTGTGTGTTGCCACTCCTGATTTAGTCCTGTATGGGTCCATTCCTTGGTGGCAGATTTCATCTGACCTCTGGTAAATCCCAGACACGTTTCCGGTCCGACGTATGCTTGGGCTGACCCTTTCATTGCAAGCTCGTCCGCCATCTCGTTACCTGGTATCCCCATGTGTCCTGGAACCCAGACAAGTTCAACCTCTTTTTCCCCTGCTAGATCCTGGAGGCCGTTTTGGTATTGTAGGTTTACAAAGTGCTTTTATGGCAGCCTGGCTGTCCGTGCATATGTAGACCTTATCTTCTGCTCCGGTCCTTAATTCTTCCTCTCGTGCGGCTGCCAGTATGGCATATACCTCCGCCTGGAAAACCGTCGCGTACCGACCTAGTGGGTAGCTCTTTTTTATCTCCCTATTTCCTATGAATAGACCTGCTCTTGTCAATTCCTTGTCTGCGAGCCTTGATCCATCTGTGAAGCAGATCATGGCATTGCCGGAAAGGTCTACTTCGTTCCTAGTCCATTGCCGTTTTCTTTTTGTCGCGGTTACGGTTAACCTTGGTCCTAAAATTTCCCAGAAGTATAAGCAAACGAAGGAGACCTCGATTGTGTAATATCTTTGAATATTGTTTAAATTTACAGATAATCGGTTATGTTTACATGTGTATATAATCAAAAGTTTTTAATTTTTATAAATTTCCGGATTATACTTAAATTTTCATATCAAAAATGCTATAACGTCATGTATTAACTGACATGCACAGAAAAAATCGATGTAGAGGTAATTTTAGGACCAAGGTTAACCGTAACCGCTACAAACAGCTCATGCCTCTCTAGGTGCTATGGTTACCCTGTACTTCCTCGTTTCCCTGATTTTGTATTCTGGGTTTTCGATCCTGTATGCTGAAAGGGGTATTTCCCTTTCCGCCATCCCGGCGATAGCCAGGTGCCCGACCTTTTCGCTTCCCCTTTTCCGCATCCCTAATTCTCAGGTGCGTTGCCATCGCTTCCCCTCTGATCCAGAGGGGGAGCGGCGGCAGTCCGAGGACAGTGTTTAGAGCTGAGTTATGCCTATGGCTGCCAGTCTTTGCAGGATGTCTAGCTTCCTAGCATTTTTGTCGGTACTGGTTCCTTTCCACCAAACCACGGAACCGTACTGGATCCTTGGTCGTATGATGGTGGTGTAGATCCAGTGTATCTTGGTCTTCACATGGTCAATGTGAACGTTCCAGTTTAGTTTGTCGTCCAACACCACCCCCAAGTACTTTACTTCCCGCGAAAATGTCAGCGGTTGTCCGTACATAGTTGGTGGTTCGAACCCTCTTCTTGGTGAAGAGGATCGTCTCTGTTTTGGTTGGATTTACAGAAAGACTGTTTTCTCGGCACCATTCCTGTATTATATTGCGTGCCCTCTGCATTCTATTGCAGATCATACCGAGGTACTTGCCGGGTATTATTTATTTATTTATTTATTTATTTTTATTTATTTATTCTCATAAAGTATCAACAGCATTGCCAATTACAGATACTGACTTAACTCTAATATAATTAAAAACATGTACATTGTATTGTAAAATTAAAATAACAAAATCACTTACTAATTAAAGTAACAAACAGGCTAAAATAAATTACTTATTTCTCAACTTCCCATCAATTAATTTTTTAAACTGGTTAAAGCTAGTCAGATCAATGTCAATGTCAAAAGCATACAAATTGAAAAGATTACACATTTTATAGATTGGAGAATTTTTAAATAGATTTGTTCTTGGATATGTAAGGTAGAATGTTTTCGAATTACGCGAGTTTAACCGATTTATAGCAAATGGCAATTGGCTTAAAATTTCAGGACTATCTATGTGACCCTTTAATAATTTAAACATTGTACATAGCAGAGTCTTAATCCTTCGATCACCCAGGGATAATCTATTAAAAACACCCAAAAGATATGAGTTATCACATCCCCTTTGTGGATAAACATTAAACATTCTAAAAAAAGACATTTTAAAAATTTTCTTTGCACATTCTCTATTAGTGTTATCCAAACATTATATTGTGGTGACCAGATAATGCTTCCATATTCTAAAATTGGTACAACTAAGCTATCAAAAAGATGAAGACCTACTTCAACACTAAAAGATTTAGTATTTCTTGCAATAAAACCTGCTATTTTCTGTGCACTTTTAATTTTCGAAACTATGTGGCTAGAAAAGGATAAGTTTTTATCAAAGATAACTCCTAAATCGTTTTGATTTTCTGCTCCTTGAAGTTTGGAGCTATTTAACGTGTAATAATAATCAATACTATTTCGATTTAAAGTGAATGACATACAAGAACATTTACTAACATTCAAATTAAAGCTATTTATACTGCACCAGTTTGCAACGTTACAAAAATCAGTCTGGAGCATCTCGCAGTCATCAAGTGAGTTTATTTGAATAAAACATTTAAAATCGTCAGCAAATAAAAGACCCTTAGCATTTTCTAACTTATCTATAATACTGTTAATAGCCGCCAAAAAAAGGAGAGGTCCAAGGTTGGAACCCTGAGGTACTCCTGAAGTACTTTTGTATAGAACTGACTTGCAGCCCTTAATTTCAACATATTGATACCTGTGACTCAAATATGATTGAATCAAGCTTACTAGATATGATGAGACTTCTAAGTCTGACAGAGCTTTTAGAATTATCTGTCATGTTCAAAGCCTTGAGAATCGGAACCAGCCTATTTTGCCGGTTCAAAATGGTTGCGGTTCTCAAGGTATGGATCTTCACAGAATGTGCTATCTACGTCCATTTGTTCTGTTCATGTCAGCTAGTAGATGACGTCATAGCATTTTTGATGTGAAAATTTAAGTATAATCCGATAATTCGTAAAAATTAAAAACTTTTGATTTTATGCACATGTAAGCATAATCAATTATCTGTAAATTTAAACAATATTCGAAGATATTACACAATCGAGGTCTCCTTATTTTGCTTATACTTCTGGGAAATTTTAGGACCAAGGTTAACCGTAACCGCTACAAACAGCTCATGCCTCTCTAGGTGCTATGGTTACCCTGTACTTCCTCGTTTCCCTGATTTTGTATTCTGGGTTTTCGATCCTGTATGCTGAAAGGGGTATTTCCCTTTCCGCCATCCCGGCGATAGCCAGGTGCCCGACCTTTTCGCTTCCCCTTTTCCGCATCCCTAATTCTCAGGTGCGTTGCCATCGCTTCCCCTCTGATCCAGAGGGGGAGCGGCGGCAGTCCGAGGACAGTGTTTAGAGCTGAGTTATGCCTATGGCTGCCAGTCTTTGCAGGATGTCTAGCTTCCTAGCATTTTTGTCGGTACTGGTTCCTTTCCACCAAACCACGGAACCGTACTGGATCCTTGGTCGTATGATGGTGGTGTAGATCCAGTGTATCTTGGTCTTCACATGGTCAATGTGAACGTTCCAGTTTAGTTTGTCGTCCAACACCACCCCCAAGTACTTTACTTCCCGCGAAAATGTCAGCGGTTGTCCGTACATAGTTGGTGGTTCGAACCCTCTTCTTGGTGAAGAGGATCGTCTCTGTTTTGGTTGGATTTACAGAAAGACTGTTTTCTCGGCACCATTCCTGTATTATATTGCGTGCCCTCTGCATTCTATTGCAGATCATACCGAGGTACTTGCCGGGTATTATTTATTTATTTATTTATTTATTTTTATTTATTTATTCTCATAAAGTATCAACAGCATTGCCAATTACAGATACTGACTTAACTCTAATATAATTAAAAACATGTACATTGTATTGTAAAATTAAAATAACAAAATCACTTACTAATTAAAGTAACAAACAGGCTAAAATAAATTACTTATTTCTCAACTTCCCATCAATTAATTTTTTAAACTGGTTAAAGCTAGTCAGATCAATGTCAATGTCAAAAGCATACAAATTGAAAAGATTACACATTTTATAGATTGGAGAATTTTTAAATAGATTTGTTCTTGGATATGTAAGGTAGAATGTTTTCGAATTACGCGAGTTTAACCGATTTATAGCAAATGGCAATTGGCTTAAAATTTCAGGACTATCTATGTGACCCTTTAATAATTTAAACATTGTACATAGCAGAGTCTTAATCCTTCGATCACCCAGGGATAATCTATTAAAAACACCCAAAAGATATGAGTTATCACATCCCCTTTGTGGATAAACATTAAACATTCTAAAAAAAGACATTTTAAAAATTTTCTTTGCACATTCTCTATTAGTGTTATCCAAACATTATATTGTGGTGACCAGATAATGCTTCCATATTCTAAAATTGGTACAACTAAGCTATCAAAAAGATGAAGACCTACTTCAACACTAAAAGATTTAGTATTTCTTGCAATAAAACCTGCTATTTTCTGTGCACTTTTAATTTTCGAAACTATGTGGCTAGAAAAGGATAAGTTTTTATCAAAGATAACTCCTAAATCTTTTTGATTTTCTGCTCCTTGAAGTTTGGAGCTATTTAACGTGTAATCATAATCAATACTATTTCGATTTAAAGTGAATGACATACAAGAACATTTACTAACATTCAAATTAAAGCTATTTATACTGCACCAGTTTGCAACGTTACAAAAATCAGTCTGGAGCATCTCGCAGTCATCAAGTGAGTTTATTTGAATAAAACATTTAAAATCGTCAGCAAATAAAAGACCCTTAGCATTTTCTAACTTATCTATAATACTGTTAATAGCCGCCAAAAAAAGGAGAGGTCCAAGGTTAGAACCCTGAGGTACTCCTGAAGTACTTTTGTATAGAACTGACTGGCAGCCCTTAATTTCAACATATTGATACCTGTGACTCAAATATGATTGAATCAAGCTTACTAGATATGATGAGACTTCTAAGTCTGACAGAGCTTTTAGAATTATCTGTCATGTTCGAAGCCTTGAGAATCGGAACCAGCCTATTTTGCCGGTTCAAAATGGTTGCGGTTCTCAAGGTATGGATCTTCACAGAATGTGCTATCTACGTCCATTTGTTCTGTTCATGTCAGCTAGTAGATGACGTCATAGCATTTTTGATGTGAAAATTTAAGTATAATCCGATAATTCGTAAAAATTAAAAACTTTTGATTTTATGCACATGTAAGCATAATCAATTATCTGTAAATTTAAACAATATTCGAAGATATTACACAATCGAGGTCTCCTTATTTTGCTTATACTTCTGGGAAATTTTAGGACCAAGGTTAACCGTAACCGCTACAAACAGCTCATGCCTCTCTAGGTGCTATGGTTACCCTGTACTTCCTCGTTTCCCTGATTTTGTATTCTGGGTTTTCGATCCTGTATGCTGAAAGGGGTATTTCCCTTTCCGCCATCCCGGCGATAGCCAGGTGCCCGACCTTTTTGCTTCCCCTTTTCCGCATCCCTAATTCTCAGGTGCGTTGCCATCGCTTCCCCTCTGATCCAGAGGGGGAGCGGCGGCAGTCCGAGGACAGTGTTTAGAGCTGAGTTATGCCTATGGCTGCCAGTCTTTGCAGGATGTCTAGCTTCCTAGCATTTTTGTCGGTACTGGTTCCTTTCCACCAAACCACGGAACCGTACTGGATCCTTGGTCGTATGATGGTGGTGTAGATCCAGTGTATCTTGGTCTTCACATGGTCAATGTGAACGTTCCAGTTTAGTTTGTCGTCCAACACCACCCCCAAGTACTTTACTTCCCGCGAAAATGTCAGCGGTTGTCCGTACATAGTTGGTGGTTCGAACCCTCTTCTTGGTGAAGAGGATCGTCTCTGTTTTGGTTGGATTTACAGAAAGACTGTTTTCTCGGCACCATTCCTGTATTATATTGCGTGCCCTCTGCATTCTATTGCAGATCATACCGAGGTACTTGCCGGGTATTATTTATTTATTTATTTATTTATTTTTATTTATTTATTCTCATAAAGTATCAACAGCATTGCCAATTACAGATACTGACTTAACTCTAATATAATTAAAAACATGTACATTGTATTGTAAAATTAAAATAACAAAATCACTTACTAATTAAAGTAACAAACAGGCTAAAATAAATTACTTATTTCTCAACTTCCCATCAATTAATTTTTTAAACTGGTTAAAGCTAGTCAGATCAATGTCAATGTCAAAAGCATACAAATTGAAAAGATTACACATTTTATAGATTGGAGAATTTTTAAATAGATTTGTTCTTGGATATGTAAGGTAGAATGTTTTCGAATTACGCGAGTTTAACCGATTTATAGCAAATGGCAATTGGCTTAAAATTTCAGGACTATCTATGTGACCCTTTAATAATTTAAACATTGTACATAGCAGAGTCTTAATCCTTCGATCACCCAGGGATAATCTATTAAAAACACCCAAAAGATATGAGTTATCACATCCCCTTTGTGGATAAACATTAAACATTCTAAAAAAAGACATTTTAAAAATTTTCTTTGCACATTCTCTATTAGTGTTATCCAAACATTATATTGTGGTGACCAGATAATGCTTCCATATTCTAAAATTGGTACAACTAAGCTATCAAAAAGATGAAGACCTACTTCAACACTAAAAGATTTAGTATTTCTTGCAATAAAACCTGCTATTTTCTGTGCACTTTTAATTTTCGAAACTATGTGGCTAGAAAAGGATAAGTTTTTATCAAAGATAACTCCTAAATCTTTTTGATTTTCTGCTCCTTGAAGTTTGGAGCTATTTAACGTGTAATCATAATCAATACTATTTCGATTTAAAGTGAATGACATACAAGAACATTTACTAACATTCAAATTAAAGCTATTTATACTGCACCAGTTTGCAACGTTACAAAAATCAGTCTGGAGCATCTCGCAGTCATCAAGTGAGTTTATTTGAATAAAACATTTAAAATCGTCAGCAAATAAAAGACCCTTAGCATTTTCTAACTTATCTATAATACTGTTAATAGCCGCCAAAAAAAGGAGAGGTCCAAGGTTGGAACCCTGAGGTACTCCTGAAGTACTTTTGTATAGAACTGACTGGCAGCCCTTAATTTCAACATATTGATACCTGTGACTCAAATATGATTGAATCAAGCTTACTAGATATGATGAGACTTCTAAGTCTGACAGAGCTTTTAGAATTATGCAGTGTCTATTTGTTATTTTGTTATTAAGGGCATCGTGTACATACTCGCAGAAAGAAATTAAATTGGTAAATGTTGATTTTTTGGGCAAAAATCCATGCTGACATGATATAATCTTGCCAGAAATCTCACTAAATAAAGCATCAAATATAATTATTTCAAAAATTTTTGAAACCGCACAGACAATGCTTATGGGACGATAATTTTTAATATCCTGTCTAGAGCCAGACTTATGAATGAGAATCACCTTACTAAGTTTCCATTTTTCAGGGTAAATCGAAGTTTTTATAATTAAATTAAACAAAAAACATAAAGGCTTTAAAAGATATTCACGACAACCTTTTAAAATATATTCTGGTATCCCATCAGGACCAATGGCTTTATTTGCTTTGACTTTTTTAAGAGCTTTCTGGATGTCATTCATAGAAATAAATCTATTACAAAAATATGACTTTAAAGGCAAAGTACTACAATCAGCTTCATTATCATCAATAAAAACAGATTTGAAAAAGCTTGCAAAGCCTTCGGTAACATCCTGGGCGCCCGCAAACGTTTGATCACCAAATAACATTTCCTGAGGAATATCAGGGTTGTCTTTAAGACCCTTTAAATAAGACCAAAAAAATTTTGGGTTTGCTTTTAAGCTTGATTCTACATCAGCAAGATATTTACTATGTGCAAGTTTTATTTTTTCTTTGATGGTTTTACGAGTAGAGATGTATTTGGATTTCCAGTAATGTGATCTATATTTCTTTGATTTCAATAAATAACTTTGTTTTAGTTTAATTAACCTAATTATATGACCGTTAAACCATACAGGATATTTTTTATCAGTTTGTGTTGATTTGGGAACACATTTTTCGAATATTTTGTTAAGAACAGAGTAAAAATTTTCTACTGCAACATTTACATCAGAAAAGCTTTCAAAAAAATTCTAGTTTTGATCCTTAAAAAGACTGTACATTAGTATAAAATCGGCTTTTTTGAAATTAAACTTAGTTGTAGATACAACTTTACAGTGCTGAATAGATGATTTGGTTCTCAAACTGACGCTCAGACAGGGATGATTTTTGTCCACTGGCAAAAGGCAGTCATCAGTTGTATCCACTTGCACATTTTCGAAGGAAGATATCACAAGATCAAGTATCACATTATTTACATTTCTTATTTGATTTGTTTGATATAAGCTGTTAAATGCTAAGAATCCTTTTAAAATATTTAGGTTACTATTACAGGACAAATTGCTTACATAACTAGGGATGTTAAAATCACCAACTATAATAAATTCAGAGTTACTGAGCTGATAAGTGATGTTCAATTTTCTCAAAGAAATGTTCATATACATTACAAGGACTATTAGGAACAATATAAACAATAACTACATATAAAAAGGAATTACTTTTTAATTTAATTTGGACACTTATCGCTTCTTGATCATCATCAAAGATTTTTATTTCTGAAACAACAAAATGTCTTTTTAGAGCTAACAAAACCCCTCCTCCTTGAGATTTACCGGTAAGTAATTTGTTTCTGTCATTTCTAAAAGTAACTCTGTCACTAAAGCTAAACTCCGCTGTGAAAATTGAGTCATTTAACCATGTTTCGGTTATTGCTAAAATATCATACTCATTTTCTAACATATTAAATTTAAGTTTATCCAATTTAGTCTTTACACCTCTGCAATTTTGATATAAAATAGAAATATCACTATTTACGTGTTGAGAGCTTGGCCGCCGTCCTGACGAAAATTTTCCCCGGATGAATTGGGCAATAAGCAATTAAAATAGAATTATTAGCAAGACAATTTTCATCAGGAAGGTTGCAGGTATTTTCTGTATTAATATACGTAAGATTTTTGCAAATTTTATAGTTAATAACATTTTTTATAAAGCCTGATAACTTAAAATTTGTATGTTTTCTACCTAAAGAATTACAGCTTTCAACATAATATACCTTATTTGGTGAGAACTTGTCAAAGTTTTTAATAAGGTTACTTAATTTATTATTAAAACTATAACATCTAAAAGAATATTTAAAACAGATGGGTGCAGATAAAACAATAACATTAGTGTGAACACATTCTTTAAGCTTATTAAGAAAGAACGATAAGTTTAGATTTTTATTTGAACAAAAATCATTATAACCGGCGAAAAAGATAACGTAGTCATTTTGATCATAGTTGTTAACTAGGGATAAGACATTTTCAAAAACACTTACATAGGAAGCAAAAGGTTTGATAATGCTTTGCACTATAAATTTGGATGGATCCAGATCATGTCTAAGTTTTGAGTCTAGACCTCTACCCATCTGATCACACAGCAACAATACTTTACTTTTATTTTTTAATAAACTTTTCACTGATGATTCTTGAAGATTGTTACTAACATTTATTATTTCACTCACATCATGGCTGTCGGTTTGCAGGCAGACATCAGCGTATGTTAACAAAGCCTTTTTTGAGCTTAAGTAATCACTTTTAGCTCCTAACTTCTGCACATATTTAAGATTCTCTGATGACAAGGCGGAAATATTTTCAAGTAGCGAGCTATTTACAACTTTAAGTTCTTCCAGTTGCTGTTCAAGCTTTTTAGTTTTAGATAAACACATTTTTATTTCTTCAGACAAGTCAAAGTTCATTTTCTGTTGATTAGCTATATCCTTATTTTGACGGCATAAGTCCATTTTTTGCGACTGAATGGTGGCCTCATAGTTTTTTTCGGCTTTGTATTATGACAAGCCCGTCTTCGGCGTAGCCTAGGGCATCAATACCTTCTCTTCAAGTCTTCTTAGTAGGCTGTGGCACCATAAGTGGGGCGATAGAAAGCTACCCTGAGGGCATCCGCCCTTCACTCCTTTTCTCACGGACACGTCCTTGGAGGCTGTTTCCACCTCTCTATCTTTCAGCGCCATCTCTGCGCCACTCAAAGGCCACTCATTTCAAAGCTGCAGCTTTCATTAATAGAGGTTGGTGCACGCCAAGGTTCAAGCAGAGGTAAGAGATCCGAACTCGCTGTTTGTGATTTGGACCCAGATAATATTTTGACACTGACATTTCGACAGTGACAGAAATGTAAATAAAACTTGCATTTAAGTTTTTTAATAGATTTCATAAATAAAAACACCTTTTAAATAAATACAAAATTAATTTCCTAATTATTTTATTATTACCCATCTAAATCGTTTAAACTTTCTTCTTAAATCCAACTAAAGATTGTGTTAAGATGATTATTCAATAAACAAATTTATTGAAATTCTCAAGGAGGGTTAGTTCAAAATGCTTAAAACCAAAAATTTCACTTAAACTTAGGACCGTTTTAAAATAGACTAAACCCTTTTAGTAAATCCATATATGTATGAGGTTAAATATAGGCCTTTCCCAGGCCAAACTTGTAAGCAAGATCTAAAATCTAGCAGGCCATGGAGCCGTCTTAGCTCCGCGCCTATGCACATGCGCGAAAATTTTACGAGGCGGCCGGTTTCGTGACCTTCGTCTTCGCCCGTCGGTCGAGACTCCATTTTTGTTGATTTGTTTTGATCACACATAGTCGTTTTCCGCGTTTTCGTTTGTGCAAATTTTTTTATTGTGATATTTTTAATCTTTGGTTATATCTTGGAGTTTAAGATGTCGCTGCATAAAAAGACGTGCTGTGTTTGTGGATGCCGCCAAACAACAAAAGTGAAGTTCCCCAGGTTGGTAGGTATTTTTTCTTAAAATTTGAAGGAAAAAAAGTGAAAATACCTAAAAATTATTTCTATTCATACACTTATTTATTTTAAAATAGAAAAGACTGATTTTCTAAAAACGTAAACAAATAGAAAAATTTTGACAACTGCACAGCTGTCTTTCTGGATTTTGATTGGTTAACCGATGACGATGATCGCGCATGTGCGGAACCGCTAAACCAATTTTCATAAATCTTTTTTTAATTTGATTCAGGACAGTTACGATTTGTTACCTTTTTATTCAAAAACATACTTTCCCACCACTTTCACGACAATTCTAAATAATCATTGGAAAAGCCTAAAAGTCGTTACTTTTGGCTAATACGCGTAATATGAAAAGACAAGACGGAGTGGAAGTTGCATGCTGCTTTCAATTTGGATACTTGGGGTGCTTTTCCGGGTCCATTATTCTCCGTAAAGAATTTAATTTCTTGCATATTTAATTATTATTATTATTTTAGTCGATTTGTCCGTTTTATTAAAAAATATACTTTTCTCACCACTTTTAGAGAAAACTAAAATAATCTATACTAATAAAAGAACGGTAGTCAAAATAATTGTTAACTATAGACGGACAGGTCAAACCACTTGACCTACAGTCATGAAAATTTAAGGGCACATTGGGTTGGCTAAGAAAGGGTTTTTGAAAATATTATCTCTAAGAGAATAAGAATAAGGGTTGAAATTTTAAAGATGTTTTCTATATCTCGGAAACGAAAAGCCTACTACTAAAATAAGTAAATACGTGTTTTGGCTTTTTTCGAAATTTCAACTGGGGGTGGAGAAATAGGGGTAATTCGATTTCGAACGGGTAAAGGGATCTTCTGTATCTCCGAAGGAAAAAGTCACAGAGGTTCAGAAAATGTGTGTATGTGTGTGTTTAAACGTATTTCTACCAACCCCCTATTATTAGGGGGGATTATCCCCCATATTTGATAAAAATTTTGATCTGTTAAAATATGGTTTGTGGGGTATCAAACTGAAGGAAATAAAGCCGGGAATCAAAAAAAGTGTTTTTTCTATTCATTTTTGCAATTTTTTATCACCCACCCTCTATATTCGATAAAAAATGCTGAACTAGTGAAATATGGTTGTTTTAATTTTTTTATTAATTCCGCCGCTAGCAACGCAGCGGGTGAAATGCTAGTCTATAATATAAAAAAGGTACCTATATTGAAGAATCCTAGGAGGTTACTTACCTCCTAGGCTTCTTCAATATGAGAAAAACTCACTAAAAATTAAAAAATGAAAACTTTTTAACCAAAAATTGAGCTGATTTCAAAAAAATACACTAAAAAGTATAAAATAAAATAATTTTTATTTGTATATGTAAAATTTAATTTTGAGGTCGGTGCCTATTATAAGTAGGTCACTATATTATATGATACTATATAAGTAGTCCTCTAAAATATGGTTGGTATATATGGGGGCTAACTAAAAAAAAGGATTTTATATAATACAATGAAAAAATATTTTATTTTGTACTTTTTAGTGTACTTTTATGGTTAAAAACTTTTTTTACCAATAATTTTTGGTTAAAAACTTTTTAGCAATAATTTTCTCAACATTATCTCCTGCGGCAACATGATTTTTGAAACAAATCTAGAATTGAACGAAAAACATACATATTTTCGTCAATGATTGCAAATTGCATAAAATTGGACGTAAGCAGCTTGAGCTAGATAACTTAGGAATGTGAATGATTAGAAAATACGCCATACACGTACAGGGTGGTTCAAATTCGAAGGGTTTGGGGAGGTTTCGGGTATTTCTAAGGGGGATAGCGAAAAACTAATACACATGTTATGGGCTCGATTTTTAAGAAATTAATAATGGTGGAAACCGCATTATGTCAGAATGTCAGCCCGTTTTTGAAAAATATACGTTCTAGAATTTTTCCTACAACTTTTTCATTAATGAAAATTTTTTCTTGTGTAAATTTATTTTTTACAGATGTTTGAAAGAAACAACCAGTGTCTTCTTCTACTATATTTATTGTAGGTATACTAGTTTCGGCTTATCATCAGTAACTGTAAGAGACAAAATATACCAAATAATATTTATCAATCAAACCAAATCAATCTTTATTCATCCTTTCGATCATATTTACATGATATATGGACAAGTCAATAAATACACATAATAAGTAATAAATAAAAAAGTACACAAAATAAGCAAATTGTATAAATCTAAAAAAAAAACAGACAAATAATCCACACTGAACTAACAAACATTAATAAAAGAAAAAAGATGTATTAAACAAATTTTTTTTTAAGTCATTACTATAATAACTTATCGTCTAGGAATTCTTTTTTTAACACTATATATATATAAGAACCTTATTAATTAGGTAACGTTTCAAGTCAGATTGAAATGCTTAATAGATTGCATATGTTTTAATTTATTTGGCAAGTTTATTAAAAGATATTTTACCACTATGGATGAGAGATTTCTCAAATAATGCTGGGTTTATACAGAAAAACAAGATGAGATAAGACATAAAATAAGACATAACATAAAACGAAATAAGAGTTGAGCTTATGACAAACCCTGTTGGTGTTTATACAGAAGAATAAATTAAAATAAGATGCCCAACTTTTATCTTTTTATGTTATGTTATGTCATGTGAAATCACATTTCGCGCATGACCACGACGCTATTTTTTACCACCATAACCCTACTTTTTTTAATAGTGTTTGGATGTTATTTTTGTTAAAAAAAAGTTTTATACAAAAAAGTTAAACAAAACGCCGGATATTGACATTTACATAGGTAGGGTCGGCTGTTCATTAATTTTGCAGTAAATTGGGGCTCAGCTATCTTATGTCATGTTATTTTCTGTATAAACAGTCATTTTCCTTATGTTATGTTATGTCATGCTATGTATTATCTTATTTTTCTGTATAAACCCAGCTTATGTTTATCAGTTTTAAGCAAATTTCCTGATCTTGTTGGACATCTGTGTTGTTCACCAATGGTCGTATGATTACTTAATTTTTTTTAGAAACATAATACAGGAAAAAATATATAGGAAAGCCACTGTCAGTATTCCAAATTCAATAAAATGTTTTCTACATGTTTGTGTTGGTTTTAAATTACATATAAGTCTTATGATCCGTTTTTGATTAATGAAGATGTTGTTAACATTTGTTTTAATTGCAAAAGGGCGAAGGAGCCACAAGAACAATTCAAGTAGAAAATAATACAAATTTATGAGAAATTTTTGAAAGTGTGACGAAATTTCCTCTGTAGGTCCTTCAAATTATCTGTAAAAAAGCAATTTACACTAAAAAGAAATTTTCAATAATAAAAAGTTGTAGGCAAAATTCATATTTTTCAAAAAGCCCCCGTAGCTCAAAAACGGGTTAATATACTGACATGCGGTTTTCCCCGTTATTAATGTCTTAAAAATCGAGTCCATAACCCGCATATAACTATGAGAAAATATACCGGCCCTGCCTTTGCATTTTCCGAAAAAAAAGCTGTAGCGATAATAACTCTCCCAATCAAGTTAGCGTTAGCCTGGAAGTTATTATTGTTACACATTCGGTAACACAATTACTCCAAAATCGCAAAAATTATTTGTGACCAGACGCGGAGCTGGCATACGGGTAGGAGGGGGATTAAACTTTTTAAAAAAGTTGTAACACACTGACCGTAGATAGATAATTGCATTTTCAACCCAAAAATTGAAAAAACTTGAAAAAATTAAATATTTTATGGATGGCTAGACGTGCCTGCTGGCGCCATTTATTTTCCCTTAGAGATACCGAAAACCCCCAACCCCCTCGAATTTGGACCACCCTGTACAGGGTGATTCAAATTGGGGACTTTTATATGGGTACGGGTACTTCTAGCGGAGATAGAGGAAAACCAAGCCCATTTGCGAGGCTCAAATTTCAAGACAAGATTTTTGGTGAAAACCGCATTTTGATATGTTCACCCATCTTTGAGCTACGGGGGGTTTTTGAAAAGTCTGCATTTTGGGATAGGGCCTGTAACTTTTTTATTTATGAAAATTTCTTTTTCGTGTAAATTGCTTTTTTGTAGATCTTTTAAAGCAAAATCCAGATCACATACTGGATTTTATACGCGATTTTTAGTTTTCAAGATATAACGCAATGGAATACTCTGTTTTTTATTTTATTTTTTTGTTCAGAATTAAATTTTAATCAAAATGATGTATCATATGTGATATTTTGGTTAAGTAGTTTTTGAGATATTCAACATTTTCTATTCACAACAAGGTGGCCATGGCCGGATATGGTTTTGACAATAAAAATAAAGTAGGTCATGTACTAAAGAGCTAACGACTGGCATAGTATAATGTCAAAGCCTTCTTTAAGGAATGTAGAACTTTTTATAATGCCGCTATAAGTGCCCCCGCTTATGTATTGGACAAAATGGCGGACATTTTGAGCACCTTTTATAGTCTTGTTTTTTGGCTTTTTTATTAGTTATTATTTTTGGATTAGAGTTAATAATTTTTTCATCTCTATTTAGTTGTGTTATTAATTAGAATATAAAGTTTAATAGTCGAATAATAAAAAGATTTAAAAATATAAAAAAGTATAAATATAAACTTTAAATTGAAATTGGTAGAAGCATTGTTCAAAATGAAAAATGTAGGCCATGACATATTTGACATGACCTTATAAGTTCATGTCTTTGGTGCATAGCCGACTCATCACTATCCGGCGTTTTATTGTCATATTATTATCCATATCCGTCCATGGCCACCTTGTTGTGAAAAGAAAATGTTGAATATCTCAAAAAATACTTAACCAAAATTTCACATATGATACATTATTTTGATTACAATTTAATACTGAACACCAAAATAAAATAAAAAACATGGGGTTCCATAACAAAAAAGATAAATATGCGTTATATCTTGAAAAGTAACAGTGGCTGATAAAATGCAGTTTGAGATCTGGATTCTGCTTTAAAAGACTTTTCAAAAAACCCCCGTAGCTCAAAGATGGGTGGATATATCAAAATGCGGTTTTCACCAAAAATCTTTTCTTGAAATTTGAGCATCGCAAAGGGGGGTTGGTTTTTCTCGTATCTCCGCTAGAAGTTCCCATACCCATATAAAAGTGCCTAATTTGAAACACCCTGTACGCACAAAGTAATATATAAATAAATGTAATATTTTATGTTTGTATTTTGTTCTTTAGTATAATCGTGTAATATAATACTTTAAAAACTCGAATTTCTGAGTTCCTATAAATAATTTGTAATAATGATACACCAAAACATATTTGCGAGAAATGCACAAGAGCAAAACGTTACATTATCAAAAACGCATTTCGTGTAAAATGCGCATTGTAGAAATCGTAATGGATACGAAAGGATGGGCGAGTTTGTAAATTCACCGATGAGCTTACCGATGTAAACAATCGAGTTTTGTAAATTCATCTACGATTCTTGGTGACATTCATCAGGTTCAGGTTCTTTTACCCGTTTGATTCCACCAGTTGATGGCATCGATGCTCACCGATTGTGGGAGCCGCACACTGGTCGAGAATCTGATATTATCGCGCGGAAATAAAAAAAAATGCTCCTTTCATGAACAAAAATTCATAAATTTACCCTAGACACAGCCTCGTTTCCAATGCAACTAATTTCGTAAATTCCACTTTTTTCTAGAACTGTAGTTTTATAAAATTTTATGAAAATGCATGTAATTAGAAATTATTAAATATATTAATACATAGTTTAAAGTTTATATAAGAGGGCACAAACCCACAATCGTCTGTACTTAAATTCCTAATATTGTGTAAATTTTCAAAATATTTTATAAAATTTGAATAACCTCTGCTGGTCTCTAATCGTGAACACTAATATTTTGGTTACTTGTGACTTCAACTGAGAAATGACAGAGAAAATGGGGGGGGGTAGTAATAATAATTTAAAAACATTTTGATAGCATATGAATGAATCTAATAAATAATTGAATGTCCGGGCGGTAATATGAAATGCTAGACCAGTAGTGTGGGCCGGTGAGCCTTGAATGAGCCTATGAATGTCGATATCACTAACGTCATTTAATCAGCTGTTTTTTTGGGAGACGCCGCACAGTAAATCGATATAGCATGTAAAATCCGAAATTGACCCTCGGTGTTTTTCAAAGTTTGTGAGGCAATGTTGTCGGGAAAGACTCGGGGGACAATTTTCCTCATTGGCACGACCACCGGCATTTGACAAGTATAACCAGACAATAAAGTAGTGTGTCAGTCACGCCACACCCCCCCCCCCGAAAGATATTCGAGTTTTGATATGCTTATAGTTTGAACTAATTTGGAACCACTTTTAAAAAATTTGAACCACTTTTAAAAATTTTGATCCACACTCCTTCCTGTTTTTTTTTTAAATTCAAAATGGGGGGGTGCAGCCGGACGTCAGGCTACACCCCCCCCTTATTTAAACTATCCCAAAATTAAGAACTAATTTCGAACTCCTAATATCACCAAAAAGAATTTCGAAAAACCCACTGGTAAACCTATTTTTTTTTAAATATGGTGGGGGTGCAAGTTGACGTCAAGCCACACTACCCTCTCCCCCCCCCGCCCGATAGATATAATTTTTAACCACACTCCTTCCTGTTTTTTTTACCTTAACGTCCGGCTGCACCACCCATTTTGAATATTAAAAAAAAAAACAGGAAGGAGTGTGGTTCAAAATTTTTAAAAGTGGTTAAAAATTATTTGGAAATTAGTTCAAAATTATAAGCATATCAAAACTCGAATATCTTTCCGGGTGGGGGGGGGGTGTGAATTGACGTCAACCTGCACCCTCACCATATTTAAAAAAATGAAAACAGGGTTACTAGTGGGAATAAGTTCTTAATTTTGGGATAGTTGCTTTTCATTTTTCTTTACGCTTTAAATGAGGGGGTGTGGCTTGACGTACGACTGCACCTCCCATTTTGAATATTAAAAAAAAACCAGGAAGGAGTGTGGTTCAAAATTTTTAAAAGTGGTTCAAAATTAGTTCGCATATCAAAACTCGAATATTTTTCGGGAGTAGGGGGGGATGTGACTTGACTGAGCTGCGTAGGTTGCATTTGTTACTATGTTCATGTCGGACTCAAACCATTTTTGCTGAAAAAGATTTAATATTTGAAAGCGGTTTTGTTTTAAAAGATTTGGATTCAGGGTCCATAGCTCTAAAAGCCCCGCTTCTTGAAACCAGTTTTTTAGGTCAGTCAAGCCACCCCCCCCCCCCCCGAAAGATATTTGAGTTTTTATGTGCTTTTATGTGCAGCCGGACGTCAAGCTACACCCCCCTCATTTAAAGCGTAGAGAAACATAAAAAGAAACTATCCCAAAATTAGGAACTAATTTCGAACTCCTAATATCACCAAAAAAAATTTCCAAAAACCCATTACTAACCCTGTTTTTTTAGAAAATATGGTGGGGGTGCTGGTTGACGTCAAGCCACACACCCCCCCCCCCCGAAAGATATTTTAGTTTTGATATGCTTATAATTTTGAACTAATTTTGAACCACTTTTAAAAATTCTGAACCACACTCCTTCCTGGTTTTTTTTTAATATTCAAAATGGTAGGTGCAGCCGGACGTCAAGCTAAAAAAACCAGGAAAGAGTGTGGTTCAAAATTTTTAAAAGTGGTTCAAAATGAGTTCGCATATCAAAACTCGAATATTTTTCGGGAGGAAGGGGGGATGTGACTTGACTGAGCTGCGTAGGTTGCATTTGTTACTATGTTCATGTCGGACTCAAACCATTTTTGCTGAAAAAGATTTAATATTTGAAAGCGTTTGTTGTTTTAAAAGATTGGGATTAAGGGTCCATAGCTCTAAAAGCCCCGCTTCTTGAAACCAGTTTTTTAGGTCAGTCAAGCCGCCACCACCCCCCCGAAAGATATTT
Source organism: Oxystoma pomonae (assembly GCA_963921995.1). NCBI lineage: Eukaryota > Metazoa > Arthropoda > Insecta > Coleoptera > Brentidae > Oxystoma > Oxystoma pomonae. Next base: position 56,863,947 of record OY998164.1, read on the forward strand.
GAGTTTTTATATGCTTATAATTTCGAACAATTTCGAACTAATTTTGGACCACACTCCTTCCTGGTTCTTTTAATATTCAAAATGGGGGGTGCAGCCGGACGTCAAGCTACACATCCCTCATTTAAAGCGTAGAGAAACATGAAAAGCAACTATTCCAAAATTAAGAACTAATTTCGAACTCCTAATATCACCAAAAAAAAATTCCAAAAACCCATTACTAACCCTGTTTTTTTTAGAAAATATGGTGGGGGTGCAGGTTGACGTCAAGCCACACCCCCCCCCCCCCGAAAGATATTCGAGTTTTGCTATGCTTATAATTTTGAACTAATTTCGAACTAATTTTGAACCACTTTTAAAAATTCTGAACCACACTCCTTCCTGGTTTTTTTTTAATATTCAAAATGGGAGGTGCAGCCGGACGTCAAGCTAAAAAAAAGCAGGAAAGAGTGTGGTTCAAAATTTTTAAAAGTGGTTCAAAATTAGTTCGAAATTAGTTCAAAATTATAATAAGATATATTAAATCAAATTATCAAAACTCGAATATCTTTTGGGGGGGAGGGGTGTGGCTTGATGTCAACCTGCACCCTCCGCCATATTTAAAAAAAAAACAGGGTTACTACTGAGTTTTTCGAAATTCTTTTTGGTGATATTAGGAGTTCGAAATTAGTTCTTAATTTTGGGATAGTTGCTTTTCATTTTTCTCTACGCTTTAAATGAGGGGGGTGTAGCTTGACGTCCGGCTGCACCCCCCATTTTCAATATTAAAAAAAAACCAGGAAGGAGTGTTGGTCAAAATTTTTAAAAGTGGTTCAAAATTAATTCGAAATTGGTTCGAAATTATAAGCATGTCAAAACTCGAATATCTTAGGGTTAGGGTTCACTAGCATATAAATAAATCAGCCGTTTTATACAAATTTTTGTCAGCCTTTCGTCACCCATAAAAAATAATTTTATCAAGAAATTGGTGCTAGAAAGCATGAATAGTCTACCATAAAATCAATTATTTTATGTTGAAAGGAAATGAAAATATCTGGAAAACTATAGCTTTGAAAGATTTGAACCTTATAACAAAATTTTGGTAATATTTACAAAAACCAAAATCTGAAAACCGCATATCAATAGCTGCGTTACTTCTAAAATTATGATTTTTTAAATATATTTTAACGTTTTTTCAAATAACTCGGAAACTAAAGCTCCCAGAATTTCATATTCATGGAAACTTAAATCTGAAAACCGTATATCGCTACTTGCTTTTCATTCAAATTCAAAATTCAAAATTTTATTGACGCTTATAGCATTTGCAATAATTACTTAAACAGTTTAATCAAGTCACAAATAAAAGGTATGAACCTGATAAAAAATTAAAAGTCAATTTTACAATGAAAAAACACTAAATATGACACATAACATAACAAAGATGGCTAATCATGCGCGTAATTATACAAAACTGTTTTCACTTTTTGAGTAAATTTTCCAAAAGAATCACCAAACAGGTCAATATCACATTTGTTTAACACATCGTTTGTAGATCTACACATTCTACTTAAAGAAGATTTGACACCATAATAACGGTGAAACACGAAAGCCAATACGCGCCAGGAGGTCCGGTGCGTCTATCATATTGTGAATGATTTTTTAGAGGGTAGAAAAATCAAAAAAAAATTCTTTATTTTTTAGTGGTGTTAATTTAAAATTTTCATAATATAATTATAATTTATTTCTTCATAAGGTATTTTCAATTTGAGTCCTATTTTTAAAAAAATTTGTGCTGAATCCTCTCCAACTTATCCCTATGCACAGCATAGTATGGTTGCCACACACAACTGGCATACTCCCAAATGGAACGTACAATTGCACAATAAAGATGTTTAAATGTAAAAATATTTTCAAAGCCCCTAAGAGTTCGAAAAACAAATCCCAATAGCCTCATGGCCCTATTAGTAATATTATCAATGTAGTAAGAAAAAGTCAGTTCAGAGTCGAACCAAAATGCTAAATGAAACAATTTTACATTTTTCCACATTTAAAGATAAATTATTCTTTTGGCACCAAGCTGAAAAACGATCCAAATCCTCCTGCAGCAAGTGGCAACCATGGTCCGAACAAATAATCTTGAAAGGTTTTAAATCATTATCATACTACCCAAAAGTTAATCAGTTCACGGTCACCCGATAGAGGATTTTTGTACCAAATTTTCTTAAAATCTATTAAGACGTTCTTGAGTTATCGTGTATACCTTAGATTAAAAAGAGACAAGATACCTGACACTTAGGGACACGTTGGTTATATTATTATATGGAACAATGTTTACCTTTCTGTTGTTTATAGTAAACATAACAGTGGCGTACCTACTTAAAACTTTTCAAATTATTAATGATAACACATGGCACAATAATAACACATGGATTATTAAAATTTTACTAAAATATGAAATCTGGAAAATAATTTAAAAAACATGCAAAAAATAATTCTTCCAAATTTTGTTATTTTTTCTGGTCATTAGCAGAAACTTACTTATACTGACTTCTTCAGTACACAATAAAGTAAATAATAATGCTTAGGGTATATGGAGGCATCTAGGACAGACAAAAAGATTTAAATATCAATTCGAAGGGCGAGTGCAGATGGCAACGGCGGCAGTATAAATCAACCTTAATATTCTGATAAGAGGTAGGAATTCAATATTATTACAAGCCTGAACACATGTGAATTACCTTCTATTGTTATTTGCAAGTTTGTTTAAGGACTTTACCTACCTTTATTTTATGTCTTAATAAAAAAAAACTTCGAAAATATCTTATTTGCGCATTAACTACTTCATCAAAAGTACGCTTTATTTTATCGCCTTTATAAAAAAAAACCTCGAAAAAAACCTTATAAAAACGTTTGAAAATATCTCATTTGACGCATTTGGAATTAACTACTTCATTAAAAAAAATATGTTTGTTGATATTTTAATCTAAGGATCTACTAATATAAGTATATTTCATAAACTTTTTTTTTATTTTCTGTGTACCTACCGGCATGTATCGCCACTGACTGATATCACTTGATGTCCCGTTGGTTTCAAAGCATTGGACGATTTGTTCCAAAATATCACTTTAAATGCACTGAAATATTCTCCTACTGGTAAAAAAAAACACACTATAAACGTTTTTTGACAAAATGTGTTTTTAAAACGACTTATAAACTGCCTATAACATCCTGAAATTTTAAAATAAATTGCACGAAAAAGCTTATGTCAATAAAAATATCATCCGACCGTCTGCGGCGACTTTCCCCACCCACAAGCCAATCACGACCTAAAGTGAAATTCGTAGTGAATTCTCTGTCCCTCTGTCCCTATCTGACATTTCTCACCTTTGTTTTGTTGTGATTTGTAAATAAACAGTGGTTATGTTTTGCCAAGGAGTTTTCGACCAGAAATCTTGTCTCTTTTTAATCTAAGGTGTATACAGACAAACAACAGACAACAGACCGACAGAAAACTTTTTTTTCGTCGATTAAGGTGTTTTGGAACCTTAGTAACTCATTTTTGATAAAATAAAGAAAAGTGAAAATTTCACGATTTTTAGTATACCATATTGTTATGGTGGACTAAAAAAGAGAAATGTAGTACACCGGCTTCCAGTCTTACAATTGCTGAGCTAGTACTTCTTGGAAGACGCAGCAAGGATTTAAACAAGTTGGTTTGGATTTTTTCCCCCATTAAACCCCATACTGGCAGGCATCCAGTAAAATAATTCAATACAGAGGTTTGAAATAGTTTTTTACTCGGTATGAAAGATCGGACTCTTACCTTGGATGTCATATTAAGGGTTGCTCCCGATGCTTGCTTTGCTCGTAGTACAGCTAGCTCGGACATATTTCTAAAACAGGCAGAGCCAGAAAACTACACCCCTAAATACGTATATTCATTAACCACCTCATTAATGTTGGTACCTATTCTAAAGTTAGCGATACTTTTCTTACCCGAACGATTAAAACAAAGGATTTTTGTTTTGTTGTAATTTATTTCTAGCTTATTTTCCTCAACACACTCACATACTGCCATTTCTGATCTCTGGTAGGTTTACCGCCATGATATGGCGTATACCTCCGCCTGAAAGACCGTATCGTGCTCACCAAGCGGGTAACTTTCTTAAACTTCCATGGTCTCTAAGGAATCCCTACTGGCATCTTTAGAAGAGGCATCTCGATTGTTATCAGTTCCTCGATTGCCAGATGACCCACTTTTTCCTCTCTGCCCTAGGCCCTTTTGTCTCTCAGTCGTAGGTGCGTCACCATCGCTTCCTTCTTGATTTAAGTTGGAAGCGAGGGGAGACCTAAGATGGTTTCTAGGGCTCTAATGGGGGTAGTCCTCATTGCGCCTGTTATTCCCCTACAGAAGAACACCTGCAGGCTCATGAGCTTTCTGGAAGTGGTCAGTTTTTCTGCTACAGTCCACCAGACCACTGACCCATATTAGATTCTCGGTCTTATGATGGCCATGTATAACCAGTACAGGTTCCAGATACTTAAGCTCTGGTACTCAAGTTATAGGTCTGCCATATACATAAAGCTCTGAAATCCTCGTAGTTTCCTTTTTCTGGTGAACAGCATCATTTCAGTTTTTGCAGGATTAACTGATAGGCCGTTCTGTTTGCACCAGTCTTCTATGATTCTGATCGCCTTTTGCATTCTTTCGCAGACAGTGGCGAGGAAGCGGTCAACCACCTTCACCACGCCGTCGTCCGCGTATGCTTGCATCAGGTCAGGTCATTCATTATAAGGCACCACAGATGAGGAGAAAGGCAGCTGCCTTAAGGGCAGCCTCCCGTCACATCCACCTTGACCTTGGACTCTCCCAAGATTGCCTATGCTTCCCTCTTTGTTAACGAAGACTTTACCCATTCGGTCGGACATGCTCATATAACTATGAGTTATCTCATAGTTATATGGACGTGCTTTAGCTCCTCTTTCCTGAAGGGGAGATGTTATTATCTGCGGTCTTGCCTTGTCGAAGGCTCCTTCCACGTCAAAGATTACCATGAGTGCGTACTGCTTGTGCTGAAGGGCCTTTTCTGCCTTGTGCACTACTAAACAGCACTACTAAACAGCCATTCCATGCCAGCGGAGGTTCCGTTTTGCAGAGTTTTGCCATGCAACTGAATTTGTCTCGAAATGAAGCTGTGCTAATTTCGTCCCCTTTTACAAAATTTTGTGCTCTTTTAGTTTTCGAGAAAATTAAAAAAAAGGTAGATTCGCTAGCTTTAGATAAACCTAGCAGGCCCACCCTTAAATAAAGTTTAAAAATATTTGTTAAATATCTCAGAATTATGTGTTTTTTATATGCTCCATGAAAATAAAATAAAAAATACTTTTTAGCAATTTAAAAAAAAGTATTGTAGGCTAGCTAGCTTTATATAGACCTAGCAAGGCCAACCTTAAATAAAGGTTCAAAATATTCCTTAAATATCTCAGAATTATGTGCATTTTGTGTGTTGCATGAAAATAGAAAAAAATTACTTTTTTAATTTTTTCAAAAAATTTGGGATTTTTTCTATTTCCATGGAACACAAAAAAGCAAATAATTCTCAGATATTTAAGGGATATTATCAACCTTTATTTAAGGTTGGGCTTGCTAGGTTTATAAAAACGGAATAAAAAATCTTTAGTTTCTTTCTATTTTTATGGAGCACGCAATTCTGAGATAAAACAGATAATTTTTCCCTTTATGTAAGGTTGGTTGGGTCTGTTAGGTTTATATAAAGCTAGGGAGCCCACAAAATAACTAAAAAAGTTAAAAATTTGTAGTGTTTTTTTCTATTTTCATGGAGCACATAAAAAGCACATAACTCCGAGATATCTAACGGATATTTTTAACCTTATTTAAAGCCTCGTGTCCACTCGCAAGTAACTTGCGAAAGTTTTTTCACCAAGTTCTTGCCGGCGTGTCTACAACTGTAGTCTAATTGTTTTGAAATTTATTGCGGCAAATTACTGTACCAAGTTCGTTTGCTTAAGTAACGTGTACACACACTTCCAGTAAAATGTCGAAATGTCGACTCAGCAAATGGCTGCTGCGGTTGTAAAATATATTCAGTTAAAAAAAAAACAAATAAAAGAGAAGGAAAATGACAAAAACCGGAGAAAAATTTGGGTCAGAAAATGGATTCAGCGAAGCTGCTCTCTGGATTGATTTAAAACATTTTCTAGGAATGTCTGCGGAAGATTTTGATTTTTTTCTGAATTTTACAGTTCAAAATTTTCAGTTAACAGAAGAGTTTCTTCCCTATTCCAAACACGGCGTTCCTCCATTTTTGCCAAAAAATCAGAATTTTAATACAAATTGAAAAAAATAAATAAAAATTTAAAAAAGTTTCACAAAATTTCACTACTTGCTGCAAATATTTCGAAACAGTTTCGAAATAAAAAAGTGCAAACTAATTTGCTTAGATTATCCGTGTACACTACAAGCTCTAACAAGGCGGCAAGTACTTGGCCCGAGAGTAAACTTTCAGCAAAATTTCTCTAGCACTGCTGTTTACACGCATTACAAGTGACTTGTGAGAGTACTCTAGGCAAATTTAATTGCTAGTGGACACGAGCCTTAAGGTTGGACTTGCTAGGTTTATATAAAGTTAGCGAGCCTTCACTATTATTTTTTTTTAAATAACTAAAAAGGTAAAAGCACATAAAAAGCACATAATTTGGACATATTTAACAAATATTTTTAAGCTTTATTCAAGGGTGGACCTGCTAGGTTTATATAAAGCTAGCGAGCCTACACTATTTAAAAAAAAAATAACTAAAAAAGTAAACAATCTTTAGTTTTTTTTATTTTTATAGAGCACATAAAAAGCACATAATTTTGACATATTTAAAGAATATTTTTAAGCTTTATTTAAGGGTGGACCTGCTAAGCTTATATAAAGCCAGTGAAACCACATTTTTTTAATTTTCTCGAAAACTAAAAGAGAAGAAAATTTTTTAAAAGGGGAATAAATTAGCACATAAAAACCACATAATTCTAGAATAATTAAAATTTGGATTTTGTGAGGTGGGCCCGCTAGGTTTATGGAGGTGTTGACGACTTAAAAATTTCTATTGCATTATTTAGTTTTCAAACAAGATTTCTGCTATTGATTTCATTTTATTTTATTGATATTTCGCTCGTTTCGCATAATGGAAAAAGCAACCTTGAGTCTCCAACGTTCGAGAGTACGTTAGTCGTAAAATATCAGCTACAAGGAGAAAGCAGTCATAAAATTGTGCATTTTTAAAAAAGTAGGTTAAGGATGGCCTTAAAAAAGCTGTAAAACAAATCGTATGTTTTTCTAAAATGACTTGCTTATATATTGCTTACTTATTTTTATTACTTTTAAGAAACACCAAAGGGTACTCGGGAAGTAGAGGAATTATCTGCTAGTTATACCACTGGAGGTCAAAAAATTTCCGGATTTAATTTGACTTCGTGTGGTATTCGGTAAGAAAATTCCACACCAAATTGTGTTTGAAAATCAAATAATTAATTTTTTTTTTATACCTTCATCAAAAACATGATTTTAGTAACTGTCTGCAGATAACTAAAGCATGGCTTAAAAACATCGTCAAAATATCAAACTGTCAAACATTAAAATGTCGCAACAATGAACGTCACCGAGTAAACAGGCACATCGCTATGAAAAACCATTGTTATTTCATTTACCGCCGCCTTGATTTATAGTGTAAAGATGGTGTGTTGCGAGAAGTGCTCTTCGTTCGAAATTTTTAAAAGTATTTTCCTGTTTTTCTTGGATTTTTTGATAAAGGTATTAAAAAATATAGTGTTCACAACTCGCGGCTAAACTGTGCTTTTTTTTACTCGCGTTTTTAAATATCTCGCTGCGCTCGTTATTTAAACCAACGCTTTAAAAAAAAGCACTATTTTAGCCACTAGTTGTGAAAACTACTATTTCGATTTCCAACAACGTCAATTTTTGTCTTGATCAAGTACCAGCAAAACATAGAAGGTTTGGTCGACTTGATTACTTAGTTAGCATAGCAACTAAGTGAAACCCTAACCTAAAAATTATTTCATATTTGAAGCTGTCAAGTGGCACGACAGAGTACAAGCTTGCGATAATTCTTATTTTCTGCTGTTTGTAGTTGTATTAAAATGACAACCTAGAGCATAACATAATATATTCTTCTATTTTATATCAATTTTGAGTTACTACAAGTGGTAGAAAGTTATAAGTTTATTAAATTTAATGTGCTGCCCTATGAGATATTAGCCAGTTAAAGTAAATATTTCAACGCATCGGTATCGGTATACCTGACACGTTCAAAAGAAAGCCAAAAGACACTACATTTTTGAATTGTTTATGCCATGTTTCGAACGAGGACGCTTTATAGTGACCCTAGATCTGACAGCAATCGATAAGTACGGAGTGATGAACGTATCGTTACGTCCATCCCAACGCACGCATCGATTGCTGTCCGTTTTTCTGACATCGCCTTGGAATAGCATACAACACAATCAACACTGCTCTCTCAGGCTGGATGGAAAACAAGTTCCACCAGTACTGGAGAGAATTGCCGGGACTGGCACATTCCAAAGAGTTAATTACAGAACCCTGCAGGAAGAGGGCCGGGAAACTCATTGAGCTCACCAGGCAGGACATCCGGACAATGGTTGATCTATACACCGAACACTGCCCTGCCAAAAAAACCACTTCAAAAATCTTAAAAACTCATCAAGTTTTGATGAGATTTTATTGTTTGAAGAGACTTGACCTGGCAAAAATGTATGCCACATGAAAACTGACAAATTCTTATGATGTTTCATGAGTTACACCAGACACAAATTTTCAAATAATTCCTGACTATTGAAAACTCACAAGATTTCATTATGTTACACCAGACACACGAGATTTCATAAGATTTAGCAAACAAGATTTTGATGAGATTTCACAAGATTTAACAAGTCTAAAAGAAGGGACGTTTTTAAAAGATTTTACAAGATTTCATGAGAAATAGGAAAAAGGGTTGTAAAGATTTGACAAGATTATATAAGTATATTAAAGTGTAGAACATAGATATGCAAGGACGACCAGATTTGAGAGCTGTTGAAATCTTATCAACTCTTATCATAAATTGTTTTAAAAACTTTTCAAAACTCCCAAAAATTCATGATGTTTGACGAGTTTTCAATCTTTTTCCAACATTGAAAGTTCATGAGATTTCACTCGAAAGTGGTGTTTCATAAACCGCATGAAATACCGACCAGAACTCGTGAACTTTCACTAGTTCTTTTTTACGAGTTTTGACGCGGTATTTTTGGCAGGGTGCAGGCTGAAAGTACCATTACACAAAATGGGTCCAAGTGAGTAAACCAAATGTAGGCTCTGTATGGATTATGATGAGATGGTCAGACATGTGCTGTGTGAATGTCCGGCCATTGCACGTCAGCGTCAACGTATCTTCGGTAAACCACAGATCGACGGCTGGATCTGAATGATGCTTCACCAAAGCAAGTTGCGAGCCTCTTTAAGGGGCTGAATATTCTGTAGCAAAAAAAAATGTTAAAAGTGAGCCACAATAGACCCAATAGTGGTCGCAGTGGACAGTGCCATACTGGCACACTCACAAACGAATTAATCAATCAAAAACTAAAAGTGGTAGATAATTTTTGCGTTTTTATTAACTTTTCATACTCGCTTTATTATTATTGGTATGGAATTCATAACCAGCGCGCAGCGTCAGCAAGCGTCAATCATAGGAGGCTGTGATCATCGTATTTTGTCAGTTCAAAACATCAGAAAAACTCGCGTTTTGTTGTAATAAAGAATATTTTGTACCCAGTAAAACCAACAAAATTTTTTGTTTTAAAAATGAATCATATTATATGCAAAATATGCGTGAAATTGTCTGATTGACTTATTTAACCGCATTAATAGGGGATTGTGGCTCCTAGTTAGAAGAAAGAAAATTTGTTTAGAATTGTTCACGAATATTTGCATCTAAGCTACTCAAAATTCAAAAGTACTAAATGGAAAAAAAGTGAATAAAATAGTGTCTAAATATTATATATATTTCATTAGACACAGGTATTTAATTCATTCCATTGCAAGTCTTGCCGTTAAGAAGAGAGGAGGTGTTCAAAAAATATAAAAAACATCTTAGCTTTGTAATTGAAATGTGTCAAAATTATCATGTAAACAAATAAAAACCCTACTGTCAAAAAAATATTCTGTCATTATAAACGTCAAAACATTTCCAGTATAATTCGCTGTTGGGTACCCACGAGGAAAAAATCGCCACTAAAATTCATCCGTTGCCATAGTGATCTGTCAAAAATACACGTTTTGATTGGTTAAAAATTATAGGTGTGGAATTTTCGGTAGTAATATACCTAGTGCATGTAAAATTTCCGCGAAGGAAATCTGACATTCACGCGTTATATTTTGATAAAGAATATACCCAGTGAAACTGCATAAACATTAGAAAATCTAATATAAAGATATAAGAATTTCCAGTTATTGATTTTGAGGTTAGTTTTTGCCAATTTTACTTCTTTGTTTGCTTTTTTAAACCAATAAGTTTACAGCACAATAATATAATAAAAACAAAGGTACTATATATACCTACTTTTAAAGGTTTGAAAGTGAATCATATTAAAAATGAAAACGTATTCCGTTCCACGTGAAAACGTAGTAAATATCGGATGTAATTTCCTAAAGAACAGTCAAAGAAACTGCCATGATGAGATATTAAATAAAAAACATCCCCATATGACATAAAGCTAAAAAACATTTAAACCCAAAAAGGTCGTGAATTTACAAAGTAATCTTTCCTGAATTAATCCAAAAAAAAATAGTTTTCTAACATTGCCAAATTTAAGCCATAAATTGTCGCATCAGAGCCAAGATTCCATTTTCCGTACTCGATCAAATTGCATCAACATAAGCTATCGTTTAAAGCTTCTAAATCAGCTATTCAGTTTTCTGAATTTGTCTTCGGGAGCTGGGCTGCAGGCAGCGAGAGCAGCTAGCAGGATCTGCGTTGAATAGACTGACGTCGCAATAAGAGCGCGCGTGACAGAAAGAGACCTAGCTATGTTAAATTATAAATAAAGTGTGCTTATTCCTGTCGTATCTCAGTGCACATGCTCAAAACGTCATACGGCGTTGCGTCTCACCCAGAAACATTTAAAGTTGCACGCTAACTGCTTGGGAATACTGCAAGGAGGCCCTGCCAAAAAAACCGCATCAAAACTCTTAAAAAAAAGTTTTGATAGGATCCGACGGTCAAAGTTGACGAGATTCAATTGTTTTTAACATCGGTTTGTGAAACACCATTGTCAGGTGAAATCTTATATAACTTTGAACAGTTTGTGGCTGATTAAAATATATTGTAACCTCACAAGTTTTCAACAGCAGTCTAGTGAACTTTTATAAGAATTTATCAGATTTAATTGGATTACTGATTGATAAAGTTTATGAGATTCTATGAGGAGAAGGATACACCTTTGACTTCTGAAAATCTACGAGATTTTACAATATTTTATGAGGAACCCTAAAAGTTTTGACATGATTTTATAAGATTTTGTGATAACAGTGATCCGATTTTGACGATGTTTGACAAGATCCAGTTTAATTTCGTTGTTCTTGACATCAGATTTAACCTGTTTTTACAAGACTCGAGTCAATTTTCTGAGAGTTTTTAAGCGTTTCTACGAGATGCTTGAAAAAATAACTATGATTTTAACAAGATTTTAAGAGACTTTATGATAGCATTGATCAGATTTTACCTGTTTTTACAAGACTAGGTTTAAGTTTCTATAACTTTAATTTTAACGAGATCTTAAAAGATTTTATGATTTGATTGATCAGGTTTTACCTGTCTTTGCAAGACTAGAATAAAATTTCTAAGAATTTTTAAGAGTTTCTAAAAGTTGCTTGAACAAATAACTTGGATTTTAACAAGATTTTAAAAGATTTTATGAAGGAATTGATCAGATTTTACCTGTTTTTTCAAGACTAGGTTTAAGTTTCTAAGAGTTATTAGATTAGATTAGATTAGATTAGATTTTATTTGCCATAATAAATATACAACAATAGTTACATAAATATGGTAAGTCAATAAATTAATATGATGATAAAATTACATATTATTAATAAAACTAACAAATAATAATTTCTATTCAGATTTTATATATAAAGGTCAGAACATTTTACGAAGAAATGTGTGTGACATAAAAATAAAAAACAACAAAGGACTTTTAGTATCTATAACAAATTAACATTTAAAATAATAAATAGATGAGTTAAAGTAGGACAAAATTGACTTAAATACATTAAAAACAGAAAACTGACAAAATGACTAAAAATTAGTAAAAGTTTGAAAATACGTGATAAAACTATCAAACATTGTAGAATGGTACGGAGCGGCTGCACCGCAACAGAAACCAATAGTTAGTAGGATCCCAGTTTCTTAGTGGTGATTACTGCTTAAAAATTCAGCTACAGAATAGGGCTCGATTTTACATAGAAAATCAAAACAATGCTTTTTAAAGTGTTTGAATCTGTCAAGGGTTTGTATTTTTTTTGGTAAATGATTGTACAATTTTAGGGCGGCATAGATAGGCCCTTTTTCTGTCAGCTTTAGTCTGTGGTGAGGATAGATATATAGGTTATTTTGGTTTCGAGTATTGTATGTATGATGGGAACGGTATTTTGAGAATATTTCAGGATGTTTTTTTAGGTGCAGTACGCATTCAAAGATGTAAATTCCTGGAACAGTAAGATAGTGATTCTTATTAAAAATACCGCGGCAACTCTCGGATGATCCCATTCCAAAAATTATTCTAAATGCTCTTTTCTGTACCCTAAAAACCTCCTCCAAATGGCTACTGCCCCCCCAAAGTGTAATTCCATACCTAATATTTGAATAAAACATTCCATAGTATATTGATTTTAAAGTGATATTGTTTTTAAAGGTTTTTACTAGTACTCTAACTGCGTAGCATGCACGACTTAGTTTTTTAGAGAGGGATTCAATATGGGTGGAGAAAGTCAGCCTGTCATCTAAAGTAATACCAAGTATATTCGCATTTTCTACAAACTTAATATTGTCGTTTTTAAATGTTATGGTATCTGGTTTATTTATATTAATATTTGAGAACAACATTAGTTTTGTTTTATTTGCATTTAGGACTAACTGATTTTTCTCCATCCATTCGTCCGTTTTAGTTAATGTAAGTGTTAGTTTTTCCTGTACATTATCGTTTGATTTTAACGGAATTATAGTGTTTGCATCATCTGCGTAAGTTGCCATTACATTCATATCTTCATTAGTGTCCATAAAGTCATTGAGATAAATTATAAACAATATAGGTCCCAAAATACTTCCTTGAGGGACACCTGTGGTTATTTCTGACGGTTCCGAGAGTATTGTGTTGTTGTCTTTGTTTATTAAAGTTTGCTGTTCACGTTTAGTTAGGTATGAATGAAATAGACACTGTGGAACACCCGTGATGCCGTATGCATCCATTTTTGTAAGGAGTATTTTGTGGTTTATAGTGTCGAACGCTTTTGATAGGTCCAGTAATAATCCGCAAGCAGCGGTTTTGGATTCTAAGAAATTTAGGATTGCTTTGTTTACTTCAAGTAATGCCGTTTCTGTTGATCGTTTTGGGAGAAAACCATGTTGACAATTATTAAATAGAGAGTATTTGTTGAAATAGTTTAGCAATCTATGATGAAGTATTATTTCAAATAATTTAGAAAATGATGAGAGCAAACTTATCGGTCTGTAGTTAGTAAAATCTTCTGGATCGTCTTTTTTGTAAATAGGGATAACATGTGCCGTTTTAAGTGATTGTGGAAAGACTCCAGTTTCTATGCTGACATTGAAGATAAAAGCCAGGGGTTCAGCTAATAGATTTATGTGTTTTTTAAGTAAACTAGAAGGCACTGAATCGTACCCAGATGACATTTTGTTTTTTAGTTTTTTACTTAAAGTTACGACTTCGTCTGGATTTGTCGGGTAAAGAAAGAAGTTTGCGTTGGTTTTTTTATTTATGGAAAATGACGCAGGGTTGGTAGAAATTTTTTTATCTTTTAATAGATTTGGTGCGGCGTTAACCAAAAAATTATTAAAGTTATTCGCTAAGGTTTTACAATCTGGTTCTGAAGGAAGAGTGTTTGTTAGTTTTTTAGCATTAGTTAATTGTCGAACCGTATTCCATGTAGCTTTAGCTTTATTGTCACTATTTTCAATTTTTGACAGCATATAGTTAGATTTCGCTTTATTTATTTCAACGTCGTATGTTTTTTTATATTCGACAAAGAGAAGTTTAAAGTCAGAATTATTTTGGGACATAACTTGTAATGCGATGACTTTGTCTTTCATTTTTGTAAGTTCGGGGGTGACCCATTGATTTCTGTTGCAATTCCTGCTCGTCTTTTTTGTATTCTTTACTAGTTTAAGAGGAAAGCAACATTCAAGAATCTCAGAGAACTTTCGAGAAAATAGGTTCCACAGCTCGTTAACATCTTTTGTGTTTAAGTTATATAGATCTAACCATGATATTTCCTTAAGTTTTTGAATAAATAAATTTTGATTGTTATCCGTAAAAGATCTTTTATACTGTGGAAAGTTTTTTGCTCCATTATTTTCATCTAATTTAATTTTAATTAGTTGAGCTGTGTGGTCCGATTTTCCCGTATGAATAACATCTGTTTTAAAAGTTAAGGAGTCAATATCCAGTATAATGTTATCTATACATGATTTTGATCTATCTGTAACTCTTGTATGTTCTTTTATTGTTGGTGCAAGATTAAAGGTTTCAATAACACGTAAAAAATTATTTGTATCTATGTTGCCTACGTTAAAGTGAACATTAAAATCTCCAGTTATAATAATTATTTTATTTTCATTGTACAGTTTTTGCAAAATCTGTTCAAGAACCTCAAGAAATACATCCATCTTACCTTTTAGGCCCGATCTGTAGATACACAAGAGAACATAATTTTTATTCAGCAACGAAAATTCAACAGCTGAACACTCTATGCTATAGATGCATGACATTTTAACTATGTCTACCCTGTCTCTGGATGCAAATCGATTTCTGTTGTAGATTGCAGTACCTCCATGCAGCCCTTGGTCTCTGGCAAAATGTGATACTAGATTGTACCCGTTGATCGCCATTGTCGTTAATGATTCGTCGCACTGCCAGTGTTCTGAGATGCACAGGAAGTCTGGTTTTTCCAGATTTTCTGCAAGTACCTCAAGTTGCCCGACGCCATTGCCCAGTGACTGGATGTTATGGTGAAAGATACTGAGTGAATACTTTAAATCGTTTGATTGTTTGTCGTTATTTTTTTTTGTGCTTTTTGGTGCCGTGCTTGCGTCAGGAACATTTATAAAAAATTTTGAACCATTTGGGTTTTTTGATTGGTAAGTTGACTTTCATTATTAAGCTTCGGCTGATGCTTAAACAAATAACTTTAATTTTAACGAGATCTTAAAACATTTTATGATGGGATTGATCAGGTTTTACCTGTCTTTGCAAGACTAGAATAAAATTTCTAAGAATTTTTAAGAGTTTCTAAAAGTTGCTTGAACAAATAACTTGGATTTTAACAAGATTTTAAAAGATTTTATGAAGGAATTGATCAGACTTTACCTGTTTTTTCAAGACTAGGTTTAAGTTTCTAAGAGTTATTAAGAGATGCTTAAACAAATAACTTTAATTTTAACGAGATCTTAAAAGATTTTATGATGGGATTGATCAGGTTTTACCTGTCTTTGCCAGACTGCTTGAACAAATAACTTGGATTTTAAAAAATTGTATGATGGCATTGATCAGGTTTTACCTGGTTTTACAAGACTGGGTTTAAGTTTCTAAGAGTTTTTAAGAGATGCTTAAACAAATAACTTGAATTTTAACGAAATTTTATGATGGGATTGATCAGGTTTTACCTGTCTTTGCAAGACTAGAATACAATTTCTAAGAGTCTCTAAGAGTTGCTTGAACAAATAACCTGGATTATTACAAGAATAAAGACCAGTTTTTAAGAAATATGCTTAAAAAATAATTTAATTTTTAAAAAGTGCCTGAAAAGAAATAAATATAGATAGAATCGAGAATATTTTGCTTATTTTGAGCTTCTCGAGCCGAAAAAAATTGTTATGCAGGGTTTCCCATCAAAAACGAAACAGAGTCGAGTATTTGGAGTACGATTTCGAACAAAACCTCGAACACGTCAATTTATTATTCAAAGGGACACTTTTGCGCTATATTGGAATTTTCGTAGGGCACACTCCTTTCGAGGGGCGAGTTTCACCACCAGAATTTAAATACGACAAGTGGGTCATGTCGTAATAAAAGTAATAAACCCTGGAATAAACCGTAATTTTTATTTTCAAAAAATATGTCTTCAAATAAAAATGTTCAAATATCAAATATGTCATTTTTTTGTTTGTAAAATCTGAAAAATACTGCTTGCATGCCAACGTTGCTTAAATTTTAACAAATATTTTCCTTGGATCATACATTTTTTTGGAAAATTGGGCTTACGTTCTGATAAAAACAAAAGTTTGTTAATTCTTTTTTTAAATATTTGACTTGTTCTTAGAGTCCCTGGCTATTATGGTTAATAAAATATATTAAAATTTATTACTTGTAATACTCATCAAATCCATGTATGTTTTTAGAACGTTTTTAAAAACGTACGCCTATGTTCCAGGTCTTATTGCGAATCTTTTTCAGACTTTTTGTGTACAAATTCGACGACGACGACCTGAGTGAACATTTAATAAACATGTTTAAAAAACGTTTCAAAAGCGTATTGAAAAGGTCAATATTTTTCTAAAACTTTGTAATGTCCCAGGAACGTTTTAAAAACGTTTAAAGAACGTTAAGACGTCCAATGAACGTTTTAAAGCGCCCCAGAAACCTTTCAAAAACGCCTAAGAAACGTTTTTGCACTCAGCAGTTACATAAATATTTTGTATGATGGTTTAAAAGCAATAAAACAAAAACTATCTTTTATTAACAACTAGCAACGCAACTACTAGCCCTTATTTATTGACCATCCTTTAGAAAAATATGTTGACCTTAAATCTTTTTTATAACTTAATAATAAATAGGTAAAAAATAAATTCGCGAAATACTAACTCTATCTATAAGTAGTTACACAAGCAAGGCGCCACAGGCAAATTATAAATATTTTGCTATTTTCACAAAGAATTAAATTAATAAACTTTAAAACTTAAAACAATGGTTTACTTCAAAAAAATTAAAATAGGGTCACACCTAAAGCAATACCTTGATAAAATATTGTGCCATCAATCCAAATTAATAGGTTGGCATGCAAAAGTTCTTTTTTGATATCCCATATATAGATACAATGAAACCAAAAGCCAATAAACCAATTATTTTTCCAAAATAAACTTGCACATAAATATTTACTTAAAAATGTTTAATCTTGTGTACTATACTGTATATTATTCGGTAATATTAACAAATGACAACTCACAAAGAGCGCGCATAATCAATTTTTAAAAATAATCTTAAAAGAGGTAATTATTTTAAAAAAAATATAACTTCCTTACTGGTATTGATATGGGTACTTAACATTCCAGTTCTTTGATTTAGTACCATTCCAGTCTTGTAATAAAAACCTGAACAAAAATACTTTAGCTGCGTGCACCATCACAAAAATTCAACTTTCTGCCGCTCTGTTTGCTGGCGCTGTAAGTAAAGAAATAGGAGCCTCTTTTAATCATACTAATTTTTTGGATCTACCCCCCTTTTCATGATATTTTACATATTAAGATGAGGGCTAAATGTTAAGTGAAATATTTATTGTGATAATATTTCTTTTTTGGGAAAGGGTTTCTTTCTTTTAATTTTTGCCCTTGTTTAAAGAAGTGTTTTTTTTTGTTAAGGGGGGTGGCATATTATATGAAGATGAATAGCCCATAAAAATAAAAATGGGGTCTGCAATTTTATTTATTATTATTTTTTTAATAACAGTTGAGTGCTTCTTAACATAACATTTTAAGTCAAAACAAGTGTCCCAAAATTTATTATTTTTTATAGTCATGCAAAAATTTTTAGTAACAAAAAATTTTTTTATCAAGAGGAGTTTGGCGTAAATAGAGTGTTGTTTATTTTAAATCTTTTATTATTGCTTCATTTTAAACCTTTTGTTATTCCTATCAAAAACTTACTCAGTTTTATTCCGCTTCTGTTAACACTCCCCTCTTCTTCCTTTCTTGGGCCATTTTGAGCCAACCTCCAATAGTCGATTCTATTGCTTTTTTATTGCAGGACAGTCCTGAGTTTTCAGCTGCCTCTAAAAATTCTTAAAGTTAGGTGGTAAAGATTACTAATTAAAGCGTTTAGTTTTTTTGAATTGCACAATTTAAAAAAAGTCATTTAAGTTGCATATAGTTTCATTCTTCTTTTGGGTAAAGAGGGAGTGGTTAGATTGGGGAAGGGGGTATTAAATCACCATGTTGTCATACAAAAAGGGAATATCATTAAATTTTAGTTTAGCACTTTTCCTGATGCAAAACTTTTTTTTTATTATAGACACACATGCATATTTGAACTCACCAATTATCATCTTAAACAGAAAGATAATTGAATGGTGGTTTTTCCTTCTACCCTAACAATGAATATTTTAGGGCCACATCATCAGTTATAAGTGCAGGTAGTATTCGTCTAATAAACTCCTGGATATTATTACCAAGCTTTGAAAAATAGGCAACCTAAACATACTAAAATTCAAAGTTGACACTAATGATAGGCAAACTTGCGATTTTGGCATTTTGTTTAGATAAAAAATTTGGGGTTCTTTTTGTCCCACAAATGTGGACCAAATGCATTAAATGTTCAATATTCATTATTGTAATAACTACTGCTTGAAATAATTTAAAAAACCATCAATTTTGAGGTTAACAAATGTCAACAAATATTTTGCCTGCTGCACTTACACGACACAATTTTTTCCATTTCTTTTTCTGTAAAGCTAAATATTGGTTGACTTTCAAGGCTTAAGGAAAAAGATATGGAAAAGGAACAAGCATGAACACCCACATCTGAATACATGAGATTTAATAATAAAAGTTACAGCAAAACTTACAGAAAAGGAAAAGGAATTAAAGCATGAACCAGCCTTTAAAAGACTTCCTAAAATTTACTTCTGGTTAAAGTTCAGTAAAGCTGGGTTTATAAAAATAAGAACTTGTTGATGGTTTATACAGGAAATAAAATTAAAATAAGAATAGTATTGAACCAATTGGCACATGTGTATTAAAAATGTGTCTACTGTAATTTTTTGGTGTTTATTATTTTTTTTAAATTTAAACAAAAAATCACATGCATATATTTTACAGCCATGTCTTACCAGGGGTGTGTCCCACCAGAAGCTAAAATGGTTGTCGAAGTCACATAACTACCTTAATCAGCATATTAATTAGTGTCAAAAACTTTACTTACCCTTTTATACGAAAATACACCACCAGGTGGTATCCTTACAAAAAAAGACCAAAATTATACATCTCCCGAGACATCTTCTTTTAAATAAAAAAAAAAACCTTTAAAAAAATCAGAAGTTATATGTAAAAAGTCCAGTTAAAAAGTTAGAAGTTGATCATCTTTTAATTTTATTTTCTTTATTTATTTAGCCGAGGTTTTAGCTTTATAAACGCTTACAGGTATTCCTATAGCTTTAACTCTTATTTCTATTTTTTCCTGTAAACCCAGCTTAAATTGCTAGAGCTAGAACATTTTTTTGAACTTACCATAGCTTGGTATTTTTTGTGTTCTCTAGATCACTCTCGAGTTTGACTAGATCATCCTCCATTTACAAAGGTAAAGTTATAAACTATCCATAACATCCTGGTCGTTTTCTTGTTGGGATAGACCTCCTGAACAACCACCTCTCATTAATTTTCGATTTTTCCATTAAGTTCTAGAATTGAGAAGGATCATCAAAATAAATTGAGGTACCAGCAGCAGACAAGTTAAGGCTGATTCATAGTTAAATTCCTTTTCCTTTAACTTTAAACTGTTTTTTTTTTCTTAAGTAAAAAGCTGGTTCACGCTAAAATTCGTTTTCCTTAACTTTAGTTCTTAATGTTAACACTAATTAATCCGCCTGCGCCGGTTGATTTTTTTAATTTTTTTTAATTTTTTTTTTACTAATCCAACACAGTCCAACCCAACCTAATCCAACCCAACCCAAAACAATCAAAACAACACATTAAAAACCCCCCCGGCACCATTTTTCTCTTAAAAAAAAAATCGGGCGCAGGCGGATTTGGCGTCCTAGGGACCCTAGAAGGTGCCCCCATAAAGAATTTTTCATAAAAAATCAAAAATGGCAGAAAACCGTATACTATACGTATAATTACCATTTTTTATTTTAATTTTTATATGCCTGTATAAACCCAGCATAAAATGACGATTTTTGGTCGCTTTAAGGTGGATTCTAACAGCACTTAGCGTAATTTAATTTAGCGTAACTTAATTTAGTGTAAGAGTTGGTCTTATGAGATTTAATAATCGCGTTCATACAGGCGTAATTTAACGTAATTTAACGCAATTTAACCTAAGAGATGACCAACTTTTATCTTTTCTTAAATTTCCTTAAGTGAAATAAAAATTGCGCATGCCCAAACAAAGATGGATGCCGATTTTTTACAGCTTGTAAACAAATACAAGAAGAGGAAGAATTTGATTGGCCAGCTGACAAAATTTTTGACAAAAAACAGCAAAAATTGGCATATGTGAACATCCTAAATTTTCATTAAGTTAGGTAAAATTACGTTACGCTAAATTAAATTAGGTCAGGTGCTGTTAGAATCCACCTTTACTGGTAGTTCTAAACATTTTCTAGGACGAACTTATTTAAGAACAAAAGAATATGAATACTTACGCAGTATCGGCTTCTACATCCATGGTGAGTTGAAACTCAAACTAAATTTAAGCCAATTTTAAAAGAAAACTTGCAAAACACAAAAAACAAACCACGAAAAGGAACCCACACAGGAAGAAACCGCAGAATATTAAATGGCGTCGGCAAGTACGTCAAGTTGTCAACCGCACGTCAGATTTCAATCGCGCGGGAAATTTAAAAAATACGGCGTTCAAAACACACGATATCCGGCAATGCGTTTGATCGGACCGGACAGGTGGTTTAGAAATGCATGCAATTACAAAGAAACCATTGCGTTTTACTTGGTATGTGAAACACGTTTTTCAGTTATTGGCAAAATAACATAAATTTGCCAATACATCAGCACTAGTAAATAATCATTGGCAAAATAGCGCAATTTTGCCAATAATACTACTGTAGGAAATAACCAATGGCATTCACTTGCCAATAATGCCAATAAAGAAAATACACTTTACCACCTTTCATTGTTTGTGGGGTATCCGTGCTTATAAAATCTTTTAAAATATTTTCATGTAATACTCGTCAAATCTTTTAAAAAATAATGCTGGGAGAACCGTATAAACTATATTCTTTTATTCTTCCTGCTTGTTAATGTTTATAAAATCTTGTCAAATATTTGCATATAATCTTTAAAAAAAATGTGCTCATAGAAACGTGTAAAATCCTGCCTTCCTGATTATTAATGCTGGTAGAACCATATAAACTCCTATACTTTTGTTCATTCCTGCTTGTTAATGCTTATAAAACCTTGTAAAAGATTTGATTGTAATACTCGTCAAATCTTTTAAAAAATTGGGCTCCTAGAAGCGCGTAAACTCTCCATACTTTTTGTTCCTTCCTTATTTTGTTAATATTGATAAATTTAAAATATTTGCTTGAAATACTGGTCAAATCTTTTAAAAAATTATGCTAGATCGCTGCAATTAAAACTTGTAGAATCTTGTAAAACATTAAATTATAATGCTCGTCAAATCTTTAAAAAAAATGTGCTGGTAGAACCGCAATAGAAACTTATAAAGTCTCGATACTTTTCTTCCTTATTAAATCTCGTAGAAACCCGTGCTTGTTAAACTTTGTCAAAACTTGTAGAAATAAGAACATTATTTGCGGATAAAATCAGGTCAAAAGTTCAAGCTCATATAACCTGATAAAATGCTAAAAAAAAATGTTATCAGTTTTGTGCGGTTTTTTTTGGCATACTTTTGTTCATTCCTGGTTATTAATGTTAATAAAACTTTGTAAAATATTTACTTGTAATACTGGTCAAATCTTTTAAAAAACTGTGTCATTTTGCTACAATGGGAACTTATAAAATCTTGTAAAATACTAATTTGTAATACTCGTCAAATCTTTTAAAAAATTGTGCTGATAGAACCGTATAAAAACTCTATACTTTCGTTCCTTCCTGCTTGTTATAGCTTTTAAAACCTTGTAAAATATTTGCTTGTAATACTCGTCAAATCTTTTAAAAAATAATGCCATTTTGGTGCAATGTAAACTTATAAAATCTGGTAAAACATTAAATTATAATGCTCGTTAAATCTTTTAAAATATGTGCTGGTAGAACCGCAATAGAAACTTATAAAGTCTCCATACTTTTCTTCATTATTAAATCTCGTAGAAACTCGTGCTTGTTAAACTTTGTCAAAACTTGTAGAAATAAGAACATTATTTGCGGATAAAATCAGGTCAAAAGTTCAAGCTCATATAACCTGATATAATCTTAGGAACACCCAAAAATTTAAATTTTTATTCTTATAAAATCTTTTAAACTCTTGCCCATTTTGAGAAGTCAAAAAATTATTCTACATTGATCCTCATAAAACCTTGTCAGCTTTTACAAGTCATGATCTTTGCCGCATACAATCTCTTAGACCTTATAAAATCTCATAAAACCTAATTTAAATGTTATGAGTTTTGACAAGTTTTTATGGCAGGGGGTCGTAGAGATAGGTGAGACGTAGTCGCTGTTCTAAGGCGTATGCGATCTGAGCATTCGCACTGAGATACAACAACGACTAAGCACCCTTTTTATGTGCAAGTTTAAATGTTTATGTGTGAGACGTGACGCCGTATGGCGTTTTGAGCATGCACACTGAGATACGCCAAGGAATAAGCACTATTTTTTTATGTAACTTTAACAGTGGGATTTACTAAGATCTAAAATAGTACCCCATACAGGTCTAAATATTTACACTCGTGGGGGGTATTAAATTTTAAAACCCATTTTCAAAAAACACTTACCCATACAGAAAAGATACAAAGTTATTGATTATTTTGTATAGTTATTGCAAAATACCACAGAAAAACTGCTTTTTTTCTCAAAATATTCCATATTTTAGGAGAAAATGCTCTAAAACGAATTTTTTTTTGACAGGTTTCAAAATGGCAAATGGTGAATACGCCAAAAGTTTGGCAAATAATAGCTTCATCATCTGTGTTTGAGGTTATAAAGTTGATGATTTTTTTTAGACCACCTCTGGGGGGTGGTTTAAATTTATAGCCCCCAGAAAGGATTGTTTTGTGGCAATTGTTAATAAGTTCCTTTATAATTACCCTAAGCAACCGTTTTTACAAAAATTAATTTACCTTATTTAATATCCCAAGTTGTTTATGAATCAATAAAACACCTCCAATTTTGTCCAGAAAAACGCCATATTTTGAACCTGTTTTTACCACAAAGAATATATTTATGAGGGCACTACGAGGCAAAACAAACATAAGCGAAGGTCTCTGATTATGCACGAAAACTGTATCCAATGAAAAAAATCCAAAACAACTGTACCTATTCATTTATTTACAAACAGAACTGAAATTAAAACATTGCGTTTATCTAAAAGCTTAATCATCAAACAAAGCTTTCCACTGAAAGATTGCACTTAAAGGTCTCAACTCTGCAGCACCGAACATATTGTTGAGCCGACATGACTCCTTTTTGAACGCATCAGTTGGATTCAGGTCTGTTTTTAGCCGCATTTTTTTTTCATGACCTACTTTGATGAAATATTTTTATTTGTGGTTTGCGATTGCGATGGGTTTGTGTTTGAAAAGTTTTTTCATACTTTTGATAGATAAAAACCCATTTTAAATAAAACAAAGTTATTCTGATTCTTATTTTATGATTACATATCAAAATGGTTTTGTGACAGTGAGTATTAATCGCGAAAATCAATAAACAAGGGTAAGTTTTGATAAGAGTAACATATATCGTCAATTTTAATTTGCTCAACAGAGTGTTTACCATTTAGATCCCCCCTAGGGTTAAAAAAACTTCTTTTAAATATTCCTAAACCCTTTTAGTAAATCCCATTGTAAGTGTCTAATAATAGGAAGTTTCGGAAACATTATTCTGTGTGGGGGTGCACGTGCCCATGTTCTCTTATGGAGGAACCGCCACTGGCTGTAGGGGGGTACAGAAAAGAACAAAGCGATGTAGGACCGTTGGCTAAACATAATATTAGTATTTAATAAAAATATTCATCGTAAGAACGATTCACCATAGAACCTGCAATTCGTCAAAACCCATTCAATAACAAATTCGAAATTTATAAGACCCGTTTTTCATCAAACAATTGTTCATCACTCATTCAATATCAAACCCGGAATTTTTGCTAAATTGATTGCGCATTCGCCAATAAGACATGAATGCAACACGAGTGAATGCAAGTGACATCTACTATTGAACGCAACCTGTACAAGTAAGCGCGCGTAACAGCGACAAATGCATCAAAACGCCGCGCTGCTGCACCACCTGCGTGTACGCCTCCGGTTCATGTGGTATTGGTGCATGCGCAATCAATTTAGCAAAAATTTTACGGGTTTTACGAATTCCGGGTTTGATATTAAATGAGTTTGATGAACAATGGTTTGATTAAATACGGATTTGTTTGTCGAATTTGTTATTGAATGGATTTGAAGAAATAAGGTTCGTGTAAAAAATTGGTTTAACGAATTGCTGTTTCTATAGTGAATGATTTTATAATTGAACTTTCTTTTATTTAACGGGTTTGATTTTGCACATTCTGATAAACCGTGGGCATCCTATCAAAGCAGTTATTCAGATTAAATTATTTTGGAAGACTGGGGTACAGGGGAATACTTAAAAGTATGCGTGAAAATAAAAAAATCGCTCATCAGTGACAAAGCGACGTAATGCCAAATGTGAAACATTGTATAATATTATAGTTGTGACTACCCTCGTGACTATACCACTGGTAACAATTCATCTTCATCTTGGGGGACTTAATAAAATACTAATAACCAAAAAATTCGCCAATATGGATTGGTTATTGTTGGTTATTTGTGTTTTTAAGCTTATGGTTTTATGCAACCCAATCCCACAAATTGCCATAAACTGCCTTAAAAATATGAGTATAAACAGACCAAACAAAAGCCTCTTATGGTATTTCTAAAAGAAGCCATTCAACCTACTTAAAAAAAAGGGACAATAATATCTCACGTCACTGTCGGAAATTCCGCCACGGCAGTAAGCAGTTTTTGCTGGCAATTTGTATCAAAAAATTAATAATTACATTACATACCTTTTTTTGTTTTAATCAGACAAGTCGGTTAAAAAAAATCTAACCTCAAACAACACTGTGCTGTCAAGTTAACCAAAGGTAACCCAGCTCCGGAGCAGGGTTATTTTTGGTATGAACCAAAAGCGAAACAGCTAATTATTAACAGCAAAATGTCCCCTACTTTGATTGAAACCGCGATCGCTAATATGCTTTCGTTAAAATTGGCTATCCGCTAATAAATGGCTTTACATGAGACAAAAATTTTTGGAAATATTTTTCTGTTATTTGTAAAAAATAAAATAATCCAGGCGTTATTTCACCCTCTCCTCCAGAAATTTTCGCTTGTGTCCCTTGACATCACAGAAACTTAGAACTTAGAATATAAGTGCAATAAAAACAGAGGCATGGACTTAACTTATAATATATTTATAAGTAAGTATTATACTTATAATATGCTCATAAGTAATTTCTTTGAAATCTAAGTATTTTTTATTTGTGAACTTCTTCCCTAGGTCACAAGCCGCCTGCCACTGCAGTGGCATCAAAAAAATTAGAGGCGATTTTGAGCCTGGAATGACTATTAATTGGTATTCAAGGCGATTTTCAGCCTGGAATGCTTCTTATATTTTCGATGGCACTTCCGCGATTTCGGTTTTAACCAAAATGGGGGAAATTGTGTCGAAACAAAACAACAGATTTTTTTTGGTATTTACCACTTATAACTACACTATGGCCTTGTTTTTTGGTTATAGCTTTTAAAAGTTAAGTTTTTTTTGTGTAAGTTTTTTCCAATATAGTATGGTTGAAAAAGTTGCTAACCGATGTATTTCCGCGACCCATTTCATTAATTTATGATTCTTATGATTTACTGTCAAAGTTGTCAACCACGGTATACACCGAGAATAAATCATTCCACACTCAAAATCGCCTTATTTTATTTTATTTTATTGCCAAAGTTAACATTTGAGTAAGCGTCCAAATATTCCAAAATGTTATACGCCCGGAGCTAATGGTCCTCCCCCTCCCCCGTTGAGAGCTAGTTAGTATACAATAAGGAATTCGTGTTACAAAGTTAATTTTCAGTGTAAACCATCTATAAAACCAGCTAGCTTACCTTTCAAAATAATACGTCAAAAAATCCTATTCAAAATATATGAGTTTATATTTGAGGGTTATTTATTCTGAATCTATATCTAATATTTATTGTTGTATTTATTGTATTTATTTATTTACTAATTCAAATTATTACTTTAATTAAAAAAAGAATCACTGCACGCCAAGAAAGGTTTAGTAGTTGTCGCGATATTTGGAATTTTGAAAGTACTCTAACATGAGGAAGTATTAGGAAGTCATGGGAAATTACCAGGAAATACGAGGAATTACTAGGAAGTATTAGGAATTACCAAAGTAAAAAGGGAAATAGCAGGAATTAATGAGAAGTAAGTAACTTGAAAACTTGGGAAATTCTAGAAAATATCGGGAAATTTACAGGTAATTCCTGTTGGTGTACAAAAATCGACGATGACGCCACCCCTCGGAAAACAAGCATGAGCGAAAACTTATTTGGTTAATTTTAAAGCTCGAGTGGTTTCTAGGGGTTTTCACAAATGAAAACATAAAAAAACATTAAATAAATAATAAATTTACTAACCGGTTTATTTTTCACAACATTTCGTTAATTTATTCCTCTGTAACAGCTCCAAAACGATTCATTTTAATGAAATCTGTTAAATTAGAAGCTTTTTGTTATTTCTTTCTTCTGTTTTCATATTTTTGATATGTCTCTGCGGTGTTTTGATTGCTTATAAGTGTCACGATTTCTAAGATTGTAATTTGAAATTCCGGTAACATTTTTATATTCTAATTCCGATTCTCTACTATGTTCTTCTTCATTCTCGTTTAACGTCGATTCACCTTCGTCGTCTTTGTCTTCTTCTCCTTTGTAGTCCGTTTATTTCTTTAAAATTTTCAAAAAATGTGTAAGATTGTTTAAACTTTTATGATATGACACCATGATTATATTATTAAAAGGGGAAAATCTAAGCATTGCTTAAGTTTTTCATAAATATCTCAAAAACTAAAACACCCACTTACGAACGGTTTTCATTTCCAGAAAGCCAAATCATTGATTTATTTAACAAGGTATTCGTTTTTGTTTAAAAGTAAGTGGTACGAATACAGTACCGGCTCGTTTTGGAAAAATGTTAAAATTTCAGCTTTTTTAACTTCTTTCCAAGTTACTTTCCTTTGTTCTGGTTTTTAGGTTTAAATTCCGAAGTTATACTTATTGACTTTAAAAATTGATCCATTATCTTACCTTTCTTTTGCTGGTCTTTAAAATATTTTCTGGTACAGATTACGCTACCCGTGGTCTTTTTAGCACAAAGGGCATCGAAATAATTGTTTTTTTTTAATCTGCAGCATCATCCTTTTAATTTCGTCACAGCTTGTCCAAATTTTTTTTCAGTAGCGTCCTCAGCAACGGTTAAATTTGAAAAATCCACTAATTCAAAATTGTGGAAATTTTCCTCCTTTGCAAGATTTTGATAAGGCTATATCTTTTTTGTAGCTCTATTCATTCCCTTTTATGGGTAATATTACATATGCAAAAAAATTGGGGTGGAGCTAGGCTAGAGAGGTTCTTCTATACCCATCCTAGTCAAAAGTTTGTACGAAAATGGCATATTAGTCTGGAAGATGAGGAGTTTAATTAAGAAAAAATAATAATTCAGCAGTGAAACTTGGCATGCATAATAAGTAGACCTTAGATAATTTTTGATAAATGTTGCTAATATAAAGTTTTCTGAAAAGGGCCCCTATTTCTGAAAATAACACAAACATTCTTAAAGGTTTATAAATTATGGTGGAGCGATGAAATTTAGCACAAATGGTTATTGACCCCGCAATTTTTTTTGTCGTGACTTACTTATTCGAGGTCTCTTGCCTAGGACCCCAATTCTCTACGTTAAACAAAAAATAGGAAAATATTAACAATAGCCATCCAAAAAGTGATAGAACTATCAGATTGAGAACAAATATTTGTCGCTATATTAGCTTAATTTAAAAAATAAAAAGTTTTATGTAGATGGCCCCAATTCTTGAAGTTTTTTTTGAAAAAAAACAACATTAAACATCACCCAAAGCATAATGATAGAATCATAGAATTTGGCACAAATGATCACTGGGTCCCTTAGTACCAAATGTTCTAAAGGCGCAATTACACAGACGAACATGCTCAAACAAATGCTCGTGCAAAAGATCTAAAATTTGTTGCGTGAACATTTTTGTGAGCTTTTCTTTGAACATTTTGTTCGGGTAAATTTTTGAGCAAATTATTGCTATCTATTTTGGAAACATATTTTTAAAGATGAGAATAAATAAAATTTCACATCAGTGATCAGTGATCTCAATTCTTTAAAAAAATGGAACACCAACTTTTATTTTATATCTTTGTGAAAAAAAAGCCGACGGCAAGCGAAACGTTATTATTGGCCATCAGTTTTTCACATGGATTTGGGTTACTTATAATATTTTTTCTTGGGGTTTTTCCCGGATTTTTTTGCCCGGGGGTTTTTTTAGGATTTTCTTGCGAGTTTTCTTTATTTCCAAGCTTTTTTTCCTAAATTAAAAAAAAAACAGGAAAATTTTTCTTTTCCAAAAAAATTTTGAGTTTTTCAAATATCGGCAAAAAACTCAAAAATTGCACTTTTAAGCGGTAATCCGCGCCTCACGACTATGAGGAGTGGTGGGGAGGGTGATTTTTTTTTAAACATATTTTTGTAACTTTACTTCACCCTTAGCTTTGATTGGTTTTTTTTAATTCCACACACCAGATTTACCTAGTTAGTTTAAGGCCCCAAGGGTTACTTGAAAAAGCAAAAGGTTAATGAAAATGCTAAAGATATAGATATCAACAAAGTGAATTTCTATCAATCAAGGTCGATTACTGACACTGAACAAACAATATGCAAAGGGGCAACATTCCGATTCAAAAGGGTGGCCGGCCTACTACCTGTGAAATCCAAAATGCGAGTTCTACGCGTCAATAAAATAAAACGAAATAAACAAATTAAAGGGTACTCAAGGAAATCTTTTTGTTTTGCGTCGGAGAGCCCTTTCTTTATGGAAAGATTTGTCCTAAAACTTTCATAAAAAAAACTGCGTTGACCCTGGTTTGTTGTCATGTAATTTTGTGTGTCAATGTAAATTTGACCAAAACCCCCTCTCACTAGTCTACGGTTTTTACCTTCTCTTAACCCAGCAACAGCAATAAATAAGTGCCAATTATTTTTTTTTTAATCTCGTTTTTTTTACAACCCCAAAAAAGTTACAAGTATACTGGCATATCCCCTATAAAAATCAGATCAATCGAAGTTGCTTATGAGGTAAAACGTGAATTTCGTCGGAAAGCACTTAATTAAAAATACCTTGTTTTAAAACTTTCTATTTTCAATTAAGTTCAATGAATTCCCATAAAACTATAATTATAATTTCTATACCAACATTTCTTAAATTTTGCTTAACATTCTCTCCAAAATTTCCGTGAGTCTTTTTGTACGAGATTTTGCTCGAACTTTTTTTCGAACATTTTGCTCAAGAGGCTCGTGTAAATGTTTGTCGGAATTTCAACATCAAAGGAAAGTTTGTCTATGTAAATGCGCCGACTATTTTTAAAAATATTCTTTTAACGCCAAAAAGCTGCAAAGTAACAGATCGAGTTTTAGTAGAATAGAGGGCCCATATTTTTAAAAGTAAAACAATTTTTGTATTTTCTTAGTTGGTTAGCGTTACGTGCGGTATATAGCATTAGTTACTTTTGTATTATTGACGGATTTATCTATCTAACAATAAGTTTTAAAATTACTAGACATTCTGCTCATCTAGTTTACCTAGACGCCTATCGCTTTACCTTAAGAGAAAAGAGTATTTTTCTTTTCTAGGGCAGAAATATTTTTCTACAAGAGTATTTTCTTCCGTAGAAAGAAAAGTGTATGAAATAGAGAAAAAATTAAAAGGCATTTTCCGCAAGAGTACAATGAGGTAGAGGTACAATGTTTTTCCTACGAGTGTTTTTGTCCATCTTATTTATCAAAAAAAAATGTTTTTAATACGCAGAGTTTATAATAATGCTACAAAATGACACACAAGATAGAATAGTTACGATAATCATTTAATTAGTCTTAAATATCTTCATTTTTAACAATACAAAAATTGTGCGGAAAACATATTTACAAAACAGTATATACATAAAAAACAATAAATACAATTTTTTCCAAAATGTATAAATTCAACACTTAAAATAAAAATAACAGTGTCTCCATAGCTGTTTGTATAACCCTAACTATGAAATGCCCTTGCATTTCGTGAGAAAAATGCGTACCGATAATAACTCTCCCAATCAAGTTAGCCTAGAAATAATCCAGAGATGAGGAGTCTACCGGGCAAGCGCGTCCATTGCGTTAGTAGTGAAAGCAACTGACAACCATAGTCCAGTGTTTCCTGTAATTTTGTAAGTATTAATAGAAAATTAGATTGCTCTAGATTTAAACATGGACAAAACAAGATTAGAAAGCAGGATCTTTGAGGCTTAATTCAAACTTCTTTCAAAAATAGGGGCCTTTGTAGAGGACTTTAAAATGACAGTCTAGAACAAATAATAATTACTTTGCTACTAAAACAAGACCTGTTAGTTTGCCGTTTTTTGACGTTAGAAGTACATTTTGTAAAACTACTTTGCAAATGATCTTAGAAGATGTGGTATTAAGGCACACAGTGATCATTTGTGCCAAATTCCATTATTCTATCGTTATGCTTAAAGCGAAATTTAATATTTTGTTTTTTTTTCAAAAAAAACTTCGAGAATTGGGGCCCTCTACATAAAACTTTTTATTTTTTAATTTAAGCTAATATAGCGACAAAAATTTGTTCTTAATCTGATAGTTCTATCACTTTTTGGATGGCTGTTACCTATTCAATGTTTTCCTATTTTTTTAACTTCGAGAATTGGGGTTCTCGGAAAGAGACCTTGAATAAGTAACTCACGACACCATAATTTATAATAAACCTTTAAGAATTTTTGTATTATTTTCAGAAATAGGAGCCCTTTTCAGAAAACTTTATATTAGCAACATTTATCAAAAATTATCTAAGGGTTTACTTAATATGCATGCCAAGTTTCATTGCTGAATTATTTTTTTTGCAGATGTAATAGCAGCCCTAAAAGGGAACGAACAGAGCTACAAAACAAATAGCCTTATCAAAATCTCGTAAAGTTTGTAGAAATGCCAGCGAGAGATATTGCTTTGTTATTTTTTGAGGAAAATTTCCACAATTTTGAATTAGTGGATTTTTCAAATTTAACCGTTGCTGAGGACGCTACTGAAAAGAAATTGGACAAGCTGTAACAAGATTAAAAGGCATATTTAAATGTTATTCGAAAAATATACATAACAACGAAAATGTCAACATATTTATAGGCAAAAAAAATAGATGCTGCAGATTAAAAAAAAACAATTATTTC
Organism: Oxystoma pomonae; assembly: GCA_963921995.1. NCBI lineage: Eukaryota > Metazoa > Arthropoda > Insecta > Coleoptera > Brentidae > Oxystoma > Oxystoma pomonae. The sequence continues at coordinate 56,895,929 of OY998164.1, forward strand.
GATACCCTTTGTGCTAAAAAGACCACGGGTAGCGTAATCTGTACCAGAAAATATTTTAAAGAGGAGCAAAAGAAAGGTAAGATAATGTATCAATTTCTAAAGTCAATAAGTATAAGTTCGGAATTAAAACCTAAAAACCAGAACAAAGGAAAGTAACTTGCAAGGAAGTTGAAAAAGCTGAAATTTTAACATTTTTTTCAAAACGAGCCGCTACTGTTTTCGTACCACTTACTTTTAAACAAAAACGAACCTTTTGTTAAATAATCCAATGATTTGGCTTTCTGGAAATGAAAACCGTTCTTAAGTTGGTGTCTTAGTTTTTGAGATATTCATAAAAAACTTGAGCAATGCTTAGATTTTCCCCTTTTCTATTAAAAATTCGGTTACCGCCCCCCCCCCTCCCCCCAAGAGACGTAGGCCAAAATTATTTGACTTTTGATTGTAATATTGTCATAATTTTCCGAAATAGGCTTAGTAGTTTTTAAAAAGGATTTGTAAAATTAAAAAACTTACCGTTTGTAATTTCATGACCAAACATAAGTATCGGAAAATTGCTTGTGTGCTTTAAAAAATATATAGTGTGTAGTTTTTTTTATTTTCAATATTGAAATAAACAATACCGCGAACCGGTTTGATGAATGTTGAGCGGGCCAAGGATAGTCGTCAGTATCGTAATGTAGGAAAATTCGATCTACGAGAAGTTGGAAAAAGTCATCATTCGGTTTTTATATAGCAGAAGTATTAGAAAAAAGTAGACTTATGAAGAGGCCGATAGATTGGCTAGACAAGGATCATCAATCGATCCGGTAGGTCCATAACCCATACTAGGTATTCTGGCATGCCAAGTCATAACGGCCCTGAAAGGTGACTAAGACAGGCGTTCTGAGGAGCACGCAGGGCATGAGACAGGCCAAGCTTCTGATTGGTGAGGTGAGCGGCTAAAAGTCCTTGCTCCACCTAGGTAGGAAGGATATGAGAATGTTAGACTAGCAACAGGGCTCCTAACGGGACACTGTCGCCTTAACAAGCACCTAGAGACGATGCCGAAGACTCAGAGTGTCGATAGAGCATGGAGGACGAGGAATCGTGTGTCCGACTCTGGCCAGGTCAAGAGAGTCGCACCTTGGGAACTATCTGCTGGCGATGTAAGAAGGTTGCAGCCCAGAAAAATATGTTCTTTTGCGAAAGAGACAGACTTCGAGGGCTAAACCAAAGATAGTGGGGGTGCAACGGGCCCAGCAAATATTCCACAGGAATACGTTCTTTCACTGTTTAGCTCTAATATTTCCTCTCGGCGCCTTTTTTATATTTTTGCAATTTTCGGCAAAACGTTCGCTAAAAAAGAAAAGATCTGGATTTTGCGCAGTAGCAGTTTTTTATATTTTTGCGTGAAACAATATTGTGGACAATGCAAAACAACTGCGCCGATTCGGCAAGACCCAAAAGATCAAGTGCTTCGTCTCTCCCTTCTTTGTGTAGGCCAAATTAGAGAAAACCCGCTCTAAGGCTGTCAAACCTTTTCCCAAAATGGTTTACAATTTCAAGAATTACGTAGGTATCTCTTTTTTGCTCTGTGGATGCTAGCATCCTGGATTTAATTTGGGTCCTGGAAGAATTTTGCAATTTTTCCGATAATTTTGTATTTTTCGAGGAGATTATTTTTAGTTTCCTTATCTATATATTCTTCCATCTGCAAGCTAGCTCTGCTGATATATCTGGACTCAATGTACTATCATCTGTCCTCCCTAATATACTTTCTAAGGGGTGCCTGTCTATGCTGGAGTTCGAGGAATTACTGGTGTCTGACGAGTTGAGGAACTGTCAGATTCGTCGTCACATATAATAATATGAAAAACGATGTGCTAAGAATACTTTTTTAAGTAAACATATTATAATCTACTTATAAAGTTGGACACCCGGTAGAGTAAACCATGCATCGGGAGCATGCGATATAGCATGCGGATATAGCGCGCTAGGCATAAAAATCTGAGTCATGCTCCGGCTACATGAAAAATTCGGTTAAGAATTTTTGTTAAATTCGACGGATGAAGGGTTTTTGTTATAATAATTATTCTGGCATAAGTCAAAAACTATGCAGGGTTTAAGTTTTTATGAGCCATAAAAACAAAAATGTGTTTATAGAATAAACAAACCCATGCCAAAAAATATTAGCCAATAGACTAATATTTGTCTCATTCCACTGTTTAAAACTGACAATGCGCCTTACTTACTTGAATCAGGACGCTTCCGTTTCCTTTCCTTTCACAGTTTCCTCATTTTCTTCTTTGGGTAATCCATTTGCTTTTCACGTTTTCTTTTGTTAGATTTTTTCGGCATTTTATTCGTTCTGTCAGATTCGTCGTCACATATAATATATGAAAAACGACGTGCTAGTAAGTAAACACACGGAGTTTTTTATTGATACTAATTTAGCGGGCATAAGTCAGAAACTATGCAGGGTTTAAGTTTTTATGCGTAATAAAAACAAATGTGTGTTTACAGAATAAAGAAACCCATGCCAAAAAATATTAGCCAAAAGCATAATATTTGTCTCACTCCATTGTTTAAAAACTGACACTCCCTCTTCATTTCCTTTTTCAGGTTGCTCATTTTCTTCTTTAGGTAATCCATTTGCTTTTACGTTTTCTCTTTGTAGTCGCATGACAGCGCAAGAAGTATACTGGAGTACCTAGCAGAGATCAGGCAGGCTGCCATGGCGGTATGTTTTTCTTATCTCTAAAACTTGCGTATGACGTGCTACGAAGTATCACTACCTGGTGTATCTAATAGGATGTGCCCAATCGAAGTATAATCTGGGTTTTATTTATTTTTGTTTATGGTTGAAATAAAAGTGTAAACAAAGCAAGTGAATTTGAAATAAGAAATTCGCTTAAAAATTGAAGTTTTACATCTAGAAAATAAAATCAAAATTGAGTGTTTCAGATACCTTAAACAGTGGTTGCCATATTGTGCAAAATAGCAATCGTTTTATGGAAATCATAGCTAAAAATGCCCACTTTTAGAGTGGTGTACCGAACCCTTATATATGAATGAGGTCCGGCACACTAGGTGATTTTTAGTCTGGTGGTACTACTACATCATATGTGTGAAAATGGTGGGGATTACCCTACCCCCTCTAAAATTGCCCACCTTTGGATTGATGTGCAGGACCCTTATCCACAATTTGAGGTACAGGATTGTCTATTTCGTATTCAGGACGATATTTTATACCTTGAACTCTTACTCTAGAAGCTGAGCGCACTTTTAACGGACTAAAAAAAAAAAAATTGTGAAAGGTCACAAATGACGGAAGACAACCTGAATACTATTGATTTCGATGTGACACTGGGCTACCTATATGAAGTCAGTTAAAAACTCGAAGAATTAATTTTTAGTTTAAAGTTAACATAAAATGTAAAAAAATTTTTTTTTCATAACAACTGTAGTAATGCATTTTCTTTACATTATATATTAAATTGTGACTATACTATTACTATTATAGCAATGAAAGAACATTTACATGCATAGCATATGCGTTAAACCTCCTTTTGAGGATGTCCTTTTGAGCACATTTTAAGCATATGCTTGGTACATACTATTTAAGTATATGATATTAAGGATATCCATAGTAAATGCTATGAATGTACCATTTGAGCAGGTCCTTTTGAGTACATCTTTAACACATGCAAAGAATATATCAATTTTAAAACATTTTTTAGTCAGTTTAGTGCACATGCTATTCTGGTACCATAAAAGAACATCAAAAGAATGAGCTTCTAAGTATTTTCTTCGCATATGCTAAGGATATATCACTAAAGAAGGTTACTATTAGAACATCTTTATCATACGCAAAGTATATTAATCTTATTGAAATAATATTAATTGGTTCTTTTAGCGCACAAGCTTTTCTGGTAGTACAAAAGAGCATCAAAAGAATGCGCTTCTAGTATTTCCTTAGCATATACTATATAACGAAATACCAGTAAAGAAGGTTACTTTTAGGACATCTTTAGCATATGCAAAGTATATACCAATTATCGTACAATATTATGTACCTACATATATATGCACGATACAATAAAATCATGAGCGTTTAATTCAGTACACTCAGAAAACCATCCCAAGGGAAGTGTCTACTTCCACCAAACGCAAAAATTCTCTGATTAAGTCGACCATAAGAATCCGCCAAAACGCTTATATTCCGCGGTTTTAATCTATTTTTTTATAAGCAGGTACAGTGGATATAGCTTTAGTCTCTCAACCTGTAGGTTTTGGGTTCGAACCTCGTCGGCGCGTCGCAGTTTTTTTTATTATTTGTTTTTATTTTTTTTTTCTTGGGGTGTATTGTGATAGGACATGGTTTTTAGAGCTGAAAAATATATTTTTTTTATAAAGCCATATTTTAGGAGTTAACGGTGCTAAGGATGATCTGTTGCTATATGTGCTAAGCACATGGCAATCATCTGATAAGAATATATATTAACACATCCTAATAACCTGCATAGCAAGTGATTAGGGCGGAACGTAACCTATTCATGCACTTGCCAAAGATGTTCCAATGTTAATTTAGAATATCTTTAGCATATCCTTTTTCTTGTTGAGGATATTCTATGCAATTGCTATGTGGGTATATACCTAGGTACCAACAACTGTGGTGTCCTTTTGAGCCTTCGCCCCTCCCCTCCCCCCCCCCGCTCTTTAAGTCACGCTACGTTGCTGCGTTAAAAGTTAAGACTTATAACGAAATAGTCACCCCTTAGCAATGTTGCCAATCGGCGGACTTTTTTTATCAATTGGACTTTTTGTGGACTTTTTCTTCCATCTATTCCATTTTACGGACTTTTTAAATGAAATCGGACTTTTTGTTTTCCGAATATTGTGTCTATGAGTACAGCATCGCGGTGCCCGCAAGTAGACGAAATGAGTACCACGTGATCGTCAGGCCTAATCTAATTAGGTGACCACGTGAACATTTCGTTGCTCGCAAAAACGTTTGTGAACAACAAAAAACCCATAAAATGAATCGAAAGAAGAATTCTTAAGTTGGCGTTAGCAACACTGCTTGTAGCGTTAGTATATTTTTTGACTGTTTTTTTTTTAAATTCAAATCCTTCAATCAAATCGGACTTTTTCGGATTTTTTGTCTGTTGTGTGCGGATCTTTCATTGTTTTCCCGTTGGCAACACTGCCCCTTAGCTTAAATAACTGTGACTTGGTGGCCACCTGTATTCGGTAGTCGCGCATTCCATTCTATCAAAAAGTGTTCGAGCTCTCCGAGTCCAAAGCCAGGGATCGGTCCCATTTCTCGGTCATGCATGCGCGTAAAATGTATATTTTTCAATCTAAAATTTCGAAGAGGTTTCAAGAAAAAGCATCTTTTTTCGGGGGATGGGATCCTTCTCTTGAGATTTTAGAATTAGGCCCCATGCAGATCTATCTTATATAATTTTGTAGTAATTCGTATACGTTGTTTGCAAAAAAAAAAACATTGTCCAACTTTCAAATTAATTAAATTTCGATTTTCTAATATACGTAGCTTTCTCGGCAAGTTTTTCAGGTCGACCTTTATACTTTGTCGACTTCTTCAAACTTTTGTTCAATAAAACGAATTCATTTAAAATTCTATGCTGCATGTCTGCCTCCATATGGTCTATTTCCCTAAGATTTTATGGAATATATTTAGAACTCTTTGCCAAATATATTTTTAACTTTTTTATTTATTCTTTAAAAATTTTGATAGCCGTTAATTATTTACCTGTTGGAAGTGTCTTAGTAACTCCTTCTTAACCCATATTTTACCAAGGCCACAAATAATAAGTACAACATTTTTATTGTTATATTTTTTGTATAATTTTGTTTATATAAATGCATTTTTATAAGAAAAAAAATAAAAAAAAAAATAAAAAAAAACACCGTTACCTTGACGCATTACGGGATAAAACCATTAAATTTTTTATTAACATATTTTTTTTTCTAACAAATTTTACAAAAGATAACAACACGAATATGCTTACAAAAGCTACTGAAAAACTTAACTCTAAAATAAAGCCTAACGGTTTTTTGTGTTGCGTATACGCATCAATTGCTCAAAACAATAGACACCTATACGTATTGCGTTCGAAATAAAGCCAAAATACACTACATTTTTGACTATTTTATGCGATGTTTCGAACGATGCCCGCTTTTTTGAAAGGTGCGATGACAGAACTGCTAACAGCAATCGATGCGTGCGTTGGGATGGACGTAACGATACGTTCATCACTCCATAGGCATCGATTTCTGTCAGCTTTTGTGTCATCGCACCCGTCAAAAAAGCGGGCATCGTTCGAAACATGGCATGAGCAAGTGTTTCGAACGCGTTACGTATACCGATATGGATGCGTTGAAATATTTACTTTAAGTGTCTAGTGTCTAATATGAAAAAACGTAATATTTTTATGACAAAATATGAAATTTGGCAAAGAAATCTGGATGTAAGTAAACTTCACATCGTCTACATATATATATAGTTTGACTGTGGCATATTCTTTATCTTTTACGCACCATTCGGCATGTCTTATCATTATATGACCTATATTGTCATAAAGTATTTCATCAATAATAGTTCCAAGGTTTCAGTATTTAGCTGCATCCTGTATAGTAGAGATATTTGATTCGTGAACGATTTGTTCAGTATGATCGAATCACTTGCGAGTATTGAATGATCGAATCATGTTTGCTCGATATGATTCAATCAGTCAAGTGACCGACGAAGACAGAGTGAATCATCATATCGGAATGGATCAAATGACTGACTGACCGACGGAGACACAACGAATTAAATGAAACTTAACGCGAAGAGAGACAGACGGACAGACTGATTCAATCGGTTGAATGAAAGCAGCGAGCAGCGTGAGTGGATCTTCAAAGAGACAGCCAATACAATGAATCAGTTGGAAATAGGTCGATCGTTTCGTTCATTCGTTCCTTTGATTCGAATTCCTGTGCGCGGGGTAAACTGTATGAAAATTATGGATTATCACTGATCTATTTTAAAACCAGGAATCGGGGCTGCTGAAAAATACAAAAACCGTGATTACCGTACTTTAAGATTCCTTTTATACAATAAAAAATGCTCTGCTTTTTTGGTCAGAGTATTTCATATTTAGTTGCATCCTGAATAGACTTTTCAAATGATTGATTCAATGATCCATTCAAAAGATTCGATCATTGTAGAAACGAATCACTGATCGATTCGTTCAGTACAAAATGATCGATTTACCCATTTCTAGCTAGGTATACCAATAACGGCTTGAAAAATATATACAATAAAAGCTTTCTGCCAGCTCCCTTAGCAACAAGTTCATTTAAAATTGCATTAAATATAAGTTTGTATGCCAGTGATAAATCGATATTCATTCAACGCGCGGGATTATTGACGTTTTAATTTTATATAAATATTACCCCGGTTCATCCTGGCGCATTTAGCTAACAATAAAAAACTGGCTGTGAATCGCATTGACTTGCTGGTCGGATATCACCATTACGTGTCCTCTCTATTTAGATTTATATGCTCTCTGCTTTTATGGTCATAAATTTTTTTCTTTGAACCGATTTTAATTTGATCAAGCCTATGGAGTGCAAGGAATGCCGAATTAAAACTCCCATGATCCGTTCAGTTACACCGTCCAGTTTCAGCTTTTAAGTCGTTTTTTGGCGTGAGAAGATTTCGAAATCATGCAAGAAATGTCATTTTGGCATTGAACTGGTGACGTCACGGTTCAACACATTTCAAAACCGCTCCTCGAACTGTTTCGAAAGCGTTTCAATCACGATTTCAATAAGGCGGCGCGGGAGTTGACATTTGCCAAAATACGTGAGTAGTTATGGAGCACCGGCTATTTTTTTATTGTTTTTTTTCCATAATAAAATGATGGAGTCTGATTTGGTAATGTGCCAAATTCAATTGGGAGAATTCCTCTTAGAGGTAGAGTGGTACACTGCCAGCTTTCGTCAGGTTTATACATAAAAATAACCCTGGATTTATAAACCGAAGATTGGAAAGAAGAACAAAACGCTAACAAATATTTTACAGCAATAAGTTAGGTTAGGTTTTGTAAAACTGTCACTGAGAAGTGCAGTTGTGGTTGAACCCGTGACTTCACATTTCGAAATCACGCAAGCACCGTGTTCAACGCCAAAAAACGACTTTACTTGTTTGCCACTTGTCAATCACGTCGTATATCCAGGGGCGTCGGGGAGACGCACCCTCCAAAAAAAAAGTTGTCAGAATGAAAAAGTCACTATGGAAAAAAAACTTTATTGAAGCTCCATAACTCGGAAACTAATAATCCCATAATAACCAGACTACATGGTGTCGCACCTTTGATTCTTCCCCTACAAGTGTCAAGTGTACATCCTCACCCTTTGTTCCGCTTCCTTCACTAGTAGGAATTAGAGGGCTTATTAATTAAATAACAGTAGCGGTCGACCCGCGGCGTTGCCCGCGATTTCCAAAAACAAATTCATTTGACAGCATTGACAGCAGTCATTGAACGAAAAGTCAAATAAAACAAGATGACCAACAAAGGAGAAAATCCCGAAAATTTAGGTTTAGTGGGTTTTCGGTCGTTGGATTGCAAAAACTTTGTTATCTTTAAAACAAGGGCGCGAAAACTTGCGCAGATCTAGTCTCAATTCTAGCTTTGCTGCCCAAATTATTTTCTAAATGCGCTGCAGGCGAATATTTTAAGCAAATTTGTTAAAAATTAATGTCCGCAGGCAAGAATTAAACAGAAAGTTCTTTAAACCTTTTCATCGGTTCCACGTTTGGTTTGGAGTGGGTTCTACTGTTCATACCATATTCTCCAGACTAATTTTCAAGGTCGATAAAATTTTGGTGCCACGATTTGTACGGTAAAATAAAATTTGTTGCTGCAGCTGTTTCCAAGAGAACGTGGTCCCCTTAGCATAACGTTAGGCTGCGCTGTTCTGACCAGTACAGAGATTTTGAAATCCCAACCAGAGAATAATCCCCGAAATTTAAATGAGAGCGAGATGAAGATATACAAAAGTACACAAGTAATAAGAGGAAATGGATGCTCCCTTGGCGAGTAATCCCTTCTCACACTTTCAAGAATCCCCGCACTCCGGTCTTTTGTCCATACGCTGTTCTGACCTGCGCTCTTTTGTCAATGTGCCTTTATGGATATGCGCTAGTTTGACGTGCGCCATTTTGGCCGCGCTATATTATGGCAGACGAAATTTTGTCCTACGCTATTTTGTACTGATATAAAATATAGAAAATGATAAAGCGTTTTCGATCTACAGTGGTGGTCCTAGCCAAAACCACGATATTGGAAATACAGAACAGTATCATAGAGTTTCTATTTATAAACAAGTTTTAGACAAAATTATTTCGAAAATAAAATCAAGGATCAATAACGAGACTAAGTATTTTTGACCTGAACATATGTGTGAATGTCATTTCCAAATACTATAAACTGTTTGATTAATCAAAAACACAAATTTTTGAACTTTTATTGGGAGAAGTCAGTTCTTGGAAACAATATTGGTCAGAAGTAGGCCAAAGCTGAAATCAAAACATATATGATTGATAAAAACATTTTTGGATGTTTGCCAGTAAAGCCGATCACACACAAACGCTGCACTGGGTGCACTGTGGTGGCATAGAGGTTTCAACCAATTAGCGCTCCATCTAAGGACGCCATGTTGAAAATTCTCCAGCGCCGATTGGTTGAAACCTTTATGCCACCGCAGGGTACGCAGTACAGCGTTTGTGTGTGATCGGCTTAAGTAATGCTTCGTCAGAAAGAAGCTTCTCCTGCCTCAGAAGATTGTACTTGTAAGTACTTAAAAACACTATGACGGAAATTCGTCTGACGGGCTTAGCGTTGCTGCATCATATCAACAGACATATTGAAATTGAAATTGAATGAGTCATTGACCGGTTTGCCCAAAAAAATCGAAAACGAACTTTTTTTGAGATAGGCATCTTTTATTTAAGATATGCAATTAAAAGGTAATGTTTCAACTTGAGGCTTTTTAGACCTCAAAAAAATTATTTAGCTGTTACCCAAGCGCGGATTTCAGGGATGTAGGGGGTTAATTACCGCTTCCCACCCTGGACTTAAATTTTTTACGAAAACATTTAGAAAATCAAAAGTAGGGCATAAATTGCGGCGCTTTAACACCTTTGATATTTACGGTATTAGTTCAATTTTTTGTTAAAAATGGGATTTGTAGTTGTCATTTTCTTAAAAATTTTCGACTGCCGCGCTTTGATATATTTACAATTCCAGTTTAATTTTAAATAAAAAAATGCATTTTTGAGTGCAATTTTCTCAAAAACTTTCGGAGCATTTAAAAATTTTTTAAAATAAAAATATATGAAATAAACCACTTAAAATCTGAGTACCCCCCTAGATTTGAGGCCAAATCCGCGCTTGTAGTTACTAAGTTTTATTAGCATATATTGATATATTCCTCATAAAAGCTATGCTTTTATTCTAGTTTTTTTTTTCTCATCGAAACCCCCCCCCCTTTTTCAAACGGCTGGGACCGCCACTGCAATAGGCAATACCTAATTTTTAAAAATTTGCGATAGGTAGGTATTTGATTTTTATTAAATGATGAAACCCCCAATTTCCAATGGTTTTCACGGTAAGTACGTCATGCGTTTGTTTATTCTTTGTGTGACGAATTGAAGGTCAAACTGTCCCAAAATACTGTGGAGGAATTCTAGAATGTCTTTAAAGGGACTTTCTGCAATTTCTCGTTTTTTCTTCAAAGACTTCAGTGTTACCAACAGCATCTTTGTTGTATACTTTTTTCTCGGGCAAAGGGAAGGGGGCGATCTCTCCGACCCCCCTGGGATCGCCACTGTTTCAGATCACCCGCAGCCAGAGCAGTGACGTCACAAATCTGTCGGGGAGTGACCTGGACGTGTATTCGTGAACAGGGAGCGGCATAGATGTATGGCGAATGATCACATGGGATGAAAAGTTATATTCTTGAGCGATGATCCGATCTTACGGATCTCATGAAAATCATACGTTCCCGATCGCATGGTCCGAAACCGGGGAACAGCGTTGAATCTAGTGACGCTTGCGCAATAAAGAGGTTTTTTTTGGAATGTATTGCTTCCTAAACTGCTTTTTGATCGTGGGAGGTGATAGATCCCATGCGATAGATCCCATCGCACGAGAGAAAGACCGGATCGTATGACTTTCAAGAATACACGTCCTGAGGGCGATTCCGAATCTGAATACGAGCACTCGACTTGCGATCGTAAATCGGACGCGTTTCCGCTCTAAAATTAATTACATAACCCCAGACTTTGTGTTTTTATAACTTTTGGGGATATACCTATATTTTCGTGGGGACCCCTAGAGAGTTCATGCAAATGGTGTTTAGTGTTATTCAGTGGCGTAGCCAGAAATCGTCTCTGGGAGGGGGGTTCATCATTTAATAAAAATCAACTATATGGCAAATTTTTAAAAGCTTGAGCTCTTGAACCGAAGGGAGGGGAGAGGGGCAGTTTAATAGGTGTTGAGTTAGTGTATACGAAACAAAAATACTTATTTTTAAACGCGAGTCTCATCTAGTCTCCTTTGCAGATTAGTTTTAAAATGCACCCTTAACTGCGCCGCAGGCAACAATTTTGAAAAAATTACAAACTGCTATTTTTTACGCGTTTAAAATGTTGTTGACAAAAAAATTTCTTAAAATTTAACAAAATTGTAACACAATTTTTAATATTGGTATAGCGCCGCAGGCGAAAACTTTGATAAACAAAATAAAAAATTCTTTAAAAATTTTGATCTCTTATTATAGGTTTTTTGTAAAATATTTTTAGAAAAGTAGATTGGGTTAGTTATACACTCTGGAACCCAGTAAACACCGTTATGTAGAAATTACGTAAAATTTACATAACAGATTTAGCTTGTTACGTATATTTAAGGTCACTCAGAGGTCACAATAAAGTAAAATTTAAGTAACATTAAGGTGCGAAAACTCTGCATAATGCCATACGCAAAGCCCACCTAAAGTAAAATTTAAGTCACATTAAGGTGCGAAAACTCTGCATAATGCCATGCGCAAAGGTCACCTAATTCTTACATAAATGTGATGTAAATAAAATGACATACCTTTTACATAAATATTACATCCATGTTACGTGAGGGTTAAGTAAAAACTACATATTTTTTACATAACAGATTTACCTTGGTATGTAAATTTAAGGTCACAATAAGTTATTAATAATCTGCATGACATGCGCAAAGCGTCAACTATCTAAGTGCGACATGAGCATGCAGCTTGAGGCGGGGCAACGTCAGTGATTTATGACAGTCCGTCGGTGGTTGCTTGACACGGTCCGACATTGGAAAACTACAAAGTTAACCAGACGGGCTGGTTTAAGTGGCCGAAGAGGTGATTCTTATGGAGAAGTACCACCATCTTGTCAATAACTCACAGTCCGCATCCTAATTTTGAAATAGATATGTGTGATTCGTGAACGATTCTGCTCAATATGATTCAATCAGTCAAATGACCGACGAAGACAGAATGAATCAAACGAGTGAATCAATTCGGAACAGATCAACGACTGACTGACCCACTGTGGCGATACACTGAATCAGTTGGAAATAGGTGGATCGTTTCATTCATTCGTTCCTTTGATTTGAATTCCTGCGCGCAGGTAATCTGTATGAAAATATAGATTTTTTGGTCGACAGACCTTTTTTTTTGGTCACCATTTTCTTTAATTTAAATTCAAATGATTGATTCAATGACCGATTCAAAAGATTCGATCACTCTAGGAACGAATCACTGATCGATTCATTCAGTACAAAATGATCGATTTACCCATCTCTATTTTGAAATATCTTTGCTCTTTATGTATATAATATTATCATCTACTGTACAGGGAACATAGTTTCATTAGCGCCATCTCTACCTACTAGGAAGAAACTATTAAGCACTGGTAATTTATTTCATTTTCATAATATTTTTGTAAATTTTAATGCGACGTAAATCGCGTTATAGAGCGTTTACCTCATTTAGACGATATAAATATTACATAAAATGTTTTATATAATAGTTATGTAACATTTGAAATGTAAACTTACGGTTCAATTGACTATATAATACTTATGTAAAATTTAGGACTTGAATTTCACGTAAATCATTTTACAGGGAATTTACATAACTTGAATGACATAATTAATATATATAACATGTTATGTAACAAATATGTAAAATTGTAAATGTTAAGGTGCAAACTGTTTCATAATATTTATGTAAATTTCAAAATTTTAATAGGACGTAAATCATGTTATAGAACGTTTACGTAATTTAGATGATATAAATCTTACGTAAATTTTTTTATATAATGGTTATGTAATATTTCAATTCTAAATCTACGGTTCAATTGATTATATAATAATTATGTAAAATTTGGGACTTTAATTTGACGTAAATGATTTCACAGGGAAATTACATAACTCAGATGACATAATTAACACATAAAAAAATTATGTAACAATTATGTAAAAGTTTTAATGTAAACTTAAGGTTCACATTGTTTCATAATATTTATATAAATTTCAAAATTTTAGTGTGACATAAATCATGTTATAGAGCGTTTACGTAATTTAGATGATATAAATATTAAATAAAATATTTTGCATAATAGTTATGTAACATTTTAAATATAAAATTGTTACATAATAGTTATGTTAATTTTATTACTTTCATTTAAAGTAAATAATTTTATGTAACCTTTACGTAAATTAGATTACTTAAGTATTACATATAATTTTTTATATTAGGTATGTAATATTTTTTATGTAAAATTAAGGTAATTTACGTAATATTTACGTATTTTAGTTTATTTATAAATTCATATTATTTACGTAAAATTATCATTGCTTATGATGACATAAATTTAAAGTCGCAGTTTTGACGTAATGTTTACAATTTTTTTTTATAAAAATATTTTTATGTGAGATTTACGTAAATATGATGTAACATATTTTACATAAATATCTGAAGCTTAGATTTATATAAATATTATGTTAAAGTCACCAGTGTGTTTACTGGGAAAAGTCTGGAAAACCTTGGAAAAGTCTGGATATACTCCGGAAAAGCCTGGATACACTTTGAAAATATCCGAGTACTCCATCGAAAAGTCTAATTACACCCTTGAACAGTGTGGATATACCCTGGAAAAGTCTGACCGACCCAATCTAACCCATATGTATACGAGTAGTGGTTTTTTATATATGTTCTTCTTATATACAGACCGCTTCAAGCTACTACGAACATAGGGGGAATCAAGTCCAATTTACTCTCCGTGCCGTACGACCGAGGTGGATTCGAAGCACGCTGCAGTGTTATCTTTTGGAAATTCATTTTGTTTTTATTATTTTGTTTTATTTCTGCCTTGCTCGAGAAACAGATGGATAAGTTCTTAATTGAAATAATACATTTTTAAAACTAAAAATGGATGTCTACGAAGTTGCCGAAAAAGTGCAGATGGTCAAATGGTCAAATCGTCATAACCCAACACACGTTCGATATTGGTCGAGGGAAAATTTGCATTTGTATTTTGACGTAAGAACACAGTATCCCCAAAAACTAAATGTTTGGGGGGGGGTATTGTAGAGGAACACGTAATTGGGCCATTTTTTATTAACGGCAATTGCAATTTGAATGGTCCTAGATACTTGGATCTACTGCAGCAGCACATTATTCCAACTGCTAGGCAGTTGTTAGGTGTAAGATTTGGTGAAACATGGTTTCAACAAGATGGTTGTTCCGCTCACAATGTTGGCCTTGTTAGGGAATATCTTGATAATGTATTTCCTAATCGGGTTATAAGTACACGAGGAACTATTTTATGGCCAGCTCGATCTCCCGATCTTGCTCCTAATGACTTCTATCTGTTTTTGAAGAAGCTTTTCAAATTATCACCCCTAACATGCTTGGAAACGTTAGAAGGGGTTTTTATAGTAGGCTCGGATATTGTCTAGCCGAGCAAGGAGGACTTTTCGAACATTTGCTTTAATTTTTTTTTGACTGGGAGAATCTTTTTGGTTTTTAGAATGTATTATTTTATTTTGAGAACTTGCTTTTATTTTGTTTCTCCTTATTATTTTCATTGTAACACGTCGTCACTGATAAATTTGAGCAGTTGACAATAAAACGCTCTTATTTATCAGTGACAAAAAATAAGAAAATTACGTTATAAAAATTTGCGTATTTATTGACCAAATTCCGGTTTCATTGACTACGCTCCACACAGCACCGCGGTTAGAGGCGTACTAAATATAAGGCGAAAGGCGGCGAACGGCAGCGAATGGCGATCGGAAGCCTGAGTGTTGGTTGCTTCACTGATAGGCGTGCGGTGTCTCTGCATGTACGTACACTGGCAAATTAGACTTCTTCCGCCCTATGTTCGCAGTAGCTTGAAGCGGTCTGTATGTTGTTTTTATTTTTTTTTCAAAACGTTTCGAATGCTTATGTATCTACAATCGTCATCAGGTGAATACTGTTGATGTCTGTTGATGCAGCAACGCTAAGCTCGTCCGACAAATTTACGTCATATAGTGAAGGGGCATGTGTAAATCCGTAGGATTTTGAATGAAGGAGTTTTGTGACTATGTGGGATCGATAGCTCTTTAGTCACATAATCGAGCGTTACCGGGTGTTCGCATCCGTGTAGAAGGGGGTGATATGACGTCATCTTTCAAGATGGCGGCGAAACATCATAAAAAATACAACCTTCGCAACCGGGGCATGATTATACTCGATTCCATATATAATTCGAGAACTAGGATTCCTAAAAGTTTACTTTCAAGGTCATACGACCTTAAATGATCTTTAAAATAGCAAAAAATAATGTTTTTGCCATTTTCTCTTCAAAAATCTTAATAATTCGAGTTTTGTCAGTCCAACTTCAAATCTACCTTAAACTATTACGCATGTATGCCAAATTCGTTTCTTAGAGTTTGATGCAGTTTGAAGATTCATGACCTTGAAAAATAACATACCAAAAGGCACTATTCATCAACTATTAAAGCGAAGAGGACCAAATTTGGTACGAAAGATAAAAAGGTCAAGTCCAACAATATTGTTAAAAAAAATTAATTTAGCTATGACGTGTTTTAATATGGCGGCTATATATAAAAATGGCGACGTAAGTATAACCACATTTTATTTTATCCAATTTCGTAAAAAAGCAAAAACAACAAGGTGGCCATTAATTCTTGTTGATTTATCGCCGCTTACTTTAAAAAAAGTTTAGATGATGCATGACCTTGATTGATCTTAAAAATATCATGAAAAAGGGAAAAACCAGCTTTTTGTAATGTTTTTTCCAATTTACCACTACGCAAAAACTTTAAGCGGCGGAGATTAATTAACATCTTGGCCATAAAAAATACTTCATTTTAAACCCCGCTACCATTTTTTTTTTGATATGGCGTCCCAGATGACCTATATGCCTGTCGTTTTTATTAAGTTTCGGAACTGTGAATTTTATGTTCTACTCACTTGTCTAGCCAACAAATAAAATTTAAATAACCTATAAGAGAGTAAGCAGAAGTTAGATATATATTACCATATACTGGACCAGTGGTTTTAGATGCCATTTTTTAAAGTGGTAGTCGAAAAAGCATCAAAAATTCTAATTATGTCGGTAGGGCATGACTACACTTGGTTATTAACATTCATAGTAAAATTCAAGGATGAGGATTTAACAAAAATTTAGTCACACATTCATGTGCCATCGCATCCCTCTAGAAGTTCCGAAACTTAATAAAAATGACAGGCGTATAGGTCATTTTTACCGGGGTATTGCATAAACATCTGTGACGCCATATTCAAAAAATGGCAGGGAGGTTTAAAATGAAGTGTTTGTTTATGGCTAAGATGTTAATTTCATCTTCGGCGCTTAAAGTTTGGGCGTAGTGGTAAATTGGAAAAAACATCACAAAAAGCTGGTTTTTTACTTGTACATACATGGTATTTTCAAAGTCAATCAAGGTCATGCATCAACTAAACTTTTTTTTCATAGTAAGCGGCGACAATTCAACCAGAATTTATGGCCACCTTGTCATTCTTGCTTTTTTACGAAATTGGATAAAATAAAAAATGGTTATAGGTCGCCATTTTGATATATAAGCAGCCATATTGAAACGCGTCATGGCTAAATCAATTTTTTTAACTATATTGTTGGACTTGCCCTTCTTTTCTGTCTTACCAAATTTGGTCCTCTTCGCTTTATTAGTTGATGAATGGCACCCTTTAGTATCTTATTTTTGCAATGTGTTAATTTTACTGTGGTATTTTGCAAGGTCATGAAGCTTCAAATTGCATCAAACTCTAAGGATCGAATTGGGCATATATGCCCAATAGTTTGAGGTACATTTGAAGTTGTACTAACAAAACCTCGAATTATTAAGATTTTTTGAAGAGAAAATGGCAAAAAATTGCGATTTGCGATTTTCAAGGTCGGATAATCTTGAAAGTTAATTTTTTGGAATCCCCGTTCTCGAGTTATATGGAATCGAGTATAATCATGACCCAGTTGCGAAAGTTGTATCTTTTATGATTTTTGGCCGCCATCTTGAAGGATGACGTTATATCAACCCCTTCTACACGGATGCGAACAAAACAACCGGTAACACTTGATTGTGTGATTAAAGAGCTATCAATCCCACATAGTCACAAAACTCCTTCATTCAAAATCCCACGGGATAGAAATTATCGACATATGCCCCTACACTAATAGTGTTTTTAAGTACTTATGTTTTCAATCTTCTGAGGCATGAGAAGCTTCTTTCTGACGAAGCGTTACTTACTGGCGAACATCCAAGAATTTTTTTCTCAACGGAAAAATTTCGCCACACTTGATCATTGCATATCTACCACCGCAGAAAACCTATAATAATAGATCAAAATTTTAAAAGAATTTTAAATTTTTTTTGTCGAAGTTTTCGCCTGCGGCGCTATACCAATATTAAATATAGTTACAATTTTGTTTCATTTTAGCAATTTTTTTGTCAGCAACATTCGCGTAAAAAAAAGTTTGTAATTCTTTCAAAATTTTTGCCTGCGGGGAATTTAAGGGTTAATTTTAAAAAAACCCTAATAGCACAGAAATATTCCCCGAACATTCGCTGAATGTTCAGCTAGGATATTGGGAACATTCCCTATCCTCTCAGCATACCAGAGATGTTCAAGGAATGTTCTGTGTCCGCAGTTTTGATATTCCTAGAACATCCTGAACATATAATATTTTCGCAGGATTTTGATAGCACATTTATGAGCTTGAAAAAATATGTTCTCTCACAAAACACCCTAAAAAAATTTAAAAAGAAAAAGTCTTTAAACAAACCTTTTGCGCTACGGGGACTTATGGGAGAAATGATATATTAGCGGGATATAACCTTTTGGATATTGTTTTCTGTTAGAAGAGCACCGTGAATTTTTTTTTTACATAAAATCAGGATCACTCCTGAATGGCTCAAGGGATTTTTATAATTCTTTTTTATGGGATAAAAATATTACCCCCCTCCCCAAATCCTCCCAAACGGTAGTGGAAGGGGATTACGTTATTTGGTCAATGCAGGATAATTCGCGAACGACTCAACGGATTTTCTTTTTTTAATTGGATAAAAATATTACATCCCTCCCCGAATCCTCCCAAACGGTAGTGGAAGGGGATTATGTTATTTGTTCTATGCAGGATAACTCCCGAACGGCTCATCAACCGCTTTTCATAATTATTTTTTTATTGGAAATAAATAGGTATTAGCCTACCCCAACAAGCTTTTTGAACAAAATAAAATCTTAAATTCTGCTGCGTAAGCATGATCGTAGATAGAAAAATTTCCTTTCATGGCATGATTTGATGATGATGATGGTGAGAAAGGAAATTGGCAGAACATTCACGCAATATCCTGCATAGAATATTCGCTGAATGTTCTATGCAGGATACCTATCCAGGGAACGTATTGTCAATGTGCTGTCAATATTCAAAAGGAAGGGCATTTTCCGGACTTTACTAGAACATTCAGCGAATATTCTGCATGAAATATTCGCTGAATGTACTGTCCAGGATATACTAAGAATGTTTTTTAAATGTGCTGTCAATGTCCAAACAAAGAACATTTTTCGGACTTTCACAGAACATTCCTGGAATATCCTGCATAGAATGTTCGCTGAATGTACCAGCTAGGATATTCTGAGAATGTCTTTTAAATGTGCTGTTCATGTGCTAACTTGAAAGTTGTTCAGAGCACGTTTTTGGAACATCCTACGAATATACTGTGAATGTGCCAGAACATTCAGACATTAGGAAAATCTGATATAGATTTGTTGGCAAATCATAAATGCTTCGCAGATGAAAGTTTTAAGAAAAATTATACTAAGAATGCCATTTATTACGTTTTCTGGTGAGAAAAATTCCGTAGAATTAAACAAAAATTGTTGTTAAAATTAATGACGTCATAGCACCGCCGGTAAAATTTTTAAAATTTAAGATATCACACCAAACACACGTCACAAAACGGGGTAAATGGTCAAAAAAGTAGGGGAGCTATAGCTCTCCTTGGGGCCCTTAATCATGATTAATTTCGTCATAGATTTGGGGCACAAAACGAACACGCAGATCTCTGCGGAAGCGTGATCCGTTCTTATATCGAACACGCAAATCTTTTTGATGTTCTTGGATAGCGGATTTTGAGCGTAGATCGAAACCGCTAAGAATTTTTATACAAGGTGGCGCCACCTTTTTGTTTATCGATGAAATCAAACCCGAAGCGGGCAATCCAGAACAGATTTCTTCGATAATATTAGGTGAACAAAAAAACAAAAAAAATATTAAAGAAAAGAATTAAATTACTCCCTACCTACTTAAATAAAAAAAAACTCTGTTGTGGTTAGTATATGCGCCTTGGTGGATAATGGCGTTGATAATGGTAAAAAATATAAAATAAAATTTGTTTTGTTTTGGTTCTCCTAACGCAGATAACGCTACGATCGCGAACGTCAATGTTTGACAATCAGCTGTTATTTTTTCCAAGTTTTTTTTTAAAATAAGGTTTACCCAACTCGTTATTTAATATAAATTTAGTGCTAATTCTGTGTGTTTGTCTTGCTTCTTCCTTATCAAAATAAAGAGACAGAGAGAGTTAGGTAAACCCGAGGGTAAATCTCCCATAAAAATCTCATCTTAACACCAAAACAAAAATAATTGCATACATTATAAAACTAGTATTGAAATGATAGGAGACCAGTATGTTTTCTCCTGTTTAACGAAGAAGATGGTTTGCCTTCTTTGTTTGGTGATTTTATCGGTATGTTTGGGCCTTGGGTAAGTAAAAATAAGGTAATTATGCAGTATACGGTTTTCTGCCATTTTTGATTTTTTTTGAAAAATTCTTCATGGGGTCTTCTTCTAGGGTCCCTAGGACCCCAAATCCGTCTGCGCCGGTTGGTTTTTTTTTTTGATTTTTTTTGTTTTTTTTTTATTTTTTTTCACTAAAACAAACCAAACCAGCACAGTCCAACCCAACCTAATCCAAACCAACCCAAAACAATTAAAAAAACACTTTACAACCCCCCCTGGGCACCCTTTTTTCTCGTTAAAAAAAAAAAAAAAAAAAAAAAAAAATCGGGCGCAGGCGGATTCAGGGTCCTAGGGACCCTAGAAGGTGCCCCCATAAAGAATTTTTCAAAAAAAATCAAAAATGGCAGAAAACCGTATACTGCATAATTACCAAAAATAATGCTTTTTTGAGTACTAAACTTATTCATGGCAATCTATTATGATGTTTTTGTTATTACCTATGTCCTAATGTGTCATACATAATGCCATTGTCCCGATCGATGTAGATTTAATACCTGCCATTGCCGTCTGTGCTAAACCCCTTGAGCTTGTCATTCAAGATCATTTTGTTATCTCTTTACTTCTCTGCCCCATTGGCAGAAATACATTTTAAAAGTAGTTTCCAATGGAAGTAAAAGTAAACCAATCAAATATTGCAACATTGAGGGCTTAAGTACAGTACCTTGTAACTTCAAACTTATGGTTTTAGGAAAATCGCTCGTTCATAGTGCCTAGGCTATCTATTGGTGCAGTTAGTTAACCCCACCAACATAAAGTTACTGAAATTTATTTAATAATAGCAACAAGGATATATTTAGCTTATATCCTCGTTGATAATAGCTAAAAATCAAAGATTTTCTTGCCTCAAAGTTGTTTTTTGTCTCCCCTGTAAAATTATTATTTTTTAAAATACAAGGGACTATACTCGGTACTGTACTTTAGCTCTTGAATACAAATCAAATATTTATTTATTTATTTCAATCCTTAATCCGTTCAGTTTCATTTAGTTTGTGTGCTTAAAGCTGCCATATTGAAATTGCTCTGGAATTGAGGATTAACAGTATTTCCTGCATCCAAATGGGCTATTATAATGTCTGGATGTTCGACAAAGATAGACAATACCAATACCAATTTTAGGTGACTTCAACATTTACTATGTTTTTACATGGAACTGAATATGTTTTCAATATGATTTGCTTTCAAACCTTCCATGAAAATGTGGCAAATTGAACTTATTTTTTGTTGGCCCCGCATGAAAACAGGTATCATATTGAACTGACTGCAAGGCAAATGTCAAAAGCTCAAATCATTCTCAAAACATGTTCAGATGACTTCATGAAGTCGAAAAGTTAAAAATGTATTCAGTTCCATGTAAAAATGTAGTGAATGTAGTGAAAAATGAAGAATATTAAATGTAAAATATTTAACCAATATAGGTATCACAATATATTGGGTTTAGTCAACAAACAATTGATATAACTCTTGAAGAATGTTGTTGTTACATTGGTGCAAGAAAAACAATTTAATGGTGAACCTTAGTAAAACCCACTGTCAGCATGAAATTCAAAACAAAATGTAAAAGTACAATTAATATTGATTTTACCTTTAACAATAACTTATTAGCAATCTCTAATAATATTATACTAGTCTTCTAGTACTGACTGTTGACTCACACTTGGACCGGAACAAAGGAATTTGAATTTAGCAAAAACGTACAATTAGGGTAGTTTTTAATATCTGGTACTATCCAAACAGACTCTCTATTCAGGAGTCATTTCAAATCAAATAAACCAGATGTTTGGCAGACCATCTTCCCGATTAAGATAATTTTTGGTACATTTATTCTTCCCATAAGGGGAATAAAAAGCCCAAGTTTAAGTTTTTTCTAAATTAATTCCTGAAAATCAAAACAAACTACCATTTTGCAACAACATGTACCTAAAGAAATGAAAATATCTCGATAACTGCTTAAACTAGGACAGTGGTTTATAGCTTGTTTTAAAGGTATTTTAAATAACTTTCAAACAATGTATCACATGATGTACTTTTTAGATAAGAAAAACTGAAATACTTTTTGAAAGAAAATCAAAATACATTATTATGTGTAAAAGGATACTAGATATTTCTTCATTTTCTATATCTGATGAATATATCTCCTCCGGCTTCAAAAGGTGTGACAAATCAATTGTTCCCAATATAAAATGATTGCATTTGATGTTGCCTCCACACAAGACATAGGTTAATTTTCTTGCCTCAATGAATTCTCTTTTGTTCTTGATTTTGTTCAAGCTTGATGTCTGTTGGAATGGTTTCATGAATGTTGTTTATCTCAGTATCATAAACAGGAACACATTCTACCTTCAGTTGGTTCTTATGACTTTGTTCCTGAAGTTTTGTAAGAAGTGTTTGAAAATTTGGAATGTCTTGGCCATGACTCACTAATCTATCTGCTGCTTGTTTCATCGCTGCTCCAACTCCATCTGGAGGTCCTTTACCATGCCCTACCTCACTAAAATGCCATCTTATAATTTTGACACCAGATACTTGGCCCATCACTTAAAAAATGTACCACTTCAAGGTCAGGTATCAGGCATTTTATTTCTTGAATCACATGCTTCAGATGAGAGGGGGAGTCATGCTTTAAGCTTTCTGAGATGGTGCAGATACAGTGGTGTTCAACACAGGATTTGTCTTTGTTGAAGTAGTAGAATACCACTGTGTGAAGAGTCACCTGTGGCTTCGACCCACCAAAGTGGGCGGATTGTATCTCAGAAGCATATTTGCAGTTGTAGGTTTTGCTGAAGTCCATGTGGACAAAAACTACACCAGTTGATAGGTTATCTTTGATAGCTCTTATAGCTTGATATTGGTGAAATACATTTCTCGTATGTGTTAGGTATTTTGCCAGCAATAAATTCATTGTAGAAACCAAAAACTCTTTACTGCATGTCAAAACTTCTTTGACAGTTCTGGTGCAATTTTTCATTTGTCCTTTTATTATAATATCCACTTTTTTAGTCCTCCAGGTTTGATAAGTTACCAACTCATCTTTCTTAAAATCCTTTGAAACAAAAACCTCCTTCTCCTGGCAATCTTTACAGTCTCTGCTTAAACAAGCAGCATTTTATTTTAGTAATTTAGTAATATTTTCCAAATTGAGTTTCTGTAGGATGAGTGAAATATTTTCACATGTTTTGCATAAACATGTTTCCCTCAATTTAGCATTTGGAAACAGTACCCAAAAGGGTCTAGACCTACAAAAACTTGTGTAACTTAATTTTATGTTTGGGTGACCAGCAAGAAATCTTTTATGAATGTTTTTGATTGTGTCGTTTAAATATCTTTTTTGTTTTTCTAAAAGTTACTGTTTCCTTTTTACCAGCACACATTCTGCTGACTTCATCCCTTTCAAAGTAATTTTCGACAGTTCTTTTCAAATAAAAATAACGTTTTCTTTTTTCTAAAATTTTAGGGCTCCTTTTTTTAGCGACGCTTATGTGCTTTGAACTTAAGTTTTGAATTAGTGTAGAGAATCTATATTTCTTCATTATTTTGCCTGAAACAGATCTTAAGAATTAATTTTTTTCATTGTGGGTTCTCTTGTTATTGTAATTGTCCTTTATTTGCTCTTTCATCACTTCTCCAAACAATAAATTTCTTGTGACCTCTGGAGTCACATTTATTATATTTTTTGTCATCTTTTTGACTTTTTTACCTGGAGTTTCTGGAGAACTTTTAATTTGTTTCTTCAGTCTACTGAGTCTTTTTTTAAATTTCTGTTTTCTCATATCTGAGTGCTTTGGCTCCTGTTCTAGCTGTTCAATTCGTTTTTGAAGAGTAATTCTGTTTCTTCTTGCAGTTTGTTTTTCCAACAAAGATTGTCTCGAAGGCCCAGTTTCTATTTCCCTTCGAATATTTCCATGTAAAGTTGGTGTGGTAGGTGGAGTAATTTCTTGCTCTTGTCGCTGTAACTCTATTTTTTCTTGGGCTTTTCTAGTATCATATGATTTCTTACTTCTTTCTCTCCAACCTTTTCGCACTGCTCTTTTTTCTCTTTCGTCCATATCTGATATCACGCGAATTTTTCCCGCTTCCTTTCTTGCTTGATATCTCTCTCTAGCCTGTCGTTTCGCTTCTTCTTACAAAACAGGATTATTTTTTATTCTTTCCCGCAATTTTTTCATGCATTCTTTGGATTTTTCATTTTGAGATTTTTTCTTTGTTTGTGGCTTTTTTCTTTTTTTCATGATCAGAAAGCTAAAATATAAAAAATGGAAACTATTACCCTTTTGAAGACCTTAATTATGCAGATACCTGTAACAAAAAAAAAAACAAAAACGGCATGTTGACAAAGTGTAACAGTCGCTGCGCTTAGGTATAACCCTTTTTGTCAGTGATGGAAATTCACAAAGTCTTCAAGTATTAGTTTTATTTTCAATTTCCTCACTTTCATGAATAATACCTCACTTAAGTTAATATGGTTATTAACATAAGTGAGATTAACAAAAGTGAGAAAACCATTCAAATTTCCCGCCCCAAAAAAAATGGCCATCTTCCTTTTAAGTCCAATCAATCCCTTTGTTTTTGTTGAAATAGTAATTAAAAAACATGAATTTTTTATGTAAACACTTACCTTTTTTTTAAATTTTTAACACAAGTGAGAAGTTATGCTTGACACACTTTATTTTTCACCTTTTAATGTAAAAAACTACAAAAAAAAAGGCACGTAGCTCTGCTTCCTTTAGCTGTAGCAGGAAAACCCGTAGGTATATGCTTTGTGAGGAAAACTGGTCAAGACACGTCAGTTCCATTGTCAAAATAATGAACTCGCGCGCCCTCTCTTGCTAAAATTTGTAAATTTCGAATCATTAATAAAAGTGATGCTTAGAACTGGGGACATTAATAAAAAAATCATAAACCATTGGGTATTTGGAAGAAAAATATGGTTTTGGGTATTTGACAAAATTTTTGAGTTTTTCTTTCATCACAATATGATTTTACCATTTTTTATTTGCTGGTATTGCGAAAATGTACATTTGAATATTGCAACTCAGGGCAGGGACATCAACGAAGCGTGAGATCTCACGTTTTGTTATTGGGTTTAAAATAAGACAAAAAAAATTTGAAAAAAAACTTCCGATTCCGATTTGCGTTCCACTGTATATTTATCTATTTCAACAAAAATTTAATTCTTTTTATGATATTTAAGATTTTCGGCTGGGGACATCAAAATCCCGGTTTTTTTGAGAACAGCCCAGATATGAATATTTTGAGAACCATATTACTACAAAATCAAGTAGCTTGTTTTAAAGGTATTTTAAATACCATTTTAATGAAGTATCACATGACCTCATTTTTTTTTTTTTTTAAATCAAAATTTGTAAAATATTTTTTTTATTAATTAATTAAAAAAAACAAATGGTCAAAAAAATCTCAAATTTGGGATTTTTCATTCCCTTTATGGGTAGAGTAAATGTACCAAAAATTATCGAAATTGGGGAGATGGTCTGCCAAACCTCTCTTTTTTCTTATGAAATGACCCTCAGTGAATAAGTTTATCTGTTATATATTTAACTAATAGACATACTTGGATTGGGTTTCTTTGTTACCTATCTTATTTGTTTACTTTTTTTCTGTTGTGGGACTTCTCTATATGCAAATTTGTTTAATTTAATTTTAATGTAATTTTAATTTTATTTTATTATTTTACAGCTATATACTTATGAAAACTAATAATTTTATTCTGGAATTGTGCATTTAATGTTATTATTATCACTTAATTTTTTTTTAAACGTGTCTTTATTAAACTAAGAAACTGTACAGTTTATACAGTATTTGTACAAAATACTTAATATTGGTATCACAAAAGGAGAGAAGTAATTAAAATAAGCAAAATAGAAAATATATATACAATGGTATATTATATTAATTTATGTTGATATCTTTTAGAAATTTTATCGCTTAGACATTAAAGGCAAGCTGTTGTATTGTTTAGTGCCTAAAAAAATTGAGTTTAAGCCAAAATCTTGTTGTTACCTGATATTTTCTAGATGACACCAATTTTTCCTGTTGTCGGTGCATATTTGGGAGTCATACATATTTTCTAGAGATCTAATATTGAATTTTTTATAAAGTTGTGTACTGGGAAAAGTAAGTAGTTGGAACTGAGTGAATATTTTTTTATTGCTTTTTTGTGTAGTATTATTAACGGTTTAATAATGCAGCAGATTGGTATTGAATTTGAATTTGTAATAAGGGCTTCAAAAAGTTTTTCTGGGTAGCATTGAATTTAGTTTCTTTAATAATCCTATAGGACCTCGACCTCTTATTCTTCCTTGATGTTTCAATGTGATGTTTTCATGACAAAAATACAGTAATTAATTGTATGGTGGACACTCCGTGTTTTCTAGTACCAATTTTTTTGGTTGATTTCATATGAAATGACCCGAAAATAAAATAAAAAATGTCATACAAATATGGTGGGATTGTTTTGTCGGGCCCCAACTAAAATCGACCTATATTTTATCCAGGATCGGCAAGGTTTTCAGGAGGTGTACAAAATTTGTTTTATATGTTTTGACGTTTTTTAGCCACAGTGAAAATCTTCGTTCAAAACTGCAGCCAACACCTTACACTGACTGGGACTATCTAATTTTCACTCAAAGATGGCCTATCACCTCCTGCACCGTATGGGAAGAGGTAAAAAAAGAGAACACCTGCAATTTGCCTAAAAATAAATCATTATGGACTATTCATGGAATATGGCCGACAAAAGTTGGTAAGTCATGTATGGGACAAAAATGGGATTTTCTCAAGTTTTCGGTATTTTTAAAGTATTTTATATAAAAAGCCTCATATCTATTGTTTGCTCAACTGAATTTTAAGTTTTAAATACTTATCTTCAACCCATCTTAAAAACTTACAGGGAAAAATTAACAAACCAAAAAAAATACCCAAGAGAAACTAACAATAAAAAGAAAATTATAAATATTTCATAAAAATATTTACCTATTTAAAATCAATAATATAAATACAGCATAAATTATTTCAGTAAATGTTTTTATAGACTTTCCTGAAAACACTTAATTGATGTAATTTATTGTAACTCGTTGGGTAAGTTTTTTTTCGATATTGGTATTAAATTGTATAGTTTGTAACATATTGCCTGGAGCTGGCATATACGGGCAAAAATACGACACTTTAGTCTCTATAAGCCTGACAAATGACTGCACAGTATTCCAAGCTGAAGTAGCGGCAATACATCACTGTGCCGAAGAAATACAAAGAGTAGAGGAAAACCCTCATTCGGTAGTTATATATTCAGATAGTCAAGCTGCACTTAAAGCTCTAGAAGCAGTGCAAGTGACGTCCATACTGGTTTGGGACTGCAGAACAGCTCTAAATATGCTGGCAAGCACCAAAAGGGTGACACTAGTCTAGGTTCCAGGCCATCGGGGACACTCTGGAAACGAAAACGCTGATGAATTGGCCAGACAGGGCTCGGCAATAAAGTTTACAGGGGCTGAACCATTTTGTGGGATCGCTAAGGCCAGAGCCAAGCAATCTTTTAAAAAGTGGGTCACCAAAGAGACCAATAGTCTGTGGGAGCAAACGATTGGAGAAAGACAGGCCAAACAGTTCATTAAAGAACATTCACCTAAGCTGACTTCTTAGTAAGGAAAGGAAGCTTGTCAGACAAGTAGTGGGGCGTCTAACAGGTCACTGCAAACTCAATAAGAACTTGTATGCAATGGGATTGGTGGAAGATTATAAATGCTGCTTCTGCAAGAAAGAGGAAGAAACCTTATTACATGTCCTATGTCAATGTGAAGGCCTAGGTAGAACCAGGGTCTTACTGGGGGACCTAGAATGTCCGTGGCCAGAAAGCTATACAGGGCACACTGGCAAAGCCTCTGGGTTTCATGACAAGGACGAGGCTGCAACTTGTTTTGTAGCTCTAGCAAAGCATGGAAGGAGAAAAGGGAACCACAATAGATCTGAGAAGGTCGAGGTGAACAGGCGTCGATACCACCCCATTCTAATCTAATCTAACATATCGCATTGAAATTAATTAATATTTAAAATTTTCGATTTTTATTTTGTCATTTATTTAAGGGATTTAGAACTGATACCCCAGTCCCACATATCTTGACTTTAATAAAGTCACTTTTGCACGCAACTACTACATATTTTTAGGCACTTTAGCCACCACTATGAAATTACTGGAACAAATACTCGAACCAATTCTTGCCTTTTTCGTGTGAATCCCCCCTTCCCCCTTGTAAGACTTCCGCACACTTATACCTACCCTCTCCCCCCCTTTGCTATGTTACCCCTAAGTTGGTTACCTAATAGAATAGAAATATGCTTTATTGTCATAAAAATATACATTTTGTGGACAAAGCGTTAAAGTTAGACATATAACAAAATAATGGTCTAGTTAAATACAGGTATAATTAAAAATAACCCTATGAGCAACCATGAAAGAATCATAAATTTTAGAGGTTATTATCTACAATTTGGACACATTTTGGACACTGATAATAAAATAAGTATCAAAGTCAATCAAGACACACAACCTGCAGACTAAAAAATGATGGTTTAGTATTAAAAAGTGTTAAATAAAAAAAACTAAACATCTTTAACACGCTAAAATAAGTATCACAGCCAAGTTACAATAAGGATCACAAACCAAACAATTAAAATAAAAATCACACGTTAAAATCATACAAAAAAAAACAACAAAACACAATATGTTTGAAAGTTTGAGACAATGATGTATTTGAAATTAACTCTGTGTTTCAGACTTCCATTGTCTATATTTTATTTATACACGACGTTTCGATCAGTACAATGTCTGATCGTCTTCAAGTGCAAACTATAATCTATTCCTAAGGCTACATACTTATATACTATGGGAAATCACTCGACGGTGAAGTTTAAGAAGTTGGCTGCGCCCAAGGAGGGGCTTTCAAATATTTGGAATTTCAACACTTGGTTTATTGAAAATACCCTGATTCAGTGTAACTCCTTGTGCAAAACCTTTGCTTCTGTCCACTTCATTCGGTGCTGTTTTGACCATATGCGTGTTCGGCGATTTCTGATTTCGTTGTTTCACCTCTTTGGGTATTCGTCTGATGTTCCTTAAGCCCAACAACCTATGTATGATTCATCACACTCACAAGAAACTTGGTAGATGCATTCCTTATTTTTGTTTGTTGTTTTACTAAGAAAGTTTCAAATTGTATTATTAGATTTAAAAACTGTTTTGTTCTTCGCTACTCTTCGAATTTTCTCTGATACTCCTTTAATGTATGGAATTGTAAGGAATGCATTTGCCTGGTTTTGGTCCTGTAATCTCTGTCCTATTTGCTGAAATTTAGAAATAGTATCTGTTATAAGTTTAAGACTTACCATTCTGCTGCAGATCGTTCTTAATGTTTCTTATTTCGATTTCCAAGTTATGAGAATTGTTACAAACTTGAACGGCTCTGTTATACAAAGTTCTTATTATGCCTCGTTTGGTTGTAGCAAAATGATTTGAACCTTGATTTAAATATTGTCCTGTGTGTGTGGGTTTACGATAGACTGTTGTTCTAATGTCGCTTTCTACTTGTTTGACAAGTACATCAAGGAAAGGAATTTGACAATTTTGCTCCAACTCCATTGTGAATTTAATGGTGGGTCTTATGTTATTTAGGTGGTCAAGAAATTCTTGTGATTGGTCATTCCCGGTCCAGACAATAAAAGTAGATAATTTTAAAAAACAATATTTTGAGTTTTACTAACCTATGTTGAACATAAAAACAGTTATTTTTTATTATTATTTAATTATTTAACCTACTCAAATTTGTCGTCGAAAAATTCTTGCAGACTATAATAGGCTTTATCAACCAAATGTTTTTTAAATTGTTTTTCTAAATAATATTTTCTAATTTTATTTGGAAGATGGTTAAACATTAAATTTTAATTCCATTGTAGTGGATGGATCTATGAATAAGTGTTGATTTTGAAATCGGGAATCTTAGGTTGAAGTTCCGCTGTGATCTAGTATTATAACGAGTTTCAGAACGATGGATTAAGATTAAAGAAACTGACTCTAGAATGTATAAGGAAGTCAGAGTTAAAATACGCTGTTACCTAAAAAGTGGTTTGCAGGAGTCCCTAAAGTGAGTACGACAAAATAACGTATAGCACGTTTTTGAAGATTAAAAATAATCCCTAAAAGTTGATTGTTAGTTGACCCCCAAAAATAAATTACGTCACGTAGATGGGATTCGATCAACGCAAAGTAAACGGTCCTAGTGAACACCTAATTCATTAATAGTGATCTTGACAGCAAAACACCTGGAGGCAACTTTTTTTACTTAGGTAAATATGGGTATCAAATTTAAGTTTGCTGTCAATAGTCAGTCCAAGAAATTTGCTGTTCTCCCGACTCTCAAGTTTAGTGTCACCATTGTAAAAATAATTCAAGGAATAACACACGATATTGTCTTACTAAAGTTAAGAGTGAGAAGATTGGCGTCACACCACCTCCGCACCTGGTCCATGTCCTCAGAAATATACATTTTAAGGAGAATGGCACTAGCTGCACTCCATAAAATTGTAGTGTCATCAGCAAAAATTCTAAAACGACCTTTTACTTTCAGTTGAGCTAAGTCATTAAAATAGATTAAAACCAGAATAGGACCAAGCACGGAACCCTGAGGTACACCCCATTCAATGTCTCCAGGCTGAGAGTAACCAGAGTCCACAACAACACGATGAAATCGTCCTCTATCTAAACGATCTAAACCAATCTAAACCAATCTAAGACAACCTCCCTAAACCCATAAATGTAAAGTTTATCCAAGAGAATGGCATGATTAACATAATCAAACGCTTTGTCTAAGTCACAGAAAACAGCAGCTGCTACGTTTGATTGGTTGATAGAGGAGAATAATGATTCCATTAGATTAAACATGGCATTATTAGTGGCTGTGTTTTTTTTTAAGCCAAACTGTGCAAAATCCAAAATCTTATTGTTTTCCAAAAACGACATTACCCTTGCTTTTGTTAGTTTTTCTATAAGTTTAGATAGGAGAGAGATAGGCCTAAAATTTTCAGGATTGCTCTCGTCCCCTCCTTTGCAAAGTAGAATAGCTAAAGATAATTTTAAGGAGGATGGAAATATCCCACTAGTCCAAGAGTGATTTATAGAATCAACTAAAATATTAGACAGTATTGGATCAGGCATATTAAGAAGGATTTTAACAGACAAACCATCCTCACCCGAAGAGTTTTTATTATTAAGAGTGCCCAAGGTCTCTTTAATTTCAAACAGATTGGTTGGAGAAAAAGAAAAGGAACCAGCAACGGAGATATTGGAAAACATAACGTTCTTATTTCATCAAACATCTATTGAACCTGCTCATATCGTGCCACTTATATAGTTGATCATAATTAAAGTTAATGCCGTCCTTTATTAAAGGTCGGCGCAAACCTTGGCATAAACATTTTTTTCGACAGCACCGCACCCTCGACCGCACCCGAAAGAGCTCTGGCCGGATATCCCGAACGTAGGTTTCGGATAGCCCCGGCCACCAATTTTTTTCATAATAGGGACTTATCGGTACATTATAGGCTGATTTTAGTAAAGTCTGCACTATTTTTGACAATTACGCACGACTACTACAAATTTTAGGAACTACCTATTTGTTTTGAGACGGCGCTCTTCTTGACTGCCGGGGCTATCCGAAACCTACGTTAGGGCAGAGCTTTCTTGTGCGCAGTGCGTGTGCAAAATAATGTCGACTTTGATAATGTTTGTGCCGACCTTTAATAAAGGACGGCATTAACTTTAATTAGGCACAATATGAGCATGTCTAGATGACATGTTTAGTTGACAACAATGTCAGAAACCTTTTAAAGTTCGTGCGGAACTGTCAAAAATAGTTCCGACTTTATTGAAGTCAGGCTATGCCGACTTTACATACCGATAAGTCCCTAATAATCAGCTTGATAAGTATATCTGTGTTTTCTTCTTTATAGTTGGATAAGAAAACTTAAACGTGAAAATTTAGGTGAAACTGCGAGGAATTGTTCCAGTCATTTCATAACAGATGGGTAAAAATATGTAAGTTGTTTAACCTTCGTGCGGAAATGTCAAAAATAGCCGACTTGATTAAAGTCAGGCTATGGCAACTTTATGTGCCGATACGGTGCACATAGTTTATCATAAAGTGTATTACAGAAAACGAAAATTGTAATAAAGTACAGGTCCATAACAGTACTACGTAAGAACAATAAATACGCAAAACTGTAGTATCACAAAATCGAAATAGATCATAATGGACTGCCCAAAAACGTTACAACGGCAAAACCGTAAAAACGTAAAATAGTGTAATATATTCCCGCTAGATGGCGACACAATATACAGCCGACAACAGCTGGACAGGAGAACATGTGTAATATATTGCCGCTAGATGGCAGTACATAGCCGGCAAATAAGTTGCGCTCGAACAAGCTTTTCGCAACGGCTTTTGCCGCGCTTGTTTTTTATTGTACAGAATGAGTTGGGTTGGGTTTGTTTGGTTCCCTCCAAGGGAGGACTATGAATACGGCCCTTAGATAGGTACTACCTAATTTCAATTGGCCGACTGTACCTAATAAATATTTATTAAAAAAACTTAAACAACAAGCTTTTATTAAATGCACTCAAAAGTAGAAAATAATTTTTTATCTCTCTTATACCATAATAAAAGAGATGGACACAAATTAAAAATTTTAAATTTAGGTATCGTATATCGGTCACATCGACACCTAAGAAACAGTTGTATTACTCTATAACCTAAGGACATTTTCAAAGGCTTGGCAAGCACGGCAATCTCACCCGTTCTCAGCTTCTTTAGATGAAAGCATTATGTTTATCATTCAAATAGAAGAAGAATTTAGTTCTTCTTTTGTAGTTCTCTCTTTGTCACAGTAAAGTTTAAAAATAATTTTTAATATGCGCCCATCGCTTTTATTACGGTATAAGAGAGATGAAAAATTATTTTCTACTTTTGAGGGCATTTAATAAAAGGTTGTTCTTTAAAAATTTTTTTTAATAAAAATTTATATTTTAATTTTTATATTTGTACCCTAAATTGTCCATTATGAATCTGCCATATTGAAATTTTCAAATCTGATGAAAAATTCATAATCCCCCTCCTTAAAAACCCCTGTATGCCAATTTTAATTGAAATCGAACAAACTAAATCTTTTTCGCCCTCCACTTCAGGTGGGTACTTGGGAATACCATATTATTGTATTTTCACCGGAACTATAAACGCATACCAAATTTGAACACAATCGGATGTGGATAATTCAGTTAAAATTGGTCAGCAAAACATGACCGAAAATCGTCCATCTTGAATCCGCCATATTGAATTTTCCAAATCTGATCAAAAATTCGTATTCCTTATCCCAAAAAGCCCCCGTATACCAATTTTGGTTGGAATCGGACAAACTTAGGTGTTTTCCCCCATCCACTCCCATCGTAGAGGGGAGGGGTGCCTAATAATGACATATTTATTGTATTGATGACCAAATTTCCGCCATTTTGAATTTTCAAAATCTGTAACCCCCTCCACCCCCTTCGAGTAGGGGGGAGCTGTCAATTTCATCACACTATATTCTCGTATTGTCACCGCAACTATATATGCATGCCAAATTTGAAGCCGATCGGATGTCGGGAAGTTGGTCAAAATTTTGCAAGATTCCACTCGAACAAACATAGTTACATACAATCAACGAGGATATAAGCTAAATATATCCTCGTTGATACAATGCAAGTTATACAGGTTTCCTAAGCAAATCCTTAGGGGGGTCAAGCAGCCGTGTATAAGACGCAGACAAACGGAAAAGCACATTAGGCAGAAAAGGATGGGCATGGGGCGATGTTGTCACTACATCTTACACGTAGTAAATCCATTCCAGGTTGGTGTTTTCTAATGTTTTCCATTTTCATACCTTTAGGACTGGAATAAAAATTGTTTTTGCTCGACTTTAATACCAAACTGATGAAAGATATCGTAAAAAAAAATATTTTTCGGCTTTTCATTTTGTAACCATTGTCCTTACGCACTATTTACAGGCTGGGGACTGAGATACATGCAAATGCCTAACCTAAAGCGTTCATACACGGCCGGAGAAATCGACTGAGATATTTCCGTAGAAACTTTATCAAGCAAATAGGACGGGTTGACGCCTTCGAACGTCCAACCCTAGTTTTGCACTTTGATTCGAAATCAAAAAGGAGGAACAGTCCGATGTGGGGCCGTGCACAAATTACGTAACGGTGATTTTACCAATTTTTGACCCCCTCCTTATGTAATGTTTTGTAACGGTTTGGCACGCCACTCCCCTAATATTACGTAACGATTTCAAGACCACTACCCCCCCCCCAAAAAAAAAAACTTTTAACTTATTTTCATTCCAAATTTTGTTCTTTTCACACAAATGCAAACGCTGTCGAAAACCCCCCTCCCCCCTACGTAACGTTTTGTAACCCCCCTCCCGCCTATGGCCATTACGTAATTTGTGCACGGCCCCTGGAGTCCCAGTGGAGGAGGGCGAGAAAATTGATATTTTTTTCTTAAAAATTATACTCTTTAGACCTATTTCTTTGCATTCTTGAAATTACGTAATTTTTGAAAAAAAAATTGTAAGCCATTTTTATTTCGTGCTTTGTTTTTGTAACATTTCTGCGTTCGGCTAATTTAATTGAAAAATTTTTGCCTGCGGCGCCCTTTATCTTCTCACTCGAAACCAAGATCCCCCATTTTAGAGTATGACCATGGGGGAAATAATTTTTTTCTACGGTATGACGAAAATTTCGAGAAAGTTGAAGAAAAAAATAAAAAAAGTGGCAGAGCTCAAGTTTTTCGTAAAAAAAACGTTTTTTTTTAAAGAAACAGAGCAAAATAAATCTTTTTTGGGTGTTACAGCCCCTTATTTTTCGCTTTTACCCTCCCGCTAGTTTTGAAGAATTGGTTCGCTACATGTTTCGAGATCATGTCATAAAACACCTCGAAAATATCAAATGTAGTGTAGGGCCAGCTTTATTTAAAATCAATAATATCGCAAGCAAAAAGCTCTGCAGGAAAAACAGCGCCGTTTATTGATTTCTTTGGCTGCTAGTGCTAGCTGCATGGTTTGGCCGTTTCCGGATAGATGTCACTAGTAGAACAGAATGGAAAGAAATTTAATTAAAAGCGTAGATATTTCTTTCTAATGTTAACAACCTCACGAGTTTATCGCTCAGTATCATAAATAATGGACCCTGCCGCCTCCTTTAAGCAAGAAAAAGCTGTGGTTTGGACCTGAAAACATCTAATTTTTAATTAGATTAGATGTTCAAATCTGTCCCCTTCTTGAGCCTCACAATATCCCAATCTATTGTAAAACTCTTGGCGCGTAGCAGCCAACATTTCAGGGGTGATAGAGTTGCCCGCCTCCAAAATTTTCGCCCTCAACTCCTGTATAGTCGTAGGCCGTAACTGAGGGTGTTGGAAAATTTTGTCGTGCCAACAACCCCCTAGGAAAAAGTCATTTGGCGCAAGATCTGGTGATCGAGGAATACGTGGAAATAATTCTATCACCAAATACCTGACGAAGATAATTTGTAGCCTGGCGTGAATTGTGGGATGAATAGCCATCTTGCTGAAACCACAATTCGTCCAAATTTATGTTGAGTTCCCTCAACCGTAGTAAAACCTGGTGTTGGAGAAGATCAACATATTTTTGGCTATTCAAATTCCCTTCAATGAAAAAGGGTCCAATAATGTGATCCCCGACAATACCGCTCCAAGCATTTAATTTTTGAGGATGTTGCGTTCTAACACTTGCGTGCAGATGTTTATTTTCGCGGGACCAATAGCGGCTATTTTGTGGAGAGTGTGAGAGCTATGAAGTTCAAATGTCTTCTCGTCACTAAACAAAACTTTTGATAGGAAATTTTCGTTCCTGTGACATTTATCCCTCATGCGACTTCCCAATCTTAAACGACTTGTAGCCGTATTTTTTTAGGATCCATTGGCAAGTACTGTTGGGAATATCCAGTGCCTCCGCAATCGGTTTCGTCGAACATGGTTCATGTGCCTCAACGTAAGCGCATACCATTTCGTCTCGTTCCAGCCTGTGTGGAAGAACGGGATGCCCTGGTATTTCGCCGTCGTGGTAACACTTTCTACAACCATTTATGCACCCGTACCTTTCAAAACGAGGATAAATGTTGTAGACAGTTTGAGCCACAGGAAACGGTCGATCTGGAAAAGCAAAAACAAAAAGCCCATTGACCTCGTCCGCACTGTCACTTTTTATGTAGTTTTTAATAATAAAAATTTTTTCTCGAGTATACGGCATTTTAAAAACACAAAATTTACGAAACTGAAGCGACTCGAAAGGAAATAAAAAAGCAATGCCTGTGAATCCCAGTTTTTCCTCGATCATCTCATGGTGTGGCCGCCATCTAGCGGAATTTGCAGACATGTTGTCAACGGTTATTATTGCAACTATGATTTATGCTCACAATGAAAGAGTGGCGACAATTTTTTCTCATGAAAGCAGTCCGGAGATAATAACAAACTGGCACCATTGCTCAATATACCTGTTTCTTTTGTGCGCGCAGAACTTTCTATGCCATTTCTGTTTGATTTATTGAAATCCTATCCCTAAGGAAAATCTTAGGAACCCTGTATGTAAAATACAGAGTTAGGCTAACAAATCAATTGGTGTCCGTGACACCGCAGCGCCATCTAGCGGCAATATGTTACACTATTTTACGTTTGTACGGTTTTGACCTTGTAACTTTTAGTATTGTTAGCTTTTAGGCCAGTACGTTTTGACCAATTTCTGTTTTGCCCAGTCCTGATTTGTTATTGTAAATTATGAGCATTCTGCCGATAAGTCCCTATTAGGTATTAAATTTTGGAATAGAAAAATGGGCAATAAATTATTTTTAAGATAAATATAATATTTTACTTTAAATAAAACTTCAAATAAATGAGGATTTCTTGGATTTGTAATATGACAGGGTGCTCACCAGTCAGGAAAAGTCAGAGGAGTTAGTAAAAGTCAGGGTAGACAAAAAAAGTCAAAGTGGTCAGGAAAAGTCAGGGGTTTTTGCTTAAAAAACATACACTACGCTTTAAAATCGATTTCATGAATTTGGGCCGAAGAGTTTGGAATGAGCTGTAGGTGGCAGCTGAACATATTTTGCGCGGTAAAAAAGTTTCGTCTTATTTGTGTCAAGAAAAGTTAGAAAATGAATTTTCAGCGCAATCAACCTATAATAGACCATTAAAAAAAGCCGCTACGTGTCTACACATTAAACAAGTTATAAAAGTTAAATCTAATGAGAATTTATTTTTTGAGGAATTCAGGTAAATTATTAAAAATGACAATAATTTACTTGATAAAGTAAAAAGTACTAAAAAATACAATAAGGAACAAGATTAGCAAATTCTGTTCATTTTATTCTTAATTTTTATATTTATTTGTTGGGTAAATTTAGTTTTCGTAACATCATGGTCAAGGCATGATGGTAATTTAAGGCTTAAAATATTTTAGCATAATTTAAGGGGTAACGTTTTTTATGGAGCAATTTTTTACTATGTTTTTCACATTTTTATGCCATGATATTGGTCACATTTTAAAGCTTTCTTTGCAATCTTTCGATTTCTAGAATAAAACACTCAAATTTTTCAAGTTTCGACTGTTTTTAGGCGTTCAAAAAAAGTACTGCCAAAAAACAATTTTTCTCTGTTAAAATGAAAAATATTTAAGGTGGTTGAAGAGAGACAGCAGGCTACAAAAAAGTATTTTAGAGAAAGATGAACATAATTTAAGGCAATTTTTTGCTAAACATTTTTGTTATGTCCTCTCTCTGTCATGTTGAGTGGTGTCGTGCATATGATTTTTATTTTGCCATTCTTATTCAAAAAACAGCAGCAAAAATTGTAATTTTTCAAAGCGTAAAGTGTGTAAAACAAGGTGGTATTAATTTCTTTCAATCAAAGTTCTTTAGAGTCTTTTAAATTTACCAAAAAACGTGTCTTACTAAAATGTATTTTAGCACATCTAAAAATAATTTAACAGGTATTTAAGAAAATTATTTTAAATGTCATCAAATATAATGATAGTGGCAACTAGTGGCCAAAATAGTGCTTTTTTCTACAAGCGGTGGTTTAAATAACGAGCGCAGCGAGGTATTTAAAAACGCGAGCAAAAATAAGTAGGGTTTAGACCCGAGTTGTGAACACTATTTTTTTAATACCTTTATTAAAATATTCAAGAAAAACAGGAAACATTTATTTACCTAACAAGTGCGGAAAGTTATACTTTTCCGCACATACCGGCGTTGCATGAACGACGCGCCAGCGGAGTTTGGGCAAGCCGTAAGTGCGGAAAATACTTTCCGCACGCGTTAGGTACAAAAATTTTTCTACGAGCGTGCGGAATATTAAAATATTTTGTCATTATTTTAGTTAAACCTAGCAGACTAAAAATGAAAAAATAGTCAAAACTACGAATCTTATGTTTTATTCAGAACTAAACTTTAACAAGCTTAAAAAATTAATTTTTATGGTAATTATTAATCACGGGAACATTGAAAGTACCACTGATTCATCACTGAGCAACAGCGTGCTCAACAACAAGGGTGCATAATTTTTTTTTTTGCTCAACAGCGTGCAGAAATTATTTTTTCACGCACGGCGTGCGGAAAAGTGGCACTTTCCGCACGGAAATGAGTTCGGAAAAAGCCTTTTTCCGCACGTTCGTAGGAAAATACTTTAAAAAATCTCGAACGAAGAGCACTTTTTGCAACACACCATCTTTACACTATAAATCAAGGCGGCTGGTAAATGAAATAACAATGGTTTCCATAGCGATGTGCCTTTTTACTCGGTGACCTTCATTGTTGCGACATTTTAATCTTTGACAGTTTGATATTTCGACACGATACCTCCAACATGGAGGCCAGCCAACACCTTCCGTTTTAGTACTCTTTTACAGGTATGCCGCCGCCATTTTTGACACTGTTGACAGTTATTACGTTAGTTAATTGTCAAAATGGCCGCCACATACGCTCAAAGCTCACTAAAACGCGAGTAGTTGCAAGGCCTATCAAATATCGGAGGCATCGTTCGACGATGTTTATGTTTATGAATACTTTGTGAAAACTGGCGGAAATGGCTTAATTTTTACGCAATACTAATTAGATTTTTTCAGTATTACTATTTTCCGCGTTTTCTCTTTAATTTTGGATAAAAAACGGACAGAAATCTTTTTTGCACCCGTGATCAAAAAATAATTTTTTTTTGCATCAGTAACCAAAAACGCCATGCTTTAGTTATCTGCACACAGTTAATAAAAAATTGTGTTTTTATATATTTAAAACTTCTATGTTTTGTATTTATGATTTTTTTAATATAATAAAATTATTTACTCTTTTTGGGGGAAAGAAAATCTGGACCTCTACTATTAACAACGAAGACAAAAACAATTCTTGGAAGAAGAGTTATGGTAATAACCATAGTCCCTGTATTTTCTACCTTTCTCGGAAGCTGACCTGATTGAAAATTTTTTCTTGAAAGAAAAAACATTTTAAAATGTACACTTAACGGGTATTTGCCATATGTATCTATAAATTACTTATCAAGATAAAATTTTTACCATTCAATACCTATTTCTTAAAGAAATCGAGTCATAATCTTTGCTAGAAATATAAAAAACGAAATCCTAAAGTAGTAAACTGATGTGATTGAATATGATAACTTTAAAAGGAAAACAATATATATTTCTTAAAGAAATCGAGTCATAAACATGCATATTATGTTTGAGTATCTTTGCTAGAAATATAAAAAACGAAATCCTAAAGTAGTAAACTGATGTGATTGAATATGATAACTTTAAAAGGAAAACAAAAAACTATAAATAAAATTCTTGTTTTAATAAAAAAAACATCTACAAGACAAGACAAAAGTTAATCTGTTTTTAATTTTTTTTATGTAACTATAGGTACAGAAGGACCACT
Organism: Oxystoma pomonae; assembly: GCA_963921995.1. Taxonomy (NCBI): domain Eukaryota; kingdom Metazoa; phylum Arthropoda; class Insecta; order Coleoptera; family Brentidae; genus Oxystoma; species Oxystoma pomonae. The sequence goes on from OY998164.1 coordinate 56,936,389, forward strand.
GTTTTGTCCCTCGGCAATTCACTTTGACCCAGATCAACTACAGAATATTATGGATGATTTAAACACTTACTGGATCAATGTCGAAGCCAATACTAAGCCAACCTCCTTGTGGGCACATGAGTGGACAAAACACGGTAAGTTTTAAGCTACATTTACATTGAAATTGCTACTACAGTCGAATTGGACATTTCACACTATTTATATTGTCAAATTTTTAGGTTATGATTTTGCGTTATTAAAAAATTCACAGATCTTGTAACATGCGCAAGTATCTTAGGTGTATTGAAAATATCAGACACAAGTTATGACTTCTGCATGATCTGTGGTTTTCGAGTTCTATTAAAACAAATTTCTATCAATAATTCATGTTATAACCATAGGAATAGTTATATTCCTATGGTTATAACACAAAATCTCGCAGAACCTTCTGTTAAAAAGTTATTCTTCACTTGGAATTACTAGTAGACTAAGGAAGTTTCAGATCCTTCATGGATTCATTTTTTGTTATTTTTAAGAGGATGTAAACTAAAAAAAACCTAAATAATTTGTTTTATGGCGTTTGTCTGTCTGTCTGTAACACCACAAAGTAAGCCAACACAAAAATTCTATGGCATCAGTGGATCAGTTGATTAGTATTTGATGGGGGGTGGGAAGCGTAAGGGATAGAAAAGGGAGTTGAATTAAAAAAAATAAATAATCGGCAACCACATCAGCTAGCGAAACGCGGTTTTCAAAATTAGATTGGGACTTAAATTAACAACAAAATTTGTGATAACGTTAAAGTTTGTCAGAGCTGCTGTTTTTGAGATATAAAAAATTTAAAAAATAATTATCATCTCAACTCCAGAACCATGGCTAGCGAAAAAGAATAACATTTCAGAGCTAGTGCCTCTTGGTGCCAATTTTTTCCTTTGTGGCAGTAAAATCATAGATTATTATTATTATTACTAGCTAAGTACCCATCGCTTCGCCGGTGGCTTTTTCCGTTTTTTTTTTGCTCTAAAAGGTCATAACTTTTGTTTGCGTAAACCGATTTTGATGAAATAAAGCCTTCCCAGGAATCCCAGGAATGTTTTAGTGAGTAGTGGTAGATGACGGGTTCTGCATCCTCCGTCCCCCGGGGGAGCTTTTCATCAAAAAATCTCTGACGTCATCATGTTTGGATGAGTATGACGAAGAGGATCAAGGACTTTTAATGAGTGTGAGAGAGAAAAAAGTACTAGATACATGGTGTTATAAAAATACAGGTAGTAAAAATAATACCCTGTATTCAAAAATTTATATCTGTCAGATATACAGATGACAGACGACACATATGACAGCTGTCAGATTTACAGATGACAGGTTCCAGATGATAGGTGACAGATGACATATATGACAGCTGTTAGATTTACAGATGATAGGTTCCAGATGACAGATGACATATATGACAGCTGTCAGATTTACAGTTGACAGACCCTACGTGCGGGATGCCTGCGCACCCTTATACCGATACCAAATATACTACTATGTCGATGAAATATTTTTAACAACACCCGGTATAGTTAGTTACTTTATTATTATTCTTAAAAGTGTTTGCATTAAAATTAAAACAAAATCTACAATCAGCAAATTCCGGATGAATGCTTTTCGTCGAACAAAATCTTTGGTTATCCTGTTTTCGACTTTATACTGTTACAAAATCCCACGAACAAGTTTTATTTATCTAACAACACTAGCGGTCAGAGCTCATTTGACGTACAACCTTTAAAGTAACAACAACTTAATTTTTCAACTTTTACTTCCCTCGCTAAACGGAAGTGTAATGTAATTTTCTTCTATCAAAGGTAAGTACAGTTTTTCTTCAAAAATAAGTGTTAGTGATTTTTAAAATGGTTTCTCTCTGTCCGTCTTTCATGTTTTTATAAATATACAGTGCTAGAGAATTTTTGTGAAAGTTTTTCAAGTATTTTTTTCATTTTTAGAAAATGCCATTTACATGCGATTAGTGTTCTCGCCAGTTCGGAAGAAAAGATCATCTGAAGGGGCATGGAGACTGTCGAATCTCTATTTAGATATGCGAAAGCTGCGATTCAATTTTAAAAGGGGGCCCTGCAACGTCATAAAATGGACAAACATCCAGCACTCTCCAGAAAAAGACAGGCCGCAGCAGTAGTTTCCATACCGGTGGCGAAGCGGGCGAGACTTGATCGACAAGAAGGTAAGAAACTTTGCTTTTTCTAATCTATATTAGCTATTTTTACGTGATCGGTCGTTGGTGTCAAATTTAATACACAGTAAAATATGCTGGCTTAAAATGACACCCGTGTCGTAAGGGCTGTTCTATCTTAAACGATTACCCATAACGGTAATCATTGGAAAGTTCAGCTCTTGTTAAAAACTGCATAAAATAATTCCCTCATTCGCGAAAAAACTTAAATCCGTCGTATATAACGCGAATAGGTCTTCGGACTATCGAAATACCGCGAGAGGACTATAATACTAACACCAATTTTTGAGATATTTTGAACAATTACATTTTTCTGTTTAAAACGATATATCACACCATATGTCAGGGGGATGAATAGGGTTAAATACCCCAAATAAATAATTTATATCTGTCTGTTAGTCTGTTTGTTGTGTGTTGAAAAGAGCTAACTATCCTAAAGATAATATCACATAAATGAATAATAATGGATTTCTCAAAAATGTCTTAATCGTTTTTAAATTTCTAGTATAAATAAAAAATGATATAAAACCCAATTTTAAAAACTTTAGCTGTCTATCTGTATAATTTCTCCTAAACAACTGAATCGATTTAAATTAGGCTGAAAAGGCTTTTAAAAGTATGTAAAAATTTTTCAAAAAACAACTTAACCGGTTGAAATATAATTAAATTTTCTTATTAAGACACATACCGCAGGCTCTTATTACTCTTGTCGCTTCAACAAGCATCCAAGTCGAAAAATGGGAATAAAAATGAAATTTAGTCAAAAAATAAAGCTCACAAATAAAATATAAAATATTTTTTCAGCACCCTCCACTTCCAACATCAAACACTGCAGGGAGTGCAACGTAGATATTTCAGTTGCGAGGTTCCAGGGGCATTTGCGCTCCCTGCAGCACCGCAACAACTGCTGCGTAGTTTAGTAGTAGTAAGACCTCCTTCAAAAACCGAATTGCTACATACCGGCTTTCTTTCAACCAAGATCCTATTGACGTTAAGAAATACTTAGACCACCTTAAGGAAAAAATCTTGACGTTAATAGGATCCCAAATCACTCGATTTGGCAACATCAAAGTCGGGATGAACCTATTCGGGCGCTTCCTCCTGCAAACCAAAGAAGTGGTGCCGCAAGAGATCCTAGCAAAAAGAGCGTTGGAGTTTGCTGAAAAGGATAGCGGTAAGATTTTTTTTCTTTCTAACGTATTGAAATTTTATAATTTTTCCAAAATTCCAAAATGATATAAGTTTAATTTTGTTACAGGCTGGGCATTGCAAAAGCTCCTCCACGTATAATTAAGTATCAATAAGTATAACCCCCTAAAGGTGTCTTCATATATTGCCCTCCCTAAGGAGATTGAGACAAGAAGAACGGTTATAAACATCCAGAATCAAGATCAAAAATGTTTTATGTGGTCAGTTCTGGCAGCTCTACATCCTCTACCTCAAACTGAAAATGTAAATGGGGTAAATAACTATACACAATATACTGGAGAGTTAGATTTCTCTGGGTTAGAATTCCCCCTCAAACTCGGAGATATTTCAAAGTTTGAACAACTCAATGGTATTTCTATCAACGTTTATGGTCTCGAGCGAGGGTAAAAATACCATTGAAGTGGTGATTATGGAAATAACCATTACTGCTTAATAAGAAACATGTCTCGCCTGATCTCAAGTCAGTTATCGAAACGGAAAGATGCTAAATACTTGTGTGATGGATGCTTAGTGTATTTTTGTAGTGAACAAAAATTGAAAGCTCATCAAGAACATGATTGTAAACATATTTCTGTTAAATTACCGGGAACTGGTTTACGCAAGAATAAATATGGTAAAGACGTGCCTGAGAATATTTTGAAACTTGAGAATATTGAAAAAAAAAACTAAAGGTACCTTGCGTGGTTTACGCAGACTTTGAAACTATTTTAGAACCGGTAGAGACAGAGCAAAATGAGTTGAATCCCGACGCATCCTACATCATTAGAACGCAAAAACATGTTCCGTACGCTTTTGCCGATTCTCACTCCATGCTTAGGGCTATAGAGGTTGTGAAGCGTCGGAAAAGTTTATGGAAATGTTGCAAACGGATTGCAAATCCATTTACGATAAATTCATGAAATCTCCAATGCCAATGCTTCCTCTAACTTCTGAGCAGGAACAGGAATTTCCAGCTTCTATGTGTCATATATGTGAGAAGCCATTTGAAGAACTAGATGAAAGAGTGCGCGATCATTGCCATATGCGTGGATTGTTTAGGGGTGCAGCTCACTCTGTGTGTAACCTCAACTTCAAAGTTCCCAAACACATTCCCATTTTCTTTCATAATTTGAGCGGATTTGACAGCCACCTGTTTATTAAGCATCTGGCAGTTGAAAACGAAAAGGTTGATGCTATCGCCCAAAACAAAGAGCGGTATATTTCATTTACCAAGAACGTTTTGGTCGATACCGTCCAAGACTATAAAACGGAGATGTGGAAACAGGTATTTTTAAAGTTACGCTTTTCGATTTAGGGCCAGTAGTTTGGATAAGCTAGCGCAAAATTTAAGCTCTCAGCAATGTCGCGAAGTAAGAAAATATTTCCGTATTCGTACGTTGATTCTTTTTCTAAATTAGACGAAACTAAACCCACCAAACAAGGTTTTCCATAATACTTTAAAAAATGAAAACATCTCTAAAGATGACTATAAGCGTGCATGGACTGCATGGAATCAATTTAAATGTCAAACTTTAGGCCAATTCGCAGAAATTTATGTCCGGTCAGATACGTTATTGCTGGCATCAGTGTTTGAGAACTTCCGCGAAGTGTGCCTTAGGACTTATGGTTTAGACCCAGCTCAATATTACACCAGTCCAGGGTTGAGTTTCGACGCAGTCCTTCGAGTGACTAATATTGAGCTGGGGCTTTTAACCGATATCGATATGGTACATTTCCTGAAGCGCGGTATTCGCGAAGGTGTCAGTCAGTGTAGTGTTAGAAAACTTGTAGCCAATAACAAATTTTTACCTCATTATGACTCTTTCAAACCTACCCCAAGCATCCACTATTTACATGCAACCAACTTGTATGAGGCTGCTATGTCCTCTAGCCTCCCAACGGGTAATTTCAAGTGGTTAGAACAGAGCGAAATTCAAAATTTAGAAGTCGAAAAAATTCCGCAAGTGTCAGAGACGGGTTTCATTTTTAAGGTTGATTTAGATTATCCAGAACATCTGCACGATTTGCATAATGAACTGCCTTTTTGTCCATTGTTTCACCACATTTCAATAGAAAGAAACGTTATGTGATCCACTATAAAAATTTGCAACAGGCTTTGGAACACGGGTTAAAATTAGTCAAAATTCACCGCGTTTTGTCCTTCAATCAGTCAACCTGGGTAAAGAGGTATATTGATTTAAACACACGTCATAGAAATTCTGCACAAAATAAATTCGAAAAATACTTTTTCAAGTTTATGAACAATGCAGCTTTCGGAAAAACTATGGAAAACGTGGATAAAAGGGTAGATGTTAAACTGGTTACCCATTGGGAGAATGTTGGTAGGAGGTTGGGAGCAGAAGTAAATAAGTAAACCAAATTTTAAAAATGTTGCCATATTTGGTGATAATTTGGTAGCTATTCAGATGGAGAAAGTAAAAGTGGTATATAATAAGCCTATTTACGTAGGTTTTTGCATTTTGGAGATATTCAAAACGATTATGTACAACTTTTATTACGACTTCATTAAAGCTAAATATGACAACAATGCTCTTTTGGCCTACACTGACACCGATAGTTTAATATTTATTCATTCAAAATTCAAACTTATGATGATATGAAAGAAAATTTAGACTGGTTTGACACATCCAACTTCTCACAGGACAACCAACACGGGATTCCTGTAAATCAATCCATATTGGGTAAAATGAAGGACGAATATGCAGGAATACCGATTTGGGAGTTCTATGGAACCGGGGCGAAGGCATATTGTGTCAACGTAGAGGGCGAGTTCACGCTTGCTTGGGGTCATAAAGATGTTGAAAAGTACCTAGAATTCTAGAAAAATATTGTGTACAGTTATTTAGGAGCTGTTAAGACTGATCGAATAAAACAACCGTCCTTAATATGAAGACGTCTTTAGGGGGTTTAGGATAGGTTTAGTTATTTAGTATATTTATTGTATTATTTTTTATATTTTAATTGTACCTATTTATTTATATTATATACTTTTTATTATATTTATTATACACTATTTTTATAATTTTTGGTGTTTTATTACTTAATAAATAAAAACAAAACTGTATTGGTTTTTTAAAGAGTTTTAATTTTATATATAATATAATAGTTTACTACAAAAGGCGAACAAATTATTTTTATAAGCTAAAAGTAAATCCAAAGTATTCTCGTTCAACTCCATGAGAACTGCAGAATCCATTTCTTTTAAAGTCAAGCTTCTAACATCTTCACACCAATAGTTTACATAAATATTTTTTCCAATGCATAAATTTGTGTATCGCACAACCCTTCAACAATAGTGTCCAAAAATTCCATAAAACAATCATAGCTAAATTTTATAGAACAACCATCTTTGTGTTTAAATAAAATTTCTTTGTTTAGCCTATTATATCTAACTTTAATAATGTTCTCCATGTTAAAGTATTGATGAAGGCACTCTCTTCTTCCTTGGATGGGAAGATTCGCAAATCTTGAGGTTGATGTAAATACGTCATCCCATTTTGAATCCATACTAAGTTTTTTAAAATTTTTAAATAAAAGCTTTTTAGATTCGAAAAATTCAATTTCTTTTTTTGAACTATTTAGATTTTTCAAATGTTTTTGGATTCTTGTCTGAAGTTGACTATTCCTCATCTCGAGAGATACTAATTAAAACTGGCAAACCAGTTTTCATTTATAGGGAATAAAAATACATAGTTTGGTTAATTAATTTATTTTTTTATTGAGGAAGCAAACTTTTAGTATAATCATATAGTAAATAAGCATATTTGACACTGCAAGCACAATTATCTATTCTATGATGAATACAGCAATCAGTAAAATCTTTTTCCAATTTTGGTGTTAAATAACCTGATACATTTTCCAAATTAATAATATTGGGAATTTTTAATTTCATATCTTGAAACGCCTTAACTAAAAAATCTCGCTTGATTGCTCCCTTTACGTAGATAAAGTCTGCACCAATTAAGTTCTTGCAGAAAATCTGATTCAAGTCTTCATATTCGGTGTAACCTGTATTATAGTGTATTCCCAAGTGATTTCCATACAGGTAGTTGATGGCTCGCTTCTCTCATCTTCTCTCAAAAATTGGTAGGGAATTTTTGATTTAAAAACAAAATTTTTCATTTCTCCGCCATCATAAATCGCCAACTCTTTTACCATAAATTCTGGTGTGCGATATCCTTGAGCGTCAACTACAACCACCCTCATTCTTTCGATTCCCCAGCTGAACTGATCAAATCATACTGCGTAAGGTGCCTGATAAAGGTAAGTATTCGTAGACACAATCGTGAATTATTACGCAATAGGCTAGGGCTTTATTGGAAAAGTTTTCTAAACTTTGAAACTCCAACTTGATATCGACCGTATTGCTTTTAATAGATTCGTTTTGTTTGGTGCAGTCTATCACATAAAGGCTGTTGTCAATAAATTCATTTAAGTCTAGTAGAGGGTCGGAAATCCGTTTTCCATAATAAGGTTTTTGAAAATCTGTGTACATTCGGTAGAACTCGCTTATTTGTTTATCGGGAAAATATAAATTTAACGATTCGTAGGGATATACTTCTGAGTTTAGATAAAGTTTTAAATCTGTCACTTTTAAGTGGTCAAATACACTGCACTCAGATTTTGAGTTATTGTTGCGTTCATTCTGAAACCCGACAATAACGTATCGTGGTCGTTCTAAGCTACTCAATGTATTAACCCTCCAGATATCCTTTTTTGTTTGCTTCGATGCAGGCAATTCATACAATTCCCATCTTCTAAAAGGAATCATTATCGATGTTTCCTTGGCAAAATCGTCTAAAAGTCGAAGTTTAACACCGTCGTTGTGGTAAACGTGTTTAACTTTGAGTTCTATAGTAGTAAGGAAAATGCTGACAGTTTTCGTACCGGTGCTTTTGTAGCAGTTTTTATCGGTGCGAGCTCGAACCAAACGGATCTTTTGTCTGCCGGCAATTACATGTTTGTAGTCAACAAATATTCCAAGCAGAAAACTGAGAGGGATACGTAGACTAAACTGCCTGGAAACAGCCAGCAAAGTCTCCAAATTTCCATCAGGCCAATTCCAACCAGCCGGAATTAATGATTTACTCTCCTGCTCGTTCAGACTTAAAAGAGCTCTAATTGTGCCTACTATTCCAGGTTTGCGCACTCGACCTATCTCTTTCCCATTTAGTTCATATAAGATGGATTGAAACAAAAATGCTCCAAAATTGTTTGTGGTTCTCCTTTAGTTGATTTCACCAATTTTCCTTCTATGTATAATTCACCTTCACTAATATCTATAAAGGTATCCTGCTATTTTAAAACGATCTCAATTTCATCACTGTTATTAAATGACTTTGTAAAAGGGTGGTAGGTATTCTTCTCGTATCACACTCTCAATAGACCTTATTGGGCTGAATATTTGTAGTTTTTCGAAGGCGGAAAGCCATACTTTCTACCTATGGTGTGTAGAAACAATATTTGGCAACTTGAGCGATCAGCTAGACAGACCAGTTGTGAATGAATAGTTTAATGTCTCACACTGTTTTAAATAGTGTCTGAAGCTATTATTGTTTTTGTTGTTAAAAATTAACCCCATTTTTTCTCAGCCCAATCTTATTACAATTTCTTCTCCTCGAAAATTAACCGACCTATAGTATGGATTAATCTTGATCGAAGAGGTTTAGCGTGATATTATCTATCCTTTTCATGTAAACAGGGAGAAATATAGGATTTGATGGCTCTATATTTATGCTATAGCCAGGATCTACAGTAGGACTGAATTCGTGTAATGTGTAAGATAAATCGTTGCCGTAGTAAGATCCAATTATTATATTACATTCAATACGGATGGTCACCACGTGTATAATGCGAAGAGAAGATCGGATTCGTGCAAAGCGTTTGGTTTAAGCTTTTTTGCGGAAAATCCAAGAATTTTACCGATACTATCTTCTGGTTCAAAATTTACTTCAAATCCAATCTTTAACTCGACTTTTAACGTGTTTTTATTAGGTTTGAGGGTAAACAATTCATACTTTTTAATAATATTCTCCTCGGGTTCACACAGGTGCTTTTGGATGAATGATTCAGTGCCTTCAACGTCATAGGACCCCGTCGGGATTTCTACAGTTATTTTTTCACCTTGACTATTATAATAAAACTTGTTTCTTCCTGGCTCAATGTTGGGAATAGAGTTCCAGGTATTTAGGGATATTAAGGCAAGCGAATACTCGTATTTAGAATCTAATTCAATGGGAGGGAAAAAGTTTGCCACTATAGTGCTGGTTTGACCCTTCAAGGTAAACGTACAAGACATGACTGATCGAAAATAAACAGAAAAACATTAAACATAAATGTCCACAATTATAAGTATTATAGTTTTGATACTGATCCAAGTTACATAAAATTTTACAAACGTATTTATACGTATTTAACTAGCTCCAAGGGGGGTTTTAACCCTCCGAAACTATCAAAATATACAACAGTAGACCCATTCTTCTTATAAGCTACCAAGTGGCTACCATTTGATTCCATAGAATCCAGATTGACAATTCCCGCTTTTTTTCCATACATGTCCTTTCGGAGGAGAATTTCTCATAAATACGCCTCTAAAATGATGGATTTTAAGCTTTTAACATACCGAAGTAAATCTTTACCGGAAAGCGCTCTTTTGGGTAGCTTCATAGGGAGTTTTTTGACGGCATTTTTCTCAGGTATAAACCCAAACCGGATTTATATTTTCTCAAATAAAGTCCATTGCCTGTTCCTATTGCAATTGATTCCATTGCTTCATTATGTATTTGACTTTCCTTAAGTTTTTTACGAGCATCTCTAGCATCGTTTACAGCTTTAGCAACACTGGCTGCTCCTCCACTCAAAACTCCTAGCGCGCTAAGTTCGACGAAAATAGGTATCAGAGCTGGAATTATCCCACCAAATTTAGGTACCGGAATAACTCTGGGTAGTTTTATTTTATTTCGACCTCTAGCTGATTTTATTAACGTTTTAGCAATTTTCAGAGCCGCGCTAATATTTCTTTTATTAGATAATCCATTTCCGCTAAAATGTTTAGTTTTACTCTTTAAATGTTTCAAGATAGAGCTGGAAAATGCTTTCTTGTTATTCAGCAGCAGCAGCAGCTTTTTCTCCCAAACTAGAATCTTTTGACTTTACACATTCCCACGCTTTATTTTCTAAAATCTGATCTGCTTTATGTCTATCTTCTAACTTGTCACTTTTCGAGTACGCTATATCGTGCCCCATCCAAGGGATATATTCCCACGTCTACTCGAGCTAATCGACTCGTTAGGTGAGTTCCGGGGCCACAGAACCTAGTAAAATATATAATTATTATATAAAAATTAACAAAAAAGTAAAATAACAAGAAAGAGTATATCACTAATTATTACCTATGCGAAGGTAGATGTAACTCAAACGGTAGCTTATTGATGACTGTATTTAGGAGACCCTTACCTCTCAAAGTCGCCACTCCAACTAAAACTCTGGTAAAGATAACACGTCTTTTATTTACTTCGAAATACGAAAAGAAAAGCAAAATATAGTTATAAATATAATCAACTTGGATGAACATCTAACCTTTAACGATAGTAAATTTCGAAGGCATGGAGTGCTACTACCAAACACTGTTAGAGGGTTGATCTGTGGACCTAGTAACTGCGGTAAAACTAACGCCATGATCAGTCTTCTAATTGAACCAAATGGACTCAGAACATTTACTCAAAGTCTCTTTATCAACAAAAATATCAACTGTTGGATCGGTGGCGGGAATTAACTATTTTCCCTATACTGAAAACGATGAGATTGTAGATCCTTCTAAGGCCTCTCCGAACTCTGTTTTGATATTTGATGATGTAGTAGGTCAGAACCAGGATATTATACTTAGCAGAGGACGACATAATGTAATTGATTCATTCTATTTCTCACAGACATACAGCAAAATACCAAAACAATTAATTCGAGATAACGCGAATTTGTTAGTTCTGCCTTTTGACAAGTTTAAAGGTATTTGTTCAGAGTGCTGGAGAGATAATTATGGATTTGTAGTTATAGTTAAAGACTCTGATTTATTTGGATGGTTTGTGTTCGGGAGCTGTTTAAAAGCTGTTTATTGAAAACAGACCCGTTCCAAAGCTGTTCGGGGGCTGTTTAAAAGCTATTTATTGGGAACAGACCCGTTCGAAAGCTGTTCGGGAGCTGTTTAAAAGCTGTTTATTAAGAACAGACCCGTTCCAAAGCTGGTTGGGAGCTGTTTAAAAGCTGCTTATTGGGGACAGACCCGTTCGAAAGCTGTTCGGAAGCTGTTTAAAAGGTGTTTATTAAGAACAGACCCGTTCTAAAGCTGTTCAGGAGGTGTTTAAAAGCTGTTTATTGAGAACAGACCCGTTCCAAAGCTGCTTAAAAGCTGTTTATTAAGAACAGACCCGTTCCATAGCTGTTCGGAAGCTGTTAAAAGCTGTTTATTGAGAACAGACCCGTTTTCAGGACAATAATGAGAGAGTCCAATCGAAAGTTAGGCGAGAAAAATAAAATTTTAAAAAAACGTATAATAGAGGCTTCTAATGCTATAAGAAAACAATATTTGGCTTTAAAACTGGGGAAAACAGAAGAGGATGAGTCTTTTAATAAGATTTTCAAACCTATGTTGGAACTGATAGAAAAATTCTCTAAAGCAAATCCTACCTTGGAAATAAGTCTTTTGATTTCGATTCCAAGGGGAATATAAAATTCAAGGACAAAGTTTTTCCTCATCAAATAATTATGATATATATATTATATCAAATATTTATGATCTTTTATTTTTTAAAAATCCCCATAAACACACCATTTCGGAAAGTGATAGAAGATCTTTTTAAGAAATATTGGATTACACTAATGTACATAGAAGAAATTTTCAACCATCAGGTCAAATTAAGGGTAGTAGAAGCGGTAAATATAAGGCTTTTATAAAGCCAAAACCTCCTAGTAAAAGTGGTAGTAAATCTTCTGTAAGAGGTAGTGCTTTGGTAGAGTATAACGAAAAACCCAAAGAATTAATTCCTTATGTTAATATTAATCAGCTTAGTGATCGATTGCGTAAGTTGGATGCGTCTAGGGAGGCAGGAAATACAAACACATGGAATGACATATCAAATATATTAGAAGAACTTTGCTCTCTTGGTGTTATTGATTTCTATTAATAGCAAAATTAGTTACGTTTAATTCATTTTTGTTTTAACCATGAATAAGTTTGGATCTACGCTTCAACAAAAACGATAGAACGTTTAAACGAAGCTTTTCGAAATCAAAATAATATTGCATTTACTAAAGATGGAGATTATGATTTTCAAGGTCATAAACTATCCAATGTAAAAACCCCCAGAATTGGACAATGATGTTGTTAATAAAAAATATCATGATAGAAATCTTCGCACACTTCACCTAAACATTGAGACATCTATCAAAAAATTGGAAAAAGGAGCGGAAAAAAATTCTAAAGAACTTGTTGATTTAAACACCAGAATAAAGCTTTTAGAAACCCAAACAAAAACTGAAACAACCATTCTTGTACCAATTAACCCACCACTGAAACCTAACCAAAAATCTATAGGTGCTAAAGATCAGTTTAAGTGGCACTAGTCAGTGTGATACAGAATGGCAAAAACTAAACATCCAATAACTGCAGCACATCAGCAGGTGGTTAAAGAACTATACATAGCGGCTAGAAAAAAAATTTCTAGACGTAGGTTTATTCAAAAAGGATCAGCTGATACATTTGCTTCCGATTTTACGCAAAGGAAAACAAAGGTTATAAGTTTATTTTAGTAGTTATAGATACATTTCCTAAATATCTATGGACGAGGCCTTTAAAACCAAAAATGCTTCCGATGTTACCAATGCTGTGGAGGATATTTTTAAGAAGTCAAAAAGAATCCACAAACATATGGTAACCGATAACGGAAAGGAGTACTATAATTTAAATTTTCAAAGCTTGATGAAAAAACATGGAATTAATCACTACAGTACGTACAGAATTATAAAGGCTTCTATAGCGGAAAGAGTTATTAGAACAATTAAGAAGAAACTGTTTAAGTTGTTTACTCTTAACGGTAATCATAAGTGGATAGATCTGTATGCAGAAGTTACCAACAGTTATATGTATATGCAACCTAAAGATGTTATCAAAAATAATGCAAAAACTCTTTTAAAAACAGTCTACAGTCATCTTAAGGTAGCTGCTAAAGGAAACTTTAAGATTAGTGATGTTGTACGTATCAGCAAGTCAAAACACGTTTTTCAGAAAGGTTATATGCCTAACTGGACCACGGAACTCTTTAGAATTTTAAAAATTCAAATTACAAGTCCCGCTACGTATCTGCTGGAGGGCAAGGTCACCCTATTAGCGGAGGTTTCTACGAGGATGAGCTGCAGAAAACCAAACAACTTGATGTATTTTTAGTGGAAAGGGTTTTACGTAAGAAGGGGGATAAAATTTACGTCAAGTGCTTAGGTTTCGATTCTAGTCACAACAGTTGGATTGATGCCGGAAAAGATGTGGTATAATGATATAAACAGGATGTGGTTTTGAATGTTTCAACTGATTCTCACATTATTCAAGTAAACAGGATGTGGTTTGAAATGTTTCAACTGATTCTCACATTATTCAAATAAACAGGATGTGGTTTTCCAACTGATTCGCCCATTGTCCGAGTAAACAGGATGTTAAAAAAGGAGTGTGGATAAGAGCTATATAAAACAAATCCAGTTTCAAACAGTTTTATCAAGACATCTGTTGTTGAATAAACAAGTAAGAATATGTCTATTAGTTCTCAAACAAGTATGCAGTATAGTGATGATTCTTTGTGTTCAGTTGAATCATATTGGCAGTACGTAGACGGTATGATTGCTAGAGTACGTGAAGAAATCAAACAAGAAAGTACTCTATTAATGCAGATGACATTTCCTGTGAAGAATCGCCGCATGGAGGTCGCAGTTGGTTTAAGTATAGCTAGAGAATTTTTACCTACAATAAAACTGATAAACACCGGAATAAAACTACCCATCAATCAGCGATCCATATCCTTTTGTGATTCTGATTGGTTCGACTTTATCGAGATGTTGGATAAGGTTATGGAAAAAGCACACCAAGATGAGGATTACACTGACAGGAACTATAACCTCACTTTCAGAGAATTTTCGAATTTCTACACAAAAGTTCTTTGGCGAATATCTCGTTGAAGTGGAGAGTTTTGAAACTGATAATCGTTTATTTATTGGATTTAATATATTAATAATCTGTCTGAAATGTTTAATTTAATTAAATTTAGGTTAGAAGTGCTTAGATTGTTAGATTTTAGTTATTACTATTATACGCTTATTGGATATTGTTGTAAATCCTATAGTGATCTTGATCAAAATTTTCTTAATTTTATAAAAGAAACCTGTAAAATTAACACATGTTCACAGTCCTTTTGTATGATGGAATTAATTCATGTTAATCCTGAAAACATGTTATCTGATAAAAAAAAAATGTATAGACAATTCTGAGAAATAAATAAAATAGTTATTTTGTGTAGAATGTAAAAATAATACTACACCTTATAAACTAAAACTGATCTTTTATGATCGTAAAGATCAAGATTATGGCTGGTATACCCCATATCAGCTAACCAATTCTACTATACCAAGCGAAGAAGACACCTATTGTATTACGCAAACGTTAACTTTTATATGCGAGCTAGTTTTTGTTTTATTATCCGTTGCGTTTTATATCACTGTATTACGTCATATAGAAAAAATTAATATATAACATTAGATTTATGTTAAAATCCTTTTAATTTGTTATCCACCTTCAATCATATTTACATGGTAAAAAGAGATCGACAGATTTTACTTATGAAGAACTGCAATTGCTACCATAGAATGTTTACTACAAAATACGGATGCTTATGATCTCTTAGATGTGTGGGGAAAACTGCCAAAAGTCTACAGATACAACTCTACAGATGAAGCTGCCATGTTTTATTCATTACAACAGACCTGAATGGAGAGAATGGAGACTCACGTCGATGACCACCTTCTTCACAGGAAAAATGTCGTCTTTTTAACGAAATTTTATGTATTGTTAGTAAATAATAAATAATAAATAAATATTTTGAAACCACACTGTTAGTTTTTATTACTGTACGCCCTACATAATTTTTCAGAAGTGGGATCACCTGAAATTATTTTATTTTTTTTTTGTTGAGGATTTAACATGAAAATATTTTTATCTCGTGTTAATGTGATAAAACAGCGTTAAAGCTTGCTTTGTTTTGTATCCATTAGCTGAACAAAAAGTCAATTTGCTGAAAATGGGATCACGACGTAGGCGAACCAGAAACTGAAAATTCAGAAGAAAAACGGTCCTCCTGCTCAGAGAACTAGAGTTGAGAGTAGCTCTAGTAATGCTACGATCGTTTGGCAGCTATTATGACTACTTTTATTGCAAATATAGCCGAAAGAGGCAAAGGTAATTCCAGTGTGCCTGTTTTGAAGGGAGATGTTGTTCCCATTTTTGATCCTGAAGACCAAAATCAGTCTGTTTCGTCTTGGTGCAAAAAAATTGATGAGTTGCGTGAAATTTTTATATAGTCGGAAGAGGCGACAATTTATTTTGCTATGTCTAAACTAAGAGGTTTAGCTAAAGTTTGGTATAAAAGTTTGCCAACTTTAAAGTTCACTTGGGAAGAGTGGAAACAAAAGTTGGAGATTGGATTTCCCTATCAACAAGAATATCATTCCGGGCTCGAGGAAATGATGGCAAGGAAAAAAAGATCTGAAGAGAGTTTCACTAAATATTTCTATGAAAAAAATGCTTTATTAAATAGATGCAAAATCTACGGCCCAGATACTGTTTCATGTATTATAGGAGGAATTTATGATGTGCTCGTTAAGACTGGAGCCAGTGCTGATAAACATCAAAAACCAGAGTCCTTGTTTACTTATCTCAGTAGTTTAAACATGCCTGGACCATCTAAGAGAAATATTCCGGTCACTTTTTACCGTAATACCAATCGTGACAAAAATTTTTCGTCCAATTTTTTCTCGAAACACTACTCGAACTTTTGTCAGATCCTCGAAACCACTAACGTGCTATAGCTGCAATAGGCCAGGGCATACTTCTGCCTCTTGCTCACAAGAAAATTTTGCCAGATATCAGAGTAATGCTACTAAAAGATGTACATTTTGTCGCAAGACTGGACATTTAGAGGAATCTTGCTTTATTAAAAGGAGATCTTTAACAAATAAACCTACAATATGACTAGTCCCTGATCACAAAAATAAAAAGTTTTACAAAAGTATCAGTATAAATCGGATTTCGTCTTTAGCTTACGTTAAGTTGGGTAGTTCTTGTAGTACGATACAAGAAAGTGAACTTCAGCTTAACAAATTATAATATGATAAATCAAAACAAAGCGTTCTGCAAGGATATGGTAATGGTCGCCTTGTAACTTTGGGAACAATTGAGCTTGAAATCAAAGTTGATGATGTTTCAGCTACTATATCTACATATGTGGTTCCTGATCCTGCACAAGAAGTACCTATGTTATTAGATCGAAATTTTACCGAACTACCAAATTTAATCATTGTCACATTCAAATTTTTCAAACGTACACCCAGTGAACTCAATTCCATAGAAACAAATCCAATACAAAAATTGTTTTACATATTACAGAAAACTTAACTTTATTGCCAAATCATTGGGGGCATATAAATGTTAATAACGATTCTTCTGAGATTGACTTGTATATAGAAGCTAGTGTAAGCAAGGACAATAATATTGTAGCCCTCAGACAGTTATTTCACTGAAGAAAGGTCAAAATTCTATCGTACCTTGTATAATTGTAACCGATAATTAAATTTATTTTAAGAAGGATCAAGTGCTGGCCAGAGCTATTCATTATATTGAAGAAAAAGAACCTTTTGAAAAGATTTTCAATGTCTCCAAAAAAACTCTCGAACCCTTACCATTGGATAAGATTACAACAGAGGTAGTGGGAAAAGATAAAAAGAAACTTATTGATTTAATTAATAAATATAGAGATTGTTTTGGACTCAACATGGCAGAATAAGATTGTTCAAAGACAGCGAAAATGGAGATACATCTTCGGGAAGAGAATCCATTTTCTTTCAGACCGTATCGGATATCGAGATCGGAATAAAATTTGGTGACGGAGATTGTTGATGAACTTCTTACAAATAATATCATCCGAGAATCCGATTCCGAGTTTTCTTCCCCAGTTTTATTGGTAAGAAAGAAAAATGGTGAACAAAGATTATGTATAGATTATAGAAAATTGAATTCTTTGAGTGTTAAAAACAGCTACCCGTTACCAAGAATACACGACCAAATCGACAAGCTGCAAACTGGAAATTATTTCAGTAGTTTAGATTTGATGTCAGGATATCACCAAGTACAGTTAGAAGAGTCATCAAAGCATTACACTGCATTTGTAATACCTGAAGGTCACTACGAGCATAACTGAGTTCCTTTTAGTTTATCTAATGCCTTTAGTTGCTCTGTACCTGGTCTAACTGTACCTTGTTCTATTTCGTATCCTAGGTAAGTAACTGAAGTATTTAGAAACATACATTTTTTTAAATTTAAGGTCAAACCTTCTTCTCGAAAAATTTGTAAAGATTCTTCTAATACTTTAAAAGCATTATCTATGGTTAAAGCGTACAAAAGTACGTCGTCCAAATAAAGTGCTGAATTTCCCCTTATTGGTTTCAAAATTTTAGTCATTAGCTTATATGGGCATTCTTGAAAAGTTATATTAGTATAGTTTTGTTATTCGTGCAAGTTAAAAAGATAGTTCTGTGGTGTGTGGTTGTGACATTTTGGAGATATAAAGGTGAGTGAATCTCACAGGGCAATTTAGTTTAACTTTTTACCTAATTAGAATTTTTAATTAATATCAATTACAATGGTTTTGACATATTTTTATGGTACCAAGGTTTATGCATAAACTAGGTGAATTAATTAGTGATCTATTCCACGTTATTGTTGTTGATGTACACTTCTCTCCACATAAAACTGCTACAGCAGAAGGTAACTGCAGATGCTATTTTTTATATTTTCCTATGTGCAACACTGACTTTTTGACTTTGTCATTTTAGGTTATATTTTTGGCATGTATAAACTTTTATAAGGAGACGGCTTGTTTATTTTTTACTAATTCAAAATATAAGGCCACTAAAAATAAATACCCCATTTCAAAAAAGAAAAATGTTTTATTACCTAAACAAAAGCTACACAGTAATTGGTCTATTCGACTAGCTGATTATGAAAGAAGCAAGTCTACGATAGTAACCATGATAAATCGATTTCAAGAAGAAACTGTCCCTCGAAAGGAAGGCACTGATTTGACGAAAGTTACAAGCCCAAAACAATTAAAAGACCAAATCAAGTTAACGAAATAAATAAATTTAAAAAAATAACAAATACTTATTTCTAGTAGCGCAATGCGACTAAGGCGAATTTACACAGAGCGAATAGGTTCGTCCAAAAATTCGGGCCAAATCTGGCGAACCTTTTTCGACGAACGTTTGCCCGAACACTCGAACATTTGCAACGAATATTTGCAGCGAACATTTGCCACGAACATTCCGGCAAATTTTCGCAAGATTTTTTGGAAATATATTTTTGAAAGTGGAAATAGATAATATTTTTGGTCTCACATTGCTGACCTCAATTCTTAAATTAAATTGGAACACCAAAAATATATTATTTTACTTTTCGATTAAATAGTAAAAGCCGACGCAAAGGAAAAAATTATTATTTGCTGAGTGGTAGGTTGTGAGGTTGGTAGATATCTACTAAATAAGTTTGTATCTCATTGTTGCTATGCTTTATGGTTTTCCTTAATTAAGTGTTTAGGTTTTATAATCAAACCCCACGACCAAACCCCACCACCAAAACCCCACAAAATGAAATAAAGTAATCCTCATTATTTTTTATCAAGTGCGTCAACTCGTTTTTCCGTCGGAAAGGTTTTGAAATTTATTTTTTTTATTACTATTCAGTTCAATGATTTACGGTAAATAATTTTTGTAATTTTTATTTTAGTCCAAATATTTCTTTCAGAAAATTTTGTCCGAACACCACGAACCTTTTTACCTTTTGGCCCGAACCTTTTGCGCGAATCTTTAAATAAATAATTCGCGCGAATGTTTGTCGGCATTTCGAAGATCAAAGGAATATTCGCCTGTGTAAATGCTACTTCAGCCTCGAACGTGTAATCCTCCTGCCTAATGTTGTTACCACAGACCTAAAAACCATAGACCCTGAATCCCATTCATAAATTCTTATTTGTTTTGCCCCCAAGCTAGCCTGTGTGCCAAAAAAGGACAGAATGATTTTCAGAACGTTGCTTGGCAACACTGCGGTAAAACATATGTATGTTTGTAGACGTATGTCCTAGATACATCCATTTGTTTTACATACTCTACCAGTAGCGGCGAAAAATTAATAAATATGTTAAAAATGGGTTAAGTACACAAAAGCAGTAATTTGTAGTTTTTACAACTAACGGTTAAAAGAGCGTTTTTTTTACGAGTGTTGATTTAAAATAACGAGCGCGGCGAGTGATTTAAAAAAAAAACAAATTTTTTTTTGCAATGGTAACCATGCTTTTGTAATTTACTGACACTTCACACACGTCTTTTGGATGAAGTTATAAAAACCCACCCCCTTTCTTGTCACCCTTTCAGAAACCCGCCACCAATTTAATTGTGTTATGTTGTTAAATATTTTTTTAAGTGCTAATGGTGAGTAAAAGCGATTAAGGTAATTTTAATAATGATTGTAAAATTTGTTGGTGCAATACCAAAAAAAAAAAAAAAATTACAAGATAACTTTAGTGCAAGGTTGAGGGCAACAGTTGTTTAATAGTCTTTTCTATCAACTGAAGGAAAAAGGTAAAACCTGATGTTTAAATGAAACCCCTGATGAAATATACTAAATCACTTGCATAATTATAAGTTTCAAATATGTCATATAAAATAAGATAAAAGTAAAAATATAATAAAATACCTACTCTTTTTTTAAAACTAATATTCAATTAAAGCTTTGAGAATTAAAATATTTTACTATACTTAACAATTTCGTTTTACCCATTGTTATTTTACATCGGTGAGGTACACAGAACTTGAAAACCTTAGGTCTGTGGTCAGGTAACTGCTTTTCTAAATTTAGGACTAAAATACCAAAATACCAGAATTATATCCTTGAGCACACCTGCACAGAGGGTATATAAACAGGGTGCTGGTCCTAACAACAAAGCATATTAAAAAAAATTCTTTATGGGGGCAACTACTAGAGGGTCCCTAGGACCCCAAATCCGCCGGCACCAGTTGTTTGTTTTTAATTTTTTTTGCTTCTTTAATTGTTTTTTCACTAAAATAACCCAATCCAACACACCCCAACTCAACCTAACCCAACCCAACACAAAACAATAAAAAAATACATTACACCCTTTTTTCTCTTAAAAAAAACTGGGGAAAAGGGATCGTTGGGTGTTGGGTGTGTTCCTTGTGGGACACTCATCCAATTTTGAGTTTTCGTTCTTTCCTCCCAAGATCTTTTGATCTTCTCTTTTCATCGTTGGGAGTATTGGAAAAAATATGGGCTTTTTATTTTTTATGAGTTTATTTTTTATCTTTTGTTTTGTAATTATAGTTTTTAAATAAATAAACATTGTTTTCATGATATTTTTGAATATAACTGCTTATAGCTTGGTAAAAAAGCACCAAGATTTTCATGAAATTTCAACAAGAAAGTAACCTCAAGTTGGCAACAAGGCTTCATCCTACTATGCTTTCATCATTTGGGGAATACGAGCTTATATACTACATATACTACATATCGCATACTAGCTCAGACACATTGTATCTTTTTTTCTCCTGCTCTTTGAGGCAAAGATATTGTATAAAGTGCGAGTTAGGATGACTACAAATATTTTTTTGGATTTATATAAAGAGGAAGAGAACGCCTAATTCCGGCGATACGTTTTGCGAGATACATTGTTATTGTAAGAGCCAGGGCATTAGCATAGCATTCATGGTCTAATGGTGTAGGTCTGTGGTTGTTACGAATCCTAAAAAATTTGATTAAATTTTTACTTCTTTCACTTTGGCAAACGGATGATTTTCCAAAAAATTGATTGCCTCTTGGTCTTCCTCTCGACTAGTAACTTTCGTAAAACCGGTGCCTTCCTTCCGGTGGATAGATCCCTCCTCTTGAAATCGCTTTGTTATGTTTACTATCGTAGACTTGCTTCTCCCATATTGATCTTGCCGAATAGACTAACCACCGTCTGGTTTTGCTAAGATTTGAGCTTTATTAAATTCGGAAAGATGCGGCGGTATTTTTTTTTAATTTGGATGACACTGACATGCAAAAAATGATGTTGTCAGGAGCTGTGACATTGTCACTTATAGGAAGACAATGCCGTACTATAAAAATTTTAAAAAATAAACATTCTGCTAACTTCAGCTGTACCAGTTTTATGTGAAGAGAAGTGTACTTTGAGGAGCGTCGTTCTCCCCTCAGTGTTTATTATGATTTGTTTAGGAACTGTGCACGGTTCCGGGCTAGTAGTAGGGTAGGTGTTAGGATATCGTTAATGGCGATTGTGTCTTTTTCCCCTGGAGCGTATTATACACTCATGAAGAAGAATTTTGGGTGGGTTTGGGTTGCGTCATATAAACGATTGAGTTATCCATCCCCGGATACCATTGCACACTCTATGCTGGTTTGTTATTTAGCACTTTTGGTTGGTATTAGGTTGCGTTTTAGAACCCAGCGTCTCTCATACTCTTTAATATTAGTAGAGTTATGATGGACGTTGGTCTTAAACGATTGCGTCTTTCTTTCCTAATACCATTGCACAACCAGAAGGGAATAGTGAACTTGCAACATTTATTTAATGTTTCAAACGGCCTATAAATTATAAATACGAAGGTGAATTAGGAAGACTGGTTGCTCAGCGACATTTTTTTGTAAATAATTGCAGATACGACCTTTGAACCGACCTGAACGTAGTACGTTATAGAAATTATTTAATTTTGAATTTACTTTAAAGTAAGTACTGTTTTTAATTTATTTTACGCCCATGTTTATTTTGTGTTATTATTAGAAAAAATTGATTAGGCCTGACAATTATGTAAAATATGACCCGATACAATAATTTTATAAAATAATAATGAATTTACTAATTACGCCCTACAGTACCGTGGGCTTTTTCCAGGGTATCCACAGAATTTTTCGAAAAAAAATCCCTGATTTTCCATGACGAACTTGTTAAAATTTCCCTGACATTACTTTTTTAAAAATTCACCTACCACCACAGATCAAACCGTACTTACTTCGTTACACTCAGATTCAAACAGCGATACGAAAATAATAATTAAAATGCGCCGCAGGCAAAAATATTGAGAACATTATTCTATAAATTATACAGAAAATCCTTCGTAAATTTTTTGACGTCTTTTGTAAAATATATTTTGGATTGGCATCTAGGTCGCGATTCTTCAAAAACTTTCAGAAGATCTCACCCTTACACAAACTGTTTTTTTGTCTGGACTTATTTGTTAATATTCCTTATAATTTAGTTTTTTCATAATGTTACAGTAAATAAGAAATATGTCAATTTTAATTTTTCTAGACAGTTTTTGTGAAAAACCCTTTATTTTATTTAAAAATGTATTTTATTAAGCTTATTTTTTTTGTGTAAAAAAACCTTAAAAACATACAAAACCATAGATAGCCATGGAATATGTCACTGTCACTGATCAGAAAAGTCACACAAATTCTTTCGACACTTTTTGACGTTTATTGGTACGCGTACCAACCAACCAATAGAATTACTTTCGATCAATATCGGGCAAAAGTGGGAGAAACCGATTTAAACCGAAGTTTTGGACCAATGAGATGCGTAGTAGCGATTTCGACTCTCTGGGAGCAAATTTTCTCTCGATTCAAAAATAGACCCACTGAATGGACCTAACGTACAGGGTGTAAAATGTATGAGTGCAAATATTTTATTGGGTTACAGGAAATTAAAAAATAAGAAAAAAGTTGCTAGAATGGAGGGGTTTAAAACAGTATAGACTGTCAACTTCAGGGGTTTGCTGAAGGAACCCAAGAAGACTTATTATAATGATGACATTCTCTGAATGTAGAGCAATGCCTGGTCTACCCATCTGCCAGGCATAAGCCCGGCGCCAGCCACCCAATAGAAAAATGATTATATTATTATTGGATATTTTCTTTAAATTTTTGACACCATTTTTTTTTTGTAAATTGTTTTCATTTTCATTTCATATATTATGATGTTCGACTCTACATAATTTTGTTCATCACGCAAGAAAACGTGATTTCCGAAGGGGATGTCACTGCCTGCACTATATGCAAATTTTAAGCACAGTATTGCGCAATAATCTGGCAATGTTTTACAATAGCCCGCAGTAGTCCACAAAATCCCGCAATAGTCTTATAGTAGCTCGCAATATTTGTAATATGGTGGCAATATTCCGCAATAATCTGGCGATAATTCGCAATCGTCGAGAATAGCCTTGCAATTGTTGGCAACACCGTCGACAGTATCTCACAATACCATCGCAATGGTGGTCAAAGAAGTTTTCTACCAGTCTAAAATTTTTATTTGTCTTTTTTTTCCATAAGAATACTTCTGCGATAAACTCGTAAAAACCATGCAATAATACTTGTAATAATCCAGCAAGAATGCACAATATTTGCTATAATTTTGCAGTAGTTTGCAATATTAGAATATTGCAATAATTCTGCAATAGTTCACAATAATCTCCAATAGTCCACAATATAGGCTTATTGCGCACTATATGTACTTTGTCATTTTTTAAAAATTTTACCTTTCTCTTACAAACAATTATTTTTAAATTTAGAGCGAATTTGATCTTGCTTTTTAATTTTTTTTTGATATATTTTTAAATTTGGTTGCGTTCTTTGACTTTACTAGGTTATCATTTATTAAGTTTATTTAACTGCCGGAGCAAAATATACTTATAGGTTCCATAAAAACGCCTCAATATCCATTGGTACTGTTTGAATAAAAAAAATCCCATTTGATCGATCCTCTTTTTGAAAACGACCCAACTTGAAAAATGGTATTTTTTGATAAAATTTACATTAGTTATTGCTGTGGAAAAATAAGTTTTTGTTTGGGGCAGACTTTTTAATATGTGTGATGTGTCAGAAAAAGAAATTTTACTTATACTAGTTTCGGCTTATAGGGCCATCATCAGTAACTATAAAATTTAGAAGTTATGACGAAAGTTTCTCTTTAATTTTTCCAAACATTTTTAACAATAAAATCAAATTAAATACCGATTTAAATCACTCTAAGTTGCCTAAGAGCATTTGGGTCACGATTGTCTTGGCTCCGTGGATGAAATTTCGTCATAATTTTATAGTAACTGATGATGGCCTATAAGCCGAAACTAGTGTAAATACATTAAATTTAGTAGAGGGACAGTGGTTGCTTCTTTCAAATATGTACTAATTTCCTCAGATAAAAAAAAATATTTTGGAGTTTAACCATCGACGTAGTATATCGATGGGTTTCACTGTTGGTATTGCATTTTGTTTCCAAATGTTTCGTTCGTCCCTGCCCATTCGAGAACATTCTTTTTTTCAATCAAAAATTTTGCAAAAAATGCTCTTTTATATTACTGATACTTAATAAAAAAAATTGCTTTTTACGCAAATATAGTTTTTATGGAAAGAGCATTTTTTTGTCGAAATTAATAGAGGGATAAAATATTGGGCACAACTTGACAACTTTTACTTCCGGTTTTCGAAACGCATCTAAAAAAAGTTCTGTTTAGACACAGTTACAAACCGCATGTAAAAAACACTGCTTTAGCAATACTACTTTTTTTCTCAGGTACTTGCGCGGCGACCTTACCTGTCCTGGACAGTGTACCAAACTATTTCATGATGGGCCTGAAGCTGACCAAACTCTACGACCTGTCTAGAATTTTAGCTAATGGAGGTATTGTTCCTAACAACATGGGCTACAGTCTCGAAGATATCAATGGCGTCGTCAAGAACGCTCTAAAGGTGGACCCCACCATTCAATGCGTCATTGACAGAAAGACGAAAGAATCGTTTATAAGCGAAATTAGAATTTGCTTTAACAAATCTCTGGAGTTAATCGATTGCGACCAAACTAAAGACCAAGACATCTATAGAACTAAATCTGGCATTTTGACAAATTGCAATTCTAAAAAACAAGTTTGGTATCTTTCAAGTGTTCCAAATTACGCCTCGCCTTACGAGAGCGACTACAATGACATGATTTTCCAAGATTATCAAGAACATTACGAAAAACAACAGCATTACAACAAGGTGTACAAGTTCTTAAAATTTTTGTCTTGGTTTACTTTATAGGAGTTGTATTTTATAGGCGCAATTTTGGTATGTATCTGGCTTGCGATCAAATTTTCGAGAGGTCATTTGGATAATATTTTGATCAATGATGAGTAAAACAATTTTTTACTAAATTGAAAAAGGCTGCAATTTTAGAAAGTAATTCTTACAACTTCTTCAAAGTAGTTTTCCTCTTTATAATTTTGACCAAACCATAGATGAAGACGTACAAAGCCAAGAGACAAGTCAAATTTGTTGTTGTAACAAGTTCGCAAAATCAACCGCAAACAAAAACAGGTTGCGTTTAAGCCGAGAACAGTCTTGCGGCATTCGACGACTGGCGATTATCCACGTCTTCTTTTTTCCCAACCCATTGTTTCCAGGAAAGAAGAGGAGAACATTCACCAATCCGCAAGTCTGTCCCCGGCTTTCTAACAACTAAATGTTGATCTATTTGCTAAAATAAAAAATCACATAAAATAGTGCGGTTAAAAACTCGCGATTTCCATTTTTGCTGGCAGAAAACTTCTAAGGCAAAGAATTTTCGTACACAGCGAAAGTAGACTCTGGCGCATTTTTAATGATAGTTAAAATCAATCACCCCCCTCTGGAGCCAGGGGCGCAGGCAAAAGATAATTTTTATTAGCATGACACGCTCCAATATAATCCGTGTGTCAACATTTGACATCCTACAAAGTTCTTTTATAGCTCAATCGAGAGCCAAGAAATCTATCTACTCATCGGTGTAAGAAATTTTTTGTGGGAGGGAGTGGAGCTGAGTATTTCTTCCGCAGGTCAACATAAAAAATTGAAAAAAAATAATTGTCACTTTTTTTTACAAATTTTGAATAAACATTTTTTTTTATGCCTTGAGTATTTTTATGATTGAGTTTGAATATTTAAAAAATATCTAGAACGTTTTTTGAATCCTATAAAACCACAATTTTAGTTCAGCCCCATAAAGCTGAGATAATTTTTTGTAAATCGATCTTAGCCGTTTTTTAAGGAAATTTCGATTTTGATAGTGATGATGATGACAATAGTTCGTAGAAATCCGCACAAAGGAAAATAATTTTTATTTTATGATATTCAGCATAAACCAACTTTTCCAAAAAGTCTAAATTGAATCATAGATATGATCAATTTTGAAGAGCGTTTATCAAAAATCATGGAACAGTGAAAATACTAAAAAAGTCATTAATTTTTCACTCTTTTGCATATTGCAAAATTACCGAGGGGATAATTTTGTTAAAACTGTACTTACACCGATGAGTAGATAGATTTTGAGCTATAAAAGAACTTTGTAGGATGTCAAATGTTGACAGACGGATGATGTACATTGGAGCGTGTCATGTCAATTTTCTAAAAATGATCTTTTGCCTGCGCCCCTGGATCCAGAGGGGGGGTGATTGATTTTAACTATCATTAAAAATGCGCCAGAGTCTACTTTAGCTGTGTACGAAAATTCTTTGCCCTAGAAGTTTTCTGCCAGCAAAAATGAAAATCGTGAGTTTTTAACCGCACTAAAAAGATCGGCAGTAGGCGAGAGTAATTTTGCTATACTGTTGTGCAAAAAAAGTCACTATAATACAGACGTATTAATACAGGTTGTAAACAGTACCATAGTCATCCTTTTGTCAAAAAGTTCATAAGACTTATGCGGCAAAACTCATTAGATTTGTGTCTAAATAACTATTAAAGTTGAAAAATTTAGGTTGTAATATCTACCAGAATTTTAAAAATATTCATGTCTAACTTTAACCATTTTACAATAGGGCCATTTGCAAATAAATACAAATAATTATTTCCTCTAAATCCTCTAAATTAAAAAAAAAATAATAATGATTTCCTTTAAGTTAAAGATTTAAAAAACACTTGGCAACAACGCAATTGCTGCATACGCGAGTCTCTGACCTTCGACCCTTTCTCCTCTCTACAGCACAGTGTATAGTGCATCTTCCGCTGTTCGTTGGACCGTGGATTGTTTTTCAAAGGAAAACTTTATTTCGATACCGAAAAGGACTTAAATAAACTTTTACAACCAGACGAGGCGCTAAAACCAATTTTCGGTAAGTAAATATTGATTTTTTTCCTTTTTACTATTTTTAAATAATTAATAATTTGTAAGGTGTGAAAAAAAAACCATGTTTAAGGTGATATGTTGAAATTTACGCTGTAGCCCGCCGCGCCGAGCCACTCTATCATGAGATCTTTAATTTTCTCGCACCTAAAAGCGCATTGTTGCCAAACTGTGTTTAATCTTAAAGTCGTATATCTCTGAAACCACTAAGTTTTGACGCCCATATTATATGAACTTTTTTCATTTGTGTACACCCTGTATAACGAACAAAAATAGTTGGCCCAAACGCCTACCCCTTATGCCAATTAGTAAAAATAAAAAAAACACTACAGTTTATGTAACAAAATTCCTTAGTGCTACTTTTAAAATAAAATTGGTTTGGTCATTTTAATATCGTATTCTTAAATAATATTTAGATGTAATATTAAGACAAACGGTAGGTGACAATTAATCAGTACCCAATCAAATAAATATGGCTGTCCCAATGTAGTAAATTTCAATCCATTAAATGATAGAAATTTTAACAAAAAACAAAAAGTAGACAAAAAAATTACGATTTTAAGTATTTTACAGGGTTGTAATTCCTAGCTATTATTATTCTTTTTAAATCTAATTTATATTGAGTAAGTAGTATTGTGAAGGCGTAGCTCAAATCCTAGCCACAACTGTATTTTTTTTATACCTTCATTTAAAAACATTAAAATATGGCTTATTTGGCCGCCGCAGTCTTCTAGGCGTCAATTGGGGGGGGGGGCAATTGCCCCCTCCCTGAGTATTAGCACACAAAAATCAAAATTTGGCTTTTACAAATAAAAACACATGTCAAAAACACCTTTTAACTTAAATACAAACTAAACAATTAATTTTGTTTTTTTTGTAATGTATGTTTTACCAAAAAAATGTGTTTTGTTTTTTATGTTTGAATTATTTTGCCGTCAATAAAGTTTTTTTTGTGTGTGAAGTGAAATGACGCCTCTGTTCTAGATATTCTGGTATAAGAAACGTAAAATCTGTCTGCTCAACCAGTTAAAAGTTGGATCCTGTGATTTTCGGGTTCTAGTTTTTTGTTTTTCTTGTTTTTTGATGAAGGTTCAAAACAAAGTATTGCTTACAACTCTCGGCTAAACTTAATTTTTTAACTAGTTTTTAAATCAATCACTGTACTCTTTAAATCATCGCTTGTAAAAAAATTGCTATTTTAGCCACTAGTTGTAAAAACTACAAGAGAAGCAAGACCATTTTTGGCCTAACTTCTGGCGTTGTAGGTAATTTTTTTTACATTTATGACAAAACATTTATTTTAGCTAAATATACTTTATTTTGGTGTTAAGAGAAAAATATACAATTTAAATCCAATAGTTTTTATTTTTATTCCTCTGTAAACAATATTCATAACAATTTGTATACCAAAAAATACAAAAATCACTACCTACACTTAGCAATGGGGTTCACGCATGACAAAAAAATATCGTTTTTTTTTCTTGAACTTCCAAATATGTTGTTATTAATTAGCCCCATAAAAAATATCACGTACAATGTCCTATTTCAATTATAATAAATGTTAAAGTTAGACACCCTGCTTTATTTTGTTAAGCTTTTTTTACGAGTGAAATACTACTTATAAAAATAAGTATATTATAATAAGCCACTTAAAAATAATAGCAGGTAAATAAAAGATGGTCATGCCATTTAAAATAAATAAATAACCATAATACAACCCAAACATTGATGTTTAGTATGTTAAATTCATAACAATAGTCTTGGAGAAAAGCAAACATTTCATTAAACTTTTATACAATATTTTATTTAAAGAAAGTTAAGATCTTGAGACAATCAGAGTTGCAGTAGGAGCCAAACCTAAAACAAATTGAAAACTACTTAACATAGCTCGAATTATTTATTTTTGTTTTTTTTATACCATTTACAGAGAGGATCTTTAGATTTTTAAGTTACACCTAAAAAAATTTCGTTAGAATAATACTAAGTGTATCTCTGTCCTTTTCTAGCTTGTATAAATAGTGGAGTGGCATTTGTAAGTCCGTGGGATTTTTAATGAAGAAGTTTTGTGACTATGTGGGATTGATAGCTCTTTATTCACACAATCAAGTGTTACCGGGTGTTTTATTCGAATCCGTGTCGAAGGGGTTGATATGACATCATCACAAAAAATTGTTATCCGACCTTTTCAAAAATTTTAATAATTCGAAGTTTTGTCAGACCAACTTCAAGTGTACATCAAACTATTAGGCATGTATGCCAAATTCAATTTTTAGAGTTTGATGCAGTTTGAAGCTGCATGACCTTGAAAAATACCCCATTAAAATTAACAAATTGCAAAAATAACATACGCGTTATTCATCAACAAAGATAAGAAGGTCAAGTCCAACAATTTTCTTAAAAAAATTTGATTCAGCTATGACGCGTTTCAATATGGCGGCTCATATATCAAAATGGAGTACCTATATCCACATTTTATTTTATCCAATTTCGTAAAAAAGCAAAAATGACAAGATGGCCATCAATTCTTGGATAATTATCTCCGTTTACTATGAAAAAAAAAGTTTAGTTGAAGCATGACTTTGATTGACCTTGAAAATACCATGTACAAATGAAAACCCAGCTTTTTGTAGTGTTTTTTTTTCCAATTTACCACTACGCAAAAACTTAAGTGCCGGAGATGAAATTAACATATTAGCCATAAATAAACACTTCATTTTAAACCTTACTATCATTTTTTTTGATCTGGCGTCTCAGATGCTTATGCTATACCCCGGTAAAAATGATCTATACGCCTGTTCTTTTTATTAAGTTTCGGAACTGTGAATTTTATGTTCTACCCACTTGTCTAGCCAACAAACTCATTTAAATTACCTATAAGAGAGTTAGCACAAGTTAGATGTACATTAGCAATTTTGAATTTTTTAGATGCCAGTACGGCAAGACTATACTTGTTTATTAACATTCATAATAAAATTCAAGGAGGAGAATTTAAGAGCTACTTAGTCACATATTCACGTGCCACCGGCTGTTTGGTTCGCATCCGTGTAGAAGAGATTGATATGACCTCATATTTCAAGATGGCGGCCAAAAATTCATAACAACGCAACCGGGGCACGATTATACTCGATTCCATGTAATTCGAGAACAAGAATTTCAAAAAATTTACTTTTAAGGTCACCCGACCTTAAATGACCTTGTAAATCGCATAAAACAAGATTTTTGCCATTTTCTCTTCAAGAATCTTAATAACTCAACGTTCTGTCAGACCAACTTCAAATGTACCTCAAACTATTAGGCATGTATACCAAATTCGAGCCTTAGAGATTGATGCAGTTTGAAGTTCCATGACCTTGAGAAATACCCCAGTAAAATTAACAAATTGCAAAAATAACATAATAAAGGGCGTTTATTTATCAACTATTAAAGCGAAGAGGATCAAATTTGGTAACAAAGATAAGGTTTGTTAAAAAAAAATATGACGCATTTCAATATGGCGGCTGATAAATCAAAATGGCCACATATCCACTACACGAATTAATAAACAAGTATAGTCATGCCCTACTGACTTATTAGATTTTGTACGATTTTTCGACCGCCATTTTGGAATATGGCATCTAAACCAAATGGTCTAGAATATGGTGATGTAGAGCGAGTAGAACATAAAATTCACAGTTCCGGAACTTAATAAAAACAACAGACATATAGGTCATTTTTACCGGTCATAAACATCTGGGACACCAGATTAAAAACAAAAAAAAAGGAGGTTTAAAATAAAGTGTTTATTTTTGGCTAAGATGTTAATTTCATCTTCGGCACTTAAAAGTTTTTGCTTAGTGGTAAATTGGAAAAAACACTATAAAAAGCTGGTTTTTCAATATGACATGGTATTTTCAAGGTCATGCATCAACTAAACTTCTTTTTTCATAGTAAGCGAAGATAATTCAACAAGAATTGATGGCCACTTTGTCATTTTTGCTTTTTTACGAAATCGGATAAAATAAAATGTGGTTATAGGTAGAAAATTTGTTATATCAGCCGCCATATTAAAACGCGTCATAGCTGAATATTTTTTTTTGTACTTGACCTTCTTATCTTTGTTACCAAATTTGGTCCCCTTCGCTTTAATAGTTGATGAATAACGCCCTTTAGTATGTTATTTTTGCAATTTGTTAATTTTACTGGGGTATTTTTCAAGGTCATGAAGCTTTAAACTACATCAATTTGGCATATATGCTTAATAGTTTGAGGTACATTTAAAGTTGGTCTGACAAAGCATCAAATTATTAAGATTTTTTGAAGGGAAAATGGCAAAAATCTTGTTTTTTGAGATTTTCCAGGTCATTTAAGGTCGGATGACCTTGAAACTGATTTTTTTGGAATCATCGTCCTCGAAATATATGGAATCGAGTATAATCATGCCCCGGTTGCGAAAGTTGTATTTTTTGTGATTTTTGGCCGCCATCTTGAAAGATGTCGTCATATCAATCCCTTCTACACGGATGCGAACAAAACACCCGGTAACCCTTGATTGTGTGACTAAAGAGCGATCACTCCTACATAGTCACAATACTCCTTCATTAAAAATCCCACGGGATAGAAATTATAGACATTAATTAAGCCCCTACACTAAAATGTAAAGAAGGATAATGATGCCAGTGCGCACTGGTGCAGCGAAACGAAATCGCTATAATGGTACTAATTGGTTTGAGTGCAATTTTAGATCGAATAATTCTGCACCGAGGCAGATAGTGAATTGCTCTCTAATAAGGAAGTTATTTTATGTTCACTTACCTAAGCTATCCAAAGGCTTATCATAATCATCCTCAGTAAAAATTTTCTTTGGATAAGATGTCATGAGTTTAAATGGACTCAAATATTCGTCTTTTTTGTTTATTTCAATGAATAGCCTGAAAAAAGAAAAATGTTTTATTTCGGCAACAGTACTTGATTGCATATAACTTATAAGCTATATAAAGACCAGAGTCTACAACGAGATGACTTCGAATAAATAACGGAAGTCTCGATCTGAGTCCGTGCGAGTTTTTAACGTCTACCCACATCATTTCTGTGGTCAGCGTACTTCCTGCTGACGCATGCACATTGGAGCGGCTCATTTCTTAATTGAGTATCAGCCAACTTGATATTTCGCAGGGTTGGCGAAACGCTTTTTAACATAGGAAAATACACGGGCAGGTCCATTATATAGTATGTTTTCAAATCGTGCTCAAAATGTATTGAACTGTTTTGACAAACAGCATGAACAAGATGCTTGATTTTCGATACGTACTGAGTACGATGAGTCTATAAATCTTTATTTTAACATAATTTTACTCACTGCACACAAATGTTAAAAAATTAAATGGCCAACAGTAACAAATGATTTTAGGATCAATGTCCAGTGTTAGTCAAATTTTTGCAAACTTAAAGACAAACCAAAAATATCCATGCACCTCGCTGGGATTCGAACCCGGGACCTTCCGTGGGGCAGGACGATCGCTACCTACTGCGCTACGGAGGCCGGCATACTATAAAAACTGATTTTTGTGTTCTACTTTCTTGTATACTTTCACCATTTTCTGATTTTTTTGATGAAGTATTATTACTAGTTGTAACAGGGTAGTTCCAAACTAAGTGCAGGTTAGAACAAACCCGATTTTTAAAATAACCGGAAAATTACCAAGAATTTCCTCTGGATTACATTATAGTCATCGAAATTTATGTTTTGTTAATGTACTTCATTGAACCCAATTAAAACAACGAGAAAATTAAAAAAAATATTTTCGAGTTAATGTCATAAATGCGACTTAATTAGAGTAGACTTAGTCTACTATATTCATCTACTTTAACGGAAAAATATCAAGTTTTTTCTTTTAAAAGCCTGAGCACCCTGGCAGAGAAAATCAGACTGATTGTCGCTTATAAGCGTTTCTATTTCATTGAATTTAAGGGACCGGGCCGGCGCTATCAGTTTCGCCGCTGCGGACAAAAAGGTAAAATGCCGCACCTTTACAACTCTCTTCCTATGCTTCATAGTGAAATAAAACGTGAACAACAAAATTGACAGTGCAAAACATTGAATTATGCGAGGGGGAATCGCTGGGAATCACCTGGGGATCACTGGTATAATCACCTGGGAATCACCAGGGAATGGCAAAAGATGTTGAGTTCATGTGTCACACCATCTTCTGGTCTATATGAGCAATCTTTAAGCTATAAATGTTTTAGTGTTTGCTTAATGTTTTCTGAAAGGTAAGTAATGCAACATATTATATTTTATATTTACTAAATAACCACGAAAAAAAATGCATGTCTATCAGCCACCCCCCAATTATAGTTTGCAGCTGTCTGTGTGGCATTACAATATTTTTTGCTTTTTTAGGTGAATATGTTCTTCAGACAGCAATCTAAGTCTTTTATAGACACAATAAACCAACAAGGTTCAGAAATCCCTAATTATATAGGGCTAGTACTTTTTTATAATGGGTTTTATACAAATTGTCAATAAATGAAAATCTTTTAGAGATCAAAACATACACGAGGAACACTTTAAGCAAAGTTCTTAGCGAAGATGAAAAAAGATAATTATTTGGAATATTTTCTAATCAGTCCTTTTTTTTTAGCATTTCATTGGGCCACAAAACATGTTTAGAATATATTCAACAGCAAGCGATACAAAAAATAAACAAAAAGACACAACTCGAGAAATGAAGATAGACCGGAAAAGGAAAATGAAACTAAAGAAGACCGAGCTCAGAACTTATCAAATAAAGAACATCCAGAAAATTAAATTCCTTAAATTTAAAAGATTGTTCTGGCGTTAAATTTCAAAAAATCATGCCTGACTGTTTAATTAGCTAATGGAAAAATTGTCAAAGTAAAAAAATCCCACTCTGTTGGATTTTCCAGAACAAAAAGGGACACCTCTCAAGCGACAGGCTGGTACGGGTGAGGGGAATGACAGGACAAAAAAATAAGGAGAAAAAAATAATAAAAATAAGGTTTTGAAAGATTTAAAGAGAAACAGAAAAGCTAACAAAGAAAAAAGCGAGAGATTAGATTTAAGTTTAACAGATTCCGATGATATTTTGGATGAATATGTAGAAAAAATAGATAGTGACGAAGAATATAAAGATCTTGTTATACATAAAGAGAACGTATATGCCATATTTTATGATGAAGACTGGTAGTTGGGAAGGATAGTTGAAATTTATCCAAAAGAAGTTAAAATCACATTTTTACAGAAAACCATAAAAAGATCTACAGAAGATTTTACATGGTCACACAAACACGAGACGTAACATACGAAATTGAAAAGGAATATTTATTCTATGGATCCATTAATTTAATTGGAAATGATCCTTTTTCTCTGAAAAGGTCAAAAAAACTTAAAATTAATGAAAAATACAAATCTGTAAAAAAATCATTTCAGAAATAATCTATATATTTTTTAAATTTTGTACTTTTTTTGTTTTGGTCTTGGTTTTGGTTTTGCGTTTTTTACTTATAAATTCGAAATCAAATTACATATGGTCAAATTTTGGTCACACCTACAAATTTTCGGGTGGGAATCACCTGGTAATCACCGGGAATCATTTGAAAATCACTGGGAATCAGTTGGGAATCATTGGGAATACTTTTTAAAATGGGAATCACTGTACGTTTTTTGGGGGTCGCGAATTCCCCCTCGGAATTATCACATTTATGATTTTGGCGCTAAAATAAAATTTTTGTTGCGCAGAAAACAAGAAAAAAGTTTTAATAAACACTTTTCCCAAAATGGCATAGTTTTAGCCACAAATCTAGAATTTTGACAATATCATCCCCCAATCTTTGTCAGCTAACCCAAGCCCTACCCCCATTTTTTTTAATAGACTTCAATTGTGTATGCCTTCGGTGCTACAATTACGATATTTATTAATTTAATTTTAATTTAAGCAATTTTTTTCAACAGCAAACTATACGCCTAAGAATTCGTGCCTATTAAAATTACACCTGATAAATTTTTCAATAATGAATCAGACTTCATTCCTTTTTTTCATAAAAACTAAAACTAGTTTTACAGCGAAATTGCCGCCCGGGCAAGGGCCCGGCTTGTCAGGCTCTACCGGTGTCTGGTCGACGTCATTTGGCAGATTTACTGGCGTATCTTGCTAAAATAATTTCCCTAAATCGTAACTATGACGATAAGGATTCATAAAATGTTCTTTAGGAGGTTCCCGTCGTTCTATTTCAAAGCCGGTTGACTCACCTTACTGCAGAGAGTGGCTCCTTAACTCCAAAATTTTGCACTAGCGTTTGGCCGTCCATAAGCCTAATTTGAAGTTTAACTTCGGTATAATTTTGGGGGGGTTTTTTCTCTATGGGTTTGGGTGCGGATTGGGGAACGGGCGCTGTACTTTCTTGAGGGTCGCCTAAAATAAACAATCCAATATTTCTCATCTTAGAACAAGAAAAATATTTTAGTTGTGTAAAATTTTGCGTATTTCATAATATCTACAGAAGGATTGTTTTTCAGGCCATAAAGTAAGCATATTATACCGTCATGTGTATTGGCCGCAAAATAAAAAACAATAATTAACAAAAAGGAAAGTGTTTAAAAAAAATAACGTTCAAAACGTGCATTTACCAGAAAACTTCGCTTTCCTAGCTAATTTATCGGCTTCGATTTGCTTTCTTACTCTTTCCTTGGCCACTCTCTCCTCTTCCTTTTCCCTTTTTCTTTGTTCTAATATTTTTTTCATTTCCATTTCTTCATGTTTTCGCTTGACGTCTAACAGTTCCTTACCAGATTTTATTCTAAAACAGATAATTATAAAAAAATCAGTAACATCAAGCGTATTGGAAAGCTAAACAATGAAGCAAAGATAAATTCACACCTCCATTAACCTAGCGACCCCACCACAAGAAAATCAAAATCTAGTCACACCATAATTATGTGCTAATTTCGTCCCCAATCAAAAAATTTTGTGCCCCTCTGGTTTGTGAGAAAATCGAAAAAGAAAATGGGGTAGCTAGGTTAATATTAACTTAACAACCCCATCAGGAAATATGGCACCAAACTAAAAAATTTTGAAAATCAATGAATAGCGAGCTTTCCCTCAAAAAAGGTAATGGTAACCATAGATCCGGATTTCGCACTTGTGGTGCTCATTAGTACGGTGCTAGGAATTAGGAGATGAAATGATGATGAAAAAATGTGACACACGATTCATGTAAAAGACAACCATCTGTCAAATTGCAGAATCGGCAAATGTACCTTCAATTTGAAGGAAAATTAAGCGTCTCTACGGAGACAGATATAATTATCCTTACAGATATCCTAAGCTCTGGAGTTGATAAATCTAAAAAGGGATATAGCGAGGGTGAATAAATAACAAAATCAATGAATAGCGAGCTTTCCCTTACGAAAGGTAATGATAACCGTAGATCCGGATTTCGCACTTGTGATGCTCATCAGTACGGTGCTAGGAATGGTAGATTTAAAAATATTTGGTTTTAAAATTATGGGCTAATTACGTGCTCCACGAATATGTAAGAAAAAATTCGAATTTTTAATTTTAATTTATGTTTAAAAAAAGGGTGGGGTAGCTAGGTTAATATTAACTTAGCGACCCCACATGTTTAGGTATCACGGAATTTAAAAATTTTAAAAAACAGTATTATCTGCATATTATGTGCTAATTTCGTCCATTGTCCATGTTGCGTGTAGGGCCGTGTCGGTAGACCTTCCCTCCACGTATGCATGTTGGTTTCTGTGGAAAGGTTGGTTGGTTAGGACTCCCCCTAGTGGGTCGCTAGGTTAATGGAGGTTAAATTCACCACCAAGTTAAATGGGTCATTGAAGAGAAGGGACATATTATTTCACTTTGGTGTAAAGAATCCGAGAAGAAGAGTGGAATTATTGAGTGGTGATCAAAAATTGCAGTTAAAATTACACTTATAGAATTAGCTAGCAGTGTTGCTTCCGATGGATAACATAAATAAGAAGCCCAATAGCAATCGAAAAAACCCTAGTATTGAAAACAACTTATGAAACAACACACAAGTTTTTATTGTTATTGCCATAAAAAATTACACTTTATAAAATGTAAAAAATAAAATGTTTTTGTTTCATTGATAAAAGCAAGGCACACAATTACCCCAACCCAAATCAACCCCCTCGATCATTTGCTGTGAAAAGTTATCACGGCTCTCTAACTTTTATATCTATATAAAATTAAATAAAAAATTTACCATTTATTTTTTACCGTTTTTGACTCATTAGTTTTTTTTTGTAAAATGTTAATTTTCCTACCTGGATTTTTCTCGTAAAAGTGCTTCTTCCTTTTCTCTGGCTTCCCTTTCTAGCCTTCTCTGTTTCAATTTCGCCTCGATTTTGGCTAACTGTTCTTTTTTCTCCTCTTCAGTAAGAGGTTTCTTCTCTTCGGTGGATTCCGAGAAATGTTCATGGCCTGGATATTAGTAATAGTAATCATAAAACAAGATTAAGTGGGAGCATTTTTCCGAATCGAAACGTGAAAATTCTAATTTTATTGTCATTTCTAGTTTAAAAGTTGGCGGTAATTTAAAAAAAAATAGGTGTTTGTGAACCCCCCTTGACTTTGCTTGTTAACATCGGGTAACAAATAAGAAAGTCATGAATTGTTCAATTGAATGCGTCTGGTAAACAAAATTCAATCGGACCAAAAAAAAAATCTTGAATTTAATAAAAATTCAAAGTTTTAAATTTTTTAAATTGAATTTGGTTTACCAACTGCACTGATTTGAAAAATCCTAACTTTCTTATTTCTTATTTCCCAACAAACCTTAAAGATTATTACAGGAAAATAACAAAAAAGATTAAAAATAAAGCAAACCTAGTGGTTAATTTAATTATATCAACACGAACAAAAAATAAATAAATAGGTAAAAGTCGAGATAAAAGTATTTTGTATTAATTTAAAAAATATGTTTTCTCATGTTTCTTAAATAGATGTAAATGGTGTATTTGTCTGTTGTATAATAAAGATTTTTCCCAGTATTGCTGTTAAACTGTATTGGGTGAAGTTCATTATTTTGTCTACCAAAATTCAGAGAATATTGCGTGAATAAAAATACTTATTTTAAGTTAATATAAGTCAATCAAGTTCAGATAACCAAGGGGACGGTATAAATTAATAGTCGGCTCGAGAAAAAAATTTATGAATACATTTTACAATTTTGTTTTATTAGCAGAGCCCCAGATTAAAATTAAGTATTGGATTTTTGAATAAAAAAATGCATTGTAAATGTTTTTTAATACCTTTAGAGGAATATAATATCTTAGTTTATACATGATTCCTATTAAAGGTGATAAATTTTCTCGAAGATGATTAATATGTTCTTTCCAACTTAAATTTCCATCAATGAATAATCCCAAAAACCGAGTAAACTTTTTATATATAATTTGTTTTTGTCTGAAAATAATTGGTTCATGATTTTCATTTTGAATGTTGCTTTTTTATGAACATGTATGGTGATTTATCAAAATTAATAGTCAACTTGTTAAACGTTAGCCATTTTTCTATAATGTTTAAATCAATTTGAATGTTTCGTTTTATTTCTCTTGTATTTGCAAAATAAATAATAGTTGTATCATCCGCGAATAATTTAATTTTGCCTTTTAATTTCCCAATTGAATTCATGTAGATTAAAAATAAAATTGGCGCAAGAACTGATCCCTAAGGGACACTACATTTGATTTCTTTTAATGAGCTTTGCTGACTATTAATTTTGACAAATTGATTTCTGTTTTCTAATTCCATATTTGTATAATATTTGTATAATTTATTTAATAATATACTGTGATTGACAGTGTCAAATGCCTTTAGCAAATCTAGAGATAATATGTAGCATTTCTTGTTTTTGTCAACGTTTAGTTGAATGTGTGTTATTACATCAAATGCTGCTGTTTCTGTATCTCTAGATTCTCAAAAATCATATTGACATTTAACAAGCGATACATTAGTACACTGGAGAAACATTAAGCCCTACACGAGAGAGTTAAGTTTTTCATAAGTGGCGTACATAAAAAAATTGCAGGGGGGTTAAAAATCCTTTTTTTTATTTTTGGCATCAAGTTCTTAAATTTTAAATTTTTGGTTTTTCAAAATAGTAACAAAATTTTAAATCGGACAAAAACTTTTTAAGTAATGAACGGTCAAAAAAATCCCGTTTTTTGGACAACCCAATACCTTCTCCATCCATTCGTGGTTCGCACCGGGAAAATAAAAATAATTTTTATAAAAAATTTCATTAAAAATACGGTTTAGGCAAACTTTCTCATATTTTATTTGGGTTAAAATAGAATCCCTACTTGCACCAGTCCAAATTTAAAAGTTATTTTTTTTTCAGTGGGTTGGGTTGGGTAAGTCAAATTGAAACTTAAAATGACAATTAGTTTTTTGATGACCATGGAGTGCAATTGCCAAAATCTTATACAATTTACTTCTGCATCCCAAGGCTAATAATGTTAAAATACTTACCTTGCAGAAATAAAGAATTACTTAACGGAATCACAACACTAAACGTAAAATGTAAAAAAAGGACCAGCATTCGATCCAGCACTGCATATCACGAAAAGTTTACCAGGCAAGTACTTTAAAGACTTAAAAACTGAAGTTCTGACAAATATCCATTAACAAAAGTTTTAAATTGCCAAACATCAAAAAGCATATTTGAAAAATCGTGATTTCACAAAATGGCGAAGAAGAAAAGAAGCGGAAAGAAGCAAATCGGATAGATGTACAGATATAGATTCATTATATTTGGATACCCCGGTTATAGCCGTTAATATTAGAGATAGAAAAAATATTGTATTATAAGATTTTAATAATTTTGTCCAAATTTTTTGAAAACTTTGACATAAGCTCTCAAATGTCATTCCATATGTCAAATTTTGACATTAACTTTCTTATTTTAAATTGAACACCCTGTATTTTTTTATTTTGTCAAGTTTCATTTTCCTATCGTATTTCAAAAATATATTAATTGTCTAGATTCGGTAAATGGTTTTCGAGATATTGCATATTTTTGCACTCCCGTTAATGCTGTTACTATTAAAGATACAGAAAAAAATTTAAAAACCAAAGTTGTTGAGTTTTTACGGACTTTATATATATTTTGCCAGAAAATGTCACATGTCATTTTTATGTCAAATTTATAAATAACTAAACTAAATTAGGACTACTCTATTTCTAAATACGAACGACAACAACAACGACCACGAGAAATTTACTAATCTAACAAATGCTCCAACACATTACCATTTACTTCAACACAAAGTTCATAACGCCTTCTTATGCCAGAAATCGTGTTGAATATTTCATGTCTCAGGTTTCTATTAATATCAATTTCTTTATTATTTCCTCGATTTTCAATTTCTTCAAAGGTGTTCGGGCGATTCGACTAAATAGTCTCCTTTAAATGGTTCCACAACCAAATATCCGGAGGTGTTAAATCTGGGGAGTTTGCTGGCTATGGTATGGTCCCATTTGAACCAATCCATATGGGATAATTTTGATTTAGAAAATTTGTTACTGCTGAAGGTTATTGATTGAATTTTCAATATGACCTTCCAAAATGCTAAATATCTTATTCCGTCAAAATTTCCTCGGTAAAAAAATTCCATCAATAACCTTCCATTGGATATCAAAGAGCAACTAATAATATGGCAGCAGGACGGGGCATCAATTCACAATACTCGAGCAATAACAAATTTTCTAAATCAAATGGGACCATATCATGGCCACCAAACTCGCCAGATTTAACACCTCCGGATATTTAGTTGTGGGACGATTTAAAGAAGACTATTTACTCAAATCGCCCGAACTCCTCAGAAAAAGTTAAAAATCGAGGAAATAAAGCAATTAATATTAATAGAAATCTGAGAAATAAAATAATGAACACGATTTCTGGCCTAAGAAGGCGTTATGAACTTTGTGTTAAAGTAAATGGTGATATGTTCGAGCATTTGTTAGATTAGTAAATTTTTTGTTGTCGTTGTTGTTTTCGTTCGTATTTAAAAATAGAGTAGTCCTAATTTAGTATAGTTATTTATACATTTGACATAAAAATTACATTTTCTGGCAAAATATATATACAAAGTCCATAAAAACTGAACAACTTTTGCCTTTAAACTTTTTTTCTATCTTTAATATTAAGAGCATTAACAGGAGTGCAAAAATCCACCAAAAACATGTAATATCTCGAAAACTGTTTACCGCACCTAGACAAGTGATATATTTTTGAAATAAGAAAGGAAAACAAAACTTAACAAAATAAAAGAATAAAGGGTGTTTTTTCAATTTAAAATAAGAAAGTTGACATATAGAATGACATTTGACAGCATTTGTCAAAGTTTTCAAAAAAATTGGACAAAATCATTAAAATCTTACCTTAAAATTTTTTTTATCATTAATATTAACCGCGATAACCGGGGTGTCCAAATATAATGAACACTTTACACCTCAGTCCAAATTCTCCGGACCAATTTCAATCAATATGACAATTAAACACAGAAGCTAAATGGAACTGTCATTGTCAGCGTCAAAAAACTGGTTCGCAGCAAACCTATTTCAGGAGTAAGAAGCAGAAAAAAGCAAAAAAGAAAACTCAGAACAAAAATGGTAGGTATGCCCTGATTAATTATATTAATGGCAATATGTTAAAAATATATATTATTAGAGAGTAGATCACGGAATGTATATATGTATGTAGTCAAAACTAATGGTTAGCACTCTGACAAAAGCGGAACTGGCCTCAAGTGGACCTATTGTGCCCAAGAAACAACTGAGATTTTAAAGATTGTAATTGAAATATATACAAACCGAGTAAAATAAAACGCCTGCAGATTGAGCCTGGATAAGTAGGTACTTATCTTTTTATTCTAGTTAAAGCTAAACCAATTTTTCAATATATTCTGTAAAAATATTTTCTATTGTAGATTTTATTACGTGAGAAAACTAG
Organism: Oxystoma pomonae; assembly: GCA_963921995.1. Classification (NCBI taxonomy): domain Eukaryota; kingdom Metazoa; phylum Arthropoda; class Insecta; order Coleoptera; family Brentidae; genus Oxystoma; species Oxystoma pomonae. The sequence continues at coordinate 56,979,304 of OY998164.1, forward strand.
TGAAATTTATACGTTGAAAATATTACAATTTGCCCTACGAATCTTGCTTCGTTACTGTATGATCTTCTCCAGCTAATCAGCGATAAATACTTGTGTACAAATAAATAAAAATTAATGAAAACCATACATTTTTAAGCACTTACCATCTTCTTGTAATGTCCTAAAACACACTTTCTAAGTAAAGCCACACACATTATAACAATTAATATTTTGATTCATAACATTATTTGTAGCCTTGGGATTTACAGAGACCAACAACAAGGCATTAGTCATGGGCATTTTATCTTTTAAGCTTTATCAATGGACAACATATAGATTTGCAATATAAAAAAAACTAATTTAAAAGGCAAATAAAATTAATTAAAATTAAAAATTAAAAAAACCAGGGAGATAAAGTAAGGATACAAGCAAAAATTTTAATAAAAAATATTGGGTAATAAATTTATTTACACACGCGTAAAGTGTCTTTACCGCCCTTGCCGGCTTGACCGAACTCGCTTCGCTTCATTCGGTCAACTGCCATTACGTGCGGTCACGTATCACTTTCCGCACTTGTTAGTTAATATACCAGACATTGCGGTAAAGTTAACACACACTAGTGTGGTAAAGTAACTACGTTCTCATTTCAAAAAATTAAAATATAGATCTTTATATTTCTGTTCTGGGAATTTTTGAGGCTTATAGTTAAAATCTTGAACCTAACACATGCGTCTCCATTGCCCTAGACAGTTTGAGCGAACTTTCTTCACTGCATTCGGTTAACTATTGTCGCGCACTTTTTACGTTATTTAGCTGTGCGGAAAGTGATACTTTACCGTACGCGACGGCGGTTGACCGAAAGAAATATAAATATCTGTTAAACAACAAAGTGAATCTCGTGTCGGCAAATAAAAATTAAAGTAACACTCGTGGCATATCGGACAAAGCGTTTTTGTTTCTCACTTCATTACGACCAGGCCTCCAATGTCTAATGGAGAATCGAGACACCTACAGACCTGTTTCATCCTTATTATGAATTATCAGGGAGTCATAAGATTATACCTTGCAGTTGAAGCTACACAGGCACCATGCACACCTCTCGAATTTAAAATATATCTATTTTAATTTTCTGAAATAAACGTAGTCACTATACCGCACTCCGTGCGGAAAAGTGCCATAACGTTAATTTTACCGCACTAAGTACAGTAAATTACTACTTTCCGCACGCAAATGAGTGCGTTAAAGTGCTCTTTACCACACGAGAGTAGGTAAATGAATATTAAAATTTCTACTAAAAATAGTATCGCAGTAGAAAGAAAATTAATTAAAAGGATTTTCAATTTCATTTCATGCTTGATCAGGGATATTTAGATATTAGTTAAAAGAGAGGTTTAATATGTTTACATAATTTAAAATATGCTTTTATAAAAAACAAAAAATAAAGTTAACAATAATTCACATCTGCATCCTTATGGGTAGTTTTCATTGATAAAATAAGGCTGCCAATGTTATTAACATTTAACAATTTGTTGGAAGATTTAAATGCTGGGCAAATCACTCTTTTTCTCACCCATTATAATTTAATTATTATCTACCTGTTTTAGCAGCATGGAACTCCACTTCCTCATTAGTCTTGAACAATCTCTCACAGTCATCACACTTTATAGACTTAGCCTGCTGAGTCGGTTGAGAACTCCCACCTATTAATCAAAAAAGACAAACTAAGGAAAACTTTTCTCAAAATTTAAGAATGTTTGATGTGACATAAAAAAGTATTTTGACCATAAAGTATATTTACTCCTTATTTCATTTTATTAATTGAGTTATTTTCACCTGTTCCAGTACTACCCTCAGTGGCACTAGTTGCCAAGTTATCACTTGCTAAAGGATTGGGTTCTTGAGCACCACCACCAGTTTCCAGAGCAGCATCTAATTCTTCTTCATGAGAGAGCAGGTAATCCATCACGGTTTGGACATCTTGGGAGCCTGTTTTTGAGGCTGCGATTTCCCTATAAATAAACATTTGTACACTTTAATATAAAAATAAACAAAGAAATAATTTTGTGGTATAACCTATGCTGAAAACTTTTTGTGGGATATTATCGAGGGGCTTGCCAGTGGGAAATTTTTTGTACATTTTGGGGGGAAATGCGAAATAACGGGAAAATGTGGGAAGTGACTTTAAAAAATAATAATTGCATTTTCTGTCTGGGTCTCTTAGTTTTGTAACTTGTAATAGAAATAATAATTATAATAAACGCTTTTACTCTACATTTAAACACGTTAACTGCCACAATGCAATTTCTTTAATTTTTTGAGCCAGAAGTTAAAAATAAAAGTTATAAAGTGAGTCATGGATGGTTTACTTATATGGCCTAAATTGATCCCTGCCGAAAAACCACTTCAAAACTCTAAAAAATTGATCAAATCTTAATGAGATTTTATTGTTTTGAATAGACCTGAGCTGCTAAATGGTTTACATTCAGAGTTTTATTCGAGACACACAAAATTTCATGAGGTTCAGCAAGCAGGATTTTTATGAAATATTACAAGATTTAGAAGTCTAAAAGAAGGAATGTTTTTAAAAGATGTTACAAGATTTCATGAGAAATAGAGTCAAGGGTTGTGAAGATGTGTAAAGGGCAAGTCGCCTTCACCTGCTCACCTGTTGGTTTAACAGGGTGTCATGCAAAAGCCGAAAAAAACTCCCGTCTAATTCCCGGTCCGTTTTTAAATTTTTCTGGTTGGGTTTTTGCGAATTATTACTTTTTTTAAACATTTGTTATACAAAAAAACAAATGTAAAATCAAATCAAAACACTACTACCGTAATTTCCCCTAACATTGATCCTAGGCAGCAACTATGGTCCAAATTTAACAAAAATAAATTTGGACCAGTTGCTGCCCAGTATCAAAGATAGGGGAGATTGAAATTATGGTACTAGTTTTTTAATTTTACTAGTTCTTGCTCAACAGGCTGGCCAGCTGGTTTTGTTTTTTAGGAACACTTTAATGCAGTTTTTAGGAAATAATACAAAGGATTAATTTAGATATTAGACACAAGTTAATTTTCATTTTTCTATCGAGTCGACCAATCAAGCAGGTGCACTTTTAAAATCATGGCGAATGCATGACAGCTCCAGCTGATTAAATGCATGAAAACCTCGTTAGGTACGATAAGGGAGTTGTAACATTAAGTATAATTACGACAGTCCCTGCATACGAAATGATGTTTTGACGCATATGATCAGCTGGAACTGTCACGCATTCGCCATTAGTTTAAAAGTACACCTGCTCGATAGGTCGACTCGATAGAGATAAGGATACAAATGCCGATAGATCCGAAATTTAACTTTAAGTCTCTATTAATACAGAGGCAGTCGCATATTGGGTTGGGTTAGTGTGTACTAAAAAATACTTATCAGGTGCAACAACTTGGATACACTGGGCATTGATCATGTGATGGATGAAGAGTCCCATTAAAAATTCACATTTTAGTTTTGAAATATTTAAATTATGTTTTTGTAAAAATTCATTGATTTTTTTAAAGAAAAGATTGAGCATATTTGTTATTTGTTGTTGTTGTTGTTACATTTTTACCTGAGATTAAAGCTACAAAATCGTCAGCAAAACCCAAAAGTTACACATGAACATTGGTATTTGCCTTCCAATCAGATGGTCATAAAGCAGCTGGATATTTACATTGTTATATGCTCCTTTAATATCCAATCCAATATCCAGCTGACTGGATATAAGTTGTTATGTAGGCTAGATTGTTGTTAATGCCCAGTACTACTGGCATCCAATTATCTGCTACATCCAGGTTTTGGGAAGGCTAGTATAATAATAAGATTTTTTTCCATTTTTTACGGATTGTTTGTCCATTTTTTATATCATTATAGATATTGCAAAGATGTTTTAAAGCGTTTTCAGGAAGGTTTCTTATCATTTCCGGAGCTGTATCTTTCTTTTTATGAGGGGGGGTTCCCTGGTTTTTGTTTTTTTTGTGTTTGAGTATTTTCTGGAATGGCTTTTCCACAAACCTCCAGTAGCGTTTTCTGATTGGTATTATCACCCAATTTTTCAAATTGTTGCCTATCCAAAATATTATATTTTTCCCAATCTGTCCTTTTAATGTTATATTTATATATTTTATTTTTTGTTGTTCTCATGATTTTCTTAGTGATAGTGCACATTGTTGGAAAGTGATTGCTGGTTCTGTTATCTTCTAGTCTCTTCCATGTTGTTTTTTGTTCAGAGAAATCAAGGTTAGGTCAGTAGGACTTGGAGGGCTGTCTGGGGAATGTAACCTGGTTGAGGATCCATCATTAATTACCACATGGTTGGTTAATTCTATTTGTTCTAGGGTTATAATACCTTGAGAGTTATTATTAAAAATGATCTATGGTGTGTTTCAAGTTTATTTTGCATGCTATTGTACATAGAATAGTATACAAACGAATAAACATACAAACAGATAATTATTACAATACAAAAAAAAATAAAATAAAATAAAATAAATTTTTTTAGTTATAAGAAACTTTATTAGTGAGTGAATTATTTTTGTTTTATTAATTATAACATAAATAAATAAAATACCAATAAAATAGAATAAAATAATAAAATTAAAATAAAATAACAATAAAATTGAAATAACATATCAAACCTGGATTGTATTTGGGTGTTATGTTAAAAATCTTTGTCATTCATTCATTGACAAATTCTTCCATGGAATTATTAGCTTGTTTTTTACTGATTCCTTAAAATGTTTTACTTACGACCAGCCCATATTACTAATTTAACGAGCGTCCCAACAAGACTGTAATGGACCATTTACACTCCTATGATAATAATGAAGCTTAGACGTAAGCCACAAGATGGCGTGACAAGCGATGAAACTTTATTTTATAAGAGCACTAATTGACACAAAAATTTAAATAATTTTTCTATATTTTTAAGGCAATAAATATTTATTAAACGTAAATAAACACAATATCATTTTAGTACCTAACCAAAAATTACTCCCGTTAAATTGACATATTACGCATTTTAAGAAAAAAAACCTTGAATATGAAAAGTCCCTTAGTAACCTTACTTGTTTTGACTTTTTAGATAGAATGTCATTGAAACTTACAGGTTATGAAGGTTGTTGATTTAAGAGTATTCGCCTTTGATATTTTTAATAATTTCTGATATTAATGATGACATTTTCATTGGTCGTAGGTAAAGTATAGTACACTAATTCGCATGTTATGGTCATTACACGGTCAGATAAATTAAGACACTCACCTGCGGCTCGCGTCTCAAACTTCATCTTCGCATTTAACGACCATCATAACATATATGCTTGTTATGTAAACTACTATTATTAGTCAGCTTTTTTCAGTCAAAGATAATTTATTGTAGAATTTTGAGCAGTAGAAATTTGGACCATCTTGATATCTTTCTAATCTTGGATAGTTTGTTTGAAACTGGTCTTTATTTGGAGTGTTATATCGATGGATGTCCTTGTGCTTAACCAGTAAAGTAATATTTTTTTTACATGTAGCAAGTTTTGGAAGATGAATTCTGAGGGTAAAGTTAAAATTTTTAGTTTATAAAAGACGCCTCTGCAATCATCTTTATATGGAAGACCTGCCACAATTCTGACTGCTCTTCTCTGTAGAGCAAACACATCCTTTGACCCTACTGAATGACCCCACAATATCAAGGAGTAAGATAGTTGAGTGTGAATTAGGGAGAAATAAGCTACTAACACAGTTTGCAAGAGTTCTTAAAACAAATGTATTGGGACTGAGTTTCTTAAAGGTCATGTCAAATCAACCAGAGGTTTGGCAGCCCATCTCCCCGATTTCGATAATTTTTGGTACATTTATTCTACCCATAAAGGGATTGAAAAATCCCAAATTTTAAATTAATTCTTGAAAATCAAAACAAACTACCATTTTGCTCAGACATGTACCTAAAGAAATGAAAATATCTCGATAACTACTTAAACTAGGACAGTGGTTTATAGCTCGTTTTAAAGGTATTTTAAAAACACCTTTCGAATGATGTATCACATGATGTAGCTTTTGTTTTAAAAAAAAAATAAAATAAAAAAAACTTTTTTATTTAATTTTTGAAAAAGAACTTTTTTTATTTTTTTTTTAAATATTTTGTTTCTGGATATTTTGCCAAACTATTTACAAAATTTCAAGGTGGAGACTTGATGGGTTCATTTTATCAAAATGGGCTTTAAAATACCTATAAAACAAGGTATTACTCACTTTTTTACGGTATACAGTTCTCAAGATATTATTCTTTTTGTGTAGCTGCACATTTGGTTAAAATTACACTACACATACTACAAAAGCAAGTGATACCTTGTTTTAAAGGTATTTTAAATGCCATTTTAATGAAGTATCACAAGACCTCATTTTTTTGAAAAAAAAACAAAATTTTTAAAATATTTTTTTTTTTTTGATGAACCCAAGTTTCCATCTTGAAATTTTGTAAATAGTTTGGCGAAATATCTAGAAACAAAATATATTTTTGTAAAAAAATTAAAAAATGCTGCTTTTCTAAAATTAAAAAAAAACTTTTTAATTTCAATTTTTTTTTTTTTAAACAAAAAGTATATCATGTGATACATTATTTGAAAGATATTTAAAATACCTTTAAAACGAGCCACTGTCCAAGTTTAAGTAGTTATCGAGATATTTCAATTTCTTTAGGTGCATGTTTGAGCAAAATTGGTACTTTTTGTGATTTTCAATGTAAAACAAACTAATGGTCAAAAATATTTCAAATTTAGAATTAAGTAGAATAAATGTACCAAAAATTATCGAAATTGGGAGATGGTCTGCCAAACCTCCCTTTTTTTTTGGTTGATTTCATATAAAATGACCCGATGGTAATTTAAGGCTTAAAGCATTTTAGCATAATTTAAGGGGTAACGTTTTTGTTTAAGCAATTTTTACTATGTTTTTCCAATTTTATGCAATGACTTTGCCCACATTTTTCTTTCCAAACTTTGGATTTCTAGAATAAAACACTCACATTTTTCAAGTTTACACTGTTTTTTAAGGTTTCAAAAAAGGTACTGCACAAAACATTTTTTCTGTTAAAATGAAAAATATTTAAAGTTGTTGAAGAGAGACATCAGGCTATAAAAAAGTATTTTAGAGAAAGATGGAAATAATTTAAGGCAATTGTTTAATAAAATCTGTCTGTCATCTTTAGTGGTGTCGTGGCATCTGGTTTTTATTTTGCCATTTTTATCCAAAAAACAGTAAAAATTGTAATTGTTCAAAGCGTTAAGTATGTAAGACATAACGTGGTATTAACTTCTTTCAAACAAAGTTCTTTACATTCTTTAAATTTACCAAAAAACATGGTCTACTATAAGGGTATTATTTTAGCACATCTAAACAAAAATAATTTAACAGGTATTTAATGGTAAAGCCATGATGACCCTTAAAATAATTTAGTTAAATACCTGTTAAATGATTTTTAGATGTGCTTAAATACACTTATAGTAGGACACATTTTGTGGTAAATTTAAACACTGTTAAGAACTTTGATTGGAAGTAATTAGTACCACCTTATGTCTCATACACTTTATGCTTTGAAAATTACAATTTTTGCTGTTTTTCGTATAAAAATGGCAAAATAAAAATTATATACACAACACGACTCAAGATGACAGACAGATGACATAACAGAAATTTTTATTAAACAATTGCCTTGCCTCTAAAATACTTTTTTATAGCCTCTCTCCAACAACCTTAAATATTTTTGCACTTTACTAACTTATCTCTCTATCTACCTCTAAAATTCTGCCCTCCCTCTCTAAATATTTTTCATCACAGAGAAAAAATGTTTTTTGGCAGTACTTTTTTTGAATGCTAAAAAACTAGTGAAAACTTGAAAAATGTGATTGTTTTATTGTAGAAATCGAAAGTTTGAAAAGAAAGCTTTAAAATGTGAGCAAAATCATTGCATAAAAATGTGAAAAACATAGTAAAACTTGCTTAAACAAAATTGTTACCCCTTAAATTATGCTAAAATATGTGAAGCCTTAAATTACCATCATCGCTTGACCATAAGAAAATTACTTTAAGGTTCATTCCATAAGTGTCTACATAATGGTAAAGCCATTGGTAATTTAAGTAAGCCTTAAAATATTTTAGCATAATTTAAGGGATAACGTTTTTGTTTAAACAATTTTTACTATGTTTTTTACATTTTTATGCCATGATTTTGCTCAAATTTTAAAGCTTTCTTTCCAAACTTTTGATTTCTAGAATATAACACTCAAATTTTTCACTGTTTTTAAGCGTTCAAAAAAAGTACTGCCAAAAAACATTTTTTCCCTGTTAAAATTAAAAATATTTAGAAATTTTAGAGGTAGATTGAGAGATAATTTAGTGAAGTGCAAAAATATTTAAGGTTGTTGAAGAGAGACACCAGGATATAAAAAAGTATTTTAGAGAAAGATGAAAATAATATAAGGCAATTCCTTAATAAAAATTTCTGTTATTTCATCTGTCTGTCATCTTGAGAGGTGTAGTGCATATGATTTTTATTTTGCCATTTTTATACAAAAAACAGCAAAAATTGTAATTTTTCAAAGAATAAAGTGGGTGAGACATAAGGTGGTATTTATTTCTTTCATTCCAAGTTCTTTACAGTCTTTAAATTTTTTATATTTATTTAAGACATTTTGATTAAGCCATGATGCTAATTTAAGGCTTAAAATATTTTAGCATAATTTAAGGGGTAAAGTTTTTGATTAAGCAATTTACTATGTTTTTCACATTTGTATGCTATGATTTTGCTCGAATTTTAAAGCTTTCTTTCCAAACTTTCGATTTCTAGAATAAAACACCCACATTCTTCAAGCTTTCACTGTTTTTTTAGCTTTCAAAAAAAGTACTGCCAAAAAACATTTTTTATTTGTTAAAATGAAAAATATTTAGAGAGAGAGAGGACAGAATTTTAGAGGTAGATGGAGAGATAATTTAGTGATGTTAAAAAATATTTAAGGTACATGAAGAGAGACAGCAGGCTATAAAAAAGTATTTTAGAGAAAGATGGACATAATTTAAGGCAGATGTTTGGGTCATGCACATGATTTTTATTTTGCAATTTTTATCTAAAAAACAGCATTGTAATTTTTCAAAGTGTAAAGTGTGTAAAACATAAGGTGGTATTAATTTCTTTCAATCAAAGTTCTTGACATACTTTAAATTGACCAAAAAATTCTGCCCTCTCTCTCTAAATATTTTTCATTTTAACAGAGAAAAAATGTTTTTGGCAGTACTTTTTTTGAACGCTAAGAAAACAGTGGAAACTTGAAAAATGTGAGTGTTTTATTCTAGAAATCGAAAGTCTGGAGAGGTAGCTTTAAAATGTGAGCAAAATCATGGCACAAAAATGTGAAAAACATAGTAAAAATTGCTTAATCAAAAACATTACCCCTTAAATTATGTTAAAATATTTTAAGTCTTAAATTATGGCCATCATGGCCTTACCATGAAGTTTTTTTCAGAAAATGCCAAAATGAAAGAAAACTGTTTACTACATAATTACAAAGTTGGGTAAACCCACTATTTTGAAAATTGAACTAGTTTAATGTTTTAAGCCTGCCACAGACACAGGCTTTTCTATTGCTCATGCCAGAGGAAATGTTTCCGGTAATTATGCAGTATACATTTTTCTGTCATTTTTGATTTTTTATGAAAAATTCTTTATGGGGGCACCTACTAGGGTCCCTAGGACCCCAAATCCGCCTGCGCCCGATTTTTTGTTTTTTTTTTTAAGAGAAAAAAGGGTGCCCGGGGGGGATTGTTATGTGTTTTTTTGATTGTTTTGGGTTGGGTTGGACTGTGTTGGATTGGGTTGTTTTAGTGAAAAAAAATATAAAAAAAAAATAAAAAACCAACTGGTGCAGGCGGATTTGGGGTCCTAGGGACCCTAGTAGGTGCCCCCATAAAGAATTTTTGGTAATTATGCAGTATACGGTTTTCTGCCATTTTTGTTTTTAAAAAAAATCAAAAATGGCAGAAAACCGTATACTGCATAATTACCGAATTTTTCATAAAAAATCAAAAATGGCAGAAAACTGTATACTGCATAATTACCATGTTTCCTACTGTGGTTTGAGATAACCCTATGCCATTAACTGTAAAGCCGATCAGACACAAACGCTGTACTGCATGCACTACAGTGGCATAGACGTTTCAACCAATTAGCACTCGATCTCAAGTGCATGCAGTGCAACATTTGTGTGATCGGCTTATGCTGCTCAAGATGACCATGGCGTCAGCGGCTGGAGCGAGCGTTTATAATCTATAACCAAAAAAACGGCGTAGTCGGATTTGGGGTCCTAGGGACCCAAGTAGGTGTCCCCATAAACAATTTTTCATAAAAAATCAAAAATGGCAGAAAACCGAATACTGTATAATTACCCAGGCACCTAGTGAACTGACCAATCAATTGAAGTTCACCAAGAAAAACAATTTTAGATTAGGGAAGTATTAATATTAAGCCTAGTTTAAATACCTGAATGCCTACTTACGCTCTTTCTCTGGGAAATCCCATTTCCACCAGATTATCCACGACACTCGACATTTTCAAATGTTGCTAATTTTCGCAAAATATTACAATGGGGGGACCTAATTTGTTATTGCAATTTTCTAATTAAAAAAAGTGTGATATCTTGACAGCAAAAACAAAACTGCACACATACCTTAAATTTTGGTATACTGTTAGTTCGAATGCAACGTAAAAGGTGTTAACTTCACGTTACAGGAGAACCTCCTTTTTAGAAAGCTATTTTCTTACCTATACACTAACCTCACTTTTTTGCTCGATTTTCAGTAATATTTTTTTTAATTTTCATAGGATTTGCAATGCGAAAAAGCTTCCTTTTTACCCGCTTAGTCAAGTTTTCCACTTGTCATCGAATGGCAAAGTACTCAGTGGCGGTACCTAAAATCTGTCTCAAACAGGGTCCTTTATTAATCAGTTGCAAGAGAAAGAATTTGGATCATTATCATGGTTAGTTAGTTAGAATGAGTTTTCAGGCAATGTTTTTAAATGGTCAAGCCATGATGGTAATTTAAGGCTTAAAATATTTTAGCATAATTTAAGGGGTAACGTTTTTTATGAAGCAATTTTTTACTATGTTTGGTAATTATGCAGTATATGGTTTTCTGCCATTTTTGATTTTTTATGAAAAATTCTTTATGGGGGCACCTACTAGGGTCCCTAGGATCCCAAATCCGCGTGCGCCCGATTTTTTTTTAAAGAGAAAAAAGGGTGCCCGGGGAGCGGTTGTAATGTGTTTTTTTGTTTTGGCTTGGGTTGGATTAGGTTGGGTTGGTCTGTGTTGGATTGGGTTGTTTTAGTGAAAAAAAATTTAAAAAAACACAAAAAAATTGAAAAAAAAACCAACCAACGCAGGCGGATTTGGAGTCCTATAAAGAATTTTTCATAAAAAATCAAAAATGCCAGAAAACCATATACTGCATAATTACCCTTTGTTTTTCACATTTATATGAGATGATATTGCTCACATTTTAAAGCTTTCTTTCCAAACTTTCGATTTCTAGAATAAAACACTAAAATTTTTCAAGTTTTGACTGTTCTTTTAGCCAGCAAAAAAACATTTTTTCTTTGTTAAAATGAAAAATATTTAGAGAGACAGGGCTGAATTTTAGAGGTAAATGAAGAGATATTTTAGTGATGTGCAAAAATTTTTAAGGCTCTTGAAGAGAGACAGCAGGCTATAAAAAAGTATTCTAGGGAAAGATAAAAATAATCTAAGTCAAATGTTTACTAAAAATTTCTGTTATGTCAGCTATCTGTCATCTTAAGTGGTGTCGTGTATATTATTTTTATTTTGCAAATTTGATCCAAAAAACAGCAAAAATTGTAATTTTTCAAAGTGTAAAGTGTGTAAAACATAAGGTGGTATTAATTTCTTTCAATCAAAGTTCTTTAAAGTCTTTAAATTTACCAAAAAATGTGGCCTACTAAAATGTATTTTAGCACATCTAATTAACAGGCATTTAAGAAAATTATTTTAGGGTCATCATGGCTTGACCATTAAGGCAAACTCAGAATGACCTCTAGTCAGAAGTCTAGTGGCTAGTGATCTTTAATGGCATACAAGTCAGCTTCAAAAATCTTTATTGCAAATTTTAGGAACTGTCTATGACAATCTTGTAGAAGTTCCTTTAGCTTCAAAAGGTTGGACCCATAATAAATCAAAAGGAGACTACTTTACAGTTCTTCCAGTCCAAGATGAAATTGATCAACAGACAGTCTCATTTAAGGATCTAGGTGTGCCAAACGAAATTATTGAAGCCTTGAAAAGTCAGGATATTCAGAAGGCTACTGAATTTCAGTCTAGGGCTATACCAACTATACAAAGAGGTAAAAATGTTAATTATCAGTTACTTAAAAAAACAGTGTTTTTGAAATCTTTGCAACATTTTTACCAATTTTTACTATTACCTGTACCCTATAGACATATAAAAAAAACCTGGAAAATGTTGTCTTGAAAAAACCAGTTTTGACAAAAAATGTTTTGATATTGTCATGGTTTCTACACAATTTAAGAATAGTATATTAAAAAACAGGATTGAGCAAGTGTGCAAAGAGGATTTGAAACAAGTTTTTCACAATATTTTTTCTACAAACTGCAAAGAAAACAAAAATAGGTATTTGTTTTGACCAGTGAAATAGATAGATAGAAAGAAAAATACTTTATTGTCTGAAATAAGATAGAAAGAAAAATACTTTATTGTCTGAAATACCTAATATTTCTTTGACAAAGCATATACTTAAATTTAATGAAAAAATATTACTAAGAAACAGAGAATAACACAATTTTTTAAACAGTAAAAGACTTCCTTAAATAGTAAAGAAAAAACAAAAAACAACACAATACTGTAACATTCCATGAATAAACATTTACAATAAATTTAAAACCCATAACTAAAAAACTCATCTAACCTATAGCAAGCCTTATTGCATAAAATTTTATTTTATCTCTACACAAAATTTTTTTAGATTGTGGATTTCTTTTAGGTGAATTGGCAAGTGATTAAACATTTTTTTACTTCTGTAAATAATAGAGCTTTGAGTTAAAGTGGATTTAGGTATGGGAAGTCGCAACATTAAGTTGTTTCTAGTTTCATAAGATCTTAAACTGTTCAGGTCATTATAGTGTTTTTTATGCATAAGGCATACCGTTTCAAGAATGAAAATACAGTAGACAGTAAGTATCTTATGGGTAATGAAAAGTTGTTTGCAATGATTTACATAAATACCAAATTGCTCTTTTTTGGAGAATAAAAACTGATTCAAAAAGTTTAATTGAGCAGTTTCCCCAACAAAACAATTCCATAACTTATGTATGATTCTACCAACAAAAAATAAGCTGACTTAGCAGTCTGAAAACAGAGTTCATTTGCAACAATTCTTATGGCATAGCACCCGCTAGCCAGCTTTTTGTTTAAGTTTGCAATATGTGAAGAAAATTTGAGTTGGTTATTCATGTTAACACCAAGAAATTTACAACATGATTTATTTTTTATCTCCTCAGAATCCAAGATTAGATCGTCATAGAAGTTGAAGGTCATTATATTCGTTTTCTTGGAATTAAAATATAAAATAGATTTGAATCACGCTATTTTTTTATTGTTGGTAAGTCCAGAGAACCCGCAGTTTTTATACTCACAGCATCTTTATCCTTCCATGAAAGCATGTTATCATCTGAAAATGCTGTAATTTTACCCTCTATTGGTAAATCCATCATGTCGTTCAAGTAAAGTAAAAATAAGGTAGGTCCCAGCACAGACTCTTGCGGGACTCCATTTGATACATTCAAGCTGGAAGACTGATTGGATCCAGATTTTACAAATTGTTTTCTCTCAGAAAAGTAACATTGAAACCATAAATGTGCCACTCTGCCTCTGAGACCAGTTAAAACCTTATCCAAAAGATTAAATACGACATCATTCGTATATTTTGAAGCCAAACTGGGTATCACTTAAAATATTGTGTTTTTCTAAGTAAAATATTATTTGCTTCTTAGCTATCTTTTCAATGATTTTTGAAAGGGTGGAAAGTAGGGAGATGGGGCGATAGTTTTCTGGTTTGTTTGACTCACCCCCTTTAAATAATGGCATAACAGAAGCTGTCTTTAAGCAACTAGGAAAGACCCCAGTTAAAAATGAAATATTAATGCATTCAGCTAAAACATAAATTGCATTTTCAGGGAGATTATGGAGCAGTCTAACCGATGTGTTGTCATGCCCAGAAGATTTATGGTTTTTAATTTGTTTAAATGTTTCTTTAAGCTCAACAAAATTTCTTGTTTTGAAAGCAAAATTATAATTTATTTTTATATTTGACATATATTTCTATGTCACTCTTCATAGTTGAATGTAACTTTTCTGCAATGGTGCAATAAAAGTTATTGAGTGTATTTCAGTCAATGTCAACATGCCAATGCCAATTTTCTTTTGTTGCGTTTTTTGAAGATTTAATTTTGTCCTGATAAAACTTTTCCTTTGCAGCTTTTATAACTTTCCTGTATATGTTTCTATATTTACAGAAATAAATTAAAAAATGTGGATTATCAGTAAATTTGCGAATTATTTGAAGTGACCTCATATTTTTAGAACATATTTTGATACCTTTTTTTGGTTTTATTTTTTGCACTGGAAAGCACTTTTTAAACATTTTGCTTACAGTACTTTGAAATTCGTTCAGGGGCACTTTTGAACTTAATAAATTTTACCAATTCAAATTTTGGCATAAGGTTCTAAATGTTCTATAGTTCTTACAGCTAAACAACCTACCATGCCTGAATTTTGGCTTACTGTTAAATAAAAGTTCAAACTGAGCTAATACCCCATCATGGTCTGAAAATCCAACTGGTATAACATTACAGTCAAGTAACACATTTTTTATTTTAAGATTTGAACATAGTTAATCTATCTTTGTTTGAAAATTTGAAGTCGTACGAGTGGGTTCATTTACATACATTTCTAAGTCAAATGGTAAAAAAAGGTTGTACAATCTTTGCCTTGCTTCAGAATTAAAATAATATTAAATTTGCCTTACATGGTAGTTTTAATAAGAGTGTTTCCAAGTTCTCGAAGTAATTGTTTATGTTTGAAAAGTAAGGTGGTCTATAGATACCTAAAATGTATAAATTGTTTATTTTATTGAACAACAACGAAAATTCAAAAACACTCTCAATAAATTAGATCATCAAACTTATTGATAGGAATAACTTGAAATAATTTTAAAAGGTAATTTTTGATTAAAATTGCAGTACCTGCTCGAGTTTCTGCAGTACATAGATACCAAAGTGTAATTTTCAATGGAAAATGGTTCATTTTTTGTTAACCAATGTTCGGTTAAAAGTAGAAAGTCAGGAGAATCGTTGCTTTCAAGTAATAAAAACTAATCATCCAATTTATTTCGCAATGATTGTATATTTATTAAAAATATTGATACTACGTTTTTTACGTCACTTTTTGGGGCTATGATTAGTTTAATTGAGACGTCGCTTGTGCTAAAAAATTTAATTGACTTTCTAGATTTTTGTCGCTTGACCTCGGACTTGGTGCTACATTGCTTTCTACTGTTATTATTTTATCACATAAAGTTAAGTCTATTGTGGGCTCTAATACATTTAAAGTGCTTCCATTTGAAAGTTTTTTTTGTACATACACTAATTTTTCTTTGGGATCTATATTATTTTCCCTGTCAGTCACTGGAGTCTCATTTAATATTTCGGTAGTTCCAGTTTTAATAAAAATAAGTGGTTTGCTTTTGTTCAAATTTGTAGCAATTGATTCATTTGCCATTTTTTAAAAGAGAATCCATTGTTGTTATTTATGTTAATAAACTCCAGGGATGTTTCAGAAATCCTGTCTATTTTATGTAAAGACGAACTAAACTTACTATTAAAATTCCAAATCTGTTGTAAATTTTTACTTCTCCCCAAGATCGGACAGGATAAGAAAATGAAGTTAGTATATAAGCAAGGTTTAAAAATATTCCAAATTGATTTAATCTGAGGAAATTTATTGTTTAATAGGTCATTATGATTACCACCGATAACAACCAAATCCTCTTTACCAAAGTTTTGAGTATAGTTTTCTAAGTTTTCTAGAACACTGTGGAAGTGGGCGCCCGGTTTTATTACCATTTCGATCTTGTATTTCGCCATAGACGGTTGTCGGCTCAAGTAATTATACAAGTGTCGACTATACTCGTCACATAAAATTAGGATTTTTTTTTGAGAACTTACGGGTGTTCGTCTCCCTAAAGTAAAAACTAGCGATGGCGGGGTGGAAACTGAGATTGAGAGTTCCATTAATAACGGTGAGTTTCGACAGGACATATTATCTATATGTTTTTAAGTTCTTCTAGCTCACTCTAAAGCCCCTCAATGCATTTCTCCTTTTCAGATAAAGTCTTTAGTCCTTAGTCTAGACTCTCTTAACTTCACTTTTAATGTTTTCGTCCACAACTCGTCCTTCCTATTTAGCTCCTTGACACACAATAGCTCTTCCTGTATATCACTGAGTTGTGTATCTTCAGCTAAGATTTGTTGATTTTTTAATTCATTTGGTTCTTTTAATGATTTGATTTCGGAATTTAAACCCTCAATGATTTTTATCTGAAATTCGATTTTTTGTTCTAATTTTTGTTCTTGATCTACAACCAAGTCTTCATAACATCTAGAACCTTTTTAAAGTCGAAGGATATACCTGCCTTTTTCTTTCAGTTCTGCTTGAAGTTTCTTTAATTGGCTCTCCAATTCTTCATTTTTAGACTAGATGTCCTCAATTATGCTGCCCTTTGCAATAAGTTCTTGTTGACTTTTTTGGTAGGCTTGTGAAGATCTTCAAAATCGCAGGTAAGATTTTTGTGAAGACTTTTGCAATCTGAGCAGTAAAATAGAAGTGTTCTTTGTGTTAAAATTAGACTATCCTTCTCACTTGCATCAAAACTTGCACATAAGTGGCACAAAGGCTGATGGCACGAGTCACATGGAGCTCCAAATAACTCATTTTCCTTAGGTCTATGTTTGTGTAGGCACTTCTTATTACATTTACCACAGCACAATTCCATAATGTCTTTCTATTGCTTTTTTAATCTAAGGCTTAAAAACATGTCTATGTCTTTATTATTCTAAACCAGCAAAAGATTGAATTTAATTAACATCGTTTTACGAGAATAACTAGCTACAGACACAAAAGTACAAAAAAATAATAACATAAACGATTTTAGCGAACCTAAAACTCATAGTAAGTCAAAAATTACAATTTTATATCCTGTTTTTAGCACTTTAATTATTGTTTTAACACTAGCTTATATTTTTAACACTAGCCTGCACTGCGTTAAATTGTTGAAAAAAAAAAGAAAAACAAATGATTTTTAAGAAAAATATTTCAGTATTTTTTGTTGTCATGTCAGGATGACAGGACTGAATTCTTGAATCTCAAACCCCTTTTTTCAATTAAAATTTTTTCTGCACGAAAAACTCACTTAAATGCCTGTAAATCGCTCGTATACGAATTGTTGACATTTTGATTAAATGTTTTTACCAAAATGGGAACGACCCAATCATATTTCTTTAAGTAAATTTTAAAATAAAGAAGTAAAAAATTATCAGATTTTTTTAAATTAAATTTATAAAACGATGGAATGAAAAAAGGTTTGCGAATCAAATTGTGATCATTTGCTACAATTTTCAAGACCTACGAAAAAAAATAAAAATTAAGAGGTACATCAATTTTTTGCAAGAATAACTGAAACAACTAGGGAACCCTAAATATAATCATTATCTTTAAAATGAGACCAAAGGGACCCCTGGACCATTTTTTTTATTGTACACTCTTGAATAAATAAATAAATATTTTATTGGCGAACTGGTCAATTTACAGTGGTTTACAAAAAGAAAAAGTTTCTTCACTATAGAGTTATACATATACAAATCAATAACTAAATGAGTTAAGTGCACTTAAAATTAAATAACAATTATAAAAGGAAAAAAACAAGAGTAAATAACAATTTACATAAAAGCCATGGAAATATTTAATATTACGATAGTAACAATTTGAAATTGCTTTAATTTTTTTCTTAAAGCTGTTAAAACTTATATTAAATAAATCTAGCTAGCCTACAAAATCTAGAAATTGGAGAGTTAACCCCATAATTTGTATGATGTTGATGTACATCAAAAAGCCTACAATTTATAGCGTTAGCATTTCTGTTATAACTATTTTATACAGAATGCACCGGCCTTGCTGATCTCTAGGCTTTTTAAGGGCCTGCAGATTCATAAATAATTTCATTATAATTGAGAGAATCATATTTATAATGTCCAATCTAAAAGCTACATTTCGTAAAAATTTTCTTGGCACCCTTTCAATGCTAAGATTATGCTTTTCATAAAAAGGAGATCATACAGGGCTTGCATATTTAAGAACCTGCCTAATAATTGCGGTACACAGTACACAAATTATTAAAATCTTTGAGGTTTCGTAGGACAAACCTTAACAGTTTCATAGCCCTATTGGATATTTTTTTAATATGTTCATTAAAATTTTCAAGAAAAACACCCAAATTCCTAATAACATATAAACTATTTCGCGGTTTTTTTTTAATCAACGGAATAATCAAAAATAAAAGGACTTTTCATGTTCATTTTTCATAAAGTTTTACACCAATGAGAGTAGTGATTTAATTTATTTTAAAGTATATGACAATCATTTAATTGTTTAACGATTCAGAAAACTTTTTTTATACCTTCATCAAAAACATGATTTTAGTAATTGTCTGTAAATAACTAAAGTATGGCTTTTTTGGTTGCCGATGCAAAAAAACTTTTTTTTGATCACATGTGCAAAAAAAGATTTCTGTCCGTTTTTTACCCAAAGTTAAAGAAAAATAGCGGAAAATAGTAATATTGAAAAAATCTAATTATTCTTGCCTAAGAGTGAAGCCATTTCCTCCAGTTTTCACCAGGTATTTACGAAAAAATCATATAAATATATCGTCACAATATCAAATTGTTAAAGATTAAAATGTCGCAACAATGAACGTCACCGGGTAAAAAGACACATCGCTATGGAAACGATTGTTATTTCATTTACTAGCGTTCGAGATTTTTAAAAGTATTTTCCTGTTTTTCTTGGATTTTTTGATAAAGGTATTAAAAAAAATAGTGTTAATAACTTGCGGCTAAACTGTGCTTTTTTTTACTCGCGTTTTTAAATACCTCGCTGCGCTCGATATTTAAACCAACACTTGTAAAAAAAGCACTATTTTAGCCACTAGTTGTTAAAACTACTATTTATCGTTAAAAATATCAAAAAGAAGCGCTGAACACCCTCGGAAACACCAGATGTAACCCTAATTTCCGCTGAAAGATGATCTTCAATCTTAACTTTCTGCCTTCTATCTGAGCAAGAATACCATGATCAACTCAAATGTCGCGATAAATAACATTCACGTGATATTCCAGCTCCAAGGCCCTCAACGGAGTATGTTCGAAAACTAACAAGTTTGATACTATAGACTCATCTCTTAAAAAGTCATGTTGCTTTCTCGGTTGCTTTGGAATTTTGATATTTTAAAAAAATGGTATTATGTCAAGTGTTAATTTTTTGAAATATATATCAGTCAAAGTGTGACATAAGACAGATATTTAAAAAAAAAAAAAAAAAAATTGAAAATAATAATTTCTTTGATAACGGCAGTAGAGTTTCTGCCAAAACTTCAGATAAGTACGTAGATTGAATGAATGAATGAATATAGAAGTGCGGGCGGGACAATTCCCATGTACGTAGCCCACCTTGCTGGGCCCGTTGCACGCCCACTTTCCATGGTTTAGCCCAAAAAGCCTGCCTCTTTCATAAAATAACCGGTTTTTCTGGGCTGCAACCTTCTTACATTGCCTGAGGCCAAACAGATGGTTCCCAAAGTGCGACTCTCTTGACCTGACCAGAGTCGGACTTTGTAGAGTGTGCAATGGGTACTTGTGCAGTTCCTTTTTGGGCCTCTTGTGTTGAAGAAGATCTACTGGGTCTTTGAACAGTTCCTTGTTGATCCTTATCTTTAGAGGTTCCACTGGGTACCTGTTCGGTTCCCTGTGTTACCTCCTGGTCGTCGGAGGGTCCTTCTGGAGTTCCCTCACACACGAGTAAACCGACTAGAATCACCTCCCCAGCACTTCGGGGAGGGGGCTATCTACAACAGGGTGCGCCTGGTTCCCTGAGGAAGGTTTTATTGTGGTGCCTCATCCACGCGGCCCGGGAGTTCAAGCCAAGGCCCCCATACCCGTCCCCGATCCACCACTCAGGGAAGTCGAGAACGAGCCAGAGTTGGGTTCACATAAGCGTTCCCTATCTCCGGCACACCGACCTCAAAGAGCTTCGTTCCAGGGGAGCACGGTATAACGTTCTCCAACAGGATTTAGTCACCGACTTATTCAGTCGGGTCCACGTCCGCGACTTGGACGCACCTGTTGAGAATTACCCAAGTGGGATTCAGAGAAGGGAGCTCTGGGTCCCCTTGGGCCGGGTTAGTGCTTGTATCTGGCAATCTCCAACCCAACACAAGCAAAGGCGTACGTAGATTCTAGTTAGGATTTGCGAGTGTGTACAACTTAATTAACCAAAAAAGTAGTATCAGCAGTATGAAAGGTACTTAGTAAATCTTGTTTGCATTCCGGTTTGGTCATTCTGCATTTAGATTTCTCAAAAATGCTTTTTAGGTTCTCACACCCTGCTGGCAGCGGAAACAGGCTGCGGGAAAACCATTTCCTATCTACTCCCTATAATAATGGAAATCGCCAAACTAAATTCTGAAAAGCAAAATTCAGAATTGTATGTAGATAAAAAAGGAAACGTTTTTAACTCGCCAAAGGCTGTGATACTCATACCAAATAGAGAGCTGGCTTATCAAGTTGGGGAAATGGCAAATATTCTTGGAGAGAGGGTGGGGGTGAAAACGAAGATTCTTGTTGGAGGTAATTTATTTATTAAAGTAACAATAAAATATGGAGTTTTTGGACAGCATACAAAAATAACAACCTTTGTGGTTATCGGTTTTTGACAAGCCGTCAATAATAAAGTTATTTCGGTTTATTTACCTAACTATTTTTACGCTTACCCATAAAGCAATTTGTTCTGAATTTTCCTTAATCAAAAAGTAATAATTTTAAGCTTTGATTTTTCAAAATTTGTCAACACTAACACTGTTACGTGAATTGACAGAAGTAAATATAAACAAAATAGAGATAACTTCAAAAATCGTAGTTAATAGGGACTTTTTGGGCAGTTTACGAAAATAACAACTTTTGTGGCTATCGTTATTTGACAAGCCTTCAGGAATAAAGTTATTTCGGTTATTTTCCTAACTATTTCTACGCTTACCTATAAAACAATGCATTCAGTGTATCCTTCAATCAAAAACTAACAATTCTAAACTTTAGTTTTGAAAAAAATTGCCAAAAATTGTAGATAAAGGTAAACAAGGCGCTTATTAGCGGCAAAATCACGTACTTTTTGTTGTTAACTTTATTTTGTTTATATTTACTTCTATCAATCGACGTCAAAGTCTTTGTATTTTTGGCAATTTTTTCAAAACGAATGTTTGGAATTGTTAGTTTTTGATTATGGAAAATGCAGAATATTTTGCTTTATGAGTAAGCGTAAACACAGTTGGGAAAATAAACCGTAATAATTTTATTCTTGAAGGTTTGTCAAATAACGATAGCCACAAAAGTTGTTATTTTTGTGTGCCAAAAAGTCCCTAGTAACCACCAGGCGTGCTTATTACCGCTAAAATTACATTATTTTTGTTGTTATCCTTATTTTGTTTATATTTACTTCTGTCAAAACACGTCAAAGCGTTTATGTATTTGACGAATTTTGCAAAAAAAGCTTGAAATTGTTACTTTTTTTATTAAGGAAGATGCAGAATACATTGCTTTATGGGTACACATAGAAATAGTTAAGAAAATAACCCGAAATAACTTTATTCTTGACGGCTTCTCCAATAACGATAACCACAAAGGTTGTTATTTTTCTCGAGATTTTTGTATGTTGAACAAAAACTCCCTAATATCAGGATTGTTAATTTAAGCCAATCTGTTAATTGTGGGATTTTTTAACTTTCAAAAATTATCGGAAATGATTTTGTTTACTCTTGTTAAATTGCTATTCACATTTTTTTTCCACATTGATACAATAAAACTCGATTTTATCGGCATGCCCAGTGAAATTGCCAAAAAAAGTCATTTAGAAAAATATATTTTCGAATATTTTTCTGGTAAAAACTACTTGTTTTTTAGGAAGGACGAAAAAAATAATGTTGGACCCAGATTTTGAAGAAATTGATATCTTGGTAGCGACTCCCGGTGTTCTAGGGAAACTGTCAACTTTAGGAATTTATAAATTACAGGACGTAAGAGAATTTTAGTTGTTTTTGTCACTTTTCTTTAATATGACAAGATTTCATTGCTATTCCTGAGAATATTTTCAACCACTTTATATTTAAAAAAATTAAAACATAAAAAAAGGGTAGGTCAAATTAAAGGAGTTTATGCTTCTGTGTAGTTGCAGTTTTTTTAAATTTATTGAACAATATTGGATACTCTCGGATCTATCAAAATATATGTAGGGTGCCAAAAAAAAACGCACTTTTTTAAATGATTACAACTTAGCGGGAAATTGTCCGATTTTAATAATATTTAGCGTTTTAGAAAGCCAAAGCTTCAAAATTTATAGAATTAATGATAAAACTGACATTTACTAGAAATCCAAGATGGCTGACCTATTTAAAAAATAGGCATATTTCACCCCCCTAGAAAAAACTTTTTCTGCGACACTGTATTCAATCTTAAACATCGGTTACAAAGCCACATCCTTTCCAAGAACATCAATGTAACACTTAAAAAATTCGTACAAGTAAAATCTAAAATCTTTATATAGACCACAGTTTGCATGCAAAATCAAGCTTATTAAGAAACAAATGCTTGATTTTGCAGGAAAACTCTGGTCTATATAAAGATATAAAACTTGGCAAGTATGTGGCTTTCTAACCGATGTTTGAGATTGAATATAGTGTTGTAGAAAAAGTTTTTTCTAGGGGGTTCAAAAAGTCTGTTTTTTAAATAAGTCCGCCATTTTGAATTTTTAACAAATGTCATTTTCGACACAAGTTCTATAAAATTTGAGGCCTCTGCCTTTTAAAAAGTTTAAACTTATAAAAATTGATCAATTTTTGAAAAAGTTATTACTATTTAAACAAGTATATTTTTTCTTAATAAGCTTGATTTTGCAGGTAAACTCTGGTCTATTTAAACATTGCAAACTTCCTTATTTCTTATCCGAATTTTTAAAATGTTAAATCGATGTGCTTCGAAAGAATGTGGCTTCGTAACCGATGTTTCAGATTTATTACAGTGTCGCACACAAAAAGTATCTAGGTGGGTTAAAAATGCCTATTTTTCAAATATGTCCGCCATCTTGGATTTTTGAGAAATGTCAAGTTATACATTGGTTCTATAAATTTTGAAGCTTTGCCTTTCTAAAAAGCTAAATATTATTAAAATCGGACAATATCCCGCTAAGTTATTATCATTTAAAAAAGTGCGTTTTTTTTGGCACACCCTTTATAATCAGGGCTGAATTATTTTTCGGGGACATTTCGTGAAGCCGCAACATAGACCAAAATTTGGAAAAAAAATCTGCAGAATACGACTTGGGATTGAATCACTCACAGGGATGAAAACTATGTCAGTAAAAGTCGGTATTTTCGTGGTGGTCAGTATTTATTCAATATTTGGATAAATTGGACAGTAATGTGAGTATTTTTACTGAAAAAACAAAATAATTCATTTTTAATGGAAGATAACTTGAGAGAGAAAATAATGTTCTCGATTGTTGCAGCAATCCTGTAGCAATAGAAATTTCACGTTTCCTGAATGGAGTTCTTGCATAAAGAAAAAATATTCTTTTTTTCTTCTTTTACATTTTAAGATTGCTAAAATTAATAATAATAAGTAAAATAATAATTTTTAATAATAAAAAAGTTTTCTTAGAATTTTTTTTTCCACTTCTTCACTCTTTTGCTTCAAACTTGGGGCCCTTGAAAAAAAAATCCGTTGGGCATTGAGACATCACATTGTCCATGCTAGATGCAAAACTGACTCCAGTAAATAAATAAATAAATAAGGTCTTTATTTTTCAGCATACAAAAATAACAACAAAAAAACGCCGAAGATCAGGTGACCAACTTGAGATTGGACTCTGTAATAAATATTAAGGGGAAAAAAATTAAAAGTAATTTTAATAGTAATAATATACACAATTCCTAACTGGAAAAAAATACTTAATATTAACAAGATTAGAATAATAAAATATTAATAACGTAAGTTACAACTTAAATATAATCAGAGGCTTCAAAGGAAGACAAAAAGCAAATAATTATAATGTGTAAATGAAGTTTCTTATAAGAGCTTATCTACGAATAGGTAGGAGATTTTAATTTTGAGATTCGTAATAGTGATTATTAGTGACTTTATTGAAAGATTTTATACGCGGCCAGAAAAAATAAGTATGGTCATGGACAAAAAATCTCTGTCAAGTGGACGAAGGCGGATGAAGGCGATCGCCTCCTCCCCCTTTGTAGCTGACCCAACTCACATTCACCAAACTTTTTTTTCAAAAAACGGGTATTTTTTCCGGAAAATATTTCGCGCGTACATCAAAAACTTACCTGCCTTACCTTAGTTACACTTAAGACATAATTTTGGGAAAGAATTTAGAAATAAATCTAGATCCGCCGAAAGTTTGCGCCTTTGCTTTTAAATAAAAATAAATTTTTGTTTCGTGCACACTGATCCAACCTAACACCTCTACTAAACTGCCCCCTTTTAAAATCGGCTGTATCTGCCTCTGAGTGGACCTTTCATCCTTCAGAGCGTAAATTTGTTTTGTATGGGAACTTCAAATGCGATTTTTGTTACTTTTTTCGACGAAAAAAAAAATGGTTTCTAAGCATGCTGTTTTTAAAAAATTTTCATTAAAGATAATAAAAACTGGTGAGGTTTATGGATTCTGGTTTTGATGTTAAAGTTAAAAATTGGATATTTTGGATAATTTGACTGTGTTAGAAAACGTCATTTGTAATGCAGTCAGTTTAAGGCAAAATAAGGCCCGCTTGCCCAACAAACACCTTAAGTTTGAACTTAAATCTGTCTGTTTTCAAAAACCAAAGTGAGAAAGTGACAAATCATAAGATAAGTAGAACTCAAGTAAAAGAATGAGCAAGTGACCCTTAAAGAGGCAGACAAAGTGCGGAAAATTGTCAAAGAAGTTAAAAAATGAAAAAAGAAAATTTTCACTAGTAATATTGTTTGTAAGAAATCAAAAAAATAAAGACTTTCTTAGCAGCAGTTTTTGTAGGCTCTAAATGTTGTATACTATGTATATTAAATGCAGCCAAGGTTCAAGAATGAACGTTGGCTGGCTAGAAATAGAGGCCCTGTATACAATTTTTGATAGTTATTGTTTTACCGAATGCCTATGGTTTATCAAACCAGGAATTTATCAGACTGTATTTAATAAAAAAATTCATCGTAAGAACGATTCACCATAGAAACTGCAATTCGTCAAACCAATTTTTTATCCGTAACTTATTTCATCAAACCCAATTAATAACAAATTCGAAATTTAACAGACCCGTTTTAAATCGAACATTTAATATCAAACCCGGAATTGGTAAAACCCGTAATTTATCAGAAAATTTTTGCTAAATTGATTGCGCATTCGCCAATAACACATGAATGCAAGACGGGTGAATGCAAGGGACATCTATACACAAACTATTAAACGCAACCTGTAAGTATGCGCGCGCAACAGCGACAAATGCATCAAAACGCCGCGCCGCACATTGGTCAGTATTCGACATCTGGGAGGACACGCATGTTTTTGCATATAATTTCAAAAATAATTTACTCGAATTCAATCAAATGGTTGCCTAAAGAGTACAGAATTATAATAAATTCTATTTTCTAACTTCACAGAGCCTGGCTGTTAACTGTCTGCCGACTGTCTGACTGTCTGTAGTCTGTCTATCAAATCTTGCGATTCATTTTTAACACACTTCCCGTAAATTGATTTTAATGAAATTTGGCACAGTAATGTAAGTCCGATGACAATACAATATTATGAAAAAATTTTGGTGGAAGGGGGGTGGGTGAGGGGTGTAAAGGGGGTAAATTCAGAACTTTGTAATAAAAATCGATACAAACATGCGGTTTTCAGATTTATTATTTTTATGATTATTATTATTATTATTTATTTATTATTTTTTAGTATTATTATTTATTAATAAATTCCCAGTTGAAAGTCACAGTACACTTTTTTCAACAAAATTTTTAACGGGAATGCATGAGTTAAAAATGAGATTCTTATAAAATATTAAATGTCTTTTAAACAACTGATCCGATTTTTAAATGAAAAACAAAATTTTAAAAGTTAAAAGTAAATTTAAAAGCGGTCAAAGTAATTTAAAAAAAACATTAGATGTTCCATTTAAAAAATGGTAACTTAGTGTTATATCTCAAAAACTAAACGAGATATGAAAAGAGTAAATAAATGGTTTGAATACTTAAAAGTGGCCCTGTAAAGACAAAGGTTTAAGCTACCTTCTGTATAAAAATTGAGACGCCATCAAGATATATTTTTTATATTATTCTTCAAAGTTTGTCATCTTTTTAAAAAAGTAAATTTTCTATCCAATTTACAAGCACGCTGTACTGTCATTAGCCAATGAAATTTGAAAAACTATATTGTATTGTAAAGAGTAATCTTTGTACTTACCATCCATTGTAAGACCAAAAATATGTCACTTTAAATAAAGATACAAAAAAAATATAAACTTATGATGTTTGGTTACAAAAAAATACACGTCAAACTGCAAAAAACAGTCAAATTTGTCAAGTTGTAGCAAGTCTATGAGTAAAAATTATGAGGTAACTCTTACAGTCATGGATGACTAGATATATTATCTGTAGAATGTGTGTACTTTCCGGGTATTTTAACGCATATCAAAAATTCGCCTATGTCCTCCCAGATTACATAGGACAGACCAGTGTGCGCTGCTGCGCCACCTGCGTGTACGCCTCCGGTTCATGTGGTATTGGCGAATGCGCAATTAATTTAGCAAAAATTGATAAATTATGGATTTTACGAATTCCGGGTTTGATATTGAATGAGTTTGATGAACAACGGTTTGATTAAAGACGGGTCTTATAAATTTCGAATTTGTTATTGAATGGGTTTCAAGAAATAAGGTTCGGGTAAAAATTGGTTTAACAAATTGCTGTTCCTATAGTGAATGATTTTATAATTGAACTTTCTTTTATTTAAGGGGTTTGATTTTGCACATTTTGATTAACCGTGGGCGTCCGATTTACAGAGGTAAGCAAACTCGATTTTACAGTTTTTAGGGAAATGTTGATAATATTTTTGTGGCATTGGCAATAAATAATTTTGTCAATGTCACATTTTTGATTAATAAACGTAGGTACATCAAATTTTTAATTTGAATATTTATAGGTGGTTTAAAAATCTAATATTGCGGTATAAGAAACTGTAAAAATACTCGCCCCTACGACCTTGTATTGTTTCATTGTTCAATAAAAAAAGAAACGCAATAAAAATTGAAAGAGATCATGCATTTACCAAACTGGAAAGTTAATAAAAATAGTCGAATTTGCGAGCTAAGTAAGATTAGTTAAATTTGAATAATATTATATATTGTTATTATGTTAAGAGAAAGAGGAATACAGAGATAGATCAATAATATTTTTTTTTACATTTTTAAATCTCCCGTGAACCTTACTGTTTTTTTTGTCAACGCTTGACATATTTTAGTAACCAAAAACGTCATCATCATTTAAAAATTGTCTGGGGAAATTATAAAAAGAGAAAACAAAATATATCATAAAATCGGTTTTATAGTCCAATTTTTTGATGAGCGGACTAACGTCATTTTTTTTTATCTCTATTTGATACATTGTTTTAGACAGCGACAATAAATATGTAAAAAAGAGTCATGTCGTTGATTGTTTGAACTGTTACTTCAAATTGACAACAGCAAACTATTTGACATGCGAACTGTTGACAACAAAGAAATACGTTTTCAGAGGCAAAAATGACGTCAGTCCGCTCATCAAAAAATTGGACTATACATGCAAATATGCAAAAAACTAGAAAGAGAGGACAATATGAGTTCCCACCTCTGGTAAAAAACAACTGTCAAATGTATAGAGGACCTCTAGCTAGAAGGAGCCCAGATAAATAAAAACTTCAAAATATTACTTATACCTAGTTTTTTTGATCAGTTTTTTGGTCAGTTTTTTTTTCATTTTGGTCAGTAAGTCAGTAAAAAAATGATTCTAACCCGCTTCCATCCCTGCACTCCGTAGATGCCGTATAGAAAAAATTCCTACAAATTTTTTAAACCTTTAGGCATAAAGTCACTCCTATATGTTTTTTTCAAAGGAGTCAAATGACGATTTTTTTTAGAAGAAGGTAATTCTTAGTGGAACCTTCCCACCCAAGAGATTTCTAACCTAAATTGTTTTATTTGAACCTAAATTTATTTCAAAAACAACAAAAAGTTTGACGCCACCATAGTTATCAGGGCATGAAGTTCGTGCGAGATAGTCAGTATTGGCAATTTTAATAACACTTTCTGATTTAAATTATTAAATCCACCATATGGTCCAAGAAGATTAATCTTTAAGTGGTGGAAGGTTGATCAGTTTTTTAAATTATATAATGTATAACATTTATTTTGTTCACGCGAATAAATCAGTTGAAAACGCTACTTGACATTATCAATTTATGAAAATTTATATTTTACTAGGATAGGTTGTAAAGAAGTAGAATTGAAACAAGATGCCACCCCAACACTAAGCACTTAAATATTTTACCAAAAACGTGACAAAACTTAAATTTTTAAAGAATTTTTTGATGAAATAGCAAAAAAATTGCATGCGCTATTACTTCATTGACATACAATTTGACTTTAAATAGGGGTCAGTCCATATCAAGTCAACCAGGGTATTTTACCACACCATCTCCGATGTTGATGATTTTTAGTATACATGTTTTTCCTACCAAAAAACTGGAAAAT
Source organism: Oxystoma pomonae (assembly GCA_963921995.1). NCBI lineage: Eukaryota > Metazoa > Arthropoda > Insecta > Coleoptera > Brentidae > Oxystoma > Oxystoma pomonae. The sequence continues at coordinate 57,008,523 of OY998164.1, forward strand.
CCAAAATTTCAGACTTTTTTGACCAGTTGTTTATTTTGAATTAATTTTTTAAAATCGAAAAAGTCACTTATTTGTCCTTAACATGTGCGCACAAAATTAGGAATATCCAAAGAACCACTTATAATAGAAAAGTAGGTGAAGGTTCATTTTAAAGCTCTTATAAAGACCTTTCATATGAGAATATTGCATAACATATATTGAAAAAAAAAAATAAAAAAAAAAATTTTTGATTTTTTTTTAAATTTCAAAAAGGCCATTTTTAATTTTTTTCAAAAAATTATATTATTTTCTTTAAAGTGTTATTAAACTATTCACAAAATTTTGAGATGGAAAAATCATGGGTTCAATGTGAAAAAATTTATTAAAAATGTCACATGCATGAAAAATCGCCTATAAATAGACAATGCATTTTGGTAATTAGAAGAATATAATGGGGTTTAAAGCGATATTATAAAAATATTTAACAATATTTTATTTAATAAAAAATTATATCCTACGTTTCATTCTGTATCAGTAATCAGATTAACATTGCCCCCCATTGTAATATTTACTTACAAAACCTCTTTTCCACCGGAGACGTACTATTGGATGTTCCAATTCTTAGGAAAATATGCCTGTATAAACCTGCCAATACTTTTGTGAAATACTGCCTGTTTATTCCTGTTTAACATTAAGGACACACCTCCTTCATTTTATTGGTCTGTTTAGGGACATTGTGGGGATTTGCTGACATGAAAATTCCTGCATAAATTGATTTTAAATTTTTGGCAAGTATCTTCCTGATACAGCTCCAAATAATCGATACATAATAGTTCGACTGAAGGTTTATCAGAAGTCATCTCTGTGTAATTTTAAAAGTTTCAACTATGGGTGAGGCAAGTGGATGGACTAAATATAAAGTAAAGTGCTGTGATCCACTAGAGTTAAAAATCAAGCATTTTGGGAAATTAAGAAATGTGACCAAGTGGATGTGCAGTTACAAAAATGTCAAAATGGGAATGAAAATCTGTGATGGTTGTAGACTAAAGCTTTCAAAGGAGTTTAAGGCATCTGAAGAAGATGAGGCAGGGTAAGTAACAAATAGTATTTTTTAATATAAAATTAATAAACTAAACCAATTGCGTCAAGTACGGAGTGGAAAAATCTCATGGCATTATTTTGCATGGCATTATTTTGCATGGCATTTTGAGAATACAGACATTATGTACAAATTTCTTGGCATTATGTACACATTTTGGGTCAGCTGTTACCCCCTTTTTAAGTTCTTATAAAAAACTAACTTTTTAAATTTTTTTAGACCCAGTAAAGTTCCAGAAAATGATCCAGATTTTCAAGATCCTGCTGAATCATTTACTCTTTTAAACAAGTCATTGGAGCTTCTTGGTTTGTCGCCGATTAAAAGAAAAAATGTATACAAAGAAAAAATTGATATTGTACAGCATACAATTGCGAAAGCATTTACAAAGGAATCAGATTCAACGCTAGTAAAGGAATGCCAGAGTGACGAAAGTGAAATGATTAAGCAGTTAAAGGACAAATTTTTAAAAACCGAAAAGAGGAGTGAGAAAATACTAGTTTTATCATGTTTACCTCAAAGTTGGAGTAGAAAGAAGATTGAAGAAGAATTTGGAGTTTCTCAATATTTGGCCAGAGCTGTAAAACAGTTAGTTAAGGACAATGGGATATTATGTTCTCCTAACCCCAAACCGGGAAAGACCCTTAGTGATAGAGTGGCCCAAATAGTGGTAGATTTTTACCAAAGGGATGACATTAGCAGGACCATGCCAGGTAAAAAAGATTATGTTGTTATCAGAAAATATGGAGCTAAAAAAGAATATGTACAAAAAAAATTAGTCTTAGTTAATTTAAAAGAAATTTATGCATTGTTTAAAACTGAGTACCCCAATGAAAAAATTGGGTTTTCAAAATTTTGTGAACTGCGACCCAAAAACTGTATACTGGCAGGAAAAAGTGGGACTCATACTGTATGTGTATGTACTATACATCAACATATAAAACTAATGCTCAATGGCTCCAAAGTAAATAAGCTATATGATGAAAATAACAGGCCTCTTGCAATATCTTATCATGATTGCCTTTATAAACTAATGTGTAATCCACCTTCAGTGGACTGTTTTTTAAGCAATAGATGCAAGCAATGTCCTGGAGTAGAACAGTTTAAAAATACGTTAATAGAAAAATTTGAGGAAGAATTAATTGATGAGGTCTCATTTAAAAAGTGGGTCTCAGTAGATAGGTGTACTATGGAAACCGTTGTTAAGAAAAGTGATGATTTTGTCCAGGAATTTACTGATGATCTTGTAAAACTTAAATCACATTCTTTTATTGCAAAAATGCAAAAAGATAGATACAATGAAATAAAAATTAACCTTAAACCTGGAGAGTCTTTGATCACTTGCGACTTTGCGGAAAATTATTCCTTTGTTATGCAAGATGAAGTCCAGTCTTATCATTGGAATAACAGCCAGGCAACCCTCCACCCTTTTGCCATTTATTTTCTAAGTGATGGTAAACTGCACAACCTGAATTATGTGTTTATTTCGGAAAGCTTGACACATAATACAATTGCATTTCATTTATTTTTAAAAAAATTAATGCCTGATTTAAAAATCAAAATACCAGGACTTAACAAAATTTTTTATTTTTCGGATGGATGTGCTGCGCAGTACAAAAACAAAAAGAATTTTCTGAATATATGCCTGCATAAAAAAGATTTTGGTGTTGAAGCAGAGTGGCATTATTTTGCCACCTCGCATGGCAAAAGTGCCTGCGATGGCTTGGGAGGAACTGTTAAGACTTGCTGCCAAAGCCAGTTTGCAGAGGCCCTATGACAATCAAATAATGACACCTCTACAATTGTTTACTTGGTGTGAAGAAAACATATCTGGCATTGATTTTAAATATTGCACAGAAGCAGACTATACAAATCATGAAATAATTTTGAATAAAAGATTTGCGGAAGTCTTAACAATACCGGGGACACAAAAAATTCATGCTGTAATTCCTCTTACAGAAAGCACGTTTTTGGCAAAACAGTTTTCTACATGCTTAGAGGTCGAAACACATAATCTTTTTAAAGGTGGAAGCATTATTTTGCAAAATATCGAGTCAGGGTTTGTCACTGTAGAATATGACAGTGCTTGGTGGCTGGCTTGTGTCTTGGGGAAAAATAATGAGAGCGGAGAACTGAAAGTAAGCTTTCTTCATCCACGAGGACCTGCCTCATCATTTTTTTACCCAACACCTCAAGATATTTTAATTATTAAACCAGAAAGTCTTATAAAAAAAGTTGAACCCAACCCTGCTACTGGCAGAACTTACAATGTCAGCAAAAAAGAAATGTCAGATTCATCAGAAATTCTTAAAAGAAAGTTAAAAAAATAAATTTAAGGTATATAGTTAGTCTTAGTGTTTTCTGTCTAATTTTTATCAACGAAGTAGAAAAGTTTGTTTATTTCTTTTGCGAGTTTAAAATAAAATAATTTGTAGATAAAGCCTCTGGGTATTTTTTAAAACCTGTATCCATCCAACAAATTTATTTATTTTAATATCCAGTGCACTATTGGTGCTCCTAAAATATGTTTATTTTTTTAAATGCATGATTTTTAATGTACTTAATATTTTTGATATTTTTTTTGACATTGAACCCATCATTTCTCCATCATAAAATTTTGTGGATAATTAAGTAACACTTTGACCAAAATTATGTATTTTTTTCAAAAGAATTAAAAATGGCCTTTTTGAATTTTTCAATTTTTTTTTTCAATTTTTTATTTTCAATTTTTTTTTTTGTTAAAATTATGTTGTGATATTTCATAAAAAAGAGCTTCAAAATGACTTTAAAATGAGCCATTTATTACTTTCCTAGTGTAAGTGGTTCTCGAGATATTGCTAGTTTTGTACATTCTTGTTAAGGTCAAAATGCTGACTTTTTTATTTTGAAAAATTAAAAAAAAAAACTACGAATCAAAAAAATCTAAAAATTTGCATTTTTAACTTTTATGGTAAGAAGAAAATATATACCAAAAATCATCAAAATTGGAATTGTTCGCATAAAATTTTTGTGATTTTTTGGTTGATTTGATATGGAATGACCCATAGTTCTAGTAAACAACATTCAAAACATGTAAAAAATGGGATAAAAATATTTTTTCTCATTTAAGGCCTGCTTTTGGCAACAAATTTAGAGTTAATACTAGATTCATCTTCGCTTTAAAATAATATATAAGTTTACTAACCCCCCTCCCCCCTCCTTCAAGAATATCTGCGACCACCCTTATATTTTTAAATATTATTTACGCAGTTTTTTGTAGTATGCCCTGGAATTTGTGTAAAATGTCCTGGAATTGTCCCGGCAAACACCTGGAAATTTTTTTTGATATTTCTGTGGGAACCGTGCTTGACATTGAATTTTCTTTAGGTTAGATGGACAGTTTTTGACGAGGCAGACACACTGATGGACGACTCGTTCGTGGACCGGCTTGAAATGTTAGTCAAAAGGACATCCCAGGCACAAATGATTTTAGTGTCGGCAACATTGCCTAGAAAATTACCAGATATTTTGTATCCTTATCAAGACAATATGCACCAGGTAGGACTTTATAAAGCAAGAGTTTCTGGTTATTTATGATGGATAGTTAACCGCCGAACTCCTCCACTTTTTGCTGAGATTGCGCCTTTTCATCCTCAATCCGAAATGGACAATTTTGCACCTTAAAAATGTCCACTCTAAAGGTGAAGAATTAACGCCCTTGGGGTAAGGGGGTTGCATGTTATTGAAACACCTCATTTGAACACCAGATTTTTTTCAAGTTAAAGATGTCAACATAAGATAATTAATTGTCCTTAATTATAGACATTTCCCAGCTTTAGAGTAGTGTGCCGAAACCTTAGACAAGAATGAAGTCAGGCATATCAGTTGATTTTTGGTCATGGGGTACTATATTATATAGGGTGTCCCATTAAGGATGACTTCCGGATTTATCTCGAAAACTACTTACTCGAGAATTTCGGGAAAAAAACTTTCAAGATAAGGTCGGGTCCTACGAATTCACTTGTTTTTCTGGTTACCCCCTAGGGGGTATCAATGACATCTCCTAGCTAAAAAAGCCTATTTATAATATAATAATAATAACATGCATTAATGTCATAATCGTTATCCCCAATTTACCCCCTTACGTGAGGGAGAGAAAATTTCACTTTTTATTTAAAAGTTAATTACTTTAAAGTAATTTTTTTATTTGAGAGGTTTACTAAAAAGAATCCTAAAAATACCAATCTTTAATTTTCGAATACAAATTTGTGTTTTTGGTTCTGTGGAGATTTTTGAAAATTACCAAAGCTACAAACCTAAATTTCTCTAAAATTCCAAATAGAAACCTATTAAAATTTTTACTAAGTGCTATTAAGCAAAGTTAATTTAACAGATTTCTGAAAATTTAATTTGTTTTAAAGATATTAAAAAAAAGTGAGAAGTGAACTTATCTACACTCGTATTTACTTTTGACAGCATTTTTTGAAAATAGGATGTTTTTTCTGTCAAAATCAATCAAACCAAAATAAAAAAACTTCAAACTAAGACATAAAGAAACAAAGTGGAGTTATTTTAGAGGAATTTAGGTTCGGGGCGTTGGTCATTTTCAAAAATTTTCAGAATGCAAAAAACACAAATAGATAAAGATAAACTTGTATCCGTAATATAATTATTTACAATAGGCAACAAATTTTAAATTTTTTTAAAGGTCGTGGGTAAAAATAGAGTTTTTCGATTGTTCATGACTGAAATAGAGTCAAAATGTATTTTGAAATATTTTCTTAGGTCGTAAATCAAAATAGGACCACAATCTTTTGGTGCTATTTATTGCATAGACACGCCATTTGAGAATTTTGGTATGACATTGTTTATAACTAATAATTCGGGTTTTCATAAACTACCATATCTTTACATATTATAAGAACTACTATACTTAATTATAATTATTAGTCTGATATTAAATCTAATTAACTTATAGCAAATTAAAATAATCACTTTTTTATGTCTTTTTAAGTTTCTCTTATACACAGCCTCTGGTTCTTCTCGACAAATTAAGGGTCCAACAGTAATTCGCTAACATTGAACTAAAATAATCTCAATAAACAACAGAAAACAAGTCGTGAAACTAAACAGCAGCTCGTGTTATGTCTGTCGCATCGCTTTCCCGCAAAAGTAGCAACTAGTCAAAGTCAAGTTTATTAAAAAGGAAATATCGGTCCTCTTTAATCTAGCATTGTTTAGAGAGAGAGAGGCACCTTCTGTCCTTGTTTAACCACCTTCAGTATCTAAGCTTGCCTAACCTAAAATGCATCGAAATCTGTGGGGTAAAATCTGTCTACCGCTCTCCGCTATCTTTTCTAACATGCTTAGCTAGCAGGAGACTTTAATGTCAAGTTTTGTACTGATGAAAAAAACACCACAGAATTAACCGATATACTAGCATTTTTGAGCCTACCAGAGGTGAAAATTGCTTGCTTTATTAATTTTTTAAACCAAAACTATTAAAAAACTTTCCCAAGTAACATTTTTGGTTAAAATTTGGTAAAATATTCCCGAGTTAAGCTGGTAATTTTTTCTTATGAAAAACTGGGAGGTCAAAAAGAGGGAAATTTCCCGCCTTTTTAACAACGTGGGGACAAAAACCAAGGTAATTTGGTGGGTTAAAATAGGTAATTAAATTTTTTTTTCTGAAGATGAATTTGCCCAGAGGACACTTTTCATCAACATGTGGGACACATGTACACATCTGCATAAATGCTCAACCTAATTTGTGCCCTATTGTACTCAAAGCCCTTTCAGTGCCCTCTTGTTTGTCTGTGAGTGAAGCGTCCTCTACGTGTCAGAATAGAATAGAATACAACAACTTAGGAAATAAAAAATGGCGATTTAACTCTTAATGGTGGGAAACCGACATGCGCCGAAATTTTTTTTCTTGAATTGTTTACTTTTACTTCGATAAAATTCAAAAAAAATCACCAAAATTATGCTTCGGGAAAACAATAATTAAATATTATTTCCAATTTGTAATCATAATTTAATATTTGGGTATGAAACAAGTGTAAGCAAATCATTTCCATATAGATTTTGTAGTTGAAGGAACATGAAAATTATGATTATTGATTAATCTAAACAGCTGATCATGACAGTTCGTTAGAGGACACGTAAGGCAAAGGAGTTTTCTTGTTGTCTTCCAGAACTACTTTCTTCCCATCAAGAAAAACAAAAATGAAGTTTTAACCTAATCAAATCTTAATATTCCTTATGGTTAAATAAAATAGAATAATTTTCCATAAAGTTCGAACATATTTTTAGATTGTACTTATTTGGTCAAAAAACCAAATTTTTGTCCTAAAACTTATTCCAAAAAAACCCTCACTTTGAGGAATAACTGTAGGTCAAAAATAAGTAACTTTGAGTTCAGTTTTAAACCAAAAAAGTTCTTAACATTGAGGGATTTCTTCAGGAGCAATGTTGACCAAAAAATGCCCAAACAAGGTGTGGGATCTCAGAGTAGAATCTCAAGTCAAATTTACCATCAATTTACTTTCTCTTTTAACTTTATATTCAAAACGACTTTGAAGATATGATACGAGGAAAATAATTCGAAAAATATCTTAAAAGAAAACCTTTAAAATGTCATGTATATAATGACCGTTTCTTACGGTTATTTGTTCCAATTTAAAACTTATTTTCAAACCTCAAACTACAAAGACATTTTCTTAAGGAAAACGGGGGATGTTTTGACGTAAGATTGGTTATCTTAACCTTTCAACTTCCCAATATGCCCTAAAATGTTACTTGGGTTGTCAACTAATTTTCAAAAAGTATCCAAAATTGACTATAACTTACAGCGGCTTCAGTCTGCATATAATGAATCTTTTCCTAAAATATTGCTTAAAATCAAAGAAAACCAAACAAATAATCTGGGCTGGTTTAAGAATTATACGAGAACGTAACGTAAATACGTTACTCAAATGATATATGACCAACTTAAATTTTTTATAAAAAGTTTTATAAAAGATTATAAAAATGCTAAAAAAAGTGCAAAAATTCAATGCAATGAAAAAAAAGCAGGTGTATGTGGAAGAACCTAAATGAATTTCGAGGAAAGCCTCAAAAAGCAAATATTAAAAATCCAATAATATAACTGTCAGAGAGCGCTACAAACACAAATACCTTACAAAACTTTACTGCTGCTTGGGATGGAGAATGTTCTTATCAAGAAGTATTATTTAATGAAATTAGAGAGGTGATAGATGAGCTAAAAAATAATATGATAAAAGAGGTAAAAAGCCTGTTGCTAATTCTACTAACAAAATTAATTAACATTTAACAGAATGAGAAATAAATTCCCAATGTCCATATGGAGGTAAATATAAATAAAAAGAGAATTTTATCAACAACGATAACGATGTAAAAAGCCCGACTGGTGGATGGACTGTGTCTGAAATCAGTCAGTTGGTGAAATTCTCTTTTTTATTTAATTGACATTTGCATCAAAGGAAATTATCGACCTATATCTCTCTTACCTCTACTATCAAAAATTACAGAAAAATGCCTTGTAAAACAAATGACCAAGTACCTTGAAGCAAATTAAATTTTAAGTAAAAACTAATTTGGGTTCAGAGGGGGAAAAATACTACTTTGGCAGTCCTTAGGATGCCGATGGTGGAAAACAATGGAGCAAAGCTTTTGATTTTGTTTCCCCTGACGTTGTACTCCACAAACTACCTTACTATAAATTCACAGACAGCAGTATAAACATCATAAAATCCAATTTAACCAAACGTCAACAAGCAGTTAACTTTAATAATAAACTCTCAAATAAACAAACAATTAATATAGGCGTCCCGCAGGGCTCAATTTTAGGACTTATTCTTTTTTTTATTGTATATTAATGATCTTTCAAAGATAGCAGAAACAGAAATTTACTATAACTTTGCTGACGACACTATAGAACAAATCAAACACACAGACATACAGACAGCTATTGACATGTCAAGGCAGGCACAATCTAGAGCTAAAAAATGGTTCTCAGCAAAATAACTTTATAAATGAGGTTATGACCCAATATTATGTTTGTTTCTCATAAAAAACGGAGCCAAAAAAAGAAAACATAAATTTGTTTTATTGGCTTAATAAAACGGTCACACGTCAAAAGCCTAGTACCCTGATAATCAAAGCGTTAATAAAGCGAAATGCGCATGCGTGCGGAAGTCGGAAAATTTAGCGAACAGTTAGTGCAAAACAATCAAAAAGCGGAAAAGCAAGCAAAGCAAGAATAACAAATATAACGGTTTTAACTATATAAAGGCCTTAGACATCCTTGTACTAAAACAGGCACCAAATACCGGATTAAACCCTAAGCAGAAATTACCGAGATAAGCAGGAATAATCGGGATAGTTGAGGATTTTCCTAGTTTAATATCCTAGTACTTAAGTAGGATAATAAACCGCTGCAGTTCAACCCAGAGATGATGGCACCAAATACAGGATTAAACTCTAAGCAGGAAGAGGTAAGGAAGGGGAGAAGGAGACAGAGAGCAACGCTACGACTAATACTACGAGTACTTACAGTGAACGGTCGGCAGGAGAATCGCAGCTCAGCGAAGGCCGGTGAAAGAGAGCGATCCTACTGCGACCTGTGGTTTTATACAGATTCGCGGTATTTAACAACTCAGATCGAAATGCGCGTACGGTTCTTTTATGCGGCTTAGTATTGCTTGGTAATGGGTGCGTTTATCTCTAGTTTCTAATCACTAGGAGTTGTCGCCCCTAAGAACCGTCAGCACTATTGGATTCTTTGTTATTGAAAACCTATATTACCCAAAAAGAATGAACGTTTTAAGTGATTTTTAGGGAAGTTTTTATTTTACCGCGCTTAAATAATTCGCTTCATTACAACATACGGAAATAACTGCTAAAAAAACTAAGCAAAAATACATTTGTCCTGAGAAATCTATCAATGTGTGTTTCTAGCAGGGTTTAGAAGCAAGCTTATTTCTCTGTATTTCACTCACTGGGCTAGGGGCATTCCACAGGTGCACAAAGAGTCTTTGTCATGATAGAGAGGGCCGCAGACAAGCTTTTATTAGCAACATGATACTAACTTTACCCTGTGAATTTATCCTACAAAACTTAATTTATGTCAAAAACCATCTGCCACATATGCATAACTATGATCCACGATTGCAAAGGTGCCAAAAGGACAGGAGCCAAAAGACAGGACAGGACAGGAGCAAAGGTGCCAAAAGGACAGGAACCTGTCAGAAACCTGGGAAAGTCACAATATAAGAAAAAAATTAAATATTTCTTAGTACAGAGAGCCTTTTATTCTGTAGATGAATTTGAAGATTCCACACTCAACTGGACAAACAATAAAATACACTAGAATTTTCTTATTTATTGTAATTGTCAGTTTTTAATTGTACAGTAAATACATTATTGAGTTTTAAACGGCGATTTTAATGTAACTTAAGAATTTAAGTTTAAGTATTAATGTTGTATTGTATAATTTATTTGAAATTGTGTGAAGATAATTATAAGTAAGTAAAGTCATTTTAAAATTTTCTTTTATACCATTGTAACTTAAAAATTTGTAGAGTGACTTGTGTAAGCACTATGTGTAAGAACATGTAATACATGATTTGATGATTTGATTTGATTTGATTATTAAAATAAAAATAGTCTATCCTTCTTTTTTTTTAAATATACTAAAAAAATTGTTTTTTTTTCTGCAGAAAAAGTGAGCAAAAGGTGTAAAACATTATTTATCATTTTGCAACGCAACTCATACATTTACATAAATTTGATAAGGACTCGAACGGTTAATAGCGCATGTTCTCTTTTTAGGTGACATCACCAAAACTACACAAACCTCTCCTAAACATAACTCAAAAATTCTTGAGGATCGTAAAATCATCAAAACCGTCCACCTTACTACAAATAGCCAAGATGAACAAACAGCCAATGTTGGTCTTCACAAATCGAAATCAAACTTGCAATTGGTTGGCGATGTTTTTAAGAGAAAACGGCATACCATGCGCGAATATCAATGGCGAAATGAATTACGCGATAAGGATAGAGCAGTGGAATCAATTTGTAAGGTCAGTTGGTCAAATATTTGCTTTTTTCCAATATTCTGTAAAAAAGGCTCTTTATTTATTTTAAATTTAAATACTTTTAAAACTACCGAAACTATGACAGCGTTGCTAGTTCACTGGAAAACCTGGAATTATCAGGGATTTTTTTTTACCTCAAAAATACCTGAAATTATCAGGGAGTTTGAATTTTTACAGCAACAATATATTGGTATAGCGCCGCAGGCGAAAATTTTGACAAAAAATTATTTACAAATTTTGGTCTCTTAGGTTTTTTGTAAAATATTTTTGAAAAAGTAGATTGGGTTAGATCCCAATAGATTTCTGGCCAAATCATAAATGCGCCGCAGATGAAAACTTAAAGAAAAATTATACTAAGAATGCCATTTATTACACGTTTTGAATACTGGTGATAAAAATTCTTTAGAATTACACTAAAACTAACACTTAATGACGTCATAGCATCACAGGCAAAATTTTTAAAATTTAAGACACCAAACACACGTCACAAACCGGAGTAAAGGGTCAAAAAAGTGGGAGAGCTATAGCTCTAACTGTGTCCCTTAATTTATAACGTGACACTTCCCATTGAATTTAACCAGTCACAAAATATTGCACCTATTTAGAAGGTTAAAAAAAAGAAACTGTTGTGGAGAATTTGTGAGAAACGAAAAGCTCAGGCAGAAATATAGCATCTGGAGAAAAAAAAAAGCAAATATTGAAAGTTCTCTTAAATATGAAAAAGAAAACAGATAGGCGCGTTTCGGAACTTAGAAAAAAAATTGAAACTCTACCTTTATAAAAATGCAGTACTTAGTAAACTTAATGTGATAAAATTAAACTCTATTTGTTTGAAAGTTTGAGACAACCCAATGAGCATTTTCAGAAACTTCTGGTGACATATATTTATATAATTATTATAAAGAGGGTTCCATTGATACCTTAGGGTATTTAGAAGTTTCCTACAAGAATTGAGTTTGTATATTTGTTTTATTAAAGGCTCTAAATTGATGGTACCCTAAAGTAACATAAAACTGGCGTTAACAATATTTCCACGGACATCTTTATAAAAATTAAAGTCATCGGTTCAAATGTTATATAAATTGGTGTTTGAAATCTTTCTGTCAACCCACCTATAAAACCGTAAGTAACTATCAATTAAAGATATATAATAGATTGGTTTTTAAAATGTTGCTATCAACCCACTTATAAAACTTAATTAACCAACAACAAATTTATATAAGATAAGATTGAAAATATTTCGAGAGACACATATAAAACCTTGAGAACTCACACACAATAGTTAGATAAATTAGTGTCTGTAATATTCTTATGAACTCATTCATAAACCTTTTTTGCCCATAACGTTTTTTCTATAATGTTGTTATTAATTTCTTTATATAGTGATTATAATACAACTGTTTTTAGAACAAAAAAAACAATTTTAATTTATTTTGGCAATTATAATAACAAAACAAACAAGATTTTTTAAGGTTAATTTTGTGACATCAAAAGGCGCGTTTTTGCGATATCAAAAGGAGCGTTTTTGCGACATCAAAAGGCGCGTTTTTGCGAGATACCATACCATTATTATCTTGTTCTAATTACATCAATCTGAGAGAGATAAGAGATCCAAATCTTCTTGAGATAATTGCCGATGACAGATATCGGGATCGAATGCATTTTACACCTGATTCGCACCAGCGTTTCCCATACGCAGTCACCCTGACTCAAAAAACTCATCACGTGGTCCGACATGAACTTGTATAGGCAAATCTCGCTTAGACCACGTGATACGTGATTTGATTCGGGGGGCCCACGAATGAGAAACGCATAGATGGGAACCGTCTTTTATAAAAAGAGAACAATATAGTAACCGTGTTAAGGTCGCAAAAACGCACCGTGAAACGTCGACCGCATACGCTGATACGGCGGCAAATGTGAACACCCCGGAAAATACTCGCCTGTACACCCTTCGACCCCGCAATCTAACTATATTCTTGAGATAGTTACCTCTGACAGTTATGCGCGCTTGAAGTGTGTGGGGGCGGGTATTTTTCCTGGTATGTGTAGTATGCTGGATCTCTCGAGGAATGCATTTAGGAAAAGAGAACATTGGTAACTATGTTAAGCTCGCAGAAACGGACCATCAGTGTTCAACATTGCGCCATCTGCAGCCCTTTGTTCCAAGTAGCATCATTTTTTAAAAGGGTCATAAAATAGTGTTTGTCGAGGTAAACAGTGGTATAGTTGTATTGTTTTTTTTATAGAATTGTCGGAAATTTTCGCCATTTTGGATTACAAAAATAGGTTTTTGGCCTAAATAAAAACATTATTTATGGGGTTTCAACATGTGTTCCAATCGAAATATTGCTTGTTACGGTTAAGAACGACATACAAAATTCAATATTTGTCCCAGAAAGAAAAAACGCTTATGAAAAAAAAAACTGATATTTAAATGAATATTTTTTTCCCGTTTTCTCAAGTATTTTTGGAGCCCATGAAATTTACGTGAGTGTATTCGAAAACTATACAGTACACACGGGACCGCAGCTGATTTTCAGAGTAGGATGACTTGAAAAACAGCTTTTATTTGACTATAGTATATAAATTTAGACAGATTGCTTGTTGGAGAATTTCTGGAACTTGTAATTGGGCGTAAGGGCATTGCAAGTCCGTATAGATGAGGGGGCTTGCTATAATGTGGTGTAAGTTGAGACCTTGTATTGTCCGGAATATATCTGGAATACTTTTTCAAAATTCTATAAACCTTACTTTCGATTGATTGCGTTGCATCTTTTGGGAGAAGTTTATACTTTCCTTTAGAAAGTACCTCTTCAACTTTCTGGTCATAGGTTTCCGTGTCCAAAATCACTGTTGCATTGCCCTTGTCTGCCGGTAAGATTTTAATTGATTTGTCCTTTTGAAGATTCTTCAACGCGATTTCCTCTGTCTTGCTTATATTAGAGGTATGCTTAATAGGTTTGTCAATAATGGTCCTTACCTGATGTCTGAACTCGTCGGCGTCTTGTCGTGGAAGAGGATGTCCTTCTATGGCGGTGATGATATCGATGGTGGGTATCTTCTTAGGAGCGATGGAAAAGTTAAGTCCTTTGGCAAGTAAGTTTTCTTCTATGGTTGTCAATGTCTTCTTTGACTCATTCTTACAGCGTCGGTGGTCGATTGGCTTTGTGGCTGTTGATGGGCGAATTTCCTTTGGTGCTTTGCTTGCCAAGTCTGTCGTAGATGGTCGCAGGTTCGTGTAATTTTGTCCAGAATCGGTTGATAATCTTCCGGCGAAACTAAAAGACCACTATCCGTTAGGCTTAAGGAACATCAGACGAATACCCAAAAAGGTGAAACCACGAAATCTGGAATCGCCGAACATGCATGGTCAAAACAATACCGAATGTAGTGGGCAGAAGCAAAGGTTTTGCACAAGGAGTCACACTGGAGGAAACGAAAATTCCTTGAAGCTGCCTTTATTGGGCAGAATCAGGGTATTTTCAGTAAACCAAGTGTTGAAATCCCAAATAATTGGAAGCCCCTCCTTGGCCGGAGCCAACTTCTTAAACTTCAAGGTTGAGTGATTTCTCACAGTATATAACTACGTAGCCTTAGGAATTGATTGTAGTTTGCACCTGAAGACGATCAGAGATTGTACTGACCGAAACGTCGTGTATAAATAAAATATAGACAATGGAAGTCCGAAACACAGAGTTAATTTCAAACACATCATTGTCTCAAACTTTCAAAAACGTTGAAATACCGGTACGGACCCGGTATCAGCGATCTTTTTCGAGGCTACGAGAAAACTTTAATTAAACATACCAAAGAAGACACGCACATCGAATCCCTATGCCAAGCAAGAGACAGCAACAGAGTTCAGCGGATTCTAGATGACGCCAGTAAAGCGCTTATACGGTCCCAAATCAGCTTTCATCGCTGGAACAAGTCCTTACTGACAGGAGAACTGAGACAACGGTTTCAGAAGATTCGAGAAAATACTATGGAGGAAGATTATCAACCAGTTTACAAGTTCCAGAAATTCTCCAACAAGCAATCTGTCTAAATTCCTTTTGAAAATTATTCAACCTCTTGCAGGCAAGACCGCTTCATTTGTAGAAAATTCCAACCATTTTGTTAATATTCTTAAATCTTTTGTTTTGGGAACCGAGGATAGACTTGTCAGTTTTGATGTCGAAAGTCTATACACCAATGTCCCAATAAAGGAATCGCTAGATATTATTAGAAAGAGACTGGTTGATGACGAATCCCTTTATGAACGTACCAGCCTACCGCTGGAGGGAGTGATGGAGTTGTTGGAGTGCTGCCTACATAACTCTTATTTTCAAGTGAAAGATAGGTTTTATGCTCAGGATGACGGTCTGCCAATGGGTTCATCGCTTTCGCCAGTGGTGGCCAATATTTACATGGAGTGGTTCGAATCACACGCGGTTGATACTGCAACATATAAACCTAAGCTCTGGCTGAGATATGTTGATGATACTTTTATTGTCTGGACCGGGAATGACCAACAACTTTCAGAATTTCTTCACCACCTAAATAACATAAGACCCACCATTAAATTCACAATGGAGCAAAATTGTCAAATTCCTTTTCTTGATGTACTTGTCACACGAGTAGAAAGCGACATCAGAACAACAGTCTATCGTAAACCCACTCACACAGGACAATATTTAAATCAAGGTTCAAATTATTCTGCTACAACCAAACGAGGCATAATCAAAACTTTGTATAACAGAGCCGTTCAAATTTGTAACAATTCTCATGACTTGGAAATCGAAATAAGAAACATTAAGAAGGATCTGCAGCAGAATGGTTACAGCCTGAAACTTATAACAGATATTATTTCTAAATCTCAACAAACAGGACAGAGATTACAAGACCAAAACCAGGCAAATGCATTCCTTACAATCCCATACGTTAAAGGAGTATCAGAGAAAATTCGAAGAGTAGCGAAAAACTTTAATATTAAAACAGCTTTTAAATCTAGCAATACAATTCGAAGCCTTCTTAGTAAAACAAAACCGGAGAACAAACAAAATAAGGAATGCATTTACCAAGTTCCTTGTGAGTGTGGTGAATCATACATAGGCGAAACTAAAAGACTACTATCCGTTAGGCTTAAGGAACATCAGACGAATACCCAAAAAGGTGAAACCACGAAATCAGGAATCGCCGAACATGCATGGTCAAAACAACACCGAATGAAGTGGGCAGAAGCAAAGGTTTTGCACAAGGAGTCACACTGGAGGAAACGAAAATTCCTTGAAGCTGCCTTTATTGGGCAGAATCAGGGTATTTTCAGTAAACCAAGTGTTGAAATCCCAAATATTTGGAAGCCCCTTCTTGGGCGGAGCCAACTTCTTAAACTTCAAGGTTGAGTGATTTCTCATAGTATATAAGTACGTAGCCTTAGGAATTGATTGTAGTTTGCACCTGAAGACGATTAGAGATTGTACTGATCGAAACGTCGTGTATAAATAAAATATAGACAATGGAAGTCCGAAACACAGAGTTAATTTTAAACTCTATTTACTATTAAACAAATATATGTACCTAAAATAAGCCAGTACCTAAAAAAAAGCTTGACTGATAAAATAGGTTAAACTCTCTAGTGAAATTCTAGTTTGTAATAAAAGTGTTTTGTTTGATAATGTTATTTGTTATATTATTTTTTGTGTTTGTTTATAAATAAATGAAATTTGAAAAAAAATATTCTAGTTACACACTTATTTGCACTTAAAATGTAAGTCTGCAAAAAAAATTTCTTTATAGAAAATAAAACCTGGAATTTTTTAAAAAATTACCTGGAAAACCTAAAAATCAGGGATTTTTTTTCTTATCCCTTGCTAGCAACCCTGTATGATTTTTTCTCATGTTTCACTCAAAAGGTACTAGTGACCCTAGACAACTAACTGGTCTTGTTTCTAAACATTTTTTAGTGGAAAAGTAAACATCCTTTCGGCAACTGACGTAGGATCGCGAGGTCTAAACACGATCCAAGTTAAACATGTATTAAACTACGACTTCCCTTTGTACGCAGCCGATTACATCCACAGAATTGGGAGAGTCGGAAGGTTAGGCAGCCCGCAACAATGTAAAGTGACTAATTTGCTGTGCTCGAATAAGGAGATTCAATTGGTGCAGCAAATCGAGGTAATTGGAGTCCTGACACATATTTTTATCGCCTTTTTTCTGTGATCTCTACGAATTATTTGCCATTATCAAACATAGAGGGTGTAAAAGTGAGTATAAATATTTCAATGGATGATAGGGAATTAAAAAATAACAAAAAAAGTTTCTATAATGTAGGAGTCTAAACTCCTTTGTTTTTAGGATATTTGATTTTTAAAGGAGTGAAATTTCAAAATTTGAAAAAGTTGGAGGCGCTATATGATTTTTCAAGTTATTAAGAGTAGAGATTCTTTTTTTTTTTCGGTCAGTGGCCTTAGCTCAGGAAATGTCGAAGTAATGTTCAAAACGGGTCATGTCTCAGACTAATAACTAAAAAAGCGACCAACATTCCCTATTAAAATCCTCTAATTTTTACAATCCAACACCCTTCTGCACGATTATATAAACAGAAAAGAAATAGAGCAATAAAACGGCAACACTGTCGAAAATTGCTTTTCCCATTACCAGTGACGGCGTCAATTTTAATTTAAATATATAAATGTGAAAACGAGATATAAGGTAGGGGTGGTCGGATTTTCTTATTCGAAAGAATTAACTGCCAGAACTTGCATAATAAAAAAAAAATGGTTTATTTACGAACAGATCAAAAGTTTACCAAAGACCACTAGAAATGATTTTTAGGTCAATTATTCCAGATGGCAGTTATATTTTTTTTAAATTGTACAGTATTCCACAAAACAAAAGTAAAAAAATATTATTTTTAGAGTGAAAAGAACGCTTAACCCGTTTTATAAAGTTTTTGTCCAATAAACGTTATTTAAATATTATTATAACGTTTTTTGAAAAAAAAACGTTCTTTTAGTTTTGTTTAGAAAGAAAGGACATTTTTGCTAAAATAAAAAATCTAGGTAAATTTCACGCAAATATATTTTGTTAAATTACGAAAATTTTAAGGCCAACAAATTTTATTCTTTACATATTAGCTGCATGTTTATTTCTATTTATAGAACACAAGGAAATTTTAAAGAAGAGGTGAAATTTTGGGGAAACAAATAAAATGAGGAAAGCGAGACTTTAGTTTAGTAGTACCGATACCTCTATCACTATTCAAAATTTCATTAAAATCGGTTTAGTGGCAACGGCAAGGCAACGATAAAAATTTGTCACTGAGCTTCGCATGCAACTTTATTTTTAACTTTTAAATTCTTAAAAATCAAAACATTTTTTAGCCTCTTTTTTACTATTCCTACGTTGACATAAAATGAGATTAGAACTTGGCAGAAGTACCTAATGTGATACCTAAAATATTTTAAAAATAGCCTTTTTTTCTCTTGGTAGTTAAAAGATATCCAGGTACCCATTAAAATACAAAAAATACCTGCCCGAGTACCTGCCTAGCAGCACTTGGGCATATTGTCTCTCTTGTTATGTATAAATTATAATAAATAAATATTTTACATGCTGCAAAAGCAGCAAAATTATCTGGTACTTTTGTTTCTTAAAAAAGATTAATCTTAGATTTTTGAGGTATTAGTAATTTAATTATAAACTTTTTCCGCAGTTTTTTACCGCCAATACCTCCGAAATATTAATTCTGAGCTTTAATATACACTGTTATTGCATACTACGCAATGGTAAACCATTTTGTTGGTCCTCAAAATACCTTGATGCAGTTCTTTTTTCACAAATAGTCACAATAAAATTGAAAAATCACCGAACACCACGAACACTCGTTAACAACAATGCCGTCAGCTGCAAACAAACATGTCGGCATTTATTCGCAGATCGTCGAAAAAACGTTGCCAGCTTGCTTTTTTATAAATCGCTCATTAAAATTTTAAAAAAATTCTGAGACTAAAAATTAAGTTATTAGCCTAAGAGTAATTATCTTATATAAAAATAGTCAATAATATTACAAAAAGAGAGTCAAGAAGTTTATGAATTGTTTTGTTCAAATAGAAATCCGCGGAGAATTGGCAACTATGCAATTTATGGGAAAATGAACGTTATGGCTGGTTGATCGGGATGTAGTAGAGAAGGGGCGGCGCGAAGCCTGGCAACTAGGCCTCCCTGGGCCCTTTTTGCCCTACCCCGAGCCTGCCCCTAATCCACCGCCTGCACCACTGGTCTGGCAGTCTGCTCATCTGGTTTCACTGTTCTTTTTGCAAAGTCCAGTATTTTGTCCCATTTGAGCGTGTGCATGTCCTCCTCATCCAGGGTCGGGAAACCGAATACCTGGTATCTCGTCCTCTAGTATGCCTCGCAGTTCGCTATAACGTGTCGAGATGTCTCTTCTGCCCGCCCGCAGACCCGGCAGGTCGAGTCATTCTTCACCGCGATCTTGGCGAGCTCGTCGGCCATCTCGTTACCCGGCACCCGCATATGTCCCGGTACCCACATAAGTGTCACTTGTTTGCCCTCTCCCAAGGATTCTAGTGCATCCGCACATTCCTCCACCAGGGTGTTGTTGATCTTGGGCGCCCTTAGTGCCTTTAGGGCCGATTGGCCCTACCGTTCTTTATTTCTTCCATGGTTGCAGCCATTATTATGGCATACACCTCTGCCTGAAAGACCGTGGCTTGCTCTCCGAGCGGGTAGCTCTTTCGAACCTCCAGGTCTTCCACGTAAACCCCTGATCCTGTGGTTTGCTTCTCCGGCAGTTTTTAATCGGGATAGTATTGTTTACTGTTATATCTCTTTTTTTTATTAATCTGAGGGTCATGTAATATCCATACTTTTTGGAGTCAAATAAACATCAGAATTGGCTGAACTTTCAACGGAAGGAAAATTTTGTAAAAGCTACCGATTTAAATCTTTGGATTTTTCGACTTTTAGTGTGGCTATTGGCATTGACTGTAAAAGTTTCTCTATTCTGTAAACTATACCCAATTTAGAACTAACAGTCGGATAGCTTCAACCCCACCCCGTACAGGAGGTGGGAGCCTGGGAGGAGGAGCCAATTTCTCTTTGTAAATTGTTTTTATGATTATTCAGTATCCTCATTATGAAGTGCTACTTTACAAAATTATTTTTTTAAATAATTTCTATACAAGATATAACAAAGAAAAAACAAATATAAATCGTGAACTTTGACACTCTGTATCTCGAAAACAGGGAACTCTGAACCCCCATGTTATATGAATTCTTTTAACCGATTTTGCATACGGTATCGTATCACCAATTTTGATGGTCTACCAACGCTCTAATATAGAAAAAAAAAACACCGTAAACACCGCTTAAATAGGAATATTAGAATCCCCTATTTGGCCCAACTAGCAATTTGTCAACGACTCAACGTTGTGCACCGCGTGCCAAAGTTGCGTCACAACAATTCTCACAACCCTCTTTTGCGCCAGTTTTGTGTATGATTTTTGGTTAAGTCAACGTTACGAACGCGTCTAGTGGAAAATCGGTTAAAGTATTATTTTAATGGGTTTTGAAATTATTTTTTTTTTTTAAAATACCATTCGTTACATAAAATGATAAAGCAACTATTGGACTATAAAATATGTTAAATTATTACATATTTATTTTACCAGTAAACGCAAACCAATGCCGAAAGGAGGACGCACACAATACATGGGAAATTTCGCATTAGTGAAAGTGCTTGACATTTTTATATGTTGTAGATATTGAAATTTCCAACAATGTTTAAATTACCCTAAATCTTGTAGGTCTTAAAGTTTTCGAGATATGATTTTTTTAAAGTTGCGATTTTCGGGGCATATTTTTACTAAAAAATAAACCATACATAACTTATAAGATTACCAATACCATGCATTTTTGAGATATTGGGCAGATGAAAGATTTCAATTTGACATGATTGTCCGCCCTTTTGTCAACCTCAAAACATGACAAATAACTGCTAACGTAGGACCCAACCACCAAAATATTCTATTTGGAAACTAAATAAATGGGATAAATAGAAGTTCAGCGAGTACATAAGTGGTGAGGCTATACACAATGGCATAAATAGAACACAATACAGACTTTTTATTATTTGTACCTCTTTTTGGTGACTGGCATGATTTATCATACTTTGGACTTTGGTATACGAGTTAACTCGGGATAATTAAGCGCGCCTAAAGTGAGTGCGACCCGTGGAGCACGGAATGTTAAAATGATTGGTGAGGTTTGTTGAGGTGAATGAGTGCGAGACGATTGAACACAAGACTATTGCGTTAAAGCGAAACTTTTACTTTGGTCGACAGGGTTAACCGATCATGGATGTAGATGTAAAGCGCTTATGGATTGCCAACCGCTTTATAGCCTACCTTTGTTGCCATCTGGCGCGAATAGCTCTACGAAAAAGGAAGGAGGGGGGCAAGAACGAAAAAAACTTATAAGATCTAAAAAAATCAAAACATTACTACTTTATAAATATAATCTTAGAGGCACTATTAAACCAAGAAAATGACCAAATGGGTAATCTGTTTTTGTTTATTACTTGACTCTTATAATTTAATATTGAGAATATCTAAATTCAAGTTAAGTAACCAATTTTATTTTTAAGTGCTGCATATAGACTGGGATGAAAATAAAGTAAAAATCTATCAGAAGCTTGTATACCTTCATCATAATATCCATCTATAAGATGATCCTGGCAACATGTCGAATTTTCAGAAAGAAACTAGTTTTTCTTTATGAAAAATTGAACTTTCGCATCAAAGCGAGGAATAATTAAGACTCGATTATGTCGGTGGCATAAAAAACAATCGTTTCTGTTACAAACTACAACTTCAAAAGGAATACCCCGGCCGTTGTCCTCTATTTCGATAAAATTATTTAGTCTCAAGTCACATCCTAAAAAAATTATATGCTGGTCATTTAACTGTACTTGTTCGAATCGAAAATCTACGTGGATGATCGTGCGCCAAAGCTCATTTTCTTTGATTTTGAGATGAAGTTTGAGACGCGAGCCGCAGGCGAGTGTCTTAATTTATCTGAGCGTGTAATGGCCATAACATGTTGAGTATGAGTTGGTGTACTATGCTTTACCTACGACCAATGAAAATGTCATCATAAATATCAAAAATTATTAAAAATATCAAACGCGAACACTCTTAAGTCAACAACCTTCATAACTTCATATATCTTTTAAAAATAAGGTTTTTTTTTCTTAAAAATACGTAATATGTCAATTTAACGGGACTTATTTTTGGTTAGGTACTAAAATTATATTGGATTTATTTACGTTTAATAAATATTTATTGTCTTAAAAATGTAGAAAAATAATTCACAAATAATTCACATTTTTACGTCAATTAGTGCTTTTATAAAATAAAGTTTCATCACTTGTCACGCCATGTTGTGGTTTACGTCTAAGCTTTATTATTATTCTAGGACCGTAAATGAGCCATTAAAATCGTGTTGAGATGGTCGTAAAATTAGTATTACTTGTTGCTCGTAGCTAAAATACATTACCGTCATGATGATTTTGGTATGTAGAAACAAATAGAGAGTTGTTAGGACGCGGTATAGAGGATAAATGAATACCTCCAGAATTTTAGGTAAAGTAACCGTTATAATAAACGAATCAATATCATATCTGATATAGCCTCATCAGGTTGCGCCAAATGTAAAATAATGAACGGTAAAGGAGTTTACTTTATCATAAAATCGCCAAGTTAATTAAATTAAAACATTCGGTGCAGCATACTTAACTTTTATGGAGACATTTCGCCGCGGACCGCTTTGCTGGGAAGACGTTCTGCCGCGAGTTGTTCGCAAACGATAAAAAATTATAAATTCAAAAAAATGGCATTTAAAACTAACTAACCCAATAAACCCCAAAACAAACAACATTAACCTCACTAAACCTTCCGTCCCGCTGCGAGACGGCTAGTGTCTGGATTAATCGCTTTCGGTTAATCTCTAACATATATATCGGTTTTGGTGATGTAAGTATAAGTTTCTTTTATGCTTTCGCAAAAAACAGATGGATATATCAGACCTTCTTGAATACTTTCTTTTTTTATGACCATTTATGTGTCTTATACAAAAAAGGTAAATAAAACAAATATTCAGTTTTAAACTTTCTAAAAATGTTTATGTATTATATAATTCCCAAATTCTCGTTTCGGATAACGTACACTTAGTACCCCTACTAAAAATTGTGTCGTCGTAATCCAAATGACGATGTCAATTTATTTGTCAAAATTCTAAATATGGTTTATTTCGTAGTAAAAATCCACTCAAAAACCGCAACTTTAAAAATTCATATCTCGAAATCCTTAAGACCTACAAGATATAGGATAATTTAAACATTGTTGGGAATTTCAATATCTACAACATATAAAAATTTCAAGCACTTTCACTGATGCGAAATTTCCCATGTATCGTGTGCGTCCTCGTTTAAAAAAAAAAATCCATAGTCTTCTGTCAAATATGCAGAGTATATTTCTAAAAATATGGGCGCTCTCCAATAAGAATGATTTTATAAAATAGAAAAAAAAATAATAGTGTAGAATTGCTTTAAAATGACTCAAAAGACGTGGTTTAAATTATTGTAAACGCCCTCAAATATGAATCTGTTGAGGTCCATGTTATTGTGAATATAAAAATATTTACAAAATTATTTTCTTATTTTTTATTTTAGTTATCAATAAGGAAAAATCAATCTATTCCAAATGTGGATGGTAATATAACAAAAATTGTGCAAAACACGGTTTTACGGAAGATAAAGGACGCGAGAGAGGCCGCTTAAATTTAGAAGTTACCTGTTAATAATATATGGAGTTAGCAAGTAAGTTTTAATAAATTATATTTTTTTTAAAATTTGCCTATTTGCATTGTTTTGCTTCGGGGCGCAATACTGCCTCAACAAAAAAGGAGGTAATCTCTTTAAGTGGAAATTATAAACTTCTTAGTTCGCAGTTGGTAGTTCGCAATTCAGTTAAGTCGATCTTTAACTTTCATATGAAATCAACCAGGGGTTTGGCAGACACCCTTTCCATTTTTGATAATACATAGGGCAGATAAAAAATGGAAATTTTTGGTCCAGGAGTTTTTTTGTTAGTAATTTTTGAAAATTATAAAATTACCAAGTTTTGCTCTTACATAAGTAAGAAAAATAGGAATATCTCTAAAAACTACTTATCAGAAATGCATGAGCGATGCCTTGTTTAGCGATGTGTAACATGACACATTTTCAAAAAAAATATTGAAAAAAAAATGTTGATTTTTTTTCAAAAACACCATTTTTGTTTTTTTTATGTTTTACTTACCAAATTTCAAAATGGAGAAGGTCCCATATGAAAGAAAAAATAAAACAATGATCAAACCTGTCAAAAATGGTAGCTTTTTGAAGGAAAACACATAAGAGTCAAAGATAAATACTATAATGTAGGAAAAAATATTTTATAAGTAGTACAAACGCTTCTCATAAATCAAATATTTATTTAAATTATTTTTCTTTCCAAAATTTGGGTCGAATCTGACATTTTCTCCTTTGTCAGTGTGTAGGTCCCACCTGTAGCGGACTTTTCTTAAAATAATTTTTCATTAATTAAAATATCTGATTTAGGTTTAGGGTAATAAAAGGAGGGGGCTGGCCCGTTTGGATGCAAAAAACTAACTTGAATTATATTCTACCGTTACAAAACCAGATTCATTATAGTGCAGGAATATATAAGGAACTCATGATACAAAATTGGCAGGGACGTTCTACCACAGTCCAACGCATTTAACCTTTCCCGATGGAAAATTGTCCACATTTTTGGAAAAACTTGTTCAGAGAAGTGATTGATATAGTGTACGTACTCAAATTGTGGCTGCTTTTAACAAGGACTTTGGCACTATATTACAACAAAGGCAAAGGATCTTTTTTTAATTAAACTTATGTGTGTTATTTTATGGAAAAATAAGGTGGTATATACCGTTTATAAAAAGTTATATTATAGACAAATAAAGTTTTGTAAATTATATAATTTTTGGTTATTTTATGAAGGTTTTATATGATTGACGAATACGTGTCCTGCGAGAGTACTTACACATCGAACTTTCTATCAAATCAAGAATAAAGCCCCGTTCTCGGAGGTTAAACTTGTCGTGAGCGACACTTTTCTGACCAAAAGCAATTAAGATGGTTCAACCCAATCTACAATAAATTAACCATGATCAAGGGGCCCAGGGAGAGCTATAGCTCCCCCACTTTTTTGACTCTTTACTCCGGTTTGTAACGTGTGTTTGGTGTGATGTCTTCAATTTTAGAAATTTTGCCTGCGGTGCTATGGCGTCATTAATTTTGTTACAAGTTTAGTTTAATTATAAGGAATTTTTATTACCAGCATTCAAAACGTGTAATAAATGTCATTCTTAGTATAATTTTTCTTAAAATTTTTATCTGCGGCGACTTTATGATTTGGCAACAAATCTTTATATACCACCGCAACCCACCTTTTCTTGGGATCTGACCCAATATACTTTAAAAAAAAAAAAATATTTTACAAAAAACCCAAGAGATCAAAATTTTTAAAGAATTTTTTTTTATCAAAATTTTCGCCTGCGGCGACATACCAATAATATTGTTACAATATTGTTTAATTTTAAGCAATTTTTTGTAAACAACAATTGAAACGCGTAAAAAATAGAAATTTAGTGTAATTTTTTAAAAACGGGACTAGATGAGACTTGCTTTTAAAAATAAGTATTTTTATTCCGTATACATATATATATATATATATATATATATATATACGCTAACTCAACACCTATTAAACCGCTCCTCTCCCCTGCCTCCAGTTCAAGAGCTCATGCAATAGGTACCTACCCTATTTTTAAAAATTTGCCAGTTGATTTTTAATAAATGATGAACCCCCCCCCCAGAGTCGATTTCTGGCTACGCCACTGAATTAAGCAGCTTTTCCTCTATTTCCCCCACTCATCTGTCGCTGGCAGACTTAAATTTATTTCAACATTTTCTGCTGTAGCCGCGACAGTCGCCATATTTAGAGAGTTTTTCCATGTTTTTGTTCCAAATTGTTTCGTTTTTTTTTTAATAGTTTTGTATGTTCAAAGGTTTGCCATGATCCACAAGTAAAATACATTTTTTTATTTTATAAAGGATTTTATTATTTTTATGTGTGTAATATCGAGGGACATAAATTACTTAGTCAGAGGTTGATTTTCGACTGTCTATATTAATATATCAATAATAATGTATATCCCAAATTGAGATCATTACAAGATTACCTGGTTGTAAATTGAGAGGTTGAGATGCCACATCGTACCTAGTCTTATGATTTTCTTTTGCCCTTACAATAAAATCTCTGACTCTTTGATGAGAAACTTGTAATCTATGCCTAAGCTCTTGATAGTATGTGTCAGTATTGTACCATGGGTCAACTGTATTTGTCAAGTTGTCAGAAAGTTCTAATTTTCGTCCAAAAACAAGTTCGAACGGTGTGTAATCATGGTAGACACCTGGTGTCGTATTATAGCAAAACGCGTAATATTTTATGTTATATGTTATGCATGACCTAAGATATTCGTTTAGAACTCTGTGGTTTTTTTCGCATCCACCCATGCTTTGATGGTGATATGCCGTAGAAAATTTATGTTTTATATTTAATAAGTTTGACAACTGCTCTATGATTTTTATATTCCGATCCCATGTCAGTCCTAATTTCCTTCATGGGACCGAAAATTAAAACAAAATTGTCAACTATAGATTTTGCAATCGTAAGCGCTTCTTTATTTGGGACTGGTGCAACGACCACATATTTCGTAAGCTCGCACTGCATAGTCACAGCATAGGTCATATTGTTGTTGGTTTTTAAAAATGGGCCAATTGTATCTACGCACACAATATCAAACGGTTGTTGAGGTGTTTGCGTAATAACCATAGGTTCAGTGTGTTTTATTTTGCTTTTGTTTACTTGGCACTTTCTACAATTTTTAATATACGTTGAAACATGACGAGACATATTTTGCCAACGATATTTTTTTCTCAATTTTTTCAAAAGTCGTTTTTGACCTATTAAAGGATTTTCGTGAAATTCTTGTCTTTCTCAATGACAGATTTGTTTGTTTCGCCCTTTTGGTAAATCTTTCCCATTGAATGTCTGAGATAAAACTGCTCCACAGGCTTCTTTTGACGCATCGGTGGTTAGCGTAAAAGGTTTTTCAAAATCTGGATACAAGATTTGTGGTTGAAGCAGTAGGCGTTTCAGATTTTCAAATGATTTTTGACATTCATCAGTCCATAAAAATTCTACGTTTTTCTTCGTTAACTTATTCAATGGTTTTGCAATTTCAGCGAAGTTTTTCATGAAACGTCTGTAATAATTACAAAATGAAGTAAAACGTCTGACGTCATCAGCTGATTTTGGTGAGGGGTAGCTGCGAATCGTTTCATATTTCGACTCGTCGGGTAAAATTCCATCTGCAGTAATCAAGTGACCTAGATATGTAACGTTGTTTTGGAAAAAAATACATTTACTTTGATTTAACTTAACATTAAATTTTCGACATGTGTCGAAGACACTTTTAAGATTTTTAAGATGATGCCCTTTTGAACAACCTATTACTATCAGATCATCCATGTAAAGAAATGCTTTTTCAGGTGTGATTCCTGCGAAAGCAATATTCATCATGCGTTGGAAACTGTTCGGACTGACCTTTAACCCGAACGGCAATCTTGTGAAGCGGTAAGCTGCTGTATTGATGCTGAATGATGTTATATCTCGAGAACTCTCTTCTAATGGTATTTGATGGAAACCTGATCTTAAATCTAATGTGGAGAACCATTTTGCTCCGCCCAGTTGGTCTAATATTTGATCAATTCTACTGTTCGGAAATTCATCAGCTAAAAGTTTTTTGTTCACAACGAAAATCGAAGAGCAATCTCCAGTTCTTCTCTCCATTTATCGCTTTTTTTGGTACAAGAAGGATTGGGCTGTTAACCTCTGATTGGGATGGCTCAATAATTTTATCATTAAGTAATTTTTCAACCTGCTTATTTATTTCAGTGATCTGAATTATCGATTAATCTCAATTTTTGCTGATAAAAATTATTTACAGTTAATGAGTCATTTTCGAGCGCTAATATGTCTGAATAATCTTGGCATAAATTAATCATATCATGTTTTACAAATTCTGGGATTGCACTAGTGTTCGTTCTTGCTGTTTAAACAAAGTATTTCGAAATTTTCTAAACAAGAGTAGGTGATTTTTGGATGGATACTACATGTGCCCTAATAAAATAAAAAAGTCCTCGAAATTTATTTTGGTTGGTTGTGCACATATAACTATAAGATACTATAATGGCCTTGCATTTTCCGGTAATACCGATAATAACTCCTAACTCCTAATCAAGTTAGCCTGAAAAAACTGCAGAGACAAAAACTCATATAACTATATGAGATAATATAACGGCCCTGCCCTTGCATTTTCCGAAAAGAAGCCGTAGTGGTTGTGGTAATTACTGCGCCTGCGCAATAGCTAAACGTCATTCCGTTGTGGTAATTAACCACTACCACTGACGTAAGCTACGAATCCATTTCGTTGTGGTTATTTTTCTGGTTATTTTTAGAGAATTTTGGCGTAATTAATTTTAAAAATAATAAAATATTATCAGGTTGCAACACTTATTTTGTAAAATTAAGCCAAATTTTTTATTTTTTCTCATCTCTAAATTTTTTTTACAAGTGACAGTTTTTAATGTGTCCCAAAAACTCGGGTTAAATCGATGAGTGGTAGTGGTAGTGGTTGTTAAATACTACCACAGCGGCTGTCAAAGTTGTCAAAATTTTAAGCGTTCCAAAATATCCCTAATAACTCTCCCAATCAAGTTAGCCTGGAGTACTTCCGAAAGCCTTCCCCTCCGGGATATATCCACTAAAAGTGTAGTTACCTCATTTCGATTGGAAATATCTCTACTAATACAAAGCAGTAGAGTGATGTCGATAGAACGAAGCTGCAATAGAGTGTGTTAGGTCGTGTTTGATTTGCTTTCAGGGAACTCCTGAAGCCTTGGAAATCGTGGATACTCCTTTCTATCGAATTTTTTATCATAAAGGAACTTAAATAAGAAAATATTTTTTACATACAAAGTGACCTCTTTATTAAAAATTAAAGGCTGAGTTGACCATTACCATTTTTTCATATATAGGGAAGTTACACAACCTTATGGACAAAGCAGTTGACACTTTTTTTTACGAAAATGTGGTCCAAATCAATAAATATCTTGAACAAAATGAGTTAACACTGTTCATTTCATACATAATTTATAAATAAAAATTGTGCGACCTATTTTCTCCAAGATATTTAATTATTTGGACCAAAAAAAGTGTCAACTATTTTGTCCATAAGGTCGGCTGACTTTTCTATATAGGGGATTCACGAGGAATGGGACATAGTCAAACCATAGGCACTGTGGACTAAGCCCATTCCATATCTGGTAATAAAATTTACCTGGTGGCGTTTTTTACGGATATACAGAGTGATTTATCAAAATATGCGAAAAGTTTTTAATTTAATATCTCAAAAACTATGCAACCAAAAATTATGAAATTTTGCTGCGAATTACACTCCCGAAGTTCAATAAAAATTTCTCACTTCAAAATAACACCCAGTAACTTAAAATGAATAATTTTTTTCATTTTCTCCAAAAAGCCTAGGATTAGTACTTATTACTAAAGAAAAAAAATAACGTGCAACTTTTTGTTTTTGCCATAAAAAAATTGTTTTTTAAAAAATGTGTAAATTTGCCCGGTGCCTTTACATAACATAGATTTAACAGCACCATATATTTTAAATGCAAATCATCAAATTGACACAAAAATTAGGAGTTATTTTAATTTTAATAAAGTTTAAGTATTTTTTTACAAAAAGCAAATAAGATGCAGGTCCGGATTTATGATTTTATTTAATTATTATCTTTCGGTACATAATATTACAGCATCACTTTAGACATAAACACATCACATATTTTAGTAAAGTAAAGAGACGAGAAATCTTTTTTTATTTTTTTTTAGTTTAAAAAAAAATGAAAATTTTTTAAAATTGTAAATCAAAATTTTTTTAACTTAAAAAAAATAAAAAATTGATTTTGTTTTTAAATCTGTTACGTTTTAAATTGCCCTTACACTTCTTCAGGCATCCTTATGAATGATCAGGTCAATGTATTCATCAATCTGGGGTGCAATCAGCAGATAATCTCCAGAGCATTCTTTTGCAATCGGCTCCCTTTTTTTTTCTTTGTGCAAAAAGATACCTAAACTTTACAAAGATTAAGCCTTTTTCATAATTTTCGGTACAATATGGAGACGTGTGTGTAAATGAAGCTGTAAAGTTATGTAGGTATCGAAAGATAATAAATAAATAAAATCATAAATCAGGACCTGGATTTTTTTTGCTTTTTGTAAAAAAATACTTAAACTTTATTAAAATAACCCCTTTTTTTAATTTTGGTGTCAATTTGATGATTTGTATTTAAAATGATTCTGGTAAATCTATGTTACAGAAAAGTACCGGGCAAAATAACACATTTTTAAAAAAACAATTTTTTTATTAGCAAAAACAAAAAGTTGCGCTTAATTTTTTTTTCCTTAGTAATTAGGACTAATCCTAGTATTTTTGGAGAAAATGAGAACATTTATGCATTGTAAGTTACAGGGTGCTGTTTCTAAGCGAAGTTTAAAAATGAGAAAAAAACTAAGTGCGGACCTGAAAACTCCAAATTTTTAAAAACATGTTTATTGCTTCGGGAGTGTAATTAGCGTGCAAAATTTCATAATTTTTGTTTGCTTAGTTTTTGAGATAATAAAATTAACAGTTTTCGCATATTTTGATAAATCACCCTGTATATCCGTTAAAACCGCCATCAGATAAAATATATTACCAGATATGGAATGGGCTTAGCCCACTATGTCCCATTCGTCGTCAATCACCCTGTATATTAGATAATGACATTACCTATTTTCAGGCTTTAGGTCGTCCTCCTGTCTACGAAATGTTGGGTCCTTTTGTCAGAACCCGCAAATTCCCAACCTAAAGGTTTTTTTAAATGAGTTCTAATCGCCCTGTGTAATTTATTATTTTATCAAAATTTTGCTAAAACATGTCAAAATACAAAAGTTGATTGTAAACCTAAACATAACAAAAATTCAATAATATAAATGTAAAAAGTAAAAAACAAAAGTAAAGCAAAATAAAAAGCATTAGTTTAAATACATAAAAATAAATTCTAAACCCAAAATTCTGTATGCAAATGAAAGTTTCTAGTTCCTTGAGGTAACTTGATTGATAATGGGGTTCCTGCCTCAAAAAAAACTCGATTTCTTATTGCATCGTTAGGACCCTGGATGTATATTTATGTCTTCATAAAGGATATATTCAAATTAAGGGGTCAAAATTTGGCAAAAATGAACATGCGAAAAAAAACTATTTATTTATTAAGATTAGTAAAAATGGACTTTAGAACCTTACAGTTGCAAGCAGAATATTAACGATTGTAACTGATAACAATAAATATAAAATGCAAAATATCTAAGAGTCAGAGGTGGCAAAATGTGCAGCCACTTGCTAGCTTATATTAAGAATTCGTAAAATTATTAGGGATGTTACATTTTATGTGGTTTGTTTATTAACTAACAAAAATATTTATTAAAAGAAAGTAAAGAAAAAATAATTATTTGGGTAATTACTACTTGCTGAACTTATTATTGTATACGTACCTGAAAATAATTAAAACAAAAACATTGCGTGGTGCTATTACTTATAAAGGTACTTTTTACTTATTTAGGTTTATTCGGTAATGTACTTAGGTACTAATTATACTTAAACTAGTGTCTAATTGTATAATTGAAACAGGCGTATAAAAGAGAGCAAATTCAACGTTTTGCCTTTGGAAATCAAATTGATAAATATAAATATTTATAACATAGACCTAGGGTTTGTAAGGGTTATCCGTGTCCTCAGAAAACAAACATAGTTAAAGAATACAGAAAAATGTTAACCAATATTTTGCCATTTTTACTCGCATTTTAAGAATTAACTTTTCTTCTCATCGAAACGAAATTAGTATTGAGTATGGTTCTTATCTTATGCATGAAAGGTGTTACACTAGAATCCCAATATTTTTCTTATTTCTTAATATATTTTAACAAAAAATGATACATGGGTTAACAGATAATAGTTGATACTGTTCTGTTATAGCTACAAAATATACAAAGTATTTAAAAAAAGCCAACGAGTTTTTTAAAATGCATAAAATTGTAATTGTCACAAAATTGGCGAAAAGATAACGAAATCTGGTTAATTTAAATTATTAGCAGTTTTTATCTTATGGAAGAGAGTATACGAAAAAATCATAGTTTTTTTATTTCTTAATAGAATCTATCAAATGATACATCAGTTTACAGGCAATAGATAGAAGTTTTTTGTAGTTGCAAAAAAAATATACAAAGTGTCTCAAAAAACCCAATGTCATAAAAATTTAAAAACATTTACACAAAAATTTAAAAACATTTCATAGCTTACAAAATATTTTTCATTTGAATCTAATAAATAATTAACGGTGCTATATTAGATAGTCACATAAAAGTTCGCGAACATTTTTGAAAACACGCTATATGGCAAAATTCTCGAACGCTGTCAAAAACAGTCAACCCTAAGTGCCCAGGGGCCGAATTCTTGATTTGTGAACGCATATGAATGCGCACACGGATTATAACCAGCGTTGACCCATCGCATTCACCCAAAAACCATGCGAACTTGATCGCTTGGCCCGGGGCATGCGAACAGGTTCATTTCGAGAGACGTATGCATATAAATAAATATTTTATATTAATTTATTCAATTTATTTTTGATAATTTTGTTTTTTCTTTACCGGGCAGCGTTCGTGGGCTTGAGGTTCAAGAATTCAGCCCCAGGCTAGTAGAATAGAAAAAATTACCCTCTAGTTGACGCTAATAAAGCCTCTAAGTGGGACTGGTATCCGTCGCGGGGAGTTCCATAGGCGTAGGCGCACTATTTTCTTTATAAGATTGTCTTTTGGCCTTCTTTTTATCTTCTTTACTCTTCTGTAGCGGGCCATCACGACTTCCGTTACCCGAAGAATTTTGCGGTGGTGCAATGAAGTTGGAAGTAATAGAGCTACGCTGCTCGTGGTTACCAGCTTCGGCCAGCTCTCTTTGCATAGCAATTCTGCGAGCTACGCGCTCTGCGCGTTCATCGCGAAGCGTTCGGAAGTAGGTGAAAAATGTATAAATTCCGAATGCCTGCAAAAAAGTTGATTTATTAAAATAGTCTCCCCTGCTTTTAAGTGATTTCGGGCTAGGAAATTACAAGGTGTAAACAATACCATAGTCATCCTTTCAACTGATGAAAGTGGGGGTCAAAACAAGTCAAAAAAATTCATATGACTTATAGGGCAAAACTCAACAGATTTTTGTGTAAGTAACTTTAAAGTTGAAAAATTTAGGTTCTTATATCTACCAGAATTTTAGAAATAGTGGTGTCTAACTTTAACCATTTTATAATAGGGCCATTTCCAAATAAATTAAAATAAATATTTCCTCTAAATCCTCTAAATTAAAAAAAAATTATAAAAAAATGATAATGATTTCCTTTGAGTTAAAGATTTAAAAAACACTTGGCAACAACGCAATTCGCTGCATACGTGCATCTCTGGCCTCCGACCTTCTCTCCT
This sequence comes from Oxystoma pomonae, assembly GCA_963921995.1. Lineage (NCBI taxonomy): Eukaryota > Metazoa > Arthropoda > Insecta > Coleoptera > Brentidae > Oxystoma > Oxystoma pomonae. The sequence goes on from OY998164.1 coordinate 57,042,494, forward strand.
CTGTACAGAACAGTGCATAGTGCATCTTCCGCTGTTCGTTGTGAAGGTTGTCAGTCGCGCTAGTCTACCTGACGCCATTATTTTCGCGATTTTTTTGCATTTTGGTGTGAAATTAAACTGAATTAAAAATATTCTCCAATCAGAAACACGCTGACATGCTATTAGTATACGATGAAGCTCGCAGAAACTCAAATCTTGCAGCTCAAATGTATCGCGATTTCCCTAGCGTTATAATAAAAGTGGACCATACGCATTGCTTTTCAAAGCAAAACTTTATTTTGATACCGAAAGGGAGTTTTAAATAAACTTTTGCGACCAGACGAGACGCTAAAACCAATTTTCGCTAAGTACACATGTACTTTTTTGCTTTTTACTATTTTTAAATAATTTGTAAAAGAGAAAACCATGTCAAAGGTCATGTTGATATTTACGTTGCAGCCCGCCGCCGCCGCCGCGCCACTCTATCATGAGATTTTTTCGCCCCTAAAAGCGCATTGTTGTCAAACTGCGTTTAACTTAAAAGTCGTATATCTCCGAAACCACTAAGTTTTGACACCCATATTATATTAACTTTTTTGCGTGTTTTGGCCCCTACTATCACCCATTTAAATAATGACTATCATATCGTTTACACCCTGTATTAAAGGGGCAGTTCACCACAAGTTGGGCTTAATCGAGGGCAAAAAAAAACTTCAAGATGAATGGTGATCTTTTTTTTCTACACATCTATTTTTTTGCTTTTTACTATTTTTAAATAATTAAGAATTTGTAAAAGAGAAAACCATCTCAAAGGTCATGTTGATATTTACGTTGCAGCCCGCCGCCGCCGCCGCGCCACTCTATCATGAGATTTTTTCGCCCCTAAAAGCGCATTGTTGCCAAACTGCGTTTAACTTAAAAGTCGTATATCTCCGAAACCACTAAGTTTTGACACCGATATTATATTAACTTTTTTGCTTTTTTTGGCCCCCACTATCACCCATTTAAATAATGACTATCATATCGTTTACACCCTGTATTAAAGGGGCAGTTCACCACAAGTTGGGCTTAATCGAGGGCAAAAAAAACTTTAAGATGAATGGTGATCTTTTTTTTCGATGAAGCCTGGTTAATGATATTTAAGCACGTGTGTACCACGTGGACATTTCATTCATGTCAATTTTTAAATTTGACCATTTGGTATATCTTCGTGTTTAATGAAGTGTGCACTGCATGTGGTATAAACTAATGCCCCTGTATGTGACAGATATCAGTGAAAAAAAGAGTCACGGCAAGGTTATCAAATAAATAGTCATATTAAAAAAAATGTATTGCGATCGCGAGGTAAGTTGATATTATAACTCTTTATATAATAACTACCAGATTTTAAGAATTATTTTATAGAGCTTATTGAGAGCTTAATTTCCCAAATATAAAAGAAATTTTTGCAAAAAGCATAAATTTTAGAATTTTAGATTGATTGATTGATTGAAAACATACTTTATTGTCAAAAAATAACACAGATATGAAAATTCTTAATGACAAAGCATAAATTAAGTGTAAGTACACATCATAAAAAGAAGTATAAGTACTGATAATACTATGAGAAAAGAACTTAATTCCTAAATATCACAACAGTAAAACATTAAACAACATATAAAACATTAAACACAAATAAAATTGAAATTAAAAATTGGAAACAAAACATAAGGTTGTCAACAAGAAAAATTTAAATGTAAATGTTACACAAAACTCCAAAATAAAAAAAAAATATAAAAATATAAAAATATTTAAAAAAATCAGGACCATAACATAAAATTACCAACATTAATATTGTGTTTAAGTTAAAAATTATAATGCATAATTTATTCGGGATAAACATAAAGTATACGAGTATTAAAACGAATGTCTCAAGAAAGATTCAACCGAGTAAAATGAGGTCAAGAAGAGCAGTTCTACATTTCTGGCGAAAATTTTTATAATTTGGTGCATTTCTAAAATCAATAGGCATCTGGTTGTACATCTTAATGCCGTTATATATTATAGAGTCTTTAACAAGAGTAAGATGAGGGATTGGAAGCCGAAGATCTTGAGCGTGTCTCGTGTCATAGACATTGTTTTCCTTTATGTGTTTTGACAAATGCTTGTGTATTAGGCATACAGTCTCCAGAATGAAAATGCATGGGAGAGTTAAAATTGTATTGTCAATAAAGAGTTGCTGGCAGTGAGTTTGAGGATGAACTTTACACATTGATCGAATGGCTCTTTTTTGTAGCACAAATGCAGAGCGGAATAAATACTGGCTGCAGCATCCCCAGAATGGTATACAGTATCGTAAATGTGATTCAATTAACGCAAAATACACATTCCTGGCTATGGTTTTGCCCAGCTCATTTGCCGTGACCCTAATGCTAAAACAACCCGAAGCCAATCTGCTATTTAGTTTTTTGATATGAATATTAAATTTTAATTGGTAGTCAATGTCCAAGCCAAGGAATTTAGAGGAGTTAACACTTGTTATATACTGATTGTCGATATTCACTTTATTTATATTTGACTTACGAAAATTAATAATATGTGTTTTAGAAAGGTTAAGGGTAAGTTTATTGGAATCACACCATTCTTTAATTTTAGTTACATCATTGGTGACCATGTTTTTCAGGGTTTCTAAATCTATTCGACCAATGCGCTGTAGCATCATCTGCAAAAGCTGGAAGAGAACCTGTGATGTTAAGCCTAAGCAGATCGTTAATGTAGATAAGAAAAAGAGTAGGACCTAGCACAGAGCCCTGGGGAACTCCGCTTGTTATTGGTTGTACATCAGATTCTGAACTGTTGCAGGAGACAAATTGATGTCTGTCCGTTAAATACATTGAAAACCACTTAAGCTCGGTACCCTGAACCCCATACTTGTGAAATTTCCGCAGCAGCAGTTCATGACTGACACAATCAAAAGCCTTTGATAGGTCGCAAAAAACCGCTGCGGAAGCCTCACGTTTATTAATGGAAAGTAGCAGTTTTTCCTTAAAATGAAATACTGCATCAAATGTACTCTTTCCCTTCTGGAAACCAAATTGATTTTGATTTCAGCTTTGATAGCTTCATATATAGAAATATTTTTTTAAATACGTCTTGTCACGCCAATGTAATTGACGTTAATTTTTCATAACCTAAAAACTTTACCAAAAGTGACCTTGAAAATCTTGTCGCGATTCTTTTTTTCACTGATATCTGTCACATAGAGGGACTTCAGTATAAACGTGCTTTATCTCATTAGCGAGGCTTCGTAGAAAAAAAAACGAATTCGCCAACTATACCTTAAGATTTGATTAAAGCATTTTGTATGAGCAGCTGATTATATTAATTTCATGGCAGATATTATACAACGTTCAGAATTGTAAAGTAAATGATCTGTGGGAGATTTTCATGAGCCCTTTTTTGTTGAATTTTGACTCCAGCTTTTCTTTAAAAAACAGCGTCCTAATCAAATGAGAAGAACTGTTATAACTTAAAAAACAAGTGGTAACCCTTGAAATGATGTCTCAACATCAAACAGAATATACAATAAATACGACTCCGAACTAAATAACGCTAAACGCAATCATATTATTGCAAATATTAAAAAATAATATGGCAAGAGCTACTTGGGATGCGGTACGGAGACACACAATCAGCAAAAAACCTATAAATACACTACCGGAGTGTACTAATAGTAAGCAATTAGCAGATAAATTTAATAATTATTTTCTGGGGGCCGCATCTGATTCGCTAAAAAATAAAGGTCTTCTTCAGGATGACACTGAATATATTCCAAAGACCAACCAATCCAGACGAGATAATTAAACTGACCGCAAAGTTAAACAACAAAAACAAGCAAACAAAAACAGCTCTGGTGAGGATGGTGTACCGTCAAGTCTATTAAAACAATGCATAACTCTTATCGCAGAACCTTTGTCGTATGATTATATTATGAATACTGGCTTATACCCTGATCAATTAAAAATCGCAAATGTCATTCCGATTTACAAAAAGGATGATCCGAACTCTCTTAGCAACTACAGATCGATTAGTTTTCTCTCCTCATTCTCAAAACTTTTTGAACTTCTTCTACCTAATAGGCTTCTAGACTTTTTTATTTCAAACAACTTACTAAAGGAGTTTCAACATGACTTTATTCCAAAAATATCTACGGAGTCAGCCATTTTGGAATTTAACAACAAAATATTGAAAGCACTAGAAGAAAAAGCAACTGATTGTGGAATTGTGTTGGACCTATCTAAAGATTTCGACACAATAAGGCACGAAATACTTTTAAACAAATTTGAGGCATATGGTGTGAGAGGAACCCCCCTATATCTTTTCAAATCATATCTTACAAGGAGAAATAAAAAAACAATAATAAAATCAAAAGGAGTCGCTGAATCAAGCATTGGTACAATCTGCAGTGGCGTACCTCAGGGGAGTGTTTTGGGTCTTTTGTTTTTTGTTATTTACTTAAATGACATGGATACAGTTTTTGATAAACCCATTACAAACACAAATAATTAAGAAACCAGCGTAGGCTCGTCAGTGGTTCCACTGGTCACCCTCCCCATACATCATTAAACACCATCATAAACTTTGATTTCCACGTTTGAATCAGTAACAAATAGGCATCGTTCCGCACTGGTACTTATCCAAGTTACCTAATACGGATTCCTGGCGTGTTAACATATATTTCCAATAGGATTATGCTCCTAAGGCAATTAAAAACAAAAAAGAAGTTAAAAAACCTCCAAATCAGTTACATCAACATTTTCGGTTGATGGATTGGATAAGTACCAGTGCGGAATGATGCCTATTTGTGAGTGACTCAAAGTTGGAAATCAAAGTGTATGATGGTGTTTAATGATGTATGGGGAGGGTGACCAGTGGAACCACTGACGATCCTACGCTGGTTGCCCAAGGGGAAACATCGTTTAATCATTCTATTTTCTCTTTGGTCCTTTGTGTGTTTCTTGTGGGATGCTCATTCAGGTTTGAATTTTCGTTATTTCCACCCAAGACCTTTTCTTTTTTTTTTAAGTATCTGACTGTTTTTGGTGTGTATATCTATGAATGTGTTACGTATCTAAAAAGAACTTGGAAACATTTCATCATTTAAGGCTCAAACATCAAAAATTTTCTTAACTATCCAATTGATAGGTTGAAATCAACAGAAAAAGCCCTGACTATGCCGCAATTGGATATTTTAATAAATTGCCCGAAATAATTCGAAAAGTGGGCAATTTTAAAGTATTTAATAAGGAGTGTTTTAATTTAATATGCAATATTGAACCCTATACCGTAGATGAATTTTTTAACTGTAAAATCTAATTTTTTCTAGTCACGAAATTGTGTTTTATCTATGTGACCGTTTTAAGTTCGTTTTTATTTTTTTTTGGTTGTTGTTTACATTATGTAATGTCAAGATTATTTAGTTCATTTTAGCTTTAATTAGGTGTGTTCTCCGAGAAACTCTTTTTTTAATTCATATATATTTATTTTAACTAAAAATTATTTGATTTCGTTTTTTAGATCTGTAAAACTTGTATTCTCTTTTTCTATACAAATATTGACAATCATTGTATTTTGTTAACATACAATGGAACTTTAAAGATTTAGGTATAGGGTCATTCCATATCAAATCAACCAAAAAATCACAAAAATTTTACGCGACCAATTCCAATTTTGATGATTTTTGGTATATATTTTCTTACCATAAAAGTTGAAAATGCAAATTTTTAGATTTTTTTGATTCGTAGTTTTTTTTTTTAATTTTTCAAAATAAAAAAGTCAGCATTTTGACCTTAACAAGATTGTACAAAACTAGCAATATCTCGAGAACCACTTACACTAGGAAAGTAATAAATGGCTCATTTTAAAGTCATTTTGAAGCTCTTTTTTATGAAATATCACAACATAATTTTAACAAAAAAAAAATTGAAAATAAAAAATTGAAAAAAAAATTGAAAAATTCAAAAAGGCCATTTTTAATTTTTTTGAAAAAAATATATAATTTTGGTCAAAGTGTTACTTAATTATCCACAAAATTTTATGATGGAGAAATGATGGGTTCAATGTCAAAAAAAATATCAAAAATATTAAGTACATTAAAAATCATGCATTTAAAAAAATAAACATATTTTAGGAGCACCAATAGTGCACTGGATATTAAAATAAATAAATTTGTTGGATGGATACAGGTTTTAAAAAATACCCAGAGGCTTTATCTACAAATTATTTTATTTTAAACTCGCAAAAGAAATAAACAAACTTTTCTACTTCGTTGATAAAAATTAGACAGAAAACACTAAGACTAACTATATACCTTAAATTTATTTTTTTAACTTTCTTTTAAGAATTTCTGATGAATCTGACATTTCTTTTTTGCTGACATTGTAAGTTCTGCCAGTAGCAGTGTTGGGTTCAACTTTTTTTATAAGACTTTCTGGTTTAATAATTAAAATATCTTGAGGTGTTGGGTAAAAAAATGATGAGGCAGGTCCTCGTGGATGAAGAAAGCTTACTTTCAGTTCTCCGCTCTCATTATTTTTCCCCAAGACACAAGCCAGCCACCAAGCACTGTCATATTCTACAGTGACAAACCCTGACTCGATATTTTGCAAAATAATGCTTCCACCTTTAAAAAGATTATGTGTTTCGACCTCTAAGCATGTAGAAAACTGTTTTGCCAAAAACGTGCTTTCTGTAAGAGGAATTACAGCATGAATTTTTTGTGTCCCCGGTATTGTTAAGACTTCCGCAAATCTTTTATTCAAAATTATTTCATGATTTGTATAATCTGCTTCTGTGCAATATTTAAAATCAATGCCAGATATGTTTTCTTCACACCAAGTAAAAAATTGTAGAGGTGTCATTATTTGATTGTCATAGGGCCTCTGCAAACTGGCTTTGGCAGCAAGTCTTTTAACAGTTCCTCCCAAGCCATCGCAGGCACTTTTGCCATGCGAGGTGGCAAAATAATGCCACTCTGCTTCAACACCAAAATCTTTTTTATGCAGGCATATATTCAGAAAATTCTTTTTGTTTTTGTACTGCGCAGCACATCCATCCGAAAAATAAAAAATTTTGTTAAGTCCTGGTATTTTGATTTTTAAATCAGGCATTAATTTTTTTAAAAATAAATGAAATGCAATTGTATTATCTGTCAAGCTTTCCGAAATAAACACATAATTCAGGTTGTGCAGTTTACCATCACTTAGAAAATAAATGGCAAAAGGGTGGAGGGTTGCCTGGCTGTTATTCCAATGATAAGACTGGACTTCATCTTGCATAACAAAGGAATAATTTTCCGCAAAGTCGCAAGTGATCAAAGACTCTCCAGGTTTAAGGTTAATTTTTATTTCATTGTATCTATCTTTTTGCATTTTTGCAATAAAAGAATGTGATTTAAGTTTTACAAGATCATCAGTAAATTCCTGGACAAAATCATCACTTTTCTTAACAACGGTTTCCATAGTACACCTATCTACTGAGACCCACTTTTTAAATGAGACCTCATCAATTAATTCTTCCTCAAATTTTTCTATTAACGTATTTTTAAACTGTTCTACTCCAGGACATTGCTTGCATCTATTGCTTAAAAAACAGTCCACTGAAGGTGGATTACACATTAGTTTATAAAGGCAATCATGATAAGATATTGCAAGAGGCCTGTTATTTTCATCATATAGCTTATTTAATTTGGAGCCATTGAGCATTAGTTTTATATTTTGATGTATAGTACATACACATACAGTATGAGTCCCACTTTTTCCTGCCAGTATACAGTTTTTGGGTCGCAGTTCACAAAATTTTGAAAACCCAATTTTTTCATTGGGGTACTCAGTTTTAAACAATGCATAAATTTCTTTTAAATTAGCTAAGACTAATTTTTTTTCTACATATTCTTTTTCAGCTCCATATTTTCTGATAACAACATAATCTTTTTTACCTGGCATGGTCCTGCTAATGTCATCCCTTTGGTAAAAATCTACCACTATTTGGGCCACTCTATCACTAAGGGTCTTTCCCGGTTTGGGGTTAGGAGAACATAATATCCCATTGTCCTTAACTAACTGTTTTACAGCTCTGGCCAAATATTGAGAAACTCCAAATTCTTCTTCAATCTTCTTTCTACTCCAACTTTGAGGTAAACATGATAAAACTAGTATTTTCTCACTCCTCTTTTCGGTTTTTAAAAATTTGTCCTTTAACTGCTTAATCATTTCACTTTCGTCACTCTCGCATTCCTTTACTAGCGTTGAATCTGATTCCTTTGTAAATGCTTTCGCAATTGTATGCTGTACAATATCAATTTTTTCTTTGTATACATTTTTTCTTTTAATCGGCGACACACCAAGAAGCTCCAATGACTTGTTTAAAAGAGTAAATGATTCAGCAGGATCTTGAAAATCTGGATCATTTTCTGGAACTTGACTGGGTCTAAAAAAATTTAAAAAGTTAGTTTTTTATAAGAATTTAAAAAGGGGGTAACAGCTGACCCAAAATGTGTACATAATGCCAAGAAATGTGTACATAATGTCTGTATTCTCAAAATGCCATGCAAAATAATGCCATGAGATTTTTCCACTCCGTACTTGACGCAATTGGTTTAGTTTATTAATTTTATATTAAAAAATACTATTTGTTACTTACCCTGCCTCATCTTCTTCAGATCCCTTAAACTCCTTTGAAAGCTTTAGTCTACAACCATCACAGATTTTCATTCCCATTTTGACATTTTTGTAACTGCACATCCACTTGGTCACATTTCTTAATTTACCAAAATGCTTGATTTTTAACTCTAGTGGATCACAGCACTTTACTTTATATTTAGTCCATCCACTTGCCTCACCCATAGTTGAAACTTTTAAAATTACACAGAGATGACTTCTGATAAACCTTCAGTCGAACTATTATGTATCGATTATTTGGAGCTGTATCAGGAAGATACTTGCCAAAAATTTAAAATCAATTTATGCAGGAATTTTCATGTCAGCAAATCCCCACAATGTACCTAAACAGACCAATAAAATGAAGGAGGTGTGTCCTTAATGTTAAACAGGAATAAACAGGCAGTATTTCACAAAAGTATTGGCAGGTTTATACAGGCATATTTTCCTAAGAATTGGAACATCCAATAGTACGTCTCCGGTGGAAAAGAGGTTTTGTAAGTAAATATTACAATGGGGGGCAATGTTAATCTGATTACTGATACAGAATGAAACGTAGGATATAATTTTTTATTAAATAAAATATTGTTAAATATTTTTATAATATCGCTTAAACCCCATTATATTCTTCTAATTACCAAAATTCATTGTCTATTTATAGGCGATTTTTCATGCATGTGACATTTTTAATACATTTTTTCACATTGAACCCATGATTTGTCCATCTCAAAATTTTGTGAATAGTTTAATAACACTTTAAAGAAAATAATATAATTTTTTGAAAAAAATTAAAAATGGCCTTTTTGAAATGTTTCAAAAAAAAAATCAAAATTTTTTTTTTTTATATTTTTTTTTCAATATATGTTATGCAATAGTCTCATATGAAAGGTCTTTATAAGAGCTTTAAAATGAACCTTCACCTACTTTTCTATTATAAGTGGTTCTTTGGATATTCCTAATTTTGTGCGCACATGTTAAGGACAAATAAGTGACTTTTTCGATTTTCAAAAATTAATTCAAAATAAACAACTGGTCAAAAAAGTCTGAAATTTTGGATTTTCCAGTTTTTTGGTAGGAAAAACATGTATACTAAAAATCATCAACATCGGAGATGGTGTGGTAAAATACCCTGGTTGACTTGATATGGACTGACCCTATATTATTGTATATTTTTTAGCTTTAACATTTGACACAGCATATTTAAAACAAAGTTATGATTGTTTTCCACAAACCAAAACTTCACTTTTTTGCACTCGACGCGCGTTTCGCTAACAACGTTAGCATCATCAGTTTATCGTCTCCTGATGATGCTAACGTTGTTGCAACCAAAGGTTCCAAATTCCCAACATAGTAACAGCATATTTATATAATATATATTGTATTCTTAATGTGCTAAATAAAATATATCTATCTATATATATATACAAAAATTAAAAATTTTGTTTTTCTTCTAATTGAGATTCCAGACACCTATACAGACCTGTTTCGTCCTTATTATTAATTTTATTATTATGGAGTGATATGATTATACTAAACTCGATGATTTTCTAGGAAAGATAAAAAAAATTATTTTACCTAAAGGAAGACTAGTGTGTGTTAAAAGTTTTAAAGGTTTGTTTACACAAAAACATAAGCCCAATAACACACATTTTTAAATAAAAAAAATGGTTTTTCACAAAAATTGACTACAAAAATTAAAATTGGCATATTTTTTATTTAATGGAATAGTATTAAGAAACTAAATTTTAAGGAATATTAGCAAATTACTCCTGACAAAAAAGCGATTACTGTAAACTAGTGTTTAAAAATTGTCAGATTTTTTGTAAAGGCGAGATTTTCTGACGGCTTTTGAAGAATGGCATCCAAAGTGTCGAAAATTCTCAACATGTAAAACGAATGACAGAATTTGTGTGACTTTTCGGAACAGCGACAGTGACATATTCCATGGCTATCTTGGGATTTGTACTTAGATTAAAATAATCTAAGGATTTGTATGTTAAAAGTGTTAAAGGTTTATTTACACACAAAAATAAGCTTAATAACATACATTTTTAAATAAAAAAAAGGGTCTTCACAAAAACTGTCGGCAAAAATTAAAATTGACATAAGTTTTTTTTATTTACTGGAACAGTATTAAGAAACTCATTTTTAAGAATTATTAGCAAATTACTCCTGACAAAAAAGCAGTTAGTGTAAACTTGTATTTAAAAAGGCAAGATTTTCTGACGGTTTTTGAAGAATCCCGTCCATTATTATATAAATAAATTAATTTGAATTTCATGGCTAAAAAAAATCTTGACAAAGTTATGGTGTTACAACGATACATTTCGGAAACATAGCACTGATAATAGCCAATATTAAAAGAGAACGTATAGTACTTAAAGAAGAACTATGACAGAATAATAGCCTCCGTCGAAGTTGCAGTCTGCTACAGACAACAAGGGCGGGCGGTATAAGTTCAAAGCAGATATTTTTACGCCATAATTATAATGGCTGCTATTTTTATAACCCAATTGGACCAAAACATGGATTTTCTATCAGTTTGGTGTCAATTAACATGGCCCCAATCTTAGGCCAAAGGATACTAAAACGAAAATTAGTTAACTGGCTTTGTCGATGTATGTTTGAGAATAACAATGAGTTTTATGCTCGTGGCAACTATCGACCTATATCAGTTTTGTAATTATTTTCAAACATTTAGGTCTATGTAAGACCTTTGAGATATTAAGCTACTACTAAAGTAAGTATTATATCCACATAATTTTGGGATATCTTTATCTTTCAGTGATATGAAGTCTACTTGCCAAACAGACTACACTAGTTACTACGTAATAGAATAAAAAGAAACATCCGAGAAAAAATTAATTGTGGCGTATAGCAACTTGTATCACTAGGGCTCATATATATAAATATACCTACTTCAGAAAAAATTTAAAATTGCATTTTACAGTGGTGATATCAATAATGACCTCAGTTTAATCACAAATTGTCATTAAGTTCAATAACATAAACATTACATTTTCAACGATTTTCTCTATTTATAAACCCAACAAACAGAAAATAATTCTATAAAAAACTCAAATTTTTTGAACTCCATACAGATGATAAGCTGAAAGTATTTTTATATTAACTCAGGAAGACATGTAACTTTTCCTTTAAATGTTGTATAAGATTATATACAAAAAAATCGTACATTTTTTTTTCGGCTGTAGTTTTGCTACTGTACGTTTGATTTTTGTGATAATGATTTTTAAAATTCCCCATTTTTAACACCCCCCGCCAAAATTTTATGTGCGCCGCTGTACTCGATTTAAGATATTTGCCATAAAGCCACGTCTTTGTCGTGCACAGAGAGGTATCACTTTTATAAATCGGACAAGAAGTAATAGAGCTCAACGCCAACGAAGTAAGTGGTGTTTTAACGCTTTGTCAAACATAGGTCTAAAAACCTCTGGTTTTTGTTCTACTAGGGATTTGTTAAATCTCGTCTGATTCATTAGATTTTGAGCTGAGGCTTTGGCCTATATACGCTATCTGTCAAATTTGACATTTTATCAAAATCCGTAATGGCGCATGCTTTTGAAAATTAGATATTTTTCTCTCCTTCCTGCCAAACTTTTTTGTAAAGCAATGTACCTGATTTCAATTATCCGGAAAGCCACGTCTTTTCAGTTTACAATGAGGTATCATTCGTAAAAATCGGACAAGAACTAAAATGAAAGAATTCCTCTTTTTAAACCTGTGTAAAATAGATAAAGCAAAAAGTAACCCAAAAAGTTATGTTGCTTTTTATTACAATTTAAGTTTTCTGATTTTCTGGATACTGTATAAGATAACAAAATCGGATAAGTTAAAAAAAAAATACAAATTTTTCTGCATTTTATCTATTTTACACAGATTTAAAAAAAGCACTTCTTTCGTTGAGCAAAGCTTTTTTAGTTCTTGTCCGATTTTTACGAATAGTACCTCATTGTACACTGAAAAGACGTGGTTTTCCGGATAATTCGGATAATTGAAATCAGGTACATTGGCTTACAAAAAAGCTTCGCAGGAAGGAGTGAAAAATATCTGAGCTCCAAAAGTATGCGCCATTATGGATTTTCATAAAATGTCAAATTTAACAGATAGCGTATATAGGACAGAGCCTTAGCTACCCGCAGAGCTCAAAATCTAAATAATCGGACGAGATTTAACAAATCCTTAGTAGAACAAAAACTAGAGATTTTTGGACCTATGTTTTACAAAGGATTAAAACACTACTTACTTCGTTGGCGTTGAGCTCTTTTACTTCTTGTCCGATTTTTAGAAGTGATACCTCTCTGTGCACGACACAGACACAAGCTTTATCTTTTCGCAGAAGCTAAAGTCACAAAAATTAAACTTACGGTAGCAAAACTACAGCCGAAAAAAAAAGTTTTTTTGGTCCACCTTATACATTACAAATAAATCCATAGAAACAAACTGCAATAAGTTATTCATTATCAGTTTTCGGAATCAGCTGCTTATTCAATAACAAGCTGAATACCCGCAGCTTTACCTGCGGTTTTTGCCAGAAAGCTTCACTATCCAAAAAGTAAACAGTGGTTTTTGCAAAAAAATTGGAACGGATTATTTTTGAGCAAAAATACTCCCGAGGATTTGTTAAAAGCATCAAATACTCAAACATAAAAAAAAAACCAATAGACGCATACTCAGAACGAATACGCCGTTCAACAGCGACTACGTCTCACCTATCTCTACGACCCTCCTTGCAGTATTCGCAAGCAGTTAACGTATTGTATTGGTTCTGGCCTGAGCATATGCGCACTGAGATACGACAACGACTAAGCACCCTTTTTATGTGCAACTTTAAATGTTTATGGGTGAGACGTAACGCCATATGGCGTTTTGAACATGCGCACTGAGATACGACAAGGAATAAGCACTCTTTTTATATGTAACTTTAAGTGTCTAAGAAAAAAGTGGTTCATATCTCAGGTTATTTTTTTTTTTTTTAATTTTCAATGTTTCCGTGTAGCTAACTGTAAAAGTTGGTTGGGAAAAATAGTACATTATATACGATTTACAGGGTTGCCACAAGATTCCCTAGATAAAATTTCCTACTTTTTCCCGGTTTTTCTTGAATTATTTTAAAAAAATCCCGATGTCATGGCGCTGCAGGCAATTTTTTGCATTTTAAGCAGAAAATGCTGCGTTGGTGTGGAATCTGGTCTCAATTCTAGATTTGTTGCCAAAATCCTGTCATAAGTATGCTTAAAATTAAACTAAAATTGTAACAATCAATGGTGCTGCAGACAAAAATTTTTACAGAACCTACCTACAAGAGGTCTTACAAGTTTTTCGTAATTATTTTTAAAAATTTGGGTTAGGAGACGCTAAATTAGGATGGGATCTAGTCTCAGTTCTATATATACTGGAGAACAAAAAAAATTCAACACCAGAAAGGAGAAATATTTTTAAAGTAATTTATTTATATATTAATACATTAGGACAGTGGTTCCCAAAGTGTGCGCCGCGGCGCCCCGGGGCGCCGTGAGAAGAAACCAGGGGCGCCGCCAGGCGCTCCTAATAAGGTAGAATTTGAGTTACGTTTGGCAACGCCGGCGCCGCATCCGCTATTAATCGAGACCGAGAGAGCAGAGCAAGTTTCTAGAATTTCCAGAAGCCCGTATTCGACCTGCGCGTCGGTCGACGAGAATTTTCGCGAGCGACCTTTGACAGTATTTAAGTCGCCGTAGTCTGTTCTGCTAGGTTAGTTTACCGTAAGAGGAATTGTAAGCGTTTGAACTGTTATGATAAATAGAAGTAGTAATAGAAAGTTTTAGTAGTGATACAAAGTGTTGTGATTTACGAACTCAGACATAAACGTTCCAATATCGGATCGGTTGCTTCGTTTTTTCGTAAAAAGTTAGTCACAAGATGGAAAGATTTTTATTAAATAAGAAAACTGATAGATCGAGACAGAGTGATCAAGCATCGACAAGTGACGGAGGAGTAAAAAGAAGGAAACATCGCAAATACATAGCTATTTAAACTTTGGTTTTACTTCAGTAGAAGTAAATCGTGAGGAAAGACCGCAGTGTGTGCTCAGTTTGAAAATTCTAGCGGTCGAAAATATGCTCCCAAGTAAGCTAAAACGACATTCGAAATTATTCATCCTACGATGGTTGGAAAGTCACAAGAAAGTTGTAGAATGTACAAAAACAAAAGAACGTGTTTACTCCACAAACTTCAGTACCTAGAAACGCATACACACAGAAGAACTTATTTTACCGGCTGCTGTCGACATGGTTAACATTATGATAGGAGAATCGGCGGGAAAACTAATTTCAAAGGTACCTTTATCTAACAACACTATTAGTCGAAGAATCCATCTTATAGCTGAGGATCTTAATGATCAATTGATAGAGAAAGCGGAAAGGCTCAAGACTTGTTTCAAATGCTTGACAAGTTTATAACAGAGAATAATTTAGATTGGGAGAAGTGTATTGGACTTTGTTATGGTGGATTGCAAGCACTTATTCGCAGTAAAGCACCGTATGCCATGTGGACCCATTGCATCATTCATAGGGAAGCACTTACATCGAAGTCGTTGGGCTGTGAATTGAATTTGGTTATGGAACGTATCAGACGTAGTTAGCTACATAAAAACTAGGCCGCTAAAAACAAGACTATTCAAAATTCTTTGCACGATGGCTTTCACGTGGAAACGTCTTATCTCGTACATTCGAGCTACATCAAGAAATCCACATTTTCCTGGAAGACGAAAACTGGCATATTTGTGCGATATATTTGACAAACTGAATGCCTTAAATCTGTCTCTCCAAGGCAATAACATGCATATCTTAAAAATGTCAGAGAAAATTGCAGCATTTAGGAAAAACTGCAGTTGTGGATAAGAAAAATTAATGGAGATGGTGGTCAAGATTGTTTTCCAGAATTGCATAAATTCTCAGCCTCTAATCAGCTCGTTATCTCTCAAGACTTGCTGTCCCTTTTCAACGAACACCTTTCGAAACTCTCGGAATGGTTTGCAAAATACTTTACAGAAGAAAATGTCGAAAAATTTACATGGATTCAAGATGCATGCACAATCTCCACCAGAATTCACTTCACTGGAAGAAGAGAGTCTTATTGAACTTTCTTTCGACAACAGCCTAAAATCAAAATTCGCTTCTTCTGATTTGGTGGAGTTTTCGGTATCCGTCAAAAATGAATATCCGACTCTAAGTTTAAAAGCTTTGAGGATTCTAATCCCCTTTGCAACATCCTATTTATGCGAAGCGGGATTTTCAGCTGTACCTGTGATAAAGAGCAAATATCGTTCAAAGATCAACGTGGAGCAAGAAATGAGAGTAGCAGTGTCAATCCTTATTCCCCGCTTTGAAAAAATATGTCCAGATCACCAAGCTCACCCATCATACTGATTTTTTTTCCTTCAATAATAATGTATTCTTGTGTGTTATGCATATGCAACACTTTGTTGGACACAACTATATATGTATATTGCGAGTAGGGGCGCCCTGACAAAATACTAAACCTGTAAGTACGCCGCAAACTGAAAAAGTTTGGGAACCACTGCATTAGGATGCTCATAATAATTGATTACATTTCCAAGATAATCATCAAAAAATTAATAATGAGTGGCTCCTCCATGGTTATTTATGCACTCGTTTGTTCTATTGGGCATTGACAAAATAAGATGGTCTATATCATATTGAGGAACACTCATCCAAATCCTCATTACGGCATGCCAGAGTTCATCTAAGTTTTCAGGGGGACGTGATAATCGACTAAGATTGCGCCCTATCATATACCAAGTTCATGTAAGAAGTCCATTGTTTCACGAGTAATATAGTTTGTAGGTAGGGATGTAAAACTGGTTGAAGCTTGCAGCACTTAATCGATATATCGCCGAGCAGTCAGATTGCCGTTGATGAGGACTAGAGACATCGATGACTAGAGGTGATCTGCTTCCTAAACATATAGCACCCCATAACATGATACTTTGCTGTCGTGCTGTATCACGTTTATCAGCAAAGTCTACATTTCGTCTCTCACCTCGAAATAGCCAACCCTCAGGCGTACATCATGGCCGCCTAAACAAAACCTGGATACGTCTCTGCACACCTCCAAGCGACGAGCCGTATGTTGTGGGGTCAAAGGTAGCACCAAAAGCGGACGGTAAGCCTTCAGCCCCATACCACTCAATCTTGGATTACTGTCATCCTTGAAAACACTTGTCCTGTAGTTGCAACTAGAACATCTGTTACTTGGCGTATACTGCCGTAAATCACGACCTTGTAATAATCTAGGGCGTTCAGAACCCACACGACATCTATAAATCTCATCATTGGACCACCTTCTCTAAACTCTTAACACTGTTGATGGATTGGCATTAACCCTTCTTGCAGTTTCCCGTAAATCAAAACCAGCCTCTTTCATGCCCACGATGCGTCCTTTCTCGAAGTCGTTTAAATGATGAAATTGTTGGCGACCGCGAACTCTTGGCATTTTTGTTTTTTAAGTAAACTGTAAGCAATCCAAAAAGACCGACAACTACGAGAAAAATGATTTAAAATTTTCAGAAAAGGTCTTTTATGTGTTGGTTGTTTTTGAAAATGAATAGAAAAAATCTGTAAAGAAAGAAAAGATTAGAAGACAAAAAATTAATGAAATTTTTTATTTGAGATAAGGTATACACACAAATAATTATCCATATACACGGTGTTGCATTTTTTGGTTCTCCAGTATATGTTGGTGAAATGTTATAAATGGCCGCAGGCAAAAAATTTTTTACACGTTTTGAATGCTATTGATAAAAACTGTTAACTAAAATTGTAACAAAAAGCAAATTTTGTTAAAACTTTTGTTTCGTGAGCTGCAAATGGGGGAGGGACGATTGCCCACTAAAAAAAATTATCTGATATTGTGATCAAAACAAATACCGCAGTGTGTAAAATTTTACAAAAAGTAGTGTGTAAAATT
This sequence comes from Oxystoma pomonae, assembly GCA_963921995.1. Lineage (NCBI taxonomy): Eukaryota > Metazoa > Arthropoda > Insecta > Coleoptera > Brentidae > Oxystoma > Oxystoma pomonae. The sequence continues at coordinate 57,060,157 of OY998164.1, forward strand.
GTATATTTAAGTTTAAAAAACCCGTACAATTTTAAATATTTTATAAAAATATCTTTTCTATCATTTATAAATCAAAAGGTAGTGCTGCAGACAAAATTTTATAGAAATTTGTTTTTTTTTGATACTGGGATTTTTCATCCATAGTAGAATCAATACCCAAAGTAATCAGCAAAGTATTTTTACAGAGTTAAAAACAAACACAAAATATCCATCCTATCCGGGATTTAAACCCGGGGCTTACCCTGCGGTAGGTAAATACGCTACCCACTGCGCTACGGAGGCCCGCAAAAAAGTTATATGTAAATTTTTATATAGGTACAAGGTCAAAAATATCTGAAAAATTCAAGGATTCTTAGCAAATTTCGCGACTTTTTCCCGGATATTTCCCGACCCCAACGAATTCCCGACTTTTTTCCGGATTTCCCGGTTTTCAAGGATTGAGGCAACCCTGGATTTATGCCTTTTTTATCCCTATGCGAAAAATTTGTAGCCTGAGCAAAGCGAATGCTTCAATTTGTTGAGGGATAAAAGGATGCTTTACTCCCCTGTTATTTATAATATTTTAATCTCTTAGTTTTATTTTAGTCCCTAAGATCTATATAAAAAGTTAAAAAAAGGTAAACACTTACATGAAATGCGGCACAGACAAATCCCATAACAGCCCCATCGATTAATATCCTTTTGACATACTTTATGAGAGGCTTTTTGCATCCCTCATGGAAAACAATTGGAATTCCGATAGTATTGTTGACGTTTTCTTGTTTTAAAAAACAAGACGTTAAAATTGAATCTGTCTTATCACTCTGCAAGTAGTCAGTTTGGTTGTTAACTCCACAGCAGTGAAACTAAAAAAAATTGTCAATTTTTTACATTTTCTTTAAAGGAGAGGGCACTAACCGGGGTTGCAATATGTTGGGAGTCCTGAACTTCCTGATATTTTGATATTTTTAAGAAAAAAAATTGGGGGATTCTACGGTTTTGTTTTTGAGCTATGCCCGTTTAAAGGTACGCCCCTGGAAAATAAGAAAATATGCCATCCCTGCCAAAAAACCGCATAAAACCTCATAAAAAGCTTTTGCGAGGCAAAATTTTAGGATTAAAAAAGTTTGTAAGAATTTATGAGGTATGTCTTTGATTTTGGTAAGAATTTATGTGGTTTCATATGTGTGTTTTTTATCTTATGCTATAATCATTCAGGCTTTTAAAAAATAAGACGTTAAAATTGAATCCGTCTTATTACTCTGCAAGCAGTCAGTTTGGTTGTTAACTCCACAGCAGTAAAACTAAAAAAAATTGACAATTTTTGACATTTCTTTAAAGGAGAGTGTACTAAATACAGCATTTTTTACCGGTATCGGTGAAATGGCTTGGGGTTGCAATATGTTAGAGTCCTGACCTTCCTGATATTTTGATATTTTTAAGAAAAAAATTTGGGGGAGTCTCCGGTTTTGTCTTTGAGCTATGCCCGTTTAAAGATACGCTCCTGGAAAGTAAGAAAATATGCCATCCTTACCAAAAAAACCGCATAAAACCTCATAAAAAACATACTTGAATTTTATCAGTTTTTATAAGGTCTATATAAAAGTTTGTAAGAATTTATGAGGTATATATTTGACTTTGATAAGACTTTATGTGGTTTCATATGTGTGTTTTTTACATTGAATTATAAACCAGTTTATAATTCAATGATCTGACCATTTTTTTGAGTTTCTGTGTTTAAATGTCAGCCGCCATATTGAAATTAATCCGGAGAATTTGCAATAAACAGTACTTGCAATATATATGTTTAAAATTTAAAAAAAAAAGTTTGTGACAGCGGTGGGATTCGAACCCACGCCCTTTCGGACTGGTGCCTAAAACCAGCGCCTTAGACCGCTCGGCCACGCTGCCTTATGTTCGGATTTTCGATTTACCTAGTTCAATGATGTATGCGCGATATATTACGCGCAAGTAACCGCACAGTGAGACAATTCATTATCTTACACACACTTACCTGGCTTTGTAATTTATTCCATTGGTTTTTATCAGAATTGAGCTTAATTAATTCATCAAATGATTTGACCATTAAATCAATTGTTCCGACATCAGATTCATCCCAGAGAACAATTGACCAGACGCCTACCAAAAATTCGATGCCTAGAAGAACCAAACTGAACACCATAAACTAAAAAAAATAGTACCCTATAAAATACCTATCCAGGTAGGTATCTAATTTCGAATTTTTCAGTTAAAGTAAGTCATTTACTTACTAAAACAATGTGAAAATTGTGTTCCCTTGTAGGTCCTTTTATTCCCAGCCATGTAAGAGATAAATGGGCAACACCCAGTAAAAATATCACAAAAAATGGCCCAACACTTTTGGAAGGAATGAAGGTGTAGTAAGGGTAAAAAAGCTTAACCAGCAAATAAGCAGAAAATGCGATCAATAATAACCCAGATATCTAAAAGGTAAGAAAAATATTGATTAGCTTTTATTGACTCATATAGGTACCACAAAGAAACTAACTACGGAATACCTAGTTTCTTTGTGTAGGTACTTACGAAAAGAAGGCCTGAATAAACCAAACAGAAAACTTCTTTCACTTTTAATGAAACCATGTTTGAAATGGCTTTTAAAACTTAGTAAACTACATGCATAACACTTCAGGTGAAAATGGGGAAATAGGTCCTTGGGTTTATTTTTAATTTTCATAAACTTTCACGGGGCCGCAAAATTAAAATAAACATTTGCACTCTTTCATTCATAAATTCTTATATAAATTATTTCATAGCCGAGTGGATTGATGTTAAAATGTTGTTTATTTTTGTAAGAACTTCTGCTTTATTTTAAGTAATCGTCTAAAAATAACTGTAAACCTGTAACGTATTACCATTGTTGTATTTGTAGCAGTAGGATCATTCATGGTCATCATTGAAAAATTCCTGCTTTGATGTCCAGGCAACCAACAATACATATATGTCTCTAACTAACCAATTGAGTTTTACCATTGTTTAACAGTGGTTGACACTGACCATAATATGTAAACATAACCTGTATTGAGTTAAAAAAAATATATTTTTGATAATAGTTAAATAGTTTAGTTTTCAAGATGTATACGTTGCTGTCGGGATTTTATAAATATATGGTACAAAAAGATGAATATTGTGTGCTAATTTTGGGATTGGATAATGCTGGAAAATCTGTAAGTTTCTCAGTTTCTCTTGCAATTAAAGGTAGGGTGACCAGATGTCTTTGCACAAAAGTAGGGTAATTATGCAGTATACGGTTTTCTGCCATTTTTGATTTTTTTGGAAAAATTCTTGGTAATATGGGGGCACCTTCTAGGGTCCCTAGGACCCCAAATCCGCCTGCGCCCGATTTTTTTTTTTTTTTTAACGAGAAAAAAGGGTGCCCAGGGGGTTGTAAAGTGTTTTTTTTATTGTTTTGGGTTGGTTTGGATTAGGTTGGGTTGGACTGTGTTGGTTTGGTTTGTTTTAGTGAAAAAAAATTAAAAAAAAACAAAAAAAAAACCAACCGGCGCAGACGGATTTGGGGTCCTAGTGACCCTAGAAGGTGCCTCCATAAAGAATTTTTCAAAAAAAATCAAAAATGGCAGAAAACCGTATACTGCATAATTACCAAAAGTAGGAAAAAAACACCTGATTTTCGATTAAAAAGCCTGACATTTTTATCTAAAAATATTATTAATTTAAACAAGTGAAATCAAAAGTGCACTTGCTCAATAAAGAGGAAGGGCTGATGTTTGACCAGAAAAACATAATCCAAGTTTTTTGTTTTATTGTAAAAAACGGAAAACATGCATTAAAAATATTTTTGGACCATTTTGTTGTATATTTTTTCTGCCATTTTTAATTTTTTATGAAAAATTCTTTATGGGGGAACCTACTAGGGTTCCTAGGACCCCAAATCCGCCTGCATCGGTTGTTTTTTTTTCAATTTTTTTGTGTTTTTTTTTAATCTTTCACTAAAACAACCCAATCCAACACAGCCCAACCCAAAACAATAAAAAAAAAAACACATTATGACCCTACCGGCACACTTTTTTCTCTTAAAAAAAGAAAAACCGGCGCAGGCAGATTTGGGGTTCTAGGGACCCTAGTAGGTGCTCCCATAAAGAATTTTTCATAAAAAATCAAAAATGGCAGAAACTGTATACTGCATAACTACCAAATATTTTGATGTAGCTGAAATATTTTTTAAGGTAAGTAGAAAAAACTAGAATTTTTGGTAGGAAACCCACAAAATAAAGGTCTCTTTATAGTTGGTTCATGCTGGCACACATCTCAATGCACATCACAGTGTACAATTTTTTGTAGAGAAGCACAAAGTTTCCCACTTGCTCAATAAGCCAGCCATCATTAATTTCCAAATCCATTTCTAAAATAATTACCAAGAAGAGTTGGTTATTTATTGGGATTTCCCACAGGCATAAACAATTAAATACAAAGAACAAGCACGAAATTGGTTGGGTCTAAAACAGAACTTTTGACAAATGATACCAAAAACTGACACTATTGTGCATGGGTAAGAAAGCTGTATGAACACCCTAAATTTTCCTTAAGTTAGGTTAAATTAAGTTATGCTAAATTAAATTATGCTAATTGCTGTTAGAATCCATCTATATAAATGGTAATTTAAGGCTTAAATTCTTTACCGGTTTTTAAAAATTGTGTTCTACTATAAGTGTATTTTAGCACACATCTAAAAATAATTTAACAGGCATTTAACTAAATTATTTTTAGGTTCATCATGGCTGTACCATTTGACATACAGAATTAGCACTAATGAAAAGTTGGGTAAACTCGGACTTAAGATTGTCCATCAAATAATTAATTATTTAAATAATTTTAACACCAATTTTTATGGTAAACATTTACCCAACTTTTCCTATTGATAATTCATAACTTGAGTGCTTCTGTATGTGTGTCTTTCTATTCTGATAATGAAAAAAACTCAGAAGAAAATAGACAGATATACAGAATTGGCGCTAAGTTATGAATTTTATCAATATGAAAAGTTGTAATCTTTGCTTTTGAAGCTGTTAAACCCAGGAAAAATAATTACAATAACTAGTTAACTTTTTAAGGAGGCTGATTTTTCACTGTAAATAACAAGGCCGCAGAAAAAGACGCGCACGGCCTTGTAAAAATTCGCACGCGACAAAAAGACGGCCTGATATTATGACTCAACCGAAAAAGTTAGACATTTTCGGCTTTATCCAGACGTCTGGTCACCCTATTAAAGACCTATTACTCACCTAGCAAACACATCTGCTATATTAACACAGTATTTACGTAAATCTAAAGTAAAAAAATTTACATAAAAAAAGTTTTTTTAATATTATATTTACATACTAAGAAGGGAACTTTGTGCATGGCCTTATGCAGAACATGGAAGTTACTTTTTACCTTGTTGTGACATTAGAAGTATATAAATATTTTGACTTTAATTTTACATAAATGTTACATTCAAATACGTAACATTTATATAATATTTATGTAATAAATTATATAGTACATGACGTCAAGTTTACCTTGATGTTACTTGTAAGAGATATAAATATTATGTAAAAAAATTTACCCCAATTTTACCTTTCAATTTACTTTCTAGTTTCTAGTTTATTGATATCTGCCCTTTCCCAATTTTTTGTTGCCATGTATTATTTACGTTATTTTAATTACATATTATTTACGTAAAAAGTGGGGAACTTTGTGCATGGCGTTATGCAGAACAGTTACTTTTTACCTTGTGGTGACTTCTAGTTTACCTACAATTTATGTAACAAAGTAATCATGTGTTGTAACTTCGTAATATTTACGTAAATGTGTTGGCTGTGCAACTTTTAATGCCTAATGGGTAATTGATAAACACAATGTATATTGCTTAATTTTTCAGTGGTACTGTTTACTCAATGTTAAATGCATTATTCTTATATTTAATGTGTAATGAATAATTGATAAAGTTGGGCAACTTTTCACTTTTGCAATAAATTTAAACCAAAATAATAAAATGCGCGTGAGCGCTCTGTCACTTGTCACTTTCTTGACCGTCTTTGCGCAAAGCCATTTCAAATAACACTTAAACAGAATGGGCCTGTATCAAGGAACCAGGAACCGAAAACAGTGGAACTGCTCCATTAAGGACCTGTACAAACTTGTACAGGGGATAAATCTAATAGAGTGGTTAAACTATAATCAAAGGGTGCACAATAAGACAATAATGGCTGCAGTGCAGTGACTGGCCAGCCATCAGGCTGGTCGGAGTTATAATCGGGGGTTTTTATTCGGTAAGAATCCGACACTACCTGGGCTGTCCTGACAGAGGGATGAGACTGTGTCGGGGGAGTGGACGGTACCCTTGGAAAAAAAACACTTCTATTAATTAAGCATTACACATTAAGCCAAGGGGGTAACCACTAGTTCAAAAAATGGGACATGATTGCCAATTTTGGTGAATTGTGATTACCGGGGACTACCGAGGGATTTCCAAAGACTCCCAGGGTCTGCAGGCAAGGGTTTGGTGAGGTTTAGACACTCGCAGGGACTGCAAGGGACTGCGAACGGGTCGTATAATTTGTGACATGATTGCCATTAAACACTATACATTACATTTATCAATTACCCAATAAGCATTAAAAAGTAAATAGGCCTTAAATGCCTAATCTATAGAGAAGTTGTCTGGCAAATAAATAGTAGCTGCTAGTTGTTATACCTGTTGAGAAGACATGCATAAAAAAACGTAAAAAATTTCATGTAATTACATTTTTTACCTATTATCGAGCCTATTATAAAAAAGGGGACACTCTTAGATTTTTGCTCCTTTTTATCTCTCGCTTACTTTTTATCTCTCGCTTATTTTCCTTGCTATTTTCCATGCGAAAAAAACATTAAATACTTAGTAAAACTTTAGAAATGTCTGCACAATAAAGAAAGTCTTAAATAAAATCAACCCAATATTTTTATATTGTTCTATTTTTATTTTTAAAACTATTGTATTTTTCATAATTGGAATCGTCATAGTCACTTCATTAGTCGTAGTTTTTGGAATAGTGTTCATACTCGTCATGGTATTTGCCATAACATTTGTCAATCTGTTGGAACTATCACTGAATAAAATTTTGGTCTGTTGAGAACTTTCAACTGAAAAAACTTCCTTAGGTGTGTGTGTTTTGATTTGCACCAATCAATATTTTCATGTGACTATACCAATTATGATTGATATACTTATTGTCTTGACATAGGTAATTTTCCTTTAATTTTAGACATATTTAGAAGTAGCCAAGACAAAATTTACCAAAAACTACAAGGCCATACATGCCTCAAAAATAACTACCACAGTAGGCCTAAACATTGGAAAAATTTATGTAGGGGGAGTATGGCTTAATTTCTGGGACCTAGGAGGACAAAGTGAACTACAATCTTTGTGGGATAAGGTACGCTGTGCGGTAAAGTTAATGTTATGGCACTTTACAGCACACTGTGCGGTAAAGTGACTACGTTTATTTCAGAAAATTAAAATACAGATATTTATATTTATTTTTTGGGAATTTTTAAGGCTTTTAGATAAAATCTTGTACCTAACGCATGCGTAAAGTGTCTTTACCGCCCTTGCCGGCTTGACCGAACTCGCTTCGCTTCGTTTGGTCAACTGCCATCGCGTGCGGTAAAGTATCACTTTCCGGACTTCTTAGGTAAATAACTATAATATCTGCTAAGAAATTTTTAAATTCCGAAAATTAGAATTATTTTTCTAATGTTTTGCTTCAGGTTTATATAAATTAAATGTTAAAAAAACTATATAATCACTAAAACAGGCAGCCAGGAAAAATCTGGAATATCAACTGAAAAAAATTGAAGAATAATGACCAATCCGAAGTTTTTTTGCATATTTCTTTTTATAATATAATCAAGAAAACAAAAAAAAAATTGTTTGAATACTACATTGTGTGTTAAAGATTACTGAAATTTTGGTCAGGGAATACAGGGTGAGGTCTGTACAAACCTGTAACCTTGTCTCTATGACAAAAAAATAAATTGATCAAGATTGTAATCACTAATTTTAAAATAGAAACTGTACCTTCTAAAGAAACAAAGCAAATAGAGGATATTTTAGGATTTGTTTATTTTGAAAGCTTACAATTATTGAAATAAGAGTTTTCTTTAGAACAAGTGTTAAGGTCTGGGTTAAATTAGGTTTTGTTAAAAAAAAAACATTGTCTGGATTTAGTCTGAATGTCAAGTTCAATAACAAGTAAATATATTTTAGTTTTTATAGGCCAAAAGTATTTGCTTTCCGAGTTTCTATGTGGTTTCTAATTTAATTTTTATGGGTATTTTTTTGATTTTTAGTATTATGAAGAGTCTCATGCAGTTATTTATATTGTGGATTCAAACGACAGGGATAGAATAGATGACTCCAAAGAAATTTTTGGTAAGAGTCATGTCACAAAGAACCCCGCACGAAATACATGGGAAAATGGACTTCACCCTAATTTGATGTAACTGTGACATTTGATAGTACTAATCATGGTTTAAGAGATATGCAACTTTTATCGAGATTGTATGGCTATTTCTTGAGATATTGGGGGTCAAAGTTCGGAAAGACACGTTGCAGAGGTAACTGCTGACAACAAAGAATTATTTCTCAGCCGAAATAGTGACAGGTTTAAATGAATTTGTATTGTAGAAGGATGGTTCATATTCACCAAATAATCACCACTGCTAAAAGATGGTTATTTCTTATATGGGGTGTGTTCAAAAAATTTAATTTTTTGAATATGCATTTGACATTAGTTTAGAAGAAAAAACCAAACATGCACCAGGATTCTTTTATCTGCATCTATTTTAGATAGTTGAAATAGAATCACTTAATTTTTTGCCCATGCTTTTCATGGTACAATTTTTTGAAGTTTAACTGTTTTTCATCGCTTCAAAAACTCGACATGGTTCAGATCTTTGAGCAGTTTTGTCCCACTTTCAAAACCTACTCTAAATCTACTATTGGTCATTGTTAACACGATCTTCGTATTATCTTTTAGCATGGAAAGTTGGTGACAGAAAGTCTTTGTTTTATTACGGGGTCCAATAAAAAAAATCCAATCCAATAAAAAAAACGTTTTTTGAATATTTATATTTTTTTCTGTGGTCAGTGAGTGAGTAAGTCAATTTTCACAATATTTTACTCAAATGATACCATGACAGATATGTACTATTTGTATGAGTTTGACCAACTTTCTATGTCTGGTTTTTGAACTATGAATTTTTGAAGTTAAAAGAAAAGTATTTTTTTGTATGTTCATGCGATAAAACAAAAACAGCTGACTGACTAATTTGAATGTGAATGGGCTGAAACAGTGCCCACTGTGACCACAAGCGGGTGTACTTTGTCTTACTCAATAATCGCATTCAGTGTTATTCTTGCAATGGATTATACAATGCACGATTTTTGGTGCGTATAAATGGCTGAGAAAAATTTTAAATTAAACGTCAAATTGCGATTCAGAGAAGACCTAAACACACCACCACAGGAATTTACAGAAGAGTCACGGTTATGCCGTAATTTCAATAAGCTGATTATTCAGAAAATACAGGTACTAATCAATGATAGAACTATAAAGGACGGTGTACTCTGACCTAACAATTTTTTGAATATTTATATACCTATACCTACTTAGACGCAGCCATAAGATTTTTTTTTATTTTTGTAAGGAGATACACGTCTTTTATTGTATAACATTAAAAGGAAATAACTTAAGGGCAACTATTTCTCACACGAGCGCGTAAAATTTTCTTTTTTACAGAGGTAAGGGTAACCAAAATTATTTTGTAGGTTGCAAACTGTGCCTGGAGTCGTGTTTTTGATTTTGCAGATGCTAAATGAAGGCATGAACTGTCCACGACTTAATGTTCTCAAAAAAACTGCTGCTATGTCTTGTCTGGTATGCAACAGAAGCCAAGATATTCATCGAGTTACCATCAATTTTGTAGAAAACGCATTTGTGGAACAAAACATTTTTGTCCCAAATCATGCAAGAGTTTGTAACAAACACCTAACTGAAAAAGAAACCCTTTCGCCGATGCTATTGCCGGGATTACAGTTTGTAGATTGACCGTACCGTGTACCTTGGAATCAGTTTGACGATTTATTGCAAAACCTGGCTTTAGCAAACTAGAAGATTTCTCAGATGAAGATTTTATGCAATCAATTGCCCTTACAAAAGATCAATTTCAAGTGGTTTTTGAATATTGTGATCCGGTGCCAGAAGGTAAGAACTATTCAAGGCCTGTTTCGAAAAAATACTTGCTCATGTTCTCCTTCAAATTGCGACAAGTTCTAAGCGGGGAGTTTTTGAAAATAATTTTTAATTATTCGTCTCGGCAAGCGGTAGGTATGGCAGTGTCTACCTCTAGGAAATCGTTAATCATACAGAATCACGTCACGCCATTTGCCAACGAATGATACAATCCAACGCCCGAGAATCCACTAGCCATCGTAACAATAGATGCCACCTATGTATTCCTTCAAAAAAGCAAAAACTTTAGGTCACTGAGGCAGAGCTAGAGTAAAACCGATACTTATTACTGCACTTGATGGTTATATTTTAAATAATCTCGGACCATATTTTGCAGATGCAGCCAATAATGATGCATCTTTCCTAAACGTTGAGCTGCAACGTCGTCTTGGTTGCTGGCTGCAAGGTGACATCGTAATCTTTGACAGGGGTTAATGAGATTCTGTCGATTTTCTTGAAGATCTAGGTGTATCCTGCCGAATACCAGCTTTTTTGCAACCCGGTCAAAATCAGTTATCAACTGAAGCAGCTAACGAATCTCGTTTGGTTACTAAAATCAGATGGATTATGGAGGCTCGTAACGGACATCTTAAGTCAATTTTTAAATTTTTTGATGGCGCTATTATTATAAAATTGCCGGAGCAGTAATCAATAAGTTTAGGGAACCGGTTATAATGCAAAATGCTGACGTAGACTTAGCGCGAATAATGACTTTAGAAAAAGAGTTATCAATAATAACCTGCAAAATATTGGAGGACGATGGGTAAGATTAACTAAGAATAACTTTCCTGATTTTCCTTTGCTTGAAATAGAAACCCTTAGAGACATTACCCTGGGAGTGTACGACATAGGTCTTGCTCCCTCTTACATTCAGGATAACTTTCAGTTGGAGGGGGCAAATCTATTTCAAATCGACATACGCAACCCTGAACCAGGACTACTGCGCTGCAGAATAGCCTCAAGGTTTAGAAATGCGATTAAACATCAACTTTGGGTCTCATATAATATAGACGCTGGGGCTAATCAAGACCAGCGTATCCTTGGGTATTACTGTACCTGCAAAAGTGAACATTGCAGTTGGATGTTGTTCTCACGTTTGCAGCGTACTATGGTACTTAGGATACGCTCGTCATCAGGTTAATTTCAAATATCCCAGTCAAGCATTATTGCAAAATGTGCTGGATGCAGTCCAAAGTCCTCTTTTTCTACCCTTGATGTAATGCAGAACACTCTTCTACGCGCTAACCAACTGCGCCGCGCAGTTCGGCATTTATTTATATATACACCTACCAATTATTTTATTCGTTGAGCTTCACTTTAGGCGGTTTAGTGTAAATATTGTACGGCATTTTTAGCCGTTTATAAAATAGTAGTTCTGTATATTCATTGTTATGTTTTTCTTATGTTTTTTTACTACAATGCCACCGCATTGCTAGTATAATAATATATATACCTATTTCCATAGTGATTTTTTTTTATAAAGGGATGATTGAGTAAGCCACAGTCAACCCGCTTGTGGTCACTGTTTCAGCCCATTCACATTAAAATTAATCAGTCAACTGTTTTTGTTTTATCGAATAAACATACAAAAAAATACTTTTCTTTTAACTTCAAAAATTCATAGTTTAAAAACTATACATAGAAAGTTGATCACAGCCATACAAATAGTGCGTACCTGTCATAGTATCATTTGAGTAAAATATTGTGACCATAGAAAAAAAAAGTAAATATTCAAAAAACGTTGATCAAAAAATTTTTTTTGAATGGACCCGTTGTAAAACAAAGACTTTCTGTCACCAACTTTTCATGCTAAAAATTAATACGAAGATCGTGTTAAGAATGGCAGATTGAAAGTGGGACAAAATTAATTGTTCAAAGATCTGAACCATGTCGAGTTTTTTAAACGATGAAAAACAGCCAAACTTCAAAAAATTGTACCGTGAAAAGCATGGGTAAAAAATGTAGTGATCCTATTTCAACTATCTAAAATACATGCAAATAAAAGAATCCTGGAGCATGTTTGGTTTTTTCTTCTAAACTAATGTTAAATGTATATTCAAAAAATTATATATTTTTTGAACACACCCCGTGTAAGAACTAACCTAATCTTTGAACGGTAGTGGTTATTTGGTGAACATGAACCATCCTTCAAAAACACAAATTCAATTACACCTGTCATATAATCTTGACATTCGTTCTTTGACTGTCAGTCAACTGAAAAATACGAAGATATACCAAGTGGTCAAATTCAAAAATTGCTTGTATCTAAGTAATGGGGCTTTGTTGCCATCGATTAAAGAAAAAAATTTCATGACTGTTAAACCATTTTAAAACAATAAACATGTACTATAACTAACAGAAGGTATTGTTGAGCATACAATCAAATAATAAAAGTGCTAAAAAACAAACATAATTATCACAGTTTCTTCAGTTGGGTCCTAAAGTTAGTTAAACTAGAGTTAAAAAATTATTTCCTATCACTCACCTTATTGGCTAATTTAATAAACTAATTCTTTGAGTAGGTATATTCTGGCCATAGTTAGTTTGATGGAGTTAATTTGAGAGGGAAATGTTGTACTTTAGAACAGTCTATTATTCCATCTTGTAATAAAGGAATATTTAATAAATTAAGTAAAGCTCTATAGTCAATATTCTCACTAGGTATATTATATACAGTGCGGACGTAAAAAGTCCCCCCCTGCTAACTCTTAAACGAATTGAGGTATCGACTTCAAATAAAAAAAATGTTTAATGATAACACTTTTGCTACTTTTTGACGTATTCTTTATAGGCGTCATATTGACGTAGGTCTATAAGGTCACTAACTACTTTAAAATTTTAAATGGAAAGGGGGGTCGAGTGATACCTTGTTTAAAAGGTATTTTAATTCCCTATTTAAAATTTAATTTTTTTAAAAAATCGGTTTACGACTTACAGAGTTATAAGTTTTTTCGACTATAGTTTAGGCACCTCACCTTACTTTTGAACGAATTGAGATATCGACTTTAAATAAAAAACATGCCTAATGATAACAATTTTACCACTTTTAGACGTATTTTTTATAAGCGTCATATTGACGTAAGAATATAAGGTCACTAACTACTTTAAAATTTTAAATGGTAAGGGGGGTCGAGTGATACCTTTTTTAAAAGGTATTTTAATTTTTTAGAAATCGGTTTACGACTTACAGAGTTATGAGTTTTTTTGACTATAGTTTACGTATTACGTATAGTATTACTCAACAATACTAAAAAGTTTAAGTTGCTAGTGACCTTATGGTCTTACCTTAAAAAAAATTATTTAAAGTCAACTGAATTTGTCCAAAAGTAAGAGGAAAGGTGCACAAACTATGGTTACAAATGCTCATAACTCTGTAAGTAATAAACCGATTGTTTAAAAAATTGAAATTTTAAATAGAGAATTAAAATACCTTTTAAACAAGGTATCACTCGACCCCTCTTTCTATTTAAAATTTTAAAGTAGTTAGTGACCTTATAGTATTAATTTGAAATACATCAAAATGTGGTAAAATTGTTATCATTAAGCATGTTTTCTATTTAAAGTCGATATCTCAATTCGTATAACAGTAAGGACAGGTGCGTAAACTTCAGTCGAAAAAACTCATAACTCTGTAGTCGTAAACCGATTTTTAAAAAAAAATAAAATTGTAAATAGGGAATTAAAATACCTTTGAAACAAGGTATCACTTGACCCCTCTTTCTATTTAAAATTTTAAAGTAGTTAGTGACCTTATAGACTTACGTCAATATGACGCTTATAAAAAATACGTCAAAAAGTAGCAAAAGTGTTATCATTATGCATGGTTTTTATTTGAGGTCGATACCTCAATCCGTTAAAGAGTTAGCAGGAGGGGACTTTTTACGTCCGCACTGTATATTATTTATAATAGCTTAAAAGCTATAAAACTATGATATTTTTTTCTGAAAAAGCTCAATATTGTTTTTGTAAAATAAGATAGAGAGGGGACCAGATTATTGAAGAATATTCCAGAAAACTCTTAATCGATGAACATTAAAGTCTGGCTACGTTTGCGAAATACCAACATTTTCAAAACCTTATTTTCGATGTAATCTTCATGATTCTTAAAAAACAAAGAGCTATCGAAAAGTGCACCCAAATCTTTGACTCTATCAAGAGAGGTTATTAATTTCAAAATTAAATATAATCAAAGATGTATGAAATTTAATTTTTTCATATTTACATGTAAATTCGGGAAAAAAACAATAACAGGTCTATATTCCAATGGCAAAAAACATATTTCTTAAACGAATTAAACCAAAATAGAGACGAAATTAAATTCTCCCGATAATGTAGTTTCACCCAATAGGAATTTTTTATACTTCAGTTTGACAGTTTTTATACAGGGGCTAGTCAAAAATAACGTTTTAGCTATATCGACATGATCAGTATTTGAGGCGTGTTCTCGCACCTAAAGAAAATTTACATAGGAACACCTAAACCCTTGTAAAAATAAGGTTTTCTCAAATATGCTAAATATTACTACCCTATCGGATAGTAGAGACCTTGGATAACCTCGAGAAAACGTACACTGTAACCGTTGAGCTATTATTTTAATACGGTGTCCATTCAAAAATAGTTTTTGACTATAATTTTTACAATTTTTTGTTGTTTTATACGGTGCTCTAAACCGGATCGGTCCATTTTCACTATCTTTGGCCAACGAGGATATAGTTTATATCCTCGTTGCTTTGGCACATACTCGGCTAACAACAATCTACATAATTTGTAAAACTTTGGTCGACATTCATACAGTGTGTCCGAGAAGTCTGGAATTACCGATTTTTTGAGAAAATTACACGTTTTTGAGTGAAAAGCTTAAACACGTCAATTTCTGTTTCAAAATATATACAGAATATCCCATTTATTTTAATGGGACACACTGTATATTATTTTATTTCTGTATTGGCTATTCCTTTCTAATTTTAGAAATAACAAACACGTAACTATTATCTACAGTATGAATTGCGATAAAACTACTAAAATCCGTATGATGAGCACAACTGTTAGAAAGAGGGTAAAACGAATAAAATGAAGACAGCCCTTTGCTCAACACTATTATGTAACGATTTTTGCCTACATATTTGGTATTTTTAGAATCAAAATAAAAGGCCAGTTCAGAAGTGTGTCCACTTAAAAAAAGTATAAGCTTTTGTTACATCTCTTTTTTAGGACATCTTGTATAAAACAGTATTTTAGAATAAGAATAGAAATGTCCAAGCTTTTTTGTTAAGAACGTGTAGTTTTCTGAAAAAATCGGTGAATCCAGACTTCTCGGACACACTGTATATTTTAAAAACCAGACATAGAATATCGACCAATTCTTTACAGATTATGTAGATTGTTGTTCGCCGAGTATGTGTCAAAGATAGTGAAAATTGACCGATACGGTTTAGAGCACCGTATAAAAAAACAAAAAAATTGTAAAAATGATATTCAAAAAATATTTTTTAATGGACCCCGTATTAAAATAATAGCTCAACTGTTACAGTGTATGATTTCTCGAGGTGATCCAAGGTCTCTACTATCCGATAGGGTAGTAATATTTAGCATATTTGTGAAAACCTTATTTTTATAAGGGTTTAAGTGTTCCTATGTCAATTTACTTAAGGTGCGAGAACACACCTAAACCATCCTAAACTTTAAAAATTCGTACACTAATAAGTAATGATGGTAAATGAACGAAACTCATCCTAGCATTACTCAAATAAAACGTTTTAGGTGCGCAACATTTTTATCCGCCTCAAATACTGATCATGTCGATATAGCTAAAAACGTTATTTATGACTAGCCCCTGTATACAAACTGTTTGACTGAATTCTATTTTGGTTTACTTTGTTTAAGAAATATGTTTTTTGCCATTGGAATATAGCCCTTTTGGGCATTTTTCCCGACTTTACGTGCAAATATCTCAGAAACTAATCATACAAACTGATTTAAACTACAACATACCAGAATGTTATTAAATTCGACCAAGATCCAAATTTATTGGTATTTGTGTGCCGGGTTCTTTATAGGCATACAATGAATATACAAAATACATATAACCATATATTTTTAATTTAACTAAAGCAATTAAATTGCACACTTTTATTATTGAATCTAGGGTTTAGACACTTATTTTGCGTTTCTCAGCCTGTCTTTTGAAAGTAGCCTCTGTGGCATCTCTTGTAATAGTCCAGCAGTAGTCGGCTAACATCTCACAAATCCATTTCCTTGTTACCTTCTTTCCATGTTTAAAATATCTTGGTGGAACCTCTCACCGTGTTTGTCAATTACAACACCACAATTTTCTGGAAAGTAATCCAGATGAGAATCCAAGAAATGAATTTTTAACGACATGTTACATCCTAGGTTTTGCTAACACAAAAGAATGTCTTTATAGATTTCTGTTCTAATGTCCCAAAAAATTTGTGGCAACCATTTTAAATGCATTCGAAGCGTCTTTTTCCTTGCCTTGAAGTAAGGAATCGAAAGAAGAGCTACCCACTAGGTCGGTACGCTACGGTTTTCCAGGCGGAGGTATATGCCATACTGGCAGGCGCACGAGAGGAAGAATTAAGGACCGGAGCAGAAGATACGGTCTACATATGCACGGACAGCCAGGCTGTCATAAAAGCACTTTGTAAACCTACAATGCCAAAAGGACTGGTACAGGAATGCGCGGATGCCCTCCAGCATCTAGCAGGGAAAAAAGAGGTTGAACTTGTCTGGGTTCCAAGACACATGGGGATCCCAGGTAACGAGATGGCGGACGAGCTTGCAAGGAAAGGGTCAGCTCAAGCATACGTCGGACCGGAATCGTGTTTGGGATTTACCAGAGGTCAGATGAAATCTGCCACCAAGGAATGGACCCATACAAGACTAAATCAGGAGTGGCAACACACAGGGGACGCCAGGCAAGCCAAGGAGCTCATCCAGGGCTTCAGCAAAACAAGAAGGGACTGGTTATTGCGCAGGAAACGAACAGAGATAGGACCCCTAATAGGAGTCCTCACTGGACACTGCGCACTCCAAAAGCACCTGTCAAGGATGAAGAAGTGCGGGACTCAACCTGCGGAGAGTGCTGGGAAGAGGATGAACCACTATCTTGCAAGGTGTCCGGCCTACAGAGGAATCACCTTTTGACGCTGAAATGGTCGGATATCCTGACCTTTACCCAAAGGACGGGAAGGTTCGACCATGGTGGAGTGGGAGCGTTAGGGGGAAGCTCTGGGGGATGGCGAAAAGGGCTCGCGTAGAGCCTAGCCGGGCCAGGAGCCCCCCCCCCCCTTATTCTAGTACTACTACTACTACTACTACTACTACTACTACTACTACTACTACTACTACTACTACTATTACTACTACTACTACTACTACTACTACTACTACTACTACTATTACTACTACTACTACTACTACTACTACTACTACTACTACTACTACTAAGGAATCGAATTACGCATCTCCGAAGTTTCCTAATCTGGGGACCCACAAATATTCGCTCTTTAATTTTAGAGTCACTGATTCTAGGGAACTGTTCTTTTTAATAACCTTCACAAAATGTTTCATAAGCCCTAATTTTACTAATGGCGCACTGGTGAAATTTTTTGACCCTGGCTCAAAGGACCCTCTTGGTGGTGGTTCTTTTTATAATGATCCGATCATGTTCGACTGTCCCGTTCGCAGAGAAAGCAACAGTATTTGGTATAACCTAAATGCATTCCAAGCAAAATTGCCACAACTTTTAAATCCCCACAAATTTGCCATTTATATCTTTCATATTATACAGAGCGCTTCAGGCTACTACGAACATAGGCCGGAAGAAGTCCAATTTGCCAGCGTACGTACATGTAGGGACACCGCACATTTATCAGTGGAGCAACCAACACTCATGCGATCACCGTTGAATTTAGTACATCTCTAACCACGCTGCTATGTAAAGTCAATGAAACCGGAATTTGGTCAATAAATACGCAAATTTTTATAACGTTTTATTTTCAACTGCTCAGATTTATTACTAACAACGTGTTACAATGAAAATAATAAGGAGAAACAAAATAAAAGCAAGTTCTCAAAATAAAATAATACATTCTAAAAACCAAAAAGATTCTCCCAGTCAAAAAAAAATTAGAGCAAATGTTCGACAAGTCCTCCTTGCTCGGCTAGACAATATCCGAGGCTATTATAAAAACCCCTTCTAACGTTTCCAAGCATGTTAGGGGTGGTAGTTTGAAAAGCTTCTTCAATTTTAATCCGAAGTTCTTCCAAATTATTAGCCCTTTCATGCCCGTAAACTTTATTTTTGATATAACTCCACAGATAGAAATCTTCAGTGTACTTATAACACGATTAGGAAAAACATTATCAAGATATTCACTAACAAGGCCAACATTGTGAGCGGGACAACCATCTTGTTAAAACCATGTTTCACCAAATCTCACACCTAACAACTGCCTAGCAGTTGGAATAATATGCTGCTGCAGTAGATACAAGTATCTAGGACCATTCAAATTGCCGGCAATAAAAAAATGGCCCAATTACGTGTTCCCCTACAATACCCCCCCCCCCCAAACATTTAGTTTTTGGGGATACTGTGTTCTTACGTCAAAATACAAATGCAAATTTTTCCTCGACCAATATCGAACGTGTGTTGGGTTATGACGATTCAATAATGGAAAAGTGCTTTAATCTGTGAAAAGAATAGATCTCAGAAAGTTTTCATCACGATTAGCCCTTTCCATCGTTGTTTCGCAAAAGTCCATACGACGATAGTTGTCCTCCGGAAAAATTTGATGCATTTTTGACGCTTTGTAAGAATGATATTCATTCTTTTTGAGAATACGTAAGACAGTGGCAGAAGACGTATCAACGGCTTCGGCAATTTGGTGGCTAGTTAACTTTCGATTTTCCCCAAATCATCACATCTCGTACTTCCTGCTCGTCATTCAAAACAGTGGGGTTTTTTATGGTTTCTTGGCGCTACACAACCAAACTTTTCAAAATTCTGCCCAAACCTATGAATCGTTGATAAACTAGGTTCTGGGCGATTTACAAAATTCTCCAAATAAAGTTTTTGAATAAGTGTCAATGATCTGCCTTAATAGTACCATTTGACCATCTGCACTTTTTCGACAACTTCGTAGGAATCCATTTTTAGTTTTAAAAGTGATTATTTCACTTAAGGACTTACCAATCTGTTTCTCAAGCAAGGCAGAAATAAAACAAAATAATAAAAACAAAATAAATTTCCACAAGATAACACTGCAGCGTGCTTCGAATCCACCTGGGTCGTACGGCACGGAGAGTAAATTGGACTTGATTCCCCCTATATTCGCAGTAGCCTGAAGCTAATTGTATGTTCTCCATTATCAATTTCAAATTGCTTTTCTATTCCTAATAATATTATATAAAAATGTATCTAACAATTTAGGCTTTATCTTATAAGTATTTAAACACCTTATAAAGTACAATTGGTATAATAAAATTAAGGTATTTCCATTTAATGTTTGAATTTTTCCATACATTAAGGGCAGATAGGTAGTTGTCATAATTAGCATGGATCTATAAAACCGGAGCTAACTGAGACTTCTGCAAGACATATTGTTAATTAATATAATAAAATAAGTAAGATTTTGCTATTTTGCTCTGGGAAATATTTTTGCTGTTCCTCAGTGTTATCGATATTTATGCCAAGTTCATTTTTCTGGCCCCAAGGAAAAAAATCTATCCAAGTCTTCCTATTTAGTGTACAATACTAACATTCCTAACAACTCTAAAAAGCTTTGCATCGTCGCGATAGAACAATGATCGACAGTTCTGAAAACATTTGGTTATGTCAATAATGAATACATTAAAGAGTAATGGGGAAAGATGTCCACCCTGAGCTACACCAGAAGTGACTTTGATGGAATTTGATAAAGAGTTGTGAATTTTAACAAACTGTTTGCGATCTGTCAATGAGTTCTGACACCAAGATAATAGGACACCATGGATACCAGTAGCTTCCAGCTTTTTCACCAAAAAATTAATTTTGACTCTGTCGAAAGCCTTAGAGAAGTCTGTGTAGATTATATCCACTTCATCATGACTCCAAACCTTCAGAGTTGATTTAATAATAGTGTAGATTTTAGCTGGGATTATGAACTCAAATATTTTTGGAAATATTTATATTGCAAATTGGCCTATAATTATCAACCATTGCTCTATTGCCGCTCTTAAAAATTGGTGTTACATAGCTTACTTTCCATTTTTTAGGATACACTCCCGTATTTAATGACAAAGTAAAGTTTCCAAAATTGTTTCTTGTCAGTAATAGAATTTTCAAGTTCAGTCATATGATTTTTATGAGAAGAAATGAAAAAGTTTTTACTCTGTTGACGTTGACGATATGATTAATAATAATCACTGCAAGAGTTGGAATTTTTGTATTTCTTGTGTGCTTCCTTTTTTTACGAACTAATTGTTTTAATTCCATAGGCTACCATTTTGGAAATACTCTGTTTTTACAACGACAACTTGGGACACACCTATCAATAACATAATACAAAATGTTGTTTGAAGGTGGCAGACAGTGTCGAACTTGAGAGTAAAGTAGAGTTTCGAACTTCCATTGTACATTTTTTTTTACTTTTTCACAACGTTTCGAATGCTTATGTAAGTGTAAGTGAATACTGATGACGATTGCAGATACATAAGCATTCGAAACGTTGTGAAAAAGTAAAAAATAAAGACAATTCAAATTTATTTTATTTATTTACCATCAAAAAGAATTACAGTAATAAATGAAAATAAAGAAACAAGAGACCACAATGGATAGGATAGCTGTGCGTGCCCTTCTATTTTTTATACAGAAAACTACATTAAAGTACGAATGCCAACTTAATAATAATAAAATAAGTAATTAATTAACAAACCAAGGGATATTTTTATTGAAAATCCAGTAGTGAACTTTATTCTTAATTTCTGTAGGCAACATTGGAAGTTATAATTCAAAATGTAATACACAATATCAACAGCACGATTCACACTTAACATTAAATAAGTTATCTCAATCATAATAACCCAGAACCGCATTAATTAAAATGTTATTATTAAAGTCACTATAAAAATAATCAATTTAAGAAGATCTATTTTATCACAGTTTAAGCTAAAAACTAGTGCTGGATGATATCTATCACAAGGCACAAAAGGAGCATCTGCTATCGGTATTATTGAGTCTTTGTTTGTAAAAACTAATTCTAGAAAATTCCCTACACTGTTTGGTATAGTGTTAATTTGTCTAAGGTTTTTAGTAGTAGCAGTAGTAACTAGGGGGCGGCCCAAGACCTGGCAAGTAGGCCCAATCGTTCCCTTTTTACCTTACCCCAGCCCAGCCCCCTAATCCACCACCTGTAACGCTTGTATGGTAGTGGGCTCTCCGGGCCTTCCTGTCCTCTTCACGACTTTGCCCCACTTGAGAGCTCGTAGGTCCTCTGCATCCAGGTTCGGTTGTCCGAGTACCTGATGCCTCATCCTTAGGTATGCATCGCACTCCGCAACGATGTGTCAGGATGTCTCCTCCGCCCTCCCGCAGGCACGGTAGATGGAGTCATTCCCGATCCCGATGCGATTCAGATGCTTACTGAGTCGGTTGTGGCCGGTCAGTATCCCTGTTAGTAGTCCAATATCTTTTCGTGTCCGGTCCGTCGATGAATTCTTTGGACTGTCTGCATCCTATTTCGTTCTCCCAGGAGTCTGCCATCTAAGGTTTTTAAGTATGCTGCTAGATCTCCTATTATTTACATTTTAGACAGAATGTTTAATTAGATATCAATAGCTCGGGAGCCATATTCATCATTTTCCAGCAAATTTTCGACAAATTGAAATCTTCGCAAAGAAAAACTGTTGAGAAATTTTCATTTCTCTCCAATAAGACATCTTCGACAGAGCAGGCCTAAGAAATATAAAGGTCTTCATTGGCATCTGGCGGTAGATATGTACAGCCTAGAAGTATTTTATTTATGCCTAAGGTCAGTTGTACAAAAACAGTTTCTACATTATTGTAAGTTTATTCCGTTTGAGCTGATGATAGAAGTTTTTTGATAGCAATAAGAGAGCCTCCCTTTATTGTAAAATTGCCTTGTTTTTTCTTGAAGGTGGTAGAAAATTTTTAGACAAGTTTACTCTCAAGTTCTATATATTTTGTATCCTTCAATATTTAATTCATTGTTAAGTAAGTCAGCTTGTGTACTTGTTGCCCCATATTTAGTAATAAAAATAAATTATACAATTTTTATGGATCGGTTTAGTTTAAAATAATGCTAATTCATCAGGACTGCATTACTTTAATATAAAACTTTTTACATTTTAGACAGAATGATAGCAAATGAAAATCTTCAAGGCATTCCGCTGTTAGTATTAGCCAACAAACAAGACCTCCCTGATTGCATGGGGGTACGAGAAGTGAAGCCCATTTTTAACAAAAACAGCCATTTAATTGGCAAGAGAGACTGCATGGTTATTCCTGTGTCAGCACTCACAGGGTAAGGTTATAATTACTAAAGTTTAAATTTAGTTGGTTCCAGTTTTATAGGCAATTAAAAAAATGTTTTTTTTTTGTCAAATAAGGTTTGTTTTGAGAATGTAGTTGGCATCTCGGTTGGAATAGCGTATTGCTACTCTAATTTTGGTACAAAGTTTATAAAAAAGAGCCTATACAACATCAAATTATTGCTTAAAAATTATTATATCACTGCTACTATTTACTACTAAAAATCCTCTCTGTTTTTTTACCATTATTATAATTTTGGTGGTAATTCCGTAATAAAGTGCGAGTTTTTGAGTTTTATGGTAAAAAAAGGTTTTTTTAATTGTCTTTACAAGGTTGATATTTTTTTAAATTCGTCGACTTTGGTAAACAAAAAAAAATATATACTTTTAAAAGGCTTTCTTTCAATTTTCAATTTTGTTTTTCATAAAGAATATTTCCGTATTTTTTGCTAGGGAATGGGCCCTTTACAGTGTTGTTCACACTTTACTCTTTGGTTGATGCCAAGAAAAACAGTGAACAAATTCCAACTTTTTTTTGTTTCCTGAACAAAAACTATTTTTTTTTTGGTTTAACTACACCTAAGTAACGAAAAAATTCCAATTAAGGATATAAGTGGGCTTGCAAAAAAAACTATATTATTTGTTACAAAATTTATAGGCATACAATGAATATACATCTCACAGTTCCATTTTCCCTGATACCTTCTTTCCATGTTTAAAATATCTTGGTGGGACCTCTCACCGTGCTCGTCACTTACAGCTCCACAATTTTCCGGAAAGTGATCCAAATGAGAAACCAAGAAATGAATTTTTAATGACATGTTACGTCCGAGGTCTTGCTAACACAAAAGTAGTTGGGCAACCAGAACTGTATAAAAGAAAGGTTCGTTCGCTGTCGGACACACATTTTGCTTTTCAGTTTCTTGTTAGGAATCATCAGGCTAACATAGAACTGTACCTGGCGTATGAAGCATAACATAAGCAACCACACCCAGCGAATTTAAACAACTTTCGTCGTCAAATAATGCGTTGTTTAAATTCGCTGGGTGTGGTTGCTTATGTTATGCTTCATACGACAGGTACAGTTCTATGTTACCCTGATGATTCCTAACAAGGATGAAACAGGCCTGTAGGTTTCTGGTCTATCCATTAGATCTTGAAGGCCTGGTCGTAATGATTTGAAAAAGTAAATATCTTTTTTTGTAGTTCTTGATACGATTCATTAGGCTATACAAGAGAGGTTTGAACAGAACATCACTCAGACTTTTCATTTTTCTCTAATTTTCCGCTTCTTTCTGAACTTGACCGACAAGAAATTATGAAAACTTCCATGGACTTGGACAACTTTTTCACTGACGCGATATAAATGGACTTGAACACGAGACGAAATTTCGTCGATCCTTACAATAATGTCCGGCCAAACCGAAAACTTTAAAATGCCACAAAAAAAAAAGTTCTTTGAAGGCTCATCATCTGGAAGCATGTTATTCAAATTTATGCATATCACTTGGAATCCTTTTAACGTTACCAGTCAGTAGCAACTGGTGAACGAAGTTTTTCAAAAATAAAAATTATAGAAAATTACTTGCATAATAGAAACATTTTCCGAAAAAAAAAGGCAAGAAAATTTCAATAAATTACGTACCTTTTTTATGTAACTTAGCTATTGCTAGCTAACTTTTGTTTTTTTTTATTGCACGTACTTATCTCTTAACGCAGGGCAAAAGTAAATATTTTTGTTTTTCAAAAACTTATTTTAGTCTTTAGTAACTTCCAGGGAAAAAATCAAAACAACAAAAAATATATTTGTCAAAATATTTTTGGAGGAGAGGGGGCGGCCATTCCTGAAATCGCATCCGGCAGCCGAAAGGCTGGCGACGGGCCTGATACAGGCTACCAAAGGGAACCCACAAAAAAGCCGAATTTACAAAAACCGAAACACAATTGAACAGGAAATAAAACGTCCGAAACGAAATATGAACGAAAGTAAAACACCCAGAAAATAATGGATACGAATATAATTTTATAGAATTTTAATTTACTCGATCCTTAAAAGACACGAATATAATTTAAACGATTATAATTGTCTCGAACCTTAAAATTTCAGAATTACAAAAGTATCGAAAATAATTGTCTAGAAACGAAAAACACCCGACTCACAAATTGATAGAAAATAATATGCCCGATCCTTAAATGAGCAGAACCACAATCGCTATTTAAATCTCTAGCCGTAGGCCCTGGATTGCGGCATTGACAAGTTTCTCTATTTGGAAGATGACGCGGGGTTTTTTTTTATTAAACGATTTTACTTAACTTCACAGTTTCTGGCTGTCTAACTATCAATTAAATTTTGCGATTCATTTTTGTAATATAGGTCCCATGAAAATACAGTAATATGAAGAAATTTGGAGGTAGGGGGTGGTTGAAGAATGTAAAGGGGGTAAATTAATACAATATTGTCATAAAGCACCCTGTATTCGTTCTTATTTTAATTAAATGGTGGTTGGAATGGAGAGGTTTTAAGGGAGTGCCGAAAGTGCCTCCATAAAGTGAAAAACGTAAGTAGACGTTTTTTACTATTGTTTTTATGTAATCTTAAGTTAGGCCGTTGCAAGTGTAGGATTAGATCAGCGAAAGTCTGATTTGGCTAGTTAGTTTTTTTTGGGTTGTACCTTGTTGTAACTTTTGGTTAAACAAATAAATATTAGTAGTAAAACTAATTCTTAAACTGGGTAGGCAACTAATTTCCTCGATAGCTGCACTAAACATAATTTTGTTAATTCATTAAGACTTCTTAGTACCCCTAGTGGAGCTATCTGAGCGGAGGAGATTAGTTTAACCTCCCTGCATCATAACTTAATTGTTAACCCGTTTTGAGCTATACCCCTAGTAGAAAATTGTCGTAAAATTTGGTACTCTCCTTTTGTGCGAAAGCCAAGGGGCAGTAGTTTTAGTTTTTCAGTTTCAGTTTTTTAAAAGAATAAAATAAGTCACAACAATATCACAACTTACTTTGACTCTTCCATGCCGTAAGCCTGGCAACGTAGCAACAGACAGATTGGAGTTCTTGAATTTTGTGGTTCGGCATTATTATGTTTCTATGAAATTATTTTCTTTAAAAATATTTTCTAAAATTTTGTGTTTCTATAAAAATATGTTTCGTTTAAATTTAATTCTATGCATATATTTTCTAGCGATTTGATTTTCATTTTCGAGACAATTTTTTTCGGACCAATTATTATTATTTTCATTTATATTCTGACAAATAATGCATTAATAAAAAAAATACATTTAAAAAAAATGTTGTTCAGTCGGTCAAGTTCTGAAAGAAGCAAAAAATTAGAGAAAAATTAAAAGTAGTCTGAGTGATGTTTTAACTGTTCACAACTCTCTTGTCCGAAGAACTACAAAAAAAGACATCTACTTTAAATTTTTGTTGAGGGTCTTCGATTGGCCTAACCGCCCTTTCATAATTAAATTGCCTACTTTTTTTTTGCGGTCTAGCCCTGACGTCGTTTTTGAAAACTGCCTCGATTTCTAAGACGTCTTTTCGCGAGCGACGTTTTCGAAAGCACATTTTGAAAACATACGTCACCGTTTCAACCGCAACGTCACCGTTTCGAACCATCGCCACTGATCGCCAAAATGACAATTATTGAATGACATTAATCAGCTGTGTTTGTGTGGCTTCTCGTTTTTTGGATTTGGAAGTTTTTTTTGTGATTTTTTGAAATAAATGTCCCAGACCCACAAGTGAGCCTTTTTTTTTGTCGCCGCTAGATATCCTTGGCCTATTTTTATTATTGCTAAAAATTGACTAGTACCGCCATATTGAACCGTGTTCGAAACGGCGGCCGAGGCGCTTTCGAAATCCTTTGGAATGTTTTGAACCGTGAGGTCACCGTTTCCTTGCCAAAATAACATTTTACACATGTTTTCAAAGCAGTTTCGAAATCATCGGTTGCGAAAAGTCGTCTTTAGTTCTTGCTGTTCGAAATAATTGTCATTTCTCAGTTTTTGAAAATGACCATGCAAGGCATCGAGAGGTCTGGTAGCCTAGACTATAATTAGTAACGTAGTAGTAACTTTATGCTTACTGGGTTTATTTTATTTAAAATGTCATCAAAAAACTAAACAAACAAGAAATTGAAAATTGTTAATCTTCTGGGCAATTCCATTAGTCTCATATTTAATGCCAGTCTCAAATAATGGCAAATTAATCTAACCAATCTAATACATTCAAGCCCGTACTGAATAAAAAATGGATGCAATTTTAAGTAAAAAATTACGAATAAACTTTTTTTACCTTTAGTTTTTAGGGCTAAAAATTTTAAAAATGGCAATAACTGAAAAATGTTGAATTTTAAACGCCATTGATCTTAAAATCTTAATTTTTTAAGGCAAATGTTTGAGAGTAGAGAATCTTATGACATGCTGGAAAAAGAACACACCAGCCTTTTGATTTTTTTAAAATGCAAAATACCTGGTAAAACCTTGGTGCAAAGGCCAATAATTCGTAGATTTTTTTTGAGAGACAACTGTAAGGTCCTTTGAAAAACTTTGAATGAAAGCTTTTACTAAACATATGATTTTATACAATTCTCGAAACCATGTTTTTGATTTTCAAATTAATGGCGTTTTAAAAGTTTTTTAATTTTGTCGTTAAAAAATTAGTAGTAGTAACTAGGGGTCGGCCCAAGACCTGGCAAGTAGCCCCAATCGGTCCCTTTTTAACTTACCCCATCCCAGCCCCCCTAATCCACCACCTGTACCGCTTGTACGGTAGTGGGCTCTCCGGGCCTTCCTGTTCTCTTCACGAAGTCTAGTACTTTGGCCCACTTGAGAGCTCGTAGGTCCTCTGCATCCAGGTTCGGTTGTCCGAGTACCTGATCGCACTCCGCAACGAGGTGCCGGTATGTCTCCTCCGCCCTCCCGCAGGCGATGCGAGTCAGATGCTTACTGAGTCGGTTGTGGCCGTTCAGTATCCCTGTCAGTAGTCCAATATCTTTTCGTGTTCTTCCCAGGAGCTATTTGAGTCTGGCCGCGTCCGGTCCGTCGATGAATTCTTTGCAGTGCATCGTTAGCCCATTTAATGAGTCGACTTTGTAGCTGTCTCTTTGATACCTAAGAGTGGTTCCAGCCCCACGTATTGAGTGCTGGCCCCGATCCGAGCGAGTTCATCCACCTTTTCGTTGCCCGACACTCCCGTGTGTCCCGGTCTACATCACTGTAACTCTCTTGTCTTGCCTCAAGGCTTCCAGTGCTTCTACGCACTCTTCCACCAGAGTACTGGCAATTTTTGGCGCACTTAGTGCCTTTAGGGCCGCTTGGCTGTCGTAGCATATGTACACATGCTCCTCCGGACCATTGCGAACCTCTTCTAGTGTTGCCGCCATTATAATGGCGTATACCTCGTCTTGGAAGACCGTAGCTTGCTCTCCGAGCGGGTAGTTCATCCGAACTTCTTGGTCTTGCACGTAGACCCCCGCCCCTGTTGTCTGTCTCTCCGATAGCTTGGAGCCATCGGTGTGGCATATCACAGCGTACGTCTCGAACTATTGGTGGAGGTTCTCCCTCAGAATTCCCTATAGGGAATTTTGGCTTTGTACCTCTTATTGAATTTTCAGGGAATTCGGGTTGCCTTGATCTCAAAGGACGCAAGTGGCATCTCCCTGGTGGCCATTTGGGCGACCCTTAGGTGTCCAACGGCTTCCCTTCTTCTTCTCCACTGACCAGAGTCCCTCAGACGCAAATGGGTCGCTATCGCTTCCTTCTTAATCCAAGTCGGTAGCGAAGGCAGTCCCAGAATGGTCTCGAGGGCTTGGATTGGTGTAGTCCTCATGGCGCCGGTTATTCCCCTGCACATAAGCCCTTGCAGGCTTCTGAGCTTTTGGG
The DNA here is from genome assembly GCA_963921995.1 of Oxystoma pomonae. Taxonomy (NCBI): domain Eukaryota; kingdom Metazoa; phylum Arthropoda; class Insecta; order Coleoptera; family Brentidae; genus Oxystoma; species Oxystoma pomonae. The sequence continues at coordinate 57,088,896 of OY998164.1, forward strand.
ATATGGCGGTCCTCTCCACTGCCGGCCACCAGACGATGGATCCATATTGGATCCTAGGTCTTAGTATAGCCGTGTACATTCAGTGGAGGTTCTTGGGTGTAATACCCCAGGTCCGACCTACCAGCCGCATGTTGCCAAAATGACTTTTTCAGTCATTTTGGCAACATGCGGTGTCCAGGGTGACCCCCAAGTACTTTAGCTCTGAGACCAAAGTCAGGGATTTCCTGTACATTATGGGTGCTCTGAATCCCTCCATTTTTTTCTTTTTGGTGAACAGGATCATCTCTGTCTTTCCTGGATTAACAGAGAGGCCATTCTGTTGGCACCAGTTTTCTATGATTCGTATAGCTCGTTGCATTCTGCTGCAGACGGTGTCTAGGAAGCGACCTACCACCTCCACTCTCTGTCATCTGCATACGCTTGAGCGTCGAATCCTTCCTTTGTCAGCTTTTCCAGAAGGATATCTATAATTAGGCACCATAGGTGTGGAGACAGGCAGCTACCTTGTAAATGTGGTACCTACAAAAAATTGAATGCTTTATTACCAAAAATATTATGGTTCGGGTGTGGTTAAAGGGGAGCCCTCCCAGATCTTAAAAAATTCTAATATACCAACAAACTTCTCGCAAACAAATCGACGTGTCCCAGAGATTTAAAGAAAGGCGTCTGCTTATTTTTAAAAGAAACTAATCAATGACACAAAAATTTACGTAAAATGTAAGTGTTCTATGACTGGCCGATGCCCAAAAATAACAACAAAGATGAGGAGATTTTTCTTACTTTAGTTTTTGCTACAGAATGGTCAAAAGAATTTCTTATTATTTTTTGAAAAATTCAGAAATCACTAAAGTAAGAAATTACATTCTTATGACCACTCACGACCACAAACTATCAGGTAAAACCCCACTATAAGAGCGGCATAGATAAGGGTTTTCTTTGGAGAGGGGGGACAAAGTAAATAATGCAAAAAGATTCCGAAAAACTTGTTTTATTAAAAGACAATACAAAAAAATCTAACTAAACTTTAATCGAGAATGATTTATATTGAGTACGGTATGAGCTTTATTACAGTAACAAGTGGGCATAGACCGAAATCTGGTAACCACACTAGTGCTCTAATTACTCATTAATGAGCCTGACCGTATGATATAGGTATAACACTTTATCTACGACTCAGATTCAATTTCCCAAACGTTGAAAATATATCCCAGGTTTTTTATTTATAATAGACAATCATTTTTTTGAAGAAAAAAATTGTACAAAATTGTTTTTTTTTAATAACAATGAGTTACGTATGAGCAACGCGGATATATATCCTCGTTGGTATGAGCTTATTACTTTACTAGTTATATAATGAGCGTTACGTTATTTGCTTATTAACACATTAGTGTACTTTTGCCTAATGCGGTAACGTGACGACTACGTTCATTAAAAAAAAAATTAAAATAAAGATATTTTTCTTCTTCCATACGTTCTCTACTCTTAAGTACTAAAATAGATGAAATAATTTTATATATTTTTAAAGTTTTTAAAAGTTCGGAATTAGAATGAAATTTTAGATCTTGCATAGGTAATAATGCTGTCCAATAATGGATTAAAAATAGATATTTTTGAAACATTACATCAATTTCTGTATGAAGCATCTTTATTTTGGACTCAGAATCCATGTTCGGACATTACCCCTTGCCCCCCCCCCTTATCTACGCAGCGCCGGTGCAGTATAATAAACCATCCTAGAACATGTGAATAATTTTTAATTGTAAAGATTTGGGTTATGGAAAATATTTTTATGTTATTTTCAGGGAAGGAGTGGATGAGGGCATAAGATGGCTTGTAGATTGCATCAAAAGAAATTCTTTTATAAGACCTCCAAGAAATAAAGATGACAACTAAAAAAATTAATCTTAATTGTTTCCATTTTTGTTAGGATAATTTTGTAAATGTTTATAATGGCTTTAGCAAAATATGTTTTGTTCTTTATATTCGTTGTAAATAAAAGAACATACTTTTCGTATTTTAAAACAGAGGAGAAAATATTGTTTGTTCAAAATATATTTTGCATAATTATCTCAAAGCAATCCCTCATATAACAGTGTGTTAAATCACCTTTGTAGGTATTCTGTATTTTAAACATTATTTCGATCCTTTGTAATTACAATATGTCTTGAATAAAAATTAACTTATTTACGTCTTACTAATGACCAATGACGAAATCGATAAGCCATTTTTCTTTTAATGTAATTTATTGTTAATTTGTAAATAAAATACATTCTTATAAATTAGTAATTTTTAATGGGTTTTTTAAGCTGGTATTTCTTTAATTTTTGTTTGCAATTTTTTTTTCTTATTTAATATTATTCTAAAACCTATTTTGCTTATAATTAGGCATATGGATTCAATTAGATCATTAAATGTAGAATCGAGATTTCTAAGTGATTACAGATGCATACATTAAGTATATCATCATTTTAATTTTATTTTCAGAACTGGAATATATTTATTTTACATATTTTCATAAGGTTTTTCTTTATCTTGTCCCACTTTTCTTAACAAACTGTGGTTTTATAACGTAGTTCAGCAGTGTCGTTAAAATACCTACCTACCTACTATACAAGTGCATGTGCAAAATTTTGGATCTGATGCTCTGCATCAGTACATTGTGATTTTTACCTATTTAGGGAAAACTCTTTCTTGGATCCAGTTAAGTGATATTTTTGGTCATAGTTTTTTGCCAATGATGAATCCAGACTGGAATATTTTGCCGCGTGACGCTAACAGAAGGTATAACGGGTATGAAAAGCTATTCTTTATTTTTATTTTAGGCAGCAAAATATTTTTTATATCTTCATCAAAAACACGATTTTAATCACTGTCCGCAAATAACAAAACCATGGCTTTTTTTGTTACCGAAACATTTTTTACTGTTCAGGGGTGCTAAAAAATTAAACAGAAGGATATGGTGCGAAATTGTAAACCGCAGTATAGCCGCTGGCACAGTAAATGCTTTTTTTTATACCTTCATAAAAAACATGATTTTAGTAACTGTCTGCAGATAACTAAAGCATGGCTTTTTTGGTTACAGATACAAAAAAACTTTTTTTATATACCTTCATCAAAAACATGATTTTATTAAGTGTCTGCAGGTAACTAAAGCATGGCGTCTTTGGTTACCGATGCGAAATAGTAGTTTTCACAAGTAGTGGTTAAAATAGTGTTTTTTTTTTACAAGCGTTGGTTTAAATAACGAGCGCAGCGAGGTATTTTAAAAACGTGAGTAAAAAAAGCACAGTTTAGCCGCAAGTTGTCGACACTATTTTTTTGAATACCTTTATCAAAAGATCCAAGAAAAACAGGAAAATACTTTTAAAAATCTCGAACGAAGACCACTTCTCGCAACACACCATCTCACTATAAATCAAGGCGGCTGGTAAATGAAACAATAATGGTTTCCATGGCGATGTGCCATTTTACTCTTTGACAGTTTGATATTTTGACGATGTTTTTAAATGGTTTTTTCGTAAATCCTTGGTGAAAACTGGCGGAAATGGCTTAATTTTTAGACTAGAATAATTAGATTTTGTCAATATTATTATTTTGCGCTATTTCTCTTTAATTTTGGGTAAACAACGGACCGAAATCTTTTTTTGCTTCCGTGATAAGAAAAAACATCGTCAAAATATCAATCTTTAAAAACGCACATCGCTATTGAAACCGCATTGTTATTTCATTTACCAGCCGCGAGCCGCCTTGATTTATATGTAAAGATGGTGTGTTGCGAGAAGTGCTCTTCGTTCGAGATTTTTAAAAGTATATATTATATATATATATATATATATATATATATATAAACTCCTTTTTTACTCGCGTTTTTAAATACCTCGCTGCGCTCGTTATTTAAACCAAGGCTTGTAAAAAAACACTATTTTAGCCACTAGTTGTGAAAACTTATTTTTTTTTATCACGGGTGCAAAAAAAGATTTCTGTCCGGTTTTTACTCAAAAATAAAGGGAAACAGCGGAATATAGTAATATTGCAAAAATATAATTATTCTTGCCGGAAAATTGAGCCATTTTCGTCAGTTTTCACCGAGTATTTACGAAAAAATCGTTTAAAAACATCGTCAAAATGTCAAACTGTCAAAGATTAAAATGCCGCAACAATGAACGTCACCGAGTAAAAAGGCACATCGCTATGGAAACCATTGTTATTTCATTTACTACATTGTAGTGTAGTGTGTTGCGAGAAGTGCTCTTCGTTCGAGATTTTTAAAAGAATTTTCCTGTTGTTCTCGCTGCGCTCGTTATTTAAACCAACGCTTGTAAAAAAGCAGCACTATTTTAGCCACTAATTGTTAAAACTGCTATTATGTTATACTTTTTTGGTTTTTTAATTTTTTTTTAATGATGTATCAAAAAAATTGTGTTTACAACTCGCCGCTAAACTGCTTTATTATACACGCGCTTTTAAAACATCGCTTGGAAAAAAGCATTATATACTTTAACCACTATCTAATTTAATTTGTAATAATAATCATCATTCAATCCTATAACATCTTCTGCAGACCATGGTGTAAAGGCTAGGCCCGGGGGATTGGGTTGGGTTGGATCCCAAATAGCAATTTTTAGTTGTGCAAGTTGTTAAAATTAGAAATACCTTTAAACGTTAATAGGGAAATTTTGGAACGCTTACAATTTTGACAACTTTGACAGCCGCTGTGGTAGGGTTTAACAACCACTACCACTCCCACGCATCGATTTTATCAGAAGTTTTTGAAACACGTTAAAAACTCTCCTGCAAAAAATTAAGAGATGAGAAAAAAAACAAAAAATTGGGCTTAATTTTACAAAATAAGCGTTTTATATGTTGGAACCTGGTAATATTTTATTATTTTTAAAATTAATTGCGGCAAAATTTTCCTGAATTAACAATAAAAATAACCACAACCACAATGAAATGGATTCGTAGCTTACGCTGGTAGTGGTTAATTACCTCAACGTAATGACCATTAGCTATTGCGCAGACGCAGTAATTACCACAACCACTACGAAGTGTCAAATAAGCGTTCCAAAATATCCCTAATTGTTTTATAGGTCAATAATAGTTGTCTTCTTAGTTGTGAAGGGAGACGTTTTCTGGCCGGGTTGTTGTAGACGCGGACGCGACTATTTTTATCAAATCAATTTTTATGCTTCGTTTGCAAGTAACTAATTTCGGAGCACTGTCCTGTGTCAATTTCCATTGGGTAAAATTGAGGCGCATTCGCCTCTGTAAACCGGGGATCCGCTCAAAATTGGTGATAGCGTAGACAAAATCGGTTATTTTTCGGAGGCTTAACGAGGCCCGCTCGGTTATTTTTTGTCCACCATACCAATATATATGGTATGGGGGACTCGAGGGGAAAACCACTCATGGCATTAGTTGGCAATACCCATATGTATAAATACATGCACAAATTTCTTAGCATTACTACCAGATTTATATGGCATTACTGGCAATACATGTACAAATCATAGGTCAGTTGTTACCCCCTTGTTGGGGGACTATTAAAATCTTGAAATTTCGACTTTGCTTAATTTTATCAAAAATGAGTTACTAAAGTTCCAAAACAACATAATCGACAAAAAAGAAGTTGTCTGTTGTCTGTCTGTATACACGATACACGATGACTCAAGAACGCCTTAATCGATTTTAACAAAATTTGATACAAAAATCCTCTATCGGCTGACCATGAACTGATTAAATTTTGGGTGGGGGGGGGGTGAAGGGGGATAAAATATTTTTAAAAAATTGTAACTTTGAAACAAAAGCAAGTAGCGATAGACGGTTTTCAGATTTAAATTTCCATGAATATGGACTACAAATTTTGTTATAATAAAGTCCAAATTCTTGGGAGCTTTAGTTTCCGAGTTATTTGAAAAAAACGTTAAAATATATAAAAAAAATCATAACTTTAGAAGTAAAGCAGCTATTGATATTCGGTTTTCAGATTTTGGTTTTCGTAAATATTGATTGTATGGTGGACTATCCGTGCTTTCTAGCACCAATTTTTTTGTTCAGTTAGGTTTTTAATTTTTTTTGTGAAAGTGCCATGAAAAACAGGAATTGTTGTTTTCTTTTTTATTCTATTTACATTGGCAGTTTGTATATGTGCAAAAGAATACGGTTACGGTAATTTTGTGTTTATGGTTTAAAAACTCTTTTTAGCATCTTAATTACGGTGTAATACGGTAAGCAAATAAGGTGATGATAAATTAGTGGTCTATTAACTCTCTAGTATAGTAGTTCAATCCGTCAGGACACGGGAGTGTTTTGGTTGTCAAAAAATAGCACGTGAGTTAAGTTGTAAAGAAAATTTAAAAATGATTTCAATATATGTATTTACATTTATACAAAATTCGGAACTTTTTGCATGTAAAAGCTGGTATTTTTCCCTTACAACATTTTTAAGGCTTTTTTGAAGCAATTTATAATTCATTTTTTCTATTTCATAAAATCATCTTAACTACCACTTTAACAGATTCTCAACTAGTCGCAATCGCATCGCGCCGGCGCCGTTGACTCAATTAAAAAATCATCCACCGTGCAAGTAAAGAGGGTCGTCGCGTTGCACAACGTTGAGTGGTCGACAAATTGCTAGCTGTGGGATCATTACCAAAAAATTCCGAATGAGGTTCTCATATGAAGAGTTTTACGAGCCCAGGCTATTTTCCGGCAACTTTAATTTTTATAGTTCTTTTTGATAACACCAAAAAAATAATTGGTCCTCTTTTTTTTTGACACACCCGATTTCTCAAAAAGCGATTGGTCATTTTTATCAAATTTTGGTGTTTTTATTTTATTTAAATTAACACAATAACAACAATTTTCCTAAATTCCTAAGTATAATCTCAAAAGTTAAATTTACTCCTAGGTCTGTGAATAATGTGTGACAAAATCTTTTAACAAAATCGGTTAGGGTTAGAGCTTTAGTTTTTGAGAAAAAACATTCATTGATTGTTCAAACAACGTCAGTCTTTTTATCTTTTATGTCGCATCATATGCTTACTTTTTTATATTAGGTTGTGCATTTAAATTTATGATATTTCTCTTATCTATATGCCTAGTAAAGTACGTACAAACAGATAAGAATTTCCTTTCCACCTTGCACGAAAACTGTAAATGCTGTAAACTTGTAAAAATTCAATTTATTGATATAACCTGGGCTGAGTTGTAATTAAATCTTATCTCCAGTTTGTTATACATAGTTTTATCATCGGGATGAATGATACGAAGAATCTGCGATTCTTTTAGGATTGGTATTTTTTTTTAGTTTTTGTTATAATGTACCCTTATTATGAATCAGACTGGAGTGTTTTGCCTCCTGAGGCCAATAGAAGGTAAAAAAAATATAGTTTGAACGTCCAGAAACAAACTAATTTTGTTATTCAGGGAGAGGTTAATTTATCTGCTTTTGCTTATCTTTGTGTAGATTTTGCTTATTTATGTTTCGTTTTATTACTAAGCCTTAAATGTTTATATACCTATTACTGCAATGCAATAACATTTTTATTAAAATAAAAGTGCAAAGTGCGCAAAACGTTCAGTTTTAAAACTATCCTCTTTTTGACCAAAGTAGGGTGTTGGTTGTTGGTTGAGTTTCTACATCCGTGTGGTTGACCAATCGCGTACACGTCCATTATATAGCACGTCTAAAGCCCAACGGTTGTACAATCACGTAATTATCTAGACATCTTGAAATCAATGATTTTTAGTTATATCTGTCCAAATTTGTTTAATTTAAAGGATTTTATTGCAATTTCAGATGACCAAATTTGTTAAAAATAGTTTTAAAAATAAAACGAGGTTGGGGTTTAGGCCACAGAGTACCGTGGTGATCTCTGGGACTACACGTCCCCACAGGGTGCTTATTTTTGACTGTCGGGGAGGTGTAGGGAACAAAATTCTCCCGGGGAGCGAATTAGGGAATAGTCAAAATATTTTTTATACTAATATTATTTAATCTTTGGTCAAAATCAAGTGATATATCGAAGGAAAAGAATGCTGCGTTCTATAGTAGAATATAAACTAGTGCCCTTATTCTCGAACTGATAGAAATTCTGCTCCCATTGCAGGGAGTCAATTCTCTCGCTACTATGCATCTCATTGGTCCAAATCTTTGGCTTAAATCGGTTTCTGTCACTTTTGCCCGATATTGATAGAAAGTAATATTTCTATTGGTCAAGAGAATTATACCCGATGCACACCAACGCGTGTCCTTGCATGCCCACGCATGGCATCACGTGACTCTGCATTTAAAACCATTGGAAATATATGTCTAGTCACATGGTGCGTTTTTTGAAGCAGGGTGGGCACGCGTTGGTGGGCACAAGGCTTTAATTTCAATCAATATCGGACAAAAGTGAGAGAAACCGAAGATTTAGACCAATGAGATGCTGCATAGTATCGAGAGAACTTGTGTGAACTTTTTTTGTCACTTTCAAGTATAAGAACAAGTGGGATAATCTCAAATCTGTGCACGTCCCCTTTCTTGCAGGTTGCAGAGTTACTAACCACGAATTTAAATTTTGCGCCACTTGAAAATGTGCGATTTTGCAGAAAATTATGATTTTTCACTAAAAATATTCTCCGATTAAACGAACTTCTAGTGAAGTTCAGTGAGTTTGTATCCACGGAGGGTCACAGAAGTATAATTTCAAAGATATGAATATGATTGTCAATTGCTCCGTAATTTTAAACTTGGTTTATATTTAACTCATGTTTATGCGCAATTTTACAACTCATAGTTAAACGTCAAACCTCAGTTTAAACCACAGATGTCGACTTTTTTACGTTTTATAGGTGCAGTTTACCAACAAACTTCGGTTTAACCGTTACCGGCGGTTTGGGTGTTTGTTAAACTTCAGTTTAATAGTTACCGAAAGATTCTAACCTCAAAAAAGTTATTAAAAATTTGTTTTTGGTAAAAAGACTGTAAGTATTTAGTGAAATCGCTATGATCAATGACTTAAAACTTATTTTTGATCAACTGGATGAAGAATGACGAAATTATTGACATTGTCGAAGCACGAAGACCAAATATTATTTGTTCTAAAACAAATCCTTTGGAGGAGTCCGACGATATGTAGATTTTAAAAAGAGGTTTGAATTATCTAAAGAGATATGCGAAAATGTGCACAAGGAAATTCGACAAGAGTTAATTGGAACATCCATCTGACCAGCAAGTTTTATTCTCACATCGAGCTCACACGTATATATATACTGTATATCTTTTTGACAAATCTGAACATTTTTGTTGTGTCGTCTGATACGCTGATATCTCAAAAAGTACTTGACTGATTTTTATCAAGTTTGGCTCTAGTTGGTGCCATTTTGGTTAAAATAATCAACCCTATATATGTAAAGAAAATGTAGTCTTTCTTCATGGCCGTGGTTTAACTCCGACTTATAAAATTGAGCAACTTGTTTACCGATGGATTAATTCAAAGATTAAACTGAAGTTTAAACTATGGTTTAATCTGGAGTTTTACCTTTGGTTGTAAAATTAGCCCTTAGAAAGCAAGACCTTGATATTTTAAGTTCTACGTGGAAACGCATTCTAAACATTTAGGTTAAATTTAAAGTAGGTTTAACATTGCTGTTGGCTTTTTCATTAATCCACACATTGATGAAAAATGTGCTAGAGCCACGGATGTAGAAACGCTAGAGCCCTTAAAATTATGCATCCTACAGTTGGTAGCACTGCCTTATTGTCATTCGTGACGTCAATACGTCATCAGTTCTGCCGGCCATATTGAAAATGTATGTCAAATCGATGGGGGTAAACTTTATTGAAAATTGCCAATTTATTAAGTTTAATTAGCCTAATATCTTTAAATTAAGGCGTTTTTTGGCAGCTCAGAATCTCTTCTATTTAATTTTACGGATTTCGAGGTTGTTCGTGGTAAAATAACATAAAAAATAGCGAATCTATGTCAGCTGTCGGGGTCGGCTGGGTGCAAAATACAGGTGAATTTTCGTGTGAAAACTGTTTTGGTGGCAGAGGAGCCTTCCTTTACAGTCCCGATAGATTGCCGAAGCAGAGCTGCAAACACTAAAAAGTGTAGCTTTGGTTTAGTGCTGGATTCTGAAGTGGTTCCGGAGTTAAAGGCATTTTATAGATTTTTATTACAAAAACGTTGAAGTAGCAGAGTACTACCAGTACCTTGTGCGGCCAAACCTACGTCATTTTATGGACGTATAAAGCGGGTTTACCCAGCAACATAATGCACAATTCTTAAATTTAGTGCTTAATTTTTCATCTCTGTCTTTTTTTACCAAATTTAAGAATTGTGCATTAAGTGGGATTCAAAGTTTTATAAGGTAAGCGGTATGTTGTAAAATGCAAGCAAAATAAACTGTAGCAAATGCATGCTGCTCTTACCACTTGCAGCTTAAGGAACAGTATGAAAAGCAGCATGAATATGATATTAGTTTATTTTCCTTGTGTCTTACCACATATCTCATACCACTTACCTTATGGAACTCTGAATCTACCTTTATGTTCCTGGTCAGTTCCTGGGTAATCCTGCCCATAGCCTGTTATTTTAAGGCCATCTGTTGCCTTAACTATTTGTCTCATTGTTTGTCATGGGGGCTGTTTACCCTTTGTTCTGACTATTACTTGTCATTTCTTAAGGTTAATTTAGGCTTAAGCTTCAAGCATAAATTGGCTCTCACTGTCTTTTATCAAAAAGATGCTAGTGTCTTAAGTTTGCCTAATAGTAGGTTCTGGCTAAGGGGTTAACAGCTGACTCAAAATTTGTTCATGTATTGCCAGTAAAGGGTCATTTAGAATAGCACAAAATTAACACCTGTTGTCTTAAGCAGATAGGTTTCAAATTTTTTATTTGGGTATTATATGGCTATTATAAGGGTACAGCACATAACCAACTGAAAGTAAAGTTTTATTTACACAACATCCTCCCAAAGTTTTGCACCTATAAATTATCAAATAAAAAAACTGTGGCACCTAAATGAACCTTAATTGTAAATGTGGTTGTAATATCAAGGAATTTGTATATCTTTCAAACTGGCAAATATATGGTAAATTATCAAGAAAAATAATTTAAAAATATGTTATGCAATTATTTTTCTATTGCCAATGTTTTACAAATTTTATTTATGGAATAAATTAATAATAGGATCATCAAACTGTTCTGCAAATTTGTATATTAAAAAAATTACAAATGTATGTAAAAAATTAATTATTCCATTTTGGCCTACCACTCGGGATCCATCCCTAGATCAATTTTGTTTTGCCTTTAAGCAGCTTGTATCGTTTTTCAGATAGTGCTTGACAGTTAAACAGAAAAAGCACCTAAGACAGCTTGGTTTTAAATGTGTTTTTGTTGCCTTTAGCAGAGTGTGATCCTGGTTATCGACTCCTGTGTGATTTGAATAACAAACTGCCTAACAATGAACACCTCCGAGCATGGGTAATTTATTTGTTTTATTGGAGTTTTGTGCTGTTTTACTAATTTGGTAATTAATTTTAGATTTAACCCTCCCTTTAACATGGCTACTATCAAGCAGGTTGTGAATGAGGCTATTGAGCGAGGTAAGTGCATACAACAAATTAATTATGCTGGTCAATAGAATTTCATTAAAACCTCATTTTTCAAATACGTAAAATTTTAAATTGGTTTATTTCAATACCTGCAAGCAAAAATGAAGGTTATTATTTTTTTATTTGCTTTATTGTTTCTAAAACAAGAAGATTGTACAGGTAACTAAATATTAAATAACAATTTCTTTAAATAGAGTTAGACTAAATATAAAAAAAAAACAAGAAAGAAAACCTCTGGTTTTTAAAATATTGAAATGTTTAATGTAAGGCCCACTAAGAAAGAGAGAAAAAAAGAGTGATCCATTTATCCTATGTCCCAATCTTGATCCCAATAGGTAGAGAGAAAAAAAACCAAATTAGAAACTAAAAAGTTAGGCTACAATAAGAAGAATAACGTCAAGAGGAAAAGTTACCATTAATTTATTAAAAAAGCTCTGGTTTTTAAAATATTGAAGATGGTTAAAGCTATTGATCTTGCACTATGTTGATTAGGGTGATCTAGGGGTCATTCCATATCAAATCAACCAAAAAATCACAAAAATTTTACGCGACCAATTCCAATTTTGATGATTTTTGGTATATATTTTCTTCTTACCATAAAAGTTGACAATGCAAATTTTTAGATTTTTTTGATTCGTAGTTTTTTTTTTTTTAATTTTTCAAAATAAAAAAGTCAGCATTTTGACCTTAACAAGAATGTACAAAACTAGCAATATCTCGAGAACCAGTTACACTAGGAAAGTAATAAATGGCTCATTTTAAAGTCATTTTGAAGCTCTTTTTTATGAAATATCACAACATAATTTTAACAAAAAAAAAATTGAAAATAAAAAATTGAAAATTCAAAAAGGCCATTTTTAATTTTTTTGAAAAAAATATATAATTTTGGTCAAAGTGTTACTTAATTATCCACAAAATTTTATGATGGAGAAATGATGGGTTCAATGTCAAAAAAAATATCAAAAATATTAAGTACATTAAAAATCATGCATTTAAAAAAATAAACATATTTTAGGAGCACCAATAGTGCACTGGATATTAAAATAAATAAATTTGTTGGATGGATACAGGTTTTAAAAAATACCCAGAGGCTTTATCTACAAATTATTTTATTTTAAACTCGCAAAAGAAATAAACAAACTTTTCTACTTCGTTGATAAAAATTAGACAGAAAACACTAAGACTAACTATATACCTTAAATTTATTTTTTTAACTTTCTTTTAAGAATTTCTGATGAATCTGACATTTCTTTTTTGCTGACATTGTAAGTTCTGCCAGTAGCAGGGTTGGGTTCAACTTTTTTTATAAGACTTTCTGGTTTAATAATTAAAATATCTTGAGGTGTTGGGTAAAAAAATGATGAGGCAGGTCCTCGTGGATGAAGAAAGCTTACTTTCAGTTCTCCTCTCTCATTATTTTTCCCCAAGACACAAGCCAGCCACCAAGCACTGTCATATTCTACAGTGACAAACCCTGACTCAATATTTTGCAAAATAATGCTTCCACCTTTAAAAAGATTATGTGTTTCGACCTCTAAGCATGTAGAAAACTGTTTTGCCAAAAACGTGCTTTCTGTAAGAGGAATTACAGCATGAATTTTTTGTGTCCCCGGTATTGTTAAGACTTCCGCAAATCTTTTATTCAAAATTATTTCATGATTTATATAATCTGCTTCTGTGCAATATTTAAAATGAATGCCAGATATGTTTTCTTCACACCAAGTAAACAATTGTAGAGGTGTCATTATTTGATTGTCATAGGGCCTCTGCAAACTGGCTTTGGCAGCAAGTCTTTTAACAGTTCCTCCCAAGCCATCGCAGGCACTTTTGCCATGCGAGGTGGCAAAATAATGCCACTCTGCTTCAACACCAAAATCTTTTTTATGCAGGCATATATTCAGAAAATTCTTTTTGTTTTTGTACTGCGCAGCACATCCATCCGAAAAATAAAAAATTTTGTTAAGTCCTGGTATTTTGATTTTTAAATCAGGAATTAATTTTTTTAAAAATAAATGAAATGCAATTGTATTATGTGTCAAGCTTTCCGAAATAAACACATAATTCAGGTTGTGCAGTTTACCATCACTTAGAAAATAAATGGCAAAAGGGTGGAGGGTTGCCTGGCTGTTATTCCAATGATAAGACTGGACTTCATCTTGCATAACAAAGGAATAATTTTCCGCAAAGTCGCAAGTGATCAAAGACTCTCCAGGTTTAAGGTTAATTTTTATTTCATTGTATCTATCTTTTTGCATTTTTGCAATAAAAGAATGTGATTTAAGTTTTACAAGATCATCAGTAAATTCCTGGACAAAATCATCACTTTTCTTAACAACGGTTTCCATAGTACACCTATCTACTGAGACCCACTTTTTAAATGAGACCTCATCAATTAATTCTTCCTCAAATTTTTCTATTAACGTATTTTTAAACTGTTCTACTCCAGGACATTGCTTGCATCTATTGCTTAAAAAACAGTCCACTGAAGGTGGATTACACATTAGTTTATAAAGGCAATCATGATAAGATATTGCAAGAGGCCTGTTATTTTCATCATATAGCTTATTTAATTTGGAGCCATTGAGCATTAGTTTTATATTTTGATGTATAGTACATACACATACAGTATGAGTCCCACTTTTTCCTGCCAGTATACAGTTTTTGGGTCGCAGTTCACAAAATTTTGAAAACCCAATTTTTTCATTGGGGTACTCAGTTTTAAACAATGCATAAATTTCTTTTAAATTAGCTAAGACTAATTTTTTTTGTACATATTCTTTTTCAGCTCCATATTTTCTGATAACAACATAATCTTTTTTACCTGGCATGGTCCTGCTAATGTTATCCCTTTGGTAAAAATCTACCACTATTTGGGCCACTCTATCACTAAGGGTCTTTCCCGGTTTGGGGTTAGGAGAACATAATATCCCATTGTCCTTAACTAACTGTTTTACAGCTCTGGCCAAATATTGAGAAACTCCAAATTCTTCTTCAATCTTCTTTCTATTCCAACTTTGAGGTAAAACATGATAAAACTAGTATTTTCTCACTCCTCTTTTCGGTTTTTAAAAATTTGTCCTTTAACTGCTTAATCATTTCACTTTCGTCACTCTGGCATTCCTTTACTAGCGTTGAATCTGATTCCTTTGTAAATGCTTTCGCAATTGTATGCTGTACAATATCAATTTTTTCTTTGTATACATTTTTTCTTTTAATCGGCGACACACCAAGAAGCTCCAATGACTTGTTTAAAAGAGTAAATGATTCAGCAGGATCTTGAAAATCTGGATCATTTTCTGGAACTTGACTGGGTCTAAAAAAATTTAAAAAGTTAGTTTTTTATAAGAACTTAAAAAGGGGGTAACAGCTGACCCAAAATGTGTACATAATGCCAAGAAATTTGTACATAATGTCTGTATTCTCAAAATGCCATGCAAAATAATGCCATGAGATTTTTCCACTCCGTACTTGATGCAATTGGTTTAGTTTATTAATTTTATATTAAAAAATACTATTTGTTACTTACCCTGCCTCATTTTCTTCAGATCCCTTAAACTCCTTTGAAAGCTTTAGTCTACAACCATCACAGATTTTCATTCCCATTTTGACATTTTTGTAACTGCACATCCACTTGGTCACATTTCTTAATTTCCCAAAATGCTTGATTTTTAACTCTAGTGGATCACAGCACTTTACTTTATATTTAGTCCATCCACTTGCCTCACCCATAGTTGAAACTTTTAAAATTACACAGAGATGACTTCTGATAAACCTTCAGTCGAACTATTATGTATCGATTATTTGGAGCTGTATCAGGAAGATACTTGCCAAAAATTTAAAATCAATTTATGCAGGAATTTTCATGTCAGCAAATCCCCACAATGTACCTAAACAGACCAATAAAATGAAGGAGGTGTGTCCTTAATGTTAAACAGGAATAAACAGGCAGTATTTCACAAAAGTATTGGCAGGTTTATACAGGCATATTTTCCTAAGAATTGGAACATCCAATAGTACGTCTCCGGTGGAAAAGAGGTTTTGTAAGTAAATATTACAATGGGGGGGGCAATGTTAATCTGATTACTGATACAGAATGAAACGTAGGATATAATTTTTTATTAAATAAAATATTGTTAAATATTTTTATAATATCGCTTTAAACCCCATTATATTCTTCTAATTACCAAAATGCATTGTCTATTTATAGGCGATTTTTCATGCATGTGACATTTTTAATAAATTTTTTCACATTGAACCCATGATTTGTCCATCTCAAAATTTTGTGAATAGTTTAATAACACTTTAAAGAAAATAATATAATTTTTTGAAAAAAATTAAAAATGGCCTTTTTGAAATTTTTCAAAAAAAAAATCAAAATTTTTTTTTTTTATTTTTTTTTTTCAATATATGTTATGCAATATTCTCATATGAAAGGTCTTTATAAGAGCTTTAAAATGAACCTTCACCTACTTTTCTATTATAAGTGGTTCTTTGGATATTCCTAATTTTGTGCGCACATGTTAAGGACAAATAAGTGACTTTTTCGATTTTCAAAAATTAATTCAAAATAAACAACTGGTCAAAAAAGTCTGAAATTTTGGATTTTCCAGTTTTTTGGTAGGAAAAACATGTATACTAAAAATCATCAACATCGGAGATGGTGTGGTAAAATACCCTGGTTGACTTGATATGGACTGACCCCTAGAGAGTAAATGAGCGACTCAACATTTAAGAATTCTGCAGTACCCAAATGCCCATATAGAGGGCAGGCAAATAGCAAATAATTAGATTTTCATGCATGAGTATATTACAAACTGAGCAAATCTCTTGCGGGTTGATTTTGTATGTGTGTCCTTTAATAGAGGATTTTAAAACAACATTATTTGAGGTGCGAAGTTTCCCTATTGCCCTGACTATGAAAATAGGAGGATTTAGAGTGAGATATTTTGGTGGAAGATCTGAAAGGGCCAAGTAACTAACAAAACATAATTTTTCAGGGTGAGTGTTTAAAGATTTTGAGATGCCTTTTACCACTGCAACACTGGATACATAGATTTTTATTTAAATAAAATAATTTTTGATGTAAGTTACTTACAGTCATTTTTCATATCAAATCAACCAAAGGTTTGGCAGGTCACCTCCAATTTTGATAATTTTTAGTAAAGTTATTGTACTCATAAAGAAGATCAAAAATCCCAAATTTCAGATTTTTTGGACCAGTAGTTTTCTATTTATTAATTTTTGAAAATCAAAAACATTGTCAATTTTCCCAACATGCACTAATGTAACATAAACAAGTAAGAAACATTTTAAGAAATTAAAAATTACATTAGAAATAGAAAAGAATCCAACATTTCACTTTAAGTGAGTGTGTAGGTTTGACCGGTAGCAGTAACAGGTTGAACCATTTCTGCTTTAGGTGTCAGATAATAAAATTAACTATTGGTGCACTTGGATGTAAGAAACATTTTTGCTGAAACATTTCTTATTTTTCCAGAATGTTTGTCTACTTTAAGTAGATCACAACATTTAGTAAAAAAAATTTAGAGTTAAATATAAATATATTTAACACTGATGACACTTTTTACATGCTTCTTTTTTTTTTAATCATGGAGCTGTGGGTGGTGTTCACACTATGCATTATTTTTTTTTAGAGGAATTGTAATTTTTAGCCAACATAACAAAATCACTAGTCAAAAAAATCGAAACAGGACTAGATTTTTAACTGCTTTGTTTACTTTTCACTAAACTCATAACCTAACATTCATAGCTGATCAGCAAAAGGTACTTGAAAAAGAATATTTTCTATTTTCGCGCATCTTGCATCACACTCCATTTTTCAATGGATTTCATAGTGTAAACACCCAAGCATGCAACATGCAAGGCATCAATAAGAGTAAAGCAGGGTTTGGCATAAAAATTAGAAGTCAGAACTGGAACAATTTGCCTGCAGTATCTGAGATCTGCAGGTATTTTCTTGTATCAGACACCTTGATAAGGGAGCTGTGGGGGGTGGGAAGTTTTTTTAGAAGAAAATTTAAAATACCTAAACTTTGATCTTGTGAAGTACTCTAGGATGGTGGATGGGGCGAGAGGCTGAAGGAGGAGGGGGAACATTTTATTCTATTTTGGCTTAAATTTAAAAACACAAAAGCAAGGGTGACAAAACAAGACTATGTAAGCATTAAAAACAGTTTTTTTTTAAATTAAATAAAACTTAATATTTTTTTTTCGCTGTGATCCTATCATTTCTCCTTCTTTTTTTCTATTTTACTAAAAATATTGAAAAAAATTATATTAAAAAAAAAAAAAAAATTGAGAAATACTTTTTTGAAAAGTGTAAAATAATTTTTTGTTCAAAAATTACATATTTTTTTTTATAAAACATAGATTATGAGATACCTCTACCATTTATTTGATACCATACATTTTGATAAAAATTTCAATTTTTGAAAACTACCTTCACCCTTTCTATTGGATTATATGGTGTTGAATAAAACCAGCTTTAAATGGGATCACAGATACCAAATTGGATCTAAATCAGTCCAATAGCATTTGAGTATTAGTTACAGACAGTGAGACATACAGACAGGATGCACAACAAAAAATTTCAACTCAAAACAACAAAAATTGCGCACCATAACTAGGTACTTTAAAATTATTTAGGTCCCAGAGGGAGGGTTGTGGGGTTTTAGGTATTTCTAAAGGAGCGAAAAACTTAAGGGACATTTCATATCAAATCATCCAAAATAAAAATAGGTTTTGCAGATTACCTCACCGATTTTGATAATTTTTGGTACAGTTACTCTACCTATGATGTTTCGGACCAGCAGATTTTTTTATTAAATTTTTCCCTCCATTTTTCCTCAACATGCACCAAGAAAAAAGACAATATCTCGAGAACTACTCACACTAGAATAGTGATATGTTAAAGGTCTCGAATATACCTTTTTTATAAAAAAAAAATGTAATTTTTGAACAAAAAATTATTTTACACTTTTCAAAAAAGTATTTCTTAATTTTTTTCAAAAAAAAAAATATAATTTTTTTTCAATATTTTGAGCAAAATATTTACCAAATTTCAGGAAGGAGAAATGATAGGTTCACAGCGAAAAAAAAATATTAAAAAAGTGTTTTTTTAAATCAAATAAAACACTTTTTTAATATTTTTTTTTGTTCAAAAATTACATATTTTTTTTTTATAAAACATTGATCATGAGATACCTCGGTTGAAAGGTATATTCGAGACTTTTAACATATCACTATTCTAGTGTGAGTAGTTCTCGAGATTTGTCTTTTCTCTTGGTGCATGTTGAGGAAAAATGGAGGGAAAAATTTAATAAAAAAATCTGCTGGTCCGAAACATCAAAAATTATCAAAATCGGTGAAGTAATCTGCAAAAGCTATTTTTATTTTGGTTGATTTGATATGAAATGTCCCTTAAGTTTTTCGCTCCCTTAGAAATACCTAAAACCCCACAACCCTCCCTGTAGACCTAAATAATTTTAAAGTACCTAGTTATAAAAAAAATCTTTCACTTTTTCAATAAAATTTGATAAACCATTCTATCAAGATAAAAATAAATATTCTTATGGTGCGTAATTTGAAAACAAAGTGGCAATTTGAATTGTTTATATAAAGCATTTCAGATCATTCCAAAAATTTTTTGTTGTGCATCCTGTCTGTATGTCTCACTGTCTGTAGCTAACACTCAAAAGCTATCGGACCGATTTAGATCCAATTTGGTATCTGTGATAGATGTGGGCTCTAGTTAGTCCCATTTAAAGCTGGTTTTATTCAACCCCATATAATCCAATAAAAAGGGTGAAGGTAGTTTTCAAAAATTAAAATTTTTATCAAAATGTATGGTATCAAATAAATGGTAATCCATCTAGAGTTAAAAAAAATAAAATGTATTTTTTTGACTAGTGGAATACAATGAGGCTGGAGGTTATTTTCAGGAATAATTTTTCTATAAAATATGGAGTGTATGGTATCAAATAAATGGTAATAAAGTCTACAGTAAAAAAAAAATTTAGCCAGCGGGCTACAACGAGGTGGAATTTTATTGATATGCAAAGGGTTTCTTACTTAGTTTATTGCTCACAATACTTTACAATAGGTAAAACCTAGCAACATCAAATGTTTTAAATTTGAAAAAAAACAAAGAATATTTTTAAACTAAATATTAAAATATATTGTTTATTATTATTAACTACTTAAGTAAATTGGAAACTACAAAAACAATTTTCAAGGGCATATCCCTTAACTGCTTTTTTAAAATTTGGAATGTTTTGAATACTTTTAATTTGCATTGGTAAGGATCTGTCTTTGATAGCCCGATAGAAGGCACCTTTCTCAAAGAAAGTAGAGGAGTGATGAGATATAGCCAATTCTGATGCCTGCCTGGTTCTTATTGACATAAATATTGAAATGGTTCAAGAAAATGCTGTTAAAAATAAATTACATACACTGTTAAAATCCTTTGACATTCAACAAACAATCTTTGAACCAACACCCAGCCAGCACAAGTACATACCTGGTACATAAATTTGCGAAGAAGTGGAGGGACGTACTATAAATATACGTTGTCCAACAAACATGGTACGTCCCATACAGCCACGGTATGTAGCATATACGTCACGTGCCTAGTACGTACAGGGACGTACATTTTAGGTACATACAATTTAGGTCCTAGGCGGGGCCAAAACTGGACGTAAATTGACTGTAAGTAGGCTTGGGTCAGGCAAAGATATTTCACCAGTAATTAAAAAAAAAAGTGTTGGACACACCGGGAATTGAACCCGCGCCTCCCGGGTGAGACAAAAATGCTCTGCTGCATATTTTCTCTCACTCTTATAATTTGTACGCTTATGTATAGTGTACGTACATAGTACGTCCATAATTGGTCCCAGCCCGTACCGACGTAAAATGGACGTAAAATGTACGTCCCTGGCATGAAGTTTTGCCATAGGACAAACAAACCGTTTTTCTGTAAGCTGTAATGTTAACAAAAAACGTAAATTTCCTGAAAACGACAAGCAATGCAGATCTAAAAAAGATATTCAGATCAGAAGGTGCTATCTACAGTAGTATAAGTGCGTAAGAGATAGCGGACGCGGCCTAATCGTGACAGTTCTTTAGACAAGCAATATTGAGGTTTATATGTTAGACCAGAAATGTCGGATGTCACCTCAGAAGTCATATGTAGTTAGTTGTACGTCCGTAGTACGTACGCTTATGCACGTTCAGTGTACGTCTGTAATTGCATGTATGAGAGGTAGCCCTAAAATGTATGTAAAATGTACGCACATAGTGTACGTACTATGTATGTACTCTTGTACGTACATAGTACGTCCCTAATTGGTCCCGGTACGTACCGATGTAAAATGGACATAAAATGTACGTCCCTGGGACGAAGTGTGCTGTATGTGCAGTGCTGTATGTGCAGGACTCACACCAAACAAGAATAGCTGCCTAGATAACGGTTTTACCTCTTTAGAGAAGGATAATTTTAAATCGCACACAGGGCAAAAAATCTCTTTCAATCTTGCAATGTTAATAATGGGCACTACAGATGCTTTTTCTCAGAAGTAAGTAAAACTAAGTAAAACTCTTTAAGAGATGCTTAACACAGAACAATCGTGGAAAGATGTTTTTTCAGTAAACAATAACTATGTCAACACTCAATGAAACATTTTCCTAAATAATTTTCCAATCATTTTTTATCATTTTTACTCAAGAAAGCTTGTATATAATAAAAAAATCAAATTAAAAACCTTTAATGCATACGAAACAATAATAGATTGTATAAAGAAAAATACACAAAACAAAAAAAACCTTATGATCTAATGATAAAATGGGAAAAATCGGAAAACATTGAAAAACAAATTTAAGATTCTGGTAATAAAAATAAAACAATGTGGCAAATTTGCAATCAGATTACTGGCAAAAATAACAAGTCTAGTTCACTATCTTTTGAAGGCAATTTACAAACAGTACCAAACACTTTTGGATCATTTAATACATATTATACATATATAATATAATAATATATATATTATACTAAACTACTAAAAAATCAAAACAAAGTGCCTTAGGATTGCCAAATAAAAGAAAACAATCAGTCTTTATATCTTAAAACTGTAACTAAATCTGACTTACTGGAAATTTCGAACTTGCTAAATAATAAAATCAGTTCTGGAGATGATGACATTCCTACCGCAATTGTAAAACCGCAGTCAAAGCAATAACAAATGTATTTCCTCACTCTGTTCCTCATATAATGCCAAAAACACAGTATTTTTTCTTTTGTTCTTCAATGTTCATTTTTGTTTTCCTAGATTTTGAAAAAAACGGAAAAATATCAAAACTTAAAAAATTTCCTTCTTAAATTGCAAAAATTTTTTCGCGAAAACATCATTAGTCATTACAATTTTAGTTTAATTCAACAGCCTTCCAAGTTCGTCACATTTATGATATGATTTTGGCAACACAAAAAAAAGCTGCGACCGCCGCTGAATAATATTTTGCAAAAACGTGAAAAATATCAACATTTTTGAAGAATTTTTTCTCGAATTTACTGCTATATTGAAAAAAAAATTAGTCTGCGGTGCGATAACATCATTAAAAATGTGTCAAAAATTACGTTTTCAGTATACTTTTCTCAAAATTTTTGCCTACAGTACATTTATGACATAATTTTGGCAAAAAATCCAAAATTGACGCTGGATACCAACCCAAATCCACTTTTTTACAATACGTAAATTTTTGTGTTCTGCTTAAATCGCAAAAAATTTACAAAGTATTTATCGGTTCACAAACTTGTGAAACCTTTTCTTTAAAACGTTTTCAGGACGTTGCTTATTGGAACTCGTAAAATAACCTGCATTTTTTATTTTTGGCCAGGGAAAACCTGGAAAATCAGTTTCAACCCTGTCAAAGAGTTCTAATAACCCAAGACAATCAAAACATCAAATCAAACGTACTAACAAATACAATAGGAATTCCGCAAGGATACATAAACAACACAACAAATAAACAAAATCACTTTATATTTTTTTTATAAGCACAACAAATTAAAATAAATAACATAATGTACCATAATCAAAACATAAAAAATAATAAAAGTAATAAAGCTACTGTAAATAAATATCATATCTCTCTAGTAAGTAGGTTTTAAGTTTCGATTTAAACAAATTAATTGTGCTTTAGTTTTGGCAGTTTGTTAAGGCATCTAAACCATTATTTTTATTTTAGGGTCTCTGCATCCGAATACCTGGCACTGGAGGCGCCAGGCTTCAGAATGCAGTGATCCTACCATTTTTCATCCATCATACTATTTTTGTATACAGACCGCTTCAAGCTACTGCGAACATAGGGCGGAAGAAGTCTAATTTGGCAGTGTACGTACATGCAGAGACACCGCACGCCTATCAGTGAAGCAACCAATACTCAGGCTTGCGATCACCACTTGCATGACTTTCCTTTGGTATTTAGTACGCCTCTAACCACGGTGCTGTGTGGAGCGTAGTCAATGAAACCGGAATTTGGTCAATAAATACGCAAATTTTTATAACGTAATTTTCTTATTTTTTGTCATTGATAAATAAGAGCGTTTTATTGTCAACTGCTCAGATTTATCAGTGACGACGTGTTACAATGAAAATAATAAGGAGAAACGAAATAAAAGCAAGTTCTCAAAATAAAATAATACATTCTAAAAACCAAAAAGATTCTCCCAGTCAAAAAAAAATTAAAGCAAATGTTCGAAAAGTCCTCCTTGCTCGGCTAGACAATATCCGAGCCTACTATAAAAACCCCTTCTAACGTTTCCAAGCATGTTAGGGGTGATAATTTGAAAAGCTTCTTCAAAAACAGATAGAAGTCATTAGGAGCTTACACCAAATCTTACACCTAACAACTGCCTAGCAGTTGGAATAATGTGCTGCTGCAGTAGATCCAAGTATCTAGGACCATTCAAATTGCAATTGCCGTTAATAAAAAATGGCCCAATTACGTGTTCCCCTATAATACCCCCCCCCCCAAACATTTAGTTTTTGGGGATACTGTGTTCTTACGTCAAAATACAAATGCAAATTTTCCCTCGACCAATATCGAACGTGTGTTGGGTTATGACAATTTGACCATCTGCACTTTTTCGGCAACTTCGTAGACATCCATTTTTGGTTTTAAAAATGTATTATTTCAATTAAGAACTTACCCATCTGTTTCTCGAGCAAGGCAGAAATAAAACAAAATAATAAAAACAAAATGAATTTCCAAAAGATAACACTGCAGCGTGCTTCGAATCCACCTCGGTCGTACGGCACGGAGAGTAAATTGGACTTGATTTCCCCTATGTTCGCAGTAGCTTGAAGCGGTCTGTATATCTAACAAGAAGAAGTTAGATCCAACTCCTTGAATCAGTTTTCGGATTTTAACCAATACTTGCAAGAGCGCTATTTTTATTTTCACTTGACATGAGAAATAATTGACAAATTTTTTTTTACAGTGCGTATGCCCACACCAATGCGTCTCAGGGATCTAATTAGACAAATTAGGGCCGCTAGAACTGCTGCCGAAGAGCGTAGTGTCGTTAACAAGGAATGCGCATATATAAGGAGTACATTCAGGGAAGAAGATTCTGTGTGGAGGTAAGAAAATGTTTTTTTTTACACCTTGATTAAAAACACGATTTTAGTCACTGTATGCAAAGATACAAAAAATCCTTATTGACAAAGCAAATACCTTAAAACTAAATAAATTAATGATTTATCTCAATGCATTGAGAATGTCTTTTTTCTGCTTTTTGCAGACAACCTTAAATTGTTTTTTAAAATTATAGATATTTCAGATTGTCTTAAAATTCAGCAAGACCTTGATCGATTTAGTTTATGGTGTTCTAATAATTGTCTACATCTCAACACAAATAAGTGCAATATAATGCGATTTTTTAGGTTGCACAATCCTATAATATTTAATTACTCAATTAATAATACAGATCTCTTAAGTGTAGATAAAATTAAAGACCTAGGGGTCATATTTCATCAGAAAATTGATTTTAGTTTGCATATTGAAAAAAGCTACAATAAATGTCTTAAGATTGTTAGGATTTTTGTCACACACTTTAGAAGAAGTCAGCAACGTTTATTGTTTTAAATTATTATATTGTTCTCTGGTATGTTCAATAGTGGAATATGCCACTCCAGTCTGGAATCCACATTATTATAAATATAAAAATTTACTTGAAAAAATCCAGCGTAGATTTTTGAGGACAATAAATTATAAAATGAAAATTCCAAAAGAACAAATTGACTATAACTCTCTTCAAAAATTATTAAATATTGACTCTTTGGAAAACCGAAGATTTATGCTTGATGTACGAATTGTTGATGTTGTTGATAGTCCCAGATTACTGGAGCTTGTATCCTTGGATGTGCCTCAAAGAACAACTAGACATTTTTCTTTGTTTTACATTGAATTTCACAGAACTGTTTATGGTATGAATCCCCCTATAAATAGAATGGCTTCTTCTATGAATAAGTTAGACTTTGATATTTTTAATGTTTCACTCAGTCAATTTAATCATCTCGTAAAACAATTCTGTAGTGCTAACAGGTAGATAGGCAAAGTTGTTATTGTTATTCATATATTTCTATATATTTTATATTTGTTAATTTTGTACATGGCATGTCCGCTGAAATAAATAAATCAAAAAAAAATAAAATTTACCGGCCCCCGTAGCGCAGTGGGCAGCTTATCTGCCTGCCGCACGGATCCGGATTCGAATCCTGGCTAGGTGCATGGATCGAGGCATGGATATTTTGTGTTTTTCCTTAACTTTGCAAAAACTTGGAAAGTTCTAGTATAAAAAATTAAAAAAAAATAAAAAATAATTTTTTTTTTGTAGGATCATCACTTAATTATGTCAGGTAGGTAAATCTAGGCACTACGACATATTTTGATCTGGTATCATAGGCTAATTAAAAACTATCTTATGTACTAAAATCAGCAAATTATGAAATTTACGTCACTTAACATAAGCTATATTTAAAAATACAGAGTCAAAAAAAGTTGGAAATACCTAAAGGCCCAAATAAAGAACTAGAGATTTGGTCATTATCACAGTTTATTGCTTATAGGATTTGATACCTAGTTAATGATAATATTGTTACATTCACTTTTGTAACAAAAGCATTGGGTGTGGTAAATTGTTTAATTTACTTGCTGTTGAACAGAATAGGATAGAAGACTTGTTTGAGTAGGACATTTTTTAGTTCTTTTTTAATTTTCACAAATCAAAGATACTTTTCATAGTTGCAGGAAGATGGTTATATAATTTTATGGCATTGTAGATTACAAGTGTAGTGTGTGGAATGATAAGTGGTATGGTGCATCTTTGACGTGTTTTTTTAAGTGATATGCACCGAACATAAATCAAAGTGCACGTTTTTGAAGTTTAAACGAAAACGAAAGCTGGTCTTTTTTGCTTACCAACACAACAAAATTATTTTTTTGCCCAAAATATATAGCCCCTTTCTTCAAGTTTTCAAAAAACATTTCGAAAACACCAAATTGTCATAAATAGGAAAGCCTCCGTGGAGTAGTGGGCAGCGATAATGATAGCACTTTCGTTTATTGCTCTAAAACCACTCTCTGGTACTCCACGACCGATCCGAAAAGGATTTGGATGTTTCATTATGTACTCCTACTTTGAGTAGCGTGTTTGATTCCGAATTTTTTACTCCGGATTTGAAACAGATTGATCTTTCTGCTCCCGCAAAATCGCGAGAGTAAAGGATTTAGAGCAAAACAATGTCATAACCCTACTTTTTATTTTACTATTAAAATCATTCATCTTATTATTGTTACACTTTACAAATCCTTTCATTTTTGACGTGTGTAAAAATTGTACAATTTAATAACATGAATAAACTATCTATCTATCTATCTATCATGAAATTTTGTCTTAATTTTATCAAAAATGAGTTCCAAAACACCTTAATCGACGAAAAAAAAATTGTCTGTTGTCTGTCTGTATACACGATAACTCAAGAACTCCTTAATCGATTTTAACGAAATTTGTTACAAAAATCCTCTATCGGCTGACCATGAACTGATTAACTTTTGGGTAGGGTGGTGGGGGGTTGAAGGGGGAAAAGGGGGATAAAATAAAGCAAGTAGCGATATACGATTTTCAGATTTAAGTTTCCATGAATATGGACTTCTATAACTTATAAAGTCCAAATTCGTGGGAGCTTTAGTTTCCGTGTTATTTGAAAAAACGTTAAAATATGTAAAACTAAAAATCATAACTTTAGAAGTAAACATTACCCAAACATTTTGTTATAAGGTTCAAATCCTCCAAAGCTACAGTTATTGAGATATTTTCATTTCCTTTCAACATAAAATAATTAATTGTATAGTGGACTATCCGCGCTTTCTAGCACCAATTTTTTGACAACATTTTTATCTTATTTTTTTGATGTATGCTTCTTGTGGGTCAGAACGGAAAAAATTAATAAAAAAAAAGAAATAGAAAGGTTCGTGGCATATCGGACTCCAAGATATAATGAATAGTCCACAAACCTACAGGCCTGTTTCATCCTTGTTAGGAATCATCAGGGTATCATAGGACTGTACCTGGCATATGAAGCATAACATTAGCAACCACACCTAGCGAATTTAAACAACGTCGTCAAAAAACGCGGAATGTTGGATGGCTATATGCAGCGCGCCGCCTGTCGGAATAAAGCGAAAAGCAAAACGGTAAGGGATGCAAATATCAATAAAAATGAAATTTGCAAGCAGGACAAAAACAAAAAAAAAAGAAACCTGCGAAACTGTACCGGTTACTGAAAGAAGACCGTTCAAAATACAACGTTCGCAGCAACTCCACCCCCCAATTGGAGTTTCTACTACGTCGCCTTAAATTAAGGCTCAGCAAAGATCACTCCGGAGGAGGCTTGTTGCGCAAAACAAAGCCAAGTAAAATTAAAAAAAAGGAATTTGCTTTATTCCGACAGGCGGCGCGCTGCATATAACCATCCAGTCCGCTTATTAGTTATTGGTGCTCTATCAACTAAACCACGTGATTCACACTGTTTTTTCAGAGTCGCGGGCGGTATATTTTAATTAATTACAGCGCGTCGTTTATCTGCTCAGAGAGCGTAGAGCTTGATCGAGCGTGGATCGAGCTCACGGTGCGATAAACAAAAAACGAACGCCTTTTTTTTATTTAACCTTTACGTTTTTGGACTCGCAGGTGCTAACATTTTCCATCACTAAGACTGTCTTTGCCACATCAATGAGTCAAAAATAATTTTACTTACCTTGTTGCACAATAATCTTGTAATATTGTTCAGAGCTTACGCTTATGTTGTATAAAACATTTTCTTCGTCGAAAATTTGAACGAACAGCATTGTAGAAACTAATCAAACGTTAAAAAAAAACTAAACTCGGCACTGCTCGCGATAAATAATCAAAATTTCTAGTTTAGAATTTCCGCAGTTTGACAGACCTCGATATACTCGCTCAAAAATCATCAAGCTAATTGAGGAGCTCTTTTGCTCGATTTTGAATAAAAGAACAGGAACCAGAAACGGCTCTCGCTCGTTTTTAAATTGACACCCTCTCTAAAGATGTATGTTCAGAAAAATCCTATTTTCTCAAAAAGCGCAGAGTTGCCGAACTTAATTTTTTTATATTTTGTAAGAAACAACTTATTCTACATTATATCAAAAAAAGACATAAATAAAATATAATTTTTTTTGCGGGCTTGCGAAAAGTGAGTACTTTCAGAAACGCGAGTAGAAAAAAGTACTTTTTATTAAAATTGACTATTGGTACAACTTAACGTATGTATATCTTCAGACGCAAAACTCCAAAATACCATAATAATATAATAAGTAATGCCAGAAGTTTGCCAGAAGTATGCGAAAAGCCAATTTCATAAAAAGAAATTGTAAAAAATATAAACATATTGCTTGCTTGTTTATTTCGTGCTTAAACCGAACTCATCCGGCCAAATAAAATCACTGACAACTTACACAATGTGTCAAACATATGAAATCAAAAGGTAAATAATAAGAAGTTAATTTTTACAGAAACCAAGGATTATTTTTTAGAAAAGAGGGTAAACAAACTAAAAGTAGATTAGGGCGATCTTAAAATCAACAAAATAGCAAATTCTTACATTCAAACTCTGGTCGTGCGCTCTTATATTATGATAAGATTAATAAGCTAATTACACATAAGAATCCACCATTACATGTATAACTGAGTCGCGAATAACAGAGGAAATTTTAGTTAATTAGTAGACACACAGGAGGAGTTATAATGTATTTAAATCCAGTAAATTGATTATTATAAAAGTCAATCAAATAGCACAGGATAAAAGTTATACGTTATTAGCTGTCAAGTACAAATTTTTAAATAAAATATTTTATTTTAGTTGGTGTTTATCGATCTCCAACTCGTAGTACTTTGGAGTTCCTAAATTTTTTTGAGCAATGGTGTCATAATAATATATGTGATATAAAGTTACCTGTTATAGTTATAGGAGATTTTAATTTAGATTGGAGAAAGGAAAAAGATGTGTATGTTACTAGATTTAAGAATTGTATTAGTCAAAATGGATTAGAGCAAAAAGTGGATGCAATTACTCGTAGTACAAATGTTACAGACTCTATTAGACTTAGTTATTACAAATTCAGAGGACGTGAAAGCCAAAGTCTTGGCAATAGCAAGAATTAAAGATCACCTTATCTTGGAGGTAGAAATGGAGAAATATGATTTCCGCCCTGCCACTGTGTTTGGAAAGTCATGGCAGGAATATCAATTTTGACATTGTTAGTGATAGGCTTAAATTGTGTCCATGGGGTTTTAGGTCAAATAACATAGATCTTAAGTTCGATAAATTTTATAATAATGTTGTATATGTACTGGATGATGTCGCTCCAAAAAAGCAAATTAAAATACTGGCCAAGTTTAAGCCTTGGTGGAATAAAAATCGGAAGAGGCAGTTAGGAAGCGCGATATTAGCTATAGGGAATATTATATGTCTAAGTAATGTCCGCAAATTTGAAGACTATAAAAATAACAGAAATAATGCGGTTAAAGTTTTAAGAAATGAAAAACGTAAATATTTCGAAGATAATAGTATTTAAATGTGGAACACTTTAAAGCAAGTAACACCAAAACAGAAACAACAAAAAAAGATTATTGAATTAATTTTGAATGATGGTGAACATATAAATAATAATAATAATATCCTTTATTTGTCAACTATATCTTATACAGACAAAGCAACGTCAAATTTTTAGTACACATAATGACCTACTTGAAATTTACATTTATGTAAATGCTTAACACTAGCTTAGCACAAAGTCTTAAGATTATATTATCTATATAAAAAATAAAGTCATTAAAACATCTTAAAGGTTAAAGTATAAAATATGACAATAAATAATAATTAACAGACAACATTTAGACAAAAAATAATGTAAAATGGAACAAAATTTGAACATTTGGAAATATGTATTAGTTTAATAATCAAATTTAAAAGAACAAAACATTTTTTCTGCTAGAAAATTTTTGGTTTTTAATTTGAAACTTTGCAGACTTTGAGTCTGTCGTATTTCAATGGGTAGCATGTTATAGGCCTTGGTTGCCCTATAAACAGGGCCTTTCTCAAAGAAAGTAGATTTATGGGAGGGTATACCAAGAGCGTTCCTATTCCTGGTAACAATTGTCATTTCTTCAGAGTATTCCTCTAGATTTGTTCTGAAATTTTGTGGATTTTTCCTGACGAATGTAACTAGAGCCAAAAAATAAAGTGATGGCACTGTTAGAGCACCCAATCTAGAGAAATATGGTTTACATGAAACTCTGGGATGAAGACCAAATATACAGCGTATTATCCTTTTCTGTGAAACAAATACTTCTTGAACATCTCTACCAGAACCTCATATTAGGAATCCGTATGTTATGATTGACTGAATATTTGAGAAGTAAAACAATCTTACTGTTTCTAGGAAAACTTGGTCCTTTATGCGCCTTATTAAGCCGCAGTAGCTGTTAAGTCTTGCTGATATATATTGAGTGTGATTCTCAAAGTTTAAGGTAATCCCCAAAAATTTTACACTGTCATGCTCGACTATAGTTTTACTGTTGACTGTTACATCGAGAGATTCATCAGTCCTGCTCTTGCTAAATATCACCAGACCAGTTTTCTCTGTATTTAGTTTAAGGTTTTTATCACTGCACCACTGTTTCATTTGTTCAGCCGCTGCCGAGCATTTGCGCGACAACTGAACTGTCGTTTGTTCAGATGATGTAGCTGAGCTGTCATCTGCAAATTGACAGAGTAAATCAATGAGAAATAATGACAATTTATTACCAAATAAGTTAAACAAGTTTTATATAGATAGTATAAGTAAAATTGTAGATAACATAGAGGTAAATAAGCTATTGTCATGCGGTATCACAGATTATTCTTCCTACTAATAAATTAACAAATTTTACACTGTTGGATTTGGACATGCTGCATACAAATTGTATTCTCACTATTCAAAAAGAGCAGCCCAGATGATATTCACTTGACTCTAATTCAGAATACTTATTGTTGTATAATCGGTACATTGATACTTTAGTGTTTATTATATTTTTTATATAGATCTTTTTTATACCTGTTCTTATGCTTCCTCAATTTAAAAATAAATCTCGACTCTGTTGCACTTAAAAGGTTGTATTATTTACATACTATGTTCCACAGTTGTACCTGTTCCAAAAAAGGCAAATTCCAACCAAGCAGTTGATTTTCCAATAAATATGTTAGACAGTATAGAAAAAATAATAGAAAATTGTATCTATAATCAGGTTTTAGACTTTGTCAATAGCAATCAAATTCTTACAGATAAACAATCTGACTTTAGAGGACTTCACAGTTGTGAAACAGCATTGCAGGGTGTATGTTGAAAAAAAGAAACAAAAATCAGGAGAGAAATCCCTTTTTCACAATGGATTTATTGAATATAACAATTTACTAGAAGAAATTAAAAATTCTCCATCTTTAAATTCATAATAATATAAATTGTTAGTATTAGGATATATAAACTCTGATTGTGTATATTATATTTTGATAATTTTTAAAAAATATTTAACTTTTATATTCTATGTATGACCTGCCAGTTAGTATTAGTTTAATTATTTTTTTGTATTATTTATTTTATATTTTAGATCCGATATATTAATCCTTTTGTTTTGTACAATATTTTTTTTTTGTTTATTTATGTAGGTACTTTTATTTATTTGTGGTCTAGCCTTTCGCTTTTTTGTGTGGGTAAATTTTAACCAAAGTCAACTTTTATACAATAGTTAAATTATAGTTCAAAATTTTCAAATTTTATTTTATTGTATTGATTTAATATTTATTCAGTTATTTGTTGTAAGGTTAATAAAATTGATTTAATATTTATCTATGACTTGTTTAGTAGTTTTTGCATTGTATGGTATTGGGTGAATTAAAAATAAATATAAAGTGTATTTTTGCGATTTGCATTGTATTTTGGATTGTATTAGCTAACTTTGCTAAATAATAGTACATTATAAACCTAGCGAGTAAAGTGGTACATTTAATCCCACGGCAAAAAATTTATAGCCCGACCGAAGGGAGGGCTATAATTTGTCGAGGAATTAAGCATCACTTTACTCCTGAGGTTTATATACTATTTTATGCACTTTAGAATAAGCAGAAATGTAAAAAAATAAGTATATTTTTTTATTTATTTTTCAAAAAATCGCACTCTGTAGGCAAACCGCCACATGTACCTTCGCTCTGTCTTTATGTCAAACGATAACATCCAGTATGCCGAAACGCAGAAACATATGCGTCGCTATGTCAATAAATTTTACTTTATTTCCCTAGGGAATAAATGACCCACACTATTCCCGAAAAAGCGAGATTAAATGGGTGCATTTATTCCCGGAAGTGCATAAAGGAACTTTATTATTAATGTCAAGGTTACATCAATTGTTTAAACTGAAATGAAATTATAAGGACTATAATTTTTAGATGTCGAAATCTGGCCAAACTCCTCTACATTCACATGCTGGGCTATCCGGCACACTTCGGTCAACTAGAATGTCTAAAGCTGATCGCAAGCCCCAGATTTACCGACAAAAGAATAGGATACCTGGGTGCCATGCTGCTCTTGGATGAGAGACAGGACGTACATTTGTTGATAACTAACTGTTTAAAAAAGTAAGTAGTAGAACAAAAAAAAAGTAACGTTTCAGAATTTATGGTTGATAATTTTAATACCAAGGCATATTTGGGAAAATTGCAAAAAAATGTAAGGACAAGTTTACAAAATAATAGGTAGGTATGGTAGTTTTTTTTCTTGTTTCATACCTTAATATTTCAGGTCGTATAATTTCAATAATAATATATTTGTTTTTTTTTTTAATTTTAGTGATCTAAATGCCCCCACACAATTCGTCGTAGGTCTAGCTTTGTGCACATTGGGCGCAATAGCTTCACCAGAAATGGCCAGAGACTTGTCACCTGAGGTGGAACGACTGATGAAGTCTCCCAATGCTTACATAAGGAAAAAGGCGGCCCTATGTGCTTTTAGGTATTGTATTAAAACATAATAACTTTCTGCTTAGCTGATCGCATTTTTTTCGCTCTCTTCCATGCTAGATTTAAACGTGGATATCTTGAAAATGAATAAATGAATTTTAAAAAAAACTTAGCATCTGGAAAGGCGGATCAACCACCTTCAAAATAAGGGGGTGCATTATACAAACAATTAAAAATGGCGAAAAAATTCCTCCTCGTTTTTATACAAATATATTTTTTTAATTTATTTTAAAAATTAACATTTAGGATATTTTATCCATCACTGACAAAGTCGCACTGACAGTGTCTGCCACATTGGTGACATCTTCAGAAATAAAGATACTTTATTCACAAAGTTTCCAGTCACTATCATGTTAAGTAAACTGATAATCTGGTTTTTATTTGTTTTTTTTTATGGTTGAAATAAAAGTGTAGACAAACCAAGTGAATTTGAAATAAGAAATTCGCTTAAAAATTTAAGTTTTACATCTAGAAAATAAAATCAAAATTCAGTGTTTCAGATACCTTAAACATTGGTTGTCATATTGTGCAAAATAGCAATTTTTGTTTTATGGAAATCATAGCCGAATGAAGAATACTAGAGAAATGAGATTTTGCATACAAGCCTAAAATTTCACTTCCAAATACGCTACAGAGAGATTTTTAGAAAAAAAACTATTTAAAAAAAATAAATTCCAAAATTAAAATTTAGCACATTGGGCTCTGTAGCGCAATTGGGAGTCACAGGATTTCAAGAATACGATTTACCCTGGGGGTCCTGGCTCTTAAGGGAGAAATTTTGATAAAAAAATCATAAATTTTTTTACTTGACGTTTTTTGCTGTTGAACAATTATAGTAAGTTAAAGTAATATTTAAGGCAATATAATTGTAAAAAACAAAATAAGATGTTGCTTTATATTTTTTATTCAATAAAAATAGTAAGTGGGCAGAAGGATTAGTCATTGACACCATTTTTCTAGTGATTGACATCCCAGTCATTGACAGTAATTTAGAAGCCATTTTATTGAAAAAAAAACTACTATTACTTGCTTGAAAAAAACAAATCATAAACTTAAACAGAAGAATAATATTAAAATGATTAGAAAAGCTTAATAAACTGATGGATATTCATACAGATCTACTGATTCAGAAAACTCATACTTTAGTCTTTCTCCAGAGATTTCAATTTTTGGGAAATCACATAGAACACACCATTCCCATAACTTCAACTTCTTTATTTGCGTCAAATAGCTGCTGTACCATGCAAATATTTTTTTTCTCATTTTTTTATATTTTCGCCAAAAAGCGTGTAATTCTTATTAAATAAAAAAAAAGTTGTGGGTGTCAATCATTGGCAGAGTATCAATGACTGGCAATTTACTTTATTTTATTGAGAAGAAAATATTGCCATTGTAGGTTTTTGGATAATCCCCCTTGTAAGTCCACAGACTAAATAGAGACAAAAAGCAGTATTTAGAATCATCACTTATCTGCATCCGTATCGAAATGCGCATGTGCAAACACGATACGTCTGCCTTGATATGATACGTAAAATTTATCGATCTGGTACACGTATCGTTATCGCGATCCGTAATGTAGCCAAATCAATTAACTATTCTGTGGTCCCAATTTGTGATCTATGGTCTCATTTAAAACATTTGGGCAGGTGAATAAACTAGATACGTTACGTACATGCATTTATGGTTTGTTCGGGTTCCAAATTTTAAAACTGTCCTAGAACGTTTTAGAACTGCGCGTGATAGTTGCGCAATCGACGGGACTGTTCTTAACAGTTTACAATTTTTGGACGAACCCGAACGCATTTTCATAAAATTGCCATAATATAGTGAAGAAGAAGAAGAAGCACGTGATGTGATCCAGAGTGTCTGAATTGTGTCTTATTTTTAGCATAAAATAAATATTTTAACGAACATTTTCCATGATTTGGTTCTCATCATAGAGTTCCACAGTTTCTTCTACAAAATTCATAGCTTTTGTGTTTATAAAAAATTGCATTTTAAAATCTGCCAATGGCTGATGACGAGGTAGAATCTTGCCGTTTGAAATTCGGCAGTTTTTGAAAGAACAGAAATTTAACACTGAAAAAGCTGAATTTTTTGGGTTAGGCAGGGATTATTCTTCTTTAGGTCAGACCAGTACCCTCTCCAGATAGGCCGATCAACTCATACCGATTTAGTGTCCTTTTATCCACCTTCGCCGCCATTTTCACTCAGAAGTGACAGATAATCCATTAGTTTTCTGTCAAAATGGCGGCGAAGGTGGATAAAAGGACACTAAAACGATAAGAGCTGATCGGCCTATGTGGAGAGGGTAATGGTCAGACCACAGAGTACCGAACAGGGTGATCCGTGGTCACACCATACAAAACCTTTATAAAAATACACGCGGATAATAAAATAATACAAGATTACACTCTGGCTTTTTATTATTTTTCGTAAAAACCCATTTATTTGGGTATATTTTCAAGGAACAAATTATTTTTTTGAACAAACTTTACATGCGTAAATGAATTTGCGCATACGTCAGAAAATAGTCCTAAACAGTTCCATTTAATTCCGCCCGGCTTCACGAGACTGTACAGAACAGTATTGAACAAAACTGTTAATTTCAGAACAGTTGTGGTCGAACCAGAACGTGTTTTTTTAAGCGCGCATGCTCCGGACTGTTTAGAACAGGAAATTTCGACGAACCCGAACAAACCATTAGAGTGATCTGTATACCTTTTTATGATAGGTCACTTATCTTCTTCCGATACGTTTACGGTAGGGATAAGTGTTGAAATTTATGATGTTGCTTTATGTCTCTAATATTACTGACGCCCCACGCATAACTGGCACCCCAACACTAGTAAAATGGAAAAGCTTTAAAAAGCGAGGCTTTCATCTAATGAAAATCCGGGGCGTTTTAATTTACTGTTTCTAGTTGAACTTTTTGCTATCATGTCATTTAGAAACATTAAAATGTTTGTTTAGAAAAGTATCAAATTTTCACTGTGAATAATTTTATTTAACTCTGGTTTGGGATTGCACCTTTTATATTCAGAAAAGTGACTATTAGAGCCAACCAAAGTTTTCACAATAAAAAATACCTACTTTTCCATGATTTTAAATAATTACATAATGTTTTTGTTTTATGGTAAAGATAGATAGATAAAAATGTAAAATTAAAAAAAAAATAGAGGGGTATTCTATTATACAGTACTGCTAATTTATTTTTGGTTTATTTTCTAACAAGGTCAGGAGCGGTAATTTTCTTTACAGATATCCTAAGCTCTGGAGTTGATAAATTTAAAAAAGGAATTTAGCGAGGGTGAATAAATGACCTTTCGCTCAAAAAAAGTTATGGTAACCGTAGATCCGGATTTCGCACTTATGGTCCTTTTTTAAATTTATCAACTCCAGAGCGTAGGATATCTGTAAAGATAATTATATCTGTCTCCATAGAGACGCTTAATTTTCGTTCAAACTGAAGGTACATCTGCCGATTCTGCAACTTGAAAGATCCTTGTCTTTTACATGAATCATGTGTCAGATTTTTTAATCATCATTTCATCTCCTAATTCCTAGCACCGTACTGATGAGCACCATAAGTACGAAATCCGGATCTACGGTTACCATTACTTTTTTTTGAGGGACAGCTCGCTATTCATTATTTTTGTCATTTACTCACCCTCGCTAAATCCCTTTTTTAAACAAAAATCTAGTTCCGCAAACAAATTTTTTTTAATTTAAGTGAAATTTTTAATTCACTTTTTTTGTGAAATATTTTAAAAAAAAGATGGGTTGGGGAGAGGGCGATCACCCCTCCCATCCTCTCCTGGGACCGCCACTGCAAGGTTGCAGTCACAAATTTTGTGATATTTGTAGAATCATCAAAAGAGTACCAGAAATGATGGAAATATTTTTGCCAGCCACCAGGAGCCTACTTTCCGAAAAGAATCATGGGGTGTTAATAACTGGGGTTACTTTGATGACTGAAATGTGCGAGAATAGTCCTGATACTTTGACGCATTTTAAAAAGGTAAGAGGTTTAACATTATCATCTCCATATTATATATAAACCACAGTGCATGTTTGATTAAAAATTTTCCAAAAATAAAATAAAGTAAGGATGTTTGTGGACTTTCAAGAAATCAAGAAAACTTTCGAATGTTTTTTGAAACTTTTCCCTCACCTGATTTAGAAATGACGTTTGCGTGTCATGAATGTATAAATCCGCACAAAAAAAACTCACTGATCTTTTCTCTAAGTACCTGTTTTGTGACATACGCTTCTGAGGCTCCCATCTCTACCTCAGAACTTTAAACCGACTGTTGGAGGAAAAAAGAGAAATAAATTACACAAGAGACTTACACTTAAAAGAAAGGAAAGAATCAATCATCGGTTATTAATTTAAAAAAACACGATGTTAAGAAAGGCTGAAAGAAAATTAAAAGCATGTTAATTTAAAACTAGAAAGTAAGCGGCACAAAAAACAATTTAACTGCTTAACTTAAAAGTCATAATATTTCTGAATGATTTTTTTTAGATTGTGCCTAATTTAGTACGGATACTTAAAAACTTAATACTGGCCGGATATTCACCAGAACACGATGTCTCTGGAGTTAGTGATCCATTTTTACAGGTGAATATTTTTATTATTTTGTAAACACCACTCCCACTACACATATTTTGGAGGTGGCACACGTTTATTAAATAAGCAATAAGAATTGCCGAAAAAATATGTGAAGAACAAATTAAAAAAATAAAAACTATAAATAAACCACTGTTTAACCTTAATATTTCTGAGTAACGGCATACGAGTGTTGTGAACCGTGTTAGAATACGAATGGTTTCAGTCAGATGCATAAAAATTGTTTCGCTCGTAAATCGGGCTCAAGTACGCACTTTTCGGTCAGGACAAAATATACAAAGCGATTTTTATGAGTGCTCTTTGATTTGTTCTAAAGGGCGTTACCAACGAACGAGTTATAGTTTGTGGTAGATTTCTGTCCTAATTTTTAATGTCGTTGGTTTAAAAAATATACGTACGATTTATGTCATGAAATTGACTTTATAGATCTCCACAGGTTTACAGGACTCGCCTACGGTTTGCCCTGTAAATTTCCTGTGTCTCCCTGTAAAGCTCACCTTTCCGGTCTAGTAACGTAATAGGTATTTACGTCACTAGACCGAAAAATTGGCCTTAACGGGTCGACGCAGGAAATTTACAGGGCGAGCCGCAGGCGAGTCCTGTAAACCGGCGGAGACCTGTAAAGACACTTTCTGGTCGTGTATCGTACGTACTTTTTTTTCAAACGATCAGAAAAAACATTTTAGTACCTACCACTTTCGTCAACGTCTAGCCGCGTTACGTAACTGATGAACAGTCCCCTAATAAGAATATGTTAGCCTTCTGCTTCTTATTGGCTAGATAGCCATTGTCGCTAAGGCCAGTGGTTTTTAAGATTAAAACTAAAAAAAACAAGTAAACTTTTGTGGTTAGAAATTATTTTTGTACTTTTAACTTGTGCAAAATTGCAAAAAACATTAGAAAAATTATAGTGTAGTGTCCAGAGATAAAAGGCAGTGTCTATTAGCTTCGCACAGCTAATTCAGTGATGGCTGACGACCAGTTATGGCCGACCATGGCCAACTTATCAAGCAAAATAATGACAAAACAACTCATGAAAGGTTTGACCTTTATTTACCTATATTTATAGTATACTTACTTTGAGCATTAAAAATGTGTGGTCGATTTTTCCGAAAAATATGCCACCATTAATTTTCTAATTTGTATCAATTTAAACGCATCAAAGTTCCGCTGGTAGCGCTCTTTAGATTTTTCAGACAACAACTCGAAATCATTTTATAGAGTCCATTATTATTTTATTTACAAAAATTAAATCAGT
Source organism: Oxystoma pomonae (assembly GCA_963921995.1). Taxonomy (NCBI): domain Eukaryota; kingdom Metazoa; phylum Arthropoda; class Insecta; order Coleoptera; family Brentidae; genus Oxystoma; species Oxystoma pomonae. The sequence continues at coordinate 57,128,039 of OY998164.1, forward strand.
CTTGTAGTATCTTCCTAATTTTAGTACGAGGATTGCCAGAGAATGGGTCAAGCTCATGATTATTATAGAATCTTAAAGTGCGTGTAAGGGTGGAAAAATAACCATAATTGCTACGATGGAAAGGGATGCGAAACATTGGGGAATGATTTCTTCTTTGAATGGTATTAGATTCAATTGACAGATTCCAATTTATTTATGTGACATGCATAGTACGGAGACCATACGACCGAGGCATACTCCAACAACGAACGAACTAGAGAACAATAAAGCGTTTTTAAACAATAAGGTGACAATTGATAAGTATTACGAGTTATAAAACCGAGGTTTCGCATACTCCTGTTTATAATGTCATCAATATGAGGCAAGAAGGTCAGTTTACTATCATCACCCAGGTCCCTAACAGTGGTTACTCTTTTTAAAGTGGTTTCATTTATAGAATATTGACTTTCTATCAAGTTGTTCAATCTACCAAAAGATATACATATACATTTTTTGATATTTAACTCGAGACCATTACCAACACACCATAAACTAACATTGTCAAGATGTCTTTGCAGCATAAGGGTATCTAGGTAAGACTCAACAATTCTATCGTCGGCAAATGCGAAGTGGGACGAGTCCACAATTACATCACTAAGATCTCTAATGAATAAATTAAAAAAGACAGGGCCAATATGCGATCCTTGTGGAACACCAGACAACACCTCAATTTCACCAGAGACATAGTTGCCGACCCGAACCAACTGAGTCCTGCCATTTAAAAGACTGTGGGAAAAATTTACTACCCAATCCCATAGCCCCAAGTTTACTAACCTATGACTCATTCTGTCAAACGCCTTTGAGAAGTCAGTGTAGACACTGTCCACCTGCTTAGACCCCTCAAAGGCACTCAACAGATCCGTCTGGTAGGTGAGAAGATTGGTAACTGTCGACCTACCACGAGCAAACCCATGCTGATTGTCACCTCGAATTTTTTTACAGTGCCAGGAAAAATGATCACAAAAAAGCATATCAAACCACCTAGGAATGACCGACTGAATACTAATACCTCGGTAGTTACTCATATCACATCTATCCCCGTTTTTATGTATTGGTGTTAAAAAGCTTACTTTCCAATAATCAGATAAAACTCCGGTTGATAAGGCTAAATTAAATAAAAAATGCAGGGGTTTATTCACAGTACAGACACAGTTTTTCAGCAATACAGATGGAATGTCATCAGGTCAATGGGAAAATTTAGTTTTAAGATTGGTAATGCCCTTAAAAATCTCAGTCAGAGCGAGCTCAACACAGTGCAAATGCAGATTGTAGTTAAAACTATAGTTAGGGACCTCTCCCTCATGTTTTGTGTATATTGACACAAATTGTTTTGCAAATAAATTGACAATTTGCTGGCCACTTTGTGCCACCTCATTCCCCAAATATATACTACTGGGATATGTACTCGATTTTCTCAGGTTATGTGTTTCCAGAATACACTTGGATCCTGCATTACATCATTATTAACCTTTGAGATATATTGATTATGACATTGATTATGCAGGATCTTGCATCTATCTCTTAATTGTGAAAAAACAATGTAATCATTAAAATGTATTGAACATTTATATTTGGAGTGGGCAATTTTCTTTTCAATAATCAACTGTTGTAGTTCTCGGCTAAACCAAGATGAAAAATTTGTGGATTTAAAATGTTTTACTGGAACAAATAACTCAACGCCATAGTACAAAATGTCATAAAAACATTCCAAACATTTATTAACATCACTAGAATCGAGTACATGGGCTCAAGATACACTAGCTAAATAGTTGTTAAATGCAACAAAATCACAGTTTTTAAAATCGTAGTAATAAACATCATATTTAAGGACTACATTACAATTTAAAGGAAAACATATTTCAAAGGCAGGATGGCGCTGAGTAACATTGGATAGATTTTCCAAGGCATAAGAGACTTTTGCGTCTGATATGCTTGAGAAAACCAAGTCCAAAAAATCTCCAAAGGCATTTGGTCAAAAATTTACCTGTTTTAGATTAAAATAATTTTTATAAAAAAAACTTTTGAAACAAATTTAAAACAGCTTTTTTACAAGTGACAAAACTTCCAAAAAAACAAAAGCTAAAAGGTGTCAACAATCAATCAAGGGACAAGAAAAATTAACAAAAATGTCCTTTCTTGAGAGTGGAAATTTTTCGAAAGAACATGCCTTGTAATGTAGAACTTTCCGTACGAAAAATCGTACGGAAAGTGGCTATTATCCGGTCGTTTGAAAAGAAAACATATTACATCGTAACATTCAAGCACGTATTTTTGCCTTTTATTATATACGCTATAAAAAGAAATATACAAAAAAATTGCCTATAAGTGTCCAACTTATAAAGTACTCGTATGCCAATACATTTCATGGGGTTTCAAAAATACGACCGCAGATGACAATAGTTTGTTTACTCGGTGATGGTTTGGGTCATTCCGCGAAAACCGAATAACCGGTTAACCTGGTTACTTGTAGTTTTTGTAATGGAAACCCTTTAAATCGGTGTCAGATAAATTTACCCTTTTTTTTAGGTCAAAATCTTAAAACTTCTTCGCATACTCGGCGTAAATGACGCGGATACGTCGGAAGCGATGAATGACATTCTAGCCCAAGTCGCGACCAATACAGAAACCAGCAAAAACGTTGGTAACACAATCTTATATGAGACGGTTTTGTCTATTATGGATATCAAGAGCGAGGGGGGCTTGAGGGTAAGCCAGATGAAATTTTAATTTCATACATATCTTATGGCAGTTTTAACACCTGAGGGAAATATTCAGTATTTACAAGGTAAATTATCAGTTTTTGGGGGTTGAACATTGGCCTTCTAAACAGGCGATTTTCGCTTGTTAATCAGGTGATAATCAACCCGCTTTATAATGGATGAGGTACATAATTCGATCTTCGATCGATTTTACCCTTGTGCCTTTTAGTACCAATGGCAGTATCTTTCACACGGATGGCCCGGGTTCGATTCTGTTTGGTCTAATACCAATTTTTATTATACATTTTCAGTTTTATTTATTTTAGGTATTGGCCGTTAACATCCTAGGACGATTTCTTTTAAACAATGACAAAAATATAAGATATGTAGCTTTAAACACGTTGCTTAGGACGGTGCATGTCGACACATCAGCGGTACAAAGACATAGATCCACCATTTTAGAATGCTTGAAGGATCCTGATGTTTCTATTAGGAAGTAAGTGAAAAACAAAACGAAAAAATAAATGAAAACTTGAATTCCTCTTCCACTAAACTCCCGATACAACTTTAATGCAAAAAAATAATTCTTTTGAAAAAAAATCAAAAAATTCTACTTGTCATTGCCTAGTTCTTTTTAGTAGCAGTGGGTTTGCAAAAAAAAATTGGGAATGTTGTATGTTTATTAGATGGTTTTTTGTAAAGTTTTGAGGATTTTTTTACTTTAAGTGACCCCTTTTTGTTAAACCCTAAAACCACGGTAGTATATTTTTTATTTAAAAATACATGCTTGACTGTTTGTTTTGCCTACTTAAGGCAGTTTATTACCTTACAAAAAAGTCGGGAAAAATTTGTAACGTCATCTAAAAAAAATTGACTTTATTAACGATTTTTTAAAATTAAATAATGAAAAAATATTTGTCAGTATACATTTTGCAGTCGTTTTTGTTATAAAAAATTATTGGAATGACACAAAATGGAACATGTTCAAAATGTGTGGCATGTGCTGTTTCATTCTCTCTTCTCATTTCCCGGCTGACATTTAAACGCGGAAAAATGGAACTGTCATTTGTAATCAAGTGAATTTTGATAAATTTCTTATGTTACGCCACCATACGTATTCTTTTCAGGCGAGCGATGGAACTATCCTTCGCCCTGATCAACACGCAAAACATTCGTACCATGATAAAGGAACTACTGGTGTTTTTGGAAAAAGCAGATCCGGAATTTAAGGCTCAATGCTCGAGCAATATTGTTTTGGCGGCGGAAAGATTTGCACCCAATAAACGGTGGCATTTGGATACTTTGTTAAAAGTCTTAGTGGCCGTAAGTTTATTCTATTTATACTGGCTACGGCTAGCTCTTGGTTCATATCTTATTGATTGTAGCTACGTCATGTCACAACCTAACTAACTTTTTTTTAGAGCGACCAACTTAAATTTATTTAGCCATTTTTAGTTACCCATATATGTACTTTGGATAATGTATGGTTGCATTGTTACCAAATTTGAATTGGATAATTTAGTATTTTAAACGAAATCGGACGTAGTTTAGATGGTACTCCCCTTTACCCCTCAATGAGGGGTAAGGTGGGCATCTTTTAAATTTTTAAAATCTGTTCAGAGAATGTGCGTGTACTTAGCACTCAAAAGTATTAATATTATTCCAATCTCATTAAAATAATTACCATTTAAAAATTTAAAAGGAAAATAAAGGATTTATTTTTTCTACGGTTTAGTTAAAAGTCGAAGAAATCACAAATTCTTGATTTTCAAAGTATCCAAAAAAACTGAAAATTATGTGTAATCTTTTGGAAAAAATCCTTTAATTTTATACCACTGTTTCGTTTCCAAGATATTAGATATAAATAATAATAATTTTTAATGTCTAAACACCATTTCCGAGAACTTTTCTCAATTTACATGATATCTTTCATTACTTGAAAAGTAACAAGACATTTTAAAATTATCAGAAAAATCTTAAAATATTTTTAAATTTTTTATATTTTTTCACAATATTTACAAGTAGCTTTGAATAAGTAAAATAAAACTACTTTATTTATTAGGGACTTATTGGCACATAAAGTTAATATAGCATGACTTTAATAAAGTCGGCACTATTTTTGACAGTTCCGCACGAAGGTTAAACCACTACTACATATTTTTAGGTACTTTACCCATCTATTATGAAATAACTGGAACAAATCCTGGCATTTTTTAGAAAAATTTCACTTAAATTTTCACTTTTTTATGCTCTTATCCAACTATAAGGAAGAAAACACAGTTATTTTTCTTTTCCTAGAATTTAATTTAGACCTAAACCCCTTTGTCGGGTGTGTTAGGGATCTTTAACGTGTTCCACTATCAATATATCACACGGGACCGTCCTCTTAACGTTCTCTCCGAGGGACAGTATGGAATCGAATTAGCCTGCCTTCTAGCTAACACGAGGCGTTTTCTCATATTCTCTATTTCAAAAAAGTTTCAAAACAATGACGTCACATACTACGTCATAGTTTGAAAAGGCGCTTGTGGCTCGAATAAACTAATGTTTCATTGGCACCAAAAATATAGAAGGAATCTTTTCACAAATCTATTTATATAAAAAATCTTGGAAAAGGTGGAAAAACAAAAATAAAGACGCTGAGTTGACCAAAAGTGAGCCACAGTATTTGACAGTTAACTATGCCTAGTCTACAGTCCAACGTCTTGCCACTGATTTCTATTTCTCTTTTTGTCGAAAAGAGTGAGAAGTAATAGATGGCAGCGGCACAAAATTTCAATGTGGAGTCTAGGCAAAAGACGCATGCGCTAGTTCGAAACGAACAAAAAGCTCGTTTCGAAACCATTCAAATTGGTGGAAAAGTGATGTCATTGATAACGAGCGGGAAAAATTGACATTTAAATTGATTCTATAAATAATAGAAAAAAAGAAAACCGGATTTTACTAAATTGTTGGGAAGAAATACATCATTTTCTAGGTTGTCAATCGTTTTTAAGTACTAATAACACGAGACTTCAGAGTAGCAACGTCACTAATCAATGACGTATTTATTGAAAAAGTTTTTCAAAACGGGTTCAATGTAAGAAAACGCCTACGGTCTACTCCGCTTCATACTGCGTTTTACCTTAATCTTACAAAATTTTGTAATTTTATAAGAAAAAGTCCTAGTAGACTACCTACAAGACCCGGGACTTGAACACGGCGTCTCCTGCTTGAAAGTCGAGGAATGAACCCCGACACCAACTAGGGCGGTCCTCGCTGCTGTCACCCGATTATAACCGATTGAAAGTGGTAAATACCGGACTCGCTAAAGCAGTTTCGGTTCTATTTGGTTAAGGGTCATGACATCACGAAGTCACACATTTCAACCGGAATTTACTCAGGTCGAGAGCTGTTTGCTAGTTGCGGGTATCCATGGTCCCTTGAATAAACACGGTCTCGTAAATTTTTTGCTCCGCCCACCTGATGACGACACAAAGATATCAGCTGCTTTCTTTATTGATTTTTGTTGTTGACATTTGGGGTTATGTTATTTTTGCAGAAGTTTTTGTAATAAAAATTATATTTGTTCATCATTTCTTTTCTTTATTTGGACCAGATTAGGTACCCAACGATATCATTTACATTATTTTTGTCGTAGGTAGCTGCATTTATGCATTTTTTTAGTGAAAAGGCTCCATCATCAATGAAAAAATCAAAAAAACAAGCTGCCTTATAGTTTTAAATTTACAATCAGATTTTTTGCCTATAGTATTCACAACAAGTCTGGCCTCTGGAATAATAAAATAATCACTCTCCCAAAAATCCCTGGCAAAACACAAATACAAAAAAAATAGCTTACAAAACCGGAAAAATAACAACTATATAACCTAACTTCTGAACGACGAGTTCGAACTAACCCCAACTCATTCGATGGGTTTCTTGACGGAATCGATTACCAACTATTGATCTTAATTTCTATTTACTGCAAGATTAACTCATGCAGGCCAAAAATAAATTTTGTTTACTTGTTCACTAAAAGTTATAATACAAGATAAAAGCAAAAAATAGCATCAATCATTTAAACCAAAAAAAAAAGAAAAATTCGAAAATTAATTTAATTTGTCAAGCCTTCTTACAGTTTTTAAATGGCGGACAAAAATCAGCTGCTATCTTTTTGTCGTCATCGTCAGGTCGAAGAGTGTGTCAAAATTACTAGACCGTATCTATTCTACGGAGCGTGGCGGTTATCTACATTTTAGGTTAAGTTTCATTATTAAATTTTTTTGTAGCATCCCTTTTTGTTTTGTTGTCCCTAAATTTTTTTGGGGCCTCGTTTGGGACCCATTATGCAAGGACGGATCCAGCTTTTTACTAAGGGAGGGGGGGCTCACATCAGTGGCGTAAATGTAAGCGGACATACTTGCCCACTCCCAAGGCGAGAAAAAAAAGGCGCAAAAAAGCCAAATATTTTTCTTAAAAAATTACAAAATCAATTTTCCTCTTCTGCCTTCTCGCGAAACGATTAATTACTTCCTTCACTTCCATTATGAACATGGAGAAGCCCCAATCCTGTTCAGCGGTTTATCCAGCCCAGACGTTTGAGGGGGGGAGATATTTTATGGTCCGGGGTATAAGTTTATGTTTTGTTAGCCGGTCCAACTAATAAACAACAAACAGTTTTGCTGCGATTGTTGGCATGCCGCTTTCCGTAAAAGTCAAAGTGAAACTGTAATGCAATCGTTTTATAAAAAAGTGTATTGCTTTTATAGTTGGGCCATCAACAAAATGTAAACTATTTATACTAAAATAAGTGGCGTACACAGAAATTGTTTCTTTCTGTAGGGGGGCAACAAGAAGGGGACAAAAAAATAGCCAAATTCTTTTAAAATAATGTAAAATTATGCAAAAAATGACACTGCAATTGAAAATTTTATGAAAATATGTAAAAGTAATATGAAGTGGACCAGAAATTGCACCGCGCTGCCGCTGGCGAAGTTTTTTTTTTAAAGAAATGGACATTTTGGTTTTAACAAAATATTTTAAATTGTAGCACAAGTTATGTCGCAAGCAAAATTTTTTGCAAAAAATCTTGTTTGTCCATTATTAAATAAAAATCTTGAGTTTTTAGAAGCTCTTACCTAAAAGTTTTAATTTTTAGGTGTACATTTTTAATTTGCATATTTTGCGATGTGATTTTCAATCCAATACTTGGGGTCTTGCGGGGGGGGGGGGGTTAATTACCTCCATTACCCCCCCCCCCTCTTGCATACACCGTTGATCCTGTTAGTACCTCTGGAGATAACCGTTCTTGAAAGTCGTTTATTATGGAGTATAGAAGAGGCTCAAGACGCTCCTGCTAAAATAATATTACCGACAGCGTTCGTTTTGTTTTTGCACGACGCCTTAAAATAACAGTGTTTTCAATTTGCAGAAAAAAAAATAGTTTTTACATATGTAGTTAGAACATAAAATTGCGGGAAGTGACTAGATATGATGTCCAAGTTAAAGTATTTTTGTTATTTAGATATTAAAAAAAAAGATGTGAACCGCCCAGGGGGGGGGGGTCATAAGTCTGAAATCAAAATACTACCACTTTGAACCAATCCCGTTCAAGCGGTCACGTTCGGTTTTAATTGGTTCTGTGCTGCAGTTGAACCAAGTAGTTTTCGATTGACGGCTTTAAAAGGACTCTATTGTGTATCGACCGGTATTAACTTTAATTATGTCAACTTTATAAGTGGTGCTTATGAGCATATTTAGGTGACTTCAATGTCAGAAATAGTAGCAAGAACGTTAGGTAACTTAGGGGCCATCCATAAATTACGTAACGCAGCAAGGTGCGGGGAGACGTAAGTGTTATAAAGTGTTACAAGGGGGGGAGGGGGGATTTAGACGAAAAATACGAGTATTTTTTTAGTAATTTCATAGTGGTGGGTAAAGTGCCTAAAAATATGTAGTAGTTGAGTGCGGAACTGTCAAAAATATTGTCGACTTTATTAGGATCAGGCTTTATGTACCAATAAGTCCCTATTGTCTTATTTTTTTTTAGGCGGGTAATTATATAAGAGATGACGTCGTAGCTTCCACGATACAACTCATTTCAGACTCGACTAGTCAACAAGCTTATATTACTGTGCAGTTGTATAAAGCTTTGTCAGAGGATCTGCAAGATAGACAACCATTGACGCAGGTGGCTGTCTGGGCCATAGGTTAGTGTTTTTTTTTTTAATTATCGGTTTGACGTTAGAACTTGCTATGCTGTAACTATGGACGAACCTTTAACAACTTTTCCCTGCGTTGTCATCATTGAAACTGATAAAAATTTAGCCGGACAACAAAAAAACATTAATCGTACTCCAAAGGTCTGATGATCAGTGCTTATTATACTGACTGACGAAAAAAGAATTAACAGCAAAAAAGAATGTGAATAAAATTAATACAAATAAATAAGTTGCTTTAACGCGAACTCTTGTAGCTCTTTGCATAAAAAAAAAACAAAAAACTTTAGAAATAAAGTTTGTGCCAGACTGATGTGTAACTACAAACAAAATTGAAATAACTTTTATACAGTTCACTTGCAAACCTGTCATTAGTGTCAAAAATAGCGCCAAATTAATTTATGCCAATTTGACACATTTTTTGTAAACTTCCTATTATTTTTTTTTTGCAGCGTTAAACGCCTTTAACCTAAAAACTTACCAAACTCAAGTGTGTTCATTAAAATATCCTTCGTCATTAAAATTATTTTCTGGCATTAGTGGCACATGGAAACTTCGCAAGCAACATAATTGCAATTTCCTGTTGCTATTTCTCTATAGTGTCCTTTTACGTTCTTTTGGAGTACTGTTATAGTATAGTAATTTTTATTTATTTATTTATATTTACTGACGAAATAATAATGCGTTACTAATAAAAAAGTTTGCCTTTGGTCGAGTCGAGTTACAGAAACAAGAGGTTTTCTAATGAGTATTTTACTATAATCTTTATAAAACTGCAAAGGAAATCAGTTTTTTTTACAACCAGCAAAGAGTTTAACACAAAAAAGAGGTATAAAATTTGCCTAAAACCCCGCAAAGTTAGACGTTTTTAAGCTTTTCACGCTTGTCTTTCTATTTCTAACATTGCAGTAAGAAACCGTTAGAAAAGCAAAATAAAAACACATTGTGCATATTTTTTATGAAAATGCTAAAAATAAAGAAAAATCTTTATTAGGTTATTTCCGACACATCTCACTTAAATTGAGGTTACTTGGGAAGGTGCCTATGCGTCATTATAAGCCCTCTTACAATGTATCTTATTTTTGTTTTACCCTGACACCAATTTTTGGTCAAAGTATAGCCCTTAATTTTAAAATTGTACAATCCGCGAAAAAAGTGCGTTTTATCAAGAATACAGGCCCGGAATATGAAGTTATTTAGATTTATCTCTTTAATTTTAGGTGAATACGGAGACCAACTGATCCAAGCGGCAGTGAGCGATGACCACAACATCGAGCCGCCAACGGAAGAGAAAGTCATCGAAGTATATCAGAGGTTACTGTGGTCACCACAGAACACCTCCACCACAAAGCAGTACACCCTAATGTCGATTACAAAGCTTAGTACAAGGTTTAACAACATAAGGTGAGAGAGTTAGAATGTGTGGACCTCGGTCTGGACGTTGGTACAGTTATACTTCTCTAATTAAATGCAAAAGCTAGAGTGTGGGTTTTATGTCAGTTTTGGTGCAATTTAAAAGTTCATGGGTGTAGAGCACATACAGTTACCAACTCCTATATAATAAAGATGGAGCATCTTTTCAACTTTCTGGGGGGGTGGACGAAAATACTGTGTTCTCCACATGGATTTTATCATAAATTAAAAGGTTGTTTGTAATTCTGCCCTACGCGTGTGGTCAACCTTTTCTAACCAAATGTCACCAATTTTTTACTGAGTCGTCAGTACAAAAATCCCCAGAAAGACAACTTTTGTCGGGATTTTTCTCAGACTAATAACTAAAGAACAGACCAAACATTCCCTTTTGAAATTCTCTAATGTTTACGATCCAACACCATTCTAGACGAATACATAAGAAGAAAAGAGATAGACGAATAAAACAGCAACACTGTTTAAAGTCGCTTTTCCCATCATCAGTGGCGGCGGCTTTTGCGTGCGTCAACCCACTAAAATTAAAATAATAGCCACCTAATTAGTGTTAATAGTGGTGTCCAAGGCTTCCTACCTCGTTACTCACGGAAGAAGGAAGCCTTGCAGCAATACAAGGCCCTTAAACTGCGACGAATACTAACAGCATTCCACTGCAATAGTTTTAAATTCGTTTTCTTAAATAGTTCAAAATTCAAGGTATTCGCCAAGGTGTCAACTGTTGGGAGTTGTTCCTTGTATCTGCTTAATTACCTACTCTACTTGGGATCTTCAGTTTACCAACGCATTCGCCAGAATTCTAATGTACATACTGGTGTTGTGATTTAAAACAATTTGATTTAAAACAGTTTGAAGTTCTCGACCTTAGATTAAAAAATATCTAAAACTGCTCTCATTACTGAGTCGAAAATTTTGGTATATTTTGGGATTCTTGCAATTAACCTCTCTGCGACAACTTTTGAATACCTATGAAATAATTGCGGGCATATTTTGAAAACAAGTGAGAAAAGTTCAAGTAGGATATTTAAAAATAAATAAAAAAGAAAAAAAAACATTCTTTGGTTGGAATTGGACCCACGACCTCCTGTTCTTAAAGCAAACACACTACCCACCACACCCCCGTGACATTTAAAAGTAAATAGCAAATTGCGGGTGTTGTACTTTGACGAGACTCTATGGCCAGTAGGTACATATTTTAATTATTTCTTTCGATATAAGCTGAGTTCTCGGCAGCACAGTACAACGTTGTTTTAAAATTCAGTTTGCACAAAGAGATTATAATTGGTTACAAAACTACGCCAATGACTAAGCTAAAATGACTCAATCTCTTACCTCCGAAATAATAATTCTAGACAGAAATATTGTGTTTTTTTTTTCTTACCACGCATTGTGCTGGTCCTCAAAAAGACTTTATATAGTTCTTTTTTTTTAAATAGTCAAAATAAAAGTAAAAAATCACAAAAAACCACAAACACCCGTTAAACACACTGCCGAGTCAGTTGTGAACGAAAAAGACTTTTATTTATTCGCCGCTTATCTTTAATTCAACGTTGTCGGTTTGTATTTGTTAAAGCCTCAGACTAATATTTATTCGTCTGAGGCTAACTAACTTGTATAAAAAAGCGTATATAATTAAAAAAGCAATTCAAATCTGTATTTAGTTTTGTTCTTACCAAATCCATTTTATGAGAAAATTAACCTTAAACGTTTTGTTTACTGTTATATCTCTTTGTTTTTTAATCTAAGGGATTTTTGGACTGCCGACTTGTAGTAGTAGATGGGCGGCCGTAGGCCTGGCAATTAGGCCGCATAATGGACCCTTTTTGCCATACCCCCCGTGCACCCCCGACTGATGCACGTGCCCCTTAGGATGCAAGTTTTCTTTCTCTAAGAGGACTTAATTTTGCCTGACACCTCTTTGTCGAATGCAGGGATCTTTAGACTCCGTAGCAAGTATACACAGTGAACCGCCGGCTTCACACCCCCTCCGAAAGGTGGTTCTGCTACATGTTAGACTTGCATCTATCTAACATCGATACCGTCCCAGCAGAACTTGGTTGACGGTAGACTTTTCTCCCCAGCAGCCCGCCGTCATATAGGTTGACCCGAAAATCGAGGTCCTGGTTTCTCTGGTCGAGGTCGCCGTCGGAGTCTTCAGATGCATCTCTTTGGAGTGGTCCTGCTACCCGAAGGTGTTACCGTCTCTTCCAAGTCACCCTTTGTCCACTCCCTCTACCAAATCTGTCGGAGTCAAGCCGCGTCCTATGGAGTCCCGATCTCGGAGAAGTCCAGGTCGTCCTTTTTTGGGTCACCGGCTAGTCTCCTCTACCCAGTTTGGCGGGGTCCTCGACCGTCCACCTTTGAGTCCCGCAAAGTTTTCGGTGCAGTATCAACCGTGCCGCCTACTTCTACCTCGTTTGTTGTTACTCTATGCACACCGTCAACTGCGGAGCTGCTGAGAAGTGGGGCCGCCCGTCGTCGTCTCGAGTCGCATTCGGTGTTGTGTGAAGCAATGTGTACTTGCCGAGATCCGATCCTGCGATCTCTGTTCTGCAGGCTAAGACGCTGTTCACTGGTCTACGGCGGCCCCCCGCTGCCGACTTAGTAAACAGTTAGTGAAATTTGGTAAGAGAAGGTTAACAACACTTACGTCCGCCCTGAATATTGTTAATTATTTTTTAGAACAACACAACATGAGATTTGGTATCAGAGACGTTGGCCTCGCTACTTGTGAAAAAAACATTTTCATTTATTTTCAGTCCGATTCAACAAATAATCAACGCGTTTACGTCAAGTCTTCACATAGAACTCCAGCAGAGGGGTGTAGAATTCACACAACTTTTCGGCAAATACGCTCATATGAGGCCATCGCTGTTGGAGAGAATGCCTCCCATGGAAGTGGTGAGGCAAAGCGACGACGCGCACACCAACGGCGATTTCGACGGGGAAGCGAGGTCGGAGGACGACAGTCCTCGACATGCGATTGTGGCGAGTAACGAATCTGTGAGTTGATATTTTTAAGGGTTTTCTTTCGTCCGCGAATTTGCAATAAATCTTCTTTGTAAGAGCGATATATCAATGAGGCAAACAAAATGCAAACAAATCCTGCCACGTTGCACTGTGGAACGACCCCTATGAAAACCCCGGACATTTCGGAATAAACAAACCATTGTCATTTTAAAACAAAAACCATTGAATAGTATTCAGTAAAGTCCACTCTATTTATTGGCATATAATTTTTGTTTTAGTTTTTTTATAGTTAAAATGGCTCACAAATGAGATCATGTAGGCAGTGTAATTTTTCACCGAAAAAGAAAACCTCCTTTTTAAAAATATATATTTCTGTGAGTATTACAAATGTTAAACTTTTTTTCTCCCAATATCTAGACTGATTCTTGTTAAATAAGCCTCTTTGAATTTTAGTCGATCTTTGTTATTAAAGTCTTTAAGACTTGCAAAATTTTAGTGATATTATCGAGGATATTATTTTTTCAAATAGTAATTTTATTTCAAACAAGTTTAAAGTAGGTTGGGTATTCAAAGGAAAAAATCCACCCTATGTAATACTACCATATTATACCGGGTTATGCGTTTGCATCCGCAACATAGGGAATTTATCCATTGAAAATGTATTCGTACTGAATCAACACCTTCTCAGCCAAAAAGCCAGTTAAGTCTTTCGATTTAGTATCCTTTAGCCTACTATAATAGCGCTCATATTGACACCAAACTGAGTGAAAATCCAAGTTAACTGGCTTTTTAGTTGACAACGGTGTTGACTGAATGTACATTGATCTCGACATTGATAAACAATTATAAAACAAGTGATAATGGAAACCACTTCAAGATATTGTCAAAAAACTGTCAACTAAAAATGAACTATTACACGACGCAAATAAAAACAACTACACCCTATTCCAAATTGGTGCGTACCAGTTTTTTGACCCTGACAATGACGGTTCCATTTAGCTTCAGGGTTGCGTTTGAAAATTGTCACCCCAGGTTAAAGGTTATACTTCGGCTAGCCCAAAACCGTTCGAAAATGACCGAGATGAAAGTAATCACGTCATACATACACCTCTGTTATCCGCGTCTGCGCAATAGCGGGTTGACCTAAGAAGTGTGTTTTACATAAAAATAATGATATTTGGAGCAATTCACATTGTTAATGAATTCTTTCCATAAACTGAAACAAAATTAACTTTCAAAACAAATCCAACACCCGCGCTCGAAAATTCAAGTGGATATTCACCCCGGTGACCCGCTGAATTTGATGACGCCAAAAACGTTACCCTACCCTCGCCTCACCATCACCTTTTATTTTCAAACGCACCCCTGTGTTTAAATGTCAGCCACCATATTGAAATTGGTCCGGAGAATTTCGAATGAGGTTTATGATAAAATGGTATTTTTCCGGAAATAGTTTAAGGAAGGTATCAGACCATTTTGAAGCAGCATTTCTCGACCGCTCAATTCCAAAAGCTTCAACTGTAATGCGAATAGTTAATACACACTTAAAGTAAATATAACGCATCGGTATCGGTATACCAAACGCGTTCGAAATAAAGGCAAAATACACTACATTTTTAACTTGTTTATTTTATGCGATATTTCGAACGATGCCCGCTTTTTTGAAGGGTGCGATGACAGAACTGCTGATTGAAATCGTTGCGTACGTTCGTGGGTCCGTAACGTTACGTACATCCCTCCGTACGCAACGAGTGGAATCAACTGTTCTCTCATCGTACCCGTCAAAAAAGCGGTCATCGTTCGAAACATGGCATGAACAAGTCAAAAATGTAGTGTATTTTGGCTTTTTTTCGAACGCGTTAGGTATACCGATACAGATGCGTTGAAATATTTACTTTAAGGTCATAGTTACAATCTGGGTGCTTATTCTTGAAAGTGAGAGAAGGGAGTGCTCCCGGGGACCATACTAGGGAGTGACTAAAAAAGTACTTAAATCAAAATTAATAACGAGTTTTAAAGGTTTATTCCACTCCCTGGCTGAGTTATCTTACATTGAACTATACCTCCCGACAGTCAAGAATAAGCACCCTGGGGAATTGTTTTTAGCAACACTGTACGGGAAATCAATTTTTAACTATTTCGACTTGATTTTTTTGCAAAATTTTACGTCATTGAATTTGTTTTCCATGGCAACGATTAGACTTTATTTATGTTTATCCACAGTGGGACACCAGAGATTTTTTAGCACCGGGTCAAAAATTTGGGGTTAGGTTACTTATTTTGACTTTTCGCGTTCTGCGCCGCTAAAAAATCAAGTAAAATACTAAAATAAAAGAAAACCATTTATTGCAGAATGACCTGCTAAAAAAACGCTACCCAACTACGTATTAAAGTAACTGGGTGTAATGTTTAAGGTTGCATTTACAGGTGCATTTATAATTGAATTGGAAACACTCCCGCTAGCTGATACCGACAACAGGTTAACTTAAAAGCATGCAGATTTAAAAATCGGCTACTGGTGCTAGACGAAATAATCGTATTCTATTTTAAACAGGAGCGTCAACGACTAGCAAGAGTCTTTCCAACCTCTAAATGGAGCTTTACTGAACTGTTTTATTAGTACTCAAGTATCCGTGTATTTTTGAAACTGAGGTTCTAAAATCTATCCTTTGCACTCCAAGATTTCACTAGTACACTTGCACAATAACTATGCCGCAATGATTTAAATTTAAAAAAGAAGGTTGAATCAAAATCAAAACAAAATTATTATTAGTAATCCCAACGAGCCAGTAAAGTTCTCTTGGTCTTGTACTCTTAGACTCGGGGTAATGCCCGCGCAGCGGAGTGGGTTCATATTTGTTTTAGAACAATGTTTTTGAAAGATAAACGTAACCTCGAATGGTTTTCTGTCAGAAAACGTAAAAATACTCTTCTGTTCCACTGCGGCCCGATTTAAAGTTTGTTGACAAAACACCTGCAGTTACCATGGAATCGTATAAATTCTGCGATCTATCGGTCAACACTTGAACTGCGTGTGTCTTCCAAATTCTATGAAGTTGATTGATTGATCGGTTTTCTTTTTCGGAGTGCACAGGCTTTTAGAAAAAAGGAATTTTATTTTTTGTAAATCGGGTTTGTTCTAAACCGCAATTATTTTAAGGCTTTTGGGATAGATGACAGCACCATAGCTTTTATTTTGAAGAAAAAATAATTGAGAATTTTGAAAAATCCTTCAGATATTTTTGTTAAGCATTTAAAAATTATCACTCCTGCAAAATTTCAGCTAATTCTGATGTTTAGTTTTCCCTGTGCAACCGGTAGTGTGCTAAAACAATTAATTTTAAACAGGGGAACGTGATGGAAAATGAAGAAGAGATATGCAAATTTGTATTACTTTTGAAGAAAACCCACTGCAAAGCAGCATCGGGACCATCAAGAATTTATGACGTTAATCACATCAGGGTAGTACGCACCTTAAAAAAATTTAGTTACAAATCTTACAAGTAGCAGAACAACAACAACTTACGAAGAACTGTTTTCTGTTTAGACGTGATGGAATGTGCCAACGCAGAGCCAAATTGGCCAGGTAACATTTATTTGAAAGGCAAAAGGAAGTTTACCAAACAAGGAGAACCAAATGTTTAAATTTTTGGGCTAAAGGAAATCAGCAACGAATTGTACCCGCAAACACTTAATATCCTAGTAGCGTTAATGTTTGGGCAGGAATAATGGGGGAACCCATTGGATTGAAAACAAGAAAACATCCTGCCATTGATTCATGCCTTGCAGGAAATCGGCTGCTCCGTTCATAATGCCCGAATTGTGAGGACATATTTAAGAAACGTGTTTGGCAATAGATTAATTGGAGGCTTCGAGACGATTCTTTGGCCACCAAGGTCTCCCAATGATTTCTATCTATGGGGAGATCAAATTTACGTAGAAAATAGGTACGAAATAATACAATACTTAAAAGAGGTCTTAGCTGAAAAATGTGGTGAAATCGCCATAGAAAATCTGCAAAATACCTACTAGAAATTAATTTTATGATAGGTTGAGATATGACTTGGCCGAAAGTGGTGGTTTATTGTTTTGTTGATAATAAATTTTCTGGAGTCGTGTAATAGTTCATTTTTAGTTAAAACTTCTGACAATAAAAAATATTGACATTATAACAAAACTCTTGTCATTTCAATGGTCTCCCTTTTAGCTGGTGCTTATTATTTTTTACTAAATACAGTGTGATCCACATTTCCGTAAAGGTCCTATGTTGCGGAGCCAAACGTATATCACCCGGTATATTGGTACAATAAGAGATATGTGATGGTGGGAGTTACATGCATTCATCATGTTTTATACTCCGAACGCTTGTACTTTGACGTAAAATGGACAAAAAGCTAAAATCTTAAACCCTTTAGCTTCACTTTTGGTTATCGATAAAATAAGGTCAGAAAGGGGTCAGAAAAAAAAATTATTGGCATAAAATCTCAGGGAGTGTGAACCCTGTAAGTTAAAAATTAACCGAATTTCGACTCAGGATTTGTCAGATTTTCAAAAGTAGATTTGTCAGATGACTAGGACTTAAATTAATATGTTTATTTTACTCTTTAGAATGCATTGTTGGACCTACTGGGCAGCACAGAAGACCTGAGCATAATCAAATCAAGTTCGGAGACGTCGCAACCGGTACCCATATCCAACACAAGTAACCAAGACCTTTTAGACCTGTTGGGTCTTGGACCCTTGTCGAATGACGTCACCCCCATGCATACAAGCACCAATGCAGGCCTTATTTTAGGTGAGTCACTGATTAGTTAATTTATAAATCTAGTAGAAAATTTCGCCAGAAAAAACTACTGTCGTCGTTTTTTTATACAATTAATGATTTGACAGGCACAGTGTACTTTCATGGCCTAATATTATTAATACTTAATTGGTCTGGCTCGCAACTTACATATTATTATTATTTTTAATATCTCAAAAACTAAGGCCCTGACGAACTTTGACTTATTGCAGATTTTGTTCAAAATTTCGCTAGCTGCTACAGTCTGTGAGTTTTTATAAATATATTTTTATTTTTCTTGAATCTGAAAAGCTACGGATCTGACAGACTTCAATATTAGTATAGATTTTATTAAAAACGTAATTCATCTAAATATGAAAACCGTGTGTGGTTAGCTGCTACTTTCAGGCGGTTTCTTGGGTTTTTTTGGACAGTTAAAAGAACCAAATAGGTTTTGGTTTTTGAAGCTACGGTTTCAGAAAATTTATTTCCTTCTTCAAGCTTCAAGCAATTATTGTAAGTCTACTTTTATTTGAAATAAAAAATATCTAATTTAATTTTATAGCTCATATTTCATAATAAAAATAATTTATGGAATTTATTTATTATTTTTTAGAAAATAATAACTTAAACAACCTCATCCCGTCGTCGATAAACAATCAAAACTCGAATTTCCTATCGGGCGACCTGTTTAGCACTGAAATAAACGAAGACGCAAGACAAACTAATCTCAGTTTTCCACCGTTGACCGCTTTCAGTAAAGACGGTTTGACGGTGGAGTTCAGTTTCGACAAACCGAAAGACGCGGTGGGAAATACTGTCATCATCAATGTGACGGCATTGAACGATTCACTGACGGAGATCACCGACTTTTTGTTTCAAGCAGCAGTTCCTAAGGTAAGCGAGGTTTTTTACTAACCCGAAGCGAAACGTCGGATATTACCTGAAAGGCCTTTATGGCGATTTGCACCAATCGAGCCCTCAGTAACCTGACTAGGTATCACCGAATTCTAGGTATAAGCCCTTAAGGTGCACCCGATTTGAAATGGTTTGCTTGAGAAATTTCCGACATTTCCTTAGCTAAGTATGATTTACATTTGGCAATGTCGCATTTTTGTGAAGAACGGGTGGCAAATCCAACTAACCTTTCTTTTTACTTACAATCAAACGTCAAAATATTGTCAAAAGTTTTTTGTTTTTAAATTTTTCGTGTGATGAATCTTGTCTATGAATTTATCATTGAACTATTGTAAAAATAAAGTTGTATAATTATGTTTTTCTCACTTTACTTCTGTTTAAATGGCTACTTGCACAAAAATAGCCACCGTTATTAGGTCGATTTATACTGTCCTTGTGTCGTCTTCAAAACAATGGCATAAAGCACCAGGTAAAGAGCTTATGGTGAATTTAGAGTTTCGAAGGTATGCATTACAGTAAGAAGTAACAAGACTATCTATTCTATATGAACAATGTTAATGTTTCTTAAGCAATAAAGTTATAGTTCAGGGTACATTGAAACAGCTGGCATATAAAATATATTTGTCTCGAAGCGCGAGCGCATTAAGGTTGCCAGCCCTCCCGATTTAGGTAGAAGTCTCCCGTTTTTTTAAATTTCCTCCCGCCTCCGGTCTGATCGAAAGTCTCCCGATTTTTAAATTATACGAGAAGGTTTTCCATTTTTAAACATTCCTCAGCATTCTTGGACAGTCCTTTTAATAAACTTACATGCACACCCTCTTCTTGCATTATAAGTTTGAAATGTAGTCTTTTAAACTTTCTTTGATATCTGAGTCGTTTTCAGATTTTTACCTTAAATAATGGTGAAGGCGCAAGCTATTTTAACAAGATCTCACATTTTTTTAAAAAATTGTGAAGAAGAATGTTTTTAACACTTTGCCTTTGGTCGCCGCGGGGCTCACTTTTTTTTATTGTGGTTTAAAACTGCAAAACACGAAGTATTAAAGAGTAAAAAAAGCAAGTTGCGCTATGGGTTCTTCAGACGACAATAACAACAATATAATTCAAACTTTATTCCTGCTTTCAGCATGGATTTGTCCAGGAAATCCGTTAACTACAATATTCAAATAACCTGAGGTCATTATCAAACGCCTTCGTATCGCTCAAAATTTTGATTAGTACGCAAAAAATACTAAAACACTCCGCAAAAGCAGTTTGATAGGTTGTGTTTAGTGTAGGTAGACGTTAGATACCACCTAGAGTGTTTAGGAATCAATCAATCGCCTACTAATCTGTATACGAACACTACCCCTACCAAACCCATACTAATACAAGGGCTAGCCTAACCTGGTTTGTGCAAATTGCCTTTAATTAGCCCCATTTTAGTGACCTTTTGGCTTCTGCGGCGAGCATTTTAACATTTAAGTAATACAGTAGATGAAAAGGATGCCAAATGGTTAACATAACTTATTTATTTTTTTTTCATAATTAAAACAGGGTGTATATCACTACATACAATTTATAAATAATACTGTTTAATGAAAATAAAAAATTCTAGGGTGTTTATTTTTAGCAGCTCATACCAACAGGTATGGAAGGCTATTTTGGGATCGTCAAAAGTTTTTCTATTTCTACTCCAAATGAGTTATTTTATTTGGGTCAAACAAGACCTAATTACAAAATTTTGTGATGTTGACTGTCTGCCTGTCCGTTTATCAGTCTGTCTGTCATGATAACTCAAAAACCACTGAACCGGCATACAAATTCCGTGGATTTCGTTGATAAGGTCATTAGTTTTTGGTAAGGGTTTGTAAAGGGGTGGAAAGGGGTTTGAACTGTATAAAAATTCACAACTCAAGAACCTTAGTGGCTATAGCAAAATGCAGTTTTCTAAATTTGGTTTCATATATTTTTTGGGAGAGGAATGTAGAGGTTAGCACATCAAAAATCATAACCTTTTAATATTTAAAAAAATAAATAACGCCAGTAGGCATGTATTTTTTTTTTATTGGAAATGTAATTATCCATCTTAAGGTGAAAACCGCATGTCGCTAGGTGTACGGTTCGTAACAATCCCCCACACCTGTCAAAAACTACAAAGATTTTTTGTGCCAAATTTGTTAGGAATAAGTTCAATTAGTGTCCCAGACAGACAGGCAGAGACCATCCCAAAATTTTGTATTTAGGTCGTTTTTGCCCAAATAACTCTTAATTTACTTACTTTTTTGGCGGATATGGATAGCAAAAAATCACGACTAACTTGAACTGAAAATTTTATTTAGTTTTATTAGCCATCCATACATAGTATAGAGGCTATTGAGATTGGCAAAAAATGATTTTTTTATTTTTACTAATTTTGACCCAAATAACTAATTTTTAGTGACTAAGTATGGATGGCTAAAAATTTTATTACAGAAAAAAAAAATGAAATATTACACGGGAATTTTTCAAATTAAGCGGGAAAAGGACGGGAATTTTATTCAGATAATTTTGTAGACACCCTGTAAATGAGACCTAAGCCATTTATTAGCGGATAACCAATTTTGACCCGCGCATATTAGCGATCACGGTTTGAACCAAAGTAGGGGAAATTTTGCTGTCAATAATCAGCTGTTTCACTTTTGGTTGAAACCAAAAATAACCCAGCTCCGGAGCAGGGTTACCTTTGGTTAACTTGACAGCACATTGTTGTTTGGGGTTAGATTTTTTAACCGAGTTTTGTGTGAAACAAAATAGGTATGTAATATAAAACGTACTGCTTACTGTTCTCTTAGTCATTAATTTATAGTAATCTGTGTTTTCAAGAGTAGTCAATTTTTATTTACTGTAAGTTCAACTGCTCTGTCTAACGTCATAGCTTTGATAAATTCAATATTTATAATTTACTTAATACAGCTATTTAAATTAAACTGGATTTTCACTAGAAGAACTCATAACAAAACACTTACTGCCGTGGCTGCATTTCCGACAGTGTCGTGAGATATTATTTTTTATATTTTTTTCTAAATAGGGTTAATGGCTTGTTTTAGAAATATCATTTTATTGGTATGGTATGGTATTTCTTTGGCCTGTTTACGTACTCATATTTTTAAGACAGTTTATGTTAATTTGTGTTATTAGACTGTCTGTTGGACTAGGTTAGACTTCTGAACCGCTGGACAGATTTTCATGTAATTGTCATAAAAAAATTAGTATTTGATAAACACACGGCTTTATTATTATTATGAAAAATCCACAACTTTAAAAAGCGATAACCAACCCATATTGGCGAATTTAATGGTTATTATTATTTTGATGGAGGTGGTAATGTCATATGACAAACCAAGGATAACCAATTGGTTGAACTAAGATATTTTGGTTATCCTCTAATAAATGGCTCTACACTGTTTTGCGAGATTTTCAGAACAAAAAAAGGACCTGATACTTTGCCATGGCGTTGGGTATTCAGTAGATTTTACACGCATTTAAGCTATTATCATTTATTGGGTTGAAAAGGTATAGTTTCTAGTACAGTCAAGAGTTTTAAAAAGGAATTAATTTGGTCATTTTATATGAATTTCTTTATTTATGAAATCAACCAAAAAAAGCGAGGTTTGGCAGACAATCTCCTCGATTTCGATAATTTTTGGTACATTTATTCTAACCGTAAAGGGTATAAAAAATCCCAAATTTGAAATTTTTTTGACCATTAGTTTTTTTAAAATTAATTCTTGAACATCAAAAAAACTACCAATTTTGGACGGTGGTTTATGGCTCGTTTTAAAGGTACATATTTTAAATTAAAATTTAAAAGTTTTTTTTAAATAGTTTTTTTGATAAATAGCATTTTTTTATTATTTTTTATAAAAATGTATGACTTGATGGGTTCATCAAAAAAAATTATTTTACAAATTTTGGTTTTTTTTTAAATAAATGAAGGTATGTGATACTTCATTAAAATGGCTTTTAAAATACCTTTAAAACAAGCTATCACTTGCTTTTTTAGTATGTATAGTTCTCTACATATTCATATTTTGATAAATGCCTGTAAAGAGGTCGCGATTCTTCAGAAACGGCAGAAATTTTCACCCGTCACAATTCTGGTAAGTGGCGATTTTGACTTATTGCCTCATTTAATATAAAAACTCAGCGTCCTTAATATTTATCCTAACGTTTTTTAATAATATTTTGTAAATTTAATATTTTAGACATATTCTGCAGGGCTAGTTTTGCGGCGGAGCTAAATTGTTACTACGCGTACCAATAAACGTCAAAAAGTGTCTAAAATTCTCACCATGTAAAAGGAAAGACAGCGACATATTCCATGGCTTATGGTTTTCTATGTTAAAAATTTTAAAGGTTTGTTTACACACAAAAATAAGCTTAATAAAATACGTTTTTAAATAAAAGAAAGCGTACAAAATTAAAATTGCCATATTTTTTATTTACTGGAACAGTATTAAGAAACTAAATTGTAAGGAATATTAGCAAATAAGTCCTGACAAAAAAGCAGTTAGTGTAAACTTGTGTGTCAGAGCGAGATTTTCTGACGGTTTTTGAAGAATCGCGACCAGACAGTCAATTTTAACCAAATACACAAAAAGAGTAACATCTTGAGAACCTTATACCGTACAAACTCGAGTAATACCGTGTTTTATAGATATTTTAAAGCCCATTTTGATATAGTATCACATAACCTATTTTTTTATAAAAATAAAAATAAAATTGGTTAAGGTAATGCTTTTTTCCTAGTTTTTATATTTGCCCTATTTAACACAAGAAAATGACTAACATAAAATAAAATTGGTTAAGGTATCGCTTTAAAATGTACGAAAAACTTATTACTAGTATTCTAGAATAAATCACAGCGGCGTTGGGTTGGGTTATACCCATAACTTTGTTAATTTTAATCCGATTTTATAGTATGATAACTCATTTGAAAAATATCTGCTTTTAAATGTCTTCTTTTGCTTTTTTCACTAGAGATATTTGCAAAAGTATAATTTTTCCCCCTTTACCCCCCCCCCCATATTTCATAAAGTACTCAACGCGCAGCTACAGACAACGGTTTCTTAAAAGAGAAGATTTTATTAACATAAAAAAAGCGGTTACAAATTCATTCATTTTTGCTTCATTTCCTGTACTACTAAAATAGTTACAAATTATAGCTGAATATGATTTATTTGTTTTAGACATTCCAAATTCAAATGCTGAGTCCCTCTGGTACTTTGCTGCCCCCTAGTGGTAGGATAACCCAAGTTTTAAAAGTTACAAATCCTGGACGGGTAAGTCAAAAATAGTTAGAATAGCTGTTTTTACATATGAAAAATCAAAAGATCAGAATAAAATGAATTTTATTTTCATTTTTATTTAACTTTATCAAATCATCATCCCTAACAAGGCACTTAGTGTTAAAGGAGTGAATTTTAAGGGATTTGATCGTTTATTTAATGATATTATTGAAAACATAAACTTTCAATTTCTGCAGTGTTTTTACTACTTTTACTTTATTTTTGTTTGTCCACTAGAATTATTTTAAACTAGCTATAGAACGCGATTTCGTTCGCGTGTTTAAAATTGTATTTTTCCTCTCCACGACTTTTCCACAAACCCTCCCGTGTCTCGTTCTGCGCTTTAAGCCCGTACATCGAGTTGAATACCCGCTTTACCTGTGGTTTTTCCGTTTGCTTTAAATGATCATAACTTTTGTTTCCTTGAACCGATTTTAATGAAATACAGCCGACCCGGGACTACAGTTTCGTCACCCAATTTTGCGACCAAAAGACGATCCCGAAAACAACTTTTTGCAGGGTTAGCCAAATTTCACAACCAAGCAAATAGTTTTGTCAAGAATAGTCGAAAAACTACCGATTCCAACTTGCTAAGAACTTATTTTTTAAACTTTAGGAGCTAAAATGCTACTTTTCATCCCTATTGAATAAAAACTTTTAGTTACTAGGGTGTAGGAATGGCACCTTTAGTTCCTAGGGGCTAAAATTTGTATTGCATGCAATAAAGATTGAATGGGACGTAAAAATCAACCATTATTTTTAAAGAAAAAGTAAAACAATTCCCATAACTGCAAAAAAGTAGTATATAAACCATGTGGCAAAAGTGTCTTTTTATCCCTCGGCAAATTTTTCACCTCGGGATAAAAAATATTGGAAAAAAGATTAAGAAAACATAAAAACAAGGATTTTTCCTAACCTGTATTGCTGTTCCCTGCTAGTCTGATTTTTTAACGAAAATCCGAGCGAAAATCTGCCGGAACATTATTTTTGTTTATTTTTCTACTAGTTTCTTTTTCCAATATAACAAAACACACTAAAAGCAAATCGGCTTAATCTGATCAAACAACGCTAAAAAGGGAATTGTATTGTTTTTGCCCCTGCCCTTGGCAGGCCAACCTTAATTATATTTTTTTTCTAAAGATACATATTTTGCAATTCTTGGACCATAGCATCTCATAATTTTATGGTTTTGGCAGATCCGGAAATTATTAGCGAATTCTTTTGAGAAAATTAGCGCCCACCCGTGTTGCACTAACATTATTTTGGTGCTGTCAAAAATTTGGCAGCTTCAATTAAAAAATATGCACTTTAAGTCGGGTTAAGTTTTGATACCTAATACTACAACTTATAATTTTCATAAAAATTTTAAAATTGAGAGCACCACGAGCTCTTATAGCTAGTGCCGAAAAATCTGCACTGAGGGCAACACTGGGTTTGCCAGTT
Organism: Oxystoma pomonae; assembly: GCA_963921995.1. Taxonomy (NCBI): domain Eukaryota; kingdom Metazoa; phylum Arthropoda; class Insecta; order Coleoptera; family Brentidae; genus Oxystoma; species Oxystoma pomonae. The sequence continues at coordinate 57,153,822 of OY998164.1, forward strand.
GCTCAATAAAAAACCAAACGTGTACTAGTTTTTGCAAAAGAATACAAAAATTGCACCAGTGGTGCACTTTTTTGTCAAAAGAATTCGCCACAAGTTGCCATGGTTATAATCAAGTTACAAAATATATTTCATTGTTGACTCCGAACAAAACAAAGCAGACCGACCATATAACTATTAGATACTATAATTAGATCAAAAATATATAACAATTAGTATGTTTTCACATTGTACTCGATACATATTGAAAAGATTGTCTTCTTTTTCTTTCACAGAGCATGTTCTCTGTTCTGACAAAGAGCGTGATATATGAAAGAACAAGATGCTTAATTTTCGATACATATTGAATACGATGTGAAAACATACTACATAAAAACTTTGACAAACGAAGAAAATAATTTAAAACTCAGGGTTGGCCCTGGACCGGGCCAAAGGCGAAAACTCTACACGCATGCCTGACGCAGTCGACTCGCGCCTAGAAGAGTTTTTGTTTCTGCATTTTTTCCAGGCTATTCTGATTGGGGGAGTTATTATCGGTACGGTTTTTTTTTGGAAAATGCAATGAGGCAGGGCCGTTATAAACTGGTGAGCAAATGAACTGCAACACATTAAAATTTTACCTTTGCCAATGATAAATTACGATTACCACTGGAATATTAAAACAAAAAGAAAAACATAAACCAGAACAACATAAAATGTCTAAAATAATAGATGTCAACCATCTCGTTAAAATATTAAAATTATTTTTAACAGCTCCGCCTATGAGTGTCACACAGCGTCACTCTAAATTAAAACTACGGAAAATATAATAATCCGTGTTAACTGCAAGTACTTTTATCTTTTAAATAACTAAAAATATTTTTTTAACTCCGCCAATGTTGGACAAAAATATGTCAATAAACATTTTAACAAAATCAACAAACAATTGTTGCTATCATAAGCATAACTATCCACTCTACACTAAATAATTTTCAAAAATTATTTTATTTTTTTTCTCCGCCTATGGTTGACGTTGTTCAAAAATTAAAAAAACCGTTTCGAGATAATGGTCCAAACTATCTGAACATGTGCAAATTTGACTAGTGCTAAAACAACTTTTCACAGAATAATATAGCTTTAAGAAACTCGTCTTAGCATGTAGAGAAATGTTTATTGCTCATCTCCCAAGTAACATTTATTTATTTATATTAGGAATGGCAATATTCCCACCACCAAACATTAAAACCTAAAGTTTTGAAATTGAGTTCCCAGAACTTTCCTATTACCAGAATATACCCCCTAAACCTTTTAAATGAAAAAGCCCAAACAGGTTGTGACCACCTTTTTATAAAACCCTTTACAGAATCTAAATATCTTTATAACCTTTGGCACACCAATATAAAACACAAAGCAACCTGATTTGTTTATAAAAAAGACCCAGATATATTCTAATTCAGGCTGTCTCTCAACGTGGGGGCTATGTTACTGTGATATCCTCGAGAAAATCCAGAATTCTTTCTTTAAAAAGTTGCTGTCTCAGTCCACCTCGGGCGCTATACTCCGGATAGAAACTGGATCGACACATTTGCTGAAGATCCTCTCCATGGAAATCTCCCGTCTACCCAAAATCGTTTCCAGAGACAGGTCTCTATCTTGGATTCTACTAACCCGAAATTTAATTGGGCCATGCAGTTAAAATTGGTTTTTACTGATTTGGGATATGATAACCTTTGGAATAACTTTACTTAATAGCGACTTAAATATTTAAAGTCAGAGATTTTAGAAGAGCACAGACAAAAATGCTTTGAGAATGAGTTATTAATAGCTCAAAGCTTTCGCTACACCTATTTCTATTCTCAACTGGCAAATCTCTCAATTCACATCCCCTGAAACATTATTCGAAGCTATTAGTAACCTTAATCCGCAGAATGCTAAGTCAATTGCTCTGACGATTATAAATATTTGAAAACTTAGGGCCTTCCTCATGAATGAGTAAAAAAGAAGAAAAATATCTCATTACAGGCAACTCTGGGCAATACTTTTATGTAGATAATCAACCAAAATTTACTCAAACATAGTTTTTACTTGGCAGTCATACATAGAAACATTTCTGGTTCTTTTGACTTCTTCGTAGAGGTTTTAATTTTTTTATAAACTTATATTAGGTACTAATTTTATATTCTCCATTTTGCTACAATTAAGAAAAGTATACTCTTTTTTTTTGTTTTTGTTTTTCTTAGCAATTAATATTACTTTCTTGACCTCTAGGTTTCTAAGAGTAGAATTGCATTTTTAGTTTATAGGATAAAAGTCTTTGTATAGAAAATATTGTATTTTCTTAGAACAATTATAAATAAATAAATAAAAAAAATAATATCATCTACAGAACCACAATAGGTTATCTGGTCTTTTGATTTCCATATAAACTTTTAGTTCATAAAAAGTTTTTTAAAATGTTTTCAACATTTAAAAAAAAACAATGGTCATATAAATAATCTAGCTGCACAAAAATGGTAGAGTCCTTATATACATAACTTAATAACGGAAATAAAAGCTCTTTTCCCACCAAAAGAGACATGCCAACCAAAGTTGTCTGATAAAATCATGTAAAAAACTTAAAAAGCACACGCGCCTTGAAAATAATCACTTTTCAATTTTTTTTTTAATGAAATTTATATGCACCTTGAATTTAGTTTTTTTCTTAAAAACAAGTTCTGGCAAAACTGCATAATTTGAAAAATAAGATCGTTTATATTAAAGTTAAAACAAAAATATTAAAAATGTTTTATTTACATTAACGCCATGATTGTTATAAAATAGTTCCAAGGTTCTTTTAATTTACTAAATTGCCATTAGTAGGTCAAACAACCCCTATAAACCTTTGGTCAACTGGCCATAATTAAAAGAAGAGAATGATATTTTGCCACTATAATCCTACTTTTAACAGTCATTCATGTTCGGTGATTTAAAAAAAAAACAATGTTCTACATTGTGGAAATGGTCGAAAAGGGCAAAAACATGCTGGCTCTGGTACCCGCCGGGTGGGTAGAGGGTCCATCCTTTGGTGGCCATTCCGACAAGCTTTACCTGGCTACATTTATAAATTATGTTTTTGCTCCATAATATCTGAACCTGGGTATAAAAAGGGCCAAACTCCATTTTTTGTGTTTTGAGTAATCGTTAGTTAAGTTCCGTTCTTACGTGTATGTATATGGTAGATAGCCCAAAATTAATTGAACTAGATCGGCAAACAATCATACAAGGAGTATGTCCATTTTTTCTAACTGTAGTTTTGAATGTGCTTATTTCAGTAATGGAATTAACTCTGCATGGACAAAAATGGAGATTGGCCCTTTTTATAATGAGGTCTAGATATACCATTATATTTCTATAGATGGTCAGGTCATAAAAATATCCTTTAAAAATTAAGGATTGTCACAGTTTTATAAAGGGTGCTATATATAAAATACAAATAAGAGGTATGTTGGCTCCATTTATAAATTATGTTTTTGCTCCATAATATTCCATTATATTTCTATAGGGAAACAATTCATGGCATTCAACTATATATAAATTAACATGGCAGTATGGCATATATTACAATAATTCCTTGGCAATGCATGCAGATTTACCTTCAGCAATAACAATTTTGCAACCTTTAAAAAAAATCTTTTTTGGTGCCATAAATTGTCAAAATTGTGTGAAAGTATTTTCTTCCCACTAGAATCCTAGGTTTGGTCATACACACAAACGAGATGAGAAAAATGACTTGCATGCAAATCATGATTTGTTGCACCATTTCAAGCAGGCTTTAAAACAAACTAAGTATTTTCCCTTTAAAAATAATAAATTTTTACCTTTGAATCTGTAGGGTACTAAATATAAAACCTTTGTTACCATATTCTAAAAGATGTCAGGTATAAATTATATTATTATTCATGTAAGAGTTGCGCTGGCATCTTTTATAAATTATGTTTTTGATCTATAAATCACCATAATATTTCTGTGAGTGGTCAAGTTATAAACATAACGTTTACATATTACAATATTGACCTAATGTAATGCAACAAAACCTGGAGATCAGATATAAATTACAAAGAAATTCTGGATGCCTCTATAAAAATTGGAAACGTTTTTATTAAAACTTTAAGAATTTAAAATGTTACTTGGGCTGCTACGACTATGATCGCGAAATACAAATATTTCTGGTGTCTTTTTTTTTGACAAAAATCTACTCTAACCAAAACTGAAAAAAAAAATTATCGGCCATGAGTTAAAAACTTAAAAAAGTGTAAAAATATGGAAAAAATGGTAATTTTCCAATAATCCCTGTAATTTTCAAAATGGAGAAGTTATCAAAAATCCAAGAATTAGGTTTTTAGATATTTGGTAACCTTTTATAATCAAAAGAAAAAATCAGCTGCACATTTGTTTCTATCAGTTCTCGCACTTACCAAACTTGGTCAAAAATGAAGAGTCAAGATGGACAACCTGTATAATCCAAATGTCAAATTAGACAAGCTTTTGCGTACCTCTAGTACAAACCCAAAGGGTCGATTTATACGCCAGTGAAAACCGCAGTTCAAAATGTATATTCTGTAGGAAAATATTTAACTTTAAATTTGCCGAAATTTTCATGTGTTGCAGTTCATTTGCTCACCGGTTTAGTATCTTATAGTCATATGCATAAACCAACCGACACCTTCGATATGCCCGACGTATTCATTATAAGGTGGTTAATGCTTAAGTTTTATAATGTTGGAACAAGATATTCCTTGATCTAAAGCATATATTTGTTTTTCAGAACGTGTTAAGGATGAGGATAAGAATTAGCTACTCAATCGACGGTAACCCCGTGCTCGAACAGACTGAAGTAAACACTTTTCCATCCGAAATGTGGGAATGACTGTGGCAAAACGGTTATTAAGTTATTGTAAAGATAAAGAACATGCATGATTTAAAAGCACAGAAAACATAAACCAATATGTAGAGGGCGATCCAACAAATAATCTACCGAAAATAGTTACAGAACTAACAGCTATACAAATAGTGTATTTAGAATTTAGGCGTACACTTTGTTTCGAACCTTTAACCTCTTGAACTTCAAAGAGTAGTAAAATAATCCAATAGACGACAAAGTATAATTAATTTGACATACAGGGTGTAAACTTTTAATGGGCGATAGAAGAGTTGAAAAAAGAAAATAGTTCTTAACATTTTTTTGGGTATCAAAAGCAAAAAACAATTTTTTTTCGGCCGATATTTTTCTGTGCCAACCAGCGGTTTTATCAATTGTTTTAACATAATTTTCCGCGGGAACTATATACAGGGTTCTTACTGTTTCGTACTAATGATTCTCGAAATTGCTCTAGTTACGTGACATACGTGATGATTTTACTTCTGTTATAAACTGATCTAATGTTTGACCTGGTTTTTGCTCAAAGTTAAAAACCTAAATCTTTCAAATGCCAAATTTTTCCTTAGCCTAAAGTGACTATCAAATTTGGATAAAACTGGCTCATTTTTCCTTATCAGTCTCCTCCATAAATGTAAAAGTATTATATAAGGTGGGCCAAACAACCTTGCATACTTTTAAATTTGCTATAACTTTTGATCGAATCGCATGATTTCAAAATTTTGTAATTTTTTTGAAAGACAAGACATAAGACTTCTCTGATCCGGCTCAAAATTTGACATTTCGCAAAAATCCAAGAGGGCGGACCGTTTTGAATAACGGCACTGGAGAAAATTGTGACTATTTGTGATAAAAGGTCCGTCCCTTCTCTTAATATAAAGGTATTATTTGTTTAAATCGGTTAAGAAATAAAAAAATTTGGACTTATTATATATATTGACTGGTCTTACTTTAAAATTGTACTTGATACATCATTTCACATTTTTTGCGTTTGTTGTAACTTTAGATAGTTGTGTTTAAAATAACATTTCTCAAAAATCCATGATGGAGGACCTCTTTAAATGAATCTAGGAAAAAAAACTTCGAAAAAACACCCCCGAAAAAGAAAACCCAGGAGAAAAAAACCCTAAAAAAAGACTCCCGAGATAAAATTATTATAACTAACCCAAACCTAACCAACTCAAGCTAGATCCACCCAACCGAGGGATGGCTCGGTTGTCATTTTGTGTACTAGATTTTCTGTAAAAAATGCCTTAGAATGCCATAAATTGCCTTAAAATGCGAAGAATGCCCCCGAAATGCCTTAAAATAATGCTTTAAAATGCCTCAAAATTCCACACAATGCCCTCAGCGTGTACACCAAAGTGCATTACCGAGCCACCCCTCGCACCCAACCTAACCCAAAATATTTTTTTTTTATTTTAACTTATTTTTAATAGATAAAAATCAATTGCTTTAGGATGGTTTTTTTTCCTGGTTTTTTTCGTGGTTTTTTTCGGTTTTTTTTTCGGGGGTTTCTTCCGTTTTGAATAATGGGAATCTAGGGAAAAAACCCCGGAAAAAAAACCCGAAAAGAAACCCCAGGAAATAAAACCCTCCTGGAGAAATTGATTTTTATCTATTAAAAATAAGTTAAAAAGAAATATTATTTTGGGTTACATTGGGTGGGTCTAGCTTGAGTTGGGTTAGGTTTGGGTTAGTTATAATAATTTTATCTCGGTAGTTTTTTTTTGCAGGGGTTTTTTCCTGGGTTTTCTTTTCCGGAGATTTTTTTTCGAGGTTTTTTTTCCTAGATTTTCATCATGGATTTTTGAGAAACGTTAAATTTTAAGCCACAACTATCTTTTTAAAGTAACACCAGTCAATATTCAAAAGGCCATAATTTTTTTATTTCTTAACCGATTTAAATAAATAATACTTTATATTAAGAGAAGCGACATACCTTTTGTTGCAATGAGTTGAATTTTCTCCAGTGTTGCACATAACTTTTTTGCAGGGGTGGGAGGGTGAAAATTATCCGTTATTCAAAACGGTCCGCCTTCTTGGATTTTTACAAAATGTCAAATTTTCAGCCGGATCCGAAAAGGCTCACGTCTTGTCTTTCCAAAAAGTTACAACATTTTGAAATCAAGTTATTCGATCAAAAGTTATAGCAAATTTAATGTGCAAGGTTTTTTGGCTCACCTTATATATTCTAATAACTTGTTCTCCTATTAGTGTCAGAAGTTAAACCACCTTTGTTCGATCGTTCTTTTTATTGATCTCTGTGACCTTCAAGTATGTTGTGAATCTCTGCTTCCAGAATGTGTATGTCTCACTCAACTTGACTAAAAATTCATAGGAGGTATACCTCTTCAAATGCTTCTAGCTATTTGTACATCGCTTCTATCTCTCAAAATTCTTCCATCAGCCAGTCAATCAAAATTCAAAATAAAATTCATGCTATGTCCGGGTCAAAAATTTTTACTCATTCTAGTGGGCAATCGCTGAAATATATTCAGATTTTTGTTCGCAGCGCCATGTTTCGTACTTGAGGAGGCTTGGATGATGGTACTTAAACGCAGGTTAAATGGGAAATAAGACGCCGTCCAATCCACTCCCCTCTAATGGCTGGCCAAAGTCACTGCACTGCAGCCATTATTGGCTTATTGTGTACCCTTTGATTCTAGTTTAACCACTCCATTAGATTTATCCCCTGCACGAGTTTGTACACGTCCTTAATGAAGCAGTTCCTAGGGTTGATCGGGAAGGAAATACTCCCGGGAATTAGAAACGCACCTGATTGGTCGAAATCTCAGTTTTCTGTCACTATTCTGTCTATTTTGGCACTAATGACTTTGTTCGTGAGCGTTTTGCCCTCAGTTTCTTCTCCTCGTGTAAGACAGGAGAGCAAAATCACTCACAACTAATGCCATTAGTGCCAAAACTGACAGAAATGTGACAAGAAAATGATAATTTCGCCAATCAGGTGCGCTTCTAATTCCCGGGAGCACTCTCTTCCCCGAAATAAATACCGGCCCTATACGAGTTTGTACAGGTCCTTAATGGAGCAGTTCCTAGTGGTTATTGGGTCTAGCTCAACTTCCCCATATGGCTATAACGCCCATATTCGGTCGCCAGAGCCTCGTCTGTTTTAAACAGGGAGCACCACGAGAAGGTGAGGTTGGCATTTGAATATGAGAGGTTAGATGTGTTCGCATCTTATTGATCGAAAACCTCTGGTCCCACGTTTAGTGCGAGCACGGTCTCCAACTGTTCTCTAACCCTAACTCTCCAAATGTTTTATTTATTTGACAAGTTCTGTACACTTCCGGCCACATAAAATGTGTACAACAGAAAGTTAGCTGCAGGTCTGTTGAATTTAAGTTTTGCCAATTGCTTTGCTTATTGTAACTGACTTTGACGTTTTTGAATTACAGGTTAGATCTTTTGACATTGTAAACACAAAAATAAAGAGACTGGCCACACTTTACTACAAGACTAATATATTAATGAATAAAACAATTTTTCAAAATTATTCAACATTTTATTATAAAAAAAGTCTGCAGACAACCAAAAACGTTCGAAATAAAAAAAAAAAAAAATAAACACTACGTAAATTAAAACAAAACACGAAAACGTTTCTTCAGTAGCGTGTAATTGCTCTGTCAGCTACGATAATGTTTGCCCATCTTCGTGGCATGAAATCTGCTAAATTTTGAAATAAATTTGGATTTGAAACAATGGCTTCGATGTACCCTTTGACGATGAGCTCCATGGTTGGAATTTCTGGAAACTATTAATTCATGTAATTTTTTTTGCTATAAGTCCCCATACATTTTGGGATGGGAAACCTCGATGTTGTTTGGCTGGAATCACTGTTTAGAAATGCGTGCGGTATGGATAGGACAGTTATCCCGTTTATACACAAAACCTTCCGAATGAAGAATGGTTGCTTCTGGAAGCATAACATTTCTCATCATATCACATAAACCTCAGCCGTAAATCTTCCATAGATTCTAAAAAATAGGTGGTCTTTGAAAGTCGATCAGTTGCTGATCCTGCTGAGGCGTACTGGCTTGGGTTAAGACAGTGCCTCGCCTTCGGCGACAGTTCTTTCTTCTGGATACTTTCTTCTTATTTTTACAATTGTAGTCTTGTTTCGTCCATTATTGGCTGCTACTCTTCGAACCGACCAACCACCGTCTAATTTTGCCAAAATTTGGGCTTTTTCGAATTGGTTTAGTTGGAACATTTTTAAATATAAGCGTGTGATAACAACAAAACCTGACGGTGACATTTTTTGTCAATTTTAAATCCTGAAAGGTTACTGAGTTATGAGGCTTATAATACACTATATAAAATCGGCGAACGCATTTTATGTGGCCGAAAGTGTATATATAAAACGATACAGTTAGTAGTTCAAATGCACATTAAGCTCAGTTTACAATAAGTGTTAAGCACACTACACACTTTACTTTAAAACGCCAAAAGTCATGATAATTAAAGTACTAAAAATGCACTACTGGCATTTTCAAATCCTTCAAAGCATAAAGTAATATATCTACGGAACAGAGGTGCAAAGCCGGCCGAAATGGATCGCAGACTTGTGCGCAGAAACGCTCTGTTCCGTTGGTATATTACTCTATGTTCAAAGTAAGCTAAAACAGATTACTAAAAATATGTCACTTGTGATTATTAAATCTAAAAATTCATCGATTTTAGATTTTGGTGAGCACCCTGTATATAGTTGATTGTTGTTTATTTACCACCTGTTAATGATAAATGGTTGTTTATATGGGATTGTCCTCTGTGGTGTGGTGGTGAGGGGAACAAGAATAAGTGAAAACAAGTCTGAAATGATGTTTTACATACACAATGTGCCTGAACGAGGTGCAGAGGTCACATAAAACTGGGTTCCAAAAACTAATTGTGCCGTTTTTCAAGCCCACTTTCTGTATATCCGAAGGTTTATCCTTAATAAAAAACGGTGCAAAATTTTACAAAAAGGATGGTATGGTTTTAATGAATACAGTTTTAAAGAGGGGAAAAAGTACATATTATTAGAAAAGTATAATTAGTTTCTGAACTTAATTTTATGCGACCTCTACCCTGTTTACGCACAAGGTCTATGTTTACTTAGTTTTGTCCCTCATACATAACTTAATAACTCAAACTCTGAAAACTTTTTAATTAGCAATGCGGTTAATATGTATAGGGAGATTATTATGTAAATATTATAAACTGCAGTAGTACTTAATCAGCGATAAAAAGAATATTTTATATATAAATGAACTAAAAAATAAATATGATTAGGTTAACGCTTAGGATTTAAGATCTAAATGATTTAAGTGTTAAAATATTGTACTTTGCACTTAAAAAATAATGTGTAATTTGAATATTTTGACACCAATTAATTCTGCAGGCAAAAATTTTAAAATAAAGGTAACATTTAAAATGGTAACGCTTAGTTTTAAAAAGCACAATTTTTTTATAAAAAATTTTTTTTATAAAAAATATAAGCTTTATATTTCCGCCCCTGGGTAGCTATTTTTGAGATCAGGAAAAAAAATAATTCCCCATAAATGAGCGGTTCCCACTGGTCGATGTCTCCCACAAATGACAGTATTTGAAATAGATATTGGTATCTTTTATTTCTCTCACTAAAAAGCAGTAGCAACCGATTTCATCAAAAGTCATGGGGAGCGGAATTGTCGGCGTCGACCAATAGGATCTTTGCGTTTCAGGAAGATAATGTTTTGTTCCTCATTTCAAGAATAGTTACACTGGAGTATACCAAGGAACGGAAACGGTAGTCAGGGGTAGGGGTTTATTTTGCCAATTATACATTTTACTTCCTAAAATACAAAATATTTTAAGGGGAATCATGTAGACCTTAAATCATGGGGGTAAACGCACCTTTAAATACCTAATTTAAAAATTCGAAACAAATACATTTTACTTTATCTACTTAATTAATTGCCCTGTTTTGTTTTACACTTGACTACAAATTATTAAGCAGCAATATTTTCTACTGCTAGGCAATTTTTTGTAATAGATTGGCTTTGGTAGTTAACGATAATATTTATTGTATTTTATTAAATTATTATTTAGTTTTTATTTACAAATAATATTAACTTAATTCTAAGGTTTATTCAATGAAAATTTTACTGTAAAAATCAAGTTGTTAGTTTTTGTTACCTTTTTAGTTATTTCAACATCTAATTTTTGCTGGAAAACTTTTTAATCTCGCCTTATATTTTTAATTTGATTCTTTATGCTTTAATTTGTTCATCATTGTTATTTGCGTCCATTTTAGACTATCAAAATAAACTGTAAATACTATAAACTAAAAAGAAATATATTTTTAATTTAATCCTACGTTTTTATCATGGAATTCTTTATCAAAATAATTGTATCTTGTTTTATGTACATGATTGTTGTTTAAAATCACTAATGAAAGTTGCAATTAAGGGAAGGGGTCGCAATTAAAATATATTTTTAATGGGGTCATTCAAGTTGAGTGCTAATAATAGTAGTTTTTACAATTAGTGGCCATTGAAGAACGGGCGCAGCGAGTGACAAAAAAGCGAATAGCACAATTTTGTCACGAGTTTTAAAACACTATTTTCCTACCTTTATCAAAAAATCGGGGCAGAATCTGCAATGGGAAGAATCTGACCACAACACCCGATTTGATTTTGTAATCAAATAAGTCGAGTAAAGATTTACTACAAACTTCCGTCTTTTAAGAACATACATCAAAAACCACCACTAGTATTATACACATGGGCTGAGTTGGGTTATGTTGATCAGATCAGACTTTTCAAGGGTGTATCCAGACTTTTCCTGGGGTATCCAAACTTTTTCCGGATGGGACAGGACTTGGTATAGACTACCCGGAGTTTGTTACAAAAGTTGGTGAATATTAATACTTTATTTTATGTACTAATTACTTCCTTTTTGGACGTCTGATACGCGTAGATATCAAACCAAGAATAACTCACCTGTCAAACTCAACTAAATTTAAAAGAAAAAATATCCACACACAGAGTTTTTGAAAATATTTATATAATCTTGCTGAATTTTTTTTCTTAAGGGTGAATTTGAATAAAAAATGCGCTTCTTCCAATTAGTTATTCTAAAAAACTGTTAATGAAATTTGTATCAAATTTTGTACGGTAAAAGTTTAAAGCATTATCCCGGGGTCTGATTTTCGAATCCATACGAAAATATCCGCATACGTATACTGAATAATCAACAATTTTTATGTCAGTCTCTTTCTATATCGTGTGAAATGAAAGGCGAAAGATAAGCCGGTATGTGTGGACCGCGTTCGAATTCGACTGGTTTAACGCAATATTGCACGAGTGGGTGGAGGCATTCGTGTTGTTTCGCAATGAAAAACCGGTTATTCTTGCACGTACTACCCATGAATCAGCATATCGGCATATCTTTTGCCTCCTTTTCTATACGGTATAGGAAGAGACGGAAGTAGTCGCATGCGAATAATTTCGTATGGTTTCGAAAATACGACCCCCGGAACCATTCACGTGATTTTGCATAATTTTAAGTGTTTTACATAATTTTACGTATCCTAAAAATGTTTAATTCACGGTAAAAATTATCGATCGAAACCACGCGAATGGTCTGTGCGGGATACCAGAAGCCTGCGCTGTGTAAAAATTTTATTAATTTTTGATGTGCGGTTTCTCTGCCTAACTAAACAAACTGGAAAGGATTCAAATTCACTCTTAAAGTAGAGCTAAGTTAGTTAGTAAAAATTAAAACAAAAAATAACCCAGAGTTCCAATTTGGTCCGATTACTTGCCGAATTTCTGTGTTTGCTGAGACCATTTATGTAGTTTTTATTATATTGCGCGTATAAGCGCAAAGTGACGGTTTTTAGACCTATTAGTAATTATTTTAAAAGTTTTATCGTAAAAGTATAGGTGGGGAAAGTATATTTTTTAATAAAATAGGACCACATCATAAAGGTATACCTTTAAACGTCTTTGGACCACATCCTGAATCGAATAAAACAAGAGTTGTGCAAATTTACAACATCTTAAAAATGACCGAAAATATTATATTATTACCAAAGTAAATTAATACATACATACATAATGTCGCAATATCAATGTGCTACAATTTCTATAGTTATTAGTCTTGAGGATACAGTATATAGGGTGGACTACAAAAAATCGGACTGTTTTATGCCAATATTTTATTTATTGTCGGATTTTAACACAAAAAAGAGTTTCGGAAAGGTAATGAAGTAGACTTTTTGCAAATATGTCAAAACATTACATTTATTAAAAATGGCGGACGTTCAAAAGTTTTCTTGCATCTTGAAAAACCGTGGCGTTTTTTTTGGGACACTTTGTGTATTTCTTTTGCGACTAAAAAACACTTCTATCTATTATCTGTAAACCAACGTATCATTTGAAAAATTCTATTAAGAAATAAAAAAAAATATGGGTTTTTTCGTAATAAACTTCTTGCATAAAATAAAAACTACTGATTAATTTAAGTTAACCGGACTGTTTTGTTTTAACTGCCAATTTTTTATTTATTGTCGGATTTTAACGAAAATAAGAGTTTTCGAAAGGTAATGAAAAAATGACATTTATCAAAAATTAAAAATGGCGGATGTTCAAAAGTTATGCATCTTAAAATACCATTGGATTTTTTTTCAGATACTATATTTTTTTTGGCAACTACAAAATACTTCTATTTATTGTCTGTAAACAGATTTATCATTTGATAAATTCTATTAAGAAATTGGTTTTTTCGTATACCAACTTCTTGCATAAAATAAAAACCGCTAATAATTTAATTTAAGCGGATTTCGTTATCTTTTTGCCAATTTTGTTGACACGGACACTACAAATGCTAAAAATAAGGTTTTTTTTAAATGTCAAAAAATGACATTTTGAGTCAATTACAATTTTATGCATTTTAAAAAAACCGTTGGCTTTTTTTAAAACACTTTGTAGGTATATTTTTTGCTATAACAGAAAAGTACCAACTATTATATCTGTTAATCCATGTATCATTTGTTAAAATTTATTAAGAAATAAGAAAAATATTGGGATTCTAGTGTAACTCCTTCTATGCATAAAATAAAAAATTACGCGCGTCAAAATGCTTAAAATTGTAATTTTCACAAAATATCATTTTTTAACATTTAGAAAAAGAATTGTTAGCATCTGTACAGTGTCCTCGTCACGAAAATTGGCGAAAAGATACCGAAATCCGGTTAACTTAAATTTATTAGCAGTTTTTATTTCATGCAAGAAGTTGGTATACGAAAAAATCCGTAGTTTTTTTATTTCTTAATACAATTTATTACAAATAGAAGTTTTTTGTACTTCCAAAAAAAAATATACATAGGTGTCTCAAAAAAAACCCAACGGTTTTTCAAGATGCATAAAACTTTTGGACATCCGCCATTTTTAATTTCTGATAAATGTAATTTTTTTACATATTTGCAAAAAGTCTATTTCATTCTCTTTCCAAAACTCTTTTCTGTGTTAAAATCCGACAATAAATAAAAAAATTGGCAGTTAAAACAAAACATTCCAGCTAACCTAAATTTATTACCAGTTTTTATTTTATTATAGAAGTTGGTATACGAAAAAAACCCATAGTTTTTTTATTTCTTAATAGAATTGATAAAATGATACATCGGTTTACAGACAATAGATAGAAGTTTTTTGTACTTCCAAAAAAAATATACATAAGTGTCTCAAAAAAAAACCCAACGGTTTTTCAAGATGCATAAAACTTGGACATCCGCCATTTTTAATTTCTGATAAATGTAATTTTTTGACATATTTGCAAAAAGTCTATTTCATTCTCTTTCCAAAACTCTTTTTTGTGTTAAAATCCGACAATAAATAAAAAATTGACAGTTAAAACAAAACAGTCCGGTTTTTTGTGGTCCACCCTATATACGCTCGCAGCTGAACACACGCACTCAACCACATAACACTGTTATGTGCACTAAACAAAACCTTGCAAGCAAAATACTACTAATAAATAAAAGGTGAACTAGGGCGAGTGTATGAAGGTGGGATCTCCTCACCCTTGCGTTTAAGAATGGCAGTGATGTCGCGCGCTTGTATTATACCAAACTTTTCAAAAAATATATGGGGGGGGGCAGCCTCCTTACTCCAGAACACTATTGCGGGTTCCCATGGGGTGTGCCAAATTTCAAAATAGGTGTGCAAAATTGTTGAAAACTAGTTCTTTCGAATGGTATCAAGATTTTCAAAAAATTGGACGGGCCAGCCTCGTTACTCAAGAAACCTGTTGCGGCTTCCCATAAGGGGTGTGCAAAATTGGACCTTTCGGTCGATACCAACATTTTCCAAAAAAAAACTTTAATGAGGATATAAGCAAAATATCCTTACTCGTAGGAAGGTGTGCAAAATTTAATTTAGGGTGTGCAATTGTGCAAAATTATGGCCTAAAAATTTTTCAAAAACCGTATCTGGGGGGAGGGAAAAGTTGACCCATAGAAATCAGAGGGGAAGTTGACTGACCCGGCGCTTTTATGTACTTACGGCTAAATGGCATTGAAGCGATAGGAGTTAACTTTTAGTTGAGACGGTGTTGGTCCGCGCGACAGATATAAAAGGCTTTACTGAATTAGGAAGGCAGTGTTCTCGCCCCAAAACAACGTGCACTGCATGCATCAGCCCGAAAGCACCACAGAATTCCTTGATAGAAATAGGAAAAACGGAGAAATCAGCTGTTTTTTGACGTCTATCTGTCATGACTTCAAAGGGAAAGCCGAGGTTCCCAGTTTTTTTGTTTTGCCAGTTTATTAATGGAGAAGGAAAAATAAAGGCGTGCGCAAAAGTGCCGATTTACGAGCAAAAAGACTATATGCGCCTAAAATTACGAGTAAAAGTGACACAGTTGGTTCGGTTTTCTATTAGCTAAAAATGTGAAAAAGGGGGGTTTAGAAGCTTTTTTCCTCTTTCTTAAAGCTGGTCTAAACGGGTAAGTTTAGAGAGCATTTATATCTGCCAGGGATTTGGGGTACCCAGGAACATGCTGGAAGTCAAGGTCAAATTGATTTTCTTCCTTTTTATCTCTTGCCCTTGATTTAGTTTTAAGGCTGGATTTTAATGATATTCCCTTGGAAATTCTCATCTTGGTAATTTGGTTTTATTAGGCGGGTTTGGCGGGGCACGTGGGTCCTGTAGCTGCCAAATGTGATGTTATATTTTATTTTTCTTCTTTTTGTAATTCTTTAAAAACCTTCCACTATATTTCTTGAAAAAACTCAAGAAAAATAAAAATTTTAGCTGTTAAAATTATTTCATAAAATACCTATATTTCTTTTTTGAACTGCATTAAAGGTTGTAGGTTTGTGTTTTAATACCTGGTTCACGCCTAAATTTAAGGTGACCATATTTTTTTCACCTCAAGGGGGGACATTGGTGTTTCATGAAATAATACCACATATTTGTAAAAACAATAAAATAAGCTTTACCTAACCCTTCATTTATTTGTCTATTATATAAGATAAAATTTTGAGAGTGAAGAAAAACAATGCATCATAGTAACTGGAATTTCTAGAATCAATTCAACATAGAAACTGTAATAATATGTGGAAACAGTAAGTACCTACATTACAGATAGGGTTGCCAACCCTCCCAATTTAGGCGGGAGTGTCCCGCTATTTTTAATTTCCTCCCGCCTAATGCAAAAAATCTCCCGATTTTTAAATTATGCGAGATGGTTTTCCATTTTGAAACATCCCCCAATAACCAGACACACTCTCTTCTTGCATTATAAGTTTGGAACGTAGTCTTTTAAACTTTCTTTGATTTCTTTTTCCTTTTGATCCACTGGTGCGCACTAAGTTTACCTCTATCCTTCGTCGTCGGGGCTCAGTTTTTTTTATTGTGGTTTAAAACTGCAAAATACGAAGTATAAAAGGGTAAAAAAAGCAAGTTGCGCTATGGGTTCTTCTGAAAATCATAATTAAGTAAGATATAAATTTTCAAAACTCCCGCTTTTTCAAAATAAAAATATGGCAACCCTAATTACAGAAATTATTAGTTGTATAAAAGGTGGTACTCTATGACTGTTAACTAAACCTCCCTGTCTCACTCCACAGCTGTAGTTAGCCTGTATCCAAATTTAAAAAAAAAACAATTTCTGTAATGTACGTCTTAAGAATTTTAGTTTCTACATTGAACAATTCCTTAAAATTAGACCCAAAATAATATCACAAAGAGGGACATTTCAGGGGACAATTAAATGGAGGAGGTGACTTGAGGAACAATCCGTTGAAGGGAATGTATGAGACTAACGGGGGGACTGTCTCCCCAAAAGGGGGCCGAATGGTCACCTTGTTAAATTCCTTTTTTGTAACTTTTTTCTTTAGCAATTACTAAATCTCATGTATTCAGATATGAGTGTTCATGCTTGTTCCTTTTCCATATCTTTTTCATCAATCCTCGCATCAAGCCTTAAGGAATGACCTTTAAAGTTATATTTGTTGACTTTTTTTCATCTTCAAAGTTGATTAGTTTTTTCAAGCAGTAGTTATTATATAGGGTGATCAGATGTCCTGTACTGGCTGTATATCATGGTTATTAGCCCCATGATTACATATGGGACAATAGTTTGGTACACAGGGTTAAATCCTTAAAGTATGTAAGTACATCAGGGGTGCCTCAGGGCTGAAATTTAGGACCTCTTGTTATTATACCAACAAACGCAGCAATAAACAACCTATTGAAACAAGTCAAAAGTGCTTCAGGATTGCTATTTGCAGATGATTTTAAATTGTTTTTGGAAATTATCTCATGTGAAGACTGTAGATCTCTGCAGAATGATTTTGCTAATGTTTCTTATTGGTGTCCAGATAATGGTTTTTTTTACAACCGGATAAGTGTGCATGTATGTCATATACCCTTAACCAGAATTTATTTATTTATTTATTGACGGACAAATTGTCCATTTTTTTACAAAAAATTTAACAAGGAAATAATCAAAATTGCTTAATACTAAGATTCCCAACTTAAAAATTTTAAGGTACAACAAAATTAGTTATTTAAATTATAATTTGTAATAACATTTCAACTTAAATAATAAATTATTCATGGATATATAACTGGAAGAATTTGAGATAGCTTACTGAGGAACTGTTTTTCTGTGCAAGAGAAATCTAAATCAGGAAATTTGTTGGCCAATGAAATGGTATATGAAAAGACAGATGATTTCGAATGTTGACTTGAGGAACATTTAAAGTAATTTTACAAATAAGTTGAGGACAATCAAGCATTGAATTAAAAATTTTAAAAAGATTATGCAAATCATGGAGATCTCTGTGAGTTTCCAGTGGAAGGAGATTCAGATTTTGGTAAAGAGCTGGATAAGTGCTCTTGTTATTAAAGAATTTGTAGTTAATATAGCAAAGAAATTTCCTTTGAACTCTCTCGATTCTTGAAGAATGTATTTGATAATAGGGATTCCACACAGAGGAGGTATATTCAAGATGAGATCTAACAAGACTGCAAAAAAGAATTTTAAGTATATGGATGGAGGCAAAATCATAAGTGTTTCTCTTTATAAAACCAAGCATTCTGAAGGCTTTGTTAACAATAAAAGTAATGTGATCAACATAGGAGAGTTTAGGGTTCAGTATGATACCGAGGTCTATTATAGTTTCAGTTGTTGCAAGAATCTCATTTCCGATGAAATAGTTATAGTTAGTTTTCTTTATCAGCTTGCACTTGGATGCATTCAGCTCCATTCTATTAGAATCGCACCACTCCACAAATCTATTGAGATCCTGTTGGAGGTCTTGACAGTCTTTGGAATTTGAAACATCATCATCACATCACATCATCTGCAAATAAAAGGATGAAGGAAGAAAGAAAACAGGATGATGCATCATTTATAAAAATATTAAAGATCAGTGGAGCTAGATGGGATCCCTGTAGAATGCCAGAGGTTACTGTTATTTCACGAGATATAAAATTGTTAACTTTGACCCTTTGGATACGATCCGTTATGTCACTTTGAATCCAGTTGAGCATTGGACCAGAAATTCCATATGTTTTCAGTTTATTAAGCATGATGTCGTGTTGCACTTTATCAAAGGCTTTAGCGAAATCTGTATAAATTGAGTGAACTTCTAATCCATTTTCTAATGCCTCTGTAATATTTGCTGAGTAGGTGATGAGATTTAGTTCTGTATTTTGGCCAGCACAGAAGCCAAAGTGTTCATTAATTATTAAAGGTGATAGCATTGATGTTAAAAATTTTGTTACTAGTTTTTCAAACAATTTTGGTATTATGTGTACATTATAATTTGTAATATTAATATTATTGATAGATAGGTTTTCATGGCATTCAGGTTGATGAAATTAACTCTGTGTTTCAGACTTCCATTGTCTATATTTTATTTATAACTGACGTTTCGATCAGTACAATCTCTGATCGTCTTCAGGTGCAAACTTTGTACTGATCGAAACGTCGTGTATAAATAAAATATATGGAAGTCCGAAACACAGAGTTAATTTCAAACACATCATTGTCTCAAACTTTCAAACATTCAGGTTGATGTTGAGAATAAACGGAGCTAGAAAACTGAGCAAAAAGATCGGCTGCCCTGACATTCATAACACTGTGTTCATTAGCGAGATAGAGATCTGAAGGAATGGTGGATGAATTGCTTTTAGAATTCACAAGGCTCCAAAATTGTTTTGGATTACCATCTAATTCATATTCAATGTTTTGAATATAGTATTTGTAGCATAGCTAGATAAGATTTTACATTCAGATCGTAAGTTTGAAAAAATTGTTTAATTATACTGGCTTGGGTTAGACTTGTAATTTTTATGAGCAATTTTTTCTCAAAAGTAAGACTTTTGAGTTCTTGAGAGAACCAAATATAGGAATTTTCTACTGGCCACTTTTTTTAGAGGGACAATTATATTATTTAAGATTTTGTAAAAGTTATTTACCATTTCATATATAAGATTGCACAGAATTGAGTCCCAGTCAACCGATCCTAAAGAATCATTAATAATTGCATAATTAGCTGATTTAAAATCTGCATAAAAAGTGCTTGCTTGAGGACTGATTGAAATTTGGTCGTCTTTTGATATTAAAACATTAAATGAAAGGGGTGGATGATGACTATCTATTTTAACAAGGGAGTCACAGTTCTGAACATCAAATATCTTATTAGAAAAAACTAAATCTAACACAACATTATTGTTATTATTGGGTCAAATCAACCAAAAAAAAAGGCACTTTTCGTTTTGACCATCTCCGATTTTGATGATTTTTGGTACACTTATTCTGCTGATCCAAAAACTTAAAAACCAAAAAATTAAATTTTTTGGATAAGCGGTTTTTGTTTTATTGATTTTTGAAAATAAAAAAATTGACCAATATGCCCTTGACAGGCACTTACAAAAATAGCAATATCTCAAAAACTATTGGTCCTATAGAAGCGAGTTATAGTTTATTTTGAAGGTTTTTTAAAGACCTTTTTAACGATGTGTATCACCATGTATTTTTTTTGTTTTTATTTCTTTTTTTATTTTTTTAATATTTTTTTTTTTAAAATCTTGAAAACACCATTTTGAATTTTTTCAAAAAAATACTATTTTTTTTCAGTATTTTTTTAATATTTTTGGAAAATTTCAGGATGGAGAAGTTATTGGTTCTATTTTTAAAAAAATAATATAAAAAACCTTGCAGGAAAAAACCATACATTTTTTGATAAATACCTATATATTTACTCTTTATATCTAAAAACTTGTCAATTGCTCCCAGTCTTGTAAATAAGATACATAAAAGGTTTTTCCAAACTTGTTTATTCCTGCAAAATTTTGAGTATTTCTTCAATTGTCCTCCCCTCCACCCAAGATCTTTTCACCCACCTATTATACATTTAAACATGTTAATTCCTGCAAAATGTTTAGCTCCTCCGATTACTTTTTATTGGCCCTTACCCCTATTTGTATCATTTCTGGTTCAGACAGGAAAAGTTTTGACAATAATTAGTTGCAAACCTGCGGTTGTTTGTATTATTTAAATCAGAGTCGTGTGTTGTAAAATGGCACAAAATAAGCCAAAACAATGGACAAAATTTTTTGTGAGGTTTTGTGATCCATTAAGTCAGGAGAAACATTCCGGAAAGTTGAGGAATGTCACAAATTGGATGACTTCCTTTAAAGGGGTGGAGACTGGCATGAAAATTTGTGACAATTGTCGAATGAAACTTTCCAAGGAACACAAGGAACAGGATGAACAACTATCTCCTGTAGCAGGGTAAGTAATAGTAACGAATACCTACCTACATTTTTACTTGTTTTTTTTTTGTGTGTTGTGGCTCTGCTAATAATTTTAGGGTAATTATTTAGTATCCGGTTTTCTGCCATTTTTGGTTTTAAGTGAAAAATTCTTTATGGGGGCACCTACAGGCCTATAAGTCTGATTTCATCCTTTGCAAAAATTTATGAGTTATTGATACATAAGAGGCTGTTACATTTTTTTCTGACAAATTCACTTTTAAACGATTTTCAACATGGCTTTCTCCCGAAAAGGTCTACAGAATCGGCTCTTTTAGAGTTGAACAAGTCAACAATTTCGACTCTTGAATCTAGGGGAGCGGCCTGTGGACTTTTTTTGGATTTATCAAAAGCATTTGATACAATAAATCATGAGATTCTTTTGGAAAAATTAGAAGCGTACGGGGTTAGAGGAAGTGCTTTGGATTTATTTTCCTCGTATCTGACTGAAAGACCACAAAAAGTTACAATAAATTTGAACAACAATAAAATAACGTCAGAATCAAACGTCATAATGACAGGAATTCCGCAGGGAAGTATTCTTGGTCCTCTGCCCTTTGTTATTTATCTTAATGATCTAAACCATGTCATCAAAAATTCAAACCTTCTGGCCAATTATGCAGATGATGCCAACGTAGTGATGCCGGTTTATTGGGAGGAAAACATCTATGAGGAATACTTTGACGTACTAGGTAAAGTGTCTGAATACTGTGTTAACAACCAACTCATTATGAACACAGAAAAAACAAAAGCAGTTGTTATCTCTAACATGTCCCTAAAAACCTTACTTATGAAGGAGACACAGTAACTTTTGAAAGTCACACGAAGGTATCGGGAGTAACTATTGATAAAGACCTAAATTTTTTTTCACACATCAGAGATCTATGTAAAAACTATCAGCGGCAAGCTATGCTATTAAGTAAAATTTTTAGAGGTCACAGTTCATTAAAATCAATTTATTATGGTATGTTTTACTCTCAATTAAAATATGGTATATTACTTTGGGGCCATAGTAGTCACATAAATGACGTTTTTATTTTACAAAAATGTGTTATTAGAATCTTGGTAGGAATCAAGCCATATGCTTCTTGTAGAAATAATTTTAGAGAAAATAAGTTGTTAACGGTCCCGGGTATTTATATCTTGGAATGTTTACTGTATTTGGGAAAAAATCCATTACTTTTTTCTAAATATGCCGGTACTAGAACCTGTAACACAAGAAACAAAAACAACATGTATATATATCCAAAACATAGACTAAGTATTACTGAAAAAAGTCCGGATTATCCTGCAACTAAATTCCTTAATAAACTTCCAAACAAAATAAAAAATATCCAAAGCTACAAACTTTACAAAAAAGAATGCTTTAATCTAATTTGTAAGATAGAACCCTACAGCATTAGTGAGTTCCTAAATTTTAATGAATTTTAAGGTCTTTTATTTTGGTAATGTATATATGTGTGTCTTTTAAGTAATGTTCGCCACATCTGGTTTCTGTTTTTTTTTAAATATTATTACAATGTTTTAACCATATTTTAACTAATTTTATATTATATTGTTACTATACGTTATTGTCTGTTCTAATGTTATGTTTTGACTTGTGTGTGTGCAATTTTAATAATTTTTAGAAATTTTCTGGTCACAAACTCTCAAACCAATTACTATTAGAAATAATTTTTAACGAAGTTGTAACTGCAACTTATTTATATACCTTATGTTATATGTTATTTTTACAATTTTTTTGTAGATTTTTATGACGATCCGATTTTACCTATTGTAAACAATTTGGAAATAAACTATTGTCTATTGTCTTGTCTGTTCTGGGGTCCTTAGGACCCCAAATCCGCAACTTAAAATTTTTTTGATGCAAAAAGGGGTGTCGCCGGTGCCAGGGGGGGGGGTGTGAGGGTTTTTTTTTGGTTATTTTGGGTTGGGTTGGTTTGAGTATTTTTAAGTGGGGTTGGGTTGGGTTGGTTTTAAAAAATAAAAAAATAATAAAATTCCATAAAGAATTTTTCAAAAAAAATCAAAAATGGCAGGAAACCGGATACTAAATAATTACCAATTTTAGTAAATGTTTTCATATTAAAAATTGTTTTTTTATTGTTACAGACCTTCCGCTCAAACTCCAGATTCTCCTTTTAAAGAATGTGATGAATCTATGGACCTTCTAAACCAGTCGTTGCAAATTATTGGGGAATCGCCTATCAAAAAAAGAAGAGTGTCCAAAGAAAAGGCTGGAAAAGTGAAAGCAGTGATCGAAAAAAGATTAGGTCAGGAACAATACTCAATAGTAGAAAAGACCAAAGAAAAAAATATGGATGAGTGCGAAATAATACAACAATTAAAAGAAAAATTTCAGCTAGTTCAAAAAAAAAGCGAAATAATGTTAATTCTATCTTGTCTTCCTATGAGTTGGAGTCGGGCAAAAATTCAGCAAGAATTTGGAGTTTCCCAATACATGACCAGGATGGTAAAAAAAATGGTCAAAAAAAAAGGAATTTTATTCACACCTAATCCAAAGCCTGGGAAAACTCTTGACCAAAACGTTGTAGAAATGGTAACATCATTTTACCTTAGAGATGATGCCTGGAAAAAAAGATTTTGTTGTTGTAAGAAAAGAAGGAACTAAGGAGCATCATCAGAAAAGGTTAGTTTTGGCTAATATCAAAGAAATATATTTGCATTTTAAGAAAGAGCATCCAGACCTAAAAATTGGTTTGTCTAAATTTAGTGAATTGAGAC
Source organism: Oxystoma pomonae (assembly GCA_963921995.1). Lineage (NCBI taxonomy): Eukaryota > Metazoa > Arthropoda > Insecta > Coleoptera > Brentidae > Oxystoma > Oxystoma pomonae. The sequence continues at coordinate 57,177,774 of OY998164.1, forward strand.
CAAAAAGTTGCATTTTAGCAGGAAAGAGTGGTACACATACAGTGTGTGTGTGCACAATACATCAAAATATGAAGTTAATGATAGAGTGTTCTAAAATAAACAAGTTTATCTTAAATGATAAGGGTAATCCTGCTTTTTGGACAAATGTGAGATATGCCCAGGAACTGAGAATTTAAAAAACTTTTTGAATGAAAAGTTCGAAGAAGCAATGATTGAAAATGTGACTTTTAAGAAGTAGATATCTGTAGATAGATGCAATATGGAGACATTAATTAAACCAGCAGAGGACTTCATTGAAGAATTTTCAAACGACTTGATTAAATTAAAATCTCATTCTTTTTACACTCGCATGCAAAAAGAATACTACAATGAGGTAAAAGACAATTTAAAAAAGGGGGAAGCACTAATCACATGCGACTTCGCTAAAAATCATTCATTTATTTTGCAGGATGACGTGCAGTCCTATCACTGGACAAATAGCCAGGCAACCCTACATCCTTTTGTAATATATTACAAAACTCATGAGGGAAAACTGGGTCATTTAAATTATATATTTATTTCAGACTGTTTGGTACACAACACTGTGGCATTTCATCTTTTTTTAAGCCACCTTATGCCTGAACTAAAGAGGCAAATTGATAATTTAGACAAAATTATCTATTTTTCAGACGGCTGTGCCGCACAGTATAAAAATAAAAAAAAAAATTGTTAATATTGCGTACCATCTCGAGGAATTTAAAATTAAAGCAGAATGGAATTTTTTTGCCACCTCCCACGGGAAGAGTGCATGCGATGGACTGGGAGGCACCGTAAAAAGGTTGGCTGCTAAAGCAAGTCTGCAACCATATAATGAACAGATTATGACCCCCGAAGATCTTTTTAAATTTGCAACAGAAAATATTCCTGGTATAACATTTAAATATTGTTCATTAAATGACTACCAGCAACATGAAAAGATTTTGGAAAAAGATACCTGGGAGCATAATCGATACCTGGGACTAAAAAATTGCACTCGATTATCCCCCTCAGTAATGAAAAAATTATTACAAAACCATTTTCACTAAGTAAAGAGGAAAATATTCAATGTCTTTTTGCAACCTGTGGTTTGTCAAACACAGAAATTGAAAACTTTGACTCCGGTTTTGTAACCATAAACTATGACTGTCTTTGGTGGATGGGATATATCATTGGCAAAAATATAGAAAGCGGGGAATTAAAAGTTAGTTTTTTACATCCTCATGGTCCCTCTCCGTCTTTTTACTTTCCAAAGCCAAAAGCTGATATATTGGTCATAGATCAAAATTCTCTTTTAAGACGGGTCAACCCAAATACTGCCACTGGTAGGACATATACGCTAACTGCAGAAGAAATGACAGATTCCTCAAATATTTTACAAAAAAAATTAGCAACCTAAATATTTTTTATTGTAAATTTTTTATTATTCTTACTTTTCATTTTTTTGTTATACCCATATTAGGTAAATTAGCCCTGTATTAAATATGTTATTATTTTTTTAAAGTATTTTCCAAAAATGTTAAAAAAACATTGAAAAAAAAAATAATAAATTAAAAAATGTGTTTTTGTTTGTTTTTTTTTTTAATTAAGAAAAAAAAAATAAACAAACTATATTGTGTCACACATCTTTAAAAAGGTCTTTAAAAACCCTTCAAAATGAGCTATCACTCGCTTCTATAGGATCAATAGTTTTTGAGATATTATTTTTGTAAGTGTCTTTCAAGGACATTTTGGTCAATTTCTTGATTTTCAAAAACAAAAACCACTTATCCAAAAAATTTGATTTTTTGGATTTTTGATAAGACGAATAAGTGTACCAAAAATCATCAAAATCTGAGATGGTCAAAACTATTGCCTGGTTGACTTGATATGGTTTGACCCTATGTATACAGTTGAGCTGGAAAAATCTATGGTATGCACACAAGTCCGAGATGGCAGCAATACTAGCAACAGTTTGTGGAGCTACATAAACAAACTGATCTTGACAAGGGATAGCTATGTAAGAATCGATAGTGTTGATCCATGTTGCTTTTGGAAGGTTGAAGTCTCCAGCAATATAAATATCGGTGTTAGGATATGAGTTTCTAAGTGTGTCGATGTTCTTACATGATAGAACATACTTTACAGTTGGTGAATCTGGCGGAAGATAAATGCAGCCAAGAATACACGCTGGTTTTCCTGACACAATTGTTATAAAAATCTGTTCTAGAGCAAAATTACATGTAATGGTTTTGCAGATTGCATTTAAGCAACCTCCCATTGATTTCTTATTACTGGTTTCAGTGGATCTATCTTTTCTATATATGACATAGTTGTCTGAGCCTAGTTCAGCATTTGAAATATCATCTGATACTTCTGATAGATTAGTTTCAGTAAGTAAGATAGCGTCATAGTTGTCATTGCATGTAAGAGTAGTGAGTTTGCCTCGAAGCTCTCTCACATTCTGGTAATAAACATGTAGCTGAGCATGAGTTTTGGCTGTCAATTACTAGTTTTCCTCACCAGAAACAATTTGAGGAATTTCTTTAATAAATTTAATTTTAAGTAAGTTTTCCCCTTTTGCTTTTCTTTCATTAAATTCAGTTTTAATTTTCTTTTCACTTTGTTGTTGTTTAACAGTCAGGTCAAAACTCATATACACTTTTTTATCAAGAAGTTTTCTTCGGTTTCATATTAATGAATGAACATCATTTTGGCAGCTTCAAGTGATTGTTACTGCACGGGCACCTTTGCTATTTTTTTTACCAACTCTAGAAAATTTGCCAATAGTAGGTGATGTATCTGTAATACTATTTAGCAAAGTTGCAATGTCATGGCCATCATCTTGTTTTTCAGGTAGATTGAAGAGCATATTGTTGCCCGCTCTGTTTTGACGGTCCTGCATTTCTTGCAACATTGAATCCATATCTGCACCTTGAAGGGAGGCTAAAAAGCCATCCTTGCTATTGTTAGTAGATTTGTTTTCATCCAAAACAACAATTTTCTGTTCAAGTTGTTGGTTGGTTATTGACTTCAAGTATCTTGACACTCTTTAAGAGCTATCATATCATATCATCTTGATTATTGCGGATCATAAATGGAATGGATTTAAGAGCTTCCCGGCAGTCAGTGTTCAATATTGGGTATCTTTTTCCATTAGCCTTAATTTACAGTTATGTCCAAAGCCCAATATTGCGTTAGCTACCATATGGCCAGTGAGCCAAAGCATAGGTGGCCAACTTAAAAACACGAATCACAGCATTCGGTTAAAATCTGTGTGAAGAACCGCACGCAAGTGTCTTGGTGGAGTTTGCCATAAGAATTTCACCCCCAAAGAACCCCAATATCACGCATCATCAGCCCTGGCCAGGGAAACTAGGACTGAAGAGACATCAGGTGAGTCTAGCGTAAATATTGGGCCCTCTTTAATTTTCTTGTGTAATTTAAAATTGTCGTTTGGTACACCGTGGTTTTCGTTAAACCACCCCCTATATTGTACATTTGGTCTCTCCTCGCCAAATTAATTGAACCAGTCCTTTGGGATTTTTATTTTCTTAATTAATGCATTGTAATAAAATTGAATTTAAATTTTAGGGGTGTTTTGTTCCATTTTGTTAATATTGAAAAAACTTCGATAAATGTGATAAGAAATATCGCTCGTTTTTTTGCGCATTTCTCGAAGTCGAAAGTTTTTTGCGCGCATATTGCGATCTCTCTTTTGAAAAGTGCATCTCTCTTAAAAGCGCGTTTCTTATGTTGGCAACATTGTTTTGGCCATAATACCCAAAAGCACGAGGTAGAAGTGAACATAACCTTGCTTATTTGACAGTGGGCGGTTTGTTTTGTTTTGAATTTTTGATTTTTAAAGTGTTGTTTTTAAAAAAGCTACCTTCCATAACATGTCGGAAACAAAAGATATTATTGATGGTTTAGTTAGGAAACGCGATTTGACTAAACAACGAATTCAAAATATTTACGATATAGCAACAAAAGCAACCGATCAGAACGCCTCAAAGACAAAAAAGTTGGAGTTTCAATGCGCGTATGAGGAACTGCCGCGTTTGAGTGAGCACTATTCTTCCATCCAACTTGAAATCGTGTCTCTTGTGGCTGATGGTGATAAAGATAAGGAACATAGCCGTCAACTTAGGATGGACTCAATGGTTTATTCTATAAAAACAGCCGCAGTACAGCTCTTTTCACCCCCTAGAACTGCTGGTGCAGCTGCTGCACCTAGCCCCCCATGCTCCAGCGCTGAAGATAACAGTGCTCTTGCTTGCATACCCAAATTTACAGGTGAAATAAAACAATGGCCTACCTTTTTTGACTTATATAAAGTAATTGTACACAATAATCCTCGGTTTTCTAATATAAGAAAATTCCAAATATTGGTTTCTCTTTTACAAGGGGATGCTGCATTGGTAGTTAAGCATATACCCCTTCTTGAGGTAAATTATAATACAGCTTTTGACGCATTGGTTAAGCGTTATCAAAATGAAAGAGTCTTATTGACTGATTATTGGTCATCAATTTTTAGTGCTCCATGTATGAAAAATGATTCAGCGCAAGAGCTAAGAAAAATTTTAAGTATTTTTTCTGAAAACTTGCAAGCTTTAAGTTTAACTCAAGTTGACTTGTGGGACTTCACAAAATTAAACTTATTGCTTCAAAAAATAAGTCCTGAGTTAAAGACAAGCTTTGAATTTAAGCAAAATTCTTCTCAATTGCCTACATATGAGGATTTATCTAAACACTTGGAGCAACATTGTAGAGCTTTAGAAAATTCATCTTTAACCAACCAATCTTGTAGTGTTTTTAAGAAAAGTGAGAATGTGTCAAAAAAGGCAATGCCATCAAAAAAATCATTTATGACTACAGCTAATTTGTGTGTTTGTTGTCAAAAAACATGTTTATCATTATTAAAGTGTGATAATTTCTTGAAACTTGACCCTCATCAACGACATGCTATAGTGAAAAGGCATCGTTTATGTTTTAATTGTTTTGCCAAGTCGCACTCTCTAGAAAAATGTACTAGTTCCTTTATGTGTAAAAATTGTGGACGCAAGCATAACACTCTCTTATGTTTTTCTAGCAGTCACAATTCAAGTGAAGTATCAGAATCAACTAGTAATCAAAATTCTCCAAGCAGTGGCTCAGCCCAAGTTGATTCAAATGATAGTGAAACAAAATTTTGTGCATCCACACGTGCTGTGACTCAGTCTGTGTTATTTGCTACTGCTCTAGTCTTCATTCAGAATGGTGCTGGTAGTTTTGTAAAGTGTAGAGCGTTATTAGACTCAGCAAGCCAGGCAAATTTTGTGTCTGAGCATATGGCAAGTAAACTTTCTTTGAATCGACTGCCCAACAATACCCCAATACAGGGCATTAGTGGCATGTCAACATTCACTGCTCTTGGTATAGTTTCTTGTATTGTTACACCCTATCATCAAGTGCAACCTCGCTTGTCTTTTGAGGCCCTAGTGATTCCTTCAATTTGTGAAAGGTTGCCATCAGTCACGATTAATTCAAAACAGTGGAATCATCTTCAGGGTTTACGTCTTGCAGATCCATATTTTTGTGAAGCTGGTGATATTGATCTCCTTTTGGGTATTGACATATACAGTGATATTTTATTGCCAGGTCTTCGTAAGGGTCAAAGTGGCAGACCTAGTGCGTTTCAAACTATTTTTGGCTGGGTTATTATTGGCAGTGTTGGGTCTAGTGAGAACCAGCCCCTAAGTTTGTGTACTTCTCTAGGTAGCGCCTCTGATTGCAATAGTCTTAATGTGACACTACAGAAGTTTTGGGAGTTGGAGTCAGTTCCAGAAAAGGTACACTTGTCTCCAGAGGATATTTGCTGTGAGGAAATTTTTGTCAAAACTTTGTTTAGAACTCCAGATGGTAGATATGGGGTTAGTTACCCTTTTCGTTTTGATTCTGTGGATTTAGGTGATTCATATAAAGGCGCACTAAAAAGGTATAACTACCTAGAGTCGAGATTAAATAGGGATGTTGTTTTAAAAGAAGCTTATCATGAGTTTATAAGAGATTATCTAGAACAAGGGCATATGTCTTTGGCCAAATCTGTTAAAAATAATGGTTTAACTTATTTTATACCTCATCATTGTGTGGTCAAAGGCAGCACAACTCCTTGCGAAGGTAGGCCCCCCTCTTTTAAATTGCGTGTAGTGTTTGACGCTTCAAGTAAAACTGATAAAAATGTTTCCCTAAATAGCTGCTTATTAATTGGACCTAAATTACAACCAAATATTGCAACCCTTCTCCTTAAGTTTAGAGTTCACTCAGTGGTTTTCTCATGCGATATAAGGCAAGCATATAGGCAAATCTTAATTGCAGAACATCAACGTGACTTCCAACGCATATTGTGGCGTTTTGATTCTTCACAGCCTATCCAAGAATACACTTTAAATACTATTACCTATGGGGTGAGTAGTAGTCCTTATTTGTGTATTAGAACTCTACTTCAGTTAGCTGATGACTATAATGATCAGTTTCCTAGAGCAGCAAAAATATTGAGGTCAATGACCTATATTGATGATGCCATTGGTTCTGCTTCTTGTCTTGAAGAAGCGAGTAGTCTGAAAAATGAGCTTGAATGTTTATTGTCCAAGGGATGTTTTGAACTTAGAAAATGGGCAAGTAACGAACCTAGATTACTTGATTCAGTGCCTGAGACTCATCAACAACCCATTTCTTTTAGTGAAAAGGATTCTGCTGGGTTAAAAATATTAGGTTTACAGTGGTGTCCTACTCAAGATTTATTTTCCTATAAAATACAGTCCATCAATGTACCTTGTACCAAGCGATATATTTTGTCAGAACTTACAAAGGTGTATGATCCTCTTGGTTTTGTATCACCCACAATTCTAGTGGCAAAGATTTTAATGCAAAGATTGTGGGCCCAAGGTGTTGGTTGGGATGAAACCCCTCCTAGTGATATAGTATCAGATTGGCAACGTTTTGCCTCCGGTCTTACTGACCTTTCGTCATTCTCTATTCCAAGACAAGTGGTCTTGGACCCTCTAGCTGAGCTACAACTTCATGCATTTTGTGATGCTTCGCAGGTAGGCTATGGAGCCGTTATTTTTATGAGGTCAACTACGCTTTCTGGTGAAGTTTGTGTCAATTTATTGTGCAGTAAAAATAGAGTTGCTCCTCTGAAAACAGTGTCAATCCCACGTTTAGAGTTGTGTTCTGCAGTTGTGTTGGCAGACTTGGTTGAATTTGTGTTAAATTCTTATATTGACCTTAATATTAAGGATGTCTTTGCTTATACCGATTCGGCAGTTTCTTTACGTTGGATAAAGTCACCATCTCACAAGTGGAGGACATTTGTGGCAAATCGTGTGGCGCACATTCAGTCCAAATTGCCCCCAAGTTCTTGGTTTCATGTGGAAGGGATTTCTAATCCGGCTGATGTGTTGTCTCGTGGTTTGTTTGCTGACCAATTATTGACTGATCCTATGTGGTTTTGTGGACCTTCCTGGTTGAAATTGAGTCGAGAAAATTGGCCTAAATCTCCCGATCCAAATCCCAAGCTTTCTGATGTGGAAAGTGAAGCAAAAAAGGTGATCTTATTGACTGTTCAACACCCTAAAAATGTTATATCTTTGTTGTTTGATAGATATTCCAGTTTGCCAAAGATTCAGCGCTTTATCGTGTATTATTTGCGCTTTATAGACTTCCTGAAAACTAAGGTGATAATCAAGGAAAGTATTTCCTATAAGGACCTTTACCACTCGCTCATTTTAATTGTCAAATTTGTACAAGGCGAAGTTTTCTCTGACATCTTGCAAAAATTAAGACAAGGGTCTCCTTGTCCTAAGCCAATCCAAAAATTGGCTCCTTTTCTTGACAAGATGGGAGTCATTCGTGTTGGTGGTCGTATAAGGAATTCTGCCTTGGATTATGATGCCAAACATCCTATGCTTTTGCCTAGAGAACATAGATTTACAAAATTATTGATTGAAGATGTTCATTCTAGGAACTGTCACCCAGGTCTTCAAACTTTATTGTTCCTAATATGTCAACAATTCTGGATTTTGTCAGCCAGAAGGGCCATCCGGCATACACTCTCGAAATGCTATCGGTGTTTTAGAATGTCCCCAAAAAATATTCAGCCTTTTCAAGGGGATTTGCCTAAGGTGCGAGTGTCGCAAATCAAACCCTTCTTGCATACTGGCACAGATTTGGCTGGACCAATAAATATTACCCTGGGGAAAAGGCGGGGTGTAGTTAGCCAAAAGGCATATATCTGTATTTTTGTTTGTATGGCCACAAAGGCCTTACATTTGGAGGTGGTATCTGATATGACATCAGAAGCTTTTCTGGCGACTTTGAGAAGGTTTGTTGCTCGTCGAGGTCGTTGCACCGACTTGTATTGTGACCAAGGCTCAAACTTCAAGGGTACGGACACCATTCTTCTTAAATATGTCCAGCAGGCTGCTGATCAATGTACCATCAGTTTTCACCTCAATCCACCTTCCACGCCTAATTTTGGTGGCCTCTGGGAGGCTGGCGTGAAGGCGGTCAAGTCACACCTGTTTCGGGTAATAGGGTTACAGATTTTGACTTATGAAGAGCTCGCAACTGTATTGTGTCAGATTGAAGCTTTATTAAATTCTAGACCGTTGTGCAGTGTTAGTAGTGATCCTAATGACCTAGAGAGTTTGACCCCAGGTCACTTCTTGACACAAGCCCCCCTTACTGCGCCTCCCGATGAAGACTTGATTACTGAGAAGGTTGGCAGGCTTACCCGTTGGCAATTGGTGCAGCAGTTGCAGCAGCATTTCTGGTCGAGGTGGCACACTGAATATTTGAGCACGCTACAGCAACGGCATAAGGCTAATACCTCTGGTGCTCCTTTGGAGGTCGGTAGCTTGGTTTTAATTCGCGATGAAAACTTACCCCCATTAAAGTGGTTACTGGGGCGCGTTTTAAAGGTGTATTCAAGTCCTGACGGTCATGCTCGTGTAGCTCAGGTTAAAACTTCAAAAAGCATATTTGATCGCCCAGTGGTCAAATTATGCCCACTGCCAAACAAGTAAAAGGTGGCTTACTCTTATTTGTGTAATGTGACTGTGTTAGAATTTTTTCTCTCTTTTTAATTCTGTGGCCTTTGATATGAGTCATTTTTTGGGTTTTTTCAAAATTGGAATTTTGTTTATTTTTTTTCTTTTTTCTATTTTCAAAATTTAACGCTAGAGTTAGTGTCAAAATTAACTATTTAATTTTGAGGAGGTCGGAATGTTCAATATTGGGTATCTTTTTCCATTAGCCTTAATTTACAGTTATGTCCAAAGCCCAATATTGCGTTAGCTACCATATGGCCAGTGAGCCAAAGCATAGGTGGCCAACTTAAAAACACGAATCACAGCATTCGGTTAAAATCTGTGTGAAGAACCGCACGCAAGTGTCTTGGTGGAGTTTGCCATAAGAATTTCACCCCCAAAGAACCCCAATATCACGCATCATCAGCCCTGGCCAGGGAAACTAGGACTGAAGAGACATCAGGTGAGTCTAGCGTAAATATTGGGCCCTCTTTAATTTTCTTGTGTAATTTAAAATTGTCGTTTGGTACACCGTGGTTTTCGTTAAACCACCCCTATATTGTACAGTCAGTACAAAAGTACATCATGACTCGTTTTTGTAAAACTATTGCCCTGGCCTCAGAAGAGGATAGTTGACTGCAATCTTTTGCTAGATGGAAAATCGCTCTGCAACTATCACAGGCAATATATTTTGTGTCCCTAGAGATAGGAATATTGCATGATCCATTGTTGCTTACAGAGTTTAAAAATTTAAATCCGTAAATATTAATGACATCAGTTAATATTTTTGACCCCACTAACCGCCAATTTGTTCAGCACTAATTACTTTTGTGTTATTAGGTAATATTTTTCTTAAATAACCATTACTTAACCTAAAAATTAAGATTATATTAAAAGTGAAAAATTTTTGTTTTTACGTTTGAGGTTGTGTGACATAAGGACTTTGACTACAAAGTTAATAATGCAGTACTCAAACGAGTGTCATATATGACACAAATTTGTCATATTCCAACCACATTAGTGAGTAAATTAAAAGTGCTCAAAAAGTAGCAGGGTTAATTACACAGAAAATGTGGACGTAAGTTTATATTTGTTTGCCTCATTAGTCCTACCAATATTAGAATATGGAAATATAATCTGGTTTCCACAATACAACATTTGGGTAATTCTCATGGAGGGTGTACAACGATAATTCTTAAAGTACCTATATGTTCTTTAAAAAGTTTGGAACTTATCCTCTATCTATTAGGTATATTTAGTAGATTATCTTTATGTAGTAATGTCCTGATCTTTTAAATTAGCAGTGAATCGCGTTAATTCTAGAAACCAGCTCACCAATTTATCAATTGTGTCATTTTTTTTAATTTCGAAATTGACAATGTTAATCTTAAGCATTAAAAAAAAATTATTGATAACAAATTGCGCAATTTGTAGTTGATAATTAATGATTTTTTTTATATTCAAAAAACATATATTATAATGAAAAACACAAGGAAAAACAAAAAAAAGTCAGATAGATGCCAACTTAGAAACTGGCAAGAGAATAACCGATTCCCAATTTTTGTACAGGGTGTCCTGGGAGACTCTGTTGTTATTGAAGATAGAGACATGCGGTTTTTGCATTACTGTCTGAGCTGAACTTTAAAAAATGGTATTATCAGATTTATTCTGTTTCTTGTAATTTTTGAGCTACAGGGAAGGGTTGAAAAATGGTTGGAATTACCAATTGGTGATATCTCCCTTAATTGAGAGTTCTACTGGAAAAACATGTCTGTGGCAACCTTTTTAGAAAAACACAATGGTCTTTTTGAAATTTTAATCCGACATTTCATTTCATAGATAGATACCATAATCAGGATCAAAAAGTTAAATATGGACCAAAATGTTTTACTTCATATTTTAGTTTCTTTTTAAGTTTGTTTGATAATAAAGTATATTTTTTTTTAATTTTGAAGTTTCAAACCCGAAAAAAAAAATCCTGGAAAAAGTGCCCTTACTCTAGGTCCTGAGGACCTTTAATGTAGGCCTTTTTCAGTCAGGACATGAATAAATCTATAATATGGTTCCTGCCAAGTCCTAAAATAAGCCTACCAGAACCAGATTTCTTGTGTAAAAAATGGAACAAAAAATATGGCCCTCAAAACACACTACAGAATATAAATAACTTGAACATTGAGGTTATTTTAATTTAAAAAATGAACAAAAACGGGATCTCAACAAACTCAACGGGAGATTTTCCCGTTCTGACAACTTTTTTGGGGTTATATCATATCCGAGATCATATCAAATCAAAAGTAACTTTATTGTCTGAATATATTATTTTGTACATGTTGACAAAGCCAAGCTTTTTTTAAACAATAAAAAGTAATTTTTTGTAAGTTCCAAACGTCCCACATTTTTAAAAAGCAGTCTAATATCTGATACACACCAACGCGTGCCCTTCTGTGCACACGCACGGCATCATGTGCCTCTACATTTAAAACCATTGGAAATATATGTCCAGTCATATGGTGCACACATTTTCACACATTTTTAAAATAACATTTAAAATCTATTCCTAAAATAACATTATAAAATAACAATATTAAATAGGGCCCATTTAAAACGGCACGCCTGGTAGGCTTATCTAAAATGTAGGTAATTAATAATAATAATAATAATAATAATAAGATGGAATCAAAAATCCTCTCAGCAAGGCAGCACGTATCTAAGTGTGTGTTGGAATACAGATTGGTAGGCAGGCCTTTTACGCCAAAAGTGCACTGCATAGCCGCCAATAACCTGCGGCACATCCACCACACACTGAACGAAGCGCTTTTGCAGACTATCAAGCAGCAGTGCTGCTAAAGGATACGGATGCTAGTGCCTGCCAAACAAAATCTAATTCGGCGGGCGAGGGGTATTTCGGAAAACACGTTGTCTTTCGAAAACCCCAGACTTCAACCGCTGAGAAGGTGGAAAATTTCTGGAGGGGAATTTAGGAGATAACTCGCTTAACGTAAACACACAGTTCGAAACCTTCGTGAGGGGGCTTCCTCCACCAGAGCAACTGCACCAATAACTATGGAGGAAGTTCGAGGTGCTCTTATGGGTGCTAAGAACTTTGCTGCCCCGGGGCCTGATGGAATTAACGCCTACTGGTGGAACAAATTTCCATGAACCCATGAGGCCCTAGCCCGAATTTTTAACTCCTGGGTTAATGAGGGGCAGTCAATCCCTTACTGGTTTATTGAAGGGCGAACCGTCCTACTCCCCAAGAACGGAGACTTTTCCGACCCAAAGAACTACCGCCCGATAACATGTTTAAACGCTTGTTACAAGATTTTTACGCGACTCTTGTACCAGCGGATACTCCAAGCCATGGGTTCCGTGTTTAGTGAAGTGTACGAGCAGCGAGGGTCAAAGAAAGGCGTAGCCGCGGCTGCAAGGAGAATCTACTAATAGACCGATGTGTCACACAAGACCCCTTCCAAGCGAAACCTTCTGATGACCTGAATAGATTATTTCAAGGCCTTTGGCACAACTTCGCATGAACTTATTCACTTTTTGAGAGGCCTTGCGGTACCGGATCCCATAGCGAGATGCATTTCAAGAATGATGCCACTTTGGAAGACCCGATTTACCATAAGTACCGGTAACACAAGGGTGTCGACTGAATTGGTATCGTTCCGCCGGGAAGTGTTTCAGGGAGATTCTCTAAGCCCACTCCTCTTTTGCGTTTCGCGACTTCCGTTGTCCGTTCTTTGCGGAACACAAAGGGGTGCATGTGCGGTGCTCAAGGCCGTAGAACACATAGGGTTAACCACCTCTTTTATATGAATGACCTAAGTTCTACGCTTCGACGAAGAGAGATCTTGACCAAGTTCTTCGGGTAGTGCAGGAGTATACTCATGAGATCGGGATGGAGTTCGGATTAGATAAATGTGCGACGGTTCATCTTAACAAAGGGCGCCATGCGGATCACGACGAGGACGCGCAACTTGTAGATCCTACGCTTTATAGATGCCGGAGAGACCTATACATATCTGGGTGTTCCCCAGGGACGCATCCATTATAGTGTCGCAATAAAATAGGTCTCTCAAATCTGTCGCTGCTACAAACATGCTTGCCGTCCCACTACTCACTTACTGCTTTGGGGTGATAAAGTGGAACGTGAACGAGTTGCGCGAAATTGACGTGAAAACCCTCAAGATGATGACGCGATATCGTAGCCATCACCCTAAGGCGTCTGTCCAACGGCTTTACTTTCCACGTTATCAGATACGACGATACCCTGCTATGCATAGTGCGTAAAGACTTAAAACCACCTTAAAGAGTGCAGAGGTAGACTACTACATTGCACAGTTTTTTCTTTAAAACAATTGAAAACCCTTAAGCTTTGCAGTCTTAAGGTCTGGTGCATTAAAGTCGGAAACCGAGAGGGTTATCATTGCTTCCCAAGATGGAGTCATCAACACCTTGGAACACCGAAGTCGCGTGATGGGTATACAGGTTCCCTATATCATTTGCTGTCTGCTTGCGGACGGTATGCGGTCTCCGCGTATATCCATCGACACAATGCGGCTTTACAGATGCTGAATTACCACTTAAAGCACTCGTTCGGTGTTGATGATACTCCAGTGTTGCCATATGTCTTCTCTGATATTCCGTCTGTAGTGGAGAATGATAGAACCAGAATATACTGGAATTTTGCATTCCCCACTCTCCGTATTGTAAACGCTAACAAGCCGGATATAGTACTTCTTGGCAAGAATGATAGAATTATGTATGTAATTGAGTTCTCGGCACCTGTCGAGAAAAACATCATTGTCAAGGAGGAAGAGAAACGGACGAAATATCAGGATCTTCTCTTTGACCTTCGCCGAGTGTACCGGGGCTATACAGTCAAGCTAGTGGTTTTGGTAATTGGACCTCTCGGAGGTGCGGCAAACACTGTTCTCAGCTCTCAAGACCGTGCCAGCCTGCCAGCGGTCATCCTCCTCGGATCATTGCTTTTAGTAACCTCGTGGTTGGTGGGGAGTAGAACGGTGAATGGAACATCTGGCCTATCTGCACCTGTGTGAGAGTCAGAGCCGCCAAAAAAAAACATAATAGAATAGTGACACCCAACAATAGTCTTGATGTTGAGGTCGACTGTCGTTAAGACGCCCGATGTAAATCAATCCATAAACCGATTTAAGCAATAAGGACTACGAGATGCAGTTGATCATAAAGCCTGGGCACATTTGAACAGTGTAGTACTGGGACTTGAAACTTTAATTGGGAATAACGGCAAACAAGACCTCGTAATTATTCAAATTCAAATTCAAAAGTAGCTTTATTGTCGTGCATATTAAATAAACATTGACAAAGCCTTACTTAAAATCTAGGATAATTTAAGAATAGTCATTTTACAAGAGAAAAAAAAAATTAAAAATAAATCTAAAAGTAAATAGCAGTAATCATAAAATATACATACTTATCAAGCTTGATCTAAAATACATCAATTTTTACCCTTAGTTAGTTAATCATTCATTATAGGTGGATATAATGACTTACTAGCCAATACGTATCCCAGCATTAGGAATTTGTGACAGTAAGAAATAAGTTTGGTATAGATATTAACTTTAATACTTCATTGCAAAATTTTCTTTTTAAGGTTGACAGATTATCAGAGTACAGCCTGGATTATTTAGAGGCAAATAAAAATAATAAATAGAAGCTCCGAAATTGGCAATTAAGTAAATTAACTAGCGAAAAAATAAATCCACTCATTAAAAAATCTAAATCACTAAGTTTTTAAAAACACTTGATTATGTTGAGGCACTGGATAATACTTCAGGTTGTACTGATATTAGACACTTAAAGTAAATATTTCAACGTATCGGTATCGGTATACGTATCGCGTTCGAAATAAAGCCAAAATACACTACATTTTTGACTTCTTTATGCGATGTTTCGAACGATGCCGGCTTTTTTGAAAGGTGATGACAGAACTGCTAACAGCAATCGATGCGTGCGTTGAAATATTTACTTTAATTTTTATTTTAATTCTAGTAGTAGTAGTAGCGTGAACTCAGGCACTCTAGTTTTAGCCAATAACAGTTTAGTGTCTCCTAACAAAATTAAAACTTCAGACTCAGGCTTATTTAATGGAAATTTTTTAGAAAATCAAGCAATAATTGGCAAAAATGACGTCCTGTAGATCAACAAAATTTTCCAGAGGGTCACCATCTGACGGGAAAAACATAAAAATTGGCACCGAATTGTCAATCATGTTGCAAAACCTAAGATCTCTTAGAAATAAATGCAACGATTTTTTCTCATTTTTAGAGGCTAATAATTTTCCAGATGTAGCTTTAGTTACGGAACACTGGTTGCACCCAGATGAATGTTTTCATATTCCTGGTTATCAAAAAATTTAATTTTCTTAGAGAGAAAACTTGCTTTATGGAAGAACTTTGATTTTATCTAAACAATCCTTTGATTTCATTAATATTGACAATTTTAAAGATCTTTATCAAGATATATATTTTGTTTATATTGTTCCCCCTCTTCTAGCATTAAGGATTTTCTTGATAAGCTAGATTCTATGTTGGACAGGATTCCTTCTAATTTAAATAAATTCAACCATGCTTTCTAACATTCTTACTGTGTTTGGCTTAAAAATGTATGTTGAGTCACCAACGAGAATTACAGATTCAAGCGCAACGTTAATTGACTATATCTGTTCTAACATAAGTCAAGTTTCCTGTTCTGTTTTGAACTCGGGTTTATCTGACCATGAGGTCGTCAAATCTGTTTTTTCGCTGGAAACCACTAAAAAACCGCCACGTATCCAGAAACGCATTTTTAGTAGTAGGGCCTTTAAGGAATTTGAAAACTATTGGGGTCATGTTAATTGGAACAGCATTGGACATGCACCTGATCCAATTGGCACTTTTCACAAGATTGTGGTAGACAACTTCCAACGAGCGTTCCCCTTGCGTTGGGTTAAGCAAAAGAAAACTCAAGTAAAACACTGGATGACGTTAGGTTTAAAAATCTTCCAATAACCTTAGAAGTTTAAACTATCTTAGGAAATACTTTAAAGATAATTGGTTTATGGAATACTGCAACAAATCCCGTACTTTGCATAAAAACCTTATTAGTGCTTCTAAAACGAAATATTGTAACTCCAGACTAATTGTAAAGGTAAACAAAAAGAATCTTGGAAAATCATAAATGATATTAGGGGTAGATCAAATAGTAGTAAAGCGGATCTTGATGTGCATGAATTAAGTATTGCCAGCACCTTATCACATAATCTTCCGACAGATACAGACCCTTTGCACTATCTGTCTGACATTAACGTCTCTAGTTCTTTTCAGTTTAAGCCCCTTAAACCATGTGACATTCTTGAAGCTCTTAAGCAAGCTCTCAATGAAATTTCCGCCGAGGACTTAACCAAATTACCTCACAGCGCCTTATTGTCTGCCGCTATTAACAACTCATTTGATTCTGGTTCATTCCCCATATGTCTTAAATCATCTATCGTCATTCCTCTGCATAAGGGGGGCGCAACAGATGTTCCGTCTTAACTTTCGCCCAATTTCTTCTTCTTCCGACCTTATCCAAACTCGTCGAAAAAATTGTTAAGCAGAGAATGTGGGATTTTTTAATAAAATTCAAATTGATTACGTCCAAATAGTATGGGTTTCAGGCATCAAAGGGTACACATGATGCCATTTTTTGTTTTTTAGAAAATCTTTATACAGAAATAAACAAGGGCGATGCGGTTGCAGTAGTATTCTGTGATTTATCCAAGGCATTTGACTGTGTGGATCACAGAATACTGCTGGCTGCGGTGGTCGATGCTTCTCTAAATATCACTTGCGGCGTGCCCCAGGGGTCAGTAGTGGATCCCCTGTTATTTCTTCTTTACATTAACGATCTTGTGCGTTTAAAAATTGCAGATGAATTTACATTGTGTGCGGACGATACTTCTGTTTTGTGGCATCATAGAGACATAGAATATCTAAAATCTATTATTTCCAACGATCTATCAAAAATTAAAAAGCGGTGCGATGCCAATCGTCTTTGTTTAAATGTAGAGAAAACTAACATTCTCGCTTTTAAATGTAATTTGCAGAATGTACAATTGGGTGAGAATCTTCTACAAAAACAAAATGTATCTGAATTTCTAGGTGTACATATTGACAGCCAGCTGATATTTGATGAACATATCTTTAAACTGAGTAAAAAACTTTCTTCTGGGTGCTTCACAGTGCGAGATCTGTATATTTCTTTGAATCACACTTAAGGTACGGCTTGCCGTTTTGGGATCTGCGCATCAATATTTGCTATCAATAATTTTAATATTACAAAAAAAGGCTGTTCGATTCATTTCCGATGTAAAACAAAGAGAGTCTTGCAAACCTCTATTTGTCAAACATAAAATATTAACACTTCACATTACTTTATGTTTTGGAAACAGCATCTTTTTTTTTTAATTATAAAAAGGGGGCCAAATCTCAACTTGCATCACATATGATACCTCTGTTAACAAATTCAGAAGGGATCTAAGGGAGAGGTTTTTAAACTTATTTTTTTACTCGCTTTCTGAATTTTATGACACTCAATTATAAACTTGCTGCTTTTAATGTGTTTTTTTCCTTTTTTTATGAATTATTTTAGTGACTAGATATTTTTATTCTTTTTTCTTTTTACCGTTGTAGTATTGTCCCCTTTACATTAATTGTTGGTGCAACTATGTTATGTTTCTGTTGTGCTCCTTTTTAATCATAGTAAAGTGGGTATTTTTAGTATTAGTAATTTAGTATAAACATAACAAACTTTTCAAATTTGTTAGTGATTAATAGGTTTAAAACCACTTATTAATGTAGACACAAATTTAACTTTATTATGTATTTACAAATTTAAAATGTTGGACATTGTGCTTATAATATTGTGTGGTTATTACTTACTAAAATAAGCTTCAATATTTACAATAAGACTCTCTTAACCAGTATAAATTATTAAAATTTAGAATTTACGGAAATTCATTAACCAAGATAATTAAAACAGCAAAGTATTTATTTTACAAAAACAAAATAAATGACAACAAAAATGACCCAAAAAAAATCTGGCAAATAATAAGAGAAGCATCTAACGACACTGGCCAAAAAAAACAATTGATTCATTAGTGGAAAATAATAAAGAAACAACAGATTCAAAAGAAATAGCAGATATTTTTCTCCAATATTATTGTAATATGGGAAAAATCTCTGTAAAAAAATAAAAAAAAACAGCAAATTTTTAATGAATTAATTCTACAAATAAAGCCCCTAAAAAATAAAGCCTCATGTGTTGAAGACAATATTTCAGCACAAATACTAAAAGACAATCACGTGACTCTCTTAAAACCATTACTACACTTAATAAACACTGTCATAAATCAAGGTATCTATCCAAAAATAATTAAAAATTCAATAATTACACCAGTTTTTAAGAATGGTGACATGCAAAACACGGAAAACTTTAGACCAATCGCAGTCACAAGTACAATTAATAAGTTAGTAGAAAAATGCTTAAAAATTAGGTTAAATGAGCATATAGAATGAGCATATAGAATATCGGAATATCAATTCGGCTTTAGCAACAAATTATGCACTGACGATGCAATACAATTCTGTAACAGAAAATATGTGTAGAAAGTTTAATGAGGGGTACAAAACAATAGGAATATTTATAGATCTTGCCAGAGCGTTCGACAATGTGGCACACCAAATTCTGCTTAATAAATTAGAACATATAGGTATAAGAGGCACAGAATGGAATCTATTTTAGTCATATCTTAAGCAGGAACGCACACAAGAAGTAAAAATTGGAGAATGCAGTAGTAACAAAAATAAGGAAGAGTTTGGTGTGCCACAGGGTACAGTCCTAGGGCCTATCCTTTTTTCAATTTATATTGACGTGATAACAAAAATCATTCCAAGTAAAGTTGGATGTGGCATATGCTATGCAGATGATTCCGTAATTTTGATCAAAGCTAAAACATGGGCAGATGCTCATAATCTCGCAGAAAATTATATAACAATAATTCAATTTTGGCTTGATCAAAACTTATTAACACTAAATGAAACAAAAACTTTTTATATTGCATTTAGTATGAACAACAAAAATGCTGAAGGAAAAGTTGACATAAAAATACGTGACTATGACTGCTTCAATCAAAATAATAATTCCTGTAAATGTGAGCTGAAAATAAAAGAAGTTACAAAAATTAAGTATGAAATATGATGCAGATATTGAATATATCACAAAAAAAAAATAAGAAAAACCATATATAGATTTTATCAACTAAGAGAGTTTCTATCAAGGAAACTCCTGAAAATAGTATATCAGTCTTTAGTATAATCCATTCTCAACTATGGAATCAGAATCTAGGGTAGTACTTATGGCACAATATTAAACAACCTAATAGTATCACAAAAATACATTCTTAAAGTTATATGCAAAAAACCTAAAAGATTTCCTACCAATGAGTTATTCCTAGAAAGCAAAACTCTAAGAATTAGGGAACTTTACATAAAAAATATCTTAAAATCCATGAGAAAAAGTCAAAAATATAAAACTGATGTCAACCATAACACTTGTACTAGATCAGTAACTCTCAATCACTTACCACTAAAGAGAGCAAATTTCTCTGCGTGTCAAAGACATATAGCATATGTCGGATCCAGACTTTTTAATTTGTTACCAAGTACCCTAAAAATAATTAAAAACAAGTCACAGAATGGATCTCTAGAAACCTGGAATTCAGTACCAATAAAATACCACTATTAAAGTAAAAAAAAAACAATAATAACTCATCTGTTTATATTTTTAACTTATTTAATATGAAGATATATTTAATAAGCAAACATATAGATATAAGAATTTTATAAAAATAAACTACTAAAACTATAAGTAAAGTCTTATAAAAAAGAAACAGAGCAACTGTGTCACCTGGACGGACGCCCGCCGCACTGGTACTCTGGAAGTCACAAATTGTGGAATACCTGTTTGTGAATGTTTATAACATGTGTGAATGTCATGCCTAAGAACTGCAGTACCTGTTAATTTAAGAAAAAAAATTATCATATAAGCATATAATTCACTTATATTAAGGTAAACAGTAGTTTCTTTAAAATAAAGCCAAAAGTATATAATAGATCATAAAATCAACAAAATTAAATTTTAGTCATAAGATGAAATTGAAATGTATATTTATAAGATTTACTCTAAATTTATATGAAAAAAAAAGAGGTAACCTGACAAGTACCCTCCCGACGAGCTACTAGGCAGCTCAGGGACAGTACTCCAACTGTATTTTATTCTGTAAATGACAATTTTTTAATAATAAATTTGAATTTGAATTTCTTTATGTTCCTACCTTCCTTTTTAGCCTGCTTTGTCGACAGAATTTTTGTTCTTGACAAAGTATTTTTTGATTGATTGATTGAAGAAGTCATGCTCAATTTGGAGTTATTTTATTGGCAAGCACTGCGTGAGCATCAAATCCATGGGCTATGTCCTAAATGAGAACAGAACTTTTAATACTTCAAGACCAGCATGAAATCCAACTGCAACTTTCCAAGGCCTCAAAGCCTAATTTAAGTTTAATATATTTTTAAAACGAAAGTTACCCAAACATTTTCAGGCTGCAGCATAATTCAAAATGTCAAACATCAACACAACACCAGTTCGAGTACCCAAAACATCACCTGTATCAAGCAAACAACGCCCCCTTAAAGCTACCATACCAATAAGTGGTGTATTGAAGCATAGCAGCAATTTGAGGCAGATCAGCTCTACACCATCGCCTCCCCCCCATTGGCGAGCTCGGTATTCTCCAGATAATGCTTCAGGACAGAGAAGTCCTGGATCTGTAGCATATAAAGGTAATATTGAAATCTGATTTTATTTTATACAATCATATATTTTATTTTATCAAAAAATGACACTACAACAATTTTTACAAAAACCTTAAAACTAGTTTACAAAATTATATGTTTTACAAAAAATCTTAAAACTTGTTGAATTTAACAATCACCAAATCAATAACGAACTAAGTGTTCCATGGCAATAGTTCATCCCTTTTTTTCCATAGTTCCTGTATATTTTTACATTTTTTGATGATGAGCCATCGACAGGTTAGTATATGGATGTATACTATATGTTTGTATATTAAATAATAACTTTTTTAGCATTTGAAATAGCAAAATTTTCATTTTATTAAATTAAAAACTTTTTTTAAATAGGCCACCTGAATCTAAAAATAAATAAATTTGTAATGTTGTTTGTTAAATAAAATGACCTGATTTTTTGAACATATAGTGCTCAATGAACCTTAATTGTGGACTAATTCCAACTAGAGTATTCTCAAATATTGCAGACTATTGTGAAACTATTGCACATTATTGTATGATTTTTATATTGCCAACTAGAGTATTCTCAAGTATTGCAGACTATTGCGAAACTATTGCATATTATTGTATGATTATTGCAAACAAATTACATTATATAAATACACAGAATAAATTGTCATTATTTTCATTTTTTTTAAAATAGTTCAAATGCCTGTGTATTTTAAATATTCTATTTATTGTATCAAAAGGGTTGAACCACTCCCGTGGAACACTTGGTATATATAACTGAAGATATTACTTAAGAACAATTTTAAAAGTATTAAAAATTTACTTATTTTCATTTAAGATTTTGTTAGCAGACCTTAATTATTTTACAAGCATGAAATTTGGCACAGTTGTTAAGGACCACATTTTAAAAGATTTGACCTAAGTAGACCAAAAAAAAAGTTCATCAGGTCTCGCTATGCATTTTTTCAATTTTTCAAAATGTTTCAAATCGCTATGACCTTTAGTGACCTTAAAAAATACAATTAAAAACGTCAATTTTGATAATGGCCATTTTTTTTAAATAATAGGTATTAGGTTATCATTATTTTATATATTTTGGGGACAAGGATTAAAAAAAAAATGTTTTAAGTCATTGTGACCTTATATATATAGTGAGTTGATGAACTCTTTTTTGGTCAACTCATGTCAAATTTCTTAAAATATGCTTCTTTACAATCATACCAAATTTCATGCTTCTAGAACAATTTGCGCTTTTTTTCCGTAGGAAATGGACTGTTAGCCCCTGATGTGTGTTCTAAGTTTGAAATATGCCAGCAACTCTGTTAAAACATAAGTCTATTAATAGACGCCTTGGTTAGTCTCATTAGATATAAATTAGACTTTGTAAAATAATTATAAAAATACTAAGTATTACCTTAGGAAAGCTAGTATCCTCATCTGAAGCAATCCGTAGAACAGCCTCTCTGGATGCTATTTATTTGAAGGGCCAGTGGCCCAGAGACAGTCTCTACTGGCATATGGGCATTTTGCAGGTGGATAAGGCCAGTCAAGTAAGTTTAACCTAATTTTTAAATGATTTTAGATAGTTTTTGGTAGCATCCAAAACGCCCGACGACTAACTAACGTCTTGGAATGGAAAACCACAGTGAACTAATTTTATTTTGAAAAGTAAAAACAACTAATAAATTATCTCAAATGTCAAATAACCGGACTGTCGCATCGCACAGTGGGTATACCTAACAAGGAGACAGATGCAAAGTCGACTCATTAAATGGGCTAACGATGCACTGACAGACTCCTGGGAAAACGAAAGAGGATGCAGACAGTCCAAAGAATTCATTGACGGACTGGACGCAGCCAAACTCAAATGGCTCCTGGGAAGGACACGAAAAGATATTGGACTACTGACCGGCCAAAACCGACTCAGTAAGCATCGGGATCAAGAATGACTGTATCTGCCAGGCCTGCGGGAGGGCGGAGGAGAAATCCCGGCACCTCATTGCGGAGTGCGATGCATATTTAAGGATGAGGCATCAGTTACTCCGACAACCGAACCTGGATGCAGAGGACGCTCAGTCAAGCTGACAAAAGTGAAGTTATTTTGAGAGTAGAGTAGAAATTAGTGCATAATTAGTACCAAATTCTGGCATAGTCACTTTTGGTCGAATCTCTTTCCTAAGCAGAGGGGGGGTGTACTTTGATATCAAGCTAACCACCCCATAACAAACAAACAAAAATCTTAGGAACCGATGATTTTTGTAAACTAAAAGTACCCATCTTTAAGAGTACATAATTAGTACAAAATTATGACAGATCAACTTTCATTAAATCTGTCTCCTAAGCATCGGGTAGGGGTGCAGCTTAGCGCCAAGCCACACTCCCCTCTTTAAAGGGCGAATAACTCCGTCATTCATTAAGTATAAAATTTTTTAAAAGGGGACTAAATTAGTTCAAAATTAGTACATAATTTTTACAATATCCAAATTGAGTTTTGTTGAAGGAGGGGGGGGGGGCGGTGTAGCTTGACTGAGCTACGTTGTGTTCATACTGTATGTAGTGGTGAGACTTATAAGTGATATCCCTATCCAATTTCAATTTTATTTAATTTTATAGACAGAAGAAGGAGACTGGTCCGACGCCCGACTGGTTCGTTGTAGCTCCGAAACGGAAGAAAGGATTGATAAATTTTTAAGCAGACCAAAATCTAGGGGTAGTCGCGATAGCAGTAGGCACCCTTCACCTGGAGATCTGACTTCAAATTCGAGCGCTCAAACTTTGGCATGTAAGTGTGAGTTTAACTCAAATCTTTTTTAACCCGCCGACGCGAATGCGAAAGGGAGAGGCGTTATAAGTTTGACCAAAGAAATTAAAATAAACTAGAAGGTGCACTCCATATATTAAAAGCAAATTTTGCAAATGTGTTCACGGCAACTTTGTAGAGCCGCGTTCTGATTGGTTCAAAAGCAATATTTAAAATGTGGCGGTTTAATAGAGATGTGTTGTTTATCGTGAAAAGATAATTCCAGCGACTTTTCAGCACTTTTTTCACCTAACACAAACTTCTTATGCATTTTTATAAGTCTATATATAAGTATTAGTAAATAATAATTGCATAAAATACAAAAAACCGTCATATCGGTCGGACCTAAGATGGGAAATCATGCCACAATCATTCAATAACTTTTTTGCCCTGGTTGTCAGATTGTCCTAACCCTGATTTCAATAATGATTTCTAGAAGGTAAAACAAAACATTATATTAAGTAAACTTTCATGCATGCATTTTAAAGTAAACTTCTTCGGCACCATACCTACTTTATCATAATAATGTCTGGTATTTATGCTACTTATTGCTTTATTACATAATTATGGGAAATAAAATAAGGGATAATTTTGGAAAATCGGCAACCGCGGTCTACATTTAAGGAATTTGCGACGAGATGTGTGATTTGCCTCGAGATTTTTATGCGGTTTCTATTTTATTTAAATTTCTTTGAGTTTGACCCTTATGTGTGTCTGTGAGTGTGTCTGCGCATGTAGCTCTCGAAACAGTGAACCGAATGTGATACGGGTTTTTTTTGTTTGGAGCCTAAATAGTTCCAGAGATAATATAATCGGATGTAATGCAGAAATGATGCAGAAATGGTTTGGACAAAGGTTAAAAGTGTCATAGTCGAAAGCACAACACTCTTAGGCAAGGATGAAACAAGAAATAAAAAGAAAGTTTGGATGACCGATGAAATCCTTGAGTTGATGGATAAAAGACGCAGTAAAAAAGGCAGCGATCAGTACCATGAAATCAATAAAGAAATAAAAAACAAGATAAGGTCAGCAAAACAAGACTGGGTAACGCAGCAATGTCAAGAAATAGAAGATCTAGATGCTAAACATAACACTTTCAATTTACACAAACGCATAAAGGAAGCAGCCGGATTCTTTAATAAAAGACAAGCTGGAATCCTTGTGGACCATCAGGGTAAAATCATACCGGATACCAAAGAAAAACTAATAGAATCGTGTAGCTACATAGAACATCTCTATAACCGATCCGAACAGCCACAAGAATTCTCAAACCAAGGCATATATATAGTACCTGAGGAAGTACAACACGCAATATCTTCAGCTAAAAACAGAAAAGCGTTAGGGCGACGAAGTATACACAGCGGTAAAATCCCTGATGAGTGGCTAAAATCAACCTTTGTATAGTGATTACCGCCTAATCAGCCTAATGTTAAAAATATTTGTAAAGATTATCCATAAAAGAATTTATGGAAAATGCGAATCCTTTATGGGCGACACGCAGTTTGGATTTCTTGATGCGTTCGGGACAAGAGAGGCCCTGTTTGGCATTCAAGTCTTAGTTCAGCGGTCTAGGGATGTGATGGTTCCCGTATAGATTATAAGAAAGCGTTTGATTGAGTCCAACACGAAAAGCTCATAGAAACGCTAAAAGAAGTTGGTCTAGATGACCGAGATCTGAAAATAATCGCTAATCTATACTGCAATCAGACTGTTTAAATAAAGGTTGATGGCCAACTGTCCGAAGAGGTCCAAATAAGAAGAGGTGTGCGCCAAGGTTGTATATTGTCTCCGCTGTTGTTTAATATCTATAGTAACAAAGTAATAGAGAATGCATTTCATAACCACAACCTACGATATGCCGACGACACTGTCATAATAGCAGACATTCTGGAAGGCCTGCAAGAGTTGTTGAATCAAATTGCTGCCAAAAGTTCGCAATTCGGGCTTATCCAAGGAAAAGACCATTAGATGCATGTTAGAAGTAAATGGGCAGCAAGTCGAACGCGTGGATTCATACAAATACTTGGGTTGCCTCCTCAATGAGAACTAGGACAACATGCAAGAAGTTCGTGCAAGAATTGAACAGACCAGATCATCTTTTATCAAAGTGAAATCACCGTTGTGTAGTCGCAATCCTAATACCATTCTCCGAATTCGTGTTTTTCGGTGTTATGTTTTTAGCATCTTTTATTATAGCATGGAAGCATGGATACTGACTGAGGCCATGTGCAAAAAGTTAAAGGCATTCGAGATGTGGTGTTATCGTAGAAGACTAAGGATATCTTGGATAGACAGAGTAACTAATGTGGGTGTTTTGCTTAGAATATATAATGATCTTTATTTACCATCAAAAAACGAAAACTTGAATATTTTGGCCATATTTCGAGAAATGACAAATATAAACTTTTAAAATTGATAATAGAAGGCAGAAGAGGTCCGGGTCTTAGACAAGTGTATGCTGTTAGTACTACGACACTTTTCCGAAAAGAAGTAGACAGGGTACAGATCGCCAACGTTCGAAGAGAGCATGGCACTTGAAGAAGAAGAAGAAGATGTTATTAACTTCTGAATTTAGTATGTAGATTAGGCACTAGAGAGGGCACTAGTTTCTTTCAGTTCCTTCATGTAGAAAAAATCCCTCTAGCGACTTATGCTTATGCAAAGGGGGGTAGTTTTTTGAAAAATTCCTTTCGTTCCCCAGTATTTTTACATTAGAGATTTATGTATGCTGTGGTTGGGGGTTTTTAAAAAAAATATTTTTACTTAATCTTGTTTAACTCGTTGGTCTTATGGAGATGGTTTTTGCCATTTTATTTATAAACTGTTGAGGAGATAAAAGTTAACATATTAAGGGTACTATTTATTCGCCATTGAAATAAACGCACGATGGGTGATAGATGGCGCAACAGATCAACAAAGATACTTTCCGACAGTCAAGCGGCCCTTAAGGCTCTTGAATCCTATAGGTGTTCATCGAGAACCGTTAGGAGCTGCCAGGACACACTGTGTTGCTAGCATGGATTCTGGGACATTCTGGGCATCGGGGAAATGGGACTAGCGGCGTCCGCCGTCTTCGTTGTCATCGAACCAGCCCTTGGAATAGCATACAACACTGCTCTCTCAAACTGGATCGAAAATAAGTTCCACCAATACTGGAGAGAATTTCCAGGACTGGCACATTCCAAAGAGGTTCGTTACAGAACCCTGCAGGAAGAGGGCCGGAAAAATCATTGAACTCACTAGGCAGGAGATCCGAAAAATGGTTGAACTATATACCGGACACTGCAGGCTGAAAGTACCATTGCACACAATGGGCCTAAGTGAGGACACCGAATGTATGGAGGAGGACGAGACGGCCAGACATATGCTGTGTGAATGTCAGGCCATTACACGTCAACGTCAATTTATTTTCGACAAACCACAGATCGACGCGCTGGATGTGAAAGATGATTCACCAAAGCAAGTTGCGAGATTCTTTAAGAGGTTGAATATTCTGTAGCAACACATAATCGTAGAAACAAATGAGTCATCATCATCATCATCATCATCAAGGGTACTATTGCGGCCCTAGCTCCGCCTCCTAAATGACTGGCACGCAGTGGGGTATCCGGTAGGTATGATGATCTAATATGTCAAAATTATTAATTTTTTAGCTTGTATTGCATCTGCTTCACTAAAGATGAACTCTACATCTTTAAAACCTTTACCAAGTAAATCTTCGATGAGGAGTTCGGTAGAGGGTTTAAATCAAGAAATAGAAAGGATTGTTTTAAAGACTTACGACTGTCATTCCAGTGATAGGTAAGAGCTGCACAAAATATATTTAATAATGGGGTTTAATATAAAAAAGAGAATTTTAACAAAAGAGAAAAATTTGAATTTTATATAGTCTATCCACCATTTGGGCTTTGCTCAACTTTTCTTAGATAAATGATATCTTACCACTGTTAAAGATCTTTCCAGGGAACTTTCAATCACCTTGTGCATACAAATTTATATAGGGATAGCTATGTCCCTAATTATACAAATCTTTAAAGGTTTTCTCTCTGTTTAGCTTATACTTAATAAAACAGATAACTGAGACT